>CM070506.1:34391523-35828874 GCA_036346375.1 Guadua angustifolia | reverse complement strand
AGAGAAGCGTACTTGCTCGTCTTACTTAAGGATATATATAATGATGTGATGTCAGTTATCTATATACTTTGTCACATAAATTTTTTACTGACATATAGGATAGAGAAGTGGGAGAAAGAGTATAAATGTTTTTTCACGAATAGACATCATGTAGACAACTTAAAACACTATTGTATGAATTATTATCTATAATAAATATTTTTCTATACTATAATTAAAAGATTTTCTTTAGTTTTATCTTTAAATGATATAAACAACTGTACAGATAATCATCATCTTTACTATTTTACGTACACACGTTGATTAATTCGCTGTATCCGGTGGACACCAACCAAACATTCCCTCGATAACATCCATCTCCTGATCTATCATGCATCCACATCGCATCTCCTAAACCAACCAAGAACTGGATAAGAATAAGAACCATCCGAACCGATCTACGCGAGCCATGGGTAGCAGCAGCGCATCACGTTTCCAATGAACACAACCCTACAAAGCAGCCGCAGTAGCTGACCTGCTAACCCGGCCGTATATTCCTACCGATCCACGACGCAGCAGAACGGCTT
Source organism: Guadua angustifolia (assembly GCA_036346375.1). NCBI lineage: Eukaryota > Viridiplantae > Streptophyta > Magnoliopsida > Poales > Poaceae > Guadua > Guadua angustifolia. Next base: position 35,828,308 of record CM070506.1, on the reverse strand, counting down.
AGAGTCTCCAGATGTCGATCCGTGCAGCCTGCCCTCCACCGAGCCCCTGCCTGCCTACTGTCACGTGCCAAATAGGAATAGGCCACACCGCACTAGTAGCAGTCGTGCATTACTCTCTCCGGTCACAATATAAGTCGTCGTTCTGAATGTAGATATACATCAAATTTTTTATACTTGCGATCAAGCTTCGGCTCGATTGGCTGGCGCGAGCATCGCTCGGCCAGTCTGCTCGCATTCGAGCCTCGCTTGGCGCGGGCACGCGTGAGGGACATGTACAGTGCGTGGTGTGTGCGTGTGGGGATGGTGTGAGAGCGTGTGTGTTCGCACTGTGGCTCGACTGTTTTTTCTCCTCCTTTAGTGAATGCCAGAGCTCCTGACCAATTTCAAAAAAAAAATTATACTTTGATTACCGATGTTTTTGAAAATATTTGAATTGATACATGCAAATCACATGGTATATTTATATTAAAAAGTACTTTTATAATATTATAATTTTATTAGATTTTATAAATATATTATAATACAAATTAAAAGCTAAAACTGTATTTTAAAAACCGCAGCGAACGTCGGCAACTACAGCTATCTGAGACGAGGAAAAGGAAGAGCTAAACTACTCCTCGTAAAGTGGCGTGCGCGTGCGTGCTCCGAGTGCGCGCAGCGCACAACTTGGCTGGGCTGGACCCGCGCGTCGTCCCTCTCCGGTGCCTTTTGCGCCTGCCTCCTCCTCGGTGTTGGGCGCGCGTGCTCGTGGGGTTGCTTTCGCGCCCGCTGGTGGGCAGAATCCTCCCGGGCGAGCCAGCACGCATCGACCACCACCACGTTCGTTTCGTACACACGTACATATGCCGATCGAACCGCCGAGCCGCGCCGTCTCTCGCGAGCGAGGCCGTCGCCGTCGCGCGCCATCCCCGACCCCGACAAGGCCTGTGACGCTTGGCCACATGCAGCGTGTGTTGTTCTTCCGTTGTTTCCTGCTCGTCTCACCAGAAGTGGCCTGGTTTGCCGGCTGTCTCGGCAGATTCGCTAGAGCTTTATCGTCGATCCTAGACGGTAGTGGAGCTTGAACAGAAACGTGTCGGTGTATGATCCGAAGTTGGATTCGATTCAATGCTCATGGACCAGCAAAATTGAGAGGTTTCTTAAGGGCACTCGTTAATACTCCTAGTCAGCAATTTCTTCGATATATCGTGTAGAATTAATTCTTATACAGAGGGAAGATTAACGAAGAGAGGGATAGATGTCGTTTCTTGTATGAGAAACAGTTTGGGTACACTAACCAAAACAAGATACAACAAAAAGCATGCATTTAGAAGAGGAAGTTGTATCCAGTTATATTTTATGTCTTGCATGATATTTGTTTGATGTTCTCTATGTATTTGTGCTAAGATATAAAGGGTTAGAGATCAGGTAGTATCTAGTATTATTTATTGATGATGTGAATGTTTTTAGATATGATTATAGAAATCTTGCATTGGAAGTGCCTAATATACTCGACTGTAAGACAAACCGCTCTGCATTTTGCACTCCACGGTACATTAGATTTCAAAATCAATCAACCAGCAACCATGGACCAGAACACTCCAACTCACGCGGCTCCAATCGCTTTTCTTCCGGGAAAAGTATCTGATCTCGCCACTTGAGTCTCTAATGGCACATGCGACACATGATCGTGCCGTTGCTGTCCATCCTCGAAACGTATGCACAATCTGACACGGCAATACACTCAACTGTACTAATCCTAAGCATCCTAAGCCCGTGGATAGGCATATACTATATCGTCGTCGGTCTGCATGCCGAACTTGGAGATCTCCAATTATAGATGTCAAAGACTTGTCACCGATCCATTAGCGAAGCCAACGAGCGGCGGATAGGATCAAATCGGTGGCGAATATTGTTTGATAAAAGCGTCCCTAAAGTGTCTTGTAGGCTGGTCTCAACTCTCAACTATATACCTAGGAAAGCTAAAGCTAAAGAGGGAGGCGGTAGCATGCAAATAATGTCGACTTCCATCGGCGGCGTTGTGTGAGGGCATCTCTAATGATACTAGCTATAAGAAATATCCATGTCATCTACAGATAGCATATAGACAACCTCTCCAATAGATTAGCTATAGCATTGTCTATAAAATTAAATATTAGCCCACATGTAATAGATAATAAGTGCCTTGAAATCAGTTATAGCCTGACTATACATTAGTAGCCGGTCTATATCTCTCTCCTCATTTTTTCTCTTCCACCTAAGCAAAATACTGAGATGGCACGCTTATAACTGGCTGAAGTGGCACATTGGAGATGCCCTGAGATAGCGGTATCCTCTCGTACGTGAACTGTTGCACGCAACCGTATCCTTGGCCACTCGTTTAATAAGCTCTGGCTCGCGGGCGCGTGAAAACCGCAAGTCTTTAGTACTCCAAGAGATTCTTGCTTTGTTTCCACTCTTCTTTATTGTTTTTCCACAATGATGGGCTGTGAGGTAGAGCTGGGCGTTGGGCGGGCAGACGCCCGGCCGGGCACGTGGGCTTGGGCCATGCCGCCGAGCCGGCCCGCCCGACCAGGAAGGCCAACGGCCGGGTCGGGCCGGCCCGAGATGTTTTACAGGGCCCGGCCGCCCAAAAGCACGGCTGGTCGAGTCGGCCGGTCGGGCCGGCCCTTACCCCACACTCATTCACTCTCTCTCAGCAGCGTTGACGCCACGCCTAATGGGCCCTCGGCGGCCTTGCCTCGTTCGTCAACCATGGAAGCTAGCGCACGGAAGTGCATGCAGGGAAAAATTGCGTGCTAGTATAGAGGCGTTACTAGTATGGTTTGCATGGTTTGGCGCTTTGCTAAATGCGTATATTTGCATGGTTTGCTAATGCGTATAAATTGCATGCAAGCATACAAGCATGCAATTTTTAATTTATACTAAAAATTGCATGGTTTGCTAAAGCTAGTTAGCTCATTTAATTTATACTAGGTTGAATTGCCTACCCCTACGTGTCCTGCCCACGGGCCTCCGGGCCACCCACGGGCTTCTCGGGCTTTCGTCTTAGGTCGAAGCCGGCCAAACCCATGTCGTCGGTCGGCCCGCCCGACGGGCCCCATTTCTAGGCTCCGGCCCGCCCTATAGCTCGGTAGGTCGGCCCTACAGAATCCATTCGTATGGCAGAGTGCTTGGGCCAAGCCACGCATCGACTTGGGCCTTGGGCCTGAAGTGAAAAGGCCCAACTCCCAGCTCTACTGTGAGGACTGAATGGTGAGGAGTGATTGAATGTTCTTTCCAAAGAAAAGTAATCTATTTTGAAGTTTAAAAATATTCATGAAAAGAGCAGGAAGAATTAGGTCTAGACAGCATGGGTGTGCTTGAATATATAGGCGAACAAATCAGAGTCGTAAGTGGTCATATCCTGTGCACACAGAGTTTTTCATGTACATACCGTGCACACCAACTAATAAAAGTCATGAAAAATTATGAAAAAATTGTAGATGTATTTCATAGATTATTCTACCTATGTATAAAATTGTAGGTTAAAAAAAGAGAAAATTCTGACAAACTTTAAACTTGTTAGAATTTTCTCTTTTTTTTGTAACTCTCAATATATAATGAATTTGATCTTGAAACTTCATACATAGGTAGAGAATCTATGAAGTATATCTACAATTTTTTCAAAAAATTTCATAACTTTTATTAGTTGGTATGCACGGTGTGTACACAGGAAGCCTGTGTACACAGGATATGTTGCCAAGTTATTGATGGTAACCAATAGACTAACTAAGTTCTTGGAACATGCCAACCAATTTCAGATAGATGAACTCTAAGGCGAAGTTCGCATAGATGAGTTATAATGCATTGATTCTAGGATATATCTATTTATCATGGGACCATTTTTCTTCCCGGAATCAGTCACTTTTCTAACTATCACATGAAAAATCAATGGCATCGATCATCTACCCACGCAATATTAAAACACACCCACCCCAAACCGTAACTCCTCCCTCTCACTCCCATCCGTTGTTGCTCCAACCACCTCCAGCACACCACCTCGCTACCGTCTCCTCTTCCTTCGTGAACATCGCATGCCCCCCCATGCCTTATTCCCCATCTACAATGGCTACCGTCGCTAGATACCCCACCGACAATCCCACCTCTATTTGCTATCGGTTCTTGTCACCCCTATCAACCTTCATCGCCCACCACCCTCCTATGACCCACGGTCAGCAGTGCCACCGCCGTCTCACTGTCCCACCGAGCCTCCACCCAACGCCACCTATGGTGAATCCAAACCCTAATTCAATGAACTCTTGCCCTAACTCGCCATCACTGCCAAAGAAGATAATGACCTCGTCAGCCGAAGCACAAATTTCTAAGCAGATTGCAAGGTCAAAAAATCAACTGATTTCACCAAAAATTTTATGTGACAGATTTTTAGCAATTCCGTTGATTCTAACATGTGGGTACCATTGTTACTAATAGATTTAAGAGCTAGTGATGTAGCAGCTCGCGTGGCAAAAACCAGGGGAAACCGACTTTTGGGGTAACTTGCACTAGATTTGATACTTTGAGGGCATCGGATATATGTCTGGTTTTAGAGTTGAATGCTGATTTTCGGACTCAGGCAAGAGTTGAGAGGGTCAAATAGACTTGTTCCTTTCTGCAAAGTATATAGAAGGATCAGGATCTCTGATCATGGATATATCGCATGATTACCATGCTTGATTTGATATGCTACTTGGATTCAATGTTTAAGGAATTTATTTGGCATTGCAACGTTTTCCATAGTAAATAAACACCAGCCCGTTAAAACGCACGGACAAGAGAAAATCCATGTGAACTGCGTGCTACAAGAAGCTGCCAGGAATGACAAGGGAGAGTCTTGTAAAACCTTTAGATCCGAATAGGGCCGACTTGTCTCTATTTTAGAACAAATGCAATCTAGATCTGTTCAGATACCTGGATGTTCCTAGTCAGTGGCGAAGCTAGAATTGAAATAGAGGGTGGGCTCAAAACCTCATTGGAATAAACTAAATTGAGACCAGCAGAGCAATTATAGTATTGTAAAATTAAAATTCATACATAAAGAAAGGAAAAGCATAGAAAAAAGCAAAAATCCTTACTTGATCTCTAATTTCATTAGCATAATCTTCTATTGGCATGCGAAGCGTCGGATCGGCAATAATTTCATTCGTATTCAATTCTAGTCGAAGCATCTTTAGTTGAGTTGCACTCTCATCGGTTGAGGGAGTACTACTTGAATTACTTGTGAAATAATTACACAAAGTTTATTTCTCCATTATTGCAAATCTATGAATAAATACAACTATAAATGTGTAAGCATAATACAACTATATTACCAACAACAGAGCCTAGAGCATGTTGTACATTTGTATGGTATATTTATAATTTTTATCAATGTATAACAATATGAGTGTATAACAGTATGGATACGATATATTGATATTTGATAGTATATATTATATTACTAATTTACTATATTACCAATTTACTCATTTACCTATTTACTCAGTGATCTCATTTACCCATTTACCATTTGTAGTCCTTAGGATACTAGAAGAGAGACCACGATTGATGCAGTGACCTCTAGGATGTCTGATACCCTCTAGGTGCCATTAACTATCATCAAGACTATCTCTGTACTGCAGTGGTCAGTGCGGGCTGCTAGTAGTGGAGCCGCCGGAGAGTCCAGACTTCAGAGCAGGCGAGCGGCTAAAGGGGCTCGGCAACGACGGAGGGTGGGCTCGGGCCTAATGGAGCCCACCCCTTGGATTCGCCCCTGTTCCTAGTCTGCCTCAAAAAATAAGAAGGAAAAAGAAAAAACAACAACAACAACTAGGCCAGGCTAAGTCTCTTGAGGTACAATGTGGATTGTTTGGTTGCCTAATTATGGTCTGCCTGTGCATCTAAAGTAAAGTTGTTTGATTGATTACATGGAAAGTGCTAGATGCAAGGTGCGAATGTTGGAAAATTTGTTAGCAAGACTTTAATTTATCTTAAAATACTTATCTTATTAAGCCTTAGTTTACTTTAATAGAATTGCTAGATGACATTTAAGTATTTTTTTAGTTTGCAAGCACTTAATTTTTTTATCTATTAGATATTGATGTTTTTTTATTTGTGGGCACTTAATTTTTTGTCTATTAATGAGGTATTGCTTTGGGATACACGTTGTGCTTTACTATTTTGACTTTTTGATCCATATTTTTGTTTGTTGTGCTCCTTATAGATTGTTTTGTTCCTCTTTTTTTTTACAAATGATGACATTATTTTTTACATAATTTAATTTGTGTAAAGACTAGTATATAATTGATGTAATAAAGACCATGCATAAAAGAATAATATTCTTTTTATAAATTGTCACATTATTTTTATATAATTTAATTTGTGCAAAACTAGTATATGATTTATCTAAAAGGCCATACAGAAAAGAATAATATTCCTCATCCAATACTTAAACAAATGATTACTCTTTGATAAAATAGTACTCACATGGGAAAAGAGAAGGTAAATTGATTTCATCCATTCAATCTTTGATCTGATTTAGTAAAAAAACATTCAGATTCTCCCTAAAACACCCCTACATTAATACCACTTGATATACACTAATCATTCTCTAACCACACAATTAGTTGGTCCTGGCTGCGGAGGGTTTTCTTTTTTTACTAGCCTAGCTCTAGAGGTAATTCTTGTATCCCATGGCCATGGGTCTGGCTGCTGCTTTTTACATGCAGACAGGCAAGCAAGAGTTTCTTAGAAGATTCTACATCTATTCCCACGGACTTACCCGAGACCATGTAGCGCAACACAACCTACCCTAGGTGCTTTTGGCACGCACGCGTATATAGGAGCAGATCTCTTTGGTACACCGCACTATTCTAAACGTTCTTTTCCATGTCCCTGCTTTTACCCTGATTCCCACCGTAACCTGCTAGCTCCGTCGCTACCATGGCGCCACTTCCACTGTAGTTGAATAATGGCCCGATCCGTCCTTCTCCGTCCCTCTCATCCTTCCTTGTTTCCTCTACGACGCTAGCAAGACGGATCGAATGCTTTTCTCGGCGTGCTTAGTTTGCATATTGTTCGGAACTGATGCTTAATTTCGTCCTTCAGGGGACTTTCTTTCATACAGAAAAAAGAGGGAGATTTGATAATTTGTCCTGTTTTTCTAGGTGCAGTTGATTGTTTACTCCGTATATCTCACTGACATATGGTCAAGGTTCGGATGCCAGCGAGTCATCATGGGGGCAAAAGATCAATGGCAAACGAAAATGAGGCAAATCATTAATTTTTTCAAAAAAAGTGTGTCTATGTATTTTTTTAAAAAGATATATAATTATTAAAGCATAAATGAATAGTAGATGATGATTGCTTATCTTTTTGTTTACTTCGAAATCTGTGCTCAAGTTATCCCATGATTTGATCAATTCTTCTGTGTTTGTGTTGCTTGGTTAATTTATTGGACGGACAGACCTTCTCCGTAGGAAAAATATTTCTGTAGAACAGTACAGAGTTTGAAAATCGGGATCCAGCGAATGCTGTCAATGATGCTGACATAACATCTTATTCCTCGGCAAAGGAAACAATAGTACTCGCGATTTTGTTGACTTAACAACATCGTCCAAGATAAAATAGCGTGTAGAATAGTACGAGCAGGTATGTATGCCTGAATCTATTTTATTCGATCCTGGATGTGAAAGAAACAAAAGGTGGACGGAATAATCTTTTAATTTCAGCAAGACAAACTCATACGCGCTTCGTAGAAGTCAAACCGCAAGGTATGCCCTATAACTGCTTAGAATATAATCTATAGGTCCATTTGGACCTCTGAATTGGAATTGGCAATTAGAATTAGAGACCCAATTCAAATTACACTAGAAACTAAGATTGGCTAACAATTCTAACTTCTGTATTTAGTTGGCAAAGAAATTGCTCATGGAAATAATTACTCAACTAATTCTAAACCTTGTTTGGTTGCCACAGAAAACTTAAGCATGGACATTGGCATAGATGAAAAGATGATGCGTCAGCCTACCGGGTCTGGAGGCGTCAACAATGGGGGTAGATGAGTTGGTTGTGGTGACCGTATAATTAACTCAGGATAACGATAGTAACTTTACCATTAATCTTGATTTAATTACATTGATATAGGCATATTAGCTAACAAAACATCGAGCAGACCCGACGCTTTATCAGTTAATACACCGAATTTAGAGTGTTACAACAGAACATTAACTAGAGGCTCAAACGAAACTTATTACATTTTCAACCATGCAGTGTACTATCTTACAATTCACATATCTCATCATAATATTTACAGCAAAAACTTAAATATAACATCTACACTATATTATACCTTAGAGAGCGGTAACATCTTCTGTAAGGGCCACTACTCCACCCAGCCCTCTGGGTAGTCCTCCGCCTTCTCATCACCTTGATCCTGCCAGTGACTACCCAACCACTCCTCCTTGGTGTATCCATAGCACTTAGAGTCTAAAAAAAAGAGGAAATTATACAAGGGTGAGTACAAGAATATACTCAGCAAGCGTTTAATAACAAAATGCAAGATATGAGTTTTGCTTTCCAGAATCATCTCAAAACCTTTCCACAAATTCTTTCCTCAAACCTTTTACTGAAAATAGGTTTTATTAAAAAAATCTACTTAGTTATGAAAGTTGCTGCTAGCACTCATAAATAAGGCAGATTTAACTTCCGTAACCTCTAATCCAGGAAACAAGCATGAATTTATGATTTTTAACCTTGTGCATGTTTTGTATCACTTTACCCATAGTGAACCAAACCCTAATCAGGAACTTAGAATGTTTGTCACTACTCCGATATTTGGATCTCCAACCCTGACCACCTACCAGTTGTACTCTATACTAAATTCGATGGTATTATTACATAGGATGACCAATTGTACCCCTTCTCGAAATCGATGGTACTCATATATACCCTGATCACCTACCAGTTGTACTACTTCTCGAAATCGGTGGTACTAATACGTGGGGTGGCCAGTTGAACTCCTTCTCAACACCGGAGATATTCATCTTATGGTTTAAATATAGCGCCAAATAACCAACACTGGTTATTATCCGTGTACCTCATTGGGCCTTCGACGTATCCTAACTTCACACCTCTTACTTACCAAATGTGAAGATCAAACACCATTATAAGACAACCTTTTTAGTTGTTTTCACACACTATGGTTGATACGATTTAATACGGCTTATATATTGCCCGAGCGTAGTGGTGTTTTTCTTATATCATAGCTTATGTAGAGGGCCCTTTCGGCAATGCTCAAACATAGCATCCTCCACTCACCATATATTTACCTCACCCCGACTTCACCTGTCGAGTGAGCCAAATCAACATTTTCGAAATTCACAACTGCATCGACAATTTACCAGCACTCAAACAATTCGATTTAGGTTTTTCCTTTAAACAACAGTTTACCATGCAGCAGTGATATCACATATATTTCAAATGATTTACTGATATTTAATTAAATATGACCATGGAATGCTTGTTTGAATTTTGGTCAAAATACGCATCTTCACACGATTGAAGATCCGCAGTTCAATTAAATTTAATTTCTAAAATTACAAAAGACCATATTTTAGTAGTAAATATATTTTTACATATTTTAAGGCATCTACCTACATTTCTTTATATTATAAGATTTATAAAATTTATGTTGTGTTTTCTAAGACTTTATTTGATTTTATTTTGCCGACTATAGATAATGGTTTAGTCAACTAAAAATTACAGATTTAATAGATTTCAACTAATTTAACTTGCTTATTTTAAATTTTGCATAGATACAGATTAATTGTTATTTTAGTTGGTTTACTTAAAAATATATATTTCTTATTTTACTCTTTACTTTTCTCTTATTTTATTTTTTCGATCATTTATTAATTGCCACTGTTTTACGTTATTACTAGTAAAAATTATATTGCAAATATATTTTGCAATTAGCTACACATTTTTACATGTTTTGGAAATTTTTTTATTTTCCCTATTTTTCTCTTTCTTTCTCTTCGTTTTCTTCTTCCTTTTTCTTTTTCATTTATTTTCCTTTCTTTCTTTTCTCCCTCTCCCTTATCCATTCGGTCGGCCTCTTTCTATCTCTAGCTTTTGGTTCTTTCCCTATTTCTCTTGCTCCCGTGCTCCTCTCCCATTTCTTTGGCTCCCATGCGCCACCCGATCCAGCTACTTGGCCATCTCTGGCGTCGGCGCCACGCTTTCGGCTCTTCCCTCCTAGCCCGCTCTGGCCCCTCTGCTGTTGGGATGCCCCAGTTCCTCCCCACTCCGACCGTTGCTAGCTCACCCGCAGTCATCTTCGGCTAGGCCTCACCCTCATGCACGCAGGTGCTCCTGCACCCGAGCCCATGTGCTCTCTCCTGGGCCGCGCCGCCCGCCTTTGGCCTGTCGACTTCCTGTGCTTAACTGCTTGCCGACCCATGGCTGATTCAGCCCACATCCCTGCTGCCATGGTCTCAGCCGACTTGGTTTTTGGCTAGGGTTTGGGTTCCCCTAGTTAACTATGATTGCTACTAATTTTTTTATTTTTATTGTGTTCTGTGTTGCAAAAGTAAATGGTAAGAATATAGGTATGCGATGATTATTTCTGTCCATACGTGTGTTGGGTGGCACCGTGATGATACCCTTTGATCCACCCTGCATCGGGGAGCATTATTGGTTTACAGGGACACTCGGTGCAACCTCCGCGCTGTTGACTAGCTGAGACCACTATATCTACCGTCATTTTCATTCTCTAGTTGATTTTTGTTATAGCTAAACAACCTATGTTGTTGATATTGCTATGGGCATAGAAAATGGACGACTACCTGGATGTGGAGAATGAAAATGCAGTGTAGGCTAGTTTGGTGCTGATGAAGAGGTTGCAGAGGTGGTTGTTGTCTCCTTTTTGCTCCTCTTAATGCTCCTGGTGGCTGGCTCTAGCTTGGGCATGACCTTCTCCTTGCCTTCTGGCTCCTAGTGCTTGAGGCCTCCTGGCTCCTGGTTGTGCTTGATCATTGATGGCTTTGTGATTTTGGTGTTGACTAGTGATGTTGGTGTGGCTTGGTCCTAATGCTTGAGCTCTTGTTTGAGAGGAATGTTTCTGGTGCTCGACGAGAGAAGTCTCTGGACTGGGAGCATTCCGCTAGGGGCTCTGTATTTTGGGTGTGTTGTCCTTAAGGCACAGTGATTTCATGTCTATCTTTTTTAACTTTACAATTTTTTCTAATTCACCAAAGGTAACATATTTTTCTACCATATGATATTTTTAATATACATGTGTCTACGGATTAAAATAGGTTTGTATAATTGCCGAGTGATGCAACTTAAAATTGCAAGAGGTGTTGGTTTGGCCCCGAATGAATATGGTACCTCAATGAGTGATACCAATTCATAGGACTGACGGCAATTCTAACTTACTTTATTTTATTTATTTTCTCTTGATATATTAATTCATTTCATATATTCATGGATGAAAATTTTATTGACGTGTAGGGCTACCAAAGAATTTGGCACAAAAGAAGATTTTAGAATCTTATAAAATTTTTATTTCTACAATGCAATTAATCATTCATGTTATTTCAATTTGCAATTAAATTTTTGTATAATGTAATTCATTCAGTTGTACAAAGTTGTAATAGTTAATATATGCAGTTAACCTTTGTTGCTTAATTTTCATTTGATGGCTTTCAACTTAAGATAATGATTTTATTTATGTTAAAGAAATAATGGTTGTTTCATTGGTGCTGATCGTCGAGACACCGACAACAAGGGACAAGAGGCGCTGGCACTGGTGACAAATGGTAGAAGAGGAGGTGGAGGTGTCGGCTAGGGCCTCCACAAGGTGAGCACATGGACAACCGCTAGAGATGAGGAAGAATCGGTAACAGAAGATGACACCGCTGCACCATGGGAGATGCTAGTGGCTCCAGATCTGTCAAGAACACGCGAGAAATCAATGGGTGCCAAAGAATGAGGGAAAAAGAAGGTGACATTGGTGAAGAGGAAAAAGACGTTGTGGTGGTCGGTGACAAGGAAGAAGACGCCATGGAGGGCTTCTAGATATGGGTGTTGGGTATAGGGCTTTTAGATCCAGTGAAGAGGAAGAAGAACAAGTTGTGGTGCTGGTGTTGAAAAGGAAGATGGTGCGGCAACACTGCCGACAAGGAAGAAGAGCCGCGAAGAGGATATTGGCATCGAGGTGGTCATGAGTGGTGGCCGACGGCAGCAGATGACTATGATCGAAGAGGAGGAAGTCGAGGAGATAGACGGGCAAAGAAATTGTGTTGTTGCGTGCTTTTGTACTTGATAGACAGAGAGTTTATTATTACAACCAATTCGGAGGGACGGAGCTCCGAATTGGAGGGCAACCCTTCCAATTTTTGAAAGGAAAGGAACCCTTCTAGTTATCTCTCAATTCAAGTTGAATTGGACTCCGATTCCAATTGCATTTCCATGGTACATCCAAACCGCAAAAGTTGATAAGATCCAACTCCAATTCCCAAATTTCTATCTCAATCCTAACATTCAAATGGGGTTTCTATATAATCTGAAAGAATTCAAAGAAATATAACTAGTATGTTTTTTCAATTTTCATACGTTAATTTTTCAAACCATGCAAATAGCTTGACATAATTCAGTACTCACAGATGCCTCTCGAGCACATAAACCCACAAGTAATTTTATGAATGATCGAGTCAATGACATGTAGACCCAATCATCAATCTCTTAAATTTCTCCCTGACAGGTAGTTGAAGTACCATACCTATCTTTGACTAAACATGATCAATGGATTATTGGACTACAAGTGTTGGACGCGAGGACAATTGCGCATCACCCACTGAAATTATACGATGGTTTTATGCAAAATTTCTTGATGGTCAGAACAGGCCCTTCTCCTTCTCCTTCTCCTTGCCAAGACGAATCCTTTTCTGTACAAAAACAAAAGAACCATAGGAGTATACTCATTCTCACTGGGACCATGCCATGGCAGACGGCACTCACATCTTCACCGGAACTCGTCAAGGAGAATAGAAGCATCTCTAATGAACTGCTGGCCTAGCAAAGTCTTCGATCTGGTGCACTGCACCTAAAACGCCGATCCATGCACATCTGTCATGGATTCCCGTGGTACTACTCGACGTCTCATTGATCCATGTAAAGAAAAGAGGAGTAAACTGGAAGACAGCCATCCGTGCACTTACACATGGCACCTAGGGTTGTAAACGACTGGAGCTCAAGCGAGCCTGGTATCCAAACTCAAGCTTAGTAAAGTTTAGCCTAAGCTCAAGTCCGACTCAAATAAGTTTAGTAACAATCAACAATTTAACGTACACTAATTTTAACAATGAGAAAAACTTAAGGTTGAGCTCACATCGAGTAAACTTGGTAAGAGTTAACATACAATAATATTTAATAAATGATTCATAATTTACAAGACTCATGAGCTATTTGAACTCTAAACACATTGAAATTTGTGGACTTGGGTCAAGCGAGCTCGAACAGCTCACGTGCCTCGAGATTGTTTTACAACCCTAATGAGGCCTCGTAAAAGTTGCACCACATTGCCCACACACACACATAAAAAAGGTGCCCTTTTCGTGTGATTCCCCCTTCACCGTGCATCCTGAAGTAAACCTAGGAATTGGATTGTGCCCACAAAAGGGCCGGTCCTGCTCGACACGGAATCTAGCGGGCTGGGTCGACATGACATGGTATAGTGGGCAGTTGGGCCTAGAAATCAAGGCCGATGGGCGGCATGGCAACTTAGGCCAAGTTTAGGCTGGTCCGGCATGAAAAAACCTGTTTTAGCTATAAGCCTAGCCCATTAAACATAATAACCAGTTCTATGCCATCAGCCCATCATTACTCTCTAAGCACACCGCATATATCTTTGTCCTCTCACTCCTCTTCTCTTCACCTCTCTTGCATCAGCTGCCGATCCTCTCTCGGCGCTTTGTCAGTCGTCTCCATCGACACTGTCGATGTTGCACCCCTCTCCGCACTAGTGTCGTCGTATCAACTGACGATGTTTGTCGCCGTAGATGCCGCGTCCCTCTTCTGCGACCACGTCACTGACCCCTCTTTCGTGCTTGCATCACCGTGTCCGCTGATACAATCTTCACCTCTCTCGCGCCTATGCTCCTGATCCCTCTTCTACAGTCGTAGAGCTATCTCCACCGATGCCATCCACAACCGTATACAACTCTCTTGTCAACGTGTCATTCCCGTGCCAGCGACCGATCATGCCGACAAGACAGGCCCGTTGTGCCCTGTGGCCCGTGGTGCTTGGTATGGCATGAGCCAACTCCCAGCCAGGGTTCCAAACTTCGTTTTCGGTTTATATCTCGCTCGCCACCGATATCTGAAATTTCGACGAAATCTCGTTATTTTGGACAAAATCTGGATGAAATTCAAATCCAGAATTTTTGGATCGAATTTCGGGCGAAATATCCAATTTTTTGGGTGAAATTGCGAAATTTTAGCAAATTTTAACTGAATAAAAATGGTACAAATAATATCAAAAATTTTGAAATTTTTATGAAGGTCCTTGACACATTAGTGATATTCCCATAAGAATTTTAGATGATTATAATATCTAAGAAATTTTTAAAAATTCAAACATTGCTATTATCCCGATAAAATGCTAACAAGCAAGTTTGAAATTTGAATGAAAAATAGTCCAAACCACATTAAAAATTTTGAATTTTTTCATGGTTATAATGCATCACTAATGTTCTCATCAAATTTTTAGATGATGATCAAGCTTCTTGAATTTTTAAAAATTCAAAAAGTGCTACTGCTCTGTTAAAAGGCTTACCGGCAAACTTGAACAAAATGAAAAATAGTTCAAACCACGTTAGAAAATTTTTAAAATTTTTGTAGATAGCCCTGATGTAAAATTAATGTTTCTATAAAATTTTACATGGTGATCATGTTTAAATTTTTTTAAAAATTCAAACAGTGCTACATCCTATTAAAAGCTTGAAAATCAATATATAGGCTTGCTTTAGTAATAAAAAAGGTTTAAAATTTTTAAAAATTTTACAGAAGGGTGATAAGAAAATGATTAAGATCTCATAAAAATTTTAAATCATGACCACACTCTAGTGAATTCATAAAATTCTTACGAGGCACAATACCATTTATGTTCTTTCTCTTTTTGATTTTTGAAATATAATATATCAAATGAAGTTCAATGCTTACATAGATTTTATTAACCAAACAAAAAGTTAAATTTTTTAAAATTTATAAAATGTTACTAAGGCAATTATTAATCTCATAAAAATTTTAGATCATGATCATACTCGAGAAAATTTATACAATTCTAACAAGGTTCTTGTCCCAAGTATATTCATTTTGTTTTTGATTTTTAAAGACAACAAATGAAGTTCAATTATTTTAATTTTTTTGTATGATTCTACACTACTAAATATAGTACCATAATAGTTTCAGATCATTATAAAGCTTTTACAATTTTATAAAAATCTGACAGTGTTTCTACCAAAATTTTCAAATGTCTCAAAAATTCGGTTTTTCAATAGATTTTTATAGAAGATGACTTTCTTATGGTTATTGAACCAAATCCAACCCTAAAAGTTCAAAAACCGGCCAAAAATCATGAAATTTCATCGAAAAATTGAAATTACTGTAGCAATTTTATTTTTTATCCAGCCGGTAATTTAGATTCGCGGTGGTCCGAAATTCGATATTTCGGCGAAATTTGTATCATGCTCCCAACACTACCCCGAAGCAAGTACGTGTGCTGCGAGTACTGCTACTCCAAGCACAATGAAACCTCGATTTTTTGGGCGGGTCACGGCCGACGAGGCTAGCTGCTTAGGGCCTATTTGGTAGAGCTCTAGATTCTAACTTCACCTGAAATCTGAAACTTATAGGCTAAAATAAATTGTATTAAGTTTATATTTTTGGTCTAAAATGTAAATAAGATGATATATTTAAACATTCTTAGGGTCTGTTTGGTAGAACTCCAGATTCCAGCTTCTTCTGAAATCTGAAACATGTAGGCTAAAATAAAGTGAATTAAGTTTATATTTTTAGTCTAAAATGTAAACAAGATGATCTATCTAAATACTCTTAATATACTCATAGTTTCAACTTCACGAATCTGGTGAAGCTAGAATTTTCAGCTTCACTAGATTCATGAATCTGGAGAAGCTGAATCCCTGCCAAACACACCCTTAATTTAATGCGACCCTTCCTCTCTTGGTCGTAGGGAGGCATCCATCTTAATCGAAACCTTAAAATGTCTCAACGAGAATTAACTACTCAGGTTCCTTCTAGAATCATTGGTACAAATCACTGTCTTGCTGCCAAAAGATGAGAAGAATATTAGAAGGGGCTTTCTACCGATTAGTCGCATCATTTTTTTTCCTAAAAATATCAGGCCCTGCTTGGACCTTTAGATTGACTATAACCATTGGATAAAGATCGGATGGACATATTGCTCTCCCTGTCTGTATGTATCCCTCTTTTCCTCTCTTTACAGTAGCTCCAGCCCTAATCTCACCTCTACGTCGCTGCCCTTCACCTGCATGCCGCGGCAAGGCCCGTAGAGAACCACCATTGTCGTCTCCCTCGGCGCCACCAGATTCCTATCACAGATTCTACGGCCACAGTCACCATGGCGGATCCAGGCCCGGGCTGAGTTTGGCCTAAAGCGATTGCAAAATCTATTCAATTTGTATTTCTAGGGCATTCTTTGTGAGCACGAGAAAGTTAGACAAAGGTCGAATAGCCGCCTCTGCAGCCGTAGTGCTCTGCATCCGATCCGCGATCCGCCGCCTCTTATAACCGACTCGCCCTCATTGCCCGACACACCCACCGGGTGCTCGTCGCTCTGCACCTCATTTGCTTTCATTTGTTGCTTGCTGACTCGCCGCCGCGTTCCATGAATCCGGCCGAGTATCCGATCGGTGACAATGCCTGATCGCCGCCGTTCAACCCTCGGCCCAGCCTACCGCGATCGCCCCCCAGCGCCGCTCTCTTTGTCTCCGTGTGGTCCTCAGGCGATCGGCGACTTCGTATTTATGCTACTCAGACGATCATGCTGTTCGACCACCACCCACTCCTTGGGCGCCCGTCAAGGCGGCAATGCCCGTACCACCGCTCTCCTCGCCTGTGACTCATAGTCTCTGTCTGGTATTGTTTTGTATTGCCACACCCTTTTTTCTGTGTGATCCTAAACCCATGCACGATTCAATAATTTGTTTTGGCTTCTTGGATCGCAAACCCATGCTTGAAATAAGCATCCACTATGCAAAGCACTTGATTAAATCTGAATTGGTTCAATTTTCATTGGCCTTGAATAGTAAGTACTTCATTCTAAATCTTTTATGGTATTGGAATTTCTAGTTCATTGTTACGCATATTTATGTTACTTGTTCGGTATATATATCGAGTATGGAATTCAAATTTATTTTTAATTGTGTATTTGTGTTATACTTTTGTCGATCTATAAATTTCGTAGTCTTTAACTTGATAGTAATAGTCACCTATTTTCGACCCTAGGCGTATAAAACTTCTGGCTCCACCACTGGTCACCCACACGATAGTACGAGATGCCGACATCCTTGCCCGAGCATGAGTCGTTCATGTCTTCATGAGGCTCGTCCAAAGCTATAAAACTCAACTTACTTTCTCATAAGAGTCATGTGACTGGTAAACTTAGAATTACAGCTAGATACTGTACTGTCATAGTAGTATGCAGTCAAATTCCAAGCCTTCTACGGTCTCGCCACGCGACGTCCACTGTAATTCTGTAAACCTGTGCACGGCCAACCTTTTTCTCCCATTCGTTACTGACACCCGTGCAGTCACGTAGTCCACTACGCAATAGCTGGTCTCACTCGTGAGCCCCTGACAAGACAACCAATCAACCGGACGCCCATCCGCATCCGTAGATAGGAGACGCACAGGTAGGCACAAGAACACTTTCGTCGCAATCAAACAGCTCTAGAACCTTCGTCCTCGTCGCTGCAGCAGAAGACTGTCCTGCTGCTGCCAACTTGCCCTGCTAGCTGCTAGCCTGCTACTGCTAAAATCTAGTACTGCCTAACAGTAATTGGCTGTCATCGCTTTTCTAGTCCACTATAAACTTTTTTTTTTTCAAATTTAATCTCATTAGAGCTCTGATAACCCTTGTTAAGTTTAGCTGCAGGGCAAAAAAAACTTGAGACACGATTTAACACAGAAAAAATCATAGCAAACAATTCACTATAATACTTTAAAGACTACAAGTACAAAGGTTTCCTTAAATAGCCAAAAAGTATTAGTTGTTGAAGATTTGGATTAACAACCTATTTTGATAAAACTAAAAGATATGTTAAATTGAGATGTTTAAGTCATCTTCAACACGAATACAAGTGCAAAAATAAGCGTTATCATTGACCACGAAAGTATGGAAAGGTAATATATGTCACCTTCAGTACTCTCCTGTTATAGAAGCCGCTACCGCTTTCAAAAAGGTAAGGAAGCTTAGCTCTAGAAGACCGGTAGCGGCTTCTGTGTTATGGGAGCGTGGATGGTGAGGTATCACTTTCGGTTATTGAGTTGATAATGAGATCATTTTTATAATTATATTTACGAGAGAATCAAATTTGTAAAAAGAAGAACTCCCAAAATTAAAACCAGATAGGAGAGAAAATAAAGACTACAGAGATGAGCAGGAGAGAGGAGAGTGGGGTTGGTAGGGCTTTCACAGGCGGCCCAAGGCCGGTCGATCTTGACGATGCTTACACCAAGCCCCAAGCACGAATGGATTGGAGGTAGGCCTGATTTATAGAGTGGTGGGTGAAATGGGGTCATGTCTGAGGCGACGACGACATGGTTGGTTGATAGGGCCAAACCTGAAACTTAAAGGCCGTGGGTGGCAGGTTGAGGCAGGTGGAACTGACACGAGGGAGCAATTCAACCTAGTATAAATTAAATGAGCTAACTAGCTTTAGCAAACCATGCAATTTTAGTATAAATTAAAATTGCATGCTTGTATGCTTGCATCAGCCTATACGATTAGCAAACCATGCGACCATGCACGTACTAACCAAGCGCCAAACCATGCAAACCATACTAGTAACGTCTATACTAGCACGCAATTTTTCGATGCATGCACTTCAGCGCTTAGCTTCCATGGTTGACGTAACGAGGCAAAGTAGCGAGGACCTAAGCTAGGCGTGGCGTCAGCGTTGAGAGTGAATGAGTGTGGGTAGAGCCGAACTTACAGGAACTCGACCGTGTGCTTTGGTAGGACCTGTGAAAACATCTCTCGAGGCTGGGCAGGCCTGGCATTCCGGTGGCCGGGAACCGGCTCATCATGGCCGAAGCCCGTGCGGGCCGGACCGGCCGACCCAACGCCCAGCTCTAGGAGAGGAGGAACCATGGAAGCTAAAAGTGCCGGGTGGGGCCGGGCGGATTACGACGAAAAGCAAAGCAGAAAGCAAGAGGGAGAAGGAAGGAAAGCAAAGGAAAGGAGGCTAGATCGAGGGAGAGGGACCGACCGCGATTGCTACGCCTCGCAAGCTTGAAAGCGTGCTTGCCTGCCATTTCCACCTCCTTCCTTCAATCTGTTCTCCTTCCATCTCCGCCCCACCATCGCCGCCTCCTCTTCTCTCTACTCCAAGTCGACGCGCCCATCGGCATCTTCCTCGCCCATTCCTTCCGGCCGCCCGTGTACGCGTCCGGCTCGCACGGCGTACCGTCCGGGAGCCGGCAGCAGAGCGCGACCCGGCGGCGGCTGTTGCGGTAGGAGTGGCGGCGCGGGAGAAAACGCGGTGAGTTGGAGTTCTCGCTCTTGTGCGTGGGTTGCGCCGGCATTACTGTGGCCCTGGTGCCCTGCGCTGTTCCCGTGCTGCTTTGTGGGGTTCTCGCGTGACTGCGGAGCTCGCTCGGCTCGGGGGAGTGAAAAGCTCGCTCCTTTTTACAGATCTGTTTCCGGGGGGGTGGTGCGCGGCGGTGTATTCCTGGGTCCCTCGGATGGGACGGGGGCTCCCGTGATTTAAGGCGGGGGTTTTGTCTCGGTCCCTCCTTCCTTGCGTCTTTTTGGTGTTCCTGTGCTGTGTTGCAAAAGTAAATGGTAAGAATATAGGTATCGATGATTATTTCTGTCCATACGTGTGTTGGGTGGCACCGTGATGATACCCTTTGATCGACCCTGCATCGGGGAGCATTATTGGTTTACAGGGACACTCGGCGCAACCTCCGCGCCGTTGACTAGCTGAGACCACTATATCTACCGTCATTTTCATTCTCTAGTTGATTTTTGTTATAGCTAAACAACCTATGTTGTTGCTATTGCTATGGGCATAGAAAATGGACGACTACCTGGATGTGGAGAATGAAAATGCAGTGTAGGCTAGTTTGGTGCTGATGAAGAGGTTGCAGAGGTGGTTGTTGTCTCCTTTTTGCTCCTCTTAATGCTCCTGGTGGCTGGCTCTAGCTTGGGCATGACCTCCTTGCCTTCTGGCTCCTAGTGCTTGAGGCCTCCTGGCTCCTGGTTGTGCTTGATCATTGATGGCTTTGTGATTTTGGTGTTGACTAGTGATGTTGGTGTGGCTTGGTCCTAATGCTTGAGCTCTTGTTTGAGAGGAATGTTTCTGGTGCTCGACGAGAGAAGTCTCTGGACTGGGAGCATTCCGCTAGGGGCTCTGTATTTTGGGTGTGTTGTCCTTAAGGCACAGTGATTTCATGTCTATCTTTTTTAACTTTACAATTTTTCTAATTCACCAAAGGTAACATATTTTTCTACCATATGATATTTTTAATATACATGTGTCTCACGGATTAAAATAGGTTTGTATAATTGCGAGTGATGCAACTTAAAATTGCAAGAGGTGTTGGTTTGGCCCCGAATGAATATGGTACCTCAATGAGTGATACCAATTCATAGGACTGACGGCAATTCTAACTTACTTTATTTTATTTATTTTCTCTTGATATATTAATTCATTTCATATATTCATGGATGAAAATTTTATTGGCGTGTAGGGCTACCAAAGAATTTGGCACAAAAGAAGATTTTAGAATCTTATAAAATTTTTATTTCTACAATGCAATTAATCATTCATGTTATTTCAATTTGCAATTAAATTTTTGTATAATGTAATTCATTCAGTTGTACAAAGTTGTAATAGTTAATATATGCAGTTAACCTTTGTTGCTTAATTTTCATTTGATGGCTTTCAACTTAAGATAATGATTTTATTTATGTTAAAGAAATAATGGTTGTTTCATTGGTGCTGATCGTCGAGACACCGACAACAAGGGACAAGAGGCGCTGGCACTGGTGACAAATGGTAGAAGAGGAGGTGGAGGTGTCGGCTAGGGCCTCCACAAGGTGAGCACATGGACAACCGCTAGAGATGAGGAAGAATCGGTAACAGAAGATGACACCGCTGCACCATGGGAGATGCTAGTGGCTCCAGATCTGTCAGTAACCACGCGAGGAAATCAATGGGTGCCAGCAATGAGGGGAAAAAGAAGGTGACATTGGTGAAGAGGAAAAAGACGTTGTGGTGGTCGGTGACAAGGAAGAAGACGCCATGGAGGGCTTCTAGATATGGGTGTTGGGTATAGGGCTTTTAGATCCAGTGAAGAGGAAGAAGAACAAGTTGTGGTGCTGGTGTTGAAAAGGAAGATGGTGCGGCAACACTGCCGACAAGGAAGAAGAGCCGCGAAGAGGATATTGGCATCGAGGTGGTCATGAGTGGTGGCAACGGCAGCGGATGACTATGATCGAAGAGGAGGAAGTCGAGGAGATAGGCGGGCAAAGAAATTGTGTTGTTGCGTGCTTTTGTACTTGATAGACAGAGAGTTTATTATTACAACCAATTCGGAGGGACGGAGCTCCGAATTGGAGGGCAACCCTTCCAATTTTTGAAAGGAAAGGAACCCTTCTAGTTATCTCTCAATTCAAGTTGAATTGGACTCGATTCAATTGCATTTCCATGGTACATCAAACCATAAAAGTTGATAAGATCCAACTCCAATTCCCAAATTTCTATCTCAATCCTAACATTCAAATGGGGTTTCTATATAATCTGAAAGAATTCAAAGAAATATAACTAGTATGTTTTTCAATTTTCATCGTTAATTTTTCAAACCATGCAAATAGCTTGACATAATTAGGTACTCACAGATGCCTCTCGAGCACATAAACCCACAAGTAATTTTATGAATGATCGAGTCAATGACATGTAGACCCAATCATCAATCTCTTAAATTTCTCCTGACGTGTAGTTGAAGTACCATACCTATCTTTGACTAAACATGATCAATGGATTATTGGACTACAAGTGTTGGACGCGAGGACAATTGCATCACCCTTGAAATTATCGATGGTTTTATGCAAAATTTCTTGATGGTCGAACAGGCCCTTCTCCTTCTCCTTCTCCTTGCCAAGGCGAATCCTTTTCTGTACAAAAACAAAAGAACCATAGGAGTATACTCATTCTCCTGGGACCATGCCATGGCAGACGGCACTCACATCTTCACGGAACTCGTCAAGGAGAATAGAAGCATCTCTAATGAGCTGGCGGCCTAGCAAAGTCTTCGATCGGTGCCTTTGCACCTAAAACGCCGATCCATGCACATCTGTCATGGATTCCGTGGTACTACTCGACGTCTCATTGATCCATGTAAAGAAAAGAGGAGTAAAGCGGAAGACGACCATCCGTGCACTTACACATGGCACCTAGGGTTGTATGCGATTTGGAGCTCAAGCGAGCACAGTATCCAAACTCAAGCTTAGTAAAGTTTAGCCTAAGCTCAAGTCCGACTCAAATAAGTTTAGTAACAATCAACAATTTAACGTACACTAATTTTAACAATGAGAAAAACTTAAGGTTGAGCTCACATCGAGTAAACTTGGTAAGAGTTAACACACAATAATATTTAATAAATGATTCATAATTTACAAGACTCATGAGCTATTTGAACTCTAAACACATTGAAATTTGCGGACTTGGGTCAAGCGAGCTCGAACAGCTCACGTGCCTCGAGATTATTTTACAACCCTAATGAGGCCTCGTAAAAGTTGCACCACATCGCCCACACACACACATAAAAAAGGTGCCCTTTTCGTGTGATTCCCCCTTCACCGTGCATCCTGAAGTAAACCTAGGAATTGGATTGTGCCCATAAAAGGGCCGGTCCTGCTCGACACGGAATCTAGCGAGCTGGGTCGACATGACATGGTATAGTGGGCAGTTGGGCCTAGAAATCAAGGCCGATGGGCGGCATGGCAACTTAGGCCATGTTTAGGCTGGTCTGGCACGAAAAAACCTGTTTTAGCTATAAACCTAGCCCATTAAACATAATAACCAGTTCTATGCCATCAGCCCATCATTACTCTCTAAGCACACCGCATATATCTTTGTCCTCTCACTCCTCTTCTCTTCACCTCTCTTGCATCAGCACCACTGATCCCTCTGTCGCGCCTGTGCCGTCGTCTCCATCGACACTGTCGATGTTGCACCCCTCTCCTCACTGGTGTCGTCGTATCAACTGACGATGTTTGTCGCCGTAGATGCCGCGTCCCTCTTCTGCGACCACGTCACTGACCCCTCTTTCGTGCTTGCATCACCGTGTCCGCTGATACAATCTTCACCTCTCTCGCGCCTATGCTGCTGATCCCTCTTCTACAGTCGTAGAGCTATCTCCACCGATGCCATCCACAACAGTATACAACTCTCTTGTCAACGTGTCATTCCGTGCAATGACCGATCATCGAAACAAAGACGGGCCGTTGTGCCTTGTGGCTGTGGTGCTTGGTATGGCATGAGCCAACTCCCAGCCAGGGTTCCAAACTTCGTTTTCGGTTTATATCTCGCTCGCCACCGATATCTGAAATTTCGACGAAATCTCGTTATTTTGGACAAAATCTGGATGAAATTCAAATCCAGAATTTTTGGATCGAATTTCGGGCACAATATCCAATTTTTTTGGGTGAAATTGCCGAAATTTTAGCAAATTTTAACTGAATAAAAAATGGTACAAATAATATCAAAAAATTTTGAAATTTTTTATGAAGGTCCTTGACACATTAGTGATATTCCCATAAGAATTTTAGATGATTATAATATCTAAGAAATTTTTAAAAATTCAAACATTGCTATTATCCTGATAAAATGCTAACCGGCAAGTTTGAGCTGAATGAAAAATAGTCCAAACCACATTAAAAAATTTTGAATTTTTTTCATGGTTATAATGCATCACTAATGTTCTCATCAAATTTTTAGATGATGATCAAGCTTCTTGAATTTTTAAAAATTCAAAAAGTGTTACTGCTCTGTTAAAAAGGCTTCTAAGCAAACTTGAACAAAATGAAAAATAGTTCAAACCACGTTAGAAAATTTTTAAAATTTTTGTAGATAGTCCTGATGTAAAATTAATGTTTCTATAAAATTTTACATGGTGATCATGTTTAAATTTTTTAAAAATTCTAACAGATGCTACATCTATTAAAAGCTTGATAATCAATATATAGGCTTGCTTTAGTAATAAAAAAGGTTTAAAATTTTTAAAAATTTTACAGAAGGGTGATAAGAAAATGATTAAGATCTCATAAAAATTTTAAATCATGACCACACTCTAGTGAATTCATAAAATTCTTACGAGGCACAATACCATTTATGTTCTTTCTCTTTTGATTTTTGAAATATAATATATCAAATGAAGTTCAATGCTTACATAGATTTTATTAACCAAACAAAAAGTTAAATTTTTTAAAATTTATAAAATGTTACTAAGGCAATTATTAATCTCATAAAAATTTTAGATCATGATCATACTCGAGAAAATTTATACAATTCTAACAAGGTTCTTGTCCCAAGTATATTCATTTTGTTTTGATTTTTAAAGACAACAAATGAAGTTCAATTATTTTAATTTTTTTGTATGATTCTACACTACTAAATATAGTACCATAATAGTTTGAGATCATTATAAAGCTTTTACAATTTTATAAAAATCGTGGTGTTTCTACCAAAATTTTCAAATGTCTCAAAAATTCGGTTTTCAATAGATTTTTATAGAAGATGACTTCCTTATGGTTATTGAACCAAATCCAACCCTAAAAGTTCAAAAACGGCCAAAAATCATGAAATTTCATCGAAAAATTGAAATTCTTGTAGCAATTTTATTTTTATCCATAGGTAATTTAGATTCGCGGTGGTCGAAATTCGATATTTAGTGAAATTTGTATCATGCTCCCAACACTACCCCGAAGCAAGTACGTGTGCTGCGAGTACTGCTACTCCAAGCACAATGAAACCTCGATTTTTTGGGCGGGTCACGGCCGATGAGGCTAGCTGCTTAGGGCCTATTTGGTAGAGCTCTAGATTCCAGTTTCACCTGAAATCTGAAACTTATAGGCTAAAATAAATTGTATTAAGTTTATATTTTTGGTCTAAAATGTAAATAAGATGATATATTTAAACATTCTTAGGGTGCATTTGGTAGAACTCGATTCGACTTCTTCTTAAATCTGAAATATGTAGGCTAAAATAAAGTGAATTAAGTTTATATTTTTAGTCTAAAATGTAAACAAGATGATCTATCTAAATACTCTTAATATACTCATAGTTTCAACTTCACGAATCTGGTGAAGCTAGAATTTTCACTTCACTAGATTCATGAATCTGGAGAAGTTTGAATCACGCCAAACACACCTTAATTTAATGCGACCCTTCCTCTCTTGGTCGTAGGGAGGCATCCATCTTAATCGAAACCTTAAAATGTCTCAACGAGAATTAACTACTCAGGTTCCTTCTAGAATCATTGGTACAAATCACTGTCTTGCTGCCAAAAGATGAGAAGAATATTAGAAGGGCTTTCTACCGATTAGTCGCATCATTTTTTCCTAAAATATCAGGCCCTGCTTGGACCTTTAGATTGACTATAACCATTGGATAAAGATCGGATGGACATATTGCTCTCCTGTCTGTATGTATCCCTCTTTTCCTCTCTTTACAGTAGCTCCAGCCCTAATCTCACCTCTACGTCGCTGCCCTTCACCTGCATGCCGCAGCAAGGCCCGTAGAGAACCACCATTGTCGTCTCCTCGGCGCCACCAGATTCCTATCACAGATTCTACGGCCACATCACCCATGACGGATCGAGGCCGGGCAGTTTGGCCTAAAAACGAGGCAAAATCTGTTCAATTTGTATTTCTAGGGCATTCTTTGTGACGAGGAAAGTTAGACAAAGGTCGGCGCTCTCTGCAGCCGTAGTGCTCTGCATCCGTCCGCGATCCGCCGCCCTTATAACCGATCGCCACTCATTTGCTCGAAACACACCGCCGGTGCTAAATCGCTCTGCACTCATTTGCTCATTGTTGCTTGCGGCTGCCCGCGCCGCGTTCCGCAGATCGGTAAGTAGCCGATCGGCGACAGTGGCAATCGCCATTGTTCTCGCTCGGCCAGCAAGACACTGAGCCATCGCCCTACCCGCCGCTCTCTGCATCTCCGTGTGGTCTCGGCGATCGGCGACTTCGTATTGCTGCTACTCGCAACCGACGATCATTGCCGTTGCCTGACCCTCCTTGGCGCCCGCAAGCGGCAATGCCCGTCGACCACGCCCCGCCTCCTCGCGCGCAGCTCATAGTCTCTGTCTGGTATTGTTTTGTATTGCCACACTTTTCATTCTGTAGCGTCCTAAACCCATGCGTATTCAATAATTTGTTTTGGCTTCTTGGATCGCAAACCCATCGAAATAAGCATCACTATGCAAAGCACTTGATTAAATCTGAATTGGTTCAATTTTCATTGCCTTGAATAGTAAGTACTTCATTCTAAATCTTTTATGGTATTGGAATTTCTAGTTCATTGTTCGCATATTTATGTTACTTGTTAGGTATATATACTTATGGAATTCAAATTTATTTTTAATTGTGTATTTGTGTTATCTTTTGTATCTAAATTTACGTAGTCTTTATGATAGTAATAGTCCTATTTTTACCAAGCGTATAAAACTTCGGCTCCACCACTGGTCACCCGCACGATAGTACGAGATGCCGACATCCTTGCCCGAGCATGAGTCGTTCATGAGGCTCGTCCAAAGCTATAAAACTCAACTTACTTTCTCATAAGAGTCATGTGACTGGTAAACTTAGAATTACAGCTAGATACTGTACTGTCATAGTAGTATGCAGTCAAATTCCAAGCCTTCTACGGTCTCGCCACGCGACGTCCACTGTAATTCTGTAAACCTGTGCACGGCCAACCTTTTTCTCCCATTCGTTACTGACACCCGTGCAGTCACGTAGTCCACTACGCAATAGCTGGTCTCACTCGTGAGCCCCTGACAAGACAACCAATCAACCGGACGCCCATCCGCATCCGTAGATAGGAGACGCACAGGTAGGCACAAGAACACTTTCGTCGCAATCAAACAGCTCTAGAACCTTCGTCCTCGTCGCTGCAGCAGAAGACTGTCCTGCTGCTGCCAACTTGCCCCGCTAGCTGCTAGCCTGCTACTGCTAGAATCTAGTACTGCCTAACAGTAATTGGCTGTCATCGCTTTTCTAGTCCACTATAAACTTTTTTTTTTCAAATTTAATCTCATTAGAGCTCTGATAACCCTTGTTAAGTTTAGCTGCAGGGCAAAAAAAACTTGAGACACGATTTAACTTACAGAAAAAATCATAGCAAACAATTCACTATAATACTTTAAAGATTACAAGTACAAAGGTTTCCTTAAATAGCCAAAAGAGTATTAGTTGTTGAAGATTTGGATTAACAACCTATTTTGATAAAACTAAAAGATATGTTAAATTGAGATGTTTAAGTCATCTTCAACACCGAATACAAGTGCAAAAATAGCGTTATCATTGACCACGAAAGTATGGAAAGGTAATATATGTCATCTTCCGTACTCTCCTGTTATAGAAGCCGCTACCGCTTTCAAAAAGGTAAGGAAGCTTAGCTCTAGAAGACCGGTAGCGGCTTCTGTGTTATGGGAGCGTGGATGGTGAGGTATCACTTTCGGTTATTACAGTTGATAATGAGATCATTTTTATAATTATATTTACGAGAGAATCAAATTTGTAAAAAGAAGAACTCCCAAAATTAAAACCAGATAGGATAGAAAATAAAGACTACAGAGATGAGCGGGAGAGGAGAGGTAGAGTGGGAGTTGGTAAGCTTTCACAGGCAAGGCGATCGATCTGGCCGACCAAGCCAAGACGAATGGATTGGTAGGCCACTGACTATAAGTGATAGACTAAAATGGGGCCGTCGGTGACAGGACGACATGGGCGGGTAGGGTTAAGACTGAAAGCCCGAGAAGTGGGTGGCAGGAGGCCGGGGACACGTGGGGTAGGCAATTCAACCTAGTATAAATTAAATGAGCTAACTAGCTTTAGCAAACCATGCAATTTTAGTATAAATTAAAATTGCATGCTTGTATCTTGCATGCATTATCGTGCTAGCAAACCATGCGACCATACGCATTTAGCAACCGCCAAACCATGCAAACCATACTAGTAACGTCTATACTAGCACATAATTTTTCGGTGCATGCACTTCGGTAGCTTCCATGGTTGACGAAGAGCAAAGCGAGGGCCAGCTGGCGTGGCGTCAGCGTTGAGAGTGAATGAGTGTGAAGTAAGGCCACGGAGAACTCGAGTGCTTTTGGTAGACCTGTAAACATCTCTCGTACAGGCGAAGATTAGCCTTCGGGCGCGTGAAGCCTTCAGGCATGGGAAGCCAGGTGCAGGCAGGCCCGGCCCAACGCCCAGCTCTAGGGAGAGGAGGAACCATGGAAGCTAAAAGTGCCGGGTGGGGCCGGGCGGATTACGACGAAAAGCAAAGCAGAGAAAGCAAGAGGGAGAAGGAAGGAAAGCAAAGGAAAGGAGGCTAGATCGAGGGAGAGGGACCGACCGCGATTGCTACGCCTCGCAAGCTTGAAAGCGTGCTTGCCTGCCATTTCCACCTCCTTCCTTCAATCTGTTCTCCTTCCATCTCCGCCCCACCATCGCCGCCTCCTCTTCTCTCTACTCCAAGTCGACGCGCCCATCGGCATCTTCCTCGCCCATTCCTTCCGGCCGCCCGTGTACGCGTCCGGCTCGCACGGCGTACCGTCCGGGAGCCGGCAGCAGAGCGCGACCCGGCGGCGGCTGTTGCGGTAGGAGTGGCGGCGCGGGAGAAAACGCGGTGAGTTGGAGTTCTCGCTCTTGTGCGTGGGTTGCGCCGGCATTACTGTGGCCCTGGTGCCCTGCGCTGTTCCCGTGCTGCTTTGTGGGGTTCTCGCGTGACTGCGGAGCTCGCTCGGCTCGGGGGAGTGAAAAGCTCGCTCCTTTTTACAGATCTGTTTCCGGGGGGGTGGTGCGCGGCGGTGTATTCCTGGGTCCCTCGGATGGGACGGGGGCTCCCGTGATTTAAGGCGGGGGTTTTGTCTCGGTCCCTCCTTCCTTGCGTCTTTTTGGTGTTCCCTGTGCTGTGTGCTTCGTTCTTCTTTCTTACTAGGAATGGTGCGATTGGTGGTCGGGTACTCCTCGGCTCCTGGTTTGTTATTCAGGAGTTGAGCTGAGTTAGCATTTCTGGCGGGGAATTCGGATTCGGTGTTGCTTTCAGTGCTTCGCGGTGTGAGAATTTTAATTTTGGAGGTGCTTTATTTGGTCCCAATTTTGATTCTTTTGGCTTCATTCTTCTCTCTTGGCTTGATTTTGTTTGCCTTATCTTTTCAGTGCCCATTAGTCTGAAAGAAGACAATGCAAAAGTAGTTCCTTTACTTGCAGATAGTTGTGCTACTAGAATCTTTCCAATTCAGAAGCATCTCTCTTGCGGCATGTTCTTACAGCTCTTTGCTTTCATCCTATTCCAGGAGGCTGACAAGGCGCGACGATGTGGTGGGAGTGGGCAAGGCTGTAGCAAGGGTTCTGGCACCTGTTCCGCTGTGAGCATTTCTTGATTTGTGAAAGGATGATGGGCTCCTGGACGGTGTCCACGCCCTGGGCTCTGCAGCTCGGCGTGGTGATGGCCTTTCTGCTAGCCTCCAGCTCCCAGGGGCTGAACCATGAAGGCCGTCTTCTCCTGGCGATCAAGAGACAGATGGTTGACACTTTCCACTACCTTGACGACTGGAACCCGAGGGATCCATCGCCGTGCGGGTGGAGGGGCGTGAACTGCTCGTCGGCGTCCGGGCCGGCAGTTGTGTCTCTCAACCTCAGCAACATGAACCTGTCAGGCACCCTCGCCCCGATCATTGGTGGTCTGGGTGAGCTGACTAACCTCGATCTATCCTTCAATGGGTTCTCCGGCAATATCCCTGCGGAGATTGGGAATTGCTCAAAGCTGGTGGGGCTCAACTTGAACAACAATAATTTCCAAGGTACAATCCCCCCTGAGCTCGGGAAGCTGGGTATGCTGGCCACATGCAATCTTTGCAATAACAAGCTCTATGGTCCAATACCTGATGAGATTGGTGATATGGCATCACTTGAGGACTTGGTAGGGTATAGTAATAATCTCTCTGGTTCTATACCTCATACTATTGGCAAGCTCAAGAACCTGAAGACTGTCCGGTTGGGTCAGAATCTTATCTTTGGTAACATTCCTGTCGAGATCGGTGAATGTCTAAACCTGGTTGTGTTTGGTCTTGCACAAAACAAGTTAGGAGGTCCTGTACCTAAAGAGCTTGGGAAATTGGGTCTCATGACAGACTTAATCCTATGGGGAAATCAGCTTTCTGGTGTTATTCCTCCAGAGATCGGAAACTGTACAAATCTCAGGATAATTGCCCTGTATGATAATAATCTAGTTGGTCCTATACCTGCAACAATTGGGAACATCAAGTATCTTCAGAAGCTATACCTTTACAGGAATTCATTAAATGGTACAATTCCATCTGAAATTGGGAATCTTTCTCTTGCGGGAGAGATTGACTTTTCAGAGAATTCCTTAACTGGAGGGATACCAAAGGAATTAGGCAACATACCAGGCTTGTATTTACTCTACCTTTTCCAAAACCAGCTTACCGGCTTTATTCCTACGGAGTTGTGTGGATTGAGGAACTTGAGTAAGCTTGATCTCTCGATCAATTCACTCACTGGCCCAATTCCAGTCCGATTTCAGTACATGACCAAACTAATCCAATTGCAACTATTCAATAATATGCTATCAGGCGACATACCTCCAAGATTTGGCATCTATAGCCGACTTTGGGTGGTGGATTTCTCAAATAACAGCATTACAGGGCAGATACCTCGAGATCTTTGTAGACAGTCAAACCTTATTTTGTTGAATTTGGGGTCTAACAAGTTGACTGGGAACATTCCTCATGGGATCACCAGCTGTAAATCCTTGGTGCAGCTTCGCCTTGGTAACAACAGTCTGACAGGGAGCTTCCCCAGTGATCTCTGCAATCTGGTGAATTTGACGACAATTGAGCTGTTTCGAAACAAGTTCAATGGCCCTATTCCTCCTCAGATAGGGAATTGCAAGGCTCTGCAAAGGCTTGACCTTACAAACAATTATTTCACATCGGAGTTGCCCCAAGAAATAGGTAATTTGTCAAAGCTAGTTGTCTTCAATATCTCATCTAATAGACTCGGAGGAAGCATACCACTGGAAATTTTCAATTGTACGATGTTGCAACGTCTTGATCTCAGCCTGAATGGCTTTGAAGGTTCACTACCCAATGAAGTTGGCAGACTGCCTCAGCTGGAGCTTCTATCCTTTGCTGATAATAGGCTATCTGGTCAGATACCACCCATTCTTGGTAAACTTTCACATTTGACAGCACTGCAGGTAGGTGGCAATCAATTCTCTGGTGGAATACCAAAGGAGCTGGGCCTGCTCTCAAGCTTGCAGATTGCCCTGAATTTGAGCTATAATAATCTCTCTGGCAACATACCATCAGAGCTTGGTAATCTTGCATTATTGGAAAATTTGTTTCTCAATAATAACAAGCTGACAGGTGAAATCCCAGCTACATTTGCAAATCTATCCAGTTTGCTTGAGCTCAATGTATCCTACAATAATCTCACTGGTGCTCTCCCCCCTATACCACTATTTGATAACATGTCTGCGACCTGCTTTGTTGGAAACAGAGGACTATGCGGTGGACAACTTGGCAAGTGTGGGTCTGGGTTATCCTCTTCTTCCCAGTTGTCCAATTCAAACAGTCCCCCCTTGGCCAAGATCATAGCAATTGTTGCTGCCATTATTGGAGGAATTTCACTTATTCTTATTGCCATAATTGTGTACCATATGATAAAACCGCTAGAGACAGTAGCTCCTTTGCAAGACAAACAGATTTTTTCTGCTGGGTCCAACATGCATGTTTCTGCTAAGGATGCATATACATTTCAGGAATTGGTCTCTGCTACAAATAATTTTGACGAGAGTTGTGTCATTGGAAGGGGTGCTTGTGGAACAGTGTACAGAGCCATCCTGAAGCCTGGACAAACAATAGCGGTAAAGAAGTTGGCTTCTAACAGGGAGGGAAGCAACACAGACAACAGCTTTCATGCGGAGATCCTGACTCTTGGAAAGATAAGACACCGTAACATTGTAAAGCTATATGGTTTCATCTATCACAAGGGTTCCAACCTTTTGTTGTACGAGTACATGTCAAGAGGCAGCCTTGGAGAGCTACTTCATGGACAATCTTCTTCTTCACTTGATTGGGAGACTCGATTCATGATCGCCCTTGGGGCAGCTGAAGGGCTTTCATACTTGCATCACGATTGCAAGCCTCACATCATCCACCGGGATATCAAATCCAATAATATTTTACTTGATGAGAACTTTGAAGCTCATGTTGGTGACTTTGGGTTGGCAAAGGTGATTGACATGCCATACTCAAAGTCAATGTCTGCAATTGCTGGTTCATATGGCTATATAGCACCTGGTGAGTCTTAAATTTTCTTGTCATCCTACTCCATGAATTTAGTTTGCATGCCCATTGGCCATTGCCATTTAATCTCGTAAATGCTTTACTTGAAGCTGTTGTTAGGCAAATCTAAGGTCACTAGATGTGATGTATGTAATTTACTGAAACATATGCTAGATTATTAATTTGCTGATGTACAGAGTACTAACCTAGTTCTTTTCCTTTGATCAGAATATGCATACACCATGAAGGTCACCGAAAAATGTGACATATACAGTTATGGCGTCGTGCTGTTGGAGCTGCTAACCGGTCGTGCACCTGTGCAACCATTAGAATTGGGAGGTGATCTGGTAACATGGGTAAAGAATTACATCAGGGACAATTCTTTGGGTCCAGGGATTCTTGATAGTAATTTGAATTTAGAAGATAAAACCACTGTCGATAATATGATCGAGATCTTGAAAATTGCTTTGCTATGTACTAGTATGTCTCCATACGACAGACCACCAATGCGGCATGTTGTAGTTATGTTAAGCGAGTCTAAAGATAGGGCCAGGGTGAGCTCTGCGTCCTCACCTGCTTCTGATCACTCTTCAAAGAAGGATAACTCATGATGTATTTATATATAAAGGCAATACCCTTTTACTCCCTATTCCTTGTTACTTATGGTAGGAATTTTGGGAGTCTGCATCCATTCTTTATGTCATTATTTTCTAGTGAGATCAATAATACTGACTCATACAGTGTCATTCTGTATGTTAGTGTCACTCAAATGCTATCCTTAAAACCTCAGAGTAACAGGAAGTATTTGAGCCAGAGATCTTCCTTGACTTGCTGTTGTTTTTGTCTCATACTTTGGTTTAGGTTTTATAATTTCTCACTCTGAAGATGCTCATTGCTCAGTTCTAAAATAAGTCGACTGACCTATGTTCTCATCTGTTCTCTTCCGCATGGAAAGCTCCATCTTCATCCTGTTGAAGTGTTGGTTCTGATCATAATTCGTGAGGCTAACTTCTGTCATTCTGTGCTTCTGGCACTACAGCTAGTTTCTGCATCCTTTCTTAAGTTTTATATAAAGTCGAGTAATGTATTGTCACGAGGCCAATCGGTGTGATTTTTCCAATACATGAACTGCGAGTTCCTTGTACCAGTGGTCCAGTGCAATGCAGACATTGCATTGATCGGTGCCCTATTTTCCTGCAGTGAACTCAATCGTGAGACTTTGTTGATGCCCAACTTCCTTGTTAATGGCGTCATTGCAGACTTGCTGTTGGGGCTCAACTTCCTCCCGGGTGGTGCCTTCGGCAACACCATCTTCTTCTCGCACACCCTCGCCGCTGGCGACGAGTTCCCGGCAGTCGTCCTCCACCCCACGCAGATCCCGAGGTACATGCTCGCTGCGACGGGGGCGGAGCCCTGGTCGGCCTTCTTCCGGCGGGTCATCTCGCTTTGCCGCAAGACCGATGCGCTCCTGGTCAACACCGTCCAAGAGCTGGAGTCTTCCGGACTAGACATGCTCAGGAGGAGGTTCGGCGTCCAACCATGGCCAATCGGGCCAATTCTCGCGGTGCCGACTCCGTGGGAGTCGCACGACGACGATGCCAACATACTCTAGTGTCTGGATGCGCACCCGCCGCGCTCGACCCTGTACATATGCTTCGGGTCGCAGAACAGCATCAACACGGATCAGATGACGGAGCTGGCACTGGGGCTGGAGGCGAGCGGGCCGCAGTGTAAAACTCAAGTATTCACCGCAAGAATCCCTTAGAGGGTCAGCCATGTATTTATATGACGAGGATATACAACTAACAGCTTAACAGAAGGGATACAGATGAGATACAGATAAGAGAATTTGTTACAACAGACTACAACCGAAACAGAGGAGACTTGGCTGGCAATAGCCTGATCTGCTACAGTATAATATCTTTAACATCCCCCCTCAATCTCAACCGATGGCACTAGATTGAGATTGTGACTCAAGCCTTTAAACACTACTTGAGGCAACGCCTTTGTAAATATATCAGCCACCTGATCTGAGGAAGAAATAAACTGCACTTCAAGCTTATTCTGCTCAACCCGTTCTCAAATGAAATGGAAATCTACTTCAATATGTTTTGTTCGGGCGTGAAATACAGGATTTGCTGATAAGTAAACCGCTCCAAGGTTATCACACCATAGGACAGGAGGTCTGGACTGAAATACTTCGAGTTCTTTCAGCAGTGACTGCAACCAAATTACTTCTGCTGTTGCGTTGGCAAAAGCCTTGTATTCTGCTTCGGTACTAGATCTGGAGACTGTTGGTTGCTTGCGGGAGCTCCAGGATATCAGGTTTGGTCCCAAGAATACAGCAAACCCATTTGTGGAGCAACAATCATTTGAGCAACCTGCCTAGTCTGCGTCTGAGAAAGTGCTCAAAAGCAGATCCTTTGTTTTCTGCATCTTGAGTCCAGTGGTGCGTGTTCCTTTTAAAAAACGCAAGATCCTCTTTACAACTGCCTAGTGTTCGCTGGTGGGAGCTTGCAAGAACTGACACACACGATTCACTGCAAAAGATATATCTGGTTTGGTCAGGGTTAGATATTGCAAGGCTCTGACCACACTCCTGTACTGAAAAACTTTGTCTTCATGAAGAGGAGTTCCTTTCTCTTTTGACAGCTTTTTTATACTTGACATTGGAGTATCAATTTGATGGTGGTGTCTGCAGAAGAGCTGGCAACAACAATGTCATCCACGTATACCAACATATATCTGCTTTGGAAGGAATGAAGCCGAGTGCTTGAAGCTTTGAACTTAACTTCGAATACCAAGCCTGGGTGCCTGTTTCAGGCCATACAACGCTTTCTTGAGTTTGCATACATAGTCAGGTCTCTTGACATCTTCAAAACCAGGAGGTTGCTTCATTTAGACTTCTTCTGCAAGAGTTCCATGCAGGAAGGCATTATGAACATCTAATTGCCTCAAGTTCCATCCCCTGGAAATGGCGATATATAGAACTGTTCGGACTGTGGTTGGTTTGACCACTGGACTGAAGGTGTCATGGAAATCAACTCCATGCCTTTGACTAAATCCTTTAGCAACCAAGCATGCTTTATATCTTTCAACAGTGCCATCAGGTTTTTCTTTTACTTTGAATGTCCATTTACAATCCACAACATTCCTTCCTTGACTACTTGGAACAAGAGTCCAAGTTTTATTCTTCTGTAGTGCTAGCAGTTCATCATCCATAGCTTTCTTCCAGTTTGAATCTTGCACTGCTTGAACATGTGAGGTTGGTTCAGTGAGAAAAGCTCGGCGATTCAGAGAATACCTCACAGTTCCATCAGTATACTCTTTAGGTCTTCGTATGTTATTGCGTAATCTTGTTTGCATTTGGTGTCCAGAACAGCGAGCAACATCTTCAGTCTGACCATGGACAACTTCTTCAGTCTGGGCAACTGAATTTGCTTCTTCTTCGGTATTCCTTGCAGAAATAGACTCAGGCACAGGTTCAATAGCACAAGTATTAAGGTTATCACATCTCTCTTGGCTATTAATTATTGCTGGTATTTCTTGAGGAGGATTTAAAGCAGATAGCTGTATGGGTGCAAGGATAGCAAGTTCAGAATAGTTCTGAGATTGTTCAGGGGAAGAGTCTGCAGCAAAAGGAAACTTTGTTTCATCAAAGAAAACATCTCGAGACAAGTAAATTCGTCCACTAATCTTGTCAAGGCACTTATATCCCTTATGACTAGGGCTATAACCAATAAATACACACTGCTTGGATCTGAATGCTAGTTTGTGTGTATTGTAAGCTCTCAGATTTGGAAAACATGCACACCCAAAAATGCGAAGCTGAGAATAATCTAGAGCAGTTTTGAACAAATGCTCAAAAGGAGTGGAATTTCCTATCACACGGCTTGGAAGTCTATTAATGAGATAGCATGCTGTCAGGAAGGCTTCATCCCAAAACCGTATGGGCATAGATGACTGAGAGAGCAAGGCTAGGCCAGTTTCAACAAGGTGTCGATGCTTCCTTTCAGCAACACCATTTTGCTGGTGTGTGTGAGGATAGGAAATGCGATGAACAATGCCAGTTTGGCTAAAATGTTTTCGCAACTTTATATATTCGCCTCCTCCACCAGTTTGAACTGCAAGGATTTTGGTATCAAAGAATCATTCAACATAAGACTGGAATTGCATAAAAGCATGTTCAACATCAGATTTATGTTTTAGAAGATAAATCCAAGTATATCTACTAAAATCATCAATGGAACTAACATAATATTGATAGCCTCCAACTGACATCTTTGCACGACCCCATACATCAGAATGAATGAGTTCAAGGGGGTGTGAGGAAACACGACTGGACTTGGAAAATGGAAATTGATGAATCTTTGCTTGTTGACATGCTTCACAAACAAAGGATTCCTTATTTGAACTATCTAGACTAGTAGAATCAAAGATATTGTGGATGATTGCAGATGTAGGATGTCCTAGTCTCCTATGCCATTGCTCTTTGTTTGCTCTGGTTATTGAAGATGCAGACTTCTGAACATGTGGCATGGGATAGAGACCTCCTTCAGTCTTGCCGTGCAGCAGCACCTTCATCGTTGCACGATCCGTAATAAGGAAATAGTTGGGATGAAATTCAAATAGAACATTATTGTCAGAGGCAAACCTTTGAACTGCAAGGAGATGTTTGCTGATATTTGGAACATGAAGGATATTTTTCGTATGCAATGGAAAACCAGATTTACCAGCAATAATTGAATGACCGATATGAGAGATTGACAAACCCGAGCCATTAGCAACCTGCACCTGATCTCCTTTATTATAGCGCTCTTTAATTGTCAGCCGATCTAAATCACTTGTTATGTGATTTGTTGCACCGGTATCAATATACCAGATTTGATCAACCTTGTATGCGGCAACAACAGAGGCAGTTCGGCTTTGATCTTCAACTTGATATGCATGATTGAATCTGTGATAACACCTTAATGCATCATGTCCAAGTTTGCCACAGACCTGGCAAGTTGGACGAGGCCCATTGTGGTTGAATCTTCCTCTAGAGTTGCGACCTTGTCCACGTCCTGGCCTTTGAAAACCACGTCCACCTCTTCCATGATGATCTTGGCACATTGTAGTGTTTGCAGAAGAGACAATTTGCTGACTAATCTCATTATGTTCTTGTCGCAACTCATAATTGATAAGGTGAGCATACAACTCGTTTAGTCCAATCGGTTCAGATCAGGTTGAGACTGATGTGACAACAGGATCATAATCTAAGCCCAAACCAGCAAGCATGTAGGACACAATTTCTTCCTCACGCATTGGAGATCCTGCAGCTGCTAATTGATGATCAGCCAGCCCCTTCATCTTCTGGAAGTAAGCTGTTACTGTCATACCCTTCTTCTTTAGATTTGCCAATTGAATTCTAATTTGCATCGTTCTTCCTCTTGTTTGAGATGCAAACATTCCTTCCAAAGCCAACCACACAGCAGATGATGTGGTGAGGAAGAGAACTTGACCGAGTATTTCCTCGGTCAGGGAAGAAAGAAGTGCACTTAGCACGAGTTGATCCTGTTGAAACCACATTAGATGAGCAGGGTTTTGTACCTGATGAGTTTCTTCCTCAGAGTTCTCAGTGATGAACTGAGGCGGCTCCTTTATTGATCCATCAATGAAGCCGATCAAATTCTGGCTATGCAGATACGGGATGATCTCCGCTTTCCAGAGGAAATGATTCTCTAAATTGAACTTGACTGTGATGAAGTGGCTAAAGGAAGGCGGGGCGAAAACTGATGTACTGGCAGCTTGTATGCAAGAAAAAGATGAACTGGAACTTGACATGGCTGAGGAAGAGGTGTTCGACATGGTGATTGCATGGTGGCTCTGATACCATGTAAAAGTCAAGTATTCGCCGCAAGAATCCCTTAAAGGGTCAGCCATGTATTTATATGATGAGGATATACAACTAACAGCTTAACAGAAGGGATACAGATGAGATACATATAAGAGAATTTGTTACAACAGACTACAACCGAAACAGAGGAGACTCGGCTAGCAATAGCCTGATCTACTACAGTACAATATCTTTATCAGGCAGTTCCTCTGGGCCGTCCAGCCGCCCTTGGGGTTAGACTCGAAGGATGGCTTCAAGCTCGAGTGGCTCCCGACGGGCTTCAAGGAGCGGAAGGTGCAGACAAACAGGGGATTGCTGGTGCGCGGCTGGGCGTCGCAGGTGCAGATTCTGGCGCACCCGTGCACCGGTGCATTCATGAGCCACTGCGGGTGGAACTCCATCCTCAAGAGCCTGTGCCACGGCTTGCCATTGATCGGGTGGTCGCTAGGGGCTGTGCAGTTCTTCAACGCGATGCTGGTGGTGGAGTGGGGCGTCGCTTGGAGGTGGTGCCGGGGAACATGGAGAGCTCAGCAGTGGCGAGGGCGGCGGTGGCCGAGGCCATGGGGACGGTGATGTTGGAGACGGAGAAGGGTGACGAGATGAGCAAGAACGCGGGGGGATCGCGCGCGCGGGTCATCGGCAGTGAGCTTGGAGGGGTTCCTCAGATACGTTGAGATGTCTGCCTCGAGATTGGTGCATTGGGAAATTAAAGTTGATGTTCTCTTTTTTTCCCTGTAAATCTGTGAAATCAGTCTAAGTCCAACAAAATCTGGCCGAATTCTCCGGCCCAGCTTGCCGACGCTGCAGCCAAACCCACAATGGATGCAACAAGACAAGCGTTGTCCATTGAGTCAAAGGTTAGATTATGACCTTCTTTGGGGGCTTGAAATCAGTTTCAGTTTCTGAAAAGTCAGTAAATCCCCTAAACAATTTATCTTTTAAGTAGTTTTTACATAAGTCAAAAGCTATATATAACTAACAAAAGCCAAAAGGTAAAAGCTGGACTGGACCTGTTTTTGCAACTTATCACTGAGGAAAATTAGCTATTTATTAAAACGATCTCTTATAAAAAAACTATAGTCATTTTTCAGTTCAGAAAGCTAAAAAGCAGCTTTTTAGAAAAGCTACAGCTCTCCCAAACCTGCCCTATAACTACCGCACAAGTTCCCGTAAAACTTAGACCCTGTTTGAGGGACTTTAAGTCAGTTTTAGCTTCTGAAAAGGCAATAAACCCTTCTCCAAATAGCTCAGCTTTTAAGCGGCTTTTGGCATAAGCTGAAAGCCATATATAACTAGCAAAATCTAAAAGCTAGACTAGACTTGCTTTTGTAGCTTATTACTGAGGGAAATTAGCTATTTATTAAACAGTCTCTTATTAAGTGATTTTCAACCCTGAAAGCCAAAAATCAGTTTTTCAGAAAAAGTTACAGCTCCTCCAAACAAGCCCTTAGTACTCTCTCCATCTAGAAATATAATTTTTATTTTGACTTTACACAATGATTAAGGTTATAATAATATTGAGAAAGATATGAGTGAAAATGACTTAGATATCCCGCTTAATTGTCTCAGAAGTTGAGAGATAATATTTTATGTGGGTAGTAATGAATAAATATATATAGTTGAGAGATAATAAATAGGGGTGTCGGCGTCTTTCGCCTGACAAGATTCCGCCGATTGACAGAATGGGTTACCCCTTAGACGGAAATTATGGTTCGGTAAAGGGCATCTTCGTGGCTAGAAACCCTAATGTCTCTCAATGATGGATCCCGGGAATCGACAGCCGATGGACATAGCGATTTACCCAGGTTCAGGCCCCCGGTGTGGGTAATAGCCCTACGTCCTGCTGGTTCTCTGTTGAGAAAATGGGGAAGTGGTTACAAGAGTGTTCTTCTATACTTTCTGCTTTAGCCAACCGGCTCCCTTATTCATGCACCAGGGCATCCTTATATAGACGAGACAACAGGGCAAGAGAGAAGGTGGCGCTATACTTATCTACAATACATTAATTACATCTATCACTCCAGCCTCCACGTCGACCCATGACTTATTTATTAAGCACGCCTCCGTGGCCTTGTCCTTCGGACCTCATTTAATGTCTGTGAGAGGCCTCGCCCGGTCCGCCCGGGATAGGACACTCCTGCGACGGGTTGGTAAGAGGCGTCAGAGGAATGAGCTGTCTTCGTGTCGAAGGCTGAATTCTTCACAATCAATGACCCTGACACGAGGTGCCAGGGGAGGGAAATTTCGAGACGAAGCCTTCCCCTCATTCTTTTGGTTGCCTCCGTGGCCTGACAAGGGGGGGCCAGATGCCCGCCCACTTGCCAGGCCGCTTCACCTTCTTGCTCGGCGGGCAGGGCGTGGTCGCCCGACCTCCCGCCAGGGTGCCACATGGGCCGCTCGCCCGGCGAAAGGCGTGACCACCTGTGTCTTTCGCCCGGGGCGTGGGCTTCTAGCGTGGCGGGGCGTGGTCGCCCGGCTGCCCGCCAGGGTGCCACGTGGGCGCTTCGCCGACGAAAGCGGCGTGACCGCCAGTCGCTGCTCGTCGAGGCGCGTGGGCTTCTCGCTCGGCGAGGCGGTGTGGTCGCCCGCCACCCACCGAGGTGCCACGTGGGCGCTTCGCCGGTGGTGGCGTGACCGCCAGTTGCTTTCGCCAGACGCATAGGCTTCTCGCGGCGTGGCGGCGTGGTCGCCGGCCGCCCGCCAGTGCCACGTGGGCGCTTCGTCCGTGGCGAGGCGTGACCGCCAGTTGTTTCGCCGAGGCGCGTGGGCTTCTCGCCCCAATGGGCCAGGCCACCTCTTGGGCCTGCTACTTTTACGGCGAAGAGGGTACCCCGGTGCAAAGTACACCGACAAGGGGTATAGTAGAAAAAGCCTCATTAAATCTATATACAAACCTTGTATTTCTAAACAAGACCCGTCCAAACTATAGACTTTATATTTCTGAACGAATAGGGTAGCAAAATGATACTTCAACCGTGGTTTGGCTTAGTACAATTTCTAAAGTTTAACTTTGAGCGTTAATTTTTTTTCAGCACAATACTTTATTTATAGCTACGAAATCATAGTCATAAGGTGTTTATCCAATGCTATCACTTTTGTGTCATGTAATCTTTGCATAGTTAAACTAATTGTTGATCAAAGATTACAAATTTTGAATCTCAAATACGGAAGCGTTGCAAAAAATAAACATGTGGATTAAAGATTTCGCAACCCCAGATTAAACTTTTTTTTCTCCTCCACTTCGGGGAGGAGTTTGTCTATTATAATCGCCACTTGTGTGACAAATTGTCTGGAGAGCTTTCCAACTTTCAAGACCAAAAGATGTTCCATGTGCATGCTTTTGGAAAAGACAAACGGATCATTCTTTAAATCCTGGGTAACTTTAACGCTCTGATCTATCGATTGCGCAAATCACTGACTGTATGACATTTTTCAAACACAAGGTGAATATTCTGGCCAGTAGATGTGCTAAGAGATGTGTGTGCTTTAGATGGAAGGAAAT
The DNA here is from genome assembly GCA_036346375.1 of Guadua angustifolia. Lineage (NCBI taxonomy): Eukaryota > Viridiplantae > Streptophyta > Magnoliopsida > Poales > Poaceae > Guadua > Guadua angustifolia. The sequence continues at coordinate 35,786,060 of CM070506.1, read as the reverse complement.
TTGGCTTGTCACTAACAAAAAATCAGCCGCCTAACGTATAGACCATCGGTTTACCGTTCTATGTTACTGTCGAACCTGTCAATCCTGAAAGCCACGGCAGGTAAGCTACATCTTTGTTTGTAGTCCAGAGAGCCCAGATTGTTTGTCCTCAAACAAAGTCCCTGTGAAGATTTTGCTGAAATTGTGCAAAGCAACAACATTGCTGGCATGGCTAGGCTAGTTACAGGCGCTTAAGGATTACGCTTGGCGCTTCTGTCAGTTGGACAAGGACACCACCAGATCCACCACTCCCAAAATTTCCACTGGCTAAGCTTCCTCCGGAGGCGCTTAAACCCAGTGGATTCATAGTTTCCTGTCAAAGTAACATGTGATTATCGAGTGGTAGTGTGATGCATTTGTGCCTAAACCATCACCACCTGGGATGTACTACCTGTCGGTGTTTCATATAACCGGCAAGTAAATTTATAAGTCAAGGGGCCGCGCGTTCCCTCTCCTTGATGGTTGACTCAAGGAGCCCAAGATGTATACTGGTTCGGGCTGAATGTCCCTACGTCCAGTTCGTGGTGGTGGTTCTTATTGCTCGAGGTGTTGTGGACTACAAAGGATTACACGCGAGGACTGGGGACAGGCCCTCAGTGCTCGTCCGAGTGAGGGTGCTCGGGAATGCTCGTCCGAGCGGAGGAGCCCGGAACTGAGTGTGAACGTGTGAAGGTGAATCTCCTCAGAAAATCGCCCCTTCTCTGGGGACCCTGCCTCCCTTTATATAGGCAGAGGGGGCAGGTTACACAGGAATTTAGAGAAAAAAGGTAGGGGTATGCTACGCCTGGGAGTCCCGGTCTTCGGTCTTGGTGATTGACAGATTCCTGTTTGTCCCATGCCGGGTTGGTAGACACAACGGACAATGTTCCGCCGGGAAGGTGCGCGGCTGCCCTCTGTCCGTCTGTCAGATGCTGACGTTGCTTACGTTGTGCTCTGGTACCGTCTTGGGATGGAGCGCGTCTCTCCACTGTGCTCGACGTGGGGAGAGACCGGCGCTTGACTTAGCGGCCCCCTGGGTACCCTGGGAAGGAGCCACCTGCCCCAGCGTGGTCGTCGTGTCCATGGGGCAGGTGACCAGCTTGGAGCCGACCGGTGACGTGGAGGAGGTCGATGAGCTGAGGCCTGTTGAGGCGCTCGACCAGTGGCTTGGTCGGAGCCTGTCGGGACGTCCGACCAGACGCAGGGGTGGAGCCTACGGGGGCGCCCGACCCGAGGCCTGGTCGGACCGCCTCTGGCGACCTGAGCGAAGCTGAGGGTCCTTCGCGGTTCCTTGGGCCTAAAGCTGGGCTCAGAATGGATCATCTGGTGCCCCAGCCAATATTAAGTGATAATCCCATCTGCGTGAGTCGGAGACTTTGGTAATACCCTCTCCAGCATTCAGCATCGCTGCCAACCTTGCCGCCATATCCGTATGACTGAGAGAGAGACGATCTTGAAATAGATGTATACTTTCTTTGTGAGGTACCACATGCGGGTATTAAATCACTACCCTTTGAAATTTGCTAGATCTTAGTAGGATATGTACAATGGCGTGATGTTAGCTGTCTGTATGATTGCTATGTAAGATTTTTACTGATATGAAAAAGAGAGAAGGAGAATAGAGGGTATAGTCATAAAGAAACGACTATATATATAGTATAAAAGACCATTGTACAAGTTATTATCTATAATAAATACTTTTTTATGCTATAATTAAAAGATGGTACGATCTTATAGAGACAACCTTAATATGACATTTGTTGTAGAAGTTGTATTTATTGACTCCAGATGACATGGAGAATATAAAGACAACCATCATCTCTACTGTTATAAATACTTCGAGAAGAAGAATTGAGTTCCTTCCAAACTCCAATTCACTACCGCACATGCCCACATTACAGACGGTTCACAAACCACATCACAGACGGTTTTGTGAACCGTTTGTATCGAAATATCAGTGATGACAAAGAATTATCATAGATGATTTTTCAACCGTCAGAGAAAAAACTCATCACAAACGGTTCGAACCATCTGTGATGTAGTATCATCTCATACGGTTCCACTTTGGAACCGTTTGTGACGATGGGCTCATCCCTGACAATTCTAAAGAAGAACCTTTTGTGAAGAGGCCCACATCACAAATGGTTCCAATTTAGAACCATTTGGGATGATCCTCTCATCGCAGATGGTTCCACTTTGGAATCGTCTGTGATGAGTGGCTCTTCAAAGATGGTTCTTCTTTAAAATCGTCTGTGATATTGATTTTCTATTTTTTTACTAAATTTTAATTTATTGACTAGCCTTAGGAAATGCTAGCCATGCCCTTTGAAATAAAAGACAGTACACGGCATCACCAGCATATTATTATGACATACATTTAAAAAATGAACTCCAATCACATGTTACACAATATACAACGCATCCATTTTATAAATCAACTCAGATCGCACATTACAACATATGTACAACGCATCTATTTTAGAAATTAACTCACATATATACTAACCAATTGGATTCAGAAGTACAAATGACAAATTCACAGCACAAGATTCACAAATTAATCTGAATGTATGGTAAGTAACAAATTTACAACTCATCAGTTGAGCCCTAAGTAGCATCTGCCCTTTGGATTTAAGACCTCATGCATCAAGAAGGTACGGAGCTGTCCTCGAATACTTAGCTGGTCAGCCTGTTCCAACGCAGATTCAACGCATTACCAAGCCTGTTGATGAGAAGAACAAAGTCTTACGTGTATATAAATTGATAAGTGGAGACAATTGTTGCAAGATTGAAAGACCTATATGACATTGGTTTTCTGTGAACCAACAAGGAGTGCCATGTTATGGTAAAGGTAGAATCCACATAGGTCAGTGCTCTTTGGCTGTTGGTGGCACTGCCAAAATATAATAGGTTAATTAGTTTTAAAGGTATTATTATGAAGTGTGAAGGATTATTGCGCATTATCGGATACCAGAAAGTTATAAGTATGCTTTAGAGTCACTGGGCCCTTCTTGTGTGGCCCTCTCCTAAATTTGTAGGCACCAAATGACGTGTTGAGTAAATCTTTGATAGGATTCAAGTCATGGGTGCCGCCCTTTTTGGAATTAAGGTAAATTACCCGGTTCTATCTCAGTATAATTACGAGTAGAACCCAGTAAAACCTACACAGGGATGTCGTCATGGTCACTGAACCTGACTTCGAGGTGTGATATATAGTACAAATTAACAAGTATAGCATCTGGACGAAGCACTTACCTTGGGTTATGGGGTAAAAGTATGAATTTTTTGTCGAATGAGCCAGCATTACTTTTTTTCACGTACTCGTGGATGACTCATTTATTTTCGTTCATGGTTTGCAAGCCTCATTTGTAGATTACACGGTGTGGCCAACTACATAAAGGTACACAAGTAATTAGCTAACACGTCCAACATGTCTATCTAAGGAGCATTACAGACATGTTACCTGGGTGCCTCGTCGTCCTCCCTCATCCATTGCGCGATATTGCCGCGTGCCCAGTTGAGCCGAGTCTGTGTGGATGGATGTTTTTTTGACTGGACGGTTTGTGCGTTGCACTTTCACGCATGAACTCTTTCATCATCTTCAACTCAACAAATCATCCCCAAATGTCTTCAGTGATGAACTCGTACTTCTGAAATGAAGTCATTTCCTTATTCATGTAATTAGTGACGAGGAAGCTCTTAAAGTTCTTCCACGCCTTTCCCACCACTAGCAACACGTACCGTCATAGTGCATGCACGGCGTCTTATGGAAACTCGAATGACGTGAATATTTCTGTCACCAGGTTATCGCGCTCCTCATCTGTCAGCGTCTTCCATGATGGATAGGTGATGGGGATTCTTTCATGGCCAACGATCTCGCACATGGTCTAAAAAGCTGTCGCAACCTTTGGAGGCGCGGTAGAGGCCCCATCGCACGGATTAACTATTGTGATGGTGTATCGGCTCTAAGGTCTTTTACTAAGCCTTCTTGGACCGTGCCTCTTTCCTCCTACGTTGGACGCCTCATCAGATCTATTCAGTGATGATGATTGACGATTGAGGGGACGCCATCTTGTATGATACAAGGTTAAGAGTAGGTAAGTTAAGAGAAAAAATTTAAAAGAAGGTAAGTTAAGAGTTGTTTTATACATACAAGGTTAAGAGAATCAATATTGCTTATAAAACCAATCAATATTATTAAATAAAGTGTGATAATAAGAGTAAGATGTAAATTTGTTTGTGGTGCTCTCAAAAATCGAGCAAGTTTGAAGATTTTGACTCTTCAATCTCAATTGCAAATGGGCTAAATAATCAATAAAGCAAATATAGCCTTGAATCCTTACCACCTTATCATGCACATTAAAGAATTGAAATCTTAGCCAAGCTATGTAACATGCAAGCACAGATGGAATGGTATTGTGTTTGAAGGGGCCGTCCAACTAAATAAAAAGTTTAAACATTGTATAGTGTTATACTAGATCATGGAAGCCCATAGTGTTAAGACTACAGAAATAAAGTTAATATATTTAGAATAAGTAGAAGGTTATGCCCTCAATATGGAAAGATGGAATAAAATAATAATGCAAAGATTACTCCTCCAATCTGATGACTAACATGCAAGACCAAAGGCTAATATATGCTTTCAACTTTCATTGAGGATCAATGTCTACATTCAAATTTTGAAGCCATTTTAATTCAAAGTTAAAAATTAGTGTTGATTATATTAAATATGAATCAATACTTATTAGCATGCAAATCTACTAGTTCATGGCCAAACTCGCAAAATTAACTGTTATGATCATTACTTCACCCATTATCATCATTGAGCAACGAGTAGACAGCAAGGTTAAGAGAAGGTAAGTTAAGAGAAGCAAAGTAAAAAATATCCATAATGGTGATTTTGCATGGAATGGATAGGAAATGTAATAAGCTCAGGAACACAGAATATGAGATTAGAAACCATAAAGCACAAACAAGATGGCCTATACAAACGCAAAGATATGTTGTACTGTGTAGTTCTCGTGTACGCCAATAACTAGAACAGTAGGAAAATAAAGGGATCAACTATCTCAAAAAGGTGGCTAGATGGTAATAGCATAAGAAGCAACTATTGGCACATGGACATTTTTATTGGTTCAGCTGGTAATTGTTTGCATTTGTGAGAATTACATACACTAAAATGTGCGAAGCATGACCTAATATCATTACTACCTCAGATTATTGACCAATGAGACATAGGAATTCTCTACACATGCTTCAACATGAACTCAACGAGTACATTTTTTCCAACAAAATATCCAGAGTAAATAATTCATTTGTCTTATTGGTCTATAAAGAAGATAATAAAACAATAACAAACCAACCCCTTAATAAGCTCATACATTTCAAGGACAGGTAGTGTCTTCTAAATTGTACATGTAGTAGGATGGCTAAGATGTTATGAAACACAGAAAAAACAACTAATATCTGTGCATATTATGTACAAAAAATATGTGCATATCTTAGCACTCCAGTGGAATTCGGTTAACTAATATGCGTTGCTATATTCCGAAACCATTGAAACGTAAGCATCGCGTGAACCACGGTAGAAGTCTAAACCCTAGATTACATATATGTGACATATTTTGATTCATCGACATTCACTTGAAATGTGAGCTAGTGTTTTGGGGACAACGACTCACCGGAGGGGGAGGGGCCGTAGCCAAGAGGGAGTTGTAGGATCAAGGATAACCGACTAGAGGGGGGTGAATAGGAGGTTTTTAAAATTTTAACTCTAAGACAATCAATTTAAATCACTAAGCTAGAGTTGCAATAATGGCAATCTACAATAATGATTTCTAGTGATCACAAGGACTCTAACAAGTTTAGTTATGAGCAATAAAAGATTCTAATTGCAAATAATATACTCAAATTGCTAAAAATAAGAATTGAGCACAACAAAACTAAATGCAAGTCACAAGAAAATGAGATATAAGAATTTTTATCTCGTGATCTCAGAGACTTGCCGGTCTCTTCTAATCCACGTTGAGGTGACTTGAACAACTTCAAGTCTGCTCCACCCGCTTGAGTCTTCCTCGATCACTATGGTAGTTCTTCCCCGCTCTTGGTAGGCGAACTCCGGCCTTCACAACTTACGGGGCTTCTCACAACCTCTGTTGAGAAATAAGCCATCTATGAGGTGATAACTTTCAAGAGTAATAAGCCTTGACGCTTGCTCGAGGTCGAATTTGAGTGTCTAGAGGCTCAACACTAAATGCACCATTCAATTTTTGCTCCTAACTCTCTCAAAGCATGAATTGAATGCACAAAGAGTTTTGGAGACTAGCTAGAGCTCAAATATCATTAATGAGGTCCAAGTCAAACTCTAAAATGTAGGTGGGGGGTATTTATAACCCCCACCAACTAATTCTAGCCGTTGCCAAAAGTTGTTCAAAATTGTCCTAAGAGGCCGGTCATACCGCCTTTGGGCCAATATGACCGGCCCTTAGTACCCAACGGTCGTTGTTGTGCATTTAATGCATGGTTAGTGATCGTTGGTCACATGGCTGGTATGACCGAAGGGGGTCCGGTCTCCATCGGTGACAAAAACATCTGCTCCAGAAAAAACGCTTTGGGAGGGTTGATCATCTGAAAGCGGTATATTGAAGGTCTGTCGAGGTTTTATTACAAACAATAATTAAAAGGGGCTAAGCTGGATCGGGAACTCAATGGTAGCACAAGACACGGAAATTATACAGGTTTGGGCTCTCACGGTGGAGATAATACCCTAGTCCTGTGCTCTGAGATTATGATTGGCTAGCTTATTTGCTGATGACCTTGTTCCTCCTCTCCTCCTCCCCCACCCCCCTTTATATAGCGGAGGAGGGCGGTTACAAAGGAGAGTCCTAATCGGTTACAAGGTGGAGATTGTATCTCTTTCCTTATCCGTTAAATATGATAGCGGTTAGGATTACAATTATATCCTCCTAAGCGAGGTTGGTTTCCATCTTGAGGTTTCCTTGTTGCGCATGGCATACCGCCTCTGAGCAATACCCATCTTCATGCAGTCGGCTTGGCCCATCCCCTCCTGGGTGGTCCTCACGGCCTGCCATGCAGATACCCGGGGCCCATATACTCCACAGTAGCCCCCGAGTGCTTTGTGATCGAGTTGCCGCCTTCCTGGTCACAGCCCAACTGAGTCACGCTTCACGCCAAGTGCTTCCAGTTCTTGATGTAGTTTCCCGACTTGTTTTCCTTTCCATCCGAGTGCCCATTGTAGGCAAAGAGATCGTAAAGGACTCAATAGTGCTCCACGCGTTGAATTATATCCGACTGTCGCGGCGTACAACTGGTGGCTCATCATGGGGCATACCGTATCCCAAACGATATACAGAAGCAAAAACACTTTTCCCGCTCAAGGCAAAATTCAGCGCCGCTCCCTTTAAATTCATTCGTCGCGGAAGTTGCTGATGTCGTCATTGAAGCGTTGGCCCACACGCGTCGCATCCAAATTTAGTAGCCCTGAAATCATGTATGTGCAGAACTTAGGCCATATAAAAACAATTCACTCGGATGTGGTATCCGACTGGTTTATATATAATTTTAGTGTTTTTTATTTCTTTTCCTTATTGATTTTGAATTCATCCGAGTGGTTTGACTCTTTTTGTTTAAGCACTCTACCCGACTAGTCTAGCCCCCGAGCGTCGGGAGTCGGCTTATGGCTCTTTTTCCCAGGCACGCATTTTGGGTGACTAAAGTTCGCCGTTCATGGGGTCAGAGCTTCACAACTCGGAATCAACGCACTCGGATTCATTTGCAATTGTTAAGAAAAAGAAGAAAAATACAACCCAGAAAAAGATGTGCGACAAGACTTTACTTAGGTGTAGCCCCCGACTTACTGCTTAGTTGAGGATCAACTAAGTAGCAAGTCAAGAAAGCCAACAATTTTATTTATAATGACATAATTGAGTAAAAAGTGACTTAGTTGCTCTATGCTCCATGTGTTGCAGACGATCATGCCGTCCTTACTCGTGGCGCAGGCATAGGCTTGCAGTCGAGTCGTAGGTGGCGCTCGGAGCGCAGGCGTAGGCTCGTGGCCATGCCGAAGGTGGCGCTCGGGGCGCAGGCGTAGGCTCGTGGCCATGCCGAAGGTGGCGCTCGGGGCGTAGGCGTTGGCTCGTGGCCGTGCCGAAGGTGGCGCTTCGAGTATGGCGTGGGCTCGTGGCCGTCGAAGGTGGCGCTGGCGTGAGCATGGGCTCGTGGCCGTCTGGAAGGTGGTGCTCGGGGCGTAGGCGTTGGCTCGTGGTCGTGCCGAAGGTGGCGATCGGGGCGCAGACGTGGCTCGTGGTCGTGCCGAAGGTGGCGCTCGGGGCGCAGGTGTGGGCTAGTGGCCATGCCGAAGGTGGCGCTCGGGGCGCTGGCGTTGGCTCGTGGCCGGGTGGTCCGCTAATGCAAATATCTTCTTTATCGTAGTCGGCGGCCTCCGGGACATCTTCTTGACCAAGTTGGCGTCACTGATTCCTTTCTGAAAAGCCGCTATGACGATTGCATCTGAGATGTTCCGGATCGAATCCTTACCGTGTCCGAATCGGGAAGTTAGCCCCCAGCTTACTACTCGTGAGTAGATGACCGCGGCGCTCCCCGACCCGAACGGAAGTCCGGATGAAGTATCAATGAAGTTTCTCCTGGATTGGATCTGGTCCGAGTCCAAGAGAGCAAACTTGTTAAGATTGTCGGCGATGAAGTCCACGCTCTCGAAGCGAAGGTGATGATGATTCCGTTGATGGAGGCCATCGAACTTGCCGAGATTGATCTTGACGCATCCAGCACAGCGACTTGCAAATTGTGATTTTCATCTCCAAGATGTGTTCTGAAGAAAAATTCCGTCGCTCAGAGGAAAACGACGAGCCACCGGCCACCAGGATTTGCGCCAGATAGCAAGCAAATTATCTAGTCGCTTTGCATGCATGTGCGGCCAGGGAACCAACTAGTCGGCCTGGAGATCTTTCCCTTGTATGCATGCACGTCAGCTTCGTTTCTAGTCAATGTTCCTTGTCGTCAAGAATATGCATGCAGCCATCAAAATTTCTAGTCATGCATGCACCAATCTACCCTCAATTCTAGTCGCAATTGTTCACGTGTATTGAATAGCCTTGGTCTCGATTTTCCGCAGGTATGGCGATTTGGTCTTCACGAGTTCCACAGGCTCGCAGGAGTCTGGAGGCGATCCGAGGCAGCGCGAGCTTAGGCTAGAAAGTTTAACGGCCGCCGGATCCGGTGATGGCGACACCGGCGAGACATGGGCGAAGAAGTCGGCGTTGCGGCGTTCGGGCGCTGCGGCTTGTGGCTTCAGACGAAGCGCGCGAGAAAGGCGAACAGATTCACGCGATGGCCAAGTCTAGCGAGGTGAGGCGGATCGGCGCGAGAGATTGTGGAAGCGGAGCGATTTAAGCGGCGGCGGCAACGGAAGGGATTCCGTTGATGGAGGCCATCGAGCTTGTTAAGATTAATCTAGCGCAGCCCCTACAGCGCGCGCCAAGCGCCGAGGTTTATTACCGACAATAATAATTAAAGGGGCTAAGATGTCGGGAACTTCGATGGTAGCACAAGACACGGGAATTATCTGAGTTCGGACTCTCACGGTGGAGATAATACCCTAGTCCTGTGCTCTGGGATTATGATTGGCTAGCTTATTTGCTGATGACCTTGTTCCTCCTCTCCTCCTCCCCCACCCCCTTTATATAGCGGAGGAGGGCGGTTACAAAGGAGAGTCCTAATCGGTTACAAGGTGGAGATTGTATCTCTTTCCTTATCCGTTAAATATGATAGCGGTTAGGATTACAATTGTATCCTCCTAAGCGAGGTTGGTTTCCATCTTGGGGTTTCCTTGTTGCGCATGGCGGCTTTGCCTCTGAGCAATACCCATCTTCATCTTGATCGGCTTGGCCCATCCCCTCTGAGTGGTCCTCACGGCTGCCATCAGAATACCGGGCCCATATACTCCTGGTCCCGGTCATACCGCCTCCTTCGGTGCCAAAAGCACCTATTCTGTGAAAAACAGACCGACCTTAGGCCCAGTCATACCGACGACTGGTATGACCGGAGGGGGCCGGTCATACCGGCCCCACAAACCCAAACGCGCAATCATTTAACTTTTATTTCCTCTTTTGAATACTTTTTCATAGAAGTATCTATAAGCATAAGAATTTAAGTCTCAACACTTCTATCGACATCGAACGCACGGCAAAAACCCCTGTTAATAGTATGATGCCTATTCTAGCAATCCGATCTTTTCTTCCAAACTCCGAGATTGGCAAAAAGGCTATGAAAGAATCCTTAATTTTTATATCTTAGCCATCTTGTCATTTATGCTTACTTATCTTCTTCACCCATTTCATGCTTTTATGTTCGTCGAATATTGGACCAACCTATTCTCAAAATACTCAAATTGAAAATGTTAGTCTTTTAAACCATGATTATTATTAATTACCAAAACCAAATCGAATTAGGAGCCTAGATGTTTTCAGGAGTGCACGTCGTCGAGGGGAGGTGCCGCCGAGGGGGAGTACGTGCTGTCGAGGGGGAGTGTGCACCATTGAGGGGGAGGGGCCGTAGCCGAGGTGGAGTGCATGCCGCCAAGGGGGAGTGTGTGTCGCCGAGGGGGAGGGGCCATAGCCAAGGGGGAGTGCGCACCGCCGATAGGTAGGTGCCACCGAGGAATAGTGCCACCGCCGAGGGGGAGAGGTCGCTACTAGGAGGAGGAGGCGGTGCGTGCAAGGGCGAGTTAGGGCAAAGTGAGGCTGCGGTTTATGGGCCGGGGGAACTCATTACAGACGGATCTTGGATTCGTAACCGTCTATGATGAGGGCTAGGGCACGGCAACGTCAAGGGCCAAGCTGGCTTGGCACGACAATGGGCTTAGCGCGCCAAGTAGCAGTAGGGGGCAAGGGGCCTGGGTGGATTGCAGGCGGTTTTTATTCTTAACCGTCTGTGATTCTGCCAATCACAAACGGTTCAAAATGAAAACTATCTGTGATGTATAATTTGAAGACCGTTTATTTTTAAGTAGCTTTTTTAAGCCTGATTTCATAGATAGGTTTTTTAAGACAGATTTTTCCTACTACCAAATTAATTTGTTTATCCAACGTAATTTCTTAATCTTGGTCAAGTTAATTTTTGTAAGTAGTTTTTAAAGGTTTTTTGTTACGTAGTTCACTTATAAGTAGTTTTTTAAAGCATGTTTTTTTGCAAGTAATTTTTTAAGGTTTTTTGTGTTAAGTAGTTCACTTTTAACACATACACTTCTAATCAATACATCTCACTAATTATAATTAATGCACATCTCATTAATTATAATACAGGAACACCTGAAATAAACATGACAATCTCATCACAACTCCACTTGCTTATTCTTTTGTATAAAAATTAGCTCTTCACAATGACCAACACATATGTAGCTAACTTCCTTAGGTTGGTCTTCCTGGACCGTGACGTTGGTACCAATAGGAGACAACTCGTCAAATTGATTGTATTCTTCCTCATCTACTACATTCTCCACTCCGACAATCCTCTTTTTTCCCTGAAGAACAACGTGGCGTTTCTTGTTGGACGGGTCGATTACATAGAAGACTTGAACAACTTGGTTAGCGAGAACAAATGGTTCGTTTTGGTATCGACACGTTCAAGGTCCTCAAGCATTATCGGAAAGAAGCGTCCGCCAACATCAATCTCCGACGATAATGATAGCTTTAACTCGCCGGGGGGCTATCGTGATGGCTGGGAGGTGGAGGATGACCCAGACAGAGCAGGTTCGAGCAAAGACCCCGATGACCACAGCGACGATGACTCCGGCGACGACGAGGAGCAAACTAGCTAAGCTTTCCCATCAAGAACTTTTGTAGGAAAATTTTTGTATATTGTGATGAATGCAAGAAGGTAGTTCTTATATAAAATGCATGTTTCGTTTAACTGTTCGAAGGATTCACTGACAGCTGAGACTCACTAGAATTGATTATCATAGACGATTTGTGGATTAAATCGTCTATGTTATCAACCTCATCACATACGGTTTTAACCACAAACCGTCTATGAAGTTCTGCTCGTCATCACAGACTGTTTGTGGCTAAAACGTCTATGATGTTTCCCTCATCACAAACGATTTTAGCCACAAACCGTCTATAATGTTATCTGCGTATCACAGACGATTTTAGCCACAAATCATCTGTGATATGTTTGAGCCTCTTCCCAGATGCCTTTTGTAGAAAACAGTCGGTAATAACGTGTCTAATATAACTTTTTTTGTAGCAGTGATTCCGTGAGCAGCGTACTTATATCACGTCGCCAATCAGTTTAGCGTCTATGGTAGTGCGACTTACCATGTTTCGTGTCCCAAAAGACTACACGAAATGGAATAGATGTTATGAGAATGACACCTCTCCAAAACCAAATTGTGCCTCCTTTGTATTTACTGATGATCTATCAGTGGCACAAACAAAGTCGTACAAGTAGTCCTTAATGTGGAGTGTTCATCTCAGTGACGCGTCCCATTGCAACAAGATATATGCAAATCGGTTCAGTGATGTAGGCGTGCCACTCCCATGCTCCAAGCCTCCAACTCGACAGTATTGCATTAGGAAACCTATCGAATGAAGTACTTCGGTCTCAGAACGACCAGATCTGAGGTCTTACTTTAGTTAATGAGCGCAGAGGCCCCTAAGGCGATTCAGAAAGCTTGCCGTGCGTATCCAGAAAATTGAAAGGAGAGGAGCTAAGACTAAGACATCGAAAGATTAACAAGCCAACCATGTTCAAAGTTTGCAAACATTTGTTTAACAGTCACATATAATGTAAGTACTTGACAAAGGATAAGATAATTGAGAGATTGCTAGGTTGGTACTAGACTATTTTATTGGGTCTATTTAAGAGGGGGTATAAGAGACTTGCTGGGCCACGGCAGCCCACCCGCCCCACTTACAGATACGCCACTGCCGTTAGGATGCCAGGAAAGTTCCTGGTGAATGATTTCTCGAGCGATAGTTGGCCTTTGACAGGATAAGCTGAGGAGCATTCTGCTGAAAGCAACCGAGGAACGGCCTCCTTTTCTTATCCAGGCGTCTCCATTTTTTTAGATCAATCAGGCGTCTCCCACTACTACAAATGAGGCTTATATCGAGATGCACGATCACGAGCGGTTTTGAAAAACCGTCTGTAATATGGAATTTATCACTGAGACGGTTATGTACTCAAACCGTTGCATATATCATGACGGTTTTATATTATAGCCGTCGTGATATAAAAATATCTGAGCGGTTTCTAAATATAACCGCTCGTGATGGCTATAAGACTCATTACTGCATTTATTTCAAGTAAAACCGTCAGGATTTCCTGACGGTTATATAACACAACCGCTCTGTAATATCTGATAATCATTACGAGCGGTTATATTTAGAAACCGTCTGCGATATTCTTGTATCACGGACGTCGTAATATAAAACCGTCGTGATAATATCGTCTCCCATAAAAGCGAGCCTCGATCCATCCACTTCGTTTATAGGGTTTGGTTTCTATGCTAAGTGGCGGATTTGTGGAAGTGAGGCGATTTTTGAAAGAAAGCCATTGATTTCAAAGGGTGATATTAGATTCATTTGATTTTGGTGATCTAAGGTTAGTAATGAGTTCTCTAATTGCATGCATCGAATTCAATATCTGGGTTTGTTAGGACGAATTAATTTAAAGATTGTTTGATTAGATCTAGTTTAATTGTAGTGGATCCATATGTTGTTTGTGATATTTGGTTAGTCTTGTGTTTTAATTGCATTATATTCAACATCTATCTTGATAAGGAAGGAATTTGATGATTTTTTTAGATCTATCTTGTAGAACCATGTGTTGGTTGTTTGATGAATAAGGTTAGCTAGTAATGGTTCTATTTGCATAATATAATATTCGATCATGATGTAGCTAGCTAGCTTGTTAAGGATAGAATTTAAAGATTGTTTAGATCTAGCTTATAGATCAATTCAAGTCTTTTGGTGATCTAAGGTTAGTAATGGGTTCTAATTTCATTATTATATTGAAGATTAATTTGAATTGTGTTAATTATTTCTTTGTGATGTAATTAAGGTATGTAATTGCATAATTAGTTTAAGAATGTGTGCATACGCACTACACAGTGCACTTAATATTTAACACTAAGTGTTACATGTGTAGCGAGATGGATCGAAGTTGGATGTCTGGCGAGAACCGTCTGATCTGCCGAGTACCTTAATGGTGTCTCCACTTTCAAAAGAGCCGCAGAGGAGGATATGTTTAATAAGGGGTGCAATTCATGTCATGTCCGTGCATTGATTGTAAAATCAAGATGTTTCAAACTTCGGTATGATCGAAGCACACTTGATTGAAGGGGTTTCAAAAGGGCTATACATGTTGGACCAGTCATGGCGAAGAGCATAATATACTGAGAAGCAAGCAAGTAGTGTTAATATCGTTGGCGATGTCAATGATATGTCGGATGATCATATCGATTGTGCTCCGATGAGGACAGATTGCACAATGACAATTTGGATCGAGATGCTACAGCGATGCGAGAAGAAACCTTGATGACGGGGAATATGGGCAGTTCGGGGCTTAATGGAGGACTCGGAGAAACCTTTGTTCGCAGGGTGCAAGTTGAAATACACAAGGTTATCATCCGTGCTTCAACTACTCAAATTGAAGGCAAGCAACGGTTGGTCCGACAAGAGTTTCACAGCGCTGTTACGTCTATTAGTGGACATGCTTCCAGAGGGAAACGAGTTGCCGACAAGCACCTACAAAGCCAAGCAGATTCTTTGTCCCTTGGGAATGGAAGTAGAAAGAATACATGCATGTCCAAACGATCAGATTCTCAGATCGCAAAGAGTACACAAACTTGCATATATGTCCGTGTGCAGCGCATCCGGTACAAGCGTAAGAGTCATTCGGATGATGATGGCGAGAGCATTGAGGTGAAAAAGGTCCTCATGCTAAGGTGGCATGGTATCCACTGTAATTCCCGTTTGAAGCGTTTGTTTGCGAACCCAAAGGAGGCAAAAGCTGTTGCGTTGGCACTTTGAGGAGCGTAAGAATGATGGAATGCTAAGGCACCTGCCGATTCCATCCGGTGGAGAAACATCGGCAGAGCTTTCAAGAATTCGGTGCGGATCCGAGAAATATAAGGTTTGGATTAAGTACAGATGGAATGAATCCTTTTCGGTAACATGAGCAAATGCAAGATAGCACTTGGCCCAGAATCTCTGTATCTACAACCTTCCTCCTTGGTTGTGTATGAAGCGGAAGTACATTATGTTGTCGTGTTTATCCAAGGACCGAAACAACACAGGAGCGATATTGATGTGTACCTAGCTCCATTGGTGGAAGATCTAAAAACACGTGGGTTAGGGATACACGTATGGGATGCGATATAACGAGAGAACTTTACTTTGCATTGCTTGTTGTTCGCACCATAAATGATTACCCCGCCTTGCTAACTGTCGTGCCGAGTACAAAAGGAACCAAAGCACGCACTCACCGCTTAGATGATACCGAGAGTTTATGGTCAATCACTCATAAAACCGTGTACATGCGTCATCAGAGGTTCCTTCGAGGAATCACCCATATCGCAAGATGAAGCAACTTTTCGACGGAAGGAACGAAATGGTCCAGCTCCAAGGCGTTGAGCGGAGAGATGTTCATGATATTGTTAAGGATTTGGATGTTGCGTATGGAAAGGACGTAAATCAAGTACCGTGAAAAGAGCATGTGGAAGAAGAGATCAATATTCGGGACCTACCTTCTTTGGGAGCACCTAGAAGTTCGCCATTTGCATCGATGTCATGCACGAGAGAAGAATGTCACGTGATGCGTGATTGGTCTCTTACTCAACATTAAGGGTAAAACAAAGGATGGTATCAACGCACGGCTTGACTTGGTCGATATGGGCATAAGACCCGAGTTAGCACCGAAGAGACCGATAAAGTAAATGCGCATTTGGAACACGCTTGTTATACTCTGTCAAAGGCCGAAGAACTGAATCGTGCGGTGCTTGCATGGTGTGAAAGTTCCGTCCGGTTACTCCTCCAACATGAAGAGACTTGTTTCATTGCAAGATTTGAAATTAACCGCATGAAGTCTCATGATTGTCATGTCTTGATGACACAGATGCTCCTCGTCGCAATTAGAAGTATTTTGCGGTCAAGGTCCAGAGACAATCACTAGGCTGTGTTATTTCTTTAACACAATCGCCGAAGGTCATCGATCCCGAAGGACTAGATGCTCTGCAAGCTAAGGTGGTGATGACTCTATGTAATCTTGAGATGTATTTTCCTCCATTATTTTTCGATATCATGGTCCATCTCATTGTTTACCTTGTGACAGAGATAAAGATATGTGGGCCAGTGTTCCTACGTAGTATGTACCCGCTCGAGAGGTACATGGAATTCTCAAGTCTTACGTCGGAATCGATCTCGTCGGAGGGTAGCATTGTCGAAGGTTATGCAACTGAAGAGGTCGTCGAGTTCTGCGTCGATTACATGGCCCAGGTCGAACCAATAGGTGTGCCTCGATCTCGCCATGAGGGGAGGCTCCAGTATCGGGACCATAGGAAGGAAAGCAATCACGCTCGATTAGGTTGCGTATGCTCGAGCCCATTTCACGGTTTTGCAACACATGGTCAGAGTGTCCGCCTATATCGCCGAAAGCACAAGCAATGGCTAAGGCAAGAGAATCCAAAGACGGCAGAGTCTTGGATCACGAGACAAGATAACCTTCAGTTCAACAAATGGTTGAAGGCGACCTATCACTAGGAGCTCGTCGGATGACACGCCGACATGGTTGGCAAAAGGACCAACTTTACAGCTTGTCACATGGAAAGGATATGACTTAAATGGGTACACATTTTACGAGAGATCGAGGATATGAAGAGCACAAACCGTAACAGCGGTGTCCGTGATAGATGCATTCAATAATACCGTTGGTTGACGAGGAGCTCCTACTATGGGTTCATAGAGGAGATATGGGAGCTCGACACGCACTTTTCAAGATTCCCTATTTCGGTGTCATGGGTCCACCTCCAAAGACGTGAAGGTTGACAGAATGGCATCACTCATGTGGACCTCGAACGGTCGGATACCAAGATGAACCATTCAGTATTTCGCTAACCAAGTTGTTCAAGTCTTCTATGTAACCGAATCTGGCCCAACAAGAAGCGCCACGTAGTTCTTCAGGAAAAAGGAGAATTGTCGGAGTTGAGAATGTAGTAGATGAGGAAGAGTACAATCAATTTGATGAGTTGCCACCTATCGGAAATGACATCCCGGTCCCGTAAGAACAACATGAGGAAGCAAGCTACACACGGTCGATCATCATGAAGGGCTAATTTTCGCACAAAAGAATAAGCATGTGGTATGAAGTTATGAGAAGGGTGCATTGTCATCATGCTTACTAATTTTCATGTGTAATAATATTACATTAATGCTATTGTAAAGATGATAACGACCCATCATGCTTTGTACATATGATTGTGATGATCTTTGTAAGTAGCTTCAGAAGCATCCGAATTATGTATATAGGATTGTGATGATCTTTGTAAGTAGCTTGTGAAGCATCCGGATTGATGGAAAAGATGCAAGTATGAGAGCACGATTTATTCCTTAATATCAATATGATTCCACATACATGATTCAAAGATGGCCATTCGCATATAATTGATGACAAGAAATAAATTATGTAGACTATGGCAAACAAGAATCGCCATTCGGACATAATTGATGACAAGAAATAAATTATGTAGACTATGGCAAACAAGAACAGTAATCGATCATGTCTACTTTGGCAATATGGAAATAGTTGTATGTGATTGCTCTCGATTTTAGGGTTTGAATTGAGGATTAGAATTCCACATCAACCACAAGATGCCTATATTACATTAACGACAACTTTCCCGTAAGATACAACAAAGTGGCATGCATAAGAGTCGATCGAATCGAACCGACAAGTGAATGTCGATGAATAAGTATATATCACGAGACGGTTCTTTAACATAACATGCAGGATGTTATTTGTCACTGCACGGTTATGTTACCTAACCGCTTGTGATATCTCAACATCACTGCAGCGGTTCTATTATATAACCGTCCGTGATATCTCAACATCACAGAGCGGTTCTATTATAGAACCGTCGTGATAATACATCACTGCATCGCTATATTTTAGAACCGTCGTGATGTGCTCTCTATATATCTCCCACGCTGCAGGCTCATTCACGTGGCGGCAAACCCTAACTCTTTGAGACGTTTTGTGTCCCGGCGGCCTCCCCCCTCGGCGTCCTCCCCTCCCAAGATCCTCCCCTTCGGCGTCCTCCCCAGATCGACGTGCTCCCCATCGTCGTCCTCCCTCGCAGCTGACGTGCTCCCCTCGGCGTCCTCCCCTCGGTGACCTCCCCATCGTCGTCCTCCCCTGACAACGTGTTCCCCATCGTCGTGGTGGCCTCTCTTCCGAACAACAATCGGTCTTTGCTCGGTGTAAGTATGTCATGCATCTTTCTTTCTTTGTTGCTATGGGTGATTGGTGCGCTCTATGAGTATCGATGAACCGATCGAGTATTTCGGGGACTAGCCATCGAGCTAGAGGCCGCTTTCGATCCGGAGGCTCGATTTTGTTCTACTATGTTGCTCGATGATGATTCAATTAAATGAGGCTATATTGATCTCGCTAGTTAGTGAGTTCCTTCGTGATTTAGCAATGTTTAGATCATTGTGTCTAGAATTCAACTTGGTCAAGTTGTCTTTGTACATGTGATATGCTATCCCGTCGTGATTCAAAGCTCTTATACTGCACTTATTTTCGCTTGTCTCATTGTGTGGATGTCCTAGTTTTAGGAGGTGTTTGCGAAATTTTTATTAAGTTCGGCAACCTCCTTGTTCGCTTGTCCTGCTGTTCAGTAGCTTTTCATAGTCCATAGTTGAGTTCTAGTGAATCAATTTTCTTAACCAATCTTGAATTGCGTAGATTCACTAATCTCAGATTTGTATACCCTATGATATATTGTTGAAATTGATGTTGGAGGGTTCTTAATTAAGAGCAACCCATCAATTTAGATAATCTGAGAGCAAAGTTACTTATAAGCTAGTCCTTTGTGTTATCTTGTTTATATCATACCTCTTGTGTGTGAATTATGTATTCTCATATATATGCTTAAGATGAATAATAAACAAAGTCTTGCTCTTATACTCGCACTTATTTTCGCTTGTCTCATTGTGTGGATGTCCTAGTTTTAGGGAGGTGTTTGAAATTTTTATTAAGTTCGCAACTTCCTAGTTCGCTTCTTTTGCTAAAAGGATAATAACAAGCCATTTAGGCTAGTTCTTTTAAAAGGCTAATAACAAGCCATTTATGCTAGTTCTTTTAAAAGGCTAATACAAGCCATGGTATCCACAAACTTATTCACTCTAATTTGATTTTATTTATTCTTCTCTTTTAGTTCGCCTGAAACTATTTTAACTTATAAAGAAGATGTCGTCCTCTAATCCATCGTCTGAAGGACATGATGTGCCCTCAAAAGAAGAATTGACCCGCGCTGCAAGAGGACCAAACAAAAGGCCAACAGACCGATATACCATTACAGAGATCGATCCAAAGGATGGGGCCCTAGAAAGCCAAAAAAGGCAAATAATGCATTTGAGTATGTGCGGATAGTAGCACGGGAACGGGTTCCGATCACGCTATCTTCCTGGAGGTTGGTGACTATTGAGGCTCGCAATGCCTTGCTGACGGAAGTTCTTTCATCGTTCAACATTCCAGAAGAATTCGCTCCCCTAGTGCGACGGTATGCACCGCTGCGGCGCAGAAAGGCATGGAAGACCTTCAAGCATACGCCAGAGACTACGCCAAGAAGAATATAGATCCATACTCTAAGTATGGGTTCATTGATGCGACACGTGGCGGCGTTTTGTTGAGATGAAGACGGCGATTTAATTCGCAAGCGCCAAAGTGAAGCAAACAAGGCCTTGCGCAGCAAGGAACACTCACCCCACGACTCGGCACTCACGGCTACGCGGGAAGAGAGCGCAATGGGACGGGGAGGACGAGGAGGTATCTCGCCATTTCCAAAGAATCACAGATCCACGTGCGAGAGGCGGCTAAGAGCGAGGTCTTCGCCACATCCTCATAGCCGTCTCCTTCGTAAACCCGCGGACGAGGAAGTCCGCCATAGCGCTCGTAATATATAAATCGAACTACCAATTTTACGTAATTAGTCCATGACTTCATAAGTGAAATAACTTGTCGATCTTGCGGTTAGCGTTGAGTACACAATCGGCCGATGGCTCTTTTTTTGCCGACAGGAGAAAGATGCACCATCCATGGCCTTGGGAAACAAGGAACACCACAGTCGTATAAGAGGCATAGGGGTTTTGTTCCATGGAAAACTGGATTCTTAAGACTTCCACGATACCAAGTAAGAAGAGAACTAAAGCCGAGCGAGTCAAATCTTATAAAGAATTTGGAGGACAAGTTGAGAGGAGAGTTGAGAGAAGAGTTGAGGGAGGCGAGAGAAGAATTTTATGAAAGGATAAGAATCCTCGAGGAAAGGCTCACCAATCAAGAAAGAAATACTGTACAAGCCCCAGAAGTATGTTCGCAAGTCAGCCCCACTGCCCGTAAGAGCAGCTGTGCATCCGTTCCTCCAAGTGACATAGATGAACATAGCGGGACTTATCTTGTATGTGACATTAAGGTGGCCACGCAGTGCAATCTCCAAGTGAGAATTAACAATGGCACCATTCCTCTGACGGCTGCTTGGGGCATGGCATATCCATCCACTAAGGGGACCATGGTGCACGGTACCATGATAGCGCCGGGTTTCACCAAGGTCAATGTGGACGGGGTATTTGATAGTTTCAAAATTGTCGATCTACAGAAGCCGCCAAACAACGAGATCGTGAAACTTGGGGATGCCATTGGCACATTCATCCAATGGCCTAGCAGCGACATCTCCCTGGTCGCCCCTTCTGTCATGCAACAACCGCGACGATCTGATTCGCCTATTGTATCGCCGTCTGATCAGTTGGCTACCAAATCAGCAGTTGTACAGCAGACTCCACTTGATGTGCATAATGTTGACCTCTTTCCTGCCCATTCCTCTCCCGTGAAGGGTTCATACAAAACAAAGAAAGGCAAGGGCAAACAGAAGAAAGAAGGGCAAGAACAAGTTGACTATCCATCTGCTGAGTTGGCTAAACAATACAAGCTAGGAGAGCCGTTACTAACGAAAGGCAGCGTAACTTCACTTAGTATACCTTGCCAACAATTGCATAAGTGGTACACCCAAGAAGCTGGAAAGCCAGAGCGTGAACGTATAACAAGTATCATCGTTAAGTTCAAGTATGAACATCTATTCAACGACTCAGCGGGAGGCTTCTTCACGGTCGATTTTCTGGACTTGTTCCATCTCTACAACCTCGACGCTGCACTCATAAGATGCTGGACCTTGTAAGTGTGTGCTATCACAGTCTACATTCATCTAATAGTGATAAATGTACTCCAATATATATATAATTCGCCTTTGTATATATAGATACATGCAACTGGAAGCGACACGGCAGAAACTATCGATCGGTTTCCTCGACCCACATATAGTCTCAAAGCAAACAATGGATCTGGATATAAACATGGTCGAGAAATACGTGATAGAGGCATTGCTAGCACAAAAAGATAATGAATTCATACTTATACCCCATAACCCAGGGTACGTAAGTGCTACCACATGCTATACTTTGGTCTGTACCGTGCACACAACTCTGTTTCGTTCATTGTCCATTGTGATATACCTGTGTAGGTTTTACTGGGTTCTAATTGTAATTGAACCAGCCACAAACCGGGTTAAGTACCTTGATTCCGGACGTGGCGGAAACCACGACTTGACACCTATCGCAAAATTACTCACTGTAATCACGCTTCCACGCGTACATGGTCGTGTAAGTTGTTCCGTGTTTATATTGCTATTGGAATGGCTTAGGCTAACCTTTTGCAATCTTGTAGAGCGCTCAAACACGTGAAAGATTAGACTAAACTACAACATGATTTGAACTTTCGGTATCCGCTATACACAACAATTCTATATCAAACCCCGTAATAGTGACTCTAGAACTAACCGTAGGTTTTATTTGCGATGCCACCAAAGAAGGTCGGGAAATAAACTATGTGGATTTTATGTTTGCTACAACATGCAAACCATCGCCGCTAAAAAAGTAGCAAGATGATTAAAATCTGCGTTGATCGAGGCCCATTTGAGCAACATTAGAGGAAAGTTTGTTTCTTCCCGCCACCAAGTAATACATAAAAGGCGTGTTCCACGTAGCTCGATAACTTCGAGTTGTACAATTGTCAAATGGTATTCATTAATTGAAAAATATGTCAAAAACTTGCGGTTATTCTTGTTTGTACGATTAATTGTATTGTCATATGATATTATCCTTAATACATATTTGCTCATCTTGATGCAACAACTTAACAATGTCTTGCTTGTTGAACTAGATGTTTTTCCTACACCCTCGCAGAACCTCCATTATTTATGGTTTGTTGTTCGAAATTTCCATCTACTTAGGTATTCTTGCATCAATATTTACGAGACACGGCCAGTTATAGATGTTGTAATTGAATATCTGCACTTCCTATATGCATTGAGGCAACAGTTTGCTCGATCAGGATAGACTTAAAATATAAACATTTGTAGCGCTTTTTCTCCCTTCTTATGATAATGTTGATGGAACTCGACTAATAAATCAACCAAGACCCGCAGCATGGCGAGGCGACGGCAACCACGGTCTTCTCCATCGAACCGGACACACTAGAGTGTGTGATTTGCTTCATGCCATACAAAGTGGCTTTGCGCAGGTCACCGTAGTGCCACGGTCGTGAGTAGTCGGACGACATGCTCTTATGCAACGTCACCGTCGTGCATACGGTGGGAGAACATGGTACTTTGGTAAAAATTGTAGATGTACTTGATAGATTACTTTAGGTAGGGTAATTAAAGATTGAACAAATGTGATTGCAAGTCGGGTCTTCCATGCGGAAGGACTTTGGAACGATGACTTGAATGGAGAAGAGGAGGCGGGAGGAAGCGATGGGCGGTGTGCAGCGGAAGAAGACAGCCTTATCTATAACCAAGGCCGTCTTCTTCTGCACCATCGCTCCATCGCTTCCTCCCGCCTCTTCTCCATTCAAGCTCGTGATCGGACAAATTGTTGCCTCAATGCATATAGGAAGTGCAGATATTCAATTACAACATCTATAACTCGGTTGTGCCTTATAAATATCGTTGTAGAAATATTGATGGAAATTTGAACAACACCATAACTAATGGAGGCTCTGCTGGGGTGTGTGGGAAAAAAAGGTCATCACAGACGGTTCTTATTTGAAACCGTCTGTGATAAGTTCATATCACAGACGGTTGTGATTTGAAACCGCTCGTGATAACTAAATATCACAGACGGTTTACAACCGTCTATGATATTTAGTTATCACGAGCGGTTTCAAATCACAACCGCTCGTGATAATTAAATTTCACGACGGTTTATTAATACAACCGCCTCGTGATATATATTTTCTCGACGGGTAGAGAACCGTCTCGATGATCTCCTTCATCACAGACTTATTATTCTCGACGGTTCACAAAACCGCCTCTCGATGACGCTTGCGAACCGTCTCGTGATGATATTTTCTGTAATAGTATCCATTTCATAGCAGCCATCGAGTAATTAACAAGTAACATCTTTGTCTTACATGATTATGATCTTCCGATATCGTCCTATATCATTGCTTTTGTTGTTCTTCTGGGACTAGTGCGCCCGCCGCGTATGAGAGGCTCTTCTTTTCAGTAAGTGCAGCACGGAGATAAAGAACGCGTAGTTAACTGCAAAGAAGATCCAGTTAGGTCCAACTCCATAGTTACTAGAAATGCAGGGAGTCACAGAACGGGATTTGGGTTCACGATTTGCCATTTTTTCTTCTAACTTCTACTGCAAACACAAACTTTACATCCTAAACCGATTTGG
Source organism: Guadua angustifolia (assembly GCA_036346375.1). Lineage (NCBI taxonomy): Eukaryota > Viridiplantae > Streptophyta > Magnoliopsida > Poales > Poaceae > Guadua > Guadua angustifolia. The sequence goes on along the minus strand of CM070506.1, from coordinate 35,761,992 downwards.
GTTCGAGGAATCTGATCCGCGATTCGTGGGAGTTTACAGTGAATCTGGTAGCTACGACTAACTCGACTGAATGCGATATCTGTATTAATTCGCATGAGTTCTAGAATTAAAGACAAAGAAAACTGCTTAGACTAAATTCTGAACCAAAGCCAGCCAACGTTTTTCTGGGTAACTTCTCTGTCTAGGTTGGGGCATGTAGTTGTCCGAAAAGGGAGAGATTCTGAAAGTAACTTATTTGAAGAGGCTCCAAAGCTCCAGCGTATCAACGTCAGTAGTTCTCGAGTCTCGACAAAACGATGACGACGGCGTAAGAAAAGATGGAGCATCGGCGATAAAGTCACAATGTGATGTAATTTATGTCCAATCTCAGCAGCAGCAGCAGTCTTCATCCCGGAGAAGGGGAGGGCAGAACGGTAAAACACCAGCCAAAAACTCTCCACGGATCCGCGGCAGCTATTCCGCGCTCCCTTCCCCTTCAACCTGGCAACGCCTCGTCCGTCCGTCGACGCCAAAACAACACGCGCCGGCCGAACGCTCCCAAGTCTTCCGCGCGCGGCGCCGTTCGGCCCTCCGTTCGTCCCACCCGCGACGCATGCAGTTCACCCGTCCGCTTTGTGGTTCGTCGGTCTTTCGTCCGCGTCAGTGCGGCAGGGCGGAGCCAGAGCGATCTGGCGCTTGCGTGGATCCGGCTGTGCGTACACGGAATTTCAACGTGCGTACGCGCATGCAGTACGTCGAGTAGTCAGTTTTACGCTGCTGTAATACACTAGCGGTAGCTGACGAGCTGTCGAGTGTGAAGGGGCTCGTATGTTTAGTGCGTGCGTGGTGATACACGTGCATCTTACTTGCGATCGTTAAAAAAAAATATTGTAACACAAAGATTTTTGCCTTCCATAATGAGTTTTTTAATCATTTTGCATTAGCTCTAATCCACTTCCATGCCTGGCCTGAAGTCCAATACACTAGCTTCGAATCCCAACCGTAGACCGTAAGATCTTCTTTTTCTTTTGCGAGGGGGTAGGCAATATCTTCTGTTTTACGCATGTAACACCAGTCCACTTTTCTTTAAAATGGAGTTGAACTTAGGTGAACTTGATGTTAGTAAATTTTCCAATTGAATTAGACCAAATTAGCCTATTCCTTTCATTTAGGCTTGGGGTCAAGCTACGTGTTGCCCTCCAAATAACACAACAGGACGTAGTACTTCCCCTTTTAAATAGAAGCCTTTTAAATAGGAGCCTTCAAATAACTACAACTTAAATAGTTGTATGTGAACCGTTTTATCATAGAACGAGGCAAATTTTTTTCAAAAGCACTATTAGACAATCCGAACGGAATTCTTAAATTGCAGTCACAAGTTGACTCCACAGGATCTCTTCTCCAATCGTATAGCCTCCCAATAACTTCATCACTCTATCATCTCAAATTAAAAAAAAAAATCATCACCTTACCTGTTCTTGAACCGTGCACAACCAAACGAGGTCAAAACCGGTGTTTGCCAATCGCCGGAGCTAGCTAAAAATCCCACATTGTTCTTGCTAGTCAATCGGCACACAAGCTATGACCTTGTTTGTTTGAACTTAGACTTTTTATCTTATACTAGTTCAATGCCCGTGCGTTGCTACGAAACATAAAAGGAAAGACGTCCTAATCTCCAACAATGGCCAAGAGGAAGAATGCGAACATGAGGAGGACGGCAATTTCGTAGCAACGCACTGCCATATATCGCTCTAAACATTGTAATTTCCATTGTTTAATGAAAACAAGGGATACCCCAGTTAAAAACAACCAACAATGTCACAACAATTGCATCAGCGCATCATTAGTTCCCCTTTCAAATTATAGAAAGAAAGAAAAACTGATTGCAACCAAGAGTATACCAATGTCAAACATGCATAGATAAATTTTAGCAAGTCTCTCCGGGTAATTGTGTACATTCCACAAATTTTGGATTCAATGGTTTAAAGAGGGCCTTTAATTATTCTTTCAAGGGAAAATGCAGTAGCTTACAGCCCAGGTTAAAAAGAGATTAATTGAGCTTGAGCTATGTGATGATTCACTGCAATTCGTGCCAAGAATTTTGAGCACAAGTACGGGGAAAAAACATCAACACGAGGTAATACGCATTCCAAATATTAGCACCCGCACAGCATGATACATTTGTTTTAGGGCATGCAGTGCTTACCAAATTCGGTGCAAACATTGTTGGATGACAATGGAAAAAAAAGGAGAAGACACGCTTAAATTCTGGTAGTCCCAGCAATTGCTTACAAGATACTTCACTCAGAAACCATCAAATTTAAGGTTTAGGAATAATCATCACCTAAAAAAAAGGAGGCAAGGAGTAGGAAAGATGGAAATAAGAATTACTTACAATTTATAATGTGATAAAATGCATGCATGCATGCATGCCTGTGAAACCTACATCTTGAATAACAGTTACAATTATTTGCACTCAGAGGGAACAATGCAAGATTCAGAATTGCTGAGAGGAATCAAACTATGGCAATTAGGAAATTAGCTCTTGAAATTCAAAGACGACCCAGTCATCTTTTGCTGCAACTGCTTCTCTCATCTGGACACCAGCGTAACAGATGAACAAATCTGCTCCACCAGGTTGCCGAGCCTGCAGAGACACAGTCAAGTAAATGAGCTATACACATCTTTATGCATTTTCATATAAAGAACACTTCTTTATGGTATTAAAAGCTAAATCACTATAAACTCATTTATCAGTTAAGTCATTATGCTGCTTATATAGGGCATCATTCCTGAATTTTTCCTTCACTGAAATATTGACAAAAATTAACTGTCATGTGTCAATAGCCTGACACCTTTGTGTTTTAGCAGGCACTTAAGCAGCACTATTCATTATCATGGAACTCTTTGACTCATTGTTACAGCATGGTAAATCAATAGCTATTTCTGTTGAAATGTCTAATGAACCAGCAGCTTTGCCCTACTCCTGAATGGTGCATCAATGTAGCACGAGATTCCAGATCTGAACTTTAGCTCTTTGGTTTTGCTAGCGCATTCTTTGATAGAAGTTCAGTCTCCTGTTATTTCTATACACAAACAACATGAAAGGATTTGCACATCTCATCAATGAAGCAAATCAGGCTACAGCAATTGGCTACTTTCGTATCTTTTTGACCATAGCATTAGAAAAATGAACTGTCAGTAGCTACCCTTTACACCAACAAACACATTTATTTGATCTCTGTTGTCGGGAGAGGAGTTTCAAGGCATCATCCAGCTACAAACCTCAAGATCAGTTGCACCATCACCAATCATAACGACCGTCTTGTAACCACGGTCCTGAACACCAAAAAAAAAGAGCTAAGTAATGTGGCAAGAAGTGAGAAGTGCAATACCAAATGTTACACAGTTACACCAGACCTGTTTTATTTGTTGGACTGCTAGTGCTTTACCTCCACTCCGTGAAGTGGGCTCTGTGGGATCAAATCCCGCATACTCTCCAGAAGTTCCAAATAGCAGTTGGTTTGCAATGATGTTTTCACGAGGAATACCAAGGTCAAATGCCACAGGCTGGAAACAAGGCAAATAGAAAACTGAGGACTGCTTTGTGGTTTACCAAATAGCAAATTAGAACCATTTAATGATTAAAAAATGAGCAGCACATAATATTCAACAAAGCTTAATAGAAGAAACATATACTTGTTTATTATTTGAAAAAGTAATATAGGTTGAAGCGGTTCAACTCGTGCGTAAATTCAAACGGTAGACACCTTTTGAAGTAAAGCTTGGTGTGGCATCAGAGTATAACATGCATAAAATTTTAAAAATTTTAAAAGAGGCAAAACAATAACCATGTTCTGATATTCCAGAAGTGCAGCCTTAGAGTGGAGTGATGTACCTTGATCATTTGCCGGAAACCTCCTGACACAAGGAATACATCAGTATTATTACCTTTCAGCTTCTTAATCAAATCAGCAATTCCAGTAGAAATCCTGCAGAACAAAAAGCATTGCTTTTGGTAATCCTGTGAGCGAACTAAGCAAACAAACAGTGTTTGTAACACAAGATTACATCTGTTACAATGCTGAACAATTGGCTAATGAGTTCTATCTTGGCTTTGTTCTGTAGTCGGAGAAATCCTAGGGTATGTCTACATAAGACATGAGGCTAGTCAAAAGGGCTATCTTGTGGTTGCTTGCATAGATTCCACTGTAGCTACAAATTTTTTTTAATGGCATAAAAAGAGAAACTGAGTAAAATCACTTAGTGTTCCTAAGCACATTCTGGTATGTTCAGTTACATAAAAAACAAACAGGAAGGGACATATCCAAGTTTCCCAAAAATTAAATAGCACAAGTGCAGAACCAGACAAGATCCAAAATATGAAAATGCAATACTGCTGTAAAATAGTAAGTTGGTAACTAAAATCTCGATTAGCTTGAAATTGGGACCTGGGTGAGCTTACCTCGGTGGCCTCTTCTCCAAACAGTCCTCAACTTGGGACAGAGATGGCTTGATTAAAGACAGTCTGGCAGCTAGTGCCTCCTCAAATGGAACAGACCCCGTCATTGCCCTGAGAAGTGAGAACATTAAGCCGAGGTTAGCCCTTGCAACGAAATTACATGCACTAAACCACTAATTCACCCCAGATGAATTAGTCAACAAACATGGCATTTACCTTGCTGTCCACTCGGCAACAGCCTGCCCAGCCCCGCAGAAATCTGCAAGCTCATCAATACCTTCATCTAGGCAAACCGTGCTATCCACATTTTCAAAGTTAAACTTATATCATTGTGTAGCACAATGCAGAAGCAAATTCACTGGTTTGCTAAGACAAACCATAATAGCTTCAAGATAAGCAAAAGATCTGGTTCCACTACCTGAATATCATCATTGAAGACAAGATGAGTTGCACTGTACTTCTCAATAAGGGTAAATGCATTGTGGTTCGCAAAGTCTTCAAACTGTAAATTTGAACAAATTTGGGGCAAGTGGCCATGAGAACAGCTCAATTAAAGACGAAAATAATCAGTTCTTTTGACTGTTTGCATACCTGCACAAGAACCTTCTGTCCATAGTTTTGCTTAACTGCAGCCATGAATTCATCTAGAAGTTCAGCATATTCCTAATTCAAGAAATGAAGACGAACTGTCAAGACCCGCGATCATCTAGAGTGCCACTATTGAATTATATGAAAAGTATGGTTCTGAACACAATTCTACACATTGCCTTGAAAACATTGTGTTTGCTATGTAAACTACTGATGCAGAAAAGCTTCTCTCTTTAATAATTGAGCAGCTGTGTACGAGGCAGACAAAGCCTTACCACAGCCGAAGAACATAGCCATGAAGGTTGGCCTCCTGCAGGTTGGGCTGCAATGGCTGGAGCTTGAACTCATGCAACTGAGGTGAAAGCTGTAGTGCTGTCATGGAGGACTCAGCGTCATGACCGTAGAGCTGGCTGCCCTCATCCCAGAACGGAAACGGCTTTGGATTGATCATCTCAGTTGCCTGGTTCTGCTCCCTTGCTAGACTCTTTTTTGACAGACACAGACAAGTTTAGCAGTAAATAAATTGGAACACAAAATCACTTGAGGAGAAAGCTGATACGTCTCTACCATGTGGCACAGATAGTTGCTCTGGTCTTCTGAAACGCACATCTCCTATTGGAATAAAAAAAACCCAATCGAAACATAGTTCATTTAAAAGGGTGTACTACGAGATGGAAGAATTAATACTGAATCAAGGCATCTTCTTTTGCATACCCCTGTGACGCATCTCAAGCAGCTGCTGGTCAAGTAGCCGTTGTTGCTAGATATTAGGGAGTTAACACTGAGCACTGAGGAATGTAGAGTTTTGTCAAATAAGAGAACCTACAACTATTGCATCAAGTTATTTAGTTGTTACCTTCCTTAGACGAACTTTGTACAGAGAGAACTCAATCTGTTGTTCAAGATTAATCACATCTTGCAAAGTCAATGAAGTCAAGTCCTCACCCATATACTGTCTCATGATGATCCTAAGCCTGTTGTTCTCATCCTTCATTCTTGTCATCTCATGGATGATTTTCTTTATGGAAAAGGAACAATATTGGTTTGAAATATTTTCTGTACCTGCTGGATGTCCATCTCCTCAAAACGAGTGCTAGGGGCTTTCAGATATCTATCAAAGATATTTGCGATTCTGCAAAAAGGAAAAAAAAAGGAAGCACGGATGTATGTTCTTGATCATGATAAGTTTTTCATCATATACTTCAAATGGTCCATGCTAAGTTAGAAAGAATGCAGTTGGCAGAAATCAGTACAGATCGCTTAAGAACTTACAAATTGAGCCTTTACTTTTAGTGCAGAACATGCTGAAATCTTGCTGATTATCAATAACAAAATTTTCCAGCAGAAAGTTCAAAAAGAAGTATACACAATTTGAAAAACTGCAGAAGACTAATTGAACAAATCAAAGAAATTTCAGCCACAAGAAAAATATTTTAAAATATCAAAACATTAGAACAGCATTATCAGACCAACACAATATCAGAAATTTCTGTCTCCCCTAAAAATGAAAAAGAACAGAGAATGATCAAAATGCAAAGAACATGAAATAAATGAAGTGGTAAAAAATGTTTTGCACACCTCCATGGGGGGCTGGAGTACTCGTACATCTTGCCACTGCCAGAGAATACAATTACCCCAATTTGTGCATCACAAAGAATGGATAGTTCATTTGCCTTCTTGAGCAGCCCCGTCCGCCTCTTGGAGAAGGTAACTTGGCGGTTTGTTGGATTCTCAATCTTTTCAAGCTCCACTTTCCCACGCCCCATTGGTCCAGTTCGGTGCTTCTTCTCCTATTCAACCTACCAAAAAGTGTTCATCAGATTACGATACCAAAGTTCAGCAAAGACAAAGATTAAGTAAATGATTTCAAATGCATGAGAAGAGATGTACCAAATGGCTTCAAATGCAGGAGATGAGATGTAAGTAAATGTTTTCAGATGCAAGATTTCAGAAGGAAACGTGTATGGCAAACCAATCGGGTGGAGTTTGCTCAACTCACCTCGACGCGGGCGAGGCCAGATCTCGCCGCCTCCCGAGAGAAGATAGAGACGGCCTGCGGAGACGTGGGGTTTAGGGTTTGAGGGGGCGGTGCGGAGCGTGGGATTAGGGTTTGGGTCGCGGGATTAGGGTTTGGGTTGCGGGGTGGGGGAGGGAAGCGTGCATGGCGCGCGGGGGCGTGGATGGCGGCGCGGAGCGTGGGTGGGCGGAGATTGCGGCGGGGGGAGGTGCGTCTGCGCGTGGGGGAGAGATCGGCGTCTCGTCTGCGCGTGGGGAACATTGCAGCGTTGTGTTCGCGCGGGGGCTGAGGAGTGGGGCCACGGAAGCCGTACCGCTGCCACCAACTGCTGTTTTATATATTAGTATAGATAGCTTAAAAGCTAGTTTTTTTATTTAAGCAGCTTATAAGCACTTACTCCCTATGTGTAAGATTATAAGGTTTATTTCTTCTTGGCACATAAACCAAAAAGATATTGAAAATGACTAGAATGTCCCTAATTATTATCACTAAGCACTATATTCAATACATGCATGTAGAGAATATGAAGTAACGATGGATATTTATTAGGGGTATATCACACTAATTTACACTGCAATATGAAATACGACCTATATTTATGGACAAGATCATTAAAAAAATATGTTTAATGAACTTGGACAGAGAGAGTAGCTTTTAAGCCAAGCCTGGATGTTTGGTAAGCTGGCTTTGTTTGGATTTTGAGTAATGACTTATTGTTGAATTGTCTGAAATATCCATGATTACAAATGATATTTTGGTTTAATCATCAACAACAACAAAAAAAGGGAAAAAATGAGCAAATTATGTGAAGAATTTTGCTGTAGTGTAGTGGATTTTTTTTACACTTGCTCATCACAAATTGCACAAGAAAAACTCCCTCTATACAAGTTTATAAGGCATATTTTTTTGAATGGTTTTGCCCATAAATATAGGGCGTATTTTATATTTCAATACAAAATTAATAGGATGTTCCTCATATACCCCTAATAAATACTCACATTTACTTCATTTTTCTACATACATGCATTGACTATAGTGCTTAATGATAATAATTAGAGGTAATTTAATCATTTTAACATCTTCTTAGTCTACATGCTATAATAAAATACGTCTTATAAACTCGGATGGAATCATCTCCCCTACCTTGGCCAAGGCAAAACACTCTGGAACCAAAAAGTCCTAGAACACAAATATTTTGGAGCTTGAAACAACTATACCACACTACTTAAACAATCCCGCAGACCATCAATGAAGCAATTCGATTTCACATATATTATGCAGTAGAGCCAGAGGACAAAGATAAATGGCACATACTTTTATGTCTCACATTTTGTTGTATGCATGCAAAAATAATTTGGTAAATTTCTATGCATTAGAGATTGAACATCATATATACGATCGTCTATGAGAATCAGGGCACAATCCAATACAAGAATCTGTTATTCTTGTGAAGGCCTTCTTGTGAACCCTTTTCTCAAGCAAATTCAACTCATTGACGGTAGGAGCATCATGTAGTAGACTACTAGCATTGTATTTCTGGAACAACTCATTCAGTCAGGAGGTAGCTACATTGCTATACTCCAATTTTCGGAAAGGAACAAAAAAAGAGGGGGGAAATATAACGAAGTAGCAATTCAGCAAATGCTCAGATGCTTGGTGTATTTAAAAAGAATCAAAGAATGTTTTGTGCATTGGTGTACTGGAACATAATCAAATAGTGTTTCTTTGCATCGGTGTACTTGTAGCTAAATAATCAAAGACCAATTTCTGCATTGGTGTACGTGGAATACTACAATACTACATATTTACAAAAGCAGACATGAACACACAGCAATCAACAGTAATTTACAAAAAAATTAAGTACTAATTTGGACCTGAATCCATGAGCATTTCCATGAACACAACAATCAAAGTTCAATTTGGAAAATAGAAAGAATTTTTTTTAAAAAAATTCATCATCAAAACCTAGCCAGTCATCGTCGTCGCCCTCACCGACAGACTACCGTTGCTGCTGGGACACTATTGCCCTCACCATGGGGCCTGAAGATAATCCCTTATCATTAGGGCTGTGCACAATATCACCGAACCGAACAAACCGAACCGGAAAAACCGAACCGAACCGGTCAAATCGGTTTGACCGGTTTTCGGTTTTGATCGATTCTTGAAAAAGTCGGCCGGTGATCTGATTCGTCGGTAAAAACCAAGAAACACCGAACCGCTAAAAATTCCCCCCAGGACCAGGCGCCACAGCCCACAGGCCCCATCCGGATCCGGCGCCAAGCATTTCTCAATTTCTTCATTTCTTGCAACCCTAGACCTGCCTCCCCGCTCGAGCCTCGGCCCGCTCCCGATCTCCCACCTCCGTGGCTGGTCCTGCCGGCGGCGGGCGGCGGCCCTACTCGCCCCGATTGGCGATGCCGCTCCGGCCCGGCCCTGCCTCCCGCCTCGGCCTCCCGCTCCGTCGCTCGGCCCGGCTCCTGCCTCCCGGCGTCCCGCTCGCCCGGCCCGGCCGGCCCCGCTCCGCCTCCGCTCTGCTCGGCCCTCGGCTCGCCTCGATCCTGCCCTCGGCTCGCTCCACTGCCGCCGGGGCTCCCGATGCTGCTCCCACCTCCTGGTCCGGCCCTGGCAGTGCGGCCCCTGCTCGGCTCTGGCGCCTCGCCTCCCGGCCCCGCTCAGACTACCGCCTCGGCCTCCGGCGCTCCGCCTCTGAGTCTCGCTGACCGCCCCGCTATTGTCTGCTGCTCCCTTTGAGTGCTGACCGCCTCCACTACTCCAGGTTGATGTTGTTACAAAATCCAGGCATCGTTCAGCTTCTATCATCAATTAGCAGTTACTGTTTTAGAGCAGTTTTTTCCTTTGCGTTAAGTCTAGTTACATGTGCAGTTTTCAATTGCTATTCACGTCTTGGCCCTAATGGCCAGTTACATCCTTGAGTCATGGCCATAAAAGGTCAGTTAAGTTTCTTGTTCAGTTACTTGTAGTTAATCTTCAGTTTCTTGTTCACGTCATTCCTGTATTGGTTTGCTATTTAAGTTGAATAGACTCTGGAAGAAAATTAAGCCGCACAAGAGAAAATTTTCTCTGTCTTCTGGGTGTGTGTGTGTTCAAGAACCGGTGTTTCTCCGTATCAGATGTTGTACTGGACACTAGACCGAAAGCATTCAAACTTATATCAATATGCCTAAACAATGCCTTGCTTAGAATAACTACTCTTTTTTAAAAGACTTATTCCAGTAGTAATATTGCAGATGATCAACTTGCGTTTTGATTATTAGAAGCTCAATCAAACAACGGATTAATATGTATGACTCTGAATTCACAAATGATAAAAGTACAAATAATTTTATAAAGTGGAAGTGAATATCAGAGATTGAGAACCTGAAAACGCCTGGACATCTCGTTGGCATGTAGAATATTGGCTAGTTTTGAATGAGGATGTGTGAAATATGGATTGAACCTATAAATTTGAGCTTATGCATGGTGAGAGAAAAGACATTGAGCTTTATATATTGAGCTCATGTTAACAAGGAGATGCTACTGACTTTGTCTCATCGCCCATCTTCTCCAGATCGAAATAAGAACCATCACTATATTTATGGCCCATAGAAGACACATTTATAATCCTCCCTCCCTCAGTCCCTTGCACATGCATTTCTTTGGCAGTCACTCTCATCTTATCTAGTAGGAGATCATGTCTTGCAGTGGTTGCAAGGGCTTTGGGCACCATGAAAGACCAAAAAAAATTGGAAGCATCTGGGAGGCTGGAAAAGTTATTTATGCTTTGGCAACTTGGGGGATAACATTAGTAGGGTAAGTGCTCAAGCTCAATGCATCAATTTATCTTGTTTTGGTGGGCAATTTTATGAAAACAGTGTGCCACATTTACCATTTGATGTTTTGCAGTTATCAGATTACCATTTGATACATCACAGTCTATATTTTGAAGCAATACACAGCAATGTTACTACTAAGGTTTGACAGGCCGTTGGGTATTTGATATCAGATGATTATAAATAGAAGAGAATCAGCCATAAGAAACCTGATGTCTTTGACTTGAAGTAGTGCATTTTGATTGGGTGCAGGCTGTACAGAAGACGAAGTCATCTTTGGATTGCTGATGCTATTTGATTCTGAAAATGGCAACAAAGGGGGCCATGATAATGGGCGACCATGTCGGCCAAGTTTGTGCTCAAGGTGTTGTGAAACTTGTGAATTGTGATGTGTCTGGTGTCTGTCTACTCATGTGTGAACTAAGACCCAAGGCCTGTATTTATCATGGTAAATGTACATACAGATGGTTAGCAAATTATTGTGCAATTGATCTTTTCTCTGTGACTCTGTGAGTGAGTCAAGTCAGTCATTGGGCTATTCGGGAAACAGGAAACCAACAAATAACTATTTGGGAAACCGGAGGTTAACTACATTTTTAAAAATTAGCGTCAAGTTTGGTAAATATGGTATTTACTGACACCGCATCGATATACATTAGGATTTACCGATATCGAACAGTATTTACAATAAATACCGTATTTATAGAACTAGCAATACCAGATAACCGAATATACCGTACAAACCGAACCGAATAAACCGATAAAACCGAACGAATAGTCCTACTTATCATGCAGCCTCTCGTCCTCCAGGACAGGCTGCATGCGACTAGGGGTGAAATCGGATCGGATATATGCTGAGTGGCCGAACAATCAGATTTGTTCGGCTCAAATTCGGCTAATCGTGTTAGATAGTTATCGGATTCAGTATCGGTTTTGGATTCAACATCAAAATTGAGAGATCACTATCCATCAAATTGAGATATTTCGATTATGTTTTAGGATAATTAAGTTGGATAATTTTTTGATATCGAGAATTTTTTAGCCCATATTCTAGTAGGTTTAATTGGACCCAACCAAATAGCCCAAGCTAGGTCCTCCCTCCATATCTTCGACCTTCTACCATCGTCCAATCCTCCATCCCACCGGCTTGTGCCAGCCGCCACAAGAGCTTGACATGTATGAATATACTTCCACTTGTCTGCGCGAATACCTGTTTTTTTTTTGCAAAGCATAAAAGAATATTTGATACTTTTGGAACTTTTTTGGACTACTCGATAAAATGACTTATTAAATTACGATAATCATGTAGCATGTTGAACTCATACGATTGGTTACTCATTGCTATATGTGTGTTATACGCGGTATCTGTTTTCACACTATATTTGATAAAAAAAATATTTGGTATCGTATTGATTTCACGCCGTATTTGCTTCGAATTTGTAACTAATATTATCTACGCCATATTCATATTCAGCGCTATCTATTTTCAACTTCGAATCTGATAAAACTATGATTTATAATAAAAAAAATCAATGTGAATTCAAACTGATTGCACCTTTACGAGGGACCGAAGTTTCAAATTTTATTTTCAGATCCCATCTCGAAGACGGCCGAAACTTGAAATTTTGACCAAAATTTAAAAACAAAATTTCAAATTCGGTAATTTCGGCCAGTCCGCGGCCCACCCAACCAACCCCAGCCCGGGCGCCCGCCCCGCCCCGCCACACACCGCACCACCACAACCACCTGAAAAACGCCGGCTCCTCCCCCGCAATTACCATCGCGCATACTTTCCCCGTCTCCTCAGTCCTCCCATAGTCCCATTCCCATCCCTAAACAAAATCCTCCTCCTCGTGGTCTCCCCACCGCGCAGCCCCAGATCGGCAGATCCATTCCAGCTACCCGTATGGCCAGCGCCTCCCCACCCATCCCGGGGCTAGCGCCGTAGCATGGGCCAATCCCCTCCTCCTCCTCCTCTCCAAGTCTAGCCCTCTTCCTCCCCGCCGCGCCGCAGGTCGCTCTCCTCCATGGCGCCGCCGATGCCCATGCCCCCGTGCCGGGAGTGGGAGCGGCGGCACCCCCTTCGTGGCGCCCCCGCCCGTGCGCGACCACACGCAGGACCTTCCGGACGATATCCTCACGCTCCTCTTCGCGTCGCTCTCCCCCGCCGACCGCAACGCGTGCACCCTCACCTGCGCGCGATGGAAGGAAGTCGACGCCGCCACGCGCCACCGCCTCTCCCTCGACGCGCGCGCCGCGCTGGGCTACTCCGCGCCGAGGCTGTTCGCGCGGTTCACGGCCGTCACGAAGCTCGCGCTCCGCTGCGCCCGCGGCTCAGGCGCCGACAGCCTCTCCGATGACGGTGCCGCGGCCGTAGCCGCCGCGCTGCCCTCCGAACGCCTCGCCAGGCTCAAGCTCCGGGGCTCAGGCAGCTATCCGACGCCGGCCTCGAGTCCTCACCGCCGCCGCCCCGGTGCTTCGCAAGCTCTCCGTCTCGTCCTGCACCTTCGGGCCCAAGGCCTTCGTCGCCGTGCTCCGCTCCTGCCCCTTACTCGAGGACCTCTCCGTCAAGCGCCTCCGCGGCCTCCCAGACACGGCCGGCGCGGCGACCGCCATCACCGAGGATATCCTGTTCCCGCCCGCCTCGTCGCTGCGGTCGGTGTGCCTCAAGGATCTGTACAGTGCCCTCTGCTTCGTGCCGCTTGTCGCGTCCTCGCCGAACCTCCGCTCCCTAAAGATATTGCGGTGCTCCGGCGCCTGGGACCTGCCATTGGAGGTCATCGCCGCGCGTGCTCCGGCCCTTGTTGAGCTCCACCTCGAGAAGCTACAGATTGGCGACCGCGGCCTCGCTGCCGTGTCGGCATGCACGAATCTGGAGGTGCTGTTCCTTGTCAAGACCCCTGAGTGCACTGACGCAGGCATAATCAGTGTTGCAGAGAAGTGCCACAAACTTCGCAAGCTACATATTGATGGTTGGCGCACAAACCGGATCGGGGATCATGGGCTCATGGCCGTGGCGCGAGGTTGCCCGGAGCTGCAGGAGCTCGTCTTGATTGGGGTCAACCCCACCGTGCAGAGCCTCCGGATGCTTGGCGAGCACTGCCGTGTGTTGGAGCGTCTTGCACTTTGTGGGTGCGAGACTGTGGGGGATCCTGAGATCATTTGCCTGGCTGCGCGCTGTGCTGCACTCAAGAAGCTTTGCATCAAGGGGTGCCCAGTCTCAGACCGTGGGATGGGGGCACTGAATCGCGGCTGCCCCAGTTTGGTCAAGGTGAAGTTGAAGAGATGCCGTGGAGTATCATACGAATGTATTGAGCACCTGAAGGTGGCCAGGGGGGAGTCGTTCTCGATCAGCTTGGATACTGTTTTGGAGCATGATGCAGGGAGTGCGAGTGAAAATGGTGCACAGGAGACTGGCCAAATGCAGATTACAGAGCTTACCGATCAGATGGCGGCCATTGACTTTCCGGCTAACGCTGCTGGTACGCAATCTTCTGCTGCTCAGGCGAATAGTAGGATGAGGAGCGTCATGTCAGCACTCAGGAGGAGGTTTGGCAATTCTCCGCCAATGTGAATGTGAGATGGAACTTGATGAACTTGTTTACTGCTTTAGGGTTTCTAATCTCATATTCTGTGTTCCTTAGCTTATTAAATTTCCTATCCAGTCTATGCAAAATCACCATTATGGATATTTCCATGTGTTAATGTTGTGCTAATTGCATCACCAGTAGTTTCTTTCGTTGCTCTGTTATAACATCTTCCGATGATCAGCATGCTTCCGTCCTTATCTAGATTATTCATATTCTTTATTTTGTTTGGTTGCTTGGAGCTGAGAAATCTGGAGCTGCAATTCTCTGTATATCTTCATCAGTACTAAAATTGTTACAATCACCGTTGGGCACAATGGTATAGACGTATAGTTAGCTGTGGATGGCAGCCTACAACATAGGCATATGGTATGCACAGTACTGCAGTATATGTCCGTTTCTGCGTTAGGTTTGAAGAAAGAAACATGCATAACTGAAATTTATCTTCTTTATGCAGAGACGATATTTAATCAGTTTGTCTACCTCGTTATCCATGTAGTATGCTAATGAAATGGTGTATTGTAAACAAAAAAAGATAATGCATACGATTAAGCCAAGTTTTAATTATAAAGGTTTTGGACAGAGATATGCTAGTTGTTGCTTGGAAGTTTAATTTGTTCATTTGCTGTGGTAGGTGGTATGCTGACAATGAAGGATTTCATATTATGGAAGTGGTATGCGTGTATTTGTGATTGTCCATGTATTTGATTTCTTATATAATACAGCACTTAAATGTTGACTGAATGAGTTCAATTGGAACCGAGTCATCTAGAGACTAATGCATAATATACGTTCTAAAACGAGTTTAGTTAGAGGAAATGAACATCAATCGTTTATGATATTTCTTCCGTTTGAAATGCTAATATATAATCCGGTCATAGATATTTTACAATGTAAAGTTTGCCCTGTGAGATATATCGTATGTCCTTTGGTTAGTTGCCGGCATATCAACCTTTCTAGTGTTAATAGAGTAATAAACAGATGAAAATAGCCTTATAACAAATGTGGGGCAAGAAACATTTGAAAATCGTTTATGAGATCTTTGTTGTTCTTTTGTCTGGCCTGTAAGAAAACTACTCATTTTGTCCAAGGTTTATTTTTTAAATGGTCTTGTCCATAGATATAGAGTGCATTTCATCTTTCAATGCAAATTAATGTGATGTTATATTTACTTGATATTTTCTACATACGTGCTTGCATGTTGAGGTTAAAGATAATAATTACGGATAGCTACTCCCTATGGTTCTCTGGTTCACAAAAGCTTGTCGGTTTGGAATGTGTGCAGTCAAACCTTTAAAACTTTAACTATTGATATCTTTTAAATATTTAAATTGGATGTATGAAAATCATATGGACAGATTCGTCTCGAAATGTACTTTCATAATATTATAATTTTATTAGATTTTGCTAATATATTATAAAAGAAACTAGCGGTCAAAGTTAATGTCCAAAACGTTAATTATTTGTGACCCGAGGGAGCAGTTATTTTCAATATCGCATCACCCGTGTCCAGAGAAAATACACTGTATACTTGCACGGAGGGAGTATTAGAGTGTCACGAGTAGGTCTAGGACTTGCACACACGTTACAGGTTAGACCTCGGCGGAATTCTCTGAGCTGAAAGCAAGGACTCCTTGTTGTCAATGCTGTACTCTATGCTTCGTTGCTGCGAAACTGTGTTGCCCTTTTTGACAGAAAGGATGTAGATACTTGTCAATATTTGTTCAAACCGATAGTAAATGGATCAAACAGTGAAGGGGGCAGAAAGAGATTTCACTGGTTGGTCAAACAAGGATATCGGCTCTAATACTTAACATATCAAGACGGACATATAAAATAGTACAGGAGCAATGCAAAATTTGTTCAAGGAAATGCTCTCTAGAACTATAGTAAAAGGGTCCACAGAAGACGCATGCGTATAGTAAAAGGTGGGCGTTGCCGGTCATGGTGTCCAATTTGTCGACACGAACACACCTACACACCCCATCATGGACCTGGTGTGCCGTTCAAAGTTGTGCGGTTTTCGGATGGTCGCTTTCTCACTGTTACTATAGTACCGGTGCCGGTTGCTGGGCGTAAACGCCGTTGGGGTCTCTCCCACAGCGCCGGATGCCTGAGTGCCGTACTGCCATTAATCAAAGAGAAAAATTAATCTACGGTATCCTGTAGATAGCTAACCTACGATATACGATATTGCCATAGCTCGCATCCCTCTCTTGCTCACACTTATCCCGTCGCCGCCTCCCTCTCTTACTCACGCTCCACCCGTCTCCCTCTCCATCCTCTTCGCGGCCATGGAGGTGGCATGGCGAGGTTTCTTCGATCCGTCGTCTTTTCGCATGCGCTATCGACAAGCTTGGGACCTTGCCGCCATGTCTTGTCCTCAACTCATTGTCGACGGGTTATCCACACCCTTGGGCTATAGAGGGAGGCTGGGGTGGTGGTGGTCTGACGTAGCAACAACAAGGCGATGGGCGGGGTGGAAAGCTATGGCGGCGACAAAGGAGGCACGGCGAGGTAGCGATACATTGAATATTAGGTTGGACGGGGTGGCCAGCAGGGGAAAAAGAGCTGACAGCGCGGTGAGGTGGCGAGCTTGCCGCCGTCCGCTAGGGGAGGCGAGGGGGCAGGAGCGGAGGCACATGGAGCTACGAGGTATCTCGTTGAATGGGGAAGTGACGAGATATTGTTCTACAGTAGCTCCCTAATCCAAAACGTGAAGATTGTTGTGTGTGTAGGGGGGTGCGTTTTCTTTTTCTTCGTTCTTTCGCTGTGCTCTTCACCTCTGATGCTCCTCTTGTGCACGGAGACTGGGGGAGACAGGCAGACAACCCTTGTGTTGTCCACCTCGGGGTCAGGGAGGTGTGCGTTCCCTCAAGTTTTGCCCCCTGGGCGTCGCTGCATTTATAGTTTTGTGCAGAGAAATCCAGCCGCTTTTTGTACTCACGAATTCCATCTCCACGTTTCAAAGTTTTAAACTTTGCATTGTCAGGTGTGCGTTGTTGCTTGCACGTAAGCATTTGAGCAGCCGCTTTCCTTTTGGTGCGTATTATTCGTTTCACGCCATGTCTAGGGTTTTAAGTCTGCTTCGGTTTCCAAAAAGCAAGAAATCTGTCCAAACAATTTAACTTTTAAACGGTTTTTAGCATAAGCTAGAAGCCATGTATAATTAGCAAAAGTAAAAAACTGAAAGCTAGATTGAATCTGTTTTCACAGCTTATTGCTGAGAGAAATTAGCTATTTATCAAATGATCTATTATAAAAAAAAACCTACAGCTGTTTTTCAACCAAAAAAAGTAAAAAAGCAACTTAAAAAAATATTGCTCCCCAAACAGACCCTCAATCTGCTTCTATAGTTCTGTCACAAGCTTATGCATATCAACATATGCATGATAGAGCTAGAACACACACACAAACCCTATTCATTGAGTAGAGTAGTTGCAAGTAGGGGTGGGCATTCGGTTTTTTCGGTTTGGTCTGTTCGGTTTAAAAGTATTTTGGTTTTTGGGAGCTATCAACCGAACTAAACAAATTCGAAAATCAAATTGAATTAACCAAATGAATTTGGTTCGGTTAATTCGGTTTTTCAGTTAACCGAGATTTTGCACATGGTCTATTGTAATAAGAGGATAATGAAATGGTCTACCATAACGAGAGGATTTTGCACGTACACCGCTGCTCAAATTTGCAAACAATGCGTACCAATCAAAGTTCTTTCTAGAAGGAGAGAGAGCTAGAAGGGAAACAATCGGGTTGGTTGCTTACAAGGATGATCTCGAAGAGGGTGGAGTTGTCGGACATTAAGGAGCTCCTTGTCCCAAGCCTTGAGGGTGTGGCCCGTGGAGGTTGGCGTCGAGGTCGCAGTATGCGACGACCATCTCGAGCACGTCGCTATAGATGCTAGGATGCGGATGGAACTCTCTGCGTAGCCATCCTCGATCATGCGGCTAAGCATCTATGACAGCCGTGCCGCAGCCCCGAGTATTTGGTTCGGTTCGGTTTTTTGGTTTCGGTTTATAAATGCTCATCCCTAGTTGCACGTAGACCGTTAGATAAAAAGTAACAGTTCAGATCTTTTGAAAATACTGTTGAACAATCCAGACTATTTGTTGAACTGATTAGATGGCGCTGAGGACCAGGGACCTGCATAGAATCCCTTTCTCCTCTTTCATGTAAAACGTTGCATGTCTGCTGCCATGTTTTGCCATTCTTTTCACTTGGAGCGGCGTTTTTTTGTTTCGATGCGCTATATATCTTTTGGTGCTCAAAGTTATTAGGGCCTATTTGGTTTGAAGTCACTTTTACTATAACTTTAGTCAGCGTGGCTTGTGATATTTTTTGTGATAATAAAATTTAGCGTCACAAATATGGTAAAGTTTGGTAAAAAACTGAATCTATAATGCGTAAGACATGGGGCCAAGAAAGTGCGGCAAACCACAATTGTGGCAACGAACCAAATACTCATCTAAAAATCTATAACAAACCCAAGTTTAGGCGTGACAAAGTTAGCTTCAAACCAAACATACACTTATGCTTATTAGCTTGTCTAGTAAGTGACAAGCTATTATGAATTTCTAACTAATGCTCTACTGTTATGTTCTACATTAGCGTGGGCGTGTGGCATACTACATTGTCCGTTATGATGAGAAGGATATGCCCTCATGGCATACTACATTGTTTGTTGTGAGGAGAAAGATATGCCCTCGTGCCCTACTTAGAGCAAGTACAACGTGGTGCCCCATAGGTCCACCTAGGCATGGATCTTGCGGTGGATGCGAGCGGTGCCCTATAGGGTGTCGAGGTGCTCGCAGAGGAGGCAAGTGGCTTTAGGGGAGAGTGTGTGTGGTTAGTGAGGGAGTTGCACCTAGGACGCGCGACGATGATGACTAGGGCTATGGTGGTCATGACCAAGAATACGACGGCAACCATTGGGACTGTGGCTGTCGTGGCGGCACTAGATTTACTAGAGGTGGCGACGGCTATATCCGGTCAATAGCGACTAGATCTAATTGGATTTGGACCTCTATAGTCCAGATCCGATCGGATCTAGACATCGGCAACCCTTCGTGCCACAAGCAGTAACGTTGAGGAGTGGCGGAGGCGATGACAATGCATAAGAGAGTAGGGATGAGCGATGGTGAGGGGCAGTGGGAGCGGATGCACACGAAGCCTGGATCGAGCGATGACGGTAATGGAGGGAAGCATATGTGACGGTGATTGAGCGGTGAGAGAGGGAATGGGGAAGTTAAATGGTGAGGTTTGGCTAACTGGTGGGATCGTGGATGATGTTTGTATGTTTTTTTTCATTTAGGGTTCTTAATGTAATAAAGATATAAGCAGAGGACTGAAATAACAATTTTGAGCAGCTTAAAAGCAAATGTCATCGAAGGTCCAGTGAAATAACTATGCATCGAGTGACGAGTGGTTAGAAGTTTGATGGTGGCCTGAGTTGGCTCGAGTGACGTGTGTCTTGATACTCATGCATTTCATGGTACATGCCCTTATTCATATGCTGCTTATTCATGTATGCAGTGCCTCAGAGTTGCAGTTCCTGCGGACATCATTGATACTACTGGAAACTTGGGTAGCAAAACCGGAAATTACCATTTTTCTAGCTATATAACAATTTATTTAAAAAATCTGGCTCTTTTATAAATGTAATTGAAAAAATAACTCCATTCTTAATCGTCTGTCGAAAGGTAACACATGTCACTTTCGCATTTCCAGCAGCGAAGCACCTCTTGCACTATGGAAACACACTCTCAAAACTAGGGAAGTGTCACTTTTCGAGTTTCGTGGTCGGACGAGGCTATTTTTGTAATTGCGTTCACAAATAAGTCAGAATTTTTTAAATAAAATACACGTGGCTAGAAAAATAATGATTTTGTAAAATGGGGTGTCCACATCAGGTGATAATGATTTTTCTCTTCCAAAAGTTCATGGCCACGGATTATGGACAGTCAAACAAGTTGTAGTCCATGTGAGCTACATCCAGCAGTGAACATGATCGATTCGATATATTTGGATTCCTTTTCTTTATATCCACTCACGTGGAAACTGTGACGGACCGCCTTTTCAGGTGGTGCGTTTAGATACCATGCAGCTACCCAGAATTTTAGCTGTCGGTAAATCAAGCGTACATTGCCAGGTAAAGAACGATAAACGACAGTTGATATAGATAAATAAAGCCTCATGGCTAGAGTTTTACAAAAGGGGCGCGTCTAGCGCTTAGTACATCACAAAAGGGGGCCTTGCCCACAGGAAATAGTTTGAGCGGTAGATCAAAGCCTCAAAACCAAATACTTTCGCCATCTACGATTTCTTGGAATTCTCCTGCTTCTTGAAAATCTATGGGAGGGGATAGGGAGCAAGGGTGAGTACTCAACCGTACTCAACAAACCACACGGAAATTCTGAATACTACGTGCAGGGTTAAACAAGGTGGGCACAGGTTTAAGTACAGTGGATGCAAGTTGTAAACATCAATTTCATTTTACATTTGAAACATAAATAATAAATAACAATATAACATGGGGGGGTATTTGTCAAAATCCAGCACTTCGCCAAGTTTTATTATTAAAACTAGATTGAGCTCAGATTCGGGTGTCACCCCAGTTTAACTTAGCTTCATTAACCGGAAGCACGGCGTAATCGATTACAATTCTATTTGACTCTGCAGAGCTGCTCAGCTTTACCCACAAGATATCTATGGTCTTTAGTGCCACGCGATCAACATGCAACTTAAATGCATGTGGCCGGACCAAGATGATCGTAGTCGCTTGTTGAACTTTCCTCTTTAGCTCCTACCCAACAAAGCTATCCAAGATCCGCAATATTCGAACCCATGGCCGTCATGGGAGTTATGACCAATATTGTGAACACCCATTGTTGCGTGAACCGTGAATGGCCTCTTCATTCCCTGCTCCGCCTGTTCGCCACTCTGCGGGCCATTTTCCTCAATGGCAGCTACTTCCTATAGGCATTCCGAAGGGAAGTCCAATGTACTAGGCTACGTTGGAAGAGGTCAACCGGGTTGACTATCCCAACCTGTGGTTGAGCGATTACTTGAAGTTATTCACTTAGCTCAAAGTGATTAATCCTTAATGCGCCAAAGACCAAGCCAACATCCATACAATACCCTGGTAAACACAGTACCACCACCGTTCCATCCATTGGCTTGTCATCGGTTGGGGATCGGACTCATAGCCACCTCACGTGGGTAGTCCAATACTGTCCCCCTAACCGTAGCATTTTTAAAAGTTCCTCCAATTCAACCTTCTGAGATTAAGCATTTGTCTAAAAGTAAAAATGGTATGAATCGCTACATCTACACGGGTTCCATATTTTATATCTTAAGGTTACAAAAGGGGTTAAGGCATAATGAAGAGTCTAGTCATTGGGATATAACTAATCACGTCATCCGAAACTACTGCATTTCTTAGTTTCTAAAATATCAGTAAAATAATGCAGTACAGAAGATATTTATATATAAACTGTAACGGAACTGGGTCCAATATGTTCAAGGAGTGTGGCTTGCCTTGCGAAGATGAAGGTTCTCCTAAAGAATAGTCGCCGAAGTCTTGCGGTGTCCCGAACGGCTCTTGCTCCTGGGTGTACTCGATGAAAGGCTCCGGCTCCGCGAAGGGCTCCAAGTATTGCTCCGACGTCGGGTCTAGCGCATTAAATTATCCACAGTAAATAAACGAATAAAATAAAATAATAATAAAGAAAAGAAAAGTAACGAAAACAAGGATCGAATCGAGAGCTCAAGTAGAGGAAAGGCGTTTTGGAAATTTGGGAATTTGGTTTTGCGGAACGGAGTGCATTTTTGGATTCAGTGGCTCGAAATAGTCAAGAATATGTATTTTTGGCTTTTCTGGATTTTTGGGGACTTTTGGGGATTTTCTGGAGTTTAAAATGAATTTTCGGATTTTAAATCGTATTTAAATCCGAAAATGGAAATACAAAACCGGAAAGAAAAGGAAAAAGGATTTTCCGAGCGGCCGCATGATGAACCGCCAATTCGGCTGCTTGGCACAAAGTGTTTCTTGTGAACAGGGCCACGCCCATCGGCGGCCACCAAGATCAAGACAATGGGTCGACAAGGGCCTACTGTCGTGGCGTGGTGCAGTCTTTGGCGTCATGAGTCCGAAGGATCAGCGGCTCGAGGAGGGAGGCTGGCAAGTGGGGGCTTGTTGTCAGTGGCTGCGGGGAAGGAAAACAGAGGAGGGCGGTGCGGCGAAGAATTTTGGCCGGAGCCGAGGAAGAAGAAGCCGACTTCGGCGATTTTGCGCATAGCTTGGGCGGGGAAGTGGCTGGGGAGGAAGAGGGTGGCGAGAGGAACTCGGGTGGCTTACCAGTGCTGGCTCGGCGTGAGTGACAACGGCCGGGAGGGCTCGGTTTTTATAGCGGTTGGGCGGAGGAGAGAGATGCACGGTGGTGAGGGTACTCGAGTGGCGAAATGACCGAACGGAGGGGGAGTGATGATCTGGATGCATGATCTGACCAAGGCGTGGCGAGAGGCGCAAGCCCTATTGGTTGGGCGCCCAAGGCGCGTGTGAAGCGGCCAAGCGGCGGGGAGAGGTCTGCCATGGGAGGTGCTCGAGTGCTGAAGAGACAACGCGGAACAGCGAAGTTAATGCGGCAGGGCGCCAGCTTTCGGCGGGGCGCAGAGGAAGAGCGTAGCTCCACTGGTTGGGCGAGGCGTCGGCGATGCGTGACAGGAGCGCGGCGGAGGTGGGAGAGCTTCAACGGGCGGCGTGGGGGCGATGGGACGGAACGAGAGTGACGGAGATGTGTCGGGTGTGTTCGCGCGGTGCTGCAGGGTGGCAGAGCTTCGGCGATTGGGGAACATAGCGGCGGAACGGGATTGGGCGGCAGGCGTGACGGGGAAGGCGGCTTTTGCAACGGGGAAGACGACGTGGACGGAACGGGGCGCGGGAGAAAACGGCGAGCGCGAAGGGGTGGGCTGGGCTAGCGTCGCGCGCGCGAGGGGAGATGGGCCGCGCGGTCGTTGGGCCGAAGCGGAGGAAGCGGGAAATGGCCGGGCGCGAAGGAATGCGGGAGGCGGGAAGGCGGAAAATGCGCAAACCGCGGGAGAAGGCACCCTGGACGAGAAGGGAAAGCGGGATTCGGGGTTGACTTTCCCGAAAAGGAAAGTTTTTGAATTAAACTAAATAAATTCGAAATAAAATCAGGAAAAATCCAAATAAATTCCAGATAAATAGGTAAAGGCTAAATAAATCCATTTTGAGATTTTTGAGGTTATTTCAACCTACCCCACTTAAAATAAATCTCGTCCCCGAGATTTACTGGTCGTGGGAGAATAGGTTGGGAAATTTCTGCTGCAGTTCTGATTCCTTTTCCCAGGTTGTTTCATCCATGGTGTGATTCTTCCATAGTACTCGGCAAAATCTGACATTTTTGTTCTTGTATTCCCTTTCGACTGTTTCAATAATTTTGACTGGTTCCTCTAGGTATGTCAAATCGTTCTGCAAGTTGATCCCTTCCAAAGGTACTTGATCTGTCGGTTGTCGGAGGCATTTCCTTAATTGCGACACATGAAACACATCGTGCACTCTGGACAGTTCTGGACTTAGCTGCAGTCTATAAGCTACTTCTCCAACTCTGCTTATAATCTGATATGGCCCGATGTATCTTGGTGCTAATTTTCCTTTGATCTGAAATCTGCGCACCGGTCTGAAAGGTGTCACTTTTAGGTAGACGTAGTCTCCTACTTGAAAACTAATATCTTTCCGTCGATTGTCTGCGTAGGTTTTCTGACGGTCCTGGGCTGCTCTCAGGTTTTCTGAAATGATCTTTACATGTGCTTCTGCATCATGGGTTATCTGAGGTCCTAGGAGTTGTCTTTCTCCTACTTCTGTCCAATTCAATGGGGTCCTGCATTTCCTTCCATAAAGAGCCTCGAAGGGTGTCATTTTCAGACTGGTTTGGTAACTGTTATTATAGGAAAACTCGGCAAATGGTAAGCAGGTGGCCCAAGAGGCTCCATAGGTTATAGCACAAGCTCTTAACATGTCCTCTAATATCTGATTGGCTCTTTCCGTCTGCCCATCTGTCTGTGGATGATATGCTGTACTGAATGTTAGGTCTGTCCCCATGGCTTCATGTAAGCTTTCCCAAAATTTTGATGTGAACTGAGCTCCTCGATCTGATACTATCTTCTTAGGGACTCCATGTAGCCTTACTATCTGTGTTAAATATAGCTCTGCCAGCTTATCTTTTCCATAAGTTTGCTTAACTGGTATAAAGTGGGCTACCTTGGTTAATCATCGATTATTACCCAAATGGCGTCATATCCTTGTTGGGTTTTGGGCATTCCTGTGATGAAGTCCATTCCAATTTCGTCCCATTTCCATTCGGGGACTGGAAGTGGTTGTAACAATCCGGCGGTTTTCTGGTGGTCTATCTTAACTTTCCGACATACGTCGCAGCATAAGACATGCTCGGCTATGTCTTTCTTCATGCCTGGCCACCAGTATTCCTGTTTCAGATCTTGGTACATCTTAGTGCTACCGGGATGTATTGAGAGTTGGGACGAGTGAGCTTCTGTCAAAATCAATCCTCTTATATCCTTATTTTCAGGAACACATACACGGTTGCGAAACCGGAGTATGCCCTGTCCATCTTCAGAGAATTCTGAGGGGCTAACTTCCTCCATTTCTTTTCTAAGTTGTTGGATTCCTTCATCCTTCTGCTGAGCTGTCTTGATCTGGTCTAATAAATTGGGTTGAATCTCGAGAGCACAAACAAAACCTGCCTTTACTACTTGTAGATTTAATCTTTCCATATCTGCTCGTAGCTCTGGGGAAACCTCCTCTATCTGGGCTATGTGGTGACACGCCTTCCTGCTCAAAGCGTCGGCTACTACATTAGCCTTTCCCGGGTGGTATTGGATATCCAGGTCATAATCATTTATTAATTCCAACCACCTTCTCTGACGAATGTTCAGGTTTGGTTGGGTGAAGACGTACTTTAAACTCTTGTGATCTGTGAACACTTCACATCGATTCCCTAGCAGGTAATGCCTCCAAATTTTTAGGGCGTGCACTACCGCTGCTAACTCCAAGTCATGGGTTGGATAGTTCTCCTCATGCGGTCTCAGCTGGCGTGATGCATAGGCGACCACTTTTCTATTTTGCATCAACACACATCCCAGCCCTCTCTTTGATGCGTCACAGTAAATCTGAAACTCTTTGTCTGGTTCCGGCAGTACTAATACGGGTGCTGACGTCAATTTTGTCTTGAGTTCCTGAAAACTCTCTTCACATTTTTCTGTCCACTTGTAGGATTGTTCTTTCTTGAGGAGTTGAGTTAAGGGTTTGGAGATTTTGGAGAATCCTTCGATAAATCTTCTGTAATATCCAGCTAATCCCAGAAAACTTCTAACTTCTGTCACTGACGTTGGTTGCTTCCACTCCATTACTGCCCTTACTTTCTCAGGGTCTACCTTGACTCCTTCTGGGGTAATTATGTGCCCTAGGAATGCGATTTCACTCATCCGAAGTCGCATTTAGAGAATTTGGCATACAGCTGGTGATCTCTGAGTTTCTGCAATATAAGTCGTAAATGCTCCTGATGAGCTTCCTCACTTTTTGAGTAGATTAGAATATCGTCTATGAAGACTACTACAAACTGATCCAGGTAATCTTTGCAGACTTGGTTCATTAGATTCATAAAATAAGCCGGAGCATTGGTGAGTCCAAACGGTACAACTGTAAATTCAAAAAGTCCATATCTGGTGGTAAATGCCGTCTTTTCTCTGTCTTGTTCTCTGACTTTTAACTGGTGGTAGCCTGTCCTCAGATCTATCTTCGAGAATATTTTGGCTCCCTGGAGTTGATCAAACAGGTCATCTATCCTTGGCAGGGGGTATTTGTTTTTGATTGTCACCGCATTTAGCGCTCGATAGTCTACACAGAGTCTTCGACTTCCATCTTTCTTCTTGACAAATAGGACCGGTGAAGCCCAGGGTGAAACACTAGGCCTGATAAATTCTTTGTCCAACAGTTCATCCAACTGTTTTCTTAATTCTTTCAATTCTGCCGCTGCCATCTGATATTGATGCTTGGTGATGGGTTTGGTCCCTGGTACTAATTCAATTGATAGCTCGATACTCTGTCAGGGGTCTTAGGGTAGTTCTTCAGGAAAACATCGAGGTACTCTGAACTCATCGCACTTTTGTCACTTCGACACTGTATGCTGATAACTGTCTTTTATCGACACCAACTTAGGATCTGTCTTCACTGTAACTTGCTGATCCTTGTCATTCGTGAGTACTATCGTCTTCCTTTCACAGTCTAGTCTGGCCTTCTGTTGAGCTAGCCAATCCATTCCCAAAATGACATCTAAACCTTTCATTTCTAGCATTAACAGTCCAACTTTGAACCTAACTTCTTGAATACTTAACTCTAGGTCTTCACACTTGAACCGAGTCGTTAGGCGGCTCCCTGGTGTTTGGAATGCACAGGGGGCGGACAAGGAAAAATAGGGAAAACCATGCTTGCAAGCGAAAGCCAAGGAGATAAAAGAATGGGTAGCACCTGGATCGAAAAGAACCAAAGCGAGCTGAGATTGTACTGGGAACTTACCGATGATCACATCTGTCGCTCCTGCGGCAGCTTCAGCAGTTACGTGATTAATTCTCCCTCGAAATCCTCGGGAGGCGCTCGGATTCTTGCCGTTGGGGTTCGGTTCAGTCTTCGCGGGTGCCCGTCCTTGTAGCATTCCTTGCGGTGGCGGTGGTTGGTACGGTGCAACCGGACGGTTGGGAGCAGTTGTGATGGAAGAAGTTTGTGCCTTGGCCACTGCAGTGGGTAGGTTCCTGTGTGGGCAATGATGTCTGAAGTGTCCTGGCTGGCCGCAGTGAAAACAGCCTGTAGCTTTTTTGGGGCAGTTATTGGCATAATGGTCCCCACTGCAGATGAAACATTTGTCGGACCTGGGTTGGGTAGAGGCGGGGGCCGGTCTTGATGCTCCTATTGCTTGCCTCTTTGCCGGAAAGCCTGGGATAGGTGCTGGCATTCTTCCCCTGAATGTTCCTTGACTCTGGGTCCTCAGCTGTTGGGCTTTTCTCTTGCGGGTGTCTTCCAAGTCGTTTCTGGCCTCTTCAGTGTTAATTAACTTATCCACCATCGTCGCAAAGTCTTTGAAATCCATCGCAGAGATGTGGAACTTGAGGTTCTTTTGTAGTCCATCGAGAAACCTTTCTATTTTCTTGGCCTCGGTATCTACTTCTCCTGGGGCGTATCTGGCCAAGGAATTAAATTGGTGAAGATATTCCACCACAGTCTTCCCGCCTTGGCGTAAAGCCAAGAATTCTCTTCTCTTGGAAGCCATCATCCCAGCGGGAATGTGCATTTTCCGGAATGCATCCTCAAATTCTTGCCAGGTTATATCCTGGCCATTTCTCTGTGCTTCATAATTCATCCACCAAGTCGCAGCTGGACCTTGCAGCTGGTGGGATGCAAACTGGACTTGCTCCTTTTCTGAACACTGCAGGAGATCTAGTTTTCTCCGGATATCCCGGATCCAATCGCTTACCGCCAAGGGTTGAGTTGAGCTAGAGAAGATGGGTGGCCTGGTTTTCTGGAAATCTGACCATCTGACTCCGCCGTTATTTCCTTCTGGACGATGGTATGCTCCTTGAGGTATTTCTTGGGGTCTAGCGGCTATTTGTTCCATCATTCTTTCCATCATCTGGGCCTGATGTTGCTCAGCCTGGTGCCTATTTCTTTCCATCATCGCCAAGATTTGCATCACAGCAGGTGTGTTGTTGGCAGATTCTGCCTCTTCATTGCCGTTGTGCTGGGATCGGGTTTCAACCATGGTTATTAATTCCTCTTCAGTTCTGCAACAGGTTTTGGGTAACTTAGAAGATGAGTAAGAGTTAGAAGCATGGGTAAGAGTGGAGCGAATGTAGTTGAGAGGCTTAGTCGAATAGAAGGAGTAAGTTGAGTTAGGCGGGTTATATAGATATTGCAAGCCAAACAAAGTAATTTTAAGATAGCGAACATAGATTAAATTAAAAGAAGCTTCGAACATAATACCGTTTCAAAGGTCCGGTACGACCTATTACAATACCAAAAGTAAGCCTAATCCAAAAGGGTACCACTCTACTACTACCGCCTAGTCTACAGCGGGGCAAAACCAGGTGGGACGGCGAGATATCCCTCCTCAAACTCGACCTCCTCGGGGTCCTCCTCCTCCTCCTCCATCGGCTCTGGCTCTGGTGCGTGGACCGGCTTCATCGGCTCATGCTCGGGTGATGGTGTGTAGTCTGGTACGGCGAGGTCTGAGTCCACCATCATAGGCTGAGGTGGAGGGTCAAAGACTCCCGACGGACCATCAACCGATGACTCCTCCATTGGTACCTCCGGAGGGGCAAGCTGTTCCAACTCCTCCTCAAGCTCGCGGATGGTGTCCCAAGCGTGGTGAAGATTGACGTGAAGATGGTCACGCTCATGAACGAGCTGACTGTAGAGCGAATCCATCTCAAGAAGGTGGCCTGCTGCCTCGGAGATGTACGGATCAAGGCCGGCAGTGGAGAAGGAGATAGTCAAGCTGCCGGGATCGTCTGCGTCCTGCGGGATGAGCCGGAAGGGGCTGTAGGTGAACTCAGCCTCGTAGTAGTCGCGAAGGTAGTGTACTGCCCTCCTGGCAGCATCCTGGATGGCATCGTACTCCAGCATACGATGCGCAACAAAGCGGCGAACCGAGTCGGGGCGGATCGGCAAAGGGTAAAGTATCACAGCGGCCCTGAACTGGCACCGGACGGGCCCGTTGAACTCCTCGTCAGTGGAGAACACGGCGTAACTCTGCCGACTGCAGAGATGTGAAGCATCCGCCAAAGAAGCGAAGCCCAAGATCCAAGGGCGTCGGGGTCGGGGTACTGGTGCTGCACCATCTGCAACCACGAAAAATTTGAAGTTAGTTGAGGATTAGAAAATCTCAAAACAATTTCTGAAAGAAGAATTTCTTAGGCAAGAAGGAAGGTAGGGAGAATAAGAAGAAGGTAGCAGATATGCTTATATATTTTGTAATGTGGTTTGTTAAGTTTAAATAACATTTTTGGAAAAGACTTCCTAAGCCACCTTAAGGTTTTGATCTACTGGTCAAACCTTGGCTCTGATACCACTTGTGACGGACCGCCTTTTCAGGTGGTGCGTTTAGATACCATGCAGCTACCCAGAATTTTAGCTGTCGGTAAATCAAGCGTACATTGCCAGGTAAAGAACGATAAACGACAGTTGATATAGATAAATAAAGCCTCATGGCTAGAGTTTTACAAAAGGGGCGCGTCTAGCGCTTAGTACATCACAAAAGGGGGCCTTGCCCACAGGAAATAGTTTGAGCGGTAGATCAAAGCCTCAAAACCAAATACTTTCGCCATCTCGATTTCTTGGAATTCTCACGCTTCTTGAAAATCTATGGGAGGGATAGGGAGCAAGGGTGAGTACTCAACCGTACTCAACAAACCACACGGAAATTTCGAATACTACGTGCGGGGTTAAACAAGGTGGGCACAGGTTTAAGTACATGGATGCAAGTTGTAAACATCAATTTCATTTTACATTTGAAACATAAATAATAAATAACAATATAACATGGGGGTATTTGTCAAAATCCAAGACTTCGCCAAGTTTTATTATTAAAACTAGATTGAGCTCAGATTCGGTGTCACCCCGGTTTAACTTAGCTTCATTAACCTTAGGAAGCACGGCGTGTCGATTACAATTCTATTTGACTCTGCAGAGTCGTCGACTTTACCCACAAGATATCTATGGTCTTTAGTGCCACGCGATCAACATGCAACTTAAATGCATGTGGCCGACCAAGATGATCGAGTGCTTGTTGAACTTCCCTCTTTAGCTCCTACCCAACAAAGCTATCCAAGATCCGCAATATTCAGAACCCACTGGCCGTCATGGGAGTTGCGACCCGAATATTGTGAACACCCATTGTTGCGTGAACGGTGAATGGCCTCTTCATTCCCGTTCCGCCCCGTTCGCCACTCTGCGGGCCATTTTCCTCAATGGCAGCTACTTCCTATAGGCATTCCGAAGGGAAGTCCAATGTACTAGGCTACGTTGGAAGAGGTCAACCGGGTTGACTATCCCAACCTGTGGTTGAGCGATTACTTGAAGTTATTCACTTAGCTCAAAGTGATTAATCTTAATCGCCAAAGACCAAGCCAACATCCATACAATACCCTGGTAAACACAGTACCACCACCGTTCCATCCATTGGCTTGTCATCGGTTGGGGATCGAACTCATAGCCACCTCACGTGGGTAGTCCAATACTGTCCCCCTAACCGTAGCATTTTTAAAAGTTCCTCCAATTCAACCTTCTGAGATTAAGCATTTGTCTAAAAGTAAAAATGGTATGAATCGCTACATCTACACGGGTTCCATATTTTATATCTTAAGGTTACAAAAGGGGTTAAGGCATAATGAAGAGTCTAGTCATTGGGATATAACTAATCACGTCATCCGAAACTACTGCATTTCTTAGTTTCTAAAATATCAGTAAAATAATGCAGTACAGAAGATATTTATATATAAACTGTAACGGAACTGGGTCCAATATGTTCAAGGAGTGTGGCTTGCCTTGCGAAGATGAAGGTTCTCCTAAAGAATAGTCGTAGAAGTCTTGCGGTGTCGACAGCTCTTGCTCCGGGTGTACTCGATGAAAGGCTCGGCTCATGAAGGGCTCCAAGTATTGCTCGACGTCGGGTCTAAGCGCATTAAATTATCCTGATAAATAAACGAATAAAATAAAATAATAATAAAGAAAAGAAAAGTAACGAAAACAAGGATCGAATCGAGAGCTCAAGTAGAGGAAAGGCGTTTTGAAATTTGGGAATTTGGTTTTGAGGAACGGAGTGCATTTTTGGATTCAGTGGCTCGAAATAGTCAAGAATATGTATTTTTGGCTTTTCTGGATTTTTGGGGACTTTTGGGGATTTTCTGGAGTTTAAAATGAATTTTCGGATTTTAAATCGTATTTAAATCCGAAAATGGAAATAAAAAACCGGAAAGAAAAGGAAAAAGGATTTTCCGAGCGGGCTGCACAGTGAACCGCCAATTCGGCCTGCTTGGCACAGTGCTTGCTTGTGAGCAGACCCTGACCCATCGGCACCACTTGAAGACAATGGGCCGTGGTAGCAGTGGGGGCGGCTGTCGGCGTGGAAGCAGTCTTGTGCCTGTGAAGCCAAGGATCAGCGGCTCGAGGAGGGAGGCTGGCAAGTGGGGGCTTGTTGTCAGTGGCTGCGGGGAAGGAAAACAGAGGAGGGCGGTGCGGCGAAGAATTTTGGCCGGAGCCGAGGAAGAAGAAGCCGACTTCGGCGATTTTGCGCACAGCTTGGGCGGGGAAGTGGCTGGGGAGGAAGAGGGTGGCGAGAGGAACTCGGGTGGCTTACCAGTGCTGGCTCGGCGTGAGTGACAACGGCCGGAGGGCTCGGTTTTATAGCGGTTAGGCGGAGAGAGATGCAGTGGTGAGGTTACTCGAGTGGCGAAATGACCGACGAGGGGCGGAGTGGATGCGGCGAGGATGCATCTTGACCTTGGTGGCGAGAGGCATAAGCCCTATTGGTTGGGCGCCGGGCGGCGTGGAGAAAGCGGCCGTCTTGTGAGGGAGAGGTCTGCCATGGGAGGTGCTCGAGTCTTTCAAGAGACAACGCGAACAATGAGGTTATCGCGCGGCAGGCGCCGCTGGGCGCAGAGGAAGAGCGAGCTCCTTTGGTTGGGCGGCGTCGGCGATGCGTGACAGGAGCGCGGCGGAGGTGGGAGAGCTTCAACGGGCGGCGTGGGGGCGATGGGACGGAACGAGAGTGACGGAGATGTGTCGGGTGTGTTCGCGGTCTTTGCAGGTGGTGAGCCGGCGATTGGGGAACATAGCGGCGAGCAGGATTGGGCGGCAGCGTGACGGGAAGGCGGCTTTGCAACGGGAAGACAGCGTGGGGAACGGGCGCGGAGAAAAGCAAGCGAAGGGGTGGTGGGCTAAGCGTCATGGAGAGATGGGGGCATGGATCGTTGGGCAAGCGAGGAAGCGGGAAATGGCCGGGCGCGAAGGAATGCGGGAGGCGGGAAGGCGGAAAATGCGCAAACCGCGGGAGAAGGCACCCTGGACGAGAAGGGAAAGCGGGATTCGGGGTTGACTTTCCCGAAAAGGAAAGTTTTTGAATTAAACTAAATAAATTCGAAATAAAATCAGGAAAAATCTAAATAAATTCCAGATAAATAGGTAAAGGCTAAATAAATCCATTTTGAGATTTTTGAGGTTATTTCAGAAACGGTGGAATTGCGCAGCAAAATCGTCTTTTGATGCCATGGACGTCCTTGTTTGCCCCTTGTCGTTCTCCGAGAGAAGCAAAAACACGGAGGACGGGAGGAGCACCCTTAGTGTCTGCCAGGCTGAGAAAAGTTGATGTTACTGCCTACTTGTACTACAAGTAGTAGTACCAAATTTGTATCTCCATGAATCATGATTCCTCCCACACTCACAGATGCAACTTGCAAAGCTAGTTCGACAAAAAGGAGCATTCCAAGTTCCAACATTTGGAGTTGTTGCCGGGAGGTGAAATGGAAATCACACCCAAAACATTCAGGTTTCAGGAACAAAGTCATCACTCGTATGACACATGGAGCACCTTCCGGCCGCTTAGGCTCGCCGTCGGGACCCGGTCCAATCCCCTCTCTAGCGTATGACTAGCTGCAACTGAAAAATAGGGTGAGAGGTCGGAGGATCTGTGCAGTATCAGGAGGAAGACAAAGTTGCCGATTTGTTTTGTGAATTGAGTCATGCATCGTTTGATGGTTTAGTTGGCTTGGCAATTAAAGCCTAAAAGCTCACAACCCAACTCATTTATAGAGTATACTTACCCAGCCCATTTATAACTGACTCGTTACAAGCATTAAATGATGCCATCGATTGACTTCTCCCGATCGAAACATGTATGAGCTAGACGATAGTGTTCCGGTCGAAGGTCACGGGCACATGTAAGGGGTGTATAGGGTCATATTCTAGCGTGCGGTGAGGTGATTGGACCCAAGGCGATGGGCAAATAGGGCGTACGGTCGGAGGTTTTAAACGGTCAGAACGTAACACAGTCTATACACGACGAGCTGACACTTTGTAACGTGATGATATTTATCTGACCAAACGGGGGCTACAGTTAGGCTTTGCCCAGTCTCAAAGAAAACTTGGGGCTCCACCGCGGTGGTACTACCGGTTCGAATCAATCATGTACCTAGCAGATCGTGAAATTATTGCAAGGAAGTGGTTCTGTCGTGAAGGTCAGGGTCAACACTCAACACCATGTTTATTCTTTGTATTTTCTTCTTTCGGAGGTGATCGTTCTGTCATTGCCCCGGTGCTGCACGGCTCAGCATGGAGGGGCCCAGCCCATCCAGCGAAAGCCGTCTGCCGAACAGGAAACGCACAATCCAATTCGCCCTAGTCAGCAGTGGCAGGAATCCACATTCCACAGCCCAGCTCCTAAATTGATTAGCGGCTTATGTCTCTGCATATTACCCGATGAAACACGTTGCGCCAATTATTATTGTTAAATTGATCGTGTACTATCTAACGCGATCCCGCGTTGTCTAGCTCAACGTTGCCAGGAACGTAGACATTCAGGCTGGCCAACTTCGTGCCAAGTAATTGCCTGCAGGCCGCGGCCACCACCCGTCTTGATCGACGTGCTTCTGCAATGACTATTCAGCCGCAACCCTGCACATGTGGGGGCAAGCGCAGTTTTGTTCAGCTTTGATGATGGGGTCGTGCGTTCCACCAGCTCATCACTCCCAAGCGACACCCAACGGCTAGGGATCAAGAAGCTTTGGCTTTTTCTTTCCATTGGTCTAATCTCTACTATACAATGCAAGAATTTTTTTCCCATGCCATTTCATCAAAATTAATCATCTTTACCACTGCTCTTTAATTACCCACATTTGCCGCTGTTAGTGCTCTTTGCAAATAAACTTTTTATCGCAAATTGAGTTTTAGATTTGTAGCATGCGGGCACATAGTTAGTTCTTTTTATAAATTTGACTCATATTTAAACAAAATTATAAATATGATCTCTTCTCGATCGCGGCAGCCACCTGTTGTGCTCCTGTGACGTGATATGGAGCGCAGCAGATGGACGTGCTAGGTCTTGTATTGTGATAGGTGATTTGTTACAATTGTACTGTAGCAAGTGATATATGTTATCTGTAGGCTATTTTGTGGTTAAAATTTAACTAGATTAGTAATTTTATTAAGGCGAAGGCCAAACTTGTAAAAAAAAACACCCCAAGTTCTCGCGTCGCCAGCTTTCTCCGGTCCCCGATTCCCCAAGTGTGACATAAAGCTTCTTCTGGCGTGAGGAGGTGGTGACAGGAGCAGACGGACGGCTATTGGTGCCAGTTTACCCGGATGAAAGCTTCAGAGCAAGCCAAGGTGAAGTCGCTGTAGCTTTTGTTAATCTGAGGCCCTGAGCTATCTGAGATAATACACTGTCAGTTTGTCAGCTACTCACCTCTGAACCTGAAGATTTGGAGGGACTAGATTGTTGTCCTATTAGTTTACGGTTCCTATAGTACGTACAACGAGTAGCCGAGATTGTTCCGGTAGCGGGACTAGTGGCCGATCACGCTTGGAAAAGCAGGAAGAACACCGACCGTTTCACTATCCCGTGGTTGACACGCAGCCTCACAAATTTCATCACATCCCTTTTCTAGTCGTCCTTCTCTCATTTTTTATCTTTTACAAAATCTAGCACCTTCATGAATAAATTTAAGATTTAATCGTCTTCTTAACCGTGGAAGATGCTATCACGTGCGGAGAGCATGAAAATTAGTGCTATCGTACTTAGAGAGTGTGGCAGCTAGCGAACCACGGTAGCATGTGGGCTAGCATAGGAGTAGCACCTTTCGCACCCTGCCAACATGGTAGCGGGGTTGCCTATGGCTGGAGAGTGGAGCAGTGGCGGAACCAGAAATTTCTAAAGGAGGGGGTTTAAGAATATTGAACCTCTACTAATGATTGATATTCAAAGTTTAATATATGGTACGTACAATATGTAACACTTGTAACTTGCAAGGATTTAGGGAACGTATCACTTATTATTTCACAAGAGACGATAGTTGATATTTACGAGTTCTTATGTTCTGAAAATACTGTAAAATATCTTTTCATCTAAAAAACAAAATTATAGACATTAAATCGATGTAGCTTAATGCCCTGGTCATTGATAATTAATAAAATATCTAATACCTATTATAGATTAGTACAACAGAAAACATATAATAATTAATAATACCTTGTCGTGAGTGGCGGTATGAGACGAAAGCGAGCACGAACGCAAAGTGGCCGGTGTCTCCGGCGAATCACTTTGATGCTTATTGTTAGCACTTAGCACACACCACACAGTACTCCACTGCCCTGAGAATTAGACGAATAGTACTATATCAAAGACCAAAAATGTCCAGAAAAATTGGACATCCTAACAATTCTGTAGACCAATCACAAATTCACAATCACATAATTTGAACAACTCGTCGCCAGTAACTAAACTAATAATTAATCGATCAATAATTAGCAAAAGGCATGAACTGTTCATGGATATATCACATATACATATGCCTGCGATGAACATGGAGAAAACTAGATAACGTCTCAAGGAAGTAGGGACAAAGGTTCAGCGCACCGCACACGTCGTCATAATTTGTAAATTGGCCTGATCGATCTCCACTATTTCTGCTGGAATAATCTAGTCACCGTTGTCCTGAGAGAATCGGAGAACAACAAACTGAATAATCTAGTTGCGCAGCATGGAGAACGAACGGGAGAAGGCGAGACTTGGTTTGGTCTTTGACTCGGTGTTTCATTCACAGCATGCGAGAAGGTGAGAAGACGAGACGTCGGCCGTCGGGCGTATGGTCTTATGACTGTACATCAATATTATACATAATACACTTCATGGGCCGACAGGGGGGGGGGCAGGCCCCATCACGCCTCCCCTATGGCTCCGCCACTGGAGTGGAGGCGAGCTGTTATGGATGGGACCACGGGAGATGTCTTCTGCGGCGAGAGAGTACGGAAGGTGACATGTGTTATCTTTCGATCCTTCTGTGGTTGAACATGAAGCCAATTCTGCAATTGCGTCTACGAGCGGCTAAATTTAAAAAAAAAGGAAATCAGATGGGCTAGAAAAAAGAGATGACTTTGCTCTTTGCTAGAAACATGTGAACAGTAACAGATACTCCCTCGTTCAGAGATATAAAGCTTATAATTTAAATGATCTTATTGAAATATAAAGCTTACATGTAGGTTTAATAAATTTTCCTACTATACCCTATTATTATCTCTCAACTATATATATTTATTCATTACCACCATACATAAACTATTATCTCTCATATTCTAAGACAATTAAGTGGAGTATGTAAGTGATTTTTACTTATATATTTTTTAATTTTATCGTAACTTTAATCCTTATATAAAATTAAAATATACTTTATATTTCTGAACCGAGGAGAACAACTAAACTAATCTGTACTTCTTTGTTTAAACGTTTGAAGCCCACATATTTTTTTCTGAGTGGAAAGTCTAAATATTTTAACACGAACAAGCAACACGATCCAAACTTGCACAGTTGCACTCATCGATCATCATCCGCTCCTAAAAAATCGTACTAACAAATCGTCACGCACTAGCACGGTGGCACTGCACATTGCTTGCCTTGCCTGGCTCTGTATCCCTGGGTTGGTCAATAGTCTTGGCTAGCAACCACGAGACGCTATACCGGCCAGCAGTCGGTCAAGCTGCCGCCAGCCTCCATCAATGGTTGCCGTCTTCAACAAGGACGTCCTGAGCTGGTACCTCATCACCCTCAAGCTCAAGGAGACCGTCGACGCCAACCTTCAGAAGTCCCCGCCGGCCGGCGCGCTGCCGCAGTGGCAGTCGCTGCCCCGGAACCTGCCGTTGCTCACCAACGGCACGCCGGGAGGAGAAGCATTGCCGCGCCAAGAACGGGACCGGCCGGGTGCGGTCCAGGTGCAGTCGCCGGCGCACAGCCCGAAGCCTCAGGACCCGGAATGGGTGGTCACCATCCGCGGGAAGCTGGCGCAGGCCCGCGCCGAGGAGGCGGCGTGCCCGTGGGCTCGGCTGTCCGTGTACCGCGTCCCCAAGTCCCTCCGTGAGGGCGACGAGCGCGCCTACATGCCGCAGGTGGTGTCCATCGGCCCGCTCCACCACGGCAGGCGCCGGCTGCGGGAGATGGAGCGGCACAAATGGCGCGCTCTGCACCACGTCCTCAAGCGCGCGGGGCACGACGTCACCGCCTACCTCAACGCGCTGCGGCAGATGGAGGACAGGGTGCGCTCCTGCTACGACGGCCGCGTCGCTGGGATGCGGAGCAATGAGCTCGTCCAGTGCCTCGTGCTGGACGGGACCTTCGTGCTGGAGCTGTTCCGCGGCGCGCTGGACGGCGGGAAGGGGTTCGTGGACGATCTGGGCTACTCGCGGCACGACCCTATCTTCGCCATGCGCGGCGCGATGCACGCCGTGCGCAACGACATGATCCTGCTCGAGAACCAGATACCCCTGTTTGTGCTCGACCTCCTGCTCGGGATCCAGCTCGGCAGCCCGGAGCAGACCGGCGACGTCGCCAGCCTAGCCTTGCGGTTCTTCGACCCTCTCATGCCTACCGACGCGCCTCTGCTCCGGAAGGACCGGTTCAAGCTGGAGTCCTCCGTCGAAGCCGGGGATGCGGCCGCGGCGGCGTTCGACCCCCTGTCCGTCCCGATGCTCCACTGCCTCGACGTGTTCCGGCGCAGCCTCCTCCGCGCGGGCCTGCAACCCACCCCGCCGCCGCCGGCGCGGCTGTGGCTTAAGAAGTGGTCCGGGCTGCGGCGCGTGGCGGACAAGCGGCGGCAACAGTTCGTGCACTGCGTGTCGGAGCTCCGAGAGGCCGGCATCCGGTGCCGGCGGCGCAACACGGACCGCTTCTGGGACATCAAGTTCGAGAACGGCGTGCTCCAGATCCCGCGCATCCTCATCCACGACGGCACCAAGTCGCTGTTCCTGAACCTGATCGCATTCGAGCAGTGTCACATGGACATCGCCACCCCGGGCGGCAACAACATCACCTCCTACGCCATCTTCATGGACAACCTCATCAACTCCGCCGAGGACGTCAAGTACCTGCACGACCGCGGCATCATCGAGCACTGGCTCGGCAGCGACGCCGAGGTGGCCGACCTCTTCAACCGGCTGTGCGAGGAGGTGGTGTTCGACATCAACGACAGCTACCTCTCCGGGCTCTCGGACCAGGTGAACAGGTACTACGACTACAAGTGGAACACCTGGATCGCCAGCCTGCAGCACAACTACTTCAGCAACCCCTGGGCGATCGTCTCGGTGGTCGCCGGTGTTTTCCTGCTGCTGCTCACCATGACGCAGACGTTCTACAGTGTGTACAGCTACTACCGACCGATAGACTAGTTGATCGGCGGAGCAGGTGGATTCAAGGTGATCCAAAATTTCATCTTTTTCTGGTTTGCCATTGTGCAGTAGGCATCAATTTGCTGATTTGGGACAATGTGAGACTGGCTGCTTGCATTACAGTTTTGCTTGGTTCTTTTGTCCAGGGAAGAATTCTTCCCTTCACATTTGAGTTGCATTGTTATACCACTAGATTTTGTGGGAGAGGGATTTGATCAGCAAATTTTTTTGCTGAAAGTGTCTGTGCTTTGAATTTGTAAAGGGATATCGACAAGGAATACGCTTACATAATTAAGACGACGAAACTCTCTTAGAAATTTAGACCGTGCAGAATATTCATTTGCACGGTCACATGCTGACCTTTTAATATGCTCGAC
The DNA here is from genome assembly GCA_036346375.1 of Guadua angustifolia. Classification (NCBI taxonomy): domain Eukaryota; kingdom Viridiplantae; phylum Streptophyta; class Magnoliopsida; order Poales; family Poaceae; genus Guadua; species Guadua angustifolia. The sequence continues at coordinate 35,722,641 of CM070506.1, read as the reverse complement.
TCCAGAATTTCTTTCTGCTGAAAGCATCAAGAAAATGTAGCACTTCCTAGTGTCATGCGCCATGTCTTCACGTTTTTGGGAGCATGAATATTAGCATTGTTAAGTAAGAGGGGGACCTCCGACCCAAGCGCGAGCATCATAGTCAAAATAGAAGACAGTTGATTCATGTTTCTTTTTGGTCAAAAAGATTTAACACTTCAAAGACTAGGAACAAAATCACGACTACAAAAATAACTCCACTAGAGGATCGTTCGTGCTACGACGTACACGACCTTACTTTTTGATTCCACATGTCTACTACACAGATCTTGCAGTAAAAAACAAGCTCCAAGCTTCCAATTACATGAATGCATTGCATCTGGAGTGGCAAAAATAATGAATCATATACTTAGCTCCCCCTCCAAGACACCGCTCAAAGAAATTTTAATTGCCTGCAATTTCGTAGCTGTCTCTCATGTTCATCGATCATTAGGGACCTGGCAGATTGGAAGCAGATTCCGGTGCCGGATGCTTCTCAAAGCTTTGCATTCTTACATGGAACCTGCCCCTCTAATGTCAAGGTCAAAAACCTTCACAGCCACAACCATGTTTGCTTGGATTAGCTTTCCTTTGTACACCGAAGTACCGAGCCATAGTTTCCTCAATCAATCAAGTTAGACTCTGCGAAGTTCTCTGTGCTTGAGCTAAATCCTGTCAGAAACTTCAGGAGGTTTCTCTTTCAAAAAAGGCAATGTTAGCTGCTTTCTTAACGTCTTTTTTCTGTGGAGTACTAAGTAGATTGTTAGAGAATCGACATGCAAAACAGACGAAGAAGATCAAATCAAAAGGAACAAAAGATACCGATTTAACGTGGAAAACCCTTACAGAAAAAAACCACAGGCGCTGACCGGCAAATCTTCACTATTTTGAAGAGTCACAAAACGTAGGGAACAAATAGCCCCGTGCGGCTTATAAGAAGGTATATTTAGATGGCGATGACCTAGGTCAAACTCGAAAATAAATCCATAACGATTCATATCGGCGACGGACCTCCACTACGCTCCGACAGAAGTTGGCATTCTCTTTGAATTTAGATCATAAATTAACATAGATCAATAATGTGAATAACAAGAAAGCAATTATGGGGATCAATACTCTGACCAAATAGCGTCGTAGTCCCGTTCTACTTTGAGAAATAGTGGGGCATGAAGGCATATGTAGGTCCAGTACTCCGCAATGCCCCCGGTAGCCTCTAAGCGAAATGGCAGTAGCGTTTTTTAACACTCCAGCCCTTGGTATATCCCCTTCAAGATGATTGTCAGATAGATCTAACATTGAGAGAGGACGTAGATCGCTTAGAGCAGATGGGATGTTACGTGCGCCGCTCCGGAGGTTATAGCGGTGCTCGGGTCGCCGGGCGAAGGGTTTCAGCCGGCGCGTAGTTGGCGCCGTTGCAGAAGTCTTGTTGCCGCGGCCTTGCCGTGCCGCGAGCAAGAACAGAGGAACGAGGAGAGGTATTCAGAAATATCTTACTGCTTGCTTTATTGCTTTCATGGTTGGCTATTATATAGCCGATGCTAGCAGAACAAAACCAATTTGAACTCTAATACAATACGGAAACCAATAACCGACTCAAACTCTTAAACCTATGTTGTAATACTAAGCGGACTCGGTATTGCTTGTCGAGGTTCGCCACGTCTGGTAAAGTGTTGGCGAACGACATCTCCCCCTCCTCGGCAAACAACTCGTCCTCGAGTTGGAATTGAGATACAACTAAAACTTGTGGACATGTTCCCATGTTGCTTGTCTTTGGTGACGAATCCTTCCATTGAATGAGCACTTGGCGGATTCCGCGGACTACTGACCCGCATAAAACTTGAGCGAGGACTTGGGCGCACGGCCATGCACCATGGGAGGTAGTGGCGCAAGCTCTGAGGAGGAGTCCCATGGAATTTCTTGAAGTCCAACATGAAACACATTGTGAATCGAGCTCCGTCGGTGGCGAAGGCGATATACCCTTGACCCAATCTGATCGATGATCGTCTGACCAGTAAAGCGGGAAATTTGAGTTTGCTTGAAGCGTCTGGCGAGGAGAGACGCCATTGGTCATTGAGCAATGCGAAGCCATACCCAATCATCAATGTCAAAATGTACTTCACGATGATTACGGTTGTAGGAAGCATTGCGGAAGCTTTGTGCTTAAGTAGGCGATCCGTACCTCGATAAAAATCATCTCGGTCCGACATCACGTGCTTCCACGGTAGGTGATCGTGCCTCTCCTTTGATGTAGGAGCGGAGGAAGGTGGATCACGGACCGTAGACCACTCGAAGCGGTGTTGTCTTCAACGAGGACCGATAAGAAGTATTATAACAATATTCTGCCCATGGAAGCCAACGGATCCATTGTTTTTGTCGGTCACCAGTGAAGCATCTTAGGTACATGGCGATGATTTTATTGGTGGCCTCGGATTGACCATCCGATTGAGGGTGGTATGCGGAACTCATGTTGAGACGAACACCAGCCAGCTGAAATAACTCTTGCCAAAAAACACTAGTGAATACCACGTCACGATCTGTTACGATAGATGCTGGTATACCATGGAGCTTCACAATATTGTCAAAGAAGACCCGGCTCACTGATGCTGCCGTGTAAGGATGAGACAAGGGAATAAAATGAGCGGCTTTCGAAAAACGATCAACTACCATGAGAATAACTGTTTTTCCACCGGATTTTGGTAGCCCTTCAATGAAATCCATCGCAATGTCGATCCGCATTTGTTTGTGGTGCGTCGAGAGGTTGCAATAATCCCCGGGATGAAGATGTTGATCTTGTTCTTGGCGGCAAATGGTACAATCGCGGATGAAATCTTGTATGATCCGGCGAATGCGGAATGTGAAAATCAGACCGAACTTCGAATAAGGGTCTTGGACTCCCTCATGGCCAATTTGATGACACCTGCCACAATGGTTTGGACAAAGGGAGAAGTCAGGGGCACAAAAATCGATCCTTGTAAAGAAGGAGCCCATCACGGATTGCCCAAAGCGCGATGAGCCTTCCTTCTTATGCGTCTGTGAGGGGAAGTCCATCTTGTGTCGGATGGTAAGGCGCGCGGCTCATCAATCGAGGAAGAGGCGGTATTGTCATTGCATGAAGAGAAACCTCCGGAATGTCCTTTGTCCGGCGTGATAATGAATCGACCACGGTGTTGAGCCGTCTGGCGAAACTCCACGGAAAAATCAAAGCCCACCAATTTACTCACCCTGCGATGTTGAGGTATTGTGGACAACCGTTGATCAAGAGGAACTTGAGGTGTGAGTGGTGATCACAGACGAAAGGGCGTCCCGGATGTAAGGCCGCCAGTGTCGCACGGCTTGAACTAAGCCAATCAACTCACGTTCATAGGCTGCCAGCTTGATATGGCGTGCAGCAAACGGGCGACTGTAGAAGGCGATCGGTCCCGCACCTTGATGGAGGACAGCGCCAAAACCTGCTCCAGAAGCATCACATTCGATGATGAAGGAACTGTTAACATCTGGAAGCTGCAGCACCGGTGCGGAGATAAGCGCTTGTTTGAGAGTTTGAAAAGCGTGTGCAGCTTCGTTACTCCAAATGAATGATTCCTTACGTAAAAGCCGCGTTAAAGGAGCAGCGATTTCACCAAAATTGACGATAAAACGCCGGTAATAACCGGCTAAACCGTAAAGCGCGCGACTGCGGTTGTGGTTGGAATCGGCCCGATCGACTCTGCTGCCACCTTTTGTTTATCCATAGCAACGCGCGGCGGAGAACAACATGGCCAAGGTATTCTCTCGAAGATTCACCAAAGAGCATTTGGAACGCTTGAGAAACAGACTATTCTGGCGTAGTGCTTGCAGGACCATACGAATATGGCAGAGATGCTCCACCCAAGATGTGCTGTAAATAAGTATATCGTCGAAGAAAACAAGCACAAAGCGACGCAGAAACTGCCCCAGAACATCATTCATTAATGCTTGAAATGTAGCCGGGGCATTGGAAAGCCCAAAGGGAAGAACCAAGAATTCAAAGTGGCCATGATGTGTCCGGAATGCTGTCTTGTGGATATCCTCGGGGTGCATGCGTACCTGATGGTACCCGGAACGGAGATCCAGTTTGGTAAAGAAGCGAGCCCCTTTCAATTCATCCAATAGTTCCTCGACCACTGGGATGGGAAACTTATCTTTGATAGTCTTGTCATTTAAAGCACGGTAGTCAACACAGAAGCGCCATGAATTATCCTTCTTTTTGACCAACAGTACTGGTGATGAGAAGGCCGACGTGCTGACGGATAATGCCCGACGAAGCATCTCAAAGACATTGCGTCTCTAACTCATTCTTACGTAATTGGGGATAGCGATAGGGCGACGGCCTTTGCATCGGTGCACATAGCGAGATGGATCACGATGGTCATATGGGCGCCGACGGGGTAGTCCGTGGAAATTGCTCAAGATTTCTTTATCTTGATCCAATAATGCTTCAGGAGGTCGGCGGTTCGGTACTCCATGCGGCCATGGTGTTGTGTCGAGTAGTCGTGCCTCGGGCGTTACTTGCCGATCACCATGCCAAAACGTCATAGTCGGCGCTGAAAATCCCATGTGATGGGGCCCGAGTCAACGACCAGAATGCCAAGCACGGATCCACGCCGGGATAGGCAAAGCGAAACAATCCAGAAAAAACTGGTGGAATCGATGTGTATGGGCACCGGCGGCATCATGCATTTGCTCTGGAGTTGCTCCCCATTAGCCACAACAGCGGAGGGATGGGGTGGTGGTTATTGCCATACCGGTCTTGGCGCAACCTCTTGAGATATAAAATTATGGGTAGACCACAGTCAACTAAGCGCCACGAGTTGTCGATCTCGAGACGGACCGGAAGTCGCATGGTGCGATTTGCGATAATCGGTGAGAGCCAACGGGGAAATAGATGGTGGCGAAGGCTCCTTTCCTCTGAAATTTCTGGTCGGTACCACTTCGGTGAATAATTGTTGTGAGACATGGCACTGCATGCGTGTTGTCTTCACAATTATAGCAGAGACCTTTGAGTCGACGCTCTTCCATCTGTGCGCGCGATAGTTTTCGGATGAAACGGCCCCCTGATGACGCAGGTGTGCCTTCCTTAGTGATTGCCAGAGGTGTCGACGACCCTCCGGAACTTGTAGTTGAAGCAGCGCCGGTCTTGAAGCTATTGTGCTTAGGTGGTGGTTTTAAGGCCGGTCGTGGCTCACCAAGGTCCAGAAGCCGCTCATGAGCTCGAGCCAAGCTCATGGCCATCGCAAGGGTCTGTGGAGCATCAAGTCCCATAGCAATGGCGATTTTCTCCTTGAACTGCTATAAACATGTCGATCTTGATCTTGGCGTAAATTAGGTGAGTAATGATTCAAATTCCTTTTGATATTGAGCCCTTGTCCTGTTTGGTGGAGTTGCTTGATCTCTAGCAGTGGTTCTGGCGAGTCGGGGCCCAAAACGCAAGTTGAGGTAATCTTTTAAGCTGTGCCCATGTGAGCTCACCCGATTCTTCCTCTGAGTACGTACCCTTCTTTGCGCCTCATGGCGTAGGTGATCTGTGCCGTCTGAACTTTTTCAATCTCCGGGGTGTACTGGGCCTTGAAGAAAAGCTCGCATGTGTTAAGCCAGTAAAGAGGGTCATCACCGCCTTCGTAGATGGGAAACTCCCAGCGGTGGTGTTTCGGAGTCCTTCCCTCTGGAAAAACGGCACCGCGTCCCTTACATTCTTTGTTGCCGTGGCGCTCAAACCGCCGAACCTCCGCCGCTTCGGCGAAGATGGGCGTCTGCGCGGCGCGGTCGACGAGATAGGATCTCGCAGCGGTGGTGCGACGTAGGTAACCTCCCCTGGAGTTTTGTTGGTCTTATTTTTATCGATTGCGTCGTCTCCTCCTGCTGCAGCGACGAGATCATCAAATCTGGTAATGCGCGAATCATGTCGGTCCAATCGCGTATTCACCGTAGCTATAAGCGCCGAGTGGCTATCTTGCACCATTGATATGTCTTCGAGCTTCTTGAGAACATTCTGCAGCATTGTCTTGATCGTGGCGTCCTCCGATCGATCACCATATTTGGTGGACATGGCGTGACGACTTGCTCGATACCAAGATGTTCGTCGCGGAGGAGGTTATAGCGGTGCTCGGGTCGCCGGGCGAAGGGTTTCAGCCGGCGCGTAGTTGGCGCCGTTGCAAGTGCGGCTGCACGGCCTTGCCGTGCCGCGCGCAAGAACAGAGGAACGAGGAGAGGTATTCAGAAATATCTTACTGCTTGCTTTATTGCTTTCATGGTTGGCTATTATATAGCCGATGCTAAGCAGACAAAACCAATTTGGACTCTAATACAATATGGAAACCAATAACCGACTCAAACTCTTAAACCTATGTTGTAATACTAAACGGACTCGGCTGACTGCTTGTCAGGTTCGGCCACGTCTGGTAAAGTGTTGGCCGAACCTGACATGGGATGTTGCCTGACAAGCTGTTGTGGGAAAGATTGAGCATGGTCAAACTGATTGGACTGCCCAAAGATATAGGAATGCTTCCTGAAAGAAAGTTCTGGTCCATCTGTATGATTTCTGACTGTAGACATGTGCCCAAAGTCTCAGGAATTTCACCGGTAAGCTAGTTAGACGAAATGTCTACTTTCGTGAGTTGCTGAAGATTACTAATCTCAGGTGCCACGCCTTCCAAATTGTTGTGGGACACCACACATTCAATCATCTTGACCACCGTAAAGATTTCTTTTGTTATGTTGCCTTGGAGACTGTTATAACTGAGATCTAACACCGATAGATTTCTCCACGGAACAAACATGCACATATATATACTCTAAATAAATATGATACAATTCTAAATATAAAACCTACATAGACACAAACAAACATCGTCGCTCCCAGTCCACATACCCATCCGTCTGCCTAAATAGACCTCTGGCCTCTGCGTGGCGTAACACTGGTACATAGTTGTTTCATCGCGCGTCCATCTGCAGCTCTTTCACCTTTTGACTGTTTTCAGAAAATGAAAAGGCAGACCACCTGACGTGGACGGCGCAAAATCGAAAGGAGAGCCTAAGGAGCTGTTTGTTTCAACTTTGTATTCTCTACAAGCTGATTCTGAATTATAGTCGTAGAGAAAGCTGGAATCCAAAAGCACATATGAAGTGGATTGTGAATTCTAGTATATATGGGTGGGCTGGATTGTGAGAATTAGATTCTAAAATCGAATTATTTATTTTTTTATTCTGTTTTTTGATACCAGAATTCAGAATCAAAATCTGAAACAAACAGACCTTAAAATAGAGGCTTGGTAATTTTTTCCTAGGGCGTGCTGGTTTTTCACGGCAGCGCCACCGACTAGACAGCAACGACGACGGACGGCGTCATCTGGAGTTCCGGGCCCAAGTTGTCTTGTCAAGCTGGGTGGTGGTAGGGCTGTAAAAAAAGTTCGAGGCTCACGAGCTACTCGAACTCGGCTCGTGAGAGGCTCGATTCGAGCTCCGAACGAGCCGAACTCGAGCTCGAATAGTTCGCGAGCCTACTCGAGTCTGGATCGAGCTTGCTTAAATCGAGCTTTCTCGAGCTTGTTACCGAGCTTACTCGAGCTTATTACCGAGCCTACCGAGCTTACTCGAGCTTATCGAGCTTAGTCAAGCCGAGCTCGAGCCTGAGTTGAGGCTCGAACCCAAACTCGAGCTCGGCTCGAGCTCGGTTCGAGCCTTACCGAGCTCGAGCCTGAAGCGCCAGGCTCGCTCGAGCTCGGCTCGTTTACAGCCCTAGATGGTGGTGCGCTCGCGGCCCTTGTGAAGCCTCGCTAAACCTACCCAGAACACGGCCTGAGAAGACCCATATATACAACATTTCGAACGGTGCGCTCCCTCGTCGGTCCTCCTGTGCGCCGCTAGAGGTGGGCGTCGTGCCGGACCGAGCCGGCACGACACGGGCCCATCGTGCTTCGTGTCTGATCCGTGCCGGGCCGCGACAGCTCGTCGTGCTCGTCGTGCCGTGCCGGGTCGGCCCGACTCACCTTCGACGAGCCCAAGCACGATCCATTTGTGTTTCGTACTTGTTTCGTGCCATGCCGACCCAGGCCTAACCTATTTGCACTATTGTGACGAGAAGAAAGGAACCAAATACACATAGAGTTAAAACAATGGACACAAATATTATATAATACAGAACTAAAATTTATTTATTCTTAGAACGAGGGGATGTGCTGAACACGAGCGAGAGAGAGGGCAACAAGAGAGTGAGGAAGAGAGGCAATAGAGATTGAGAGAGACGGATGAACGAGGGAGAAATTGAGAGAGATGGGTGAGAGAGAGAGAGCAGACCCGTCTCTCTGAGGTGCCGACGGCGGGGCGGCGTTCATGCTGTTGGGTACGTCCATAACACTCACGCTCTGTGAGTCGGTGATCTTCATACTGAGTTTCTTCCTCATGCCCTTAGTTATCGGGTCCGACATGGCATGTGCTATAGTGTCGTGCCAGATTGGACCGTGCCGCCCATTGTACCTGATTCTTGGGCTCGGTATGATCCGTGCTACAGTATCGTACGAGCCTGATACAATTCACTTTGTACCAGACCGAGCTTCGGATCGATTAAAAAAAACGACCCAAATGTCCACCTCTGTACGCCGCGCAGCGCACCGAATGCGCTGCACCGTCACACGCATCACACCGCACGCCGTCACCGAGTCGAAGGTCAGGTCGGTTCAACCTATCCGCTTGGTGAGGTCACATGCGGATCGCACCGCCAGTCTGCCACGGCCCATGGGCACCAACAGCCCATCACGGCGTCATCGCACGGTGTACAATCGATTGGAGAACCTCATGCCGGGGTAGAATGATGAGCACGCGTACAGTATAAATTTAGCACGGATCAGGCCACTCCCAGCCGTCTATCCTGGCTCGGCCGGTGAGGTCGATCGCGTGCTCTCTGGCCTGACCTGATCTCCTACTGCCGATTCTCCCATAGTGGCCTCACGGCGCCACAAGCAGTCTGCACGCAAACCGGCGGGCGGGCGCGGCACCATTACTTATATTATAGCCGGAGAGATTGCCCGTCATACGATCATACCATGTCACCTTTCTCATGAAAAGACCATTCGGAGATTTTTAAATTATGTTCAGCTTCTTTCATCGGTTTTTAATAAAATAGACAAAAAATTAAAATTACATTTATGTCTCTCTACGGTTTGCGTTTAGATCCTCATGTCGGTTTTTAACAGAATAAATCCGAGGAAAAACAAAATTATGTTTTGGCCCCCCAAAAAGGTTTTTTTAGTTGAATTGATCGAAAAAATGAAATTACGTTTATGTCCCTTCGCATTTTTTTAAAAAGAAAGGCCATTGATTCACCGACGGCTCACAACAATCCACAGATTCGACGATGACTCTTAGCAACCTGTTTTTTAAGGAAAAAAGAAAACCAAAATTACACGAAAAAAGAATCAGCCATTTTTTAGAAAAGAACCCGAGAAAACCGAAATCAAGCAAAAAACCATGCGTTTTCGCAGATTCGATGACGACTCCTAACGGTTCCTCACCACACAAAGATGATCTGTGGTGCAGCAAATTCACCGATAAATCCTAGTTAGCACATTTTTTACAAAATTTCGGAGAAAAAACGAATTCGCATTTATGTCCTCACACACATTTTTCTAGAAATAATCATCGGATCAAATTTCGCGCGGCGCAGCGTCGCACAGCAAAATTTCGTACGGCGCATCATAGCACGCAAACCCTTGCTAGTATTACTTTGTGGTATATACATAGTGACAAATACTCATACCCTGGATACCCCCAGCGGCCCGGGACAACGAATGGGCCGTCCGAAGCCCAGCTTTGGCCAAAGGTCTCGTTGGGCCGCGAAGAACACTCGTCCCCGACCAAACCGACCAGGAGGGCTGTCCGACCTATGGCATAGGTCGGGAGCCCCGCAAGCTCCGACCCCCGCTATGGGTCGAGCGTCCCGCAAAGCTCCGACCAAGCCAATGCAATCTCCGCCAGGCCCTGGGCGCCCGCTCTTCACCGGTTAGCCACGAGTTGGTCACGCCTTACGGATCTGACGACTTAAAGTGACCGTGAGGCGGTGGCTCCTTCAAGGTGGCGGAGAAATTGCTGCCGAAGTCAAGTCTTGGTCTCATCGTCTCAAATCACGTCTGATGGGAGGATCGCGCCCTTCCGAGGCAAGACCGAGTCACGCGCTTCTGACGTCGGCACTGGACAGTAGCGCAGAGAGAGTCGTCACTTCCGACGAACAGAACAACCATGCCACGCGATGTATCTACCGACCCGGCGTGGGGCGAGAAGACGCCGGTCAGTCGTCAAGACCGAAGCTCAGGACTCCTAGGCGTAGGAGACCCCATCCTTTCTTTTCCGAACTCTCGTGTAACCTGCTCCCCCCGTCTATATAAAGGGAGGCAGGACCCTCTGGGAGGGGGACGAACTCTGGAATGGCTTTCACGTGCAACACAACTCTTACTTCTTCCACTCGGACGAGGCGCTCTAGGCCAGCCCTTAAGCCCTCGCTTATAACTCTCCACCCAAAGCAATACAGAACCACCACGAACTGGAAGTAGGGACATTCAGCCCAAACCAATATACATTTTGGGCTTCCTGAGTCTAACCATTCAAGGAGAGGGAGCGCGCGACCTCTTGACTACAAATTTACTTGCCGGTATTCGAAACACCGACACATAGGTTTTTGCACAGTCGATGACCAGCATGTGTATTACGAATGTACATGAGTAGTAATAGAGGCACGTCGCCATAATAAATGAAATTTTATGGTGCATTGTACTGGTATGATATAGTGAGCAGTAAAAATTAGATTCGGTTGTTGATTTGTTAAGAGCAATTCTGCTACTCTACTATGAGAGGAAATATAAATAAATTTTAGCTAATCTTATCCATTAGATCAAAATAAGTAGTCCATATTGAATTTAGTGTATCATAAAGTAGCTTAACAAGCTATACTAGATAGATAATGACCGACATGCCGATGGCGCCACCCTAGACCCTAGCATGTCTTTTGACCTTGCTACCATAGGAGCAACTAGGATAGTTTTCGCGGCGTGATACGCTGTCTGCATTGTCTTTTTCGTGAAAACAATTTTGTTTTTTCCGTCGGGATTTTTTTTAAAAAAAATCATCGAGGAAACACGCGAAACGGTTGAAAGAATAATTCGCGATTGCGCTAAATCAAAAGGTCCTTTTCATGAAAAATAGCCGGAATGATCCAAACGCCACTACGTTTTTGTCGGTATTTATTTAGAGTCCTTTTACGAAAGGTTCGCAATTTTTCTGAACCAGAAGGTCCTCTCCGTAAAAAACCGCGGAAAAGACGTACACGTAATTACGTATTTTTTTAGGGACCTACACGTGAAAAGGAAAAAAGAGTCGAGCCGGCCGGCCTTGCGTTGTTTTTTTCGCGGAAACAATTTTGTTTTTTCCGTCAGTATTTTTTTTAAATCGTGGAGGAAACGCGAGAAACGGTTGAAAGGACACAAGTGCATCTTCGATTGCGCTAAATCGAAAGGTTCTTTTCGCGAAAAATAGCCGGAATGATCTAAACGTCACTAAGTTTTTTTGGTATCTATTTAGGGTCCTCTCATGAAAGATTTGTGATCTTTCTGAACCAGAAAGCCATCTTCGTAAAAAACCACAAGAAGGACCTATATATAATTACGGATTTTTGGAGGACCTAATGTATGAATTTTTTTTGAGCCGATTGAGCATATACGGAGGCCCAGAATGTTTTTCACGGCGTGGCATGCCGTGTGTGTTGTCTTTTTCGCGAAAACAATTTCGTTTTTTTCGTCGATGTTTTTTTAAATCATCGAGGAAACGCGCGAAATGGTTGAAAGAATTCAAATGCATCCGCGATTACGCTAAATCGAAAGGTCTTTTTTTTGTGAAAAATAGCCGGAATGATCCAAATGGCACTACATTTTTTTCGGTATTTATTTAGGGTCCTTTCATGAAAGATTCGTGATTTTTCTGAAACAGAAAGTCCTTTTAGTAAAAAACTGCAAGAAGGACCTACATGTAATTACGCATTTTTTGAGGGACCTACATGTGAAAAGGAAAAAACAAGCCGAGCCGGCCGACCGTGCGTTGTTTCTTTCGTGGAAACAATTTCATTTTTTCCATCGGTGTTTTTTTTAAATCATGGAGGAAACGCGAGAAACGGTTGAAAGAACACAAGTGCATCTTCGATTGCGCTAAATCGAAATGTCCTTTTCGCGAAAAATAGCCGAAATGATCCAAACGTCACTACGTTTTTTTTGTATCTATTTAGGGTTCTCTCATGAAAGATCTGCGATTTTTTTGAACCAGAAGATCCTCTTTATAAAAAACCATAGGAAGGGCCTATACGTAATTATGGATTTTTGGAGGGACCTACACGCGAAATTTTTTTTGAACTGAGCCACGCGGCCGGCTTGGCTCATACGCACGGGAGTCTCGGAATGTTTCCAACATTAGTAGAGGTACTAGGAATATTTTCTCGGCGTAATACGCTGCGTGCGTTTTTTTTCGCAGAAACAATTTCATTTTTTTTCGACGGTGCTTTTTTTTTTAAATCGGTGAGAAAACGCGCGAAACAGTTAAAAGGATAGAAACGCAATCACGTTTTTTTCGTATCTATCTGAGGTCCTCTCACGAAGGATCTGCGATTGCGCTAAATCGAAAGATCCTTTTCGTGAAAAATAGTTGGAATGACCAAAACGTAACTACGCTATTTTTTTTTTAGTATTTATTTAGAGTCCTTTCACGAAAGATTCACAATTTTTCTGAACCAAAAAGTCCTTTTCGCAAAAAAAAAACGGGAAAGACTACACGTAATTACGTAATTTTTTAGAGACCTAAATAAAAAAAAAAGCGAAGTGAGTCGAACCGGCCACCGGCAATGTTGAGCCACCGCGAAGTTTGCTAACATTAGTAGAGGTATTATATTTGCGCTCCAGCTAGCTCCCACGGCCGCTTCTGATCAATCGTCGCGGACCGGACGAATCGTGTTGGATTCAGCAATTTGTGAGCAAGAAAGCTTCGTCCCAGGTGAAACCGTGGAAGGTACACGTGCATGCCATGCTTCGTACGTCGGCACATGGCGGATGCATGCTGAGAGCGGATATAGGCTGTGGAGTAGGTTGCTCTTGGATAAAACACCTTATTGACAGTGATGGCTTGAGAAAAATTAACCTGTGGGATCAATTAGAACTCAAACAACATATTTAGTTTTGAATATTTCTTTAAGTATATATAGGTTTTTGTTTAAATATCAAGAAGTTGTATGGTGTATTAAAAGACCTATGGTTAATCCACCCAGCAACAAAGTCAGAACAAACCCAATTTGGACTATTTAAACATAAGATGGTCGTAAACTAATAGTTTAGAGCTAATTCACTAATTATGTTGATGAACATATTAGCCATGGCTTGTCGTGAAAGATAGACAAAAAAAAATTTTGGCTGCAGCTAGCTGATGTGGCTCAACCCTGAGTTAACCATACAATTGTCTAATCACATTCGCAGTTTAAATTTCGCAGCATATCTATTTTTAATTAGAAATTTAAAGTGCATATGAATCTGCCTCTATGCCCTTGCATTTACACATAAATACACAATGATCCAATGATTTTACATTTCAGCACTTAGGCTTTTACAAAATCACAATTAAACCATTCTCTTAGCGCTCAAGAAAAATTTACATTGCTAGCCACATGTTAAGTTAATTAGTTGTCAGCCCACCATCAAGCCACATAAGTTCCCAAATCATGCAAGAAATGACAAGAAGACACCTAGCATCCGTGCATCACAAGTGTCACTACATATGCATACATGCTACCACGTAACCCAAACACTTAACAATAAATATAACACCAATCTTCCATTAGTTGCCAGTGCACCATCAAACCACGTAACTCCCCCAAATAATGCGATAAAGGACAAGAGGACACCTAGCATTAGTGCACCACAAGTGTCACTACACATGCATGCATGCTGCCACATAACCCAAACTATGCACTATAAATGCACCACAACCATTCTTGTAGTCTTTTGCTTCAAACCAATTGGCATTTTTAACAAACAAAGCACAACAGGTGATTCATTATTCTTTTTCCTCACTGCAATAGAATGAATAGAAGAGTTAATCACTTATATATTTAATACATGTGTGCATAAACATCTCTGATGGAAGAATCAAATATACATTTATGCAATATATGTGTGCATAAACATCTCTGATGGAAGAATCAAATATACACATGTGTGCATAAACATCTCTGATGATACCAATTGTTAGGGTATCATCATAGCATTTCAGATAAGAAAATAGGTAGTGGTAGTATTGCAAGCAAAAAAATATGATTACAAAAGATTGATCACTACATGTGCATGTTTGCTTCACTGCTAGATCAAGAGTTTTGTAGTACAATTGCATATGGGAATTTCTATATTTGGACAATAGTGGATTTGTTTTTGCATAAGAACTATAATAGAAGGTAGTCATATATTTCACCATTTCATTGTGCTTATCTTGTTTATTTCCAAAACATAGGTTGGTACCGAGAAGATGGCTTTATGCATGCCATTGCTTTGTTTACATATATGGTTCATTGAGTACGTTTGTACTCAACTTTCTATTATTATCCATTGTAGACTTAAGGATGATGGTTTAGAGGATGATGAAACCATACCCTTTTGGAAGCCATGTGGGCCCATTTTGAGGTGACCTAGGCTTATTTCTTGGCTAGCCTATTTTCAAATTTTTGAATTGATCAATACATAAAATAGGTTGTTGGTGGCACATAGTTTTAGTTTACTTAGTTTTGATTGTACCTATAAAAATGTCCCAATGCATTAGATACCTATAAAAATGTCTCTAGGTACCATTAATTTGTTGCATTTTATACAACTAATCAAGCATTTGTAGCAAGCTACTATTTTGCATTTTCGCTACTATCTATCAATGTTCCATGCATTGCATAGTCTGTAAACTTGTTTGTGGGTACCATTGGTTTGTTAGCGTTTTTTACAACTAAGCAAGCATACTGAAGCAAGCTACTATTTTGGATTATTCACACTATCTCTACTCCATATATAGTTGTATTCATTCTATAGAAAAAGAATGGTGGCATGTATAAATGTGACAACTCATATTGTGCTAGTAATTCTTGGCTCTACTCGCTAGATATAGCATTGAGTAATGGGTATATATGCGTGCTTGCTTTCACAAAATGCATGCATGCTTCCTATTTCCTTTTGTGAATGTGAGCTTGTTTAGTGCTTTATTTTACTATTAATTTGTTACATTTTATACAACTAATCGGGCATATGAAGCAAGCTATTATTTTGGATTTTTCTCACTATACCGCTTCATATTCATACTAAAGAAAAGAATAGTGACATATATACATGTGACAGCTCATATCCTACTAGTAATTTCTTGGCTCTACTACACTAGATGTTGCATCGAGTAAGGAGTATGTGCTTGCTTTAACAAAATGCATGCATGCTTCCCACTTCCTTTTGTGAATGTGAACTTGCTTGGTGCTTTATTTATCACTAGTTCTTGGATGTCTTGTATATTATAGTAGCATTGATAATATAATATTGTTTTATTTCTTGCCTTTAAGACACAAGAGAGGCATGAGCGGTGAAACCCCAAACAACCCTGCCTCAATGAACCAGGAAGATTCAAGTACTGACTCTGAAAGAACTTGGATCAACATCCCCCCGCCAGTGATTGATGCTGATTTTGAGGGTGATGATGTTTCTAGTACGATGGATTTGCAAGAACCAATAATCCTTGGAAAAGAGCCACTAGATGTGGTACCCCTAGCTATGGCTCCCTTCATGATCCGTGAGCAGGAAGTTCATGTTCCACAATGGTTGAAGGAACATGAGGCTTACAAGGAAGGTGATTGGAAGGTCTTCAATCAAACAAGACCTGATGGGAGGAAAGATTGGGTTAGTTGTTCTATCTTACAATTTCTTTTACATATGTAATTAGATATGCGTACTTTAATTCCATTTTTGATTTGTATAAAACAAAACATTGATATCCTTTTGATCTTTATCTATGAAAAGCAAAACATTGATATACTTTTGAATTTTTTGGTTTGTCTTTGATCTATACATATAGAGTAGATTTATTTCATTCAAATTTTTATTTATGCTTAATAAAATATGTTTTATTAATAAAAATATTTTGACACGTAAACAATTAGTTATACCTATTTTTATGTACTTTCACATGTAACATATGATTTTTCCCCAATCTTGTTGTGCATAAGCTCAAGATCTAAAGTTGAATGTTGATACATCAGTCCCTATATCTATAGTATCTAACAAAGCATGTATCGAACATATGAAAATTCTTTCTTATTTTTTATTGGGTAAACATTTAATTAGAGAAATTTCAAATGGTGAACATTTCATTTATAAATATGGTAATGCAATTTATCATATATTTAAAAATTAGAGTACTTGTGTATCTTTGGTTCATATTGTATACATCATTCGGGAAAACTATAACATTCTTATAACTATTACTATAAAATAGAATGACTCAATGGTTGCATGATTGTTGAAAGTTCAAAATATTATGCAAAGTATCTTAAGACATTATGATACCAATTGTTCACCCATGCATAGTACTTATAAGAGGAAGTATACGGTGAAAGTAGACATATGGTGAAATCATGAAAGTAGACAATCGGGGCGTTGGATCAAACTTGAATGGTTCGGATCTAGGTGGAATCCCACCTCCTCCACTTAAGTGGAGAAATTTTATAATTTTTCTAGGGGTTATCGTAAAACGTGTTTAAGTGAGGAGGTGGGATTCCACCTAGATCTGAACCATTCAAGTTTGATCCAACGCCCCGATTGTCTACTTTCATGATTTCACCATGTGTCTACTTTCACCATATACTTCTACTTATAATAGATAAAATTATGACATTTACATGCTCCGAATCAGCCCTATTCAACATACATTTATTAACTAACAATCATACCATGGGTTCATAGCAATTTACCAAACAACATAGTGGAGTGACTATTCTGTACTAGGGTTAAAGATAAGTACAATGATTTAGGCAGAATGTTACATATCAAGGAACCGTTCACATATTTATTTTTGCTTTCTATGCGTCTTAAATGACATGACAAAGCTAGTACTTATATATATATATATATATATATATATATATATATATATATATATATATATATATATATATATATATATATATATATAACACCATATTCCTCTATTAGATTATTTACATGGGCATATTGGGTTTAGAAATGTCCAAACAAAGAGCTAGCTCAATTAGCCTTACTTAACATTCATAAAAGTGAGACTAATTATTACATAAATTTATGTTTTTATTTCTATTTAAAATTAAAGTTAAAACTAGGATCATAATAACAGGCACTTAAGGCCTAAACAAACTCACCTATGTATTATATACATATGATATATGCTCTTGTGCATGAGAAGAGAGCCAGAAAAAACAAGGAAAATAAATAAGCTATTCACGCAGTCACCCTCTTGAAAAGTACAATTCCCTCATTGTACCATTGAACATAAGCAGTTAGTGCTAATATGCTTTCTTAAGGCTTTTATTTCAAAATAATGCATACCCCTAACACATCTTGTTCATGGAATGTCCAAATTCATTGAAAGCATCATGTACACAGCATCCTTTTATAGAAACTTAATTTTGATTCATAGAACAAGTACTATATAGATGCATCCTTTAATGGATAATATTTGGGAGCCTTTTTCACAAAACAATGGAATATGGGAGATTGGCCGTTTCAGAGTCAATTTTAGGGGTGTTTATACAGCTCAACTCCACTAAAATCCGTGGAGTTGGTAGAGTAGGGTATTCCTAGATCTAGAAATTTATGAAGCTCGGTGTGCGTACATTAAGAGTGTTTAGGTCGTCATCTTGTTTACATTTTAGGCTGGTTTGGGAAGCCCATTCCTAAATGGGATCCTGTGGATGGGCTAGGATTTTAGCCTAAAATTCTGGCCCATCCACGGGAATCTCGGCCGAGAATGGGCTTCCCAAACAGGCCTTAGACTAAAAATATAAACTTAATTCACTTTATTTTAGCCTACAAGCTCAGATTTGAGGTGTAGTGGGATCTAGAGCTCTACCAAACAGGGCCTTAGTTGGTTTTCCTTGGGGAAAAATTTAAATCAAGTTTTCCCAAGATTTGATGCTTGGTCTACATTTGATCGATAAGAAACACTATGCACAATCCACACAAACACCAAGATCAAGGTGGTAGTTTTGGCATTAGAACACTTTTCAAAAACTAACACGTTGGTTTGACCAAAAACTAGTAAAAATTTCTAAAACCTGTAATTAAGTGCATTAGGCCACGACATAGGTTGACCATGTCAAAATAGCTAGTCAAAGTTGGGCATAAGTTCCACGACAATCAGTAAGGTCAACCTTGTTGATGATCACATCTTCATTGGCATCAATGTGCCAACAAAACTACTGTGCAAATGATAAAAAAGAGTAAATTTCATAAACCCTAGGTTTTGTAGTCATCATTGTTGCACAAAATCCCAAATATTGTGGCTTATGTCACTTAACTCTAGGTATTATGGTCATAATATTTCGTAAAACCCCATCTCATTACAATTACCCATCCACAATCACGACTACACACAATGACAACAAGTTGTTTTCTCTGCTTGATGCCTCCGGCTGCATGACGGAGGATCTCGCACGCCACTACTTCCAGTAGCTCATCTTTGCTGTGATCATAATACCTGAGGGTTAATTGACAGAAGCCACAATATCTGGCATTTTGTGCAACAACGACCACAAAAACATGGGTTTTATGAAATTTACTCGCTAAGAAAATTATATAAAGGAGATTAACAGGCATCATTCATACTTACACCAAGGCATCAACATGGACTTCTAATAGCATTCAGTTTCAAATATCACATTTTTTAATGTTATAATGGATCTAATTAGTCTAAAACCTAATATTAGTGCAAATTGGAATATTCAATTGTGTCCAACAAAAGGACAAAGGCTACCATTTATTAACTCTCATTGAGGTCTTTGGGATCATTTTTACTCTTATTAACCCATATTTTGGTGGAATTAATGTCTTTCCAACTTGTTTTTTTTTTGTGGGGGGGTTCTTTAATATGTTTTGGTCCCTCTCGTTGAGGATCAAAGCATATCAAGAGCAACACACTCTTGCATTGCCACACATGGGAGATCACCTCAACCCTATTTGTGTTTCTTGAAGAAAAATGCACTTATAGAAAAAAAATCAACATTTTATTGGCAACTTTATAGGAGGGTTTAGGGAAGTATATGAAAACTAATGGAAATGATGAAACCAAAAGTCTATGTTTCCATAGTTATATTTTAAAAGTAGATGAATCTATCGAACCATATGGCAAAGAAAATGTTGGAATTCTTGTTCAAGAGTAATATTATACTTTTCCTTAATTTGAATAAAACATAACATTTGTTTTTTATCTATTATGTATGACAACCTTTTCCAAAGTGTCTAAAGCAGGCTTGTCATTATCATTTCGACACCAACTGGAATGGCCAAAACAAACCATTTTGTTGATCAAGGAGGATAGAAACTCCTTCATTTCATACCCATTGAAATTCTGGTTGTTTTGGTCATTTTGGTACTAGAACAAATAGAAGAGGAGATGCAGGGAGGCAACGACATACAAGGGTGAACAAGCATGGTGATACTTAGGAAATAAATGGCACCAATGACCTGATGTGGATGAAAAAGATACGACATGATGCAATAACTCAAGAGGATAGAATGTTGACACTCAATGAGGGAGCTCAAGTGCCCAGCTATGTCAGTTGGCGATGGCAATATTCTCGCACTGCAAAGCCCTCCAAATTTGTATGTTCAAGTGCTTAGAGCTTGGTGGTAGGGACATGCCTCTTGGTGGCTTGGTGAGAACATTATGGTGCAATTGTGTGTTGGAATGGGTCAACGACCAAGGAGGGCTAAGCAAGCCCAACTGCTACCTTTTTCTTTTTTCTACCATTTCTTTTGGTGTTATATGTTTTTAGGTACATTAATGAGATTAAATGTATCTAAATTTGTAAAATACCAATATGATATGACGGAATGCTCTAGTATCCGAACAACATGTTCCAAATGCTAGACTATAATGGAATTAGCAATTATAGCATAAAGTGTCCCAAATTAAGCGGTAATCGAGACTTCAAGAGGTGATGACCCAATCGAACCTTAAGGGTGACTCGAGAACTCATGAAGGCCATCCTTTGGTTACTGATCCATGAATGATCAATGGAATAAGTATTAGTAGAGATCTAGATGTGGTGAGTGTGCTATAGAATATTTGAGCCCGACTACTTACTTCATAGCACCTTTTGACTTTAGTGCGATATTTGTACAATAGCTATAGAAATATTTTGGGAGAAGTTACTCCTTCGTAAAGTGGTATTGTGGGAGCTTGAATAAAAATACCCCTCCTCCTCAGCTATAAATAAGGTCTTACAAGTACAACTCTAAGGTATTCAATGTATACATATACTATACTTGTAGGTCGAAGTTGATAAGACTCTTTCCACGTTCCATATGTATAAGCTAATTAGCAAGATCGAAGGACCCCTCTTGTGAGGCCCCTCACTTTCACTTGGTTAGGTCTCAAGGCTCATCCAAACGATTGAATCTTCACCTAGGGGCCAAACTTGCATTTAAATCTCATGTCATTACTCCTTTGAAGAATGTCCTCGACAACTTCATGCCTATTTTCCCAAAACAATTTTATTTGTTCACTAATGAACCCTAAGTGGTTTGATCTCATCGTTTTCCCTTAAGGTCTCCCCCACTCTTCCTTTTCTATTCAAGTTCTATTGTTACATCAATAATTTCTTTATGAATATGAGCTTTCTAATGAAACTTACATGTATTATTTGCATCATATATCATATATGTAATTTCAAGCTTCGACTACCACATCATGATCATTATTTAATAGTCAATTACTCTACATCCTTATTGCTTTAAAAGAAGGTAGTGGTGGTGATTCATCTGCCTCTCCTACACCACCTTGTCTTCCCACCTCCTTAAAAAATCTATGATAAAAAGAAAAATCAATATACCAACAAAGAAATTTCATCCCCCAAAAACTCTCTAATTGAAAAAACAATATACCACAACAAATTCTATCCCTAAAATGTCTCCAAAAAAATTAAAAATAGTGAAGTACTTTTGGGCACATGGCAAAGCCAACGACATGGAGGCACGATGCGACCAAGTGGGGAGGCAGAGCTGAGGGCATGTGATGGGCTAACCGATCCTAACTCGATATGTCAAAGGTTAGGGGCGAAAATGGGTTGGATATTTCCCACCCGATCCGGATTCAAATCCAATTGGTATTAGATTTGAGAAGACATTTGGCTATCCAGTCGAATCCAGGAAGGATCTGGATATTTGAAATAGGTTTACAGATCATATTCAGAGCAGATTCAAATATTCTAGAATGGGATCCAAATATTGGGTAAATATTCCATCCGGATATCTGGAATAAACCTGGCCTTCAGCAATTCGATGGTTTGGCTTAGCACAGTGTGCCTGGCCTACCTAGCTACCCTAACCTTGTTTCCTCGAAGCTGCACCATCTAGTGGCTACCCTCCAGCCATAGCGTGCCATGGAGGAAGCACTGGTCTAGGTACGTAGTGGCCAGTGTGACAGTGAGCATATATATGCCTAGCCTTGCGGCCAAGTGCATTGCCTACCCAACCACCGCCACTTGGCCCTCAGTGCCATTGTACCCATCCCCCTTCTTTGCCTGTGCAACCAGCACGACCTCCTCCTTCCCCTTGAGCACGTCAAATAGCTTCGGTAGTTCGTTGTCAAGAAGCACTAGCGGGTGTTGCTCTAGGTCTAGCCACCCATCCTCCTCAGCTAATTCTTAGAACAGGTCAAGGTGCTTCTCAGGGCAGTAGAGCGAGTCAAGCAGCATGACGAATGCCATAACTAGTACATACAACGCGGTGAGCGGGTCGTGGAAGGGGAGCTAGCTCAGGTGGCATCAATGGAGGAAGAGGAGAACTGTTGCGGCTTCTCTCCTTCCATGACAAATGCAGAGTCGAGGTAGTGGGCTGCTTTAGCTAGAGCTTAGCTTGGTTGGCTACTTTTCTTAGCCTCGAGGAGTGGGAGGGATTTGAGCTGAGGATGTGGGGAGCATGCAGCACAAATGGGAGAGCAGGGAAATGGGGAAGAGGTTTTATTGGGGATCGGGAGGAAGATGAAGAGAGAGACGCAGAGGTAGCAGGCACAATAGCTTCTTTATTGCTGGTTGTGCTAGTGCTGCCTACTCTGCCAAGAGGAGAGAAAATAGAGAGAGCTAAAGTGTGGGTTTCTTTTTTGGTTTTTTCGGTCCAAGAGGTGATCGAAGTGGTGGAGAAGGAGCTAGGATTTGGGGAAGGTTAGCTTCTCATAATCTTTGCAAGGTAACTTACATAACCTTAATTCCCATACGACGGTATCTCTGTAATTCATGTGGTTTGATTCAACATATATTACTCTTCGTATGCATGTATTATTCATATATCTTTATCTGTTTCTGACCCAAATTCGTCACATATCTATCTATGTCTATATCCTACATAATCTATATTCGTATCCATATCACCCCGTTTTCACCCCTATCAGAGGTAATATGTTTTTTTATCCATAGCAAAGCACAATCATTCAACTAGTTTCTTTTTTTTTAAAAAAAACTACTATTATCTAGTCTCAAATGACATTGGCAAAATGCAAGAGTGAACCTTATATATGTGAATGGGGACCTTTGTACTCACCGAAGACGAGGTCCATTGGAACAATGTCTTGGACCACAAAAATAGGCAAAATGACTTATGCCTACTTTGGCTCAAGAAGAGAGCCCCCCACAAACCTATGGAAATTGACGAATATCTATAGCCAACTTGTATCGAGTCCAAGACCTATATAGGAAGAAACCTTCTTTCCAAACTATCCTTATTCATGGGCAGCTAAACAAATTTACTGGGCTTAAGTCAGGCTGGACTTGGGCCCAAAGCCCAAAATCTTGATGGAAAATAATAAAAAATTATTGAGAAAATAATTTAAAATAACATCTTTAAAAAATTATATTCAGAAAATTGGATTTTTAGGCCTTTGATTGGGCTCAAGCCTAGCCTTTCAAGGCAGGGCTTTTCTTAGCTCAATTTGACCCGATAATGAAGCAACTGCATTCAATACCGACTAAACAAAGTTTTTGAACCACCATAGAATGGCAAGAATTTTTAAGTCTTATGGTATAGTATTCCCCATGCACCCAATAGCATTTTTAATTTTCTAAATAAATAAAATTTATATGTAGGGCACATATGAAAATTTTCTTACTCTAAATGTCCGAATTTTATTCCTTTCTTCGGATACGCAATCCTATTTAGTAATTCTCCCTACTTCTTAGGATGTACATTGTTGCATGAACAACAAACACAATGCAAACAAGGGTATCTCACAAGGGACAAAAGTCCTCTTTCTAACAAATGACTCTTTCAATTTTGTCCATATAACCATGATAAGTATATGTAAAAATAAAACAAATATAAGAGATAAAAATTATACTTTCGTATTTCTTTCCTTTTTCATTTTTCCTTATCTTTCTTATCATAGCTATAGATAATGTACACCATCCATAGGTTTGATGCATACTTGTTTTGTGTAGATTTACTAAGCCCTAAAGTTTTGGAGCTGATATTTGCATGAGCACATATAATTATATTATGCATTGGTATTCCATCATAGTTTGGTTTTACTAAATTCAAGTACAAATTAACAATCTTTCTAAAGTGTTATGATGACAACAATTTTGTCCATGGGTGCATCACAATGGAGGTTCTATTTGTAATTGTATTTAAGTATTTTTTATTCATTCTTATGTCCTTATTAATATTTTTCACTTTTGAGAATCCTTTTTTTCAATATGGTTGTTCGCAAGTAGTTCATATTTTACCTACTTCAAGTCATTAATTAGCTTGATCCTGCTAGATTATTTGCATAATGTTGTACACTCCCACATTAATACCAACTACAATTTATATTTTTCTTGTAGAGTTACATTCATCGGGAATACAAGAAGAGGTTTCGCTCTGCACCTGATGTTGAGCTATTCCTAAAGGAAAACCTGTTAGAGGGATCAGAATATTTTAAAGGGAGAAAACTACAAAAGGTAGCTATCTGTTTACTTTTTTAAGAAAGCCTACTATATTTTTAAAATGATTTTAAATGAATCTTCATATCCTCTTGAGGCTAGAAATTCCCACATTAATAAGAGAAAAATAGGAAAAGATAAATAAACATAACTGATTTCTGTGGATCTAGATTAAAAACAGTGCATGTTAATCTCTCTCTCACACACACATATATATAAATATAATTATATGTCTTGTAGTATCTAGCCACGCATTTGCACGGGAAATTCGGCCAGTTATACTTAATAGACATACTTTGGAAGTCAGCAGTTTACCACCTTCACTTTAATATTTGTGCACACTGAGAATGTTCTCTAAATTAAATAATAGTGTCAGTTAATTGCCACTTCTCATATTATTTGCAGAAGCTCAATAGTACAAGTATATCCGGTGAAAATTTTCTCTTTTTTATCTATGCAGCAGTAACGCTATGCATATTGTTCTATATTTTTTCTTAGAAAATAAAATGATATTTATTTATTTATTTATTTTGCTCTCTGCAGAGGAAAGCTGATCCCAGTGGTCATGTCCGTGGTATGAGCTTGAAAACTTAGAATTATTGCATAAACTAACATGACTTGTGCTGTCATTTTGTTTTATAAGTAGTTAAGAAAATTTAGTCAAGTGGAAATATGTTAATCACTTAAACCTTAATTACCATCATTGCCAATATATTTACTATTATAAAAGAAGGACTTGGTGGTGATGGTGAGTCTGTGATGTACACTCGGCATCTTGAGTTTTACATAAATATGTGCATACATGCATATGTTACTTGAATGATCTTCTTTGGATAATTTGATTATTTGTGCATGTAGCTTATTGATTGAATGTAATTTATGTATGAAACTTTGGATAATTAGATTATCTGTGCATGTGGTTTGTGATAAGATCTTATATATGTATATAGCTTGCTGATTGGATGAAAATTATGTATAAAACTATCATGTGTAGAGATAATTACCTTATGTATATTGGTTTTTCTAAGTAATTTAGAACTTATATTATGTTTATCGATCCATTGCAATGCGCGGTCACTGGACTAATTAGTTGTAAAATTGAGATTTTAATTGTTCGCTGTTAAGTGGATCGAGTACGGAATCTAGTATTTTTCGTTTTCTAGATCATTATTATTCGCCCAATATTTGGTAAACAGGTGCAAGTAAACCAACTAGAGGAAGGAAAGCTGCCAGTACCAGAGGAAGGGGGGCTTCGACTGCTGGAAATCGTCCCCAGACACCGGATAAGCCAGCAGGTTTTCTGTAGCTTCGTCTGCATGGTGTTAATTTTCAGGAGGGAAGCATCAGCAACTAGTATATTACTAAACTAATTTTATGCCAGTGCCATGCTCGCCTTTAAAATAAGTACTGCACCGTATCAAACCTTATGGCGCTGATTATTCGTGAACTATCTTTATTTCGATGTTTGCTTGTGTGACTAGAGTCGTACTAAACTGGAGGTTACACTAATAATGTTGCGCGCTTTTCTTCAGATCCAGTATTATTTTGTGACAGTTATGCCAGAGTAATCGATCAGTGTTGTGTGAGAAGTCATCACCACACTACTACAAAAAGGGTTATATTAGACACATCGTCACAGACTATTTTTTTATGAAAACCGTCTGTGATGTATTTCGGACACATCACAGACGGTTTGTGGTTGAAACTATCTGTGATGTCGGATCATCACAGACGGTTTTATCCACAAACCGTCTGTGATAAAAGCAAGAACTTCACAGTCGGTTTTTGGCTAGAACCGTCTGTGATGAGAAAATATCACAGACAATTTTATCCACAAACTATCTGTGATGAAAGCGAGAATTTCACAGACGGTTTTTGGCTAGAACCGTCTGTGATGTTCACCTCATTTCTAACTAAAAACCGTCTATGATGTTCACCTCATCATAGACGATTCTAACCAAAAAGCGTCTGTGATGAGGTGAGGTTCTAGCCAAATAAAACCGTCTGTGATGAGGTGAACATCACAGACAGTTCTAGCCAAAAACCGTCTGTGATGTTCACCTCATCACAGACGGTTTTAATTTAAAGCCGCCACAAATAATAAAAAAAGAAAATTTTAAATATTGCTAATTACCTCGCCTATCTTCTAATTTGAAAGAATTGAAATTAAATAATATTACATTTGAAATAATTGGAACTAATATTCCATTTGCAATAATTGAAAAGAATGACCAAAACAGATTCAAAACTTCGGAGACCGTTTTGAGACCCTAAACGACGTTTTTTTGAATTCCATCGCCGTGCACGTACTCGCACAAACGATCAGGATCCGACATCTAATTTTGGCACACTTATGAAATTCGGGTGCTACTTTTCGTTATCTTTCAAACGAGCCAAAGAACGCCCCGATCGGAGTTACGAGTCAAAAGTTATGACCATTTTAACAAAAGTGCTCGGATTTCTTATTTGCAAACTAGAATTGGTGTCCAAAAGAATATAATCAGAAAGCTCATTATGTGATGATTCCGAAAAGCTCAAGAACACCAAAATCGAAGGTACAAGTCAAAAGTTATAATATTTTTACATGTTATGTGAATAGTAATGGCACATATATTGCAAGCATCATTAATAGTCAAAAGTATGGAAAAATAAATTTGAAAGTTTTAAATTTTGCTAATTACCTCTATAGTTTGCTAATTTGAAATAATTGGAAATCAGTGTTCGGGTGCTTTATGGGGTTAAAAGGAGGAGGGACGTATTATATGTTAGATATTATCATACCACCACTAAAGTATTGGATCTTATAAGAACTTTAAAGTTAAGCGTGCTTGGACGAGAGTAGTAATAGGATGGGTGATCTCCTGGGAAGGCCACACGTGTGATGTTAAAAACATCCGGATCCG
The DNA here is from genome assembly GCA_036346375.1 of Guadua angustifolia. NCBI lineage: Eukaryota > Viridiplantae > Streptophyta > Magnoliopsida > Poales > Poaceae > Guadua > Guadua angustifolia. The sequence continues at coordinate 35,695,497 of CM070506.1, read as the reverse complement.
ATCAGAATTATGAAGTTGAGCGTTCTTAGGCGAGAGTAGTATTAGGATGGGTGACATGTGTGATGTTAAAAACATCCGGATCCGATTAGAATTATGAAGTTGAGCGTTCTTAGGCGAGAGTAGTATTAGGATGGGTGACATCCTGGGAAGTCTCCCCTAATTTAGTGTGTGATGAGAGCATCATAGATAGTTCTAGACTAGAACCGTCTGTGATGCTAATTTTCACTGACGGTTCAAAAACCGTCTGTAATGTAGTTTTGTAAATCGCCTGTGATGTGGTGTTTTGTAGTAGTACCAGTTGCTCTTTTCTGATGCGAAGTGGCATTATTTGGATGGTTTTGATTATCAGTACTGGTCTGCTCTAGTTTGCCTCATGCTAGAGCTAATGCATTTCATAGTAGCTAGTCATGAAGTTTGCTTATGTGTGACTATGCATTCAGGGTAGTCTTAATTTTGTTGGATCACGTGTGCAGTGACAGGCTCTTTTCTAATGGGACATGCATTATTTTGGATGATTTTATATCGCTATTCAGCCATGTGTTTTGTGCATGGAATTATATAGTTTAGTGTATCTCATGCTTGGGCTAATGCCCTTCACATGGGGGTGAGCTTATGTTTTAGCTTCTTAATTCTAGAAGAGTTGCATCAGATAGATTCCTTATTATATATCCTTATTATCTGAAGCTTTTAGATGTTCTCTGGCCTATTTTCACGGTTCCAAACAATCTATAGCTACAATTTGTTTGTTTCTGTAGTTTACAACTTTACATAGCTCACGCATGCATGTATATGCAAATAGAGATGTGCAAAAGTTGGGGCGAATTACTAGATATAGGTAAAACAGTGGAGATATCACATACGGGACCTAGCTTTTTGCACGGTGTTTATCAAATCTTTTACTTTTAATCAGCTCCATCCCACTCAACCCCGTGGTAGACTGATGATTAAGAAAGAACAGCTAGCCTTTGCATGACCTAAACCTCACTTCCCTGGTCCTCGATCACCTAGAACAAAAGAAAGTTAGTGTATTACACATGGTATGGATAGACATACGCCGTCGTATGCGTACATAGGCGCCCGTGAGGCCGTGATCAACAAATTAATATATAGCATGGTAGTCAGGTAGCCACCAGTCACCATGCTTAATTTGGATTATCATTCTAGCTAGACCAACTATTTGTTTAGGCAAACTGAATTAAAGCACATTTGAGGTCATTAATTAAGGCACACGATCTGAATTATTACATCCTTTTGATTCATGAAAAGAAAATCGTCGATTGCGACCACGTACCTAGCTAGCTAGCCAGACATGCCGGGCGGGCCATACCATGCGCGCATATATGAGTTTAAATGAACCGTAATAGTGGATGAGAAAGGGAACATAACTAGAGCAGTACTACACAACACATCAACACCACACAACGAGCCAAGCATCTGCATGCGCCGTGTCGCGCGCGCGCGTTCACGGGAAGCCAAGTGCTTTGCCCTTTTCATCTTGTGCCGTCGCGCCGGCCGGCCGGGCCTGGCCTCACGGTTGCAGCGCCGAGTAGGTCCGGTACTTGTACTCCTCCGCCGCGGCCCCCTCCCTGTCCGCGTTGGCCGTCTTGCCGGCGGCGTGGTACTTGGGGCGGCACGGCACGTAGGTGCTGACGGGGCACGTCGTCTTGGTCCTGTGGAAGAACAAGGCGCACTCCTCGTGCGACCGCTGGTTGGGCGCCCACGGGATGCAGTTGCGGTCGACGTTGAGCTTCCCCTGCTTGAGCAGGTCCCAGCAGCACGAGCCGAGCGACGTGAAGTAGTTGCCGGAGAGCGTGAGGTTCTCAAGGCGGCCCGACGACGCGTACGCGAGTCGGCAGAGCGCGTCGGGTACCTCGCCGTAGAGGAGGTTGTTCGCCAGGTTGAGCTGCTCCACCTTCTGCAGGCACGCGAACGACGCCGGGATGGTGCCGGTGAGCTGGTTCGTGCCGGCGTCGATGACCGTAGCCTTGGCGAGCAGGCCGAGCTCGTAGGGGAGGCAGCCGCTGAGGCTGTTGTTGAGGAAGAGCACCTCGAAGAGTGTGTTCGCGGTGCGGGCGATGGACGTGGGGATCTGCCCTGTGAACTTGTTGTTGGCGAGGGAGAGGTAGTTCACCGGCGAGTCACCGAGGTTGTCAGGGAGGTTGCCGGAGAACTGGTTGTTGTTGAGAAAGATTGCCTGCACCCGCGGGAAGGAGCAGAAGACCTCGGCCGGCAGCTGGCCGTAGAACCTGTTGAAGCGGAGGTCGATAAAGGTGGCGTTCCTGAGCCCCAGCACGTCCGTCGGGAACGTGCTGGGCGCGAGCTTGTTGTTGCTCAGGTCGAGCTCGTAGAAGTACTGCAGCCCCCTGAGGTTGGTCACGGCGCCGCCGAAGTTGTTGGAGTTGGCGTGGAACAGCGCGAGGTCGGGGAGGCTGCTCACGAAGTCCTTCAGGCTGCTAGCCTGCAGCATGTATCCGTTGAAGTCCACCGACGCGATGGTACGGTCCTTGACGTTGGGCGGCCGAGCGCAGTAGAAGCCCTTGTAGCCGCAGAGGTCGGTGCCCTGCCAGCTACTGGAGATATCCATGGGGTCGCAGGTCACGGCCTTCTTGAACCTCTGGATCACGAAGTACGCCCTGTACAGCCGCTCGTTCTCGAAGTCGCACGGCCGCGGCACGGACGACGACGGCGAGCTGCCTCCCCGGCCGCCTCCTCCGATACCCCGGCCGCCTCCTCCGCCTCCGCCCCCTCCGATACCCCGGCCGCCTCCTCCGCCTCCGCCTCCTCCGATACCCCGGCCGCCTCCTCTGCCTCCGCCTCCGCCTCCGCCTCCGCCGACAACCCGGCCACCTCGTCTGCCTCCGCCTCCGCCTCCGCCGATAACCCGGCCACCTCGTCTGCCTCCGCCTCCGCCGATACCCCGGCCGCTGCGGAGGTTGATGTCGAGGTCCTGCCGGCTCGGCCAGCTGGCTTCGGTGCGCGCCGCGAGCGCAATGCAGGCAACCAAGAAGCAGAAGAGAGTGAGACACTGCGGAACCGCGCGGCCGGTGCTTGCTTGACCTGCCATTTCTGATCAACGAGAGGTGCTGGTGGCAGAAATGAGAGCAATGTGTTTGTGCTTGACTGCTTGTGTTTGGCTTTGTTTAAGAAGGAGCCTGGAGAGCTAGGGCCGGTTCGGCGCGGCGTCTCCTCCCGCGAATTGAAGGCGAAGCTACCTCCAGCGCGCGCGCGACCGTGTGGCCTGGTCCTAAGGGCGAGCAGTATATATAAACACCAGCGCCCAACTACTTATAACCTAAAGCGAAAGAGGATGGTCGTTAGGGATGGCATTATGGCTGACAAAAAAAAAATCATTAGGACTCGAATCAAAATTGTTTTGATTATAATAGTTAATATATTCAAAATTAATATGAGTCTATTTGAATGAAAAACTATTGACGTGAGTCGGCTCGATAGCGATTTGTTAGCTCAAATTTAAAATAACCACTTTAAATGATAAATAAAATTATTTTATATTGTTAATTTTGAAAGAAACTTGATAATAGCTTGTTAATCTCGATAGCCACCTGTAGGTGCCATGTTGTCTTGCCTGCGATTGTAATTGCTCTGTAGCTCCAGTGCTCTGAAATGGAAGGTTGTACCGTTGAGGATAGCATGTGCTACCATAGTGCTGTAGTCAGAACTCACATACTAAGGTCTTGTTTGGTAGAGCTATAGATTTCAGCTCTATCTCAGATCTGAAACTTATAGGCTAAAATAAAGTGAATTAAGTTTATAATTTTAGTCTAAAATATAAACAAAATGACTCACCTAAACACTCTTAATATACCTATAGCTTCAGCTCCATGGATCTGTGGAGCTAAGAATATCTAGCTCACAGATCTGGTGGAGCCGGAGCTATACCAAACACAGCCTAAGATTTTGTTTGGGATAGCTACTGATTGTGCAGATTCTGAATTCTTCAAGAATTGGGTAGGTAATAACTTCTGATTTTATATACAAATCTATTTTTGATTCTTAGAGAAGCTTCTTGGAGAATTATAAGATGTCACACACCTGATTATTGGAAAATCCAAAATCAGACAATCGAATTTCTCTCAACAGAGTCTATTTCTCGTCTCTGTTAAATTGTTCTCAGTTTCATCGACAAAGGATTTGACAATACTACGTGGGAACCGAGTTAATTGGAAAGGAACTGCAACTGCAATCATTCCTTGATCAATTTATATTTGGGGTATATGTATTACATCCTTGTTTTTTCTGTCATGTATTAAGGAAGAAAAAGCAAACAATACAGTGTCGTCAGTACATAATGACTGAGAACCGTTTAGAAGTTGGCAGAAACAACGGGAAACAAAAAGCGAGAAGAACAACAAGGCCACTAAACCGATGGGGATTTACAAAGAGCAAAAGAGGCCAAACATGCCTCAAGGAAATGATCTAACAATGGCAAAAGCATTCTGAGCTACACTGTTAAACAGCTGTGTTGTGAACAGAAAGTACCGCTGAAAATCCTGTTATTTCTTTCTTTCCAAAGGCTCCAGAAGGCATATATTATAATTTTATTTGAAATAGGGGTAGGAGCTCTGCCAATGCATTAATAAGAAGAGAACGGTTACAGATATAGGTAAAGCTGGGAGGATCAGAGGGAAAGCCTATAGAGCTATGCAAACAGGTAGGTCATGATCAGAAAGAAGGACTCATACACGAAGAAACATGAGAAAAATTTGAGAAGCGCAAGGGTGAAGCTTTAGGCCCCTGAATAGCACAACTCGCGGAACTTCATGCATTCTGGAAAGCACTCTTTCGATTCTGGACATCCTGAACAATGGTATTGACTACCAGGTGCACCGTATGATATGAGTTCGTGAAGATCCTGCCATTTCTCTCTTTCCAAAGATTTCACATGGTGACTAGGACGATGCCATCCACCTCTTTCCAGCACTCTCTTGGCACAGAGGAGCGGATTCCGCTCCACCAAAAGTGAGACCTAGATGTATGGATGTAGCGTCAGGAGGCATATGGGTTATGGTCATGTAGCGCAAAACCTACGCCCACACACTGCCTCGCGAAAGGGCATAGCAAAAGTAGGCGGCTTGTAGATTCATTATCCGATCCACATAAAACATAGACTGCACTGTGTGACCACTCCTTAGCTGCAAACCTGCCGGCCGTAAAGATCTTTTGCTGACAAAGAGTCATGCGAAGAACTTGCACCTACCGCCGATTCCTATTAGTATATTATAATTCCATCCACTCCTTCCGTCGATGCCTGTTAGTAGAAGCGCAAACTGTCCACCACCATCCCTCAACGCTGAGAAAAAGTGTGGTGGGCTTCCAAACCTGCTGTGCAAAGGTATCACATCCTAATAAAAGTAACCTATAAATTCGTTCGTAAGAAATAGCCCTCATGCAGCTGCACCTGCAATCCACTACGGGTTCCTCAAATTAGTCATCCAAGAGGCCTAAGATTCTTCTCATCGTATTCAGGTGCTCTATCAGTCTCGAACAAACATTGCATGCTGCATTTAAAAACAGAAGAAAAAGGGAACTGCTAAATTGCACTTGAGTGTTTTTTTTAAGAGCAAATAAAAGGCACGTTTAATTTTACCATATCCTAGTATTAGCTGTTTTGTGGTCTCACTGTTTCTATCAACTATTTTGTTTGGTACCTCACACAACGCCAAAGATTGGGCTAAAAGAGCTTGTGGCCAGGGCAAGCTTGCATGAAGATCAATGAACGATTTTTTTCTTCCAGGGTGTCTAGGGAGTAGGGGTGCAAACGGAGCGGATAATTTCCAACCGATCCGAGCCCGAATTCGTTTAAAACCCGATTCGAATCCGAAAAAATGATATCCGATTATATCCGAATTCGATCCGGATTCGAATCCGCCTATCCGAAAAAAATATGGGTTAAGATATGAAAAGAGAAGTATCCGATCCGTACCCGCATATCCGAGATATCCAAAAATATCAGTGTAAATTAGTGAAATAGATATCCGATAACAGATCCGATAAACATAAACATTATACATCATATAAGTTCATATGTTGATTGAAATTATACTTGGCTGCATATTATTCTTATGTAGGGAAGACACCTATTATTGAATTTGAAACACTTATATGTCTTGAAGGTTCTAGTAAAATTTTGTGTATGGTTGATCGATCCTAATATGCATGATATATATGGTTTCTGCTTTCACGTATTATCCGACTAACTATTCGTGACCGAGACTAACCATATCTGGAACAATCTGTATTCGCTCCGTATTACATGACCGAGAAATAATCCGTGATTTGTATTCGAATCCAGCCTTTGTCCGTATCCGATTCTATATCCGAGAAAAAATTTGAAATAGGATACGGAATATGAGTGAAATCCGTCCATATCCGATCCGTTTGCACCCCTATTAGGGAGCACTTGAGTATTTTTTTGCTAAAAAGCACTCAAATTTTGAGCCTTCAGATCTCGATTCAATTGATAGAATCAATTTGCCTCTTATCCTCACATTTAAGTACTCCATACACAAAACAAAAAAAAAAACACTCGAGTCACACTTAGTACGTAATTCCTTTACATCAATTATATACTAGTTTTATACAAATTAAATTATGTAGAAATGATGTGATAATTTGTAAAAAAAACATTATTTTTCTCTACATGGTATTTTATATCAATTATACACGAATTTTACACAAATTAAATTATGTAAAAAGTAACGTGACAATTTGTAAAAAAATAGAGGAACGAAACAAACTATAAAGAACACACTAAACAAAAACGTGGATCACAAAGTCAAATATTGACAAAGTCAAAATGATAAAACACGACGTAGATCACAAAACAATATCTAATAGACAAAAAAATTAAGTTCCTACAAACAAAAAAAACACTAATATCTAATAGACAAAAAAATTGAGTGCCCTCAAACAAAAAAACACTCAAGTGCAATTTAGCAATTCCCTAAAAGAATTAAACGTGCTTTGACCGGAATGTATGGTACTAGGTCGATCGGTTCAACCATTTTCCTTTTGACATTGACTTGCTATTGACTAGTTTTTGGCCTAACAGTTCTCTCACCGTGTCTCTTTTAGGTCTTATTTGGAAGACTCGTTTTCAGTCGAGATCTCTATGGTTGAACCGAGATTTTAAATTAAAATTCCGGCTCATCTATAGAGATTCTGGCTATAAATGGACCAAACATGACCTTATAGTTTTACCAGTTCCTGACTTTCTAACCTTGGGAGCACATTATTTTTCAAAATGAAAACAAAATCTTTAGGACACACTCTTGCCGTAGAACGAGCGAGCTCGGCATTTACTTCATTAACCTTTCTCGGCATTTATCGTGCACGTACGATGCATGGGATCATGGGCTCGTTTCATTGTCTAGCAGTCAGTTCAGGCAGGTTCAGTGCGTGATCGATTTGACGGGCCTCACTGAAAAGCCAAGAGTGACTCGGAATACGTATATTGCATACGTGAGTACGTGACGGATAAACATAGATTACTGTGAATACATTGGCCTACCTACTCTCTCCTGTTTTGGTAGCGCTTTGATATTGATATTTATAAAACCAGTCTATAAAATATTGCTTTCACCATTAATTTTTATTATAATATATTTATAAAAATTAGTGAATTTATAATATTATGAAAGCACTTTTCGAGACAAATCTACCTATATAGTTTTCATATATCTAATTTAAATATTTTAAAAAAATTGATAGTCAGTTTTAAAATTTTAACTATACCTACATCCAAAACGACAACTATTTGTGATAGGTGGGTTAGAATGAACCACATGATGGTGATCGTGATTATTCGATCCATATATAACCGTACGTGCGCGCACCATCTCTTGCCAAAACAATGCAAGTCATTTGCATATCTTACCAGTAATATGTTCTAAGAAAAAAGGTGTGTCACTCCGTCGTGATTAGGCAATTTCGTGCGCGCTATTTCAGCAACCGGCTATTGAGATACGATAGAATCGAAAAGGACTATAGTAGCTAGTGACTGCTGGTAAGCCTTGCCTATATCAAGAATTCAGGAGCCGCGGGATCTAGTAGTAGCTAGTATTAGCAAACAATAAATAAAGGTCTAGTCCATTTTCAACAGATAAAACTTCTATTTTTCTCAACTTGATGTATGCAATGCTTAATTTCTCTTGCTAACTTAACAAATAGACTATATAAAATAGGTAAAGCTTCCTATTATTCAATGGTTGATAGACTGTTACAATTGGTCATAACTCTTTCGGTGTCAACAGCAACCACAGAGCGAGTATTTTCAACTATGAAACTTGTCAAGACCCGCATTCGAAATAAAATAGGAAATGACTTTCTTCGACATTGCATGATAGTTTACATTGAAAAAGAACTAGCAGCGAAAATTAGTTCAGATGAACTTATTGACTTATGATCTTCTAGGTAGTTGTAGAACTAAATTTAAGTTAATAGAGATGTAAGTTTCTTATTCTAAAAAATATGTCATATTTTTCTTGTGGACATATAGTTATGCTATTTTTAAATTTAAATGCATCGATATTGCTATGATATTTTGTATGGATACTATAATATTTTTTAGCTAATCCACGTAGCCCTCCTAATCCAAAATTCTGGCTCCGCCCTTATTCAGGAGTGCGCCTGCGCAATTACATTCAGGAGACATAGCAAGAAGAATGCATAGCAAGATTCTGAATTTTACCGTCCTAGTTCTCTATGGACAGCTAAACAGGTCGCAGTAGTGGCTTCCAGCCTCCACCAGTGAAGTCGGCTAGCTATCTGTAGGATGCAAGTATGCAACTCCCACCGGTGCTGGCTATTCTGTACTCTGTAGTGTACACACAGAGGGTGGATGCGGTGGTTGACACGGCCCTCGCGCGCTTTGGTGCCTCCTCGGACGGCACCATCATTATGATCGCGCATCCATTGGCGCCCGGTGGGCAGACAGCCGGGCCAAACCGACGACGCGGCTGGGCGTCAAAAAATGCGCGCTCTCACGGCAAATCGGAGGTGGTGGAACCTCCTGATTGGCAGGGCTCCGCCGGTAGGGCACCGTCGCTACCGGCGGAGCCAACAAGCTTCAGGAGATTTGATGGCTCGAGACAAAGGTCTACCTTCAAAAAGCTCTATTTTCGTAGCGGTTACAACAGCGAAGTTATACTACAACCTAATAGTAGAGGTGGGTACTTGGGCTGAGCCGAGCTTTTTTAAGTCGGTTTGAGGTATGGCGATACGGTTCGGTCTAAAGTTTGGCCCGGTACGAAATAGACCGTGTTGGACTGGCACGGACTGTACTGAGCCCAATGACCCAGGGCATAAGGAAGAAACCCAGCATAAATGTCACGGATCTGCAGAGTACGAGTATTATGGACGCACTCAACAGTATAGACGCCACCCCTACTGCCGACACCTAAGAGAGACGGGCAAGAGGGGAGATAGAGCTCTCTCTCACCCGTCTCTCTAAATCTCCCTCTCGCCTGTCTCTCTCAATCTTTCTCGTCTGTCTCCTTCACTCTATTTCTCGCCTATTACCCATCTCTCGTCCGTGTTCAGCATATTCCCCTCACTCTATGTAACTGTTCATGAATAAATAAGTTTTAGTTCTTTTTCTCTTAATATTTGTGTCCACTGTCTCAACTCCATACGTCTCCGGCTCCTTTCCTCTTATTACAATAGTGCAAATGGGTCGAGTCTAAACCGGCATGGCACGAAACAAGCACAAAACGTAAATAGGCCATGTTTGAACTCATCGAAGGCCAGGCCAGCCAGGCCAACATAGCACGATAGACACGACAAGCCGTCGCGGCTCAACGTGGTTTAGATACAAAACACGATAGATCTATACCGGCCCAATACAACGCCCACCTCTACTAATAGCTCATGGCCAGGAAGCTCGGCGGTCACCTGTCCTAAGCCGGGAGTTAGATCCGCTGATGACCGTTCCTGTGAATCGCGCTGCGTTACTAGCTCGGTGTAGTACTAGTGTGATCTTCTGGTGTACAACAACTGTACACCAGGCTGCGATCTGCTGTTGCACGGTCTAGACTTCGTCTCTAGTTGTACCCACCGTGCTATTAAATTGTAGTGATACTTACTTTGTATGCAACGACGTGAAAAAGGTTAGACCAGCTAGTCTAACCAGGCATCACATGCTGCTGAGAACTTTTGTTCGGGTCCCAGGAAGTTGCTGCTTATTTCGTGCTCAAGTGTGTCGTGATTGGTAAAAGTATTTCCAACATGAGATTTGCAGTAGTTAGCCTCTATAAATTGGTAAAAGTATTTTCACTCTGGCCTGATTGCTTCAAGCTCTATAAATTTATGAAGCCACTCCGTTTGGCTAGCTTTTCCTGCTCTACATGAGAATCCAGAGCAAGATGGTAGTAGAGTTGCCAAATAAGTAGCATCGTTACTACACAAATACTAGGAAAATTTCGGATTATGCATGTGGATTGGCTTAAAAAAAGGCATTCTTAATTTAATATAGGGGTGTGATAAAAACAAATTGATCGATGCTGAAGTGAAATTTCGTATTCGGTTCACATCTCGAAGGTGGGCGGAATCTGAATTTTGGACAAAATCGGGCCAAATTTTAAGAATAAAATTTGCAATCCGGAATTTTTGAACCGAAATTCACCCAAAATTACCAATATTTCTGCAGAAATCTTAACAAAATTCAACCAAATGAAAAATGATCAAAACGATGTTAAAATTTTTTGTGGATGGTTATAACACATCTCTAATTTTCTTATAAAAATTTCATATGATGATCAAGCCTGAGGAATTTTTTAAAATTTTGACAGTGCTATTGTCCTCATAAAAGGCTGACCGACAAATTTCAACCGAATGTAAAATGTGCAAACCATGTTAGAAAATTTTGAAATTTTTTGTGGATGGTCCTGTTGTATCACTAATTTTCTCATAACATTTTCATATAATGATAAAGCTTGAAGAATTTTTAAAAATTATGACAGTATTAATGTCTTGATAAAAGCCTTACTGTGTTACATATATTGTTTCCATATATTTGATTGAGCAACCAAGAAAGTTTACAATTTTTGAAACTTTTATAAAATGGTTTTGAGGAAATTCTCAAACTCTCTTAAGAATTTTGGATCATGATCACACTCGAGCGAATTTATAAAATTGTGACACAGTTACTGTCTTAGTTTTGTTCATTCTGTTTTTGAATTTTTAAATATAACAAATGAAGTTCAATTCTTTTGAAAAATTTTCTGTATGATTCTAGACTACTAAATACCATAATTTTTTTCAAAGCATGATGAAGCTTGAATAATTTTATAAAAATTTAACAATGTTTATACTATTTTTATAAAACGTCTTAAAAATTTTGTTTTTCAACAAATTTTCATGGAAGATGACATTCTTAAGGGTTATTGACCCAAATCTGGTTCTTAAAAATCAAAATCTGGTCAAAATACTCGAGATTTGGTGCAATTTGCCAAAATTTTATGGAAATTTCCAAAAAATACTATAGCAATTTGATTTTTTTAATTTATTTTATCCAGTCGGGATTTTGAATCTCATCCCCAACTGAAATCTGAAATTTCACCAAGATTTTGAACTATGAATGGAATAGAAAGTGAATTTTTTTCTTAAAAGTTGAAATTATTGAGATATGATCGAACTCTTATCTCTTGTGTAGGCGAATTCAAAAAAATCCCTAAAAGGATTTTTGGCTATAAATATAGCACTCTGTTGCACAAGAGAAATAAATCTATAATCAATAAAAAGATGAGAGTTTGTCTCACTATATTATATGTGTTCTTCGTGATTATTCTATTTGTTCGACGATGCATTATGATTGATCTACGATAATCATCAGTGTTTTTCAATACGTTATTAGCATCGAGCATTCCAAAGTTGAACAAGATTTTTCTGCCTGCATCAATTTACTCTATATCGAATTTTGACGGGTATCGGTAGATTAATCTACTATAAGTCATGCATAAGCTTGAAGCACATAACTTAATCACATCTGAGCAGTTTTTTTAGTCATATAAATTAATTTCCCTAATTACCTAGATTAGTCGTTCTTAATCATGAATTAGAGACTAGATTAATTTAATTGCCAGAATTATGGGATCTGGTTACTTTTCACGAACAAATTAAAATCGACCATCAACCGTGACGTGCCGGTGGATGCACCCAGAAGTCGCCACCGAACCGCCGAATTGTCGTCGAACTCGCGGTAGAGCTGCCCCTCGTCGATTGCAATCCACTGATCACACGCCTAGCCCAAGCACAGCTGCGTGCCCGTGAACAGCGTTGATCGAAGCGACGCCTTTGCCGGCCCGCCACAGTCGACATTTGTCCACATGATGATGGTGCGCCCATAGCAACCGCACATAGCGCCAACACAACCTGCCGCACACACTCGCAGCCACGAACTCATGTCGCCTAAGCCACACCAGACACAAGTGCCCGCTCCTCGTGCATAGTGTCATCATCGCTCCCGTTGAGTCGCATTGCAATTGTCGCTTGGATCCACTTTGTAGTTGCTTGAAGCTCCGTCACTGCCTGAGCCACCGCCACACACCTCGTCACCACTTAAAACCCTAGCAGCATCGTTGTCTCGTTAGGCAAAAGGCGGCGACGGGTAAAACCCTAGCCACCCAGTCTTGACAGGCCATTGCAGGGCGCATGTCCTATGGGTCACAGCCATCCGTGAGCATGGCCCACAGTTGTACAGCTTGTTAGTTTTTGACTCAAAAAAAGAATAGGAGGGGAAGCAACAATTTGTACTTTAACTCCTATAGTTTGGTTAATTGCATTATATATTGCGGTTGCAACAATTTTAAAGTTTTAATCCCTGAAGTTTCAAATATTTGCATATATATCTATTGGCTATGGTAAATTTTACATTCTAGACCCTTCTACCTGTCGGCCCGCTGTCTGGATCTTTGAACGTTGAGTCCAAATATTGAAAGGATTAGGTAAACCAGTAAAGTCGGTAGGAAGCAAAATCACTTAATGAGTTCATTTAAGTGTCATCTAATGGCTGAGTTACAAAGAGAAAAATCAAGACCATCATCCAAAGGTTGACAAAAAGTATTCGTTTTACTGCAATCACTGTATTCCATCTTTTGTCGTTAGGCTTGATCTTTAAGTTGTTATTGAAGTCATTGACCTTCTGTTGGGTAAACTTTTGTAACCTGGTGAATGAGAAAGAGGATCAGCTTTGGATTCCTCATACTTTAGTCTCTTTAGTTTGTTAGGGCTTTCTTTCGTCTATTCTTGTTTTGTTCTCTAAGCTATCTCTGAAATATCGATCTAAATTCACTGCTGAGTTCGGATTTTATTTGGATATTAACAAAATGGTATCAGAGCACCCTCGATGATTGATTGGGTTGTTGGATAAAGGTTGGCATAGCCGTAAAATCCCTCAATCTGGGCAATCACGGGAAGATTGATGTCGGCAAGTCTTCACTCTCAGGAAGAAGTTGCAGAAGTACTAGAGATGGAGAATCGGGTTGAGATTGAGAATATTCAGGAGAGGTTGACAGATTTGGAGGTGCTTAGATCTGATGTAGCTAAAATCAAAGCATTTCTAATGAGTCAACCAGGGCAGATGGGTGATGCAAGAGGGAGTTCACATGTTCCTACATATGTAGAAGAAGGAACTTCTCATGGACAAGCAATCTTGAACCATCAGGTGATATCTTCAATCTTACCTCACTTGATTCCAAACAGACCTTTACATGTGGATCCTCCGGCAATAGCTAGCAGTGGGTTACCAGTATACACTCTTGGCATTAGAACTTCATCACAAACCAATCTCAGAGAACAGGGAGGGTTTGGAATACCTAGAATCTCCTCCCATGTACACCCACAGATAATTCTAACCTAGAGTGGCTTGATTATGGAGTCCGGTCCTAATACTTATCAGCATGGAGGAATGGGACCTTGGAGCTATCCCTCATAGATACCAACCTATCATCATCCCAACTTTGTCCCAACCTTGTCTCCTAGAGTTGCATACAACCGGATAGTACCATCATAAGGAATACATCAACCTAGAATTCGTCTTTTCAATGCTCAAAGGAATATATATTTGGGCGATAACAACCAGTCCCACCATTATGTAGAAGCTGTGATAAAGGGTCCAAAACTAGAACTAAGTCTGTTTGAGGGTGATAATCCCTTAAGGTGGATTGAGTTATGTAAAAATTATTTTGAAATGGCTGGCAGTCCAGTGGAACAATGGGTCAATTTGGCTTCAGGACATTTGATCAGTCGAGCACAAACTGTAACAGCCCGGAGCCCATACGCGCCACGGATGCTACCAACCCTCTAAAATATTAAGACCGCTTAGAAACTAAGCCACCGAAATTACAAAATTTCGACATGACCTCTAGAACAGAGGACATCCACTCGCCAGACAAACGAATAGCGACAAATATGATATCATTCTAGCAGGGTCCTTAGTTAAGCAATCACACATCCAAAGAATTTAAGAAATCTCTTTACGATGAACCATAAATTACAAACACATTAATTACATTCAGATTTGATGACTTTGTTAAATAAATTCTTTGGAGACCGCGATCGTGCACGTGTTACTACTTCCCAACCCGATGAATCATCTTCAAGGTACCTAAACAGGAAGCAAACAAGCGTGAGTCCCAGACTCAGCAAAGTGCAACAAGTAGGAAAAGTAAGGCGTTAGACTAAAATGCCACTATTAGAAGACATCAAGTAGCAGTTCCTTAAATTGACATCCGTAAATAAAAGAAACGGTTGAATTCATAAAGGATCCAAGAGCACAATTAATTCATCATTTAAATAACCCTTACTTAACTGAAACATCCAGCAACAGGAGTAGTAGCAGCTCCACTTACCTCAACCAACTCGACAATGTAATAAAACCTTACCCATGCCTCGGAAATCAATTCTGGATGAGCCCACGACTCAACTCTCAACCTGTTCCTTCCATTCTTATCATTCAACATTTATCAATCGCAATACACAAGGCAATGAAATGTTTTTATGCTTTCATTCACATAATATTTCATGCATATTTGTAATACTATTTAATACAACACAACCATGCATTTCGTTCACCTAATAACCCATACAAATATGCAATACTATATAATGCAACACAACCGTGCATTTCATTCACATAATAACCCATACAGATATACCATACTATATAATGCAACACAACCGTGCATTTCATTCACATAATAACCCATACAGATATACAATACTATATAATGCAACACAACTGCAGCATTTCATTCACATAATATCTCATGCAGAACGCAATGATATATAATGCAACACTATATAATTTCAAAACATTTTCATCAATTGACTTTGAGTTCATAACTTGACTTCACTCCACGTTATTCTCACCACATAATTAGCAAGGCAAAGAAATGCGCTAATTCATCAAATTCAATTCAATCTCCCCTTTTTGGGTTGAGTCCACGACTCAACCTTCAATTTCCACAATCACCATCCATATGACACACCATTTATCACAACACTCAATATCAAAGATGCAATGCATATGAATGCTCATTTCCATGCACGTACCGGTACTGCCGAGTGCCCACCCGTCGGTGTGCACCCTCACGTCCCTTCCATCCCGTAGATGGAGGGTGCCTACTCTTCGACTCGCTCCCATACATCCACGTATATGGGACTACGAGGTAGGACTTTCGTGCTCACTACATGTGAGCACAGAGGCCCGCATCAGAATGGGTCGCCTCTTCCATCATGAATGCACAAATGCAATAGACATAAACAAGTTTGCAAAATACATTCATTTCTCACATTTGTATCCATACTATCAATACTCATATCCGCATTCCCAACATTCTTATTCATCTTCTCATCTCTCATGTTCTTATTCTCGACACTCATATCTACATGGTCACAATTATCGTTAATACTCCCATTAAAGTCATAATCCAGTTTCATGATCGCCAAATCATCCCTTCTTATTAATCCAACCTCCTTACTTCATTAGTCACCTTATCCATTCATACTAGTGATAATAGTATGACCTCTCCAAGATGGCTCTTCATAATCGCAAAAAGTTATAACCTTCAACTTTCAACACTAATCCATTCAATCAACGATGCACTTGCATCCGGTTACTCAACCTTTTCATCAAAAGACAGTTACCCCACTAGACGTGCTTATAAACACAAATGCAGCCATAGCATAAGCATATAAATAACACAAGCAATCAACTAAATAGCCTATAAGAGATATACGGGTTACACTTGCATATATAAACTTGTTTTCAATAATAGCATAACCATTTAATCATTCTCACTCATCATATCGCCTGCAAAATCAAGCATGACAATAATAAAGTAATACATGAATAACAGTAACATTGCAAAAACACATAATAGCCATCTATGCCACATTCACTACAACGCACTTGCCTTTAACTCATCGAACGGTGTGGCGGCGGTTGCCACACCCGGGGTCACACCACCTGCACATGGATATAACCCACTCAAAAACACGCCCATAATTCAGTACAAGACTCATAACTAAGTCGACTACGCAATCCCACTTCTAAATCTCAAAAATAGCAATCTGCCAACCCGGGACAGCACTCGGTAAAATAGCCATAACTTTTAGTCAGATGATCGAAACTTAGCGATTTCAGTCGCTATTGAAAGATAATTCGATTATCTACAACTTTTTCTATAGCCAACCGACCGGGAAAAGCACCGATTATTCTCAGATTTGCGACGAACTGCAGACAGCCGCAAAAATAACGCGTTCTGGACAGCACGCGGTAAAATAGCCATAACTTTTAAACGGTTTAACGAAATTTAGCGATTCCAGTCTTCATTGAAAGGTAATTCGATTATCTACAACTTTCATTATAGCCAAACCCCAGAAAATGCATGCAAAATTTTCAAATTGCAGTTCTAACCAAGGACAGAAATCTGCCCGAACCGAAACTCCCAAATTTCTCTAGTCTCTCCATTCCCCAACTAAATGCATTGCAAAAACAAGAACCCTAGCCAAACATTTCATCAAACACCATGTATGCAAGAAATCTCACCCCAAAATTTCTAGGGTTTTACCTCCAATCATACTCATGGAGGAAAGGAGGTGGAGGAGATGCTCACGGAGGAGAGGTCACCGGAGTTGGAGCGGAGGTGGGGTCACCGAGCTGGAGGCACTCAGTGGGAGGAGACAGGAGGGCGGCGAGCACGGAAGGAGCCAGAGGCGTCGGCCAAGGGGCGGGGAAGGCACCGCCGCCAAAGCGGGCCGGAGGAGGAGGGCGCCGCCACCGAGCTGGCCGGAGGAGGAGGGGAGTTCTGAGCCAGGGCCGCCCGAGAACCGACGGGAGGAGAGCAAGGTGCTGGTCAGCAGCACGGGAGGGGAAAACCAGAGGCTAGGGATTTAATTTGGGCTGGACTAGGGCTCAAGCTTTAGGGTTTGAAGTACCCCACAAAGGCCCAAAACCAGCACCCATCGGCCCAACCTTCTTACGGACATTCCGAAAAACCAAAGGATGACCCGCAAAGAAAACTCATACACAACCAAAAGAAAACATTCCCTGAAGTTCACCTAGGATATTACACAAACATGATTCATGGCTATAGGAATCTCATGGCAGTAGTTAAGTTGGTCTCAATTCAGTGTTATTCTATGTGATAGATTTGTGGAAACCAATGCTTATGAAACTGTGGAGAAATTACAAAATATCAAACATTTAAGCTCGGTAAACAAGTACATGGATTATTTTGAGAGATGTGTGGAATTGGTAAAAAGTGATCATCCATATCTTCAAGAGAACTACCTTTTGAGTTGTTATATCGGGGGATTGAAGGATGAGATCAAATATGACGTTAGCAATCATCAACCCAAAGGTTTGCTTGAAGCCTATTGGTATGCAAAATTAGGAGAAAAGAAGTTTAGGGCTAGAAGAAACAGTCATAACGGAGGCAGTTTAAAACTCAAATCTCATTCTAAAGGACAGAGGACCTTGACTCGAAAGATTGTCAGTCTTGAAGGTCCTGAAAACCAGAAAGGAACAGCACCAAATCAGAAAGAAAAATTATGCTGGCACTGTAAAGTACCCTGGACATCTGGCCATCATCTTCAATGCAAAGTAAAGAAAGCCTTACATGCTATTTTGCTGCAAGGAGAGAAGAAGGTAATGGAGGAGATGGAAGTGAAGTAGCTAATGAACAAGGCTGTGTGACTGCACCGAGTAGCCTAATCTAAATGATCAAACAGAAGCCGAAGAAACACTGATGCAAATTTCAGCACATGCAGTACATGGTACTTCAGGACCTATTACATTTGCATTTGTTGTGTGTATTGGCATTAAGAGAGCTATTGCTTTGGTAGATAGTGAGAGTACAGATTTATTCATGGATTACGAGTACATCGTGAAGAATGGGTATCCACTAAATTTCATCCTGGGGAAATGAGTCACGATAGCTAGTGGAGGGGAGCTCCTATCAGATGTTAAAGTCAATGACCTTCAATATAATATTCAAGGTGTACCTTTCATCTGCAGTTTCAGGTTACTCAAATTAGGCAACTATGATGTCATTTTTGGAGCAGGCTGGATATACGAACATAGTCCAATTCTTTGGGACCTTAAGAGGATGATATTGACCATTCAAAAGGAAGGATAGCTCACACAATTTAAAAATTACACCCAACCTACAACCAACTTCAGTATCACTGTTAATCAATTCTACAAAATAGTTCCTAATGGTGTGAATGGATGTCTCATTCAAATTGATACACTGAACTTGGAACCTAGAAGCTGTGATGTTCAGGTTCCATCAGAAATCCAAGAAGTTCTTGACCGATGTGCCAGTGTTTTTGAGGAGAGAAATGAGCTGCCACTAAAAAGGAGTTGTGATCATGTCATGCATTTGGGAGTGGGGACTGAACCACCCAATCTTCAGCCTTATAGAGTCCCTCACTACCAGAGAGACACCTTGGAAGAGATCATCAAAACTTTGTTGGAAAATAGGGAAATACGCCCTAATTTGAGTTCATACTCTTCTTCTGTAGTAATGGTCAGGAAGAAAGAGGAAGGATGGAGGATGTGCGTGGACTTTTGCCAATTAAATTCTATAACAATCAAGAATAAATTCTCAATACCAGTGATCGAGGACCTATTGGATGAATTACATTTGGCGACCATATTCTCTAAATTGGATTTGAGGGCTAGTTATCACCAAACCCGAATGAGAGAGGAACACATTCCAAAGACTGCTTTCAAAACTCATATGGGTCATTATAAATACATTATCATGCCTTTTGGATTATGTAATGCTCCTCCCAATTTCCAAGATTTAATGAACCAGGTATTTGCTGATCACTTGAGGAAGTTTATATTGGTGTTTTTTTACGACATACTCATCTACAGCAAGGGTCTACAAGACCATCAAGAGCTTCTAGAGATTTGTCAGTGTTTCGTATAACCAACAAGTAAATTTGTAAGTATAGGGGTCGCACGTCCCCTCTCCTTGAATGGTTAGACTAAGGAAGTCCCGGATATATACTGGTTCGGGCGGAATGTCCCTACGTCCAGTTCGTGGTGGTGATTCTCATTGCTCAGAGTATGGTGGGTTACAAGCGAGGGCTAGGGACAGGCCCTTAGCGCTCGTCCGAGTAGGGGAGCCCGGGAGCTAAGAACGCTCGCTCGGGTCGGAGGGCCCGAATTGGGTCGGGTGAGCAAGTGAGGTAGAATGCAAAAAATGAGAGAGTCCTCCCTTCCTTGAGGGCCTTGCCTCCCTTTATATAGACGAAGGGGGCAGGTTACACGGGAATTCGGAGGAAAGACGTAGGGGTATGCTATGCCCGGAGTCCGGTCTTGATCCCGTGGTGATAGATTCTGTTCATCCCATGCGGGTTGGTAGACACATCTCGGCAAGATTCCGGGAAGGTGCGACCTGCCTCCGCCGCCGCCAGATCTTGACGTTGTTTTGGCAGATTCAGTGTTGTCTTGGGGCGGAGCCGTCCCCCATGCGTGGCTCGACGGGGTGAAGGGATTCGCGCTGACCTAGCGGCCCTTGCGTCATCTTGAGAAGGAGCCACCTGCTTCAGCATGGACGTCGGGTCCATGGGGCAGGTGACCAGCTTGGAGTCGACGTGACGGGGGTCGTTGAGGCGGAGTTTTGCCAGGGTTCTGACCGGGGGCTTGGTCGGAGCCTACGGGGACGCCCGACCAGTAGCTTGGTCGAAGCGCCCCTTGTGGGACTAATCGAGGCCGAAGATCCTTCGTATCCCTTTGGGCCTAGAGCTGGGCCCAAGATGGTTCATCTGGTAATTCAGCCGATATTTAGGGATAATCCCATCTGTGAGGGACGGAGGCTTTGGTAATATCCCCTCCCGCGCTCCGCAATGATATCAGCGGTTTGGTCCTCGAGTATAGATGACTGAGAGAAATACGATCTTGAAATAGATGTATACTTTGTTGTGGGGTACCCCTGGTATGAGTATTCATCAGTAGCCCCCGGGGCCATCTTGAAACGCGTGCGCTCCCGGATGGACCCTTCGTCTTCGGCGGCGCGGTCTCCCTCAACTGGCGTGACGACGCTTCGGCTTATCTTGGTGTTCAGCTTTGAAGATGATGGGAAGGCTCTCCCTGTGGAACTTTGGGGTGACCGCCCTGGTCAACCGAGTCCGTCCGACTTCGATCGTCCGGTCTCGGCAAGGCGATGGCCACCGTGGGTGTAGCCTTGAGTGAGTCGAAGAGTTGGTCGAGGGGTTATTTTGGTCGGTGAATATCCGTCTGGGCGAATCCAGTGGACCCAGTTGGATCCGAGCCCCCGAGCGGATCGGAGGGCTGACTTTGTTGGCGGAGTCCGACCGACTTGGTCGGCCGGTTTCGGCCAGGTGCGCGCAAGCGCACCCGGTGGGTGTAGCCCCCGAGCCCCCGAGTAGGTCGGAAAGCTGGTTAGGGGGTTACCTTTGCCAGATGAGCCCGATCGGCTTGGTCGGGGGGCCCTGGTTCGACGCCGTTCCGGTCGGTGCGGATACTTAGGTGCCTTGTGCGAGGTTCCGGTTCCTGAATGCTCGTTTTACGTCGTAGCCGGACGTGGCCGTGGTCGGCAGGGACGCCCAGATGCTTTTGCGAGAGGTTCGGTTCCGAATGCTCGCTTTACGTCAGAATGATCGGCGGCCGTGGTGGCGAGGATGCCCAGATGCCTTCGCGAGAGTTCGGTTCTCGAATGCTCGCTTTACGTCGTAGCTAAACCTTGGCCGTGGTCGGCGAGGATGCCCAGATGCCTTCGCGAGAGGTTCCGTTCCCGAATGCTCGCTTTTTACGTCTGAGTCGACGCGCCGTGGTCGGCGTGATGCCCAGATACCTTCGCGAGAGGTTCTGTTCCCGAATGCTCGCTTTTACGTCAGAGCCGGACGCCGCCGTGGTCGGCAGGATGCCCAGATACCTTCGCGAGAGGTTTCGGTTCCCGAATGCTCGCTTTACGTCGTGGTGACGCTGCCGTGGTCGGCGAGGATGCCCGTGATACCTTCGCGAGAGGTTCGGTTCCCGAATGCTCGCTTTACGCCGTAGCTGGGACGCGGCCGTGGTCGGCGAGGATGCCCGGATGCCTTTGCGCAGAGGTTTTGGTTCCCGAATGCTCGCTTTACGTCGAGTCGGACGAGTCAATGAGGCTAATTTAACGCCGAGCTAAGCGAGTTAGTTTGCCGGTTTAACGCCGAGCTAGGCGAGTTAGTCGGGTGGTTTAACGCCGAGCTAGGCGGCGGGCATTCGCTCCCGAGTCTCGTCGGCGAGGCTATCTGGCGGGAGGAGAGACATTGCTCGTCCCCGCGGTACGCCCGTCGCAGTATGGGACTGGAGGGTGAGCAAGCGTGTTTACCTATACGCCGGCCGAACACCGTGCTCGTGGAGCTAAAGCGGGTTATCCGAGTGGGCCTTAGGGATCCCCGGTCAGGATCTCTAGCGGATCGGCCCTTCATCGGGCGTCCGACCTGCTTGAAGCGACCCATAAAAAACCTTTCTTTACTCGATCCCGTATGGGACCCCGAGCCGTTCGTAACCCGGGGCACAGCTGGCTGCTACCCTTCGAGGGGCTCCGCGGGAGAGTTTGAAGTATGGTCTTGGACACGAGTTAAGGCGATTAGGTCGTCCGCCAACCCAACTAGAGACCCACCGAGGGTTCGTCTTGGACTCGCCCCTCGCTCGTTTCGCCTGCTGGGGGCGGCTAGGGATCCACTTGGTGGATTTTGCCTTCGAAACCCGCAGCCAGGTGTTGATCGTGAGGCATTTAAGCCCTCTCGCCACCTCGAAGCCGCTACGGCCCGGTGGGCTTTTCATACCTGCTTTGGCTCAGCTTGAGCCGGCCCGGAGGTGGAGATCGAGAGGTCGCAGGGCGTCCCGCCCGGAGCGATGGCCTGGCGCCTCCTGCTAGCATTTAATGCGCGTGCGGGAATTAAATGCTGTTTAAATGATTGGGGCGATACGTCTTACGGCGACGGCGTGGCGCTCAGACGGACGGACGATGCTTCATACGAGGTCCGCTTGACTAGCGCGCATCTGGTCGGCACGCGTCCGGCTAATGCCTGTTTCGGCTGGTGCCTGTTCGGCGCCCATAAGCTCGGCGTTGGGGGGTGCTAGGGCACGCTTCCGCCTTTGCTTTTGCAGCACCCTCGCCTTTGCCTTCCTCGCCCCTTGCCTTCGTCTGAGACGAGAAAAGAAACAAAGGAGTCGGGAGAGAGTCGCTTACATTCTTCTCCTCCGACTTTCGATTGCTCGCGTACTAGAGATGTCGTGGTCGGAGTGCACCGCTCAGCTCAGCCGCGCGCTTGGCCTGGAGAGGAAAGGGTTCCTCCCCCCGCAAGATGTCTCGAAGTGGAGGGTTCCGACGGGGCCGTGGAACCACCACGAGGAAGGGGAGATCGTGGTGCCCCGGGTTTTATGAGTGGGTTGGACTCCGCTTCATCCTTCGTCATGGGATGCTGCACCACTACGGGTGGAGGTGCATCATCTCAACCCCAACGGCAGACTCCACATAGCGATCTTCATGACTGTGTGAGGCCTTCTGGGATCGAGCCCCATTGGGCGTGGAAGTACTTCTTCTCACGCCGATTGTGGAAGGACAAGGCGCGGATGCTACGGCGTCCATGGAGGCGCGCCCTACAACGCGCGACGGCCATGAACGGAGTACATCCCTTGAAGTCGCCGACGCCGAACGGGGTGGCACTCGAGTGGTTCTATGCTCGAATCTGGGGCAAATACCAGCCTTTCACCGGCCGTCTCCCGAGTCGAGGGGCGAGTGGGCCGGGGCCCCGATCAAAGGGAGAAGAAGAAGGTGGCATCGATTCGAGAGCGGATCAAGCTCCAGCAGAGCGGGGCTGACGACGATGCCGCTTATCGCAGCGCATTCATGAGGATGCGCGTGCAACCCTTATGGAAAGAGGGCGCCGATGTACTGCATTTGCGGGCATCCAACCCCATGAGGATGGTCGCACAGCAGCTCGCGTCGGAGCTCGAGGCTGTGGTGGCTGCAGTCTTTGGTCGGGAGCACCACTGCAAGTGGCGGTGGCGGCCCGAGCCTTTCTCGAGGAACCCCTGGATTTGGTAAGTTTAGTGATTCCTTTCTTCTTTCTCTTCCACCCTCACCTTTAGCATATGGTTTGACCTACGCCTTTGTGCTATCCGGTGGGCGGCAGATGGTGCCGCACCGCCTGCTAGGGAGAAGCGAGAGGGCCCAGGTCCGCGAGACGGCCGCCCTGAAGGAGTCCGACCGCAAGAAGCGGAAGGAGGAGAAGAGGAGGAAGAAGAAAGAGTGCGCGACTAAGGTCGCGCGCAGGAGGCCTCCGAGTAGACCGCTGTCAGTACGGCCGATCTGGAGTCGTCCTCAAGCAACGGAGGTGGCGACAGCCTCGACGATCCGTACGGGGCCCTCCTCGGGCCGTTCATCGGCAGCGAGCCCAACGAGGGCGCCGATACGAGCGCCGCTATCGACGATCCCCAGGTGGAGGTACCCCGGGGGGAGACGTCCCTAGGGAAGCGGAAGGGCGATTTGCCTTCGCCAGGGAGGCCGACGAAGAGGATGCGGTTGTCGCTGCAGTTCCCTCGCTCAGAGGTAGTCTGCACCGGAGCGACGGTGGCCCAACGAGAATCGGCGCGGATCGCCCCGGCAGCGGTTGGGCGTTAGTGCCATTGCTGCTCGCCGTCGGAGTTGGGACCACCGCAGGAGAAGAAGGCCCCGAAGAGTCTGAGCGCCGAGATGCTCCGCGCCCTTGATGGGTCGAGGTCCCGGTCGGAGGCCGAAGGAGATGAAAGAGAGCTTCTGCCACCGCTGCCAGGGCTTGTGCCAGCTGGCGCAATCCTGGCGCCTGTCGCGACCCTGCCGTCGTCGCCGAGGGGCCCGCCAGAGAGGGCGGTCCAGACGCCGGGGGCGGTTGACACCGAGGCGTAGGCAGAGGCGGCGCATATCCTTCCGAATGAAAAGCGCCCGGCTCAGGCTAACTGGCGAGTAATGACCCAACCGGCAAGCGCATTCATACTGACATCGAGGCAGAGGCCGAGTCGTGGGGGACCTTCCAAGAGGGCACGCAGCGGGTGGAGGCTCATCTGAGCCAGATTCGGGAGGGTCTGGCCTTCGCCCTTGGCTCAGCTGATGGGGCGCTGAAAGTCATTTCTGAGGTAACCGACCTGATCAGCCAGGTAAGCCCGACCGAACCCTTAGCTTCAGCCTTCGACTTACTTTAGTGGTCAGCAGACTAAACGGAGTGCCCTAAGCTTAGCAAGAATCAAGATCGGTCGGGGAAAAGTAGGGGTTCCAGCATATCTTGTATGAGCGGAGGATGGCCGCCGCGGAGGGGGACGTCCGTCAGCACTCTGAGTCACGCGAGGTTCAAGAAACTCTGGTGCGCGAGCGGGCGGAGGCGGAGAGGGCCCGCCAGGAGCTGCTCGAGAAGTGTCGGGTAACCAGGTACCAGGAGATGAGGATATCCGAGCTTGAGTCTCTCCTGACGGCAGCCAACAGCGCCAAGGATGCTGCCGTCGTCGCCGAAATGGCCGCGCGATCGGAGGTGGTGCGCCTCCAGGATGAGCGCGACCGAGCTCGGGCGGAGTCGGACTCCGCCAGGGGGGATGCCGCGCGTGAGCAGGAGGTCTGGACTAAGGCCGAGGACGATCTCCGACGTCTGGAGGCCTCCACGGCTGGTAAGCAAACCAACCCTAGCTCAGGTTTCCGCTACCGCGGACCGCCGAGCCTTCTTTTTGACACTGCTTCGATCTATAGTGCTGCGGAAGGATCTCGGTGACGCCATGAAGGCGCAGAAGTTGGCGGTGGAGGAACGTGACGTGGCGGTCACGCCGCATGAAAAGGGCTTTCGGCGAAGGAGCTGGCGGAGCAAGATCTGTCAGAGCGAACCGCCGAACTGACAGCCTTTCAGGAGGTCGGCCGGGAGGTCTGCGATCGAGTGCTTGGGGGCGCCGGGCAGGGTCCGAGCTCACTTGCCGCCTCGCTGGCCCACGTGCCGGAGCACGTCGAGTGCTCGGTGAGCGAGGGGATCGAGCTCGGAGCTTGTTCGGCGCTGGTTTTCGCCCTCTCCCACTATAACGGCATCGACCTCGCCGTTGTTAGTAGTGGGGTCGCAGCGAACCGGACCGACGAAGAGGTCGAAGGGTTCTAGAACCAGGTCGACCCGTACACCGCGGTGATCGCCAGCCGAATACCACCAGAGAGCATCCTCCACCGAAAACAGGAAAAAAGTTAGATGTTTTGATTTCTGTAATGACTTCGTCTTTGTAATGAACTGAAGTTTTGTTTTAGCGTTTTGGCGGTCGGGCCATTCCGTAGGTCCGCTCTATTTTTTCACACTTCCCGAGGTGCGAATATTCGATGACCATAGCTTTAAAAACCGCGGGGTTGTACAAGCGAGGTCACGTGTTAACTTCTTCGGGAAGACACGAAAGGATAGGGACCTAAGGGGCGAAAAGTTCGCTTGCACTCGGCGCGGAGGAGGAGTGTTCTGATCGATTATTGATCGTACCACACGGCACTTCCTTCACCGTAAAGCACTACTGCGAACCGTGTACTGGGCGAGGTCGAGCACTTGGGTCGAGAGGGTTACCGCTAGGGAGAACCGATAGCCGAAGGTCACAAACCCGTGTGAGTGTAGGAACTTGTAGCCCTCGAGCGTGCGGGGACCAAGCTGGTGGTCGCTGCCAGCTTGAACCGAGAAAGCGAGAATCCCGAGGAACGAGAAAAGTTTCAGGAAAGAATCGCCTTAACTTTTTATTCGTGAGGTGGAGATGGCGTGGTCAGCTGGGCCCTCGCCGCCTCCGCCGGGCGACGAGCTAACGGGCCTTCGCCAACTTGGGCCGCCAGCAGCCCATCAAGCGCTACCTCGCGCCAACTATCGCCATGTCACCGGCCCGAGTCAAATCAAGGGTCGCGCCGCCTCCTGGCGGGCGTCGTCCTTCGTCCCATCACCACGCCGCATTTTAATGCGAGGTGGAGGCATGGACAGGACACGCCCTGTCGCGTGGGGGACGGAGTTAAATGCACGCGACGCGTCGCCCGAGGCAACGCCCGCTCCATCCCGCACCTATAAATATGGTGTAGGGGAGTGACCTCGCATAGCCATTCTCTTCGTCTTCCCGCTCTCCTTTTGCCCTTCAACGAGAAAAGAGGGAAAAGGTTAGGAAACACGAGTGTCGATGGCGAACGGAGACGACGATCAGAGGGCCGGCAAGCAGGAGGCGGCAGCGGGGCCGTCGGGCATCGGCGCCAAGAGGTCCCGCACCGACGCTGGGGCGTCTAATGCCGCGACGAGGGGTAGGATTATCCTGCCCTCGTCGGTCTTCGATCGAGGACCCCCTCGCAAGGTGAGTTCCTTCGCCTGGTGTTGGGATGGCCTTGAGCCTATCCTGATGACGTTGAACTCTCTTCTCCTTCATTCGGTAACCGCTCGGGATCGGGCCACCTGGCCACCGGCCTGTGGCCGCCTTAGCGGGAGGCGGACACGGGAGCCGCTCGGCGGCTCTCCGATCGGCCGGCGGTCCTCGAGGCCCGAGCGCGTCTGTGGTGATGCGGTTGAGGCTTCTCCGATCCGAGCCGCAGCGGCGGCCGCCCAAGGGGCGGAGGTGTCGTGGCAGCGAGCCCGGGTCCGAGCCACGGAGGAGGAGCTCTCCAAAACGCGTGAAGAGGCGAAAACGCAGCGGGCCCTGGCAGAGGTCACCAGGGAGGAACTCGCCCAGACACGCGAGGAGGTGCGGTCGCAGCGGTTTCGGGCCGATGCCGCTGAGGAGGAGCTGGCCAAGGTGCGCGAGAGCACTGGGTCCTGCGCGAGGACCTCATGAACATACTCGGCCCGGCCTTCGAGAGTATGGCCAGGAGCTTGTGCCGCTTGGGGTGGAGCTGCGAGGCGGCTGAGCGTGATGAGTGACTACGCCGGCGTCACCGGCGCTAACGCTAACGCCGACCTACCGGCGCCTTGGCGAGCGTTCGCCGCGAGGGCGGGAATCGCCGCCGCCGTGGTGGAGTACGGTTGCCTGCTTGCGCCACCGCGATGCCTCTTCGACCCGACGCGATCGGCTCGGGTCGAGGGCGATGCGATCTGGCGCTGGCTGTGAAAGCGGCCGGGCGGCGGAGATTGTGGCGGGGCTTGTCGCGGTCGAGGTGAGCAGCAACAGCTCCGAGGACGACGACGACCTCGCCGGATGAGCCTCTAGGCGTCCGTGTCTAACTTTTGCTTGTAGATGATGCAATGTGTGTACATTTGATGTCATGGATTTTGGGGACTTTGCCAGATACTTTGCCTTTCCTTTCTGTAATGAACACTCGTCGAACGACCATAGCCCCTAGGAACCGCAAGGGTTGCTAGAGTGTAGGTCGGAGTGCTAACACTTTGAGGCAAATGCGAAAAACAGCAAGGGATCTGGGAGCAAAAAAGACGCGTCCGAGATCGACCGTGGATCACCTCGCGTGGGCACTCCCTTCTTCCGCAAAACACTACTTCAGAATCAGAGCATTTGGGCGAGGGTCAGTAGCACTGGGTTGAGGGGGTTACCGCTCGCAAGGGATCCGATGGTCGGTCGGGGCGCGATCTTAAGTAGGCATGCAAGCAAGCAACCCCCGAGTCGTTCGTGAAGACCAGGATGTGGTCGGCACGCAGCGCTTTGAGCCCGGGGGACTTAGCAGAAATGTGGGGGTGAAGATGGAGTTTTGGGGTAGAATCCCCTTAACTTCTCAACACGCCACGCGCTCGGCACAGCGTGGCCATTGGCGTTTCTGAGTTGAAAGGTGCCAAGTTGGAGGACCCCCATGGTGGTGAAGGTCCCTTCCCAGGAAGGGGACGACTTGCGCCTACCCCATTGGACGGGACCTGGCGCAGGACCAGGTCGCCAATCACTGAAGGGCCGACCCACGCCACGGCCCGACCAGGAAAGCACCGCATCCGACTGACCGGCAGTCAGAGCAACTGCATCCGGGGTCGACCGGCTGCTGGGTTGACGAGTCCGGTCGGACTGAGGGCTGAAGGAGGTCGGAGACGAAGGTCCCTGGCGGGACCGGTCCCCGGCAGGATGCGAGATTGGCCAAGTGATCGGCCCCATCGCCGGACTTAACCTAGTGCAGGACCAGGTTGCCGACACTGAAGGGCTTCCTCCAGTCGGGGTTGGCGACCAGCGAGTCACGGCCCGACCCGGGTGGTTCCACGTCCGACCGGCCGACGGTCGGAGCGGTCGCGCCCGGAGGGTCGGTCGGCTGCTCAGTTAACGAACCCAGCCGGATTGGAGGCACACAGAGGTCGGAGACGAAGGTCCTTGGCGGGACCGGTCCCCAGCAGTATGCTGCCACACGAGCGCTATGAGGCTCCGAGGCCTTCACGACTCGGTCGGCGACAAGCTTGGAGTCGCTGTGTTCATAGAGTCGGCACGCGCCGAAGTCGACAGCGATCCAGAACGCGAGAGGCTTGGAGTCGCTCGAGGAGCGGCGCCACCCACGCTGAACCTCTCTGTTCCCGTGTGGCGGCACG
Organism: Guadua angustifolia; assembly: GCA_036346375.1. NCBI lineage: Eukaryota > Viridiplantae > Streptophyta > Magnoliopsida > Poales > Poaceae > Guadua > Guadua angustifolia. Next base: position 35,666,499 of record CM070506.1, on the reverse strand, counting down.
GATTGGGTAGTCTGAGGAAGCCCCCCGAGTGATGGGAACAGAAGTCATGCATGCCTGACAAGAAGACGCCCCACCAGCCCCCAGAGGTTCGGGTAGGTGGCCTCGGCCCCGGTCCTTCTCGCTCGGGGATATCATGGCAAAGACTTGCTGGCCGCGATGATATTTTGGTGGCGTGGGGGACGACGAAGACCGCACGACCCTCCGCGATTGTTGGTAACCCGACGTCTTGCGCTCTCGCCAGTGCATCTGCGGCCCGGTGACCTCGCTCCGATCGCTCGAGTTAAATCAAGCTCGTTTCTAGGCCTTTCCACTGTTGCTACGGCAAGCTTCAGTGACTAGCCTGAGGAGTGGCGGGGATGAGCGCGAACTCTTCCGCCAGGGGGGCGATGAAGTCGAGGGAGCCGAAGCGAATCCAGCTTCTTGACGCAGACGCGCCGTCGTTGGTGAAGAGGACCATCAAGGAGGGAGATGGGAATCCGGAGATCACGAAGATGACGCGCAAGGCCCTACAGCGGCGCGCCAACCGCTGTGTTTCAGATAACCAAGTAAATTTGTAAGTATAGGGGTCGCACGTCCACTCTCCTTGAATGGTTAGACTAAGGAAGTCCCGGATGTATACTGGTTCGGGCGGAATATCCCTACGTCCAGTTCGTGGTGGTGGTTCTCATTGCTCAGAGTATGGTGGGTTACAAGCGAGGGCTAGGGACAGGCCCTTAGCGCTCATCCGAGTGGGGAGCAGGGAGCTAAGAACGCCGCTTTGCCTGAGGGCCCGAATTGGGTCGGGTGAGCAAGCGAGGTAGAATGCAAAAAATGAGAGAGTCACCCCTTCCTTGAGGGCCCTGCCTCCCTTTATATAGACGGAGGGGGCAGGTTACACGGGAATTCGGAGGAAAGACGTAGGGGTATGCTATGCCTGGGAGTCCCGGTCTTCGGTCCTGGTGATTGACAGATTCCTGTTCATCCCATGCGGGGTTGGTAGACACATCTGACAGTATTCCGTCGGGAAGGTGCGCACTCTCTTCGTCTTTGCCAGATCTTGGACGTTGTTTGCGCCAGATTCGGTGTTGTCTTGGGATCGAGCGTGTCCCCATCAGGCTCGACGGGGACGGGCGCTTGACCTAGCGGCCCCTGCGCCATCTTGAGAAGGTGCCACCTGCTTCAGCATGGACGTCGGGTCCATGGGGCAGGTGACAAGCTTGGAGTCGACGTGGCGGGGGTCGTTGAGGCGGAGTTTTGCGTGGTTCGATCGGGGCTTGGTTTGAGCTCTACGGACGCCTGACCGGTCGCTCGTCGAACTCTGGGACGCCTTGACCGAGAGCTTTGATCGGAGCGCCTGGTGGGCCTCGACGAGGCCGAAGATCCTCGTGTCCCTTGGGCCTAGAGTGGGCCCAAGATGGTTCATCCGGCAATTCGGTAGATATTTAGGGATAATCCCATCTGTGAGGGATGGAGGCTTTGGTAATATCCTCCGCGCCTCGCAATGATATATCCGGTTTGGTCCTCGAGTACATATGACTAAGAGAAATACGATCTTGAAATAGATGTATACTTTGTTGTAGGTTACCCCTGGTATGAGTATTCGTCAAGATTGCATTGCGATTGCTGCAGAAGAACTAGTTGATTGCCAAGAGGAGTAAATGTACTTTTGCAGTTTCAAAGGTAGCTTACCTTGGGCATATCATCAGTGCAAAAGTGGTATCCACCGATTCGAAAAAGATTGCAGACATGATTAATTGGCCAAGGCCCAACAATATCACTAAATTGAGAGGGTTTTTAGGCCTAACAAATTATTATAGAAGGTTTGTACCCGGGTTTGGACAGATTTGTATGCCACTTTTTGATTTGTTGAAGAGGGATAGTTTCAGTTGGGGGAAGAACATACCAATGCTTTTGAGAAACTTAAATCCATCATGACCACATGCCCAGTCCTAGCTCTACCAGATTTCAGCAAACGTTTTCATTTGGAAACCGATGCTAGTTTCATAGGGATCGGAGTTGTGTTGATGTAAATGGGTCAACCAATAGCTCATTTTAGCAAAGCATTGGGAGTAAGGGCTCAAAGCAAATCCATCTACGATAAAGAAGCGATGGCTATTTTGGAGGCTTGGAAAAGATGGCATCATTACTTACTGGAGAGCAATGTCATCATCAAAACTGATCAGTAAAGCCCCAAATTTATTACCACACAAAAGCTAGTTGAAGGTATTCAACATAAGTTGATGTTAAAGCTTTTAGAATTTGATTACAGAATTGCAGGGTTGCAGATGCATTGTCCAGAAGAGATCATCCGCCTATGGAGGAAAATTCATGTTTGGCTATTTCATATGTGGTGCCAGAATGGATTCAAGATGTAAAGAATAGTTTTGTCAATGACCACAAGGTGTCCAGGATTCAAAACGACATCAAGGAGCAATCCATTGAGGATAACACTTATGCCTTGGAGTCAGACATCATAAAACGCAAAGGGAAAATCTATGTAGGAGAAGGAAATGATATCAAGAAGCAATTAATTGAAAGCTGCCACCAATCAGCAACGGTGGGCATTCAAGATTCAGGGCAACCTATCACTGTCTGAAGAGGATTTTATACTGGCCCAAAATGAAAGGTAATGTGGTGATCTTTGTGAGAGAATGTCCTATATTCCAATTAACCAAGTTGGAGCATGTACATACCCGGGGTTGCTTGATCCTTCGAAGGTACCTAATATGGCCGGACGCATGTCTCTGTGGATTTCATTGAAGGATTACCTATTTCACAAGGGAAAGAGGCAATATTAGTGGTAGTGGATCGGTTCACTAAATATGCATATTTCTTGGCCTTATCTCATCCATATCATGTTCAACAAGTAGTCCAAGTTTTCATGAATAATGTGTTCAAGCTGCATGGAATACCTTTGGTGATTGTGTGTGATAGGGATAGGGTATTCACCAGTCAGTTATTTGGAGAAATATTTAAGTTACTTAATGTTTCATTGAGATTCAATTCATCCTACCATCCTCAATTTGATGGGCAGACCAAGAGGGTTACTAGTGCTTGGAAGCATACATGAGAAACATGGTCTTTCAGGAATCCAAGAAATGGATGAAATGGCTTGCAATGGCAGAGTGGCAATATAATACCACATATCACACCTCTTTGAAACTAACACCTTTTGAAGCTTTATATGGCTATCCTCCTCCTCAATTAGCTGAGTTGAGTCTCCCAGGTAATACCCCTACTGAAACATGGGTGACCCTGGAAGAAAGAGAGGAGACGAGGAAACAGATAAGAGAGAATCTGCTCCAAGCTCAAAATAAAATCCAGTTGTTCGCTGATAAGCTAAGGACACCCGCCTCCTTCCCTCCGTCCACCATGGTCGTTCGTCTCCCTCCCTGCATCCACCACCGCCACTCACCTCACTTTCTGCCCGTGGCCTCGCCTCTCTCCCTTCCATCCTCCAGCACCGCGGGGGAGTATGAGAAGGAGAGCGAGGATCAGCTGGTGTGGGAATACAGGATGAGGTGGGGTAGCTCGCGGGCGGTAGGCATGAGGAGAAAAAGGTGGTGGAACGCGAAAGCTCGGAAGTGAAACAGGAGGACCTGATTGTAAAGGCTATTGGGGATGAACAGGAATTGTTCATTTTCTACCCCCATTTCTCCCTCTCTCTCTCTCTCTCTTTTTAAAAAATTAACTCCCTTCCACACACATTTACAAATCTAGCCTTCTCCCCACCGTAAAAGGCACAGTAGGCGACACCTATCCCATGCCGCGCCCAGGGAGCACAGGAGGAGTCGGCCCAGTCGCAAGGTGAGTGGAGGTGCCATAGGCAATAGGCGTGGGAGACGTTTTGGCGGTAGGAGAGAGCGGAAGGTGCCTTCTGCGATGGGGAGGGTGCAATATTTGCAATTTCATTCGGAAGGGGGTCAATTTTGAAAAAGAAAAGAAAAGAAGAGGGGGGGAGTGGCTAGAAAAGTGATCAATTTGTGGGATAGATTCCAAGTTCCTTCAAGTGCTACAAAGATGTCCTTGATTGTGAACCCTAACATGGCTGCAGGCTTGCAGCGGTGTGTTCACCATCCATTTTTCCATCCAAAAATACGTGTTTACGGATATTCTATGCATCATTCTTTAAATATGAAATGTATAAATTTTAAAGTAAGCGAAGAGGTAAATAATTTTTGTCTATTTTTCATTTATGCTTTAATATTTATATAACTTTTAAATAGTGATGTATAAAATCACCTTCCATTCATATGTCATGGCAGGAAAAACACGTTTATTTACTTGACCAAAGTTCCAATGTCAGAAGTTCATATGAACGAAAAAAAATCAATGGCAGCAGGTTCATATACTCTCATCAGTGACTTTTTATTTATGCTTTAATATTTATATAACTTTTAAATAGTGATGTATAAAAGCACATTCCGATATATGTTATGGCAAGAAAAACAGGTTTATTACTTGACCAAAGTTCCGATGTCAGAAGTTCATATGAACGGAAAAAAAATCAATGGCAGAAGGTTCATACGCTCTCATCAATCCGTCTGATCGAGGAATTACTGCTCATTGGCAATATTAAATTCAAGGGTTTGACGGCTTGGATTTCCACCCGATCCGAGGACTTGGCGGATGCTGTTGTCCCGTCTCAAACCTCTGGACTCCGAAGCGAAGAAAAGCACATGGTCTAAGCCCACTTCATGGCAATGCACACCAAACAACAGTAACTAGCTCCGATCAATAATTCTGGGAAGGAATGTAGAATAAGGTGTTCAGCATGACAAGTGACGACAATGGCTGCCTGCCTTTTGCTGCTGGCTAATCTACAGACGTGTACATTGTAGCCGGTAATATGCAAATTCTTTTCTGCAGTAGATAGCATGTAGTATGAAATATGAAGTCTAGTAATCACCATAAACCAGGCACCACATTATGTACACGCTTCTTGACTGAAACAGGTTTTCACGATTTTCTCACCTACAATGTTTGCACACATTACCAATACAGAACCAATAAATTACACATAACACATCACATGCGCAGCAACATTGTCCCGTCTGACTGAAAATGGAGAAAACTCAGACCAGTTAAGAAAGAACAAGCTCCCAAGCACTGGTAACAGTACTAGTGATAAGTTAAATAAGAGGGCACCACGTACAGTAGCAGGCTAGCAGCCGAGCATTTGCAGTTAGGGAACTGCTTTATGCCTTCTTTCTGAAGATGAGCCTACTCAGCAAGCTCGCACGCCGCTTCTTCTTCTTCATATCAACAGAAACGGGTGTTCGTGGCGACTTTGGAATCACTGGACGAACAGAAACTTGTGTCGAGCTACTGTTATCAGCTTTAAGACCGTGTTCTTTGTTGCATGTCACTTGTTCAGATGTGGGAGGACTGGGATCTTCAGGCTTGGCATCATCTTCAGCAAGAACGTTTGCAGCTGACAGAGGTAGTGTATCAGAATTTTCTTTGTCTGAAGCATCTGCATTTGTCGGACTTTGTAGAGCCTGCAGTTGCTTGCTTAGGTTTGTGATTGTCTCGTGGCACTCTGCAAGTTTATCGGCTGCTGCACATATTGCCGAGTTCTGCAGAAACTGTAAAAATTACGGTCTTTCATAATTGACAGCTACATTAAATGATGACTAAAGAATATATTCCCTCCGTTCTTTTTTAGATGGCGTTTTAGGATGCGTGTAGTCAATATTTTTGAACTTTGACCTTTAATATATGCAAAAGTATTTGGATCTGCCATGTGGAAATGATATTGCTAGATTTGTTTTCAAAACAACAAAGTAAAAAAAGAACGGAAATTGTACTCCACAACCATTGCGTGAATTCAAAACATAACTACTGGCAGGATTGAAATTAAATTTACTAGTAGAATTGTGTTGACTGTTTGCGCACCAATAAACCCAGTAGCATGCAACAACCTTTTCAGTTTGTATTGATTTGCGATATAATAGACGTTTTTTACACTGACCATCTTTACCCTGTATATACTGGAATCTCTATAAGATTAGAATTTAGAAATGTCCAAGGAATCATGTGATAAAATGATAGTCGTTGTGCTCAATTATAGTATCCAAGGTCTATGTGTGGTATGTGTGGTGCAGATCGGTTTGTGAATTGCAACATTGAGAATATCTACTTAAACCCCCAAAGAAAGACAAGAGTTACCGAGTAAGACATTAGAAATTACCGTTAGTACTTGCTTTCCATCTTCTTCTGCTAACTTTCGCGAGCGTCCATCAGCAGCAGCACTGCATCATAAAGAATAGACATTACATTTTTATGTTCGATGATTTTTTAATATGATGCAGTAGTGCTGCAAACAATAAAGATAATAGATGGTTCTAAATAATAAGAGTTACCTTTCTGCTTCACAGTATACAGACTGTTTTTCCTGGCGATTGTCATCTTGCTCTTGTCTAACAGCCAAGAGTTCTTCATCAACCTTACAAGTGGCGAACTGAATCATCTGAGAATGGTTTTCCAAAATGTCGTCAAGGATCTGGCCCTCAGTTGTTTCAATCAGTTTCTTCTGTGCCTCTTGTTGCATTCCTAAGATCGTTTCTGATTTTGCACTTTGCCTTGCATGCTTTTCATGTACCCCTAACGCCCTTAGTGATTCATTTCCATCAGAATTATTTGCAATGTAATCCACAATGTCTAGTCCATCAAGACATGAAAAGTATCGGTTCACTATCCACTCTAGGATCAAGCAAACTTCATCAATAAACTTTTCAAGATTAGCCTTTCCATCTAGCACATCACTGCAGACATAAATCAGGTGCTCAAGTTGAGAATTAAGTTCAGATTTCTCGTGCAAAAATGATTGGAACATCACAACATTGTTCTGGGTAGATCTTTCAATCATGCAACTAACTCTTCCAATCAGACCGGCCACCATTCTGTCTATATCTGCCCGGTCATATGATAAGTTTGCATCATCATTTCCTTTAGCAGAAATATCACTCCTCAGTGCACGTGTTACTTCATCAAGAATGACTTCACCACTTATTTTACTGACTTGATGCTTATGTATGATCAATTTCAAAACATCCTGAATCCATTCAGGGTACTTGTCAGAGAATACAATATTAGGGAGGAAGTCTCCGTGAACTATTTCTGACAGAACTGTTTTGGAATCTGTATCAGATGCATCTGGCGCACACTGATGTGGCGCACTTGAAGGCCTCGACACCATCTCTAGTTTCTCAATTTCCACAAGATCAACAAGCAACTGCATGTCGGATCCTGCGATTCTTCTGCTCCGACTCTGAGATGCCCGTTGCTTCCCAACTTTGAAGTGCTCCGACTTGGAAATTAAAGCACTAGCCCATGGTTCAGAATGGTCCTCTTCCAAGTCATGATTAGCAGACAACTCCTTGAGCTGCCTTTGCACTACTGACAGCTTGCATGCCTCATCTGCGTACTGCAACTGCATAAACTGGAGCTCACTCTCCTTCTTGTCCAATAACTGCCTGAGATGTCTATTTTCATCATCCAATTCCTTGACAAGGTAACCTTCAGACGCAGAATGTTTCTGAGTCCCCGCCCGCAGCGATGGCTGCACTGCTGCACGAGACCTTCTCGTTCTGTTTTCAACAGAATTAGTACCCCGCCGCTCGACCTCATCTTTCATTTTTGCCAACGCTGCAGGCCCTGGTAGCCGCTTCTGAACCATGGTTCGCAGCCTCTGGCATTCAGCTTCAAGTGCAGCAATATTCTTGAAACTCTCCCTCTGCTGTTTCTGAGCAGCATTAATTGAGTTGCGGTCGTACTCCCGCTCTTTGTTCCGAATCTCGAGTTCCTTCTGAAGCATACGCACCTCGTACTGAAGGGAGGTGCATTGTTTCTGCGTGAATTCAAGCCTAGCTGTTGCATCAGTTAACTTTTGGTCCGAGTCTGCTTTGGATTCATTCAGTTCTCTGATCAGCTTGTCCTTCGAGTTGACAGTGTTGCGAAGATTGTAGTTTTCAGTGGCGGCCTTCGCAAACCTCTTATTTGCATCTTCTAACTTTTGCTGTAAATCTCGCGCTTTCTTCTGCTCGGAAGAGATCTTATTAGCTGCTTCGATAATGAGGCGCTCTTTATCTTCTCTAACAAGAAGTAGCTGATCCATGCAGGACCTCAAAGAATCACCCACTTCAGTCATCCTTCCTGGGTACTTCTTCCTCTATGAAGTGTTATTGAACACCCTCTTAAATAATCATGAAATCCAAAGTAGTTCACAGAAAATTGTAATAACCGTAAAGAGATTATACAAAAAAAATGACATATTTCAGCAGAAATTTAGAATGAAACCATAAAATGCAAACATAACTACTAACTGTAACACTGAGTTGACTTACTGTGACCATTTTAACTTAAAAAATATATATACAAGCTTAGTTAGTTCTCTGTATTGTAACATTTCTCTGCATGTAATAAACCATTTCGGCTACTACAGTGTGTTCTGAGACATATCAAACTAATTCCAATGGAATACTACATTGCAGTAACTTAACAAAACCAGCAATTATGATTTGTGACCAGCAAAGTAAAAAGTATACGTCTTTATTCTTTAGACCCCATGACGTCCAAATTCTAGATGTCTAAGTCCATATCCAACCCAATTCAAATATGATGAGATCCGTAATCCTAGAGCTGGATATCCTGTGCAAATGGATTCCAGGGGACTCAGCGTGGGACGCGTGTCCTACCTCCGAGCATGCCCAAAGCCACCACCGTCCCCCGTCGCCGCCACGCCGCCCCCTGCGGCAGTGGGCATCGCGAACGGAACCAGATCTTTCGACTTTGTGAAGCAAAGTCACGGCGCTGTCCTATCCATCGGATCAAAAAACCAAAGGCTGAGATTTATCCGGATACCGTAGCAAAGACGACATGGCGGGGCCTGCAGCAAATAATGTATCTGTGCATCGTAGCTACTTTACTGTAGCATATGCCCTGGGCCGTCCGTTTTGTGTCGGACGGCTGAGAATCTCCCAAAGTTACAGTTACTTCTCTGACTTTGTTTCACAAAGTTAAAGAGGATCTCAATTCGCCGCGAACAAGCTCCTTCATCCGTACCGCAACCAGGACCGCATGCCCCCACCCCCGCGACCCTCAGCACCGGCGGTGGCGAATGGCGGCATGACCGTGACCGCGTGGCCGTCGCATGCTGGCTCGTTGTTACAGTTCCCGGTGAGGTTGCTCGCATGGGAAGCTGAATATGTGAACTTGGCCCAAGTTCAGGGTAAGATGGGCCTTGTTCGATCATTCCAAAATTCAATCAGTTGCTACCCAGAGTATGCCTCTGTTTGGAACGCATGAATTTCATACGAAACAATTTAATACTCGTAGGATCAGGAAAAATTCTCACGTCCAAAGGGCCTGTATTGGACTTGTGTAATGGGCAGTGCGATAGTGCGAGTGCAATTATATCGAATCCACTAGTGTTTAAATTTCAAAACCAGTTAGACCCGGATAACCCATATTCATACAGTTCAATCCGTTCTGAGCCCTGGCAGTTACTAAGCATATCCCAAAAATATCTAATCTCTAAAAATGTAGTCCAGAAAACTGAATTGAAGTATCGAACAACGGAACAAGCTTCCACGGGGAAGACTGTATCACATACTAGCAGTGTATACTAGATTTATGAAGCTCTAAATGGCATTATCAAGAATCAAGAAAGGTGTTCGATTGGTCTAGAGAAAGGAGGTGTTCAGTTGCAAAAGATGATTACAAACATGGAAGTTTTTTTATTCCTTTGCCCTGATCAACCAAGACCAACTGCAGGGTAGTACACAAGTCCATGCAACTTCAGGAGCCCAACAAAACACCCGGTAAAAAAAAGGATAAGAAATCAAGCAATCGCGTGAACTAGAACAGGTGCAAGTGAGATACATATACCTTCTTCCAGCACCAGCCTGCCACACCCACACACAAGGCTGGCTCGCTCCTCGATCTCTCTCGAGTCTCGACGAAGCAAGAGGCAGAGGCAGAGAGCAGACCAGCCAAGAAAACACAGACAGCTAGCTGCAGCCTGCAAGATTGTGTAGGCTTGCTCCCTGTTCAGCCGGTCAGCCCTGGCATTCCTTCCTGCCGTCCATTTGCTTTGCTTGGTTTGGTACGAGGTAGGAGGTGCCATCCGGCTGTCGCCTTACTTAAGGGGCGCCGAGCAGCCCGAGTGTCAAAGCTACAGCGCGGAAGGGCCTTTCGTGAGGCGACGAGTGTGGTGGTGATGGTGGTGGCGGCTTGATTAGGCCGGTGGAAGGTTCGGCAGCTCAGCTCGCGCGCCATCTCTCTCTCGGAGCGCGCGGGCAGCGGTTGGGCTGTTGCCTACGCCTGATAGTGATAGCAGGCTCCATCGGCCCCGGCGCAGGTGAGAAAAAAGCTGCTGCTGCTGCTGCTGCCGCCGCGCGCTTCTCTCCCTGCGAATTTCTCGCCCTCGCTCGCTTTCGTCGCTAGCTGCTCCGTCGACGTACGCTGGTACGTAGGTACTGTTTTGGGGACACGAATGCTGTGGCTTATCTGAAAACGTAATGACTCTTTCGTTCATACTTTAATTTTTTTTTAAGAATCGCTTGGTATAGTCCATCCTGGAATAAGCAATGTGTCTGCCGGTTTTTCTATGCGGGTTAGGTGTGGCCAAGCGTGATACCCTACCAAACAAACCTAAAGATAAAGACAAATTAATGATGTCGCGTTTCCTCATTCTAAAGAACACCTAGTGACCATAGACCGGGTAAACTGAGGATAAACGCCATCTGCTTGCGATTTGCGCTTCGAGTTGTTTTTCATTGAATCGCGTTCGACCACATCACGCCGTGCGCCGTCGGTTGTCCGATCGCGTCGGGACGGGACGGTAGAGATCATCACCCGCGCCTAAGGCTTATCGAGTCTCAAGTCTCAACTCTCGAGAGGGAACGAATAGGACGAGAAGGAGAGGCCACAGTGAGCGGAACGAGAGAAGACGTCTTCCAAAACAAGAGAAAATTGGACAGTATATATCATCTAAATATGCCAGGTTTTGAATATATCCTCAAAATTTTCACATCTTTGGCGATATAGTACTACGTCACCTTCTGTCACTGCATCTCTGATAGCAAGTCGATTCACACCAGACCACCCTTGCGTACATATTGATGCTAGACCACCCTTATCTCCTCGCATCTTCACTTCTCCCATGCCTTAGCCATCAGGGATGCTTCACCGTGCGCCTCCCACCGCCGCTCCTCTGAGGCCCCGTCGGCTCCAAGGCTGCCCTCCCCTGTGCTTCCTGCCGCCCCTCCTCGGAGGCCCCGCCGCTGACCTGTCGCCAAGCGTCGCCCGGCCTGTTCTCTTCGAGCGAAGGCTCGGTTGGATGGCAACCCCCATTCGGTTCCTGTCGTCGTCGCCCCCCTCCATGTGCCCAACCCCTCCTCAGATGCAAGGCCTGTGCCGTCCCGCATGGAACCTAGTGGGAGAGGAGATGCATGAGGTTACCTACGACGGTGATGACGGACGGCGTATGTGCTGGGAGATGGGGTCGTTGGGGAGAGCAGATTTGGAGATGGCGTTTCAGATGCTCCCAGCAGTGCTGTCTATGCTTCTATTGCTCGAAAAACAGTCCAAGTAGAAGTAGTTATAAAAAAATATTACTTAGGAAGGGTATGATATGATTTACCATCCTACAAAATTTCAAATCCAAACTCGCTCTTCGAAACAAAAAAGACAAACATCTACCAAAAATAAAATCCGAAATAAAAAGGGAAAAAGACGAAGATAGTATTCACTAAAATTTATCATTTTTATTTCTTAATATGTAGAAAGAATTTGTACTTGAAATTTTGTAGTAGGGTAGATCATATCATACCGTACCTATATAATTTGTTTCGAAATTTTCATAATTTTTTGAACTAATTTTCAGACAATAAGAATACAGGTAGCATCAAATATGTTGGAGCGCTAAAAATATCCCCAGATTTGGGAGGGAGAGCAGAGTATGGAGTGGGAGATGGGGTGAAAAGAGTTGAGAGGGATTTGGGCTCTGTTTGGAAGCAATGTATTTCAAAACTATGGTTTTAGTATACTATGATTTGCAATTGTTTTGCTATGAATACCATGGTTTTACCAAACTCCTTTAAAATCATAGTATTTCTTGGAACTACCAACTGTTTGGATGTAACATCACAAACCATGGTATTTGAGTGGAAATAGACAAGAAGCTAGCCAAAATCATGAAAATTTTGGGTTAGAGTGAAGTTTCAAATACTCCAAAAATACCATGGTATCTACCAAACCATGGTTTTTAATACAGAATTTTTGACATGGTAATCAAACACCTCATGGTATAAAATACCATAATATTCTTAGAAACCATAGTATTACCTAGAAACTATAAAAATACATTGCTTCCAAACAGAGCCTTGGTTTGGTCGAGCCAAGTGATGGGCAAAACAGAAAATTCACGCCAATGGTAATTGGAGGGGAGACAAAAGTTAACACAGTGGTATGAATTGCCAAAAACTTGAAATTTCCACCGTATTAAAGTGAACCAGAATTTTATTCTGGTATCAAAACTAGATACATTTTCGGTGATATATACCCAGTTTTGTCAAAAGAAATAGAGATGGCAGAGTGCCCTGCCCGCTGAGGAAGTCTAGCAATCTAGTTGGGCCGAAACAGACCTGGCCTGCTTTTCTGTAGTTTTACAATGAAAACGGTCAAAGCCAACAAAATAATACTCAGCCTAAAACAAAAGAGAAATGCTTTACAAATGATGAGAGGGCTAGATTTACAATTCCGTCAAATACCTATTGTCAGATCTGAAACCGCATGTGTTTTTTTGCTAGTCCATGAGCTAGCACACACATTCAACAGTACCAGTATCACATACATACATGATAAATAAAAGAGATAGAATGATATTCTATAATTAAACAAGCAAAGTTTTAATGACTATTTTTACAATAAAACTGTCGGCTCACCAAATAGTTCACATGTCATAAAACATTGCAACGAACATAAAAAAAAATTGAGGCACCAAAACTAATAGCATGCCTCAACCCTCCTACAAGGACTTGACTGGGTAACCGCTAGTAATTCAAGTCGTCATCGCCGAAACCAGTGTTATAAAAGTAACCAATTGTGGGGGTCATCCCCTTCTTCCTCTAATATCGTTCAACAAGCAATTGTTATTACAAGATTGTACTCCACAAGGCTTGATAGTAAAGATTAATAATATGAAGCTGAGTAATAAATGTTATCTAACTAGTTTGATTTAGCATAACATGATCCTTTTAATTCCAATAGAGAATAATAGATTGTAAATCGCCAAGTGTAAGAGCATTTAACTTTTGATAAATAAAACATAAATATCCACAAGTAAGAAAATGGCCTGCTGCCCTAATATTGAAATAGTGGAAAAATCCTTTTGCGAATAACCCAGGCGTAGACACCCTGTCTTTGCATTATCCGCACCATTTTTGTGAAAACTTAAAACTGCTATGACAGAGGATTCACCAAGTCATTTTATGACCAGGGACACATCTATTTGAACAGATTTGCATTCTGCAAAGGTTGCACAACTTTATTCACTTGACGTGAACATCATATCATGTCAACAACGTCATGCAATACCAACTGGTACCCTGTTTTTAGAGTTATGATGAAGCTTTTACATTACCAATATTAATAACAAACCATGATAGGATACCTTCTTAAGATATGGAGGGCTCTTCAAGATCCCATACGTTGTGTTGGCAAGCTTTGGGTTCTCGCAAATCCCCTACAAACATGTTGTATTCTGTCATGCCAGCACTAACCCATATATCCTATCCATCACCACCTGCGGTTTGATTGCAAGAACACGTAAACTTAGTATGTTATGGCCTCACCATATGTGATATGTCATATTTTGTAGTAATATCTTGGATTTAACTACACCATAAACTCAATTCTTGGTAACCCAGGCGAGACAACCACAAACCTATGTTTCATACGACTGCACCGGTCTCTACAACCACTCGCCCAAGCCCAAATATGATTTCAATTTTATTTGTTAACTAAAATAACATAATCTCGTTTGGACCATTATACAGGTATATCCCATTTTGCATTATTTTTAACAAGTTTCCCAACCTAGACTAGCTACTACCGATAAACATGGCTAAGCTGTACAACAAGTTTGATTCACCTAAAATTCCACTATCATTTATACCAAAGTGGATAATAATGCCAAGTTGACAATGGTGGGGATACCAATTTATCAAGGTGGGATCGATGCAATAATTGAATATAGCTACCAACCTTAACAATATAGCTATATTATTGAAATTATGCGTATGCATAATAGTTTTGCAACTCAACATATGTGACCATGAAAATATGGATTCGACATGGTCAACGATGGTGCTTGTCTTGCTCGTTACACCATTAGTATTAATTTGAATCAAAGAGATTTTTAGAATGAAGTATTTAGTTGATAAAAGCCAAACAACAAAAAATAAGAGCCAAATAGAAAGCAAATTCAAATAGTTTTTCAGATTATGAAAGTTTATGATTTTTAAAAGAATATAAACAAGTTTCACTCAATTTGTTGTTCATATGCAAAAGTTATGAGCATATGGATCTATTTTGACTGGGAATAAAAAAAGTAAAAGGGAAAACAATGTGCAAAAATTTCAAATTAAATCTATTTTCTTTCTAATGGAAATTCTAGATTTATTACGTCATCAGCTGGCAAGTGGGATCAGGTCTAACAGGAGAGTTCTACATGCCAGCGGCACATTTAAAAATGGTTTAAATTAAAAAAAAGATTAATTTATCTACAGATACTAAGTGTCAGAGACTCATTAGTCCTAACTAGATTTACTTAACGCTAAACTAATCTAACTAAATGGGCCCACACGTCAGCAAGACCAGCAAAGGAGAGCACGGCAGCGACCATGGCCGAGCTTCTTGCTGAGCTCACCGATGGTCAAAGCAGTGACGGACGATGTGGACTGGGGAACATGCAAAATGGGATGGTAGGGCTGTGGCGAGCTAAGGTGGGCGATAGTGGCTACAGCGAGGGCTCAAGATCTGCTAGCAGCGGCGTGACTAAGGCAACGTGTGTGCACCGTGTCTCCATGCAAGTGAGTACACACGCCCACAATGGTGAAGAGAGCGGGTGCAAGGTGGAAGAAAGGGTTCAACAGGTGTGATCGGAGCCCACTAGTCAGCGACAGTGGAAGAGAGTGACGGAGAGAAGGCATACTCGGTGAAAAGGCACTTCCGTAAGAAGGAAATGAAAAAAAGGAGAGGAAGAAGGTGACTCGAGCTAGTGGGCTAGAAATGGGCTGGGACAATAGCAAGCCATGCCAGGGTGGAAATATTTGTCCCACTTAGGGTTTTTAGAATTTTAATTGTTTTTGAAATTAATTAATTCTAGGAATCAAGTTTTAATTTTAAAAATTATGAAATTTTTTTGGAGAGTTTCGTTGCACCAACTAGCACCTAACAAAATTATTTTCAAGATTTTTGTTAGTTTTTTATATTTTATTGAAAATTCTTTTAGGTCCTGATTAAGTAGGAAAAGGTTTTTATAAATGGCCCCAATGCCAAAAATCCTAGAGATACATAAATTTAATATTTTAAACACAACCAACGGAGGATTAGATTTTTTGGTAGTTACACTGTCTCGGCCTTCGCCTGTAGCACCAATGACTTCCACCCGGTCAAGCCTTACACCACTGTCGCCTGCTCTAGTGCTGAGCTATCGTGCCTCGCCGCACTTTCTGCCACAGTGATGTGGCCGCTAGATGCCAGCGAGGCGCACACACTTGGTAATACTATGTTTATCAAGCCCTTCTGTAACTAGTTTTTTTTTTCAAAATTTGCTTATCTGTGAATACATTTGTAAAAATGGTCCCACTGTGGAAAGCACGGCAAGCAACACGTGTCCCTTACCGCACCCAGGGAGCGTGGAAATGAGCTGACGTCGTGGCAGCGTGCATGAGTGCAGCAGGATGTGCTTCTGTGCCGATGGAGTGCAGTAGGATTCCTTCCGTATCCAGGTGGCGTGGTAACGAGTTGAGCTTGCACTGCTCGCCCCTCTGGCCGCTTGCCCGTCTGCATTGCTTGCTTGCCGCACGTTGCCATGGGGTTGGCCTTCTCCCGCATTCTCCAGGCGTGGTAAGAGACACGTGTTTCCTTTCGTGCCTTTCATAGTGAGGAGTGAGCTAGTTTTACAAATACACACTTGTAGGAACTAGTTTTGAAAAAAAAAAAGATAAAGAGAACTAGGTAAGTACAGTATTCTGCACTCGACCACATGCCACTCTCCGCCTGCCTCGACATGCTTTGGGCCTCTGTTCAATGTTGCTTTGTGCGCGCTGCCCCATATCACTTAGCCGCGGATCGACTTGGTGGGAAGAAGATGAGAGGGAGAGGGGGCAATGTTGTATCGTTTACTTTGTCACGCGTCTTGCTGTGTCGTAAATGAATCATACAAGTGAATGTGGTATGTATAGCACCGCTAAAAATGAAAAGGGTTTTTAGGGCATGTATAATAATATAGACAATAGCTGTCTGTAATACACATCTATATCATTCATAGATAAACTTAAAGACAACTCATAAAATGAGTTATATATATAGTCGTCTATAATAACCTCACATACAATTAATAGACTATCTATATAATAGTACAAACAGTCTAAAGCTGTTTATAACACCGTTTGTTAAATAGCAGAAAACACTTTTCTCTCTCCTCATTCTTTCTCTTTCACATCACCTAAAATCCTAGATGTATTAGCTTACAGACAGCTGACATGTACCATTGTACACGCTTTTAGGCGACCCAGCAGCTCAAACTCGGTTCAGCAGCATTTTTTGCTCAGGTCAAAGCTGTAACCACACAAATCCTCTGGATTAAAACAGTAGACAGCTGTAACATACAGCATCAGGCTGTGGAGGATTGCATCGCGATAGCCACCAACCCAAGCAAAGAGAGTTCAGTGAATTTCAGAGGGGAAAATGACAGCAATAGTGCTTTTTCCTGACTTTCTCTTGACCAGGAGGGAGCGGTTCCTGATTTGGATAGACATCAGGATTCAGGCAAACCCCACCGCCGCAAGCAAAGCAAACCATTGGCCGGCGCGCCGTTGTCCGCACGTACCACGTTTCCCACGCCATTCGCGCGCGTTCAAATTTAGTTATCACTGGTCATGTCGTGTCCCCGTACAACGCAACGAAAAATTAATTACGATAAAAAATTATTTACAAAGAGTACTAACTTTATTTAAATAATAATATTAACTCTAAATGTACGATGATTAAATGTTTAAATCAATTCATCGAAACATACAAATTATAAACACCTGTTTACAAACTTGAGCTTAAAATTATCTTTAATTTCACAAACTTAAATAATAACATCACAACATTTGGGATTATAAATTTGTAATGCTATAATTTGAGATCGATCGATCGACCGAAAGAGGCATCACCTGTTGCCCTATGAGCGCAAAGACATTGAAGAGGTAAGCGTCATCTTTATGTGGCTGCCACCATCAGTAGCGTGCGTGGCTCGTACGTTTTGTTCCGGCCCTACCATAGCCCCACCTCATCAACCAGCTCTCACTGTCTCCTCGTCTCCCCCAGCGAGTACCTCCCTCAACCTATTGACATCACCCATCGCGCGCGAGTTCCAGTAGTACCGCCAGCCTATCTCGTCGCCCACCATCGGCAACATACCCCTGCGCCATATTACGAGATCAGAAATATCGTCCATTACCTCTACTCAACAGATAAGCTTAACACAACTGCAGGAGAGGCAAAAAGGAGTGGGGTTATATAGATTCAGCAACCGAAGAGAAATCTATGAAATCTAGATTAAAAAATCATCGAATAAGGAAGGCAACAAAAGGGAAAGAGGTAAGAGAAATCCAACTATATGAATTGGAGCTCTGATTCCTTCGGAAGGGAATCAATCAATCCAATTCAAAAAGCACTGGGAGTAATAGCCGCCGATTCGAATGCTAGATCAATGGGAGAAAGAAAAGCAATAAATGAGTCATGCATATTCATTTACCTCCCGCGACGGGATGATCTAATCCAATCTATCGGGGTGGCTACTACCCGCTTCCCACTGAACTACGGGGGTGCGCACACGTGTCAAAGTGAGGGTGGAGAACAGACGTATCACCACAAGCTCCTAATTAGAATTAGTAGAAATATAGATAACAAACTTATCTAATCATATCATGCATAGCTATGCGCATGCTGCTAGTTGGCCAGAATAAGTCCATATGTGATTAAATAAAAAGAAAAGATGATTTTATCTACGCATGCAAGTAAAAATTTAATGGAAAGGATGCATACAGCAATTCAAAGACACATGGTAACTCAAAAGCTGTATGCGTGCAGTATATGGAAAAAGAATCAGTCGTACAATATTTGGAAATAGAATCGGCTGATTGAGATAAGAGTTTAATACGTCGCAGATCACGCATGCATGTATATTCAACTGAATTAAAACTTTCTCTATTCGCCAATATATAGAAGATCGGTACAATGACAGTTTTTGGGGAGGGGAGAACGGACCACCGCACCAACTCATAATTAGAAATAGTAGAGAAATAACGTCTCAGGTGGTCGAAATCTGACAGAAACTAAATTTTAAATCTGAAATTTTTTAAGAACTTTAAACCGAAATTTTAGTGAAATTGGCTAAAATTTTGGCCAAATTTTGGTGATTTTCAATACATATGAAATGGTCTCTTGAGATTAGAAAAAATATAAAAAAGTCATAGAAGCATTTATCTAAATTTTCATTCTATTTGAATGCACAATACTAATTATTTGTACATAAAGTTCTCAAATTAGGGTTTAGGTTTTAGACTGAAATGTATTATTTAAGACCGAAATTTAAGGTAGGGTTTATGCTAAATACAATTTAGGACTGAAATATATCATTTAAAGACAAAATCTAAGTTAGAGTTTAGGGTTTAGACCAGAATCTAAGTTAGTGTTTAGGGTTTAAACTAAAATATATTATTTAAGTTCGAAATTTAAGTTATGGTTTAGGGTCAAGTTACATTTTATATATATATATATATATATATTACAAACTTAAAGTCATTACAATTTGATAAACGCGCCGTGCGGCGCATGACTCTTGGCTTTTCCGTGCGCGTGCAACTCGAGTCCGTGCTCGCACGGCCAGTCTGAGTCAGATAGCGGCGGGAGGGGGAAGGTTTTGCCCCCAAGCGCTCCATGCACTCTCACATCGTACACCAGTTCCCACCATGCAGAACCCCCCCTCTCGCTCGCCGACCAGGCGCGGTTCTTCTTCCAGTTGAGAGCTCGATCCTGTCTTCGACGCCGGCTGCGACCGCATCGCCGGTACGACAACCGGCAAATCTCCCCTCCATTGGGTTGTTTTCGCTTTCGTTGGGGGTCTTACCCTCGTGCGACAGAATTCGTTCCACCTTGGCGTTGTTTGCCCTATTCGAGGTTCTCGTGTGTGTAGTTGGATTTGGGTTCCCGTTCCACCTTTCCTTCCTACGTACGGTCTTGTTCTATCTGCGCGATATTGGGATTCGAGGCTTCAAGGATCGCTTCCTCTTGTGCGGTAGGAAGCATGCGTGTCGGCCGCTCCCCTTTCGATCGATCGTGCCTCTGAATTTCGAACAGTGCCGGTGCGGATTGAGGAGCTGGAGTAGGAATTTGGGGCTTGTGATGAAAGTGATCGGGGTTTCTGAATTCTAACGTGCATTGATGCTTGCTTCGGCTGACGCACTCGCTAATGGTGATTCCCCACGTGCTCAGGTGCTTTGCAACCCGTATTGGTGGATAAGGTCTCCGCATCGCAAGAAGAGTATGGGTTTGGCGCCGGGAAGCAAGGCAGAGAGCAAGGTTGCGTTGGATTCTGCGGCATGGGTGTTCAACATCGTGACTTCGGTTGGCATCATCATGGTCAACAAGGCCTTGATGGCTACGCATGGTTTTCGCTTTGGTAAGACAAGTTAAACTGTGCTTTTGTGGTAGCACCACAGTGGTATTAGTTTTGTATTTCCACCTAGTTCCCTCCCAATGACTTTGTTAGATTAACGTTGGCCACAAAAGTGTTTTTGTACATAGATTTTGACTGGGAAAGTAAGAAGCTAATTGGAGTGCCGTCTCCTTGTATGAAATCGACATGTGGCTGGACCTGAAAATTGCTTGCTGCCTGCGGAAGCCATCATACCTGGACTCATGGAACGTTCATTAGATTGGCTGCAAGTTTATAAACCTTTTTTTCCTTTCTGGAAAGAAAACTGTGACATCCTCAAATTCCTATATGCAATTTTCTGAAAATTTGGATACAGTTAATGGGAGAGTGATCTGACAAATGGAATTTGGCCAGCATATTCTATTTTTTGGTTTCACTGGTCTAATGTGCTGATGCCTATTACTGATATTGAATATTGAATCTGTAATCAACAAGTATCAATGCGAGAATGATGCAAGCATATGTATTGCATAAGTGTCATACCTTAATGTATTGCTTTGTCCTGCAATTAATGTTTTGCGCTGGATTCTCCTTTTGTAGCTACAACATTGCCTGGACTTCATTTCGCAACTACAGCTTTGGCGACAGTGGCAATGAAATGGTTGGGATATGTTGAACCATCCTATTTGCCTCTTCCGGAGCTTGTAAAGTTTGTCTTCTTTGCAAACTTATCAGTTGTTGGGATGAATGCTAGCTTGATGT
This sequence comes from Guadua angustifolia, assembly GCA_036346375.1. Taxonomy (NCBI): domain Eukaryota; kingdom Viridiplantae; phylum Streptophyta; class Magnoliopsida; order Poales; family Poaceae; genus Guadua; species Guadua angustifolia. The sequence continues at coordinate 35,645,819 of CM070506.1, read as the reverse complement.
GGAACTCTGTTGGATTCTATCAGGTGAAGAAATATTTGCTTCGTCTTTGATGTATTTAGATTGGAATACATATACATTTACTGAATTGCGGCACCATTTTTTACCCAGATATCCAAGTTGTCTATGGTTCCAGCTTTATGCATGCTGGAAGTCCTATTTGATAATGTCCGTTACTCAAGGGACACAAAGCTTAGCATAATGGTTGTCCTTGTGGGGGTTGCAGTATGTACTGTCACTGATGTTAGTGTAAATACCCAAGGGCTGATAGCTGCTGGCGTAGCCGTTTGCAGCACTGCATTTCAACAACATGTAAGTATTGATGGAACTAGAATTTGTAACTTCATTTGTGGATTCCTGTCCGTTGCTTTCCTCTCTCTCTGGGAAAATATGTTCTGTAGTATTAACTATTGATAGCTTAGTCTAGCATTTTTTATTCCAATCATAGAAGACATGTTGATTTCCACTATCTGTAGAGCACTAGATTATTCCCTCTACTAAAATCGGTGTCTTTTGTCCATTTGAGGAGGATTAGAGTTCATCTCAGGGCTGTTTACTGATAAACTTACTCTGCTCTGGTTAACAAAAGTCAATCAGGTTACTGAAAGTTTTTGTCTATCTTAATAGCACAATGTGTAAGACTGCATGCTGTATCTGAATTTTTTTAATAATACATTTTAAAAATAAAATTACAGGAAAAATATGTCGAAAAAATACATAAATATGCCTATTGGTGACAGAGCTCCTACCATCAAATGAATTGGCAACAGATCATCCCTCGCCAAATGAATTGGCTACAGATCATCCGCCACCAAATGAATCAATTCATTTGGTGATAGAAGTCTATCACCAAATAAATTGATGACAAAGTTTTATGTAGCCAACGGTTTTGTCATTGATTCATTTGCTCGACAGGTTTATTTGGCCAGTAGGATTCTGTCATCAAATAAATTGGTGAGAGAACCACTATCGCAAATTCAATTGGCGATAGATTTGTTGACGATTCATTTGATGACAGTAGGTTGCTGAATGGTTTGGTGACAGAGTACATTTATGGTAAAAGAATCGATGTATTTTTCTGTAATTTTATTTAAAAATTGTATTATTTAAAGAAAATTATGTTGTATCTAGTTCCTCGTTATTATTCTTGTGCCTTGTGATTCCCTAAAGTTGTGACATACCGGCTGCATCAAGATGACATAAGCAGCCTGAGAATATTTCATGTTAGACATAAACTTATTATTTTAGATTTTTTTTTCACGTCATGTACTCATGTATTATGGCATGTGTGGGTACAATTTACCTTGTTTTCACTCGCCACCCACCACAAATCTTTCTAACGTTATGTGGTGATCCGCATAATTAGTCCAGGGTAACGACGGTAACACTGCCATCACTCTGAGATAATTATACGATTCTCGGCATACTAGCTAATTAAAACATCGAGCGCACTCGATATTTTATCAGTTCGTACATCGTGTTCAGAGTATTGCAGCAGAAAAATAATTAGAGACTAAATGTAAGTATATTACAAACCAAGCCAAGCAGGGCTATATGTCCAGTACCATAATTATACATAGGATCCAAGTACAACAAAATATATTATAGAGATACTAATTATACCAAAAGACTGACGAAGCTGAAGCATGGCAACTCATCCCTCTATCCCTCTTGGTAGTACTCAGCCGCCTCGTCAAACCAACTAGACACTTGAACACTGAAGCCAAACTCTAGAAAAAGGGGATTTAGCAAGGGTGAGTACAAAAGTACTCAGCAAGCATTATTAGCAAAATGCAATAGATGAATTTTCTCTCAATCCATCCAAAGTCCATCTAATGATCACCTTCCCTCAAAATCCATTTTACATAAATTAGGTTTTGGGTTTTCTTTAAGGGTTGTGTATTTTAATTATGAAAACAGCTGCTAACACCCGTATATGAGGCAGACTTAGGTTATGCAGCCTTCAATCCAGAAGATAGACATGAATTCATGATTTTAACCCTGCGTAGGTTCGTATCATTTTTAGCCATAGCGACCCTATCCTGTGAGGCCCCAAAACGTTTATCACTAATTTAGTATTAGATCTCGAACTCTGATAGCCAACGAGTAGTAGTGTCCTTGACTGTTCCCCACCTACCCTCAATGTACCAATTGTACCATGCTACTGCAGCAGCACTGATACTCAACCATAGGCTTTAAATATAGCGTGCGATCAACCGCAGCCGATTTCTATGTCTTTCACTGGGACTCCTGGTATACCCAGCTTCACACTCCTAATTATCTACCTATTTCCAAATGTGGAGATCATAATGTCTTCATAGGACAATCTTTTCTGACCGATTTTACTTACTATGGTTGAACTGAAATACAACTTATTGCCCGAGTGTAGTTGTTTGACCTTATATTATAGCTTATGTAGAGGACCCCGCCGGCTATTCCCTTCTCATCTGTGCCCTTTACCCATCATACATAGAAATACGCCACTACCCTTTTCACCAATCAAGAACTCCCAACATTGCCTCAACATTTCATCAACCTACCATTTCAACAATTCAACTCCATATCATTTTACCAATCGCAACCAATTTAGATTTTCATCATAGAAGATACTTTTCCTATGTATTAATGAATAATGATATCACATATTGACATATATCTGAAAACATTTGAAAGCAATTTAATAAATATGATCAAAGGAAGCTTGTTTGAATTAGGATTGATATACTTGGCCTCACTTGGATTTGGAAAGTGGCCCTCTGCTGGATTCAGTTTAGATTCTGAAATAGTAGAGTATTAAATTTATGGCAATTAATTTGAATGTCATTTATGGTGTCCAAACATTTCCAACAGTTGCAATCTTATTTAGAAGAATGGTGTTAATTTTTATTTTTAGATTTTCATGCATTTGCAAGTTTTATATAACTATTTATTTAATTAAACGTGGATATTTACTAGATTTTTTATTTTCTTAAACATACAGCTAGAGGAGTAGCCAAACTAATCGCGGTTCACAACGATTAACCCATTTATGTAAATTTTTCTCTCTTTTCTTTTTTCTGTCTCTCTCCTTCTTTTCTTTTCTTTCTCTCCTCCCTGTGGCCGAAGCCTCTCCTTCCTGGTCTTCTTCTTTTCCTCCTACCTCTCCCCCTCTCCATTTTCTCCACTTCTAGATCTGGCTCCTTTACTCCTCACTGGCGCCGGTCACTGCCGGCCCACCTCCCGCCGGCCTCCTCCGGTGCCCCTCCCGGCCCCACACCGCTGGCTTCCTTCGGTGGAGTGGAGAATTGGGGGGATAATCTGGCTGTGCTCTCGATTGGAAATGGCAAGGGGAAATGAATGGCTATGCCTCAGCCTTATCCTGTTTTATTGTGCTAATTTTTTTTACCTTTCTACCCTTGGCCCTTTACTGGTTTACTATGGGAAGTTGTGCTATTACTTGGACTTCTCTAAGGATACCCACAATTCTAGCAGGTTTGTGACTACTTACCGAATGATGAAACCTGAATCTAGTGAGAGGTGCCGATCTGGCCCCGGACGGATCAGGTATCTCGATGAGCGTTACCTTCGCTTGCGGATCTGACAACAATTCCCCAAATTCTTACCTTTTGTTGCTCCTACTTTACTGTTTTACTGATGCACAATATTGGTTATCAAGTTTAATTGCCCATTATTTTCTTGATTAAATGCTTAATGATTTTATTTGCTTAGTTTAAGTTTCAGGGTCCTTACATGTTAGCACTTTGCCCTTCTTGTTTTGCAGTATATCCATTACCTTCAAAAGAAATACTCACTTAACTCATTCAACCTCTTGGGTCACATTGCTCCAGCCCAAGCAGCATCATTGTTAATATTTGGGCCTTTTGTAGACTTTTGGCTGACCAATAACAGAGTTGATGCTTACAATTACAACAAGGTGGTGATGGTAGGTGCTGTTCATCCTGAACAATTGTCTGCTTCAAATTTTCTCTTGCACTCCATATGGAAATAGTGTGTCATCTACCAGGCGAAGCTTGATACACATTGTAGCAAAATATTTTTACATTTGGAATAAAAATCTATGAATGAATCATGGAGAGAATACAAAGTACAGTTTTAAATTTCTTGAATCAAACATGCTATTATTGAATAGAAGTTACTTTGTCGACTAGAATTGTATGAGGCCACAAGTGCCCATTTCGCATTTCAGGAAATTAACATGGGGTAGCTGTAAGGAAACATCAGTCACTTCTGTGTTAACATCGAAAACAAACAAAGGATGTGAACACCGGCAACATGATTTGTTTTGCAACAGTTCTTCTACATAAGAATTACCTGTTAGGAACATATCATCAATATTTCACTATTTTACAGTACTTTTGGTAAAGCGATTACTAATGTTTATTTTTCCTCCACTTGCCCTTCAGTTCTTCATAGCATTGTCATGCGTGATTGCAATCGGTACCAATCTAAGCCAGTTCATATGCATTGGACGGTTCACAGCCGTCTCATTTCAAGTTCTAGGCCACATGAAGACAATCCTTGTGCTAACCCTGGGATTCCTCCTCTTCGGAAAAGAAGGCCTGAATCGTCATGTCGCGCTTGGGATGCTCGTGGCTGTAGTAGGTATGATCTGGTATGGGTATGCGTCTTCAAGACCTGGAGGCAAAGAGCGTCAAGATTACCCCGATCCTTCTGGGAAAGATGTCGAGCAAGGGATTCTATCGTCACAGTTGGAGCTCGATGAGAAATTTTGAGATGAAAGCCTCAGAGACCGTACTCGATGTTATTTCATCGCTCCTGCGCTTACTGATACCGTACTCGATGTTATTTCATCGCTCCTGTGCTTACTGTACTTGGTTAGAGCAGAAGGACAGGTTCTCCCAGTTTCATTGAGCTAGCAAACCGTTCTTGCAACGATTGATACTGGTAACCGAAGATTGAAGGAAGGACAGCGGTAACCAGAGGCAGATCAGTTAGCATGATCCTTCCTAAACAGGACATGTAACCGGATATCTATAATTGTTGAGGGTGGTAGGAGTGGTACTCGACAGAAAACATGTCAGAGATTTGGATCGCTCGGTCTCAAAAGAGAAGAATAAAATCTTTTTTTTTCTCTTTTGGAAAGGGAACCCTGGAATCGTTAAAAGTGATTAATGCCACTCCGTTGTGACGTTTCTTCCAGTCCAGGCTTAGTAGTCTTTTTTTTTTTCTGGACTTGCCCTTGCTGCAAAATTTCAAGAATCTGAGCTTGTGGCCCGTACTTTTTTTTTAATCTTCAAAGTTTTCTTAATGAAATTGCAAATCTCTCTTCTCAACCACGCAACTACCAGTATGCAACAGATATCACTTACCACGGCAAATCACTGACACTGTACTACCAGTATGCAACAGATATCACTTACCACGGCAAATCGCTGACACTGTAGTGGCTTCATCCACCATAGCAAGTGTCGAGCCTCACTTTCCTGTCAGTCTTGAGTACTGCGGTAGATACCATCTAAGCTTGGGTGTTGTAGCTTGTCTGCCGCGGTAGATCCTTCATACGTATTGTGTTGCTAGGATGTGCTGCAGTGTTAGTGACTTGCCGTTTATCGGTGTTTTCATGGTTGAGAAGAAGTTAGATTTGTAATTATGTTTGAGAGTTAAAAAAAAAAGTGAAAGAGGACCAATCAGGTCGAAGCTTCCGAGCATAAGCCGAGTTGAGTGGATTTCCAAGTTCGGTAGGGCTGCCTTTCAGACTTTCCCTGTTCAAGCGTGCTTCAGATCAGCGTGGAAACCCCCCTAGAACGATCCGATGATTGTAGACTAGGGGGTGTTTGGCAGGGATTCAGCTTCTTCAGATTTATGAATCTGGTGAAGCTGAAAATTCTAGCTTCACCAGATTCATGAAGCTGAAATTGTGAGTATATTAAGAGTGTTTAGATAGATCATCTTGTTTATATTTTAGACCAAAAATATAAACTTAATTCATTTTATTTTAGCCTATAAATTTTAGATTTCAGATGAAACTGAAATCTAAAGCTTTACTAAACATGCCCTAGGAGTAAAGTCTGGTCCACGATCTCGATTCCTTGGCCCAGCCCAACTCTTGGGCAAATGGCCAAGTCATGGTCAACAAGTGCAGAAAAAAGATTAATTATTCTTCGTCACTGCACTGGTGGGGCCGGATCCAGCGTCAGGTTTGTCATCTGACCAGCTTCAACAAAAGACAGGTCCGAAGCTGACACTATCTGTTGTCCGTGTTGCCTGTGCTTCTCACTGTCCGAAGTGTGAGAGGGCCATGGGCCCATGTGGCCGCAGTGTGTGCGGCTGTGCGCTGATCTTAGTTATCTGTAGAACATTATTTTTCTCCTAGATCATGATTAGGGTGCATCCAAGAGGATGCTACATGATCTTAGAACATCCATGAGAATCTCAAACTACATTAAAAAAGTTAGTATGAGAAAATGGCGAGCCACCAACCATGCTTAAGGTATGCACATGGATACATATCAGCTGTATATCGTATAAAACTTTGAGTGATGAAGAGGAGAGAGAAAAGAGAAACATAAATATTATGTCAACTATTTAACATATGATTTTATATTGTATGCACTATTATATAGATAACTTATTAATTATATAAGAGGCTATTAGAGATAACTTTACGGACAATTTATTATATAAATTATATTTAGATTATAGACGTCACCATCTATACGCCATGATGACTGATCTGCGTTTTATTCCTTGTTGCTTTCTTTTCTTTAAGGGCCCCACATGTCATCCTGCAGCTTGTGCAAGGCAGGCCGATCCCAAACTAGCAGCCCAGCACCGAAAACCAGTCAGATCCGCACGCTCTCCCCACTCCAGTCCGTCTCGCTTCTTCCTCCGGTGGCGCGGCGCGGCGCCGGTGCTGCGCGTGGAGACTGAAGATTTCATGCGATCTCCAATCCCGATACCCACCGCGGCGTCGGTACGAACAAACCAAACAAATCTTTCCTCCTCCGCCTCGCTACCGCGCGCTCTCACCTGCCTCGTGCGTGGTCGCGTGGGGTTTAACTCTCTCGGATTTATTATTTCTTTCTGCGAACCGTGCAAATACCGGGATTACCTCGGCGTGAGAGTTATCGCGATTGTTCCGTTCACTACGATCCGATCTCTTTGCTACGTTATCGTGTATGTGGAAGTTGAGGCCTTTCAGTTCTTTGCCTTTCCCCTTCTCATCGTATTTGGGCAAAGCATTATTTGCATTTTCATGGCCATTTCAATCTTGTTATCTGTCAGTAGGAGGTAGGCGTTAGTCTAAGTTTATTCAGCCTTTGGGGTTTCCATGGCAGCAACTTCCGATATTTGTAGTTTGGCATCTCATTTTGGCTGGCAGACTGGTAGTGTATTGTATCATGGTTTGGCTCTCTCTCTCTCGGCCACATTTGCTAGATTTTCACGACATCTAAGTTGGAGTGTAGGAGATGGAATTGGTCGATCCTAAACCTGCTTGATTGTTCAGGGAAAGTGATAGGAATTCAGTTCCATTATTTGTTCCTCTCATTCATACCCATGATTTTCTGACGCCGTTCTCTTGCCTAAGAAAATAGAATTTAGTGTGGTGGCCAGAACCACTAAACAATTATTACAGCTCTAGTCGGGCTGATGATATTTGTTTAGTTTGTCACTTTGTCTAGTTCGTGACGTTGCGTGAGCAGTTTATCTTCCACTGTCACTACTGGATGTTGGGATTTCACATTAATGTGTATTGGAAGCCAATTGTATATGATATATCCATATCATTCTGAGACAATTCTATTTCAAATTCAAGTACAGACAGTTAAATTTAGGAGCTTGAATAAATGTTGGCTACTTCTACTGGTGCACTACCTATTTGTGCTGGTATTAGCTGTTGTACTTATGATAACTACTTGCTTATGTTAGGTGCACCACTGTTCACATTGAAGGTGGGCATTCTTGATACTGGAACTTGCATTAGACCCTACATGATAAGAAAGCATGGCACCAGGAAGCAAGGGAGAGAAGAAAGCAGCATTAGATGCTGGGGCATGGATGTTCAATGTTGTGACATCTGTTGGCATAATCATGGTCAACAAGGCCTTAATGGCTACACATGGTTTTAGCTTTGGTAAGAAAAGACTGTAACGCTCTTCGTATTTTTTATCTGTAGAGCATCTGGTATCACTTGAATCTCGAACTACCCAACTGTGTTCCCCACCATCTCAATGGCTTGATGGACTTTTCTTTTTTCTTTCTTGCTTTCACTAATATCACACTGACCGAACTAGCGAATTTTGGTGTACAGATCTCCTTATCTAAATTTTGCTGGACCTGTAATTTTTTTCTGTCAATGAAAGCTATGATGCCATTTATTATGGTACCTTAAACTGGTTGAACTTGCAAATTTATTAGTTTTGTTGCTTTCCAATAACTAATTTTGATCAATGTGAGATGTTCTGAACAGATGGATACAGTTCATGAGAGCAATTAAAACATATTTGTAAGCCGCAATGTTTTGCACCTATGGCTTTAGATTCTTGTTCAAAATATAATAAATCGAGAAACTGTACTAGAACTAGTTTTTATGGGCTGGTGACCATAAATGAAATATGCTCAAATGTGTTGTTAATGATTTGTTTTTCTCGCTACTAATGTTGTGTACTATTGTTTCCTTGGTACAGCTACAACATTGACTGGACTGCATTTTGCAACTACCACTTTTATGACGTTGGTAATGAAATGGTTAGGATATGTTCAGTCATCTCATTTGCCTCTATCAGAACTAGTAAAATTTGTATTTTTCGCAAACCTGTCAATTGTTGGGATGAATGTTAGCTTGATGTGGAACTCTGTTGGGTTCTATCAGGTGAAGACTGCAACTTCTGTTTTATTCAATTTATAAATGTAATTTTTGTACTAAATTGTTTTTCATCCTTTTCTTTCCTCAGATTGCGAAGTTATCTATTATTCCAGTTTTGTGCATTCTGGAGGTCCTATTCGACAATTTCCGATACTCAAGGGACACAAAGCTTAGTATAGTGGTTGTCCTTGTAGGTGTGGCAGTGTGCACAGTTTCTGATGTTAGTGTAAATGCTCAAGGACTGATAGCTGCCGTAGTAGCAGTTTGCAGCACTGCATTGCAACAGCATGTAAGTATTAGGAATATCAGTGAATTCATTTCGTCGGTTGCTGGATAATGTATGTAGTTTTGTGAAAAATATGCCCTATAGTAGTCACTAGTCAGTATCTATTTATAGCATATCAATAACTTATTCCTACTTCCTCCCATAGATGTGTGGTTTCTGCCTATAAAATCCCATTCTTTGCAGAGCCTTTGAGTTCAGCTCTTCATGTAGTTCTCATACTAAACTGCAGCTTTTGTTCATTTAAGTCTCTTGGACTACCAAAAAAAAATGACTATGTTGACTGATGCCATAGCTACTATTCCTGGCTATGATAAATACAAGATACTAGACTGGGTCCCTTTGCCATGCCAAAGTAAAGCTTGCATTTGAAGTGCTAGGTTGTTGTTCATATTTTCTTTTACTGAGATGTCATGTTGGTCTCTGATATCTCTCCTTCGTGTTTTCTTTGGCTTCCTGTGATTTAATGGGGACTTGAACATACTACAAAAATTGTGCCCAATGAATGCTGGGAAATATTAAGTGGTAAAAGGTTCTACTGCATTTGTTGCTTATTCATTTGTTTGCCACTGCAGAAGTTTAGCCCTGGCCCCTCAGTTCATCCTTTTTAGAACTCCCTTTTGGTATTTTTTTTTGTGTCATAACATTATTGTTCTCATCCTTTTTCTTTTTGGCAGTATGTCAGTTACCTTCAACGGAAGTACTCGCTTGACTCACTCAAACTCTTAGGTCATACCGCACCAGCTCAAGCAGCTTCATTGTTAATATTCGGTCCATTCGTGGACTTCTGGTTGACCAACAATAGAGTCGATACTTTTCACTATACCAGCACAGTGACGGTATGTATGTAAGGAAAAAAAAAGATATTTTTCGGTTATATATGCATCATGATGATTGCCAACATTTAGTTTGAGGGTTCAATAATATATCATCTTCTATGGTTGGAAAATACATTATACGAAAACAAAGATTGGTTATATGTCAAAATTTATTGCACATGTTTACTTTTAAAACTGGAATATGGCATAATTTGAACCACTGTCTTAAATACTCTGAACACACAGGTCGTTGATTACAGGATTAAAGACTATGTGACAATGAAAGGATCCAGTTTTGCATAATTAGCAAGTAATATCTATTAAGAAACATCCTTTCTTTCACATGTAAGAATCTTCTGTATTTAGAAAATTATCTCAAGGACATGAATGGCTATTGGAGATGTTATTTGTTTTGCATCAACTCTTCTACTTAAGCAATGGCGGAACCAACTATTGATGCTTAGCAATATAGTATTGCATAAATAACAACTATGAACTGTTGATAACAGTTAATAATAGTGCTCACTAATAACAATTCATTAGTTTTTAATCTTGATACGGCTGTTTATACATTATGCAAAAGTTTATACAAAGCTAAAATATTTATCACACATTTCTAAAGTGATAACAAATTGTAACATTGATAAATAAATTATTATAAATATATAATTGCTCAGTAGTGCTAGTGTCCTATTATTCTAGCAAGAAAAACCGTAAACCATTTTTTACTATATTGATGCTTAGTACGTATTACTATACTGATGCTTAGTACGTAAGTATTGATGGTCGTATAGTATGAATTTTTATATAAAATACTCAATATTGGTCTTGATTCAATGCACTTATCGTGATGATCACATCAACATGAATGAATGGTTGGTAGCTAAGTTGAGAAAAAAGTTTGAAAAAGTAATAAAAGAACAAAGTATTTTGTGTTTAGTAGCTAAGTTGAGAAAAAATTTAGCAACCTGAGGCATGAAATGTAATTATAATCTAAGTCCTTTAAGTATTCTCAAATTACATCAAAGTCCAAATGCATTGTAATATCTACTAGCAAGGGTATATCTAGATTTTTCAAAAACTTTGGGGGTGCCGGTGCATACCCGGCACCCCAGCTGGTTCCACCCCCTGTACTTGGTTTGCTTCTAGGCATCGCAGTTATTCGTTGCTGACTGACTTTCCTTTTCCTCCACTTCTTTTTCAGTTCTTCATTGTTTTGTCGTGCCTGATTGCAGTCGGAACCAATCTAAGCCAATTCATATGCATTGGAAGATTCAGTGCCGTCACGTTTCAAGTGATAGGGCACATGAAGACTATTCTCGTGCTAACCCTGGGATTCCTGTTCTTTGGGAAGGAAGGCCTGAATTTCCATGTCGCGGTTGGTATGGTCCTCGCTGTTGTTGGTATGATATGGTACAGTAGCGCATCTTCAAAACCCGGAGGCAAGGAGCGCCAAGGTGTAGCTAGTGAAAAAACTCAGAAGCACGGCGTGCTGTCATCACAAGCGGAACTGGACGATAAGGTATGAGATGGAAACCTCGGCTCAGAGTTTCTTATCTTCAGCTACGTTCGGGGCTCCCGGCTTGTCAAATTAAGGATCACGAGTTTATCTATTCTTTGTACACGGTTATAGAAATGTCGGTCACAGCAGAAAGAAAATTTACCACTTGTCAGGGGCTACGCGGGCAGACATTTTTTTTACGTAAGTTTTAGGACTTCATAATTTCATTGCTATTGTTCTTCTCGATCTGCCATGCAAATTTACACCGTTGTTTGGCGCGGTCATCTGATGGGAGGATTCTGCTAACTGATCCTCAGAAAAGGCTTTAAAATTATACCTTTATTAAAGATCGCAGGATTGGCCGCCTCCCAGCCTGTCCACGTGCCGAGCCGAGCCGAGCCGTGCGCGGTTGGCTCGGCTCTATTTTTTTATGTGTAGGTTCCTCAAAAAGTACGTAATTACGTATAAGTCGTTTCTGCGGTTTTTTACGAAAAGGACCTTCTGGGTCAAAAAACTCGTGAATCTTTCGTAAAAGGATCCTAAATAAATACTGAAAAAACCTGTAATTACGTTTAGATCTTTTCAACGGTTTTTTTATGAAAAGGACCTTCTAATTTAGAAAAATCACGATTCTTTCGTGAAAGGGGCCTAAATAAATGCCAAAAAAATAGCGTAGTTATGTTTAGATCATTCTAGCTATTTTTCGCGAAAGGGACCTTTCGATTTAACGCAAACGCGGATCTTTCAGGAGAGGACCTCAGATAGATGCAAAAAAAATACGTGAGTGTGTTTGTATCCTTCCAATCATTTTACGTGTTTTCTCGACGATTTTAGAAAAAAACAGCGTCGGAAAAAAATGAGATTATTTTTACAAAAAAACAGCACACGTGACTTATCATGCCGCAAAAACTTCCTTGTTGCCATTGTTGCTGTGTCGTTTCCTCCTTGGCAGGGGCTGGAGGCCCGTGGCGGCCCGGCCTGAAGGGATGATGATGCGGGGTCGCTCGTGCGTGAGGGCCCAGACCCGGGGACAAAATGTGAGGTCACTTGTCAGATGTTCTTGTTGGCCTGTTGCCGCCTGCAACACTTACGTAGTTAACTTCCCTCTTTTTCATTGATTTTCTCTCATACTTATAGATACAAAAGTCTGATAACTAAACAAGGAAAGCTAAACTGCGAATAGATAAGTTTCCTACTGAATAGGATATGCATGCAACTAGATAAGATATGCTATTACTGGTACGTAACCAACTAGAACTTTATTTCCTCCCGCCAAGGCTTAAGGTCTTGTAACAGCTTCCTTCGCCGGCCTAGCGCCTGGAAGGAAGGCGGTCCCTCCTTTGACGCCACTTTGCTTCTCACGACGAACGAAGACATTGTCGAGCCCTTGTAGGCCCGTAACATGAACATAATACAGAAATTGTGCCCAATGAAAGCGTGAAGGAAATAGTAAGTGGAAAGGGCCTATTTGGAATGTAGGAATAGAAAACAGAGGAATGGGAAAGAACACATGAATAGGATGGAGTGTAAAGTGAAAACCCACAGGATTTCAAAACATTGGAATGGAAAAAATAGGCTGTTTGGATCAAAGGAAAATTTGACTGACTTTCCTTTTCTTCCACTTCTTTTTCAGTTCTTCATTGTTTTGTCGTGCCTGATTGCAGTCGGAACCAATCTAAGCCAATTCATATGCATTGGAAGATTCACTGCCGTCACGTTTCAAGTGATAGGGCACATGAAGACTATTCTCGTGCTAACCCTGGGATTCCTGTTCTTTGGGAAGGAAGGCCTGAATTTCCATGTCGCGGTTGGTATGGTCCTCGCTGTTGTTGGTATGATATGGTACAGTAGCGCATCTTCAAAACCCGGAGGCAAGGAGCGCCAAGGTGTAGCTAGTGAAAAAACTCAGAAGCACGGCGTGCTGTCATCACAAGCGGAACTGGACGATAAGGTATGAGATGGAAACCTCGGCTCAGAGTTTCTTATCTTCAGCTACGTTCGGGGCTCCCGGCTTGTCAAATTAAGGATCACGAGTTTATCTATTCTTTGTACACGGTTATAGAAATGTCGGTCACAGCAGAAAGAAAATTTACCACTTGTCAGGGGCTACGCGGGCAGACATTTTTTTTACGTAAGTTTTAGGACTTCATAATTTCATTGCTATTGTTCTTCTCGATCTGCCATGCAAATTTACACCGTTGTTTGGCGCGGTCATCTGATGGGAGGATTCTGCTAACTGATCCTCAGAAAAGGCTTTAAAATTATACCTTTATTAAAGATCGCAGGATTGGCCGCCTCCCAGCCTGTCCACGTGCCGAGCCGAGCCGTGCGCGGTTGGCTCGGCTCTATTTTTTTATGTGTAGGTTTCTCAAAAAGTACGTAATTACGTATAAGTCGTTTCTGCGGTTTTTTACGAAAAGGACCTTCTGGGTCAAAAAACTCGTGAATCTTTCGTAAAGGACCCTAAATAAATCTTGAAAAAACACGTAATTACGTTTAGATCTTTTCAACGGTTTTTTATGAAAAGGACCTTCTAATTTAGAAAAATCACGATTCTTTCGTGAAAGGGCTAAATAAATGCCAAAAAATAGCGTAGTTATGTTTAGATCATTCTAGCTATTTTTCGCGAAAGGACCTTTCGATTTAACGCAAACGCGGATCTTTCAGGAGAGGATCTCAGATAGATGCAAAAAAAAATATGTGAGTGTGTTTGTATCCTTCCAATCATTTTACGTGTTTTCTCGACGATTTTAGGAAAAAACAGCGTCGGAAAAAAATGAGATTATTTTTACAAAAAAACAGCGCACGTGACTTATCATGCCGCAAAAACTTCCTTGTTGCCATTGTTGCTGTGTCGTTTCCTCCTTGGCAGGGGCTGGAGGCCCGTGGCGGCCCGGCCTGAAGGGATGATGATGCGGGGTCGCTCGTGCGTGAGGGCCCAGACCCGGGGACAAAATGTGAGGTCACTTGTCAGATGTTCTTGTTGGCCTGTTGCCGCCTGCAACACTTACGTAGTTATTCATGGAACGCCAGCTCTATCAGTGCACCCCGATGCAACGACGTAAGCGATTTTTATAGAGTGACAGGTAGGATAAAAAATAATATGAAAGAAGAGTTAAGAAAGGCAGAGTACAGTTGTTTGTCATACAAGATACAGCTCATTAGAGAAAACCGAAAAAGGTTGAATATGCATATGTTTATTGATAGGAAGGAGAGAAAGGAGGAAAGAAATTAATTAGTGATTGCTAGATACCACGTAGTGAGAAGGTTGCATTTTGTGTTATTTCCATATGACTTGGAATGATTAGATATACTACCTTTCCTAAACTTTGCAAACTTTCGGATTCTGAACCATGCCACGTCGCCGTTTTCGCGCGGCTCGGCTCGATTGGCTCGTCGATGGCTCTATCGTATGGATAACGTATATAAAAACGATGCAATAGGAATGTCCTCAGGGTTTATGATACTGTGCAATTTTCGCACTGACCAGAGGTGCCTATGCAAAAAGTCACGGATACGAATGGTTCGGTCAGCCTAGTCCAACCCAACGGTCAAGAAGACTCAAAACCATTAAGGACTTGTTTGGGATGGTGAAAGTGCATCTAGACCCTTTAAGGGTTTTGGTGATTAATGACGACATAATTAGATAATACTAACGGTTTGAGTGAGAATCCATACAAAAACCGAGAAGGTATCATCAAAAGAAAGCGATTGGAGATCCCTACCGTATTTAAAATTTGAAAAGGCGGCATCAAGACATAAGTTGTAAATTTTTTATTTATTTGAGTCTAAGGATAGCCGTACTATTAAGGAGGATACGACGGGAAATCGCTTCTAAGATATACTTGTGTTCAAAGGATGAAAATTGCATAGCAAAAGTATTTAAAACATTGCATTTCCTTTAAAATGTGCTATTCTGGCCGAATGGGTCAGGCCGGAGTATCCGGACACTCCGGGTTGACATCCTCGGCTGCTGCTGTCTTAATTAGTCTGTAGTATCCGGGCTTTTAGTCCGGACTCTCCGGTTTAAATGAGTCCGGAGTCTCCGGGTTAGTCCGGAGTATCCGGGATTTTTGTCTGGAGTCTCCGGATTAACCACTTCGGTATGAACTAAACTTCACCAATCCAGAGTCTCCGGGTTATATGTCCGGATACTCCGGGTTGTACGCAGCTCTATCATAACGGTTGGATTTTGGGGGGCCTATTTAAGCCCTCACTCTCCACCTACCCGAGTACAAGCTCCATTATTGCATTATTCACCTCTCAAGCTCTCACTCTCACACTCTTGAGCCCTAATCTCCTTTCCCCACTTGAATTTTGAGTTTGATTTGAATCTTTGGGGAGAAATTAGTGGATTTGAGTGCCTTGAGCTTGCATCTTTGATTCTTAAGCACAAGTTTCATCCTCCAAGACGATTTAGCGACGTATTTGTTACTCTTGAAGTTTGAAGGGCTCCTAGACGGCAAGGAGTCACTGAGAGCCTCCAATACTTGGTGTGGTGAGCCCAGGAGGTTTGTGAAGGCAAGTCTCGCCTCCGAAAGGAAAGAGGCAAGAAGTGAAGACCGGCGAGTGCTTTGTGCAACACCGGGAGGATAGTGGTCAAGAGGGACCCGGGCTTTGTACCTCCTCAACGGAGACGTAGGATTCCCTTCAAGAATCTAAACTTCGGGTAAAATTTTTATCTTCATGTTCTTCATTTGTTCTTACTAGGGGTTGTGGTTTTGGACTTTTGAAAGCCCCGATCTACTCTATTGCTGTGTTTGGTTCTAGATCTACATCATCCACAGGTATCTGATAGTATTTAGAACATTTGTGTTCAATTAGCTTGTTGGAAAATTGTAGAGATTTAAAATCTCACTTCGAGGTCTCCAATCCGAAGTATCCGGACCCCTTACCCCGGATAGTCCGGACATACCGGAGTATCCGGACAAAACCTCGAACACTCTGGGCTTAGACCCTCGAGAGATTTTATTTTGCTGCAAAATTTTAATTCGCCTATTCACCTCCCTCTAGACGACATCTCCGGTCCTTTCAGATGGTTTCTCAACCAGCTATGTCTAATAGAAGTTGAAAGATGTCAAAAAAAAAAACAACCTTCCTCGTGGGTGAAAGTTAGAAGCCTGCAACGACCTATAACATGGAGAAGCTAAAGTCTATCGTTGGTCTGAGGTAACTTTTCATAGTTTTAGCAGACTGGGGTTTCCAACTTTAGCTCTAGAGTTATTAAAATAAGAGTGTGTTTGGTTGGTGGGATGAGGTTGAATGAGATAGGATAGTTCTGTACCATTTGATTCAATTATTTTGAATGAATGGAATGGTTCAACATCTATAGCGAATATTTCTTAAATTTGTATCACACCGTCCAGGATGAGATGTTTCCATTCAAACAACCAAACACATGAATAATATTTTTCTTAAACCATCTTATATATATACTATTTGGTACAAATAACCAAACACACCTTAAAATTATCCAAAAGCGCCTCCCCACTGACTCCGCCCCACGGACGGTGTCCTGAAGCGTTGGCTTGCCTCCCACCGAATCTGCAGGCTACCCTATCCTTCCACCGTCCGCCTTCATCTCCAAGCTCCGCCGACCAACTCCACAGCCAGATCTGAAGTATGGGACTAAATCCCGATTTGCTTGTACGTACGGTGAAGTGTGTGATGATTCTACAAGGAGATTGGGGGTACTGTTTCATGCATATGATTTTATCCTTGTAGAGATACTAGAAATCATGGATTCTTTTAGGTACTTTAGTGTTCAGTTTTACTACCTCAAAAATTGCAGTGTAGGAAAGGATATCTTTCGTATTGATTGTGGACAATTGGACACTACTATGGTATATGAATGATTTTTTAGGGATTTATTTTCCGCTAGCACTACCATGTTCGATCAAACTAGCATTGCTATAGTAAGATTTCTTTGAACGTTGAAGAGAATAGCGTAGCAGGGAGTTATTTTCTTGTCAAGTAGGTCTGGAAGAAACAAAAGCAAAAAGTATATCTGGTTGCAAGAAGCATTTTTTAATTTTGATGCTAGATGGGATCACATTTAAGGTGCATATTTTGGGATTTTATGGAAATTCCAGTATAGTATTGTCGTCTTGTACGATGTTGTAAACCTAAGTCATTTAAAATCATTACAAATTAAAATTTTCTTTGTGTGTTTATTAAGCATTAGCATGGAAAATACTCGTGGCAATTGACACATGTAGTTTATCTTGTGTAGTTGGTTGCGTGTAAAATTTCATTTAGTTCATACATAGGCAGTTGGTTGCATGTACTAATGGCAATTTTCATGACTTTCAGAACAAATCTATTGAGATACCTTCTCTGTGTTGTGATTTTCAGATCTTTTGTGCATGATTCAGAAAACAACTCATGACACCTGAAACCCAAGAAAATATGGTGAAGCACTACAATAATTGTTCGGTCCATTGGATAGGGTGCAATGCTCTAGATGATTGATGCAATATTGTCGTTTTTTTGTGTGAACATGATCTATGAATGAATGATAGTAGGATGCTTGTATGCCATGATTTTTTTGCGGATGGGTGTATAATTGATGTGGATATAGTTCAAGTTTTTTTAGTAGAAACAAATAATTTGTAAGTATTTGAGTTGTAATTTCGAAGCTTTTTTTTTTGATAAAGGATAAACATCCGGTCGCTGTAATTTCGAAGCTACGTGTTGGC
Source organism: Guadua angustifolia (assembly GCA_036346375.1). Taxonomy (NCBI): domain Eukaryota; kingdom Viridiplantae; phylum Streptophyta; class Magnoliopsida; order Poales; family Poaceae; genus Guadua; species Guadua angustifolia. The sequence continues at coordinate 35,627,695 of CM070506.1, read as the reverse complement.
TAGTTGCTAATTGTATTTCTATCGAAATTATCAGCCCCATATTAATTTGTACTAGATGTGATTATCGTTTCACTGGATGGTTCTTCTTCATGTTATTTCACTAGATGGCGTCTTGGAAAATAAATTAAATTCATGTAATGATTTTCCATGAATCAGATTGTTGAGATATTCCCATATACGTAACATCTTGTATTTAATACTTGGCAATCGTTAATATAGTATGTTTAATGCTTCAGTTTATATTTCTGTGCAAACGTGAAAAAAATTAAATCAAATCCGCTCATAACGTCATTTAAAAGGCATCAAATAAACCCTTATTTAACTATTTTAGATATTTTCTAACTCCAAACAACTAGTCAACCTAGCTAAAAAAAACAATATGCCAAATACTACAGCCCTTGAGCCCTACGGTTTCACAACCGTTTTTTTTTCAAATAAACTACAACTAAACTGGCCTAAAATGTGGCACGATTCCAACCAAAATTCGGCTCGGCTCGAGGCACGCGGCCAACTAGGAAAACCGGTTTTAAAAAATCCGTTCGAAATTTAAAATTCAAAATTTAAAAATATCAAGTTAAAAACTATTAGAAACTGTAGAGTTAAAAAAAAAAAAATTGACAAAAAATTTTAAAAATACGAAAACCGCTGTGTTTTCAACGAAAGCGCACATCAAAAACTAGCTGCGGTTACCGCCTCCGACCCGAACCAGCGCAAACAAGTGTCGAGAAGCACCAGGCACGATCGAAACCGTGAGCTGGACGGATGGACCCGGTCCTGGAGCACCAACCAAACCGAGCGCCACGGCCCACGGGAGCGGCTGCCACGCCGGCGCGGCCAAACCCTAACAACGCAGGTGCGCGGCTCCCGTATAAAAGCCCCCTCCCCCGTCGACCTCGCCCTCGTTGAGAGAGTCGTACCCCCGCGTGCTCTCCGCCTACGGCCTCTGTATCCAGCAACCAAAACTACCCCCCCAAAAAAAGTAGTATCCCACGAAAAAGGAAAAAAAAATCCCCAAGCTCTGCGAGATCTACTCGTATCTAGCTATTTATCAATCAATTTGCTAGGGTTTAGAGCCGATTTTTTCGGGAAAAAATTGAGAAAAAAGAGGTCGAGGGGTCGGTAGGTGGCGATGGCAGCGCAGGTGGCGGCGGCGGCGAACGGGGGCTCAGCGGGGGTTGTCCCCGCGGCGGCGGCGGGAGGGGTCGGCGGCGGCGTGGCGCAGCCGCTCCCGACGACGTCGCTGTACGTGGGCGACCTGGAGGGGTCGGTGACGGACTCGCAGCTGTACGAGCTCTTCAGCCAGGCGGGGCAGGTGGTGTCGGTGCGCGTCTGCAGGGACGTCAACTCGCGGCGCTCGCTCGGCTACGCCTACGTCAACTTCAGCAACCCCGTGGATGGTATTGCGATCCCCTCTCTTGTATACATCTATGTTCGATTTCGGATTAGGGGACTGGTCGAGTTTTGGATGTTGTTGAATTTTGGTGTGGTCATATTGGGATTAGGGGACTAGTCGAGGTTTGGATGTTGTTGTTTTTTGGTGTGATCAGACGGGAAATTTTTGGGGTTGGTTCGATCCGATAACATCTGTAAAATTGTTAACATCAATGGTGGTTCGATTTGTTGGTGGTTGATTGGATTTGTTTAGCAACTTGCCAACTGGGGTAGGTATTGAAGCGATCGTACTAGCAGATGTCAATGTCTAGCTAATTGGTTTATGTGAATTTGCTGCCATGATGCAATGTCACTTGGATTTATTGTGTTTTGGGTGGTGGGGAGGATGATAGTGTCACTTGGGTTTGTAGTATTTTTGGAAGTGGTTAGGGTGATGCCCAGCAATTGGTTTTATTGATCCTGGTGTCGTGCTTGTGGTACAGACTATAGGGTTTAGACGAGCTTTTTTACAATTCAATTACCAGGTTGATTGCCTGTGTAGGTGGGTTGTGATATGGTTGTGCTGTATACTGTAAGAGTTGATGCCATTCTGATTGGTTGGAAGTTATGGTATTGATGTTCTAGACAGCTGTGCGAACGCGCCTCGGGTGCGTTGGTGAGTTCGAGCGGCGCTCGACTCGCCCGGCTGCGTTCGAGCCTCGGCTCTCGCAGTTCGCGCATGAGGCGAGGGCAAGCGCGCGTTGCGTGCGGGGGTGCGTGCGTGCGTGCGTGGGTGGGTGGGTGGGGTGCGTGTGTGTGCGTTTGTCGCTCGTTTGTTGTTCTCTCTTCTATACTGCATTGCCAGAGCTCCTGGCCAATTTTCAAAAAAAAAAAAAATGTTCTAGACAGCTGTCCGGAGATGTTATTGCCTTGTTGTGTAAATTAGCTGTTACATAGATAGAATAGGAATGTAGGTCAGCGCTCATTCAATACCAAAGTTAGCCCTCCTTCAATACCAAAGTTAATTCTGGGCAGTCTGAATGGATATCCTAGAGGTGGATATAAGGTGCAACAATATGTAAGGTGCATGCAAATGTTGCATAATGCATATAATGGGTAAGAACATTCGGAATACATGCTTTTCATTAGAGCAATTGTTATGCCTCATCACACTACATCATCCATCATGAAGCTTGTTAGAGCATTGTTGTCGAACTATTGCAGTTTTGCTACTAGCCTATTACAGTTAAATGTGGACCATATTAAGCTTGTTCACTGATTACCTATTCCATTTGACAGCTGCAAGAGCATTGGAAATGCTGAACTTTGCTCCTCTGAACAACAAGCCCATCCGGGTAATGTATTCAAACCGTGACCCAAGCAGTCGCAGAAGTGGATCCGCAAACATTTTTATCAAGGTACTGTTTCATATTTTAGTTTGCATTGTCACTCTAAAATAACCAGCTTCTTTCATCACTTATCTCTGATGAGAGCACTTTCAACTTTCTTTTTCCAGAACCTTGACAAGACAATAGACAACAAAACTCTTCATGATACCTTCTCTGCATTTGGTTCAATTCTCTCATGTAAGGTTGCTACAGATGAAATGGGCCAATCCAAAGGCTTTGGTTTTGTTCAGTATGAAAAAGAGGAAGCTGCACAGTCTGCAATAAAAAGTCTAAATGGGATGCTTATCAATGATAAGCCTGTTTATGTTGGGCCTTTTCTTCGCAAGCAAGAGAGGGAGAATTCTGTTGACAAGGCAAAATTTAACAATGTCTTTGTGAAAAATTTGTCTGAGTCTACCACAAAGGAGGATCTAGAAAATTTTTTGGTGAATATGGGAATATTACAAGTGCTGTTGTCATGACTGGCATGGATGGTAAATCAAGGTGCTTTGGCTTCATCAACTTTGAGAGTCCAGATGATGCTGCTCGTGCTGTTGATGAACTTAATGGAAAGAAAATTAATGACAAAGAGTGGTACGTTGGGAGAGCTCAGAAGAAGTCAGAAAGAGAGATGGAATTGAAGAGAAGATTTGAGCAAAGCATGAAAGATGCTGCTGATAAATACCAAGGACTAAACTTATACTTGAAGAATTTGGATGATAGCATTGGAGATGATCAGCTATGTGAACTGTTCTCAAACTTTGGCAAAATTACCTCATGCAAGGTGCTTTCATGTTTTGCAATCTTTGTCTTTCCCCTTCACCTTTGTTTCTTGATGGTGCATGGTCATAGCTGACTGAATTTAATTAATAGGTAATGCGTGATCAAAATGGTGTTAGCAAAGGGTCTGGCTTTGTTGCATTTTCAACTCGTGAGGAATCATCTCAGGCTGTAAGTTTTCTTCCTGACTATCTGATTAACTGTTGAATGCAACATGTGGCTGACATGTTTTCCTTGTATACAGTTAACTGAAATGAATGGCAAAATGATATCTGGGAAGCCATTGTATGTTGCATTTGCACAGCGCAAAGAAGAAAGAAAAGCGATGTTGCAGGTGTTTGTCCTTGAACCGAGTTTTTTTTTTGCACTCATGTCAAATTGTTATTACTAGTGCCAATTAGCAACACACTCATCTTGCACTCAACATGAAAAGAACAGATGTCATGCAAATTACTGTTTTGTCACTTGGATCAAAATGGATACAACAATAGATTGCTGATGTTTATCGATATTTAGGTTATTAGGTTTGATGAAGAACTTAAAACTTCTTTTTTAACTATTGAGAGTTCAGAGCATAGTGATGGTAGAACTGATGTGCATTGAGGCCTTCCAAATGTGTGTTCCTTAATTTTGTAGCTGACATGCAAAATGCAACTTTCATAGCCTGCAGCCCTGCATAAATGTATATTATACTTTAGATATTGTTAAACTTATTGATCACAGCAATTCCTGTTGTTGGCAAAGATTCTTGCATTAATATTTTGCATTCTGTACAAAGTTTGTTCTTATTGAGTTGTTTCTGACCATCCATCATTAAAATGCTGACGGCTTGTTATTCAGGCTCAGTTTTCTCAGATGCGTCCTGTACCAATGACACCTTCTATGGCTCCTCGCCTTCCCATGTACCCTCCTATGGCTCCTCTTGGGCAGCAACTCTTCTATGGGCAAGCTCCACCTGCTATCATGCCCCCTCAGGTACTGTTGTAAACTGTAGTATTGCTTTCATTTTGAACTTAGCAGTACTCTCTGGTTTTATCCCTGTCCAGCTTTAAAATGAGAATCAATATATTTACATCTGTAAATAAGATAAGCTAGCATTAGCTTGTGCAGTCTAAGAACATGGAAATTTGCATGGTATTTTGTATGATTAAATGGGCATTGCAAAGTAGGGATTCAGTGGGAAATATTCTTGGGGTTTATTAACTTTATATGAGTGAAACAATTTCATTGATCAATGTCCTAGATTGCTTTATGCAATTGGTTTGCAATGGCCTGTGTGTAGCTTTCTCTCGTGCTGAGAACATACTTTAGCAACGCAATGCAATTTTTAGGACATAATAGGTTCTTCACCTGTCAGTACCATTACATTAGTTGTTCTGGACTTCATGCAATAAGAACCTTTTGGCATGTCTTATTCGTTTGGCATTTGGTTTGAAATTCAAGTCCTGTCTAGTCATTATGTTCATTTTAATTATTTACCTAATGTGCTGAACTTCATGGAAAATGTAAGAACTGGATATTGATCACATGTGTGCTTCTTCTGTGTAGCCGGGATTCGGTTTCCAGCAACAGCTTGTTCCAGGCATGAGGCCTGGGGGTGCCCATATGCCAAATTACTTTGTTCCAGTTGTCCAACAAGGTCAACAGGGTCCGCGCCCAGGTATTAGGCGCTCTGGCGCTGGGTCTGCCCAGGGACAGCAACCTGCTCAGTCATTTCAACAACAGGTTTGCAACAATAAATCCTTATGCCCATTGTATTTCCTACTATTATGCCTATTTTTGGGCGCTGTTTTGTCAATGGAAATTAGGTAGCAAATTTGATTTCACGCAGATTGTATTCAATCTCAAAACCCACTTTCCCCTTTGCCAAGAAGTATGTCGTGCTACTTTTCTTATTGTCTGGTCTGGTGTGTGTGCTGGAAGTCTGTGGATTGGTGGGTGGGTTTTGTCCTTTGGAGGATTACTGAATGTGCAGTGACATATCACATATATTGTCATGGTTCTGTAACAGATGCTTCCAAGAGGACGTGTCTACCGATACCCACCTGGACGTAACATGCCTGATGTTCCACCGATGCCTGGGGTTGCTTCTCGGGGTATGATGCAGCCATACGATATGGGGGCCTTCCCAGTACGAGATGCTGGCTTGTCGCCTGCTGCTCCAATTGGAACTCTGACTTCTGCCCTTGCAAATGCTACTCCAGACCAGCAAAGAACGGTATGTCTTGATTAATAATCCTCTATTAACCTATTGTAGTGGAATGTTCAATTCATTATCCATTTTCATCCTGTATTTCACATTGTCAGTGATCTACACAGTTAACTAGATGTCTTTCTGCTATGTTGTGATTGTTTTGAGACTTGTACAGTATGCGTGGAGATGCACCCATTGTTCACAGAAATTGCATTGCAGACTCTCGTTGTATTCTGCCCTCCTGCACTGTCAGTGTTCTGATGTGTTCATTTATTTTTACGTCTAGATCCTTGGTGAAAGCCTATATCCACTGGTCGAGCAACTGGAACGCAACCAAGCGGCCAAGGTCACTGGAATGCTTCTGGAGATGGATCAGACGGAGGTTCTGCATCTGCTCGAGTCTCCAGAGGCTCTGAAGTCAAAGGTTGCTGAGGCTATGGACGTTCTCCGCAACGTGGCCCAGCAGCAGAATCCGAACACCCCGACGGGTCAACTTGCTGGGCTATCATTGGCCGACGCCATTATCACATAATTTAGAGTCGTAGCGATCTTTAGCTTGCAGTCGCGTGTGGTCTTGCCTGAGGTAATCCGGCACATGACGGTATCTTTTTCCCTATATGGTTTCGAACTTGAGTGAGTCGACTTCTCGTATTGGATGTTAGGTGTTATTCCTCTGTTTGCCTGGTGTCCCTGCCATTGTGGCCACTGGCCAGGTACTTATTTCCAAGTTTGAGAACTATGTGGGCCTCGGTTTTTTACTTGTGTCTTGTCGAAAGTTTTGCTGTTAATGATTGAGAAAGTAACATTGCACGCCTCGAACATAGATCCTTTTTTTTCTGGGGTATGGAATGTCTTGCGTAAATGATGAGACCCTTTCACCACACGGGTTCTGTCGCTTGGTTGTCATTTTGTCAAGCGAGGAGAGCACAAGCAAAGCTTTGGAATTCAGCATGAAACCATCCGTCGTGTTGGCATCATAAGGGGAAGATGTTGTACTCAGAAATACGAACATCTAAATTGTCAGCCACATGAACAATTTCGAGAGACGCACGAAAACTCAAGTGCCATCAACCAGGCTCATCAAACAACCAAGCGCACAGCACATTCAGGCTCATCAACCAACCAAGCACGATCGAATATTCAGGTTCAACAGCCAAACTTCATCAACCAACCAAGCACCATCAAATATTCAGGCTCAAAAGCCAAACTATCTCAGAGTGCGCATGGTAATAATGGTGTAATCCAGGAGTTGGGACTATCCGGCGGTAAGGCCTTTGGATGCTACCATGAGATCGTACCTGACCTTTGAAAAACCAAAGCCAGCATTATCCGCCCATTTCCTTACGACGGCCTTCAGAATTCGCGCATCTCGCCCGAGCCCGACCTCGCCGAAAGCTCTGCCAGCGACAGCCCACGGCACGACGAGTGCCAGAACCACGGCGCATGCGTACGATTTGTCTCGTTGGTCAAGCAGGCACGGCGACGGCGTGGCGACAGTAGCGCGCGCGCGGCGTCAACTGGAATGTCGCTCGAGCTGTATTACTGTATGTATCTGCCTTGCCCGTGCGTAGGCTCAGTCACGGCTCACCTCGCCTGCTCCAGTGACCGCTCGCGAAATTCCTACAGTAGTTACCAGAAAGGCTTCGTCCAAGTTACTGAATGTTGGCGGTCCATTATTTTTTTCTTCCAATTTTTTCTGTAAATATGAAACTGTACTTTAAATCGGTTTAGATTCGGATTTACGATTCACGAGGTTTATAGCGAATCCAGTAACTATGATTCCCACACGAGTAATACATACACTTGTCAATACTGTATTGGAGGCTATATCGGTTTAGCTCTTAGAATAATATATTTCGGTACAGGTCTATACCCGTATACTATTTTAAGTTTAATATAATAATATATATTTATAAGTATATACTAGATCAATGTCCGTGCGTTGCTACGAAAAAAATGGTAACGAAACATAAAGGTCAAGCAATAAAAGAAAATTGTGTTACAAGATCAAACATCTATTTCTCCCGATTACAAAAGTTTTTATGGTTTCTTCTCCGGTATGAATTAAAACTAAATATATTGTACGTAACAATATATATTACCAATCTAAAAAATCAATCAATTATTTTTATCCCTTTTTGCAATTTATATTACCAACTCGCGTTCCTCTTCCTCTCGTCATGTCCGCAGCGCGCGCTTCTCGATGTCGTCGACCTCATCTTCCTCGTCGTCTCGCTCGTCCTCGTCATCCGCCGCCTTCGCAGGGGCGACACGGGGGCTTTCCCTGAGCACGAGGCGTTGTTGCCAAAGCCACCGCCATTCCGGACTACTAGCCGCTACGCGGTCGCGCTCGAGACGTCTACCATCCTCCTCGCGCTCGTGTTCTTCCTCCTGCCGAGCACGCCATTGGCGCGCTGTGGAGTCCGCCTTCCTCGCCGTCCACTTCGTCGTGCACGCCATGGCTGCGTGGTCAGTCGCCTCGGAAAAAACGGCCACCGCCGCCACCTAGCCTTTGCACCTCTGCGTCCTCTGAATCGCCACCGCCCTCGGCGCCGCGCTCTTCTTCGCTTCGGCGGTGGTCCGCTGCGCTGACGGTTCGCTGCTCTTCCCAGATGACCCTCTCACCTTTGCCGCCTACTCGTCTCCATGCCTCTGGCGTATCTAGCCATCACTGGCTTCACCAGCCATGACGCTAGAGCCCATGAAGGTGAACCAGAAAACACCAGTGTCGAGGCGCTCGCTACGCCATGCGCCGCCGCGTCGTTCCTCTCTCTCGCGACGTTCAGTTGGATCAACTCGTTTATCTCCAAATGATATGCTAATGACTCTCACCGCCGACGACGTCCCACCGGTTCCCCGGGCAACCGCGCCAAAACGTCGTACGCTTTGTTCACGTCTAACTGGCCGGCGCTGGGGTCACGGCACCGGTGGCGTCGCGTTAGGTTGTCGCCGGCGCGATTACTCTCGATCGCGGCGCTCGGCCTCCTGCGCCTCGCGGCCATGTACGTCAGTCCGTCACTTATTAATCAGTTCATCGAGTTCATTCACCGCAGCGGCATAACATGGGAGATCTTGAATGAATTCTCTTGATTTATTCTGTGAAAACTGTACAGCATATATATAGTACAAAAGGAATGTGTCGGTGTTTCGTATAACCGGCAAGTAGATTCGTAAGTATAGGGGATTGCGCGCTCCCTCTCCTCGAATGGTTAGACCAAAGAAGTCTCAGATTTATACTGGTTCGGGCGGAATATCCCTACTTCCAGTTCGTGGTGGCGGTTTGTATTGCCTTGAGCTCGAGGAGCAAATAGAGGTTACAAGCGGAGGCTAAGGACAGGCCCTTAGCTTTCGCTCGGGAAGAAGAAAGCGGAGAGCTTTCCTCGGTAGGGCGCGCCACTGGTCGGAGGACCTGAGCAATCTAAGGGTGGTCTTTGTCAAACGACTCACGTGGGTGTGTGAAAGAAAGAATGTCTATCCCTCCCCAAGGGCCCGCCTCCCTTTATATAGGCCGAGGGGCGGGTTACACGAGGATTTGAAAAGAGAGGTAGGGAATTGCTACGTCCAGGCGTCTGGTCTTGGTCATGATGGTGACAGCCCTCGTCCGGCGACACGTCTTCGGTCATGATGGTAGCAGGGGGGTAGATTCCATACGGTGGGTAGACACAACGGGCGGCGCCCTTTTCGAAGGGCGCGCACCTGCCCTCTAAGCGCCTGTCAGATGTTGACGTCCCGAAAAGACGGGTGCTTTGGCTGAGGCCGCCCTCTGGTTGCCTCGGGAAGGAATCGTCCGCCCCAATGTTACCGTTATGTCTGTGCAACAGATGACCCGCTTCGGCGTGAAGCTGGCGGCGTGGCGAGACTACGGGTCGAGGCTTGCGGGACTCTAGTCGGGTCTGGTGGAGGAGGTGCTCGCGAAGCGTCGTACTGAGTCGGTCGGGGCGGTGGGTGCGTCTGATCCGAGATTCGGGCGGAGCAGTCTAGGTGGGTGACCCTTTGGGGTCTAGGGCCGCCTCCGATAAAAATGTGGGCCAGCGTGGCTCATTTGGTATTACCTTTAATGTCGGCGATAACCCCCTTTCAGTAAGGGACGAGGGCCACGTTAGTTTCACCTTCAGGGTTATTTGCCGTGGGGTACCCCCGGTATGTGTATTCGTCAGAATGATTGGCCGGCTATTAATTACCAGCAATAATCAGGGATTTTGCTATAATAATCAGCCATATTTAGAGAGATATGGCTAGCTGTAAATCAGGAAAGAATAATTAGCTATAATGACCGGCTATTATTGGAGATATGGCGAGGGGAGGAGAAAGAAGAACGGACCGCTGCCACCAACTGCAAATTTATATTAGTAGAGATATGTTTAATTATATGTACACCAGATTTCACTTATAATATTACTCTAAATACATAGTACTACTATCAAATATAACATATAGTTCAATAAACCATATTATTAATTCCACTAATATTATTGGCATTGACCGGTATCAAAGCTGGTACGATAAGTATTAACAGGTATCGGACCTATATGACCGGTATTGATTGATATTAAGACCGGTAGATACATATTACTACTTTGTAGCGATTTAAGTGCTAAAATTGTACATACCATCCATACTAGCCAGTACCAGCAGCATATTATATATATAAATAAAAATAACAGGTAATATTTAAGGCAACTGATTCGTTTTAAAGGGGGAAAAATTCGACAATAATCCTAAAAAATTAACAAATTCTAGAAATTCTTATATTTCGAAAAAAGAGAATGATTCTATCATTTATTTTAGTGAGGCCAAATTATAAAATTATAAATTATATATATATATATATATATATATATATATATATATATACACACACACACAAAAACAGCCGTATTGTAATATTAGCCGCATAGTTACATAGGTAAATCTGCTAGTGGATAACTAACACGGGCACGGAGCCTGGCCGCCTGCCACACGGCGATGTCCTGTGCCACAGCCCGGCCTTGCGGAGATAGCCATCCTTTCCACCCGTGCCGCTCCCCATAAATGAAGCCTAGCTAGCCACCGTTGTCTCCCCGGCCTTGCGACCTGAGCAGCTAACCAGGAGAAGTCTCCGCGTCACCGTGACTCCCTTCCTGGTTAGTACCATCTCGCGCTTGCGCTGAATATGGATATCGCGTCCCCAAGTCCAATCCAAAAACTGCATTTCCTTTGTGCCTCGTAATTAAGTAGCAGCTGACTGCATGCTACCCTAGCTTCGTGTGATTGCTGCTAACTCCCAGTCTGTGCTATGGGAAAGCAGGTCGTATCGCATCGTCATGGTAAGCAAGTAAGCATGCCGTGCTGTTAATTAATTGCGTTAATTTGCCGTACCTAGATTCTTTACGTGCTGCTGCATGCATGCTGTGTCAATTTGCATGCAGGGTCTAGAAGGTGCAGCTAATTAAGATACCACCGATGCAAACACCGAGGTCGCACCTGCTGCTCAGCTGCGCGGAATCCATCCTGGCCGTGGCGCAGAAGGCGCACCGACGAGTCGAGGCGATGCGCTGCCCGGTGGGCTGCTTGGCAAGGGGGTTCTCCCACATGGCGGCTCCAATCCTGAGACCCCTGCAGCTGAGATGCCTCTCGGCCCTCTCCTTAGTCGACAGACAGCTCATCGTCGTCCAGGACGTCACCGCCGTGCTCTTCCCTCGCTCCGAGCGAGCCTTCAGCAAGGTCGACGAGCTCGTCCTCCTCATGGAGTCTCTGCTCGGCCGCGAGGTTCGACGGCCTCGAGGCTCCCGTGGCCGGCGTCATGGGGCTCGTCCCGAAACGGTGCTGCCGAGCCGACGTCTTCGGGGACATCCGGTGCGACGAGGAGGAAGGCGCGTCGCGGTACCGGGCAGTGGCGGACGAGGTGAGGGCAATGGAGAAGAGATGCGAGGATGCGACTCGGAAAGTGGAGAGCGTACGTGGAGGTTGTTACGGTGCACGGCGATGGCGACGACGGTGGGGCGGCAGGAGATCCAACAGACACCATCGGCGTCGGTCCAGCTGAGAAGGTCACCGGGGACACTGGACGCGACGAGAAGCCCGACCGCGATGCATGTCGTGCAAGGCGCATATGAGAAGGCAACGCGTCCAGAAACACGGGAACAAGAGATCAGCTGTGAAGACACAGGGAGAAGTCTCAGGGTCGAGAGCAAAGGACGGGCAAGTCCGATGAAACGCGACGTCGCATCCGGCGGCAAGCGCGCGAGGGTCAGCGGGTTAAAATAGGCTAATATGACATGTCTTCGTCAGTGTTCAGGGTTGTGCATGTAGATTTGGTCATAGAGAAGCAGCATACAGAATAATGGGATCCCAGGATTCAGATATGGATTCATGACGTTCACTGCTTGTGGTACATCAGAAGCAGATATAATCATAGGGTCCGTCTAGTACTAACTCCCTAAGAGTTGTTTTATTTTAAATTAAATTCGTGATTTTAGAGACAGAAGCAAGGTTACAAGAAGACTAACCCCGGATGCATACTCTGCAAGGTATTGCAGTATGCAGCGGCGTTTACATCTTGCTTGACTAACTGGATGTAGGAAGGACGGGCCTAGGAAATCATCTGCTTCTACTTCTCAATGGGATTTTGCTAGCTCACTGGCTGGCACAACGAACAAGAGGCCTGGTACTGCTTGAAACGTCCATGCATTTATTTGGAGTTTGCAGTGTGCCGGCGAACGAAATTAGGCAAGCTCACTCAATAAACACCTGTATCCTATCTCCCATAGCGTCCTCAAAATCAAGCAGTATCTGACCGTTCTGGGGGTTGTCTGCATCTATGGGTGCATTCCGAAGCCTTTCCATGATATTAGCTCCAGCCAAGCCTGCAAAGGGCAAAAGGAAGATGATCATGTGAAACATAGACATGTGCATTTACAGTTTTTTTTTAAAAAAAATCTGGTGCATTTACAGATTCATGTTCTACAGTCCCGCTTAAGAATAGAAGTACAAACCTGGAATTACTTTTGTCATCCCTTCTAAGAATCCAGCCTGTTACAGAAAAGGGAAATAAAGGAAACAACCTTTTAATCAGTATGGGAATTACTTGATTATAGTAAATAAGCTGAAATATTAGGAGTAAGAAACTATTCTAAATACAGAGCAAGTGTATGCCTAGCATCAAGATGCTGATTTAAATGAGTTTGACTTTAATTTCGAATCCAACTATCAAATATTGAAATTGGACTTGAACAATGGGTTCTTACAGGTATTCTGGCATCAATTTTCAGGACTCCATCTCTTCCTGTAATCTTTAATCGGAGTGTCAGAGACCACATCCCAGTTGAAGGGCCTCTGCCTCCAGTGGAACCAAGATCATAGAGCTGAGGCAATATATCAATAACAGGTTCTTGTGATTTTTCAGTCCTGGACTTGGTGTCTCCTGGACTGCTCGCTTCACTTGTATAATCATAATAACCTATAATTGAGGAGCCGCAGGTTAAGCAAAACTATTCATATTCAGCGTAGAATAAGAGTGAAGATCCTCACCACTCCTGTAGGATGATTGGGCTGGTGTCACAACATATCGCTTTTCTTCTTCATAATAGTGGTTAAACCCTAGTGTATCCTTGATCTCCTCAAATGATGGCAAACTGCCTGGGGGAGGTATGCGACCACCTTTTATAGCACCTAGAGCATCCTACAGACCAGGGTTTCTTGTACAGTTAATAACGGATAGCGGAAAACTATCATATGTGGCATGGCACCAAATTGAACAGCTACATGATCACTACCAGTTGACATACACACAAGATCACATGATGCATGATGATCTAACGCGTGTGTGCACATAAACTTTTCTTTTTGCACAAAACTTCTATTGGAAATCTATGTGCAGGATCCCATAGGACACTACTCTTGTTAGGAACAAAATAATGCTCCCTCTGTTATTTTTTACTTGATGTTTTTGACTTTTTATGGTCTCAGAGATGCAACTTTGACAATTACTTTTTATAAATTTACATCAAGATATATTAATAAAATTAGAATATTATGAAAGTATTTTTAACAACAAATCTAATGATACAATTTTTATATAGCCAATCTAGATAGTTTTAAACCAGTTGACAGTCAACCTTTATAAAGTATGATGGCACAGATTCTAGGATGTCAAGTAAAAAAGAACGGAGCGAGTTACACGAGTGAGTTGGTTTTCAAAAGCCCTACATCTCTTCTCCCTGCAACTTTGCAAGGAAAACCTTCTGCATGAGAAATGACTAGATTACTGAATGGAGCTGAAATCAATAAAAAATACATGTCTTCTATGGAAAGGTTAAATGCTATCATAAAATACAAGTGGCTGAGAAGAACACTAATGGCTACTACATTCTCACAGGGAAAAGTGCAAGGTACATGGCACCGTACAGCTCGGTGGCTAGACAAAAGGCAAAGAGCCTAAAGCAAGACCTTACATGAACATGGTAAATAGATGAGATTGCAATGATGTTGGTGCAGCACCTCTATTAAACATTATGTGCTTACAAGTTTGCTGCGATATGCAAGGTCATGTCATGTCAGGTTTGAGATAGAAGAACTTCAAGCGGCTACAAATGAACTCACACTAGTACGTAATGGATTGGGGATATCGAGACTTCAGAAGGGGGCAACATGGTAATAATGAGTTGATGGCCATTGGGGTTTTCCATACTGACTATTAGGGCATCAGGCATGTTATGTTACACTAGGATTTAAGAATTCATGTAAGGACTAGTACTAACAGGGCAAATGGTAATCATTTTGAGCCAGTTTCAAGTTGTAGCTAGATTGTAACTGACCAACTCAAGATGAAATCAGACGAAGAAACCAACTTCCAGTACTAACCTGCTAGTTTCAGCCAAAAGCAGGGCATATCACCCTTATCTGTGTCTTATGCAAAATTTTGAAAAGACTAGTTGTTGGACTATCAATACCAACCCAATACAAATCAGTGAGAAGAAATAGCACCATGCATTTAATGTGTATAAAGTACAACAAACCTCCATTGCACGCATTGATACCCCAATTAGAGATAATGGGTAGGCTATAAGTTTGTAACCAATTTCTTCAAGTTCAATAGGGCTCAATATAGGAGTTTTACCACCACCTTCTAACATGTTGGCCTGCAGAAGGAAGCACACAGTATGATTAAGACATAACTCTTTCATGGCCTTATGTCCATTACAAATAATTTGGAAAAGCACTACTGCCTAGAGTAGATCTAACCATTTTTGGAACTCCAGGTGAAACCACACAAAACGCCTTCATCTCTTCTCTTGAAGAAAGGGCATCAATAAATAGAACATCTGCTCCAGCATCAGCAAAAGCACGTACTCTCCATAACGCTTCATCAAGAGACAAAGCTTGGCGAGAATCTGTCCTTGCCACAATAACAATGTCAGAGCCACTCTCTTTCCTGGCATCTACAGCGGCTTTTATGTGCATAATTGCTTCCTCCCTTGAGACAACATTCCTTCCTTGTGTATGTCCACATGCTTTTGGTGACACCTTCAGAATACTATACATCATATCACTATAAGAAAAAACTAAACAAAAGGGGAAAAAGATCTTATCATGAAAAATCATCTACTTATTTTTTTATATAAAAAACAAAATCAAATCTGCAAGGGAAATGAGAGGGATACATAGTTTACATGTATAATTCAAAACCATGAGAAACGAACATTGATTGCTTGAATGTGAAATTCCGTAAGACTAAGGCCCTGTTTGGGAGAGCTCCAGTTCAGATCTGAAACTTATAGGCTAAAATAAAGTAAATTAACTTTATATTTTTAGTCTAAAATGTAAACAAGATGATCTACCTAAACACTCTTAATGTACTCACAGCTCCAGCTCCATAAATTTCTGGAGCTAGAAATACCCTGCTCCACCAACTCCACAGATTTTGGTAGAACTGGAGCTGTCCCAAACACCCCCTAAGGATGTGAGATGTCAACAAGGCTCTGGGGCCCAGACTTATTTAGGGTGGCGGCAGGGGTTCTATCCAAAACTATCACGATAGTTTACACCAATTTTTATAATTAATGAAATTTATATGTTGTATCTTTCCATCTCTAACATTACATTAGTTAACAGATATATGAATGAACAACTCAGATGTTACAAAATATATACAAATATAACATTTATATAAGTTGAATCTTTGGTGACCAGGTGCAGCATTCTAATCCAGTAATGTGATAATTGTGCACAACAGATAGGTTATAGAAGCAAAACAACTGCTGAAATTCTGTAAACAAAAACACAACATTTAAGCAGAGTAAATGTAACATGACAGCATGACACTCAAATTAATATTAAATTTCAAGAGTCCTGATCTTAACTTTGCACTTCTTTTAAGCCAGAGGAATACCAGCTGTTCATATCCCATGAAGCATTTTTTTTTTAAAAAAAACCCTATAGTTTCCTTGGAAATACCATATTGACAAAAAAGAATATAATAGAATTCCCTAATTGCTAAACTTTCAAGACGGGTGGGACAAATACAATCTATGGGACGACATTCACAGTCAATCTTCCTTGCAAAGCATACCTGATCTTCAAGAATAATTCCAGCAAAACCAGCATTAATAAACCCTTTCACTGTTCTCTTGACATTCATACAGTTTCCATAACCATTATCGGCATCACCAATCACAGGTATCGATACTGCTTCAGTGATTAGACGCCCTTGATCTATCATTTCCCCATAGGAGATGAGACCAACATCTGGCAATCCAAGTCGTGCAGCAGATATTGAGAAACCTGAGAAGACGAAACGCTATTAGAGTTTGAGCGCTCCTAAACCTCCTTTTACGTGTAGCCCTGGGCATGCTCAGTAAGCAAAATATTGTCCGGTTCCAATTTTTGGTACTGGCTACCATTGCAAAGTGCAGACTTTCGGTGATTTGGTAAGTACAATGCCACTTGATCAAAGTGACCACAACAGAAGCACAGCCAATATAAATCAGCACAAGAGGAAATTCTCACGTCAATCACAGGTTTCATCTCTGTGGCGTCGTAAGCATATCTAGCACCCAGTACGATACGAGCGTCTTTGAGTAACTAAGCAGGCGCATGTTCTATCAGGAAGCTACGAAAGGATCAAAAAGCCACACAAACAAGGTTACACAACAAGCACTCTTTGCTACGCTGACGGATTGGAAGGACGAAGAGGGAGCCCGGCAGAGGCAAAAGAGCGAGCATGTACCGCTCGTGAAGCAAACCCTGAACCCGGCGCGCTCGACGAGGCGGCCACTGAGCGCGTCGTAGCAGGCGGGCGCCTGGTGGGCGCCCGGCGTCTCCAGAACCCGCCGGAGCGCCGCCGCGGGCTGCGCCTCCCCGGCGGCGCCGGCGGCGGAGTAGGAGCAGCGCGGGGAGATCCTGACGCTGGCGCGGCCGGTGGGGGACGAGGGAGGAGGGGATAAGCGCTGGAGGATCGGGGCAGGCGACGCGCGCCGGCGCCCCGAGGAGCACGGGGAGAGCGCGGCGAGCGGCTGGTGCAGAAGCGCGGCGTAGCACGCCATTTCCGTCGTTGTGTTGTGTGTGTTCGAGTCAGGGAACAAGACAAGTGACTACATGCCCAAACTGAGCTCAAATTGGGCCGGCATTTACAGCCCGGCCCATTTTCTGCATACAGCCGTTGGGCCCATACCATACTAGTGTCATTCCGTCATCATATGAAGCTAAATTCATGAATGCTATAACACTAGCATGTCAAGGCATATGGTTGCGAAGTGTGCTAAATGAGATAACGAAAAAAGTTCCAAATCTAACAGCCTGTACGTTGACAACAAATCAACCATCTCTTTGATGAAAAATCCAGTGTTACATAGGAGAAGCAAACACATTGAGACCCGGTTTCATTTTATTAGAGAATGGGTGGAGAAGAGACAGATTATTGTCAAGTATGTGCCAAAGGACCAGCGTGTGGATATTCTCACAAAGTCACTTGCACGAGTCAAGTTTAAAGAGAAGTGTGATCTGCTAGGAGTCAGATATCTCGCACAACCAGGACTAGATTAGGTAGGGATTGTTAGGACTAATATGGGTGGATCCAAATCCTACAAGTAATAAGAGTCATTTTTTCTATTTGGATTGTTGAATCCTATTTCGTTTCTTAGTGCTCTAGGTTTGGGTATAAATTCAAAGGTAGTTATGAGTTTTTAATCAAGAAAAAAAAAAACAAGCAAGCAAGCAAAGAGCTAAATTCAGTGGTGGAGCCAAAAAAATTCTAAAGAGGGGGCTTAAAAAAGAGACATTCAAAATCAACTACTATGACTATTGACATATTGTAAAATAGTTGAAATTTAAATTGTATGCAATATAAGTATGTAACTATGAAATGAGAAAAACGTACCATTCATTGCTTCAAAAGAGTTGACAGTTAATATTTACGAGTTTTCATGTTCTGAAAATGTTGTAAGATATCTTCCATGTCTATCTTTGCAAACACGTCTCGCTCAATATAGCATACCATAAGATCATTCAACCAGTCATCACTTATCTTATTGCGCAAATCTGTCTTAATAATTTTCATTGCCGAGAAACCCCTTTCAACTGTAACTATCCCCACAGGTAAAATTAGTGCCAATTCAATCAGTCTATAGACCAATGAATAAACCAGATACTTCTTTATTTGAACCATCTTTACAGCGAAGATAGCAAGATCATCATTACTTTGAAATTCATTTTTTGATTCTCTTCTCATGTTATCAACAAATAAGTGAAGTTGTTCTTTCAAAACAACATGGTCATATGCTGAAAAATCATCAAAATATATTTCTGAAAGTCGTATAAGCTTGTCATGATCAAAGTTTGCAAATAAATCTCTCGGATCTAAATAAGCAATACATCTCAAAAGTTTTTTTACTGGGCTGGCGGGGTGAGCTCCAGCCCCACTAACAGCTCCGCCTATAGAGCTAATAAAAGTATTAGTTGCGTTTGTGCTACTTCAACGTTTTTATTTCAGTCTTAGTGTCCTGTGCCAACACGCATTGACTAGGGTGTTAGCTCAATGCATGTGTAGTGTACAACTGCGCATTGCATGCGTGCGGGGTGGTGCAAGCTGTGATGGCACATAGGATTTGGGCAAAATCAACAACTGGTCGTGCAGAAGGTAACACATCAATCCATTACAGAGATTTGGGCAAAATTATAGAATTCATGTACTGCAAAATTTTTGTTCTGGTTGTGCCCCAGTATTTTAGAGCTGCCAAATCATAAGGCCTAGCTGCCTTTTCTTCTTTGCCATAACCTCCTACACAAATGTTAAGTGCTAGGACCTAGCATCAGATTTTTCATGGATGGTGGATGGATATGGTAGGTGAATACTTGCACACAAAAAAATTGTACAAGTTCTTAGTTCTTGTCCTGTTATCCAGATAAACCGTATTCTTGTGAGTAGTTTTTTGAAAAAAAAAACCCCAAGAGCAGGAGTTGTACCATTCATTTTAAGTAGATAATATATTGCCCCCAGTGGGAAAAACTGCCTCAATCCCAAGAGGGAAGGCAACAACTTCACGAACACAAAGAGAAAATTATTTATGGTACGTAATAACTAGTATATTTTGTTGTTTTTTTCTTTTATTTTCTCATACCTTACAAACAACCAGTGACTTGGTTATATCATAGTACTACTAACTAACCTAGCTACTAGAAAATAAATTATACTTAGAAACGAATCCGTTTCTTATCCGTACAAAATTAATTATAACAGGGAGGAAGCTATATATAGCTTCTGAGGTACAACATTGCATCTTGTGGGAACTTGGAAATCATTCTCTAATCTACGGGAGAGAACTCCCACATGTTTCCACATTTAGAACACACACCTTCACGGGAGAACGATGAACACGTAAACATGGAGAGAATTTCTGGGCATGCTCTCAACTTGCGTCTTTCTTCTTCTTTCCATTATTCCATATCTCTCCACTAAATTCAAGTGCTAACAATGGTTTACAAAGACAACGCACAACCCATCGTAGCTTTTCTCGGCACAACCAACTTCTCACCTTCTCAACCATTGACAACCTAACGACTATGCATGCATATGCAGGTGCATGCGAAACTACTCACACTTTATCGTAGGTTATGGGGACTATAGTGATGAGCTTTTCTAGAACTTACTCATTATCGGTTGTCTGTAGATATTTTAGGCTAAGGCATAACGTGGGATTTTGCTTCCGCTAGTTTTTCGTTGCTTTTTGTTGGCCTTAAGGCCTTATTGTAAGGACCATGTATTACCAACATTCATGTTTATGAAATGTATTGTATATGAATGTGATTATCAAGTTATAAATATGTGTACTAGCCACTAATTATAAAACTAGTACGGTATAAATATGAGACCCTCTAGTATTTCACGTCTAAAGGGAGGTCTCAATGTTTTTATAAACATACTAGCCATGTGCCCGTACGATGCAACGGAAACTCAATTTACGATAAAAATTTATTTGCAAAGAGTACTAACTTATCTGAATAATAATGTTCACTCTGAATATACAATAGTTAAATATTTAAATCAATTTATCGAATCATACAAATTCCAAGCTCGAGCTTAAAATTATCTTTAATTTCTCAAACTTAAATAATAACATCACAGTACTTAGGATTGTAAATTTGTAACGCTATAATTCGAGATCGATCGATGAATTGAAAGAGGCATCACCTGCTGTCCTATGGGCGCAAAGGCATTGAATAGGTAGGCGCCATTCATATGTGGCTGCCAGCATCAACGGCGTGTATAACTCGTACGCCTTGCTCCAGTCATACTATAGTCTCACCCCATCAACCAGCTTCACCGCCTCCTCGCCTTCCCCCACAAGTGTCTCCCTCAGCCTATTGACATCATCCAACGCATGTGAGCTCCAGCAGTGCCGTTAGCCTATCTCGCCACCCACCACCGGTGACCTGCCCCTACGCCGCATCGACGAGATCAGGAAGATCACCCATTATCTCCGCTCAACACATCTGCAGGAGAGATAAGAAATGGTGAGGTTATATAAATTCAGCAACCGAGGAGATATCTATGGAATCCATATTAAGAAATCGTCAAATCAGGAAGACAACAAAAGGGAAAGAGGCGAGAAGAGCCAACTCTATGAATCGGAGCTCTGCTTCCTTCGGAAGGGAATCAATCAATCTAATCCGAAAAACACCGAGAGCAATCACTGCCAATTCAAATGCTAGATCAATGGGAGAAAGGAAAGCAATAAATGAGTCATGCATATTCATTTACCTCCTACAACGGGATAATCTAATCCAATCTATCAGGGTGGCCACTGCCCGCTTCCCACTCAGCCACGCGGGTGCGCACACGTGTCGGGGTGAGGGTGGAGAATGGACGCACCACCACCAACTCCTAATTAGAATTAGTAGAGATAGAGATAACAAACTTATCTAGTCGCGTCATGCATAGCCGTACGCATGCTGCTGGCTGGCCAGAATCAAGTTCATACGTGATTAGATAAAGGATTTTGATAAATATCATCCGGATGTTTTTGTTTTCAAGAATCATCCAAATGGTGAACCGTTGGATGTACGTTGTGATTAGTAATTTTGATGAATCTGATTTAAGTAATGGGTTCCAGAGTTTAATCCAACGACTAAAAATTTGGATGATTTTTAATAACAAAACATCCGGTAGACCCCTAGACACTCCCTTAGATAAAAAGAAAATATGATCTTATCTACATATGCAAGTAAATATTTAATGGAAATAATGAATATGGCAACTCAAAGGCACATGGTAACTCAGAAGTTGTATCCGTGTAGTATATGGAAAAAGAATCGGCTATGCAATATTTGAAAATAGAATCGGCTGATTGAGATAAGAGTCTGATACGCCGCAAATTATGCATGCATGCATATCCAACTGAATTAAAATATTCTCCGTTCACCAATGTATAGAAGATCGGGATAATAATGGTTCTAGGGAAGGAGAGAACGGACCACAATCAACAACTCGTAATTAGAAGTAGTAGAGATTATAATATAAATTAGTGATTAAAAGTTACGTCTTGAAATTATATCCATATCTAAAACGATGTCCTGACTAAACAGTATTATGTACTTGCCATATCTGCGCTGCTTAACTTAAAAGAAGATGTCGTGTCCGGACGGATATATCCATCGAGCCAAGCGCGCGCGCGTGCTGCCGTAATTCTTAGTTACATAAAAGCATACCAACAATCATGCATCGGTCAACCTACACTAACTATACTTACCATACGTCCATACAGCATGCGCTGCGCAGCTTAAAATTAAGAAGATGCATGTCGTGTCGGGACGGATCGATCCATCGCCCGTGGCGCAGCGTACTGCCTGTTTGTTTCAACTAGGGATTATAGAAAACAGATTTTAAAAACTGGATTGTAAAAGTTAGATTGTTAAAAGCTGGATTGTTAAAAACTGATGGCTGTTTGGTAATCTAGATTATAGTGTATTTGGATTGTTGTTTCTGCGTGACAAAAGTCTATGGTACTCTCGGTCTGTTTTGTTGTCTTATATTGCTGGAAGGTGGAAGGGTATTATGGTCTTTTGTAAAAAAAAGCTGAGGAAAGCTCCTCTAAGGTGGATTATGGGATTCTAACAATCTGGACTCCAAATTGTTACAATCCAAATTAAAAGCTGTCTGTTTGTTAACCTTCCAGCTTTTAAAAACTGCTTTCTATAATCTCTAGCTGAAACAAACAGACCCTTAGTTACATAAAAGCTTACGAACAATCATGCATCGGTCAACCTCTTCCTCTTCCGATCCTCCTCCTTCCAGGCCGTCCCGTGATCCTGCTGCTGCCGCTGCTCGTTTCCCAACATGTCGCCGGCACGCTCGATCGTCGACCGAGCTTTCTTGGTCATGCTGCTGCTCGTTTCCTGGTCGCACCACCGCAGCACATGCACGCACAGGAAACGTCGCTGGCCGTGGCCGCCGGCCAACGTCGGCCGCGTGGAGGCCCGCACTTCGCCGTGCGCGGGGGAGCGCGAGGGCGACCGAAGGCGAGCGGCCGGTAATGGCCACCTGACGACGACGTCAAAGGGGCCGGTGCATTGTTTGCAATGCCTCGTCTGCGACATGCATCAGCAACGATGTCTAGATTCTTCCTCCGAGCAATCTTCTTGGCAGCACGACGACTCATGCTATTGGACTCGACGTCGACGATCATGGTGGAACAGCGTTGCTAGATACCTGGATCAGAAGAGCGCGTGCTTAGACATCGACAGCGACGCGCATTGCTGTGGCACCGTACACGGCACGGTGGCTCCAACGGCGCTAGTAGATTTGCTGCTGCATCAATTGGCAGGCCGCAATATGGTAGCTTCAACATCGACGACGGCCAAGCAACTTGGCCGTAACCACAACGGCACGGATTGCCAGACACCGGGGCCGCAACTACCGGCGAGGCAGCCGCATAGCAATGACGGCGGCACGGACGTTTCGATGGCGCAGGAACAGCTGAGGACGCAGCCTGATCATATCAATGATGAAACGCCTTGGTGGTTGATACCAGGATTTAAGTTTCTCCCCACAGACCAAGAATTTGTGCTGTACTATCTCAAGCACAAAATTCTAAATTTGGGACTTCCCGAACATAACGCGGTGAGGGAGGAAGAGGACGTCTACGGTGTCAACGCCGAAGAGATAACACGTAGGTGCAACCTGTTCTTAACTGTGGCTTCATAAAAATTTAGTTTTGCTTTAGCTGCATATCATGTGCCAAAATTCACTGAGAAATTTACGGTGCATTATACTGATACTGGTAGCAGTGGATAGTAAAAATCAAATTAAGTCATTGATTTGTGAAGGATATTCTACTACTATACTATCGGACAAAGTATAAATAAATACAAATTAATCAAATTCATTATTAGGTCGAAAAGAATAAATAGTACATATTAAATTTAGCGTTACAGTAAAGGAGCTCAATTCAAAAGCTATTATCCATATATGAGAACGACAAGTGGGTCCCAAAATCATACATATACATAGACAAATAATCATGTGTTCAATACAACTTAATCTAATTATTTCTACACCCTTTTCTTCTCTGTATGCATGCAGTTGATGTTAATAACAGAGACAAAGAGATGCTAGGATTCTTCTTTGTACGCAAAGACGTGAGACATACATATAGCAACGGGTGCTTCTATACCACGCCAGACGGGTACTGGAAGGTACGCGGCCCGCCGGCACGCATCAAGCACGGCGGCCGCGCGATCGCCTTCAAGACGGCGATGGACTACTACCGCGGCAGAACGCCGCACGGGTGCAGAACCCCGTGGAGCATGTTCGAGTACGCGCTCAACACGGACCAGCTTGATCTCAGGAACTTGGAACAGCCGTCGGTGAGTCGTTGCAGCTCGAGTCACAGGCAAATTCGGCGATTTGCACATCATTTTCTGTTTTCCATGCGAAGGATTAACTTAAAATTGCTCGGTTCATGAAACAGATGAATTCCTACGTTGCATGTAAAGTTCGCAAGAGGGAACGTGCGTCAGTCAGGGCGAAGAAGCGGTCAGGTTTGCCCAACCACTTTGGGCTGAAGAAGAGAGTCAAGAAGAATCGAACTCTGGAGCCGAAGGCGACGGCTCCACGACGAGTCGGCGGCTTTTTTGGAGTTGCACTTGGGAAGCGTAAGCGTCCTAACGTGTTCTAGGATGCTGGCTCCCCCTTTAGATCTTCAAGCATGAAGCCAATGTTTTGTTCCCATGGATAGTGGGGATTTCAACTCGAATCCTTGTGTTGTCAAAGAAATGCCCTTATCCAAACACCTCCTTAAGTCTTTAACGTTCTATACTGACAGACCATGTGCTGATCTATCCATATTTATAATGAGTAATTGGCTATATTTGATCTTGTGATGCTCAAGTTTGAGTTTGATTTGAGTTTATTTTTATTTTAAAAACAATTTGAGGAATTGTTAGTATGGGCGGCACTACCGACCCTAGGGAGCGATACTATCGGACCTAGGTTGACAGTACTTATATTCTAGGAGGGTTGTTTTTCGAACTGAGGGAAATCGGCATTACCGGCTTTAGGGGCTGGTAGTATCGGCCGAGCAGCACTACTGACCCCTAGTTGGCGATAGTTATTTTCCAAAGCGTGGACTATTGGTTCAATCAGGGCAGCACAACCAGCCTCATCATGGCGGTAGTATCAGGGCAGTACTACCAGCCCTGAAGGGCGATAGTGCCAAATTTTTCCAGCGAATTTTGAATTATGTAATGGTTTTAACATATTTTGTGAACAATACTATGTAATATTTTTCTTGTCTGTATTGGTTGCAGGACTTCATAGCTAAGTCACAGTGAGGCGGAGGAGATTGGGACTAGACTAGGAGAGCTGAGGTTCAGACAGTCAGGGTAACATCGAAGATGACTGGGGCCGGAAAGTTGGTGCAAGTCAGGAAGATAAGGAACTAAAGTTATGGATATGGCAAGCAACAATATGGACCGAGACTAGGCTTAAAGAAGAGTCGAGGTCCAAAACGATCAAAAAAGCTGAAGCTGCCATGATGAAGCGGTTAAGGACATGAGGCATGCCAAGTGACTTGGGCCCGTTTGCAAGTGAGGACGGTTTTAGAGAGACTGGACGCGTGAGAGGTTTGGCGGCAAGTCATTGGAGCCACATGAAAGACGATAAACCATGGGCGATGCTTCGAGACAAAGGAAAAGACTGGTCATGGGGCAAATTGGTAATTTATCCTTTACCAAGGATTGAGGATGTTTGAAAAATTGTTGCAGTAGTCTAAGTGGTTTAGATTAAGCAAAAGAGGGTATGAACGCGAATTCAAGCTCGTGGAGCGAATTGTAGCGTCATGTGAAGGTAGTTTTAAAAAGTGTGCATGTGAGTATATAAACTTATTATGTGTTAGATTAGCGGGTTAGCCTATGTGAATGTAGATGATATCCACTCGTGTGTCTAGATCTAGGGTCACAGTTGCCTCCTCTATATAAGAGTTTGAGAGATATAAAGGGAGGTAAGCTCTAAGCTTTAGGAGAAGGATTAGGGTTTCCATGAGTTTTTTATTTTCTTTTGTGTGTAAATGCTCCTCGAGAGTTTTGCCTTCTTTGAAGAGGCTTTGTAATTATCCTTCTTAGTTTGAATTGAAAATCAAATTCATGCTCAATATTTGCCTCTTGTTTTGTTCTCCTTCTTTTTTGAGTTCTGCTTCTATTTGATTTCTTTTTCTCTTGATCTTGTGTTGCTAAGGATGAATAATTGATGCATGAATCATCTGTAGATTATATCCTAATTATCTAGGCAAGCTCTCTCGTGATCACTAAGAGATTTCTCAAGAAATTGGTTTTTATCATGAAAATGAAGGATATGTGGTAGATTGTGTTCTTGAGCTTTTGAGGGTTGATCCTTTTTCATTCTTGCTTATTGTGATTTGTAGGAGACCATCTAAAGTCATCTCAATCATTAAATCCTTATGAACAAGTACAAGGTGAAGATTTTGTATTTCACCTGATTTTTGTGCATTCTTCTTTATCTTGAAAAGGTCAGAACTTTGACGTCAATACTTGTGATTGAAGGATGGAATAAGTTTCTAACATCTCTAGAAAGGTGCACGCAAAATTTCACAAGTTTTGAGTCATCCAATCAAAAGCTATATCAATTCTTGAATTTAAACTTGTGCTGATTTTGTTGTTCACTCTTATTTTATTGTTCGTTGCGGTAATGCCGCATTAGAGCTGATTTTCTCTGAAAATTTATTCTTCTGCACATATTTGATCTAGTAATGTTTTAGATGATTCTTTTGAAAGGAAAAGTGTTATTGCTCTTTTAACCCGCTCTGACCTTTGTTTCCGGTCCTTCGTATACAGACGTTATAGCATTAGATCCAGATAACAAGTTGCGTATTATCTAATGCTACTGCAGTACTGCCATGTAAGTAAGGTTGGTTTCGCAAAGCTTATAATGTTAGTTCTTGACTTCTTGTGTGTATTAGTAACAAAATATACACTTTAATAGTTTAATCTGAGAGAGAGGCAGTCTCAGCCCGGCCAGCAAAATATACACACCTTTTCCTTTCCTTTTCTTTTCTTTTCTTTTTTGGTTTTTTGTTTTTGTTTTTTTACAAATCCACCTTCGTGCATGTCTGCGCTGGTCCATCACCACCAGCTCGGTCTCCATGTCCGACACCGCAGCCCGGAGCCCCGAACCTCCTCTAGGCTCTTCGCCGTCTCCGGCGAGCCGGCGAGCTCGGCAACGTTTGTGCAAGAACTTGCATCGAGGCCGTTCCAGATAGCTGTCAGGACCTTCAGGAAATCCGACTTGCCTGCTGAAACCAAAAACCAAAAAACATCCAAACAATCCAGAACAGAGATAAGGGATGGACGGAAACAGCAAGAAACTAAGAGAAAGTACTGCTATCTAAAGGACTCTAGATATGAGTAATAGCCATCTGCTTTACTCTTTTCTTCCAGATGTTCTTATATTCATCCGATTACAGGGTCTCACCGTAACAGAAAAGATTCCTTCTCTCTTTTCACCCCTCAATAAAAGATCGATAAAAGTTACAGCTAATTGCAAACCGGCAATTACTGTTCACCGTCAACCCACCCTTAGATCAAGTAAAACTAATTTGAAGCTATCCTGGCCATTCGATCTTCCTTTAAGGGCTTGTTTGGCAGAGATTCAGCTTCTCCACACTACTACAGAAATGATTTTCCTAGACACCAAGGATTTCTTTCCACAGGCGGATTAAAAGGAGAGCCACCTCAAATGACTGATCGCGGTCCTTGGGGTTAAGAACACTTTGTAAAGGTATCTTCACAGCGGCTCTCGTAAGAAACCCCATGCGAAAATATTGATCTCTTCACAAGGCGGTACCCTTTAGATGCCGCTTTGGAAACTATCTTGCAGCTCTCTTAAGGAACCACTGGGAAGAGGCGATCTTTACACAACCGCTTTCTTCTGTTAAGCATGCGAAATCGCAGATTTCCACAAAGTGATGCGTTAAGCAAGCGACCTTAGTTAATTATATTGACGTCCTAATTAATTAAGGAACCCCTGTGGTGATGTTAAGTCTTTAAAGGCGTAGTTCTTAAACAAACCGCTGTCCAAATTTTGTAAATGTTTATCGCATATCTTGTGACGAAGGAGATGCGGTATGCGTTTTTATGTACGTCACGGATCATCCTTTGTTCTACAATACCGCAAAACACGTAAATCCAACGTCCGTGCAATACTACGGTATGAGTTTTATTGAAGTACCGGATCATCCGTTACGTTAACTGCAGCACTACAGAGAAATCCAACGTCCGGAAAATACTCCTAAACTTGTGCTGATTTTGTTGTTCACTCTTATTTTATTGTTCGTTATGTAATGCAAGATTAGAGCTGATTTTCTCAAAATTTATTCTTCCACATATTTGATCTAGTAATGTTTTAGATGATTCTTTTGAAAGGAAAAGTGTTATTGCTCTTTTAACCCGCTCTGACCTTTGTTTCCGGTCCTTCGTATACTGACGTTATAGCATTAGATCCAGATAACAAGTTGCGTAATATCTAATGCTACTGCAGTACTGCCATGTAAGTAAGGTTGGTTTCGCAAAGCTTATAATGTTAGTTCTTGACTTCTTGTGTGTATTAGTAACAAAATATACACTTTAATAGTTTAATCTGAGAGAGAGGCGCTCAGCCAAAAAATATACACACCTTTTCCTTTCCTTTTCTTTTTTTTTTTTGGTTTTTGTTTTTGTTTTTTACAAATCCACCTTCGTGCATGTCTCGCTGGTCCATCACCACCACTCGGTCTCCATGTCCGACACCGCAGCCCGGAGCCCGAACCTCCTTCTAGGCTCTTCAGCTTCCATGAAGCCATGAGCTCGGCAACGCTTGTGCAAGAACTTGCATCGAGGCCGCTCCAGATAGTCGTCAGACCTTCAGAAATCCGACTTGCTGCTGAAACCAAAACCAAAAACATCCAAACAATCCGACAGAGATAAGGGATGGACGGAAACAGAAGAAACTAAGAGAAAGTATCGCTATCTAAAGGACTCTAGATATGAGTAATAGCCATCTGCTTTACTCTTTTCTTCCAGATGTTCTTATATTCATCCGATCATGTGGTCTCACCGTAATGTAAAAGATTCCTTCTCTTTTCACCCTCAATAAAAGATCGATAAAAGTTACACTAATTGCAAACCGCAATTACTGTTCACCGTCAACCCACCCTTAGATCAAGTAAAACTAATTTGAAGCTATCCCGCCATTCGATCTTCCTTTAAGGGCTTGTTTGGCGAGATTCAATTTTCTCCACACTACTACGTAAATGATTTTCCTAGACACCAAGGATTTCTTTCCACAAAGCGGATTAAAAGGAGAGCCACCTCAAATGATCGATCGCGGTCCTTGGGGTTAAGAACCGCTGTAAAGGTATCTTCACAGTGCTCGTAAGAAACCGTGCAAAATATTGATCTCTTCACAGCGGTACCCTTTAGATGCCTGGAAACTATGCGCAGCTCTCTTAAGGAACCACTGGGAAGAGGCGATCTTTACACAACCGCTTTCTTAGCCGCATGCGAAATCGCAGCTTCCACAAGATGACGTTAAGCAAGCACCTTAGTTAATTATATTGACGCCCCTAATTAATTAAGGAACCCCGTGGTGATGTTAAGTCTTTAAAGGCGTAGTTCTTAAACAAACCGCTCTTCAAATTTTGTAAATGTTTGTCGCATATCTTGTGACGAAGGAGATGCCAGTATGCGTTTTATGTACGCATCGGATCATCCTTTGTTCTACAATACCGCAAAACACGTAAATCCAACGCCCGTGCAATACTCGGTATGAGTTTTTATTGAAGTACCGGATCATCCGTTACGTTAACAATGCGACTACACGAGAAATCCAACGCCCGTAAAATACTCTCAGATGGTTCTTTTTCCTTTGACGGATCATCCAGTAGTCTGCTTTTGCTTGATCGTTATTATTTTTCTGCAGCCGTTGTCTTAGAGAGCCGCTTGGAAACTTCGCTTAAAGCTCGAAGATCGCTAGCAGCTCCAGTGCCCCAAAATTGTGAAAACAAGGGAGGAGCTAGGTTTTGAACTTGAAATCCTTGGAATAGTTAACTCTCTAAGGTAAGAGCATCTCATTCCTGACATTTGTAGAGGTTTTTATATCTTGTGGAGAGGAAGATGTAGTGTAGATAGAATGTGCATGGAAGAGGGTTGAAGCCCGGAGATTGGCGCCCTCTTTAAAATTCGTGATTCACTTTTTGACACCCTGATCCACTGTCATAGACTCAGATGGACCCACATGTCATAGACACATCACCAAAAACCAACGAATTGAGTGTCACTGGACTAATTTAATTTTCCGTTGAAGCCCTCACCTTCTAGATCTGTAGACAGATCTTGTATCCCTCCCTCTCTAGAGGAGAGAATCCCCTCTCTAGATCTAAAGGAGAGGACCTTACATTCTTTCGTGATTTTAATAAAATCATTTTATAGTATTTAACTTAGGGTTCTCTTGTTAAAGTTCTATCTAAATAATTGATATTTCAATCTGATTTTCTGTTTCAGGTTCAAGATGGAAAGGGCATGGATGTACAATGCCCCAAGAAATAAGGGTGTATTCCTCAAAGAGCTCAAACTTTTATTAAAGCCGCTCGAGACGCCTGACTAAGAAGGAAATGGAAATACTTTGTCCATGCAAAGACCGTAAGAACAATGTAGGGTGGGAAGATTTAAGTGTAATCACAACACACCGATCATGAGAGGTTTTATAGAGGATTACACATGTTGGTCCAACCATGGCGAGCAACGACATCGCAAAACAACCGATGATGTTGATCCCGATCTCGTGGATGATCGAAGTCGCGGAGGCTGAATCGATGGTTTGGGAGATGAAGCTCACGTGCATGCTCGTTTGCTAGATGATGGTCGCATCGCCGATGTAGAGGAAATGTTGCGCCATGCCGAACCACGTGTTTTAAAGGAGATGACGAGTTTAGATAATGTCGATCGTTACACAAAGCAAATGAATGATCTCGTTATATGAGGAATCCAAGGGTTGTCCTCCGAGTTTACGTGTTGCATACGGTCTTGATGCTTCTACGTTGAAGGCTAGAAATGGATGGTCGGACAAGAGTTTCACCGATCTGTTGAAGCTCTTGGCGAAATACTCGAGGCTAATGGATTGCCCACCTTGCCGACGAGCACTTATTTGCAAGAAGCTTATCACTCCGATGTCATTGGATGTGCAAAAGATACATGCATGTCCGAACCATCGTATCCTCTTCCGTAAAGATTACACGGACTTGGATCAATGCCCGTGTGCAAGTATCTTCACAGCGGCTCTCGAAGAAACCGGCATGAAAATATTGATCTTTCACAAGCGGTACCCTTTAGATGCCGCTCAGGAAACTATGCCGCAGCTCTCTTAAGGAACCACTGGGAAGAGGCGATCTTTACACAACCGCTTTACTTAAGCCGCATGCGCGAATCGTAGCTTCCACAAAGTGACGTTAAGCAAGCAATTTTAGTTAATTATATTGACGCCCTAATTAATTAAGGAACCCCGCGGGTGATGTTAAGTCTTTAAAGGCGTAGTTCTTAAACAAACCGCTCATTCAAATTTTGTAAATGTTTGTCTCCATATCTTGTGACGAAGGAGATGCCAGATATGCTTTTATGTACGCATCGGATCATCCTTTGTTCTACAATACCGCAAAACACGTAAATCCAACGCCCGTGCAATACCGTATGAGTTTTTATTGAAGTACCGGATCATCCGTTACGTTGTAACAATAAGACTACACAGAGAAATCCAACGCCCGTAAAATACTCCCAGATGGTTCTTTTTTCCTTTGACGGATCATCCCAGAGTGCTGCTTTTGCTTGATCGTTATTATTTTTCCGCAGTCGTTGTCTTAGAGAGCCGCTCATGGAAACTTCGCTTAAAGCTCCGAACAGATCGCTATGTAGCCCAAAGTGCCCCAAAATTGTGAAAACAAGGGAGGAGCTAGGTTTTGAACTTGAAATCCTTGGAATAGTTAACTCTCTAAGGTAAGAGCATCTCATTCCCGACATTTGTAGAGGTTTTTATATCTTGTGGAGAGGAAGATGTAGTGTAGATAGAATGTGCATGGAAGAGGGTTGAAGCCCTGGGAGATTGGCGCCTCTTTAAAATTGTGATTCACTTTTTGACACCTCGATCCACTGTCATAGACTCAGATGGACCCACATGTCATAGACACATCACCAAAAACCAACGAATTGAGTGTCACCGACTAATTTAATTTTCCGTTGAAGCCCTCACCTTCTAGATCTCAGAGACAGATCTTGTATCCCTCCTCTCTAGAGGGAGAGAAATCCCCTCTCTAGATCTAAAGGAGAGGACCTTACATTCTTTCGTGATTTTAATAAAATCATTTTATAGTATTTAACTTAGGTTCTCTTGTTAAAGTTCTATCTAAATAATTGATATTTCAATCTGATTTTCTGTTTCATGTTCAAGATGGAAAGGGCATGGATGTACAATGCCCCAAGAAATAAGGGTGTATTCCTCAAAGAGCTCGAAACTTTTATTAAAGCCGCCGTTAAGGACGCTCGACTAAGAAGGAAATGGAAATACTTTGTCCATGCAAAGACTGAAGAACAATGTAGGGTGGGAAGATTTAAGTGTAATCACAACACACCGATCATGAGAGGTTTTATAGAGGATTACACATGTTGGTCCAACCATGGCGAGCAACGCACATCGCAAACAACCGATGATGTTGATCCCGATCTCGTGGATGATCGGCGCCGAGGCATACATCGATGGTTTGGGAGATGAAGCTCACGCGTGCATGCTCGCTTGCTAGATGATGGTCGATCGCCGATGTAGAGGAAATGTTGCGCCATGCCGAACCACGTGTTTTAAAGGAGATGACAAGTTTAGATAATGTCGATGCGCTACACAAAGCAAATAATGATCTCGTTATATGAGGAATCCAAGGGTTGTCCTCCGAGTTTACGGTGTTGCATACTGTGCCGATGCTTCTACGGTTGAAGGCTAGAAATGGATGGTCGGACAAGAGTTTCACCGACCGTTGAAGCTCTTGGCGTAAATACTCCGGCTAATGGATTGCCCACCTTGCCGACGAGCACTTATTTCAAGAAGCTTATCACTCCGATGTCATTGGATGTGCAAAAGATACATGCATGTCCGAACCATCAGATCCTCTTCCGTAAAGATTACACGGACTTGGATCAATGCCCGTGCAGCAAGGCGAGCCGGTATAAGAAGAATGATGACTCCCACGACGATGATGATTCTTCACCTAGCACTACGAAGAATAAGAAGAACAAGAATAGTACTACTGGTAATAACGAAGATGACAGGTCTTCGTGCACCGGACAAGAAGAAAAGAATCCCTGCGTTGGTGATGTGGTACTTGCTAGCCAAGCTTAAGAGCTGTACTCAATGAAAAGGCGTTGAAGAATAAGGAGATGACGGAAACAGAGATAGAAGAAAAGCAAAAGTCCTCGACCGAGATCGCCAAGTAGATGGGGCTATACATATCAAAAGCAATGTTCCGATGCAAGACAAGGACGCTATAATGGCTCCTACAATTTTAAGTAATCTTCTCATTCACAATCGTTGCTAAAAGCTTAGTTTGCACCATAATCACTGTGAAACTTACATATATAAGTTTTCGCAGCGATCACTTTATTTGTTTCATGTCGCACTCCCAAGCAGAGCATATATATGGTCCTTGACTCATCCAAGACTCCCACCGAATCTTACAATGAATTCACCCGCCTTAAATGCGTAAGAAATATATATACACAAACATACATAACATAACGTAATTTGTTTTATGATATGATAGTTACTTGTTGTTGTTGACATTCGAGTAGGGCTTTCAAGAATTACGTGAACAAAAAGCGGGGCAACATGATCCCGCAAAGGGTCGATAAGATGCTTTGCTATGTCCACCCATGGGTAAGAAGACACTTGTAATGCTTCAACATAATTGCACTAGTAAGGAAGGGTATTACCAACTGTACTAATTCCATACATTATTATTTGATTTGAAGTGCCACAAGCAACCTCCGTGCAAGTTGTTCTTTGTGGATACTACATCCGCGAAGTTCCTCAGATCAACGGAGGCATGTATAACCCCGTGACGTAAGCCTATACAAATTGGTGATTCAAGATTATTTATTGTCTCGATTCTCGATTTCACTATTGTTTAACCTCTTTATTGCCTACTTTATTATCGCAGTGAAGATTGCAAAGACCACTTTGGCACTCACTAATGATGACCTTTGCAATGTGCAAAAGGACATGTGCCGCTTCATTCGTCATGAAGTCATCCATGAGAGAGGTAGTTTTTTTTACTCAAGGTGAAGGCGAAGCATCCTAAACTTTTAATTGGGAGACGAGGATAAACGGACCGTGAACACTGATGTATATATATAATAACCTTGTGTATATGTTTTTTTTTGAAAGACAGCAGGGCTGTAATTTATATTAGATAGAGAATATCAGAGGAGTACATAGCGCAGGATACTGCACCTGGAGAGTTTTACAAGGAGAATATCAGAGGAGTATATATATAACCTTGTGTGTATATATATACACATAATGCAATTATGATTTATATGTGCTTTGTATATATAACCTTGTCATTGTTATGTATATTATAATATAATTAACCTTTGTATATATAACCTTGTCATTGTGCTGAACAGTGATGTGATTGATAGAATGTATACATTTATTAATATTATAATATAATTAACATAACATTATTAAAAAGATTCTCTTGATCTGCATAAAGTGACGGCTTAAGAAATCGCTGCATAAATAAGCACTTGTGCAAAGGGTTCTTAAGCCGCCCCTGCCAGGTAAATGCATTTACACAGTGACGGCTTAAGAACCCGCCAAGACAAGTGCTTATTTGTACAGCGGTTTTGCCGTCTCCAGCATAAATGTATTTACAGACGGCTCAGAGAAACGCTGCGGTAAAGTTAGCGATTTCCACAGACTTCACAGACAAAGTGGAGCAAAACGCCGAGAAGATGGGTTACCACCACCGTGAAAAGCATTTCAGTAGTAGTGCAGATTCGAGAATCGGTGAAGCTGAAAATTTTAGCTTCACCAGATTCATGAAGCCGAGCTGTGGAGTCCATCCCTCGTTTCATCTCGGGAGAAAATCCTCGCCCTTATCCTCCTTTCGGGTATTTCGGGCCAGTCAGGACCCATCCCCGCCAAAATTTCACACAAGAGAAGAGTCATATAGCCATTTTAACTTTAAAATCATATCAACAGATAAGGAAAAAAAAGAATGAATGCATTCATTGAAGATTATGTTGTCCTGCTTATGAAAATTTGAATATGATGGGTTAGAGAATATGTTTGCAATCTAATAACTAAATTGGACTAAACTAAATTTGATTCCCAACGGGTCTCAGGGAAAAAAATTTCGCCCCGCCTCCTCGCCATCCCGACGGGGAATAATTTTCCCCGTTTCCATCCCCACGGGGACGATTTCTTCCCATACCCGTTCCCTAATAGAGAAATTCCCCACCGGAGATCGGGGAACAGGTCCCCATTGCCACCCCTAGGAGGACGCCTCTACGATCACCTCCACGAACGCCGCCACGCCCTCCTGCCGTTTGTGAATCCGCTCGGTGGGCGCCTTGGGCTGCCGAACTGAACGCAGCGCTGGCTGGCGGGGGGCGACCTCCTCTAAAAAGAAAAGGTAGAAATGGAAACCCGACCGATGCAACCAGGTCGTACCAGAGGCCCTCACTCCTTGTCCATCTCGAATAGGGCAGCGTGCAAACACAACACTACATCGCGTCGGAACGGAGCCTTTACCGCGAAGGACTCGGCCTGACGGCCTCATGGCAGGTTCATCATGGCTCCTATGATCGTGTCCACCTCGGATCGGAATAAAGGCCGCACCGGCGTCTCCTGACCCGAGCACTATATATTCATCCACATGACGGATTGACGTCTCCAATGTCCAAGCCCGCAATCGTATAAGCAACAGACGAGCGTCTCCTGATCTCGTCCATCAACCGGCCACCAACGCCTTGATCAGCCTAGCGAGGTTTCGAGCAGCGTCGACCGCCGGGATTTGATTGGCCGACATGGTGGGATTGATACCTAGTGTCAACCCCTTTGCGGTACTCGACTGCAACGACCCCGGCGACAAGCGCCTCGCCAATCTCGACGAGACCGAGCCCAAGAAGCCGGCAGCTGCATCCAATTACAAGGCCAAGGAGGGCAAGAAGACGATACCGGCGGCTGCGGCGGTCGGGCCCAAGGCCAAGAAGACAGCACGGGCAGCTCCAGCCAAGAAGACGGCGCAGGCAGCTCCGGCGGTCGGGTCCAGGAGAAAGAATCCGACACCGCCGGCAGCGGAGGCAGGGCCCAAGTTGGCGGCGGCCGAGTCTATGGCAAAGAACATGTTGCTTGCCAATCTTACCCAGGAACTCTTTGGCAAGGCCTATCCTTCTGCTCGGGAGCTCATCTTCAGCCAAAGGAAGAAGGACGCGGAAAAGCCAAACGACGGCGTCTCCGACGGTGACAAAAGTGGAACGGCCCCGGCAGATAACAACAAGGGCCTGCAGGACGGAGTTCAGAAGGGTGGAAATTACTACAATGCAGCGCCAAGGAAGCAACAGCCAGGCGTGGCAGTGAACAAGGCCCCCGCGCCGGCGCCGGCGCCGCCGCCGCCGCCGAGCTTTACTGACATCAATCAGTTCCCGTCCCTGAAGTAGATCTAGCTGATTGCACTTTATTTGTTCCATTGCCTATTTTTACGGAATAATTTGTTATAGCCTTCGATACGTTGGTGCGTAGTGATTACTTTCCTGTTCTCCGTTTCACACACGCACGGGGAAAAAAAACTTCCTGTTCTCAGACGATACTACTTGTACAACAATCGTTACTGTTTATTGCGTTTCCAAGTTAACGAAGTTAATTAATTACGCATAGTGTACTACAGACTATAATGTTGTATTGGTAGCATTGTTGCTTGCTCACGATCCATAAGTATTACGGATGTTTGCAAGTTCTCTACTTCGTTATCTTAAACTCAGTTAGGCCATCTTCTTATTGCCGTACTTCGTTTTCGCTGAGGCTTGAGCCTCTTCGTTTTGGCAATGTCAGTGAACAAGAGCATCTATGTTTATGAAATAATATGATTATGGAGATAATTATGTCACATCTATGTTTATGGAATAATATGATTATTTTGTCCCTTGAATAAATATTATTAGTATCGATCGACAAGTGTATGATTTGTTCATGAAACTCCTTGTTCGTGTTTTGATATTATTCTAAGTTATCATTTCCCTTATATCATTACATGGGGCAATTATGATTTATAGGTCAGTATATGTACTAAACGATGATCATGTTTCACAGATCATAGATATGGAATATCAAATCACTAATGTGAACGTATGATGGAGAATATGGTGTTGGAGTGACCCACCATTAGGCACTGTGAGAATTGTTATATTCTTAAGTATCATCAGTTGGTCTCACACGTAGTGTATGTGGGATCTTTAGATCTGAAATCGCCATAGTTTCCTACACGTGTAATAGTATACTTAGAGAATGTTAAACGCTACTTCGTAACTGGGTAGCCATAAAAATAGCTTTCGATTTTACTATGGAATATGCGGAGGAATATGCTATCAAGATGGAAATTTGCCTCTCTTATATAACGGGAAAGATATCTCTGAGCCTCTCGATGTGATTGGATTAAAGAAGTGTATGGACATACCAAATGTGATTAGGGAGTCAATTGCAACTGACTAATCTACCACATAATGGTCGAGTAAAGGATTGAGCTATCACAGGATGGCACATTTCTTGCCTTGAGTTCGATATGGTATCGTGAGGCAAAGGAATCGGTATATGAGCATTATATAGGTTCGTTTGATACGATCTTTGTATATATTTGAAAGTCGCTATACCCTACTAAGGGCCACTGCCAACTTATGGACCGAAAGGAGTTTCTGGACCATGGCCAAATATGCGTGAATATACAGGATCACACACTTAACAAGTTGAAATACATTAGTTTGGATTGAATCCGTCACTAATGGCCACTAATGGGCTAAGTAGGCTTTACACCTTGGTTAGGCCCACTAAAGTAGGGTTCTATCGAGAGACTATATAAAGGGAGCATGTGATGGCTAGGGTAAGACAATTGTTGTCCTACTGCATCCATCAAACCATATAGCTGTCACCACTTTGGCCCTGCCGTGCGGCTGGTGTTAGCACACCGATGTACGGCGTTCTTTCACCGAACGTGCGAATTTCGATAGAAACGTTGCTACTATAGTGGCGCTGATCACGATGACTATTCGTAATGTTCGACCACTGGTCGAGGTCATGCGCTACATTGAATTGAGCTACTTCAACTCTCTTTCCTCTACGCTACACGTCTATTGGTATCAATTCATAATCTCTTAGTTGCTTGGTGTTCTATTTTATATGGTAGAATTTTTAATTCGTGGTAATGTAGCCTACCCGTATTCCATCGGGCTTTTCATCGTTTGAAAGGATGGGCACCGCAATAATATACTATATATTATAGTGGAGAGGATTGGAGGGCATTGAGGTGTGCCACTCACCTTTTCTCACGATGAGGTCCTCTGAAAAATTAAAAATCACGTTAAGATCCTTTTAGCGGGTTTTTAGTAAAATAGACCTAAAAAATATGAAAATTACGTTTAGGTCCCTTCGCGATTTACATTTATGTCCTCCAGATGGTTTTTTGCGGATCGGACCTCGAAAAAAATTTACTTTACGTCCCTCTACAGTTAAAAAAAACGCAGATTCGTCGAAAGTTTATAGCAAACCATGGATTCGCCAACGGGTTGTAACCGCGGTTTTCTAAAAAAAATACAGATTCGTCAAAGGTTTATAGCAGTTCATAAATTCGCCGACGGGTCCTATCAACCCATTTTTTTAAACAAATACGAAAACCGAAAATATGACCAAATTTCCCGAAATACGTAAAAAAAACATCCACGGTTTTCTAAAAAAAAACACAGATTCATCGAATGTTTTTAGTAGCCCGTAAATTCACCGACGGGTCCTAGCCGCGGTTTTCTAAAAAAAACGCCGATTCATCGAAGATTTATAACAACTCATGGATTTGCCAACGGGTCCTACCGACCTATTTTTTTAAAAAAATACGAAAACCGAAAATACGATTAAATTTCTCAAATTTTTTATATTGCATCGTCGTGCGCGACGCAGCATAGCGCGTTATTCTGGCTAGTCAAGAATGATTGCAGATTGCAGTGTGATTTTCTTCCTATCTGCGAGTATTGTGGGTCAAGCTCGTGATGCGTAAACAAGAAATCCCCTTGTGTTGTTAGGGTTATAAACTTTTCTTCCGGGTCCGATAAACTTTTCTTCCGGGTCCGAATAGTCTTAGGTTTAAACGTTGTTACGACTTGGATGTTTCGTTTTCTTATTTTGTTCTGAACCTCTAGCGTAAATTCGGTTTCTTTAATGGAATCGGTGAGGGCTCGTCCTTTACTGTTCTATAAAAAAATAGCATACTTACCTATGCAACCACGTGTCTAGATATTGTGATACAATTATCTTTGATGTGCGACTCTACCTCCACTGATTCAAATACAATTGTATTTGTTATATAACTCTATTTATATATCTCTACTACTTCTAATTACGAGTTGGTGGCGGTGGTCCATTCTCCCCACCCCCTGGCATACCCACGAAATGGAGAAAGTTTTAATTCGGTTGGATATGCATGCATGCGTGATCTGCGGTGCATCAGACTCTTATCTCAATCAGCCGATTCTATTTCTAAATACTACACAGCTGATTCTTTTTTCATATAGTGCACGCATATAGCTTCTGAGTTACCATATAGCTTTAAGTTGTCATATACATCCTTTTCATAAATATTTATTTGTATAT
The DNA here is from genome assembly GCA_036346375.1 of Guadua angustifolia. Classification (NCBI taxonomy): domain Eukaryota; kingdom Viridiplantae; phylum Streptophyta; class Magnoliopsida; order Poales; family Poaceae; genus Guadua; species Guadua angustifolia. The sequence goes on along the minus strand of CM070506.1, from coordinate 35,588,046 downwards.
GTAGATAAAATCATCTTTTCTTTTTATCTAATCATGTATGAACTTGATTACGGCCGGCCGGCAACATGCGTACGGTTATACATGACGCGACTAGATAAGTTTGTTATCTCTATCTCTACTAATTTTAATTAGGAGTTGGTGATAGTACGTCCATTCTCCACCCTCACCCCCACACATGTGCGCACCCATGTGGCTGAGTGGGAAGCGGGCAGTGGCCACCTTATCACATTGGATTGGATCATTTCGTCACGGAAGGTATATAAATATGCATGACTCATTTATTGCTCTTCTTTCTCCCATTGATCTAGCATTCGAATCGGCGGCAATTGCTCCCGGTGTTTTTCGGATTTGATTAATTGATTCCCTTCCGAAGGAATCAAAACTTCGATTCATAGAGTTAGGTCTCTTCTCGTCTCTTTTCCTTTTGTTGCCTTCCTTATTCGATGATTTTTTAATCTGGATTTCATATATATCTCCTCGGTTGTTGAATCTATATAACCCCACCGCTTCTTGCCTCTCCTGTAGATGTGTTAAGCATATCCGTTGAGCAGAGGTAATGGACGATCTTCCTGATCTCATCGATAAGGCGCAGGGGCAGGTCGCCAGTGGTGGGTGGCGGGATAGGCTGGCGGCGTTGCTAGAGCTCGCCGCGGTGGATGATGTCAATAAGTTGAGGGGCGCGCTCGCGGGAGAGGCGAGGAGGCGGTGGAGTTGGTTCGTGGACTAGGGTTATGGTACGACCGGAGTAAGACGTATGAACCACACACGGCGCTGATGGTGACAGCCATATACGGATGACGCCAATCTCTTAAACGTCTTTGCGCCCATAGGGCAGCAGGTGATACCTCTCTCGGTCGATCAATCGATCTCGAATTATGGCATTAAAAATTTATAATCCCAAGTGTTGAGATATTTAAGTTTGTGAAATTAAAGATAATTTTAAGATCGAGTTTGTAAATAGGTGCTTGGAATTTGTATTCTTCAATGAATTAATTTAAATATTTAACCATTGCACATTCAAAATGAACATTATTATTCAGATAAGATTAATGCTCTTTGCGAATAAATTTTTTATTACAAATTGAGTTTCCGTTGCAACATACGGGTACATAGCTAGTATATATGATATACAACGCTACTTCTAATGATTAAAAAACAATTGTACTTGTTATATATGATTAATATGCACCGTTATAGTCTGGTCCTACCAAAATAAGTGGAGATCCTTTCCTTTTTCTTCAAACTAATGTAAGAATTTCTAAAATTTAGGATTATTTTGGATTTTTTTTGTTCTTAAAATAAAAGAGTTACCTTGAATATTACCGATTGTTTTTATATTTATAGATATGTACGGCTCCATCATGCATGAGGTCAGTGTTTGAATGGGGGGAATTCAAGGATTTGCTATACAAAGATCAATAGATCATCAATAATTCCTTTGAAAAATAGCTCAAAAACGTGTATTTTATGGCAAATTGATAGTGGATCAAAAATCCTGCAGGAGTATTGAGATATGTGTGATTCCTTATTCATTGTATTTTATTGAAGCGACATACAATTGAGACATTTTTCACTAGTCTAGTATTAACTAGCTAGGGCCATGTGCTACGCTGCATCGTGCGAAATTTGAGAAATTTGGTTGCACGATGCTGTGTTGCATGAAATTTGGTCCGACGGATATTTATGAAAAAAGTGTAATTTCGGTTTTCTTGGGTTTTTTTTAAATGAGCTGCTAAAAGCCGTCGGTGAATCTGTGCTTTTTTTTAGAGAAAAACACGGAGGGACCTAAATATATTTTTGTTTTTTGGAAGAAAATAAACGTATTTTCTTTTCTTTGTGTAATCCCGGTTTTCTTTTTTTTAAAAAAAAAGTTACTAGGACTTGTCGACGAATCTGTGGACTGTTATAAACCATCGGCAAATCTGCGTTTTTTGTTTCGGTTCTAAACAGTAAGGAGGACCTGAACGTAAACCGCGGAGGGACTTAAACATAATTTCAGTTTTTTTGGATCCTTTCTATTAAAAACCAACCGGATGATCTAAACGTGATTTTAAATTTTTTGGAGGACTTTTCTGCAAGGACGCTGACATGGACACCCTGGCTGCTCCTGAAATCTCTCCGCTTTATACAGAGTTATACATTGGGAAAATCGAGAAAAAGGACAAGTTTTGCGTGATTGTCAAGCCCAACTGAAGGGAACTTAGTGAAAATTGGAAAGCTAGCGATTTAAGCTAGAGACGACGGGCGTTGCTAGCAATCGGACGTCTGATCTCAGTTATTTTTTTCAAACGTGTCGGTGCAACATTTTTTTCATTCGTACAATATTTTTTTCCATGTGTACAACATTTTTTTTGCTTGCACGTTCCGATTGTTATCGAGCGTTTTTGTTACACACGGAGATTATAAATGTTGCACGCATAGAAAGAAAATATTACAGTGATTCGGATTGATATTCGTACTGTTATCAAAGAAAAATATTACACATATGGAAAAAAAATATTGCACGTATACAAAATCTTCCCTTGTTCCCTTCCCTACAACCAGAACACATTGCCCTTGAATCCTTGCTTATTTCCATATTTGCCGACAGACTAGCCATCTAGTCCTCGATAGTGGGTTGTCTGTCGTAGTGTAGTAAACGTTGATGGCTCTAGTGTTGAAAATCCGCAAGATGATAAATTAGTCCAATTGATGCCTTATTCACCAAAACTTTTTCTCTTTATTAATATAGATTTAGGGGGAAAATCAAAAATCAATGCTCAGAAAAAAAATTCTTTCGTGAAGTGAATCCCATTCTGCATGTGAATGTTTTCTTATGAATTCTATCTCGTTCGTGCCCGCATGTAGCTACACTTTACGAAGTAGAACCATCTATTCCTTTTTAAAGTGACACGCTCTGCAGTAAGTACTAGTTCGCATCAAATATGGGGCACTACTCTAGACTAAAATATTGAGATTTTGCACAGAGTTTGCAACAAAGTAAAGCATTGCCCCCATTGCTAATCTTCTCCCGTTACCAGCCTATCGAACGGGACAACGACCACTACTAAAATGAATCTAGCAGTAATTCATAAATCTCTACTCCATGTGATTTTGTTGTGACAAGTCAATCCGGATTCCAGAACTCCTAGCAAAGTACTTCCTTTTATCACAAATAGTCATCATTTTGGACATCACCATGGTCTCCAAAATATAACTTTGATCATTAGTTTATATTATAATATATTAATAAAACCTATTAATATTATGATATTATGAAAATACTTTTCAAGACAAATATACCCATATGATTTTCATATATCCAATTTAAATATTTAGAAAGGTATTGATAATCAAAATTTTGAAAGTTTGACTATACTTATATTTAAAACATTTATTTGTAACCAGAGATACTACCAGACAAATGATATTAACACCGTGTAATTAATTGTACACTAGCATGTCACATTGCCAAGCTCATCAGGTGGGGCCCACTCGTCAGTGTCAGAGGACCCCGCAGATCCAACGGTCAAGTGCCCGCCCTGCCACCCCAACGGTTACTTTCGCAGCTCAACTCCTCTCCATTTCCCTCCTCTGCTTCCACCACTTCCACCACCCAATCCTAGCTAGCTCCGAGAGCGGGACCACTCAGCCCTCAAGTGAAGATGAACAGCGGCGCTGAGACAGACGCCGGCGGTGCCGACGGAGGAAACGCCGCGGCGGGGCCGTCGGTGGTGGTGGTGGAGCGCGTGGTAACGGTGGAGTACCTGGAGCCGTCCATGTCGCGGGGCCTGCTCGGAAAGTTCCCCGACCCCTCCGCCTTCGGCTTCGATTACTCCCAGAGTAGTATCTGGTCCCCGCTCGGCAAGCTCCCGCGCGCGTCGCCGCCGTCCGAAGGCTCCACGGACTTCCTCATCGCCAAGTCGAAGCGCAGAGCGAGGGCCGGCAGCAGGCTCAAGAACGCGGCTGCCGGGAGGTCGAGGTGGCGGCGCTGTAGGCTGCGGCGGGACGGGTCCTTCCTCGACCTCCACGAGACGAACCGGACGAAGCTGGACTTCTCGCCGCCATCGCCTCCCCCCGCGAAGGTAGTTTCCTGCATATAAAATCCTCCTGGTTTAAGCTTGCTGAATCTTCCCAAGCGTTACGAGGTTTCAGCTGGTTTGGATTCTTCAGGAGGGGTGGAGGCGGGTGCTCAAGGCGGCCATCAGGAAGTTCAAGGCGCGGCAGCGCCGGTCCCGGCCGGCTCCTCTACACCAGATGACCCTGCCCATGCTGTGAATTATGATCCATCGTCCATCGATCGATCGCGCTCACGATCCCTTGTCACAGCAGCAGCAGTTCACGCACCCTTCCGGCTCCGGCATGCTGAGGTCAGCGTCGGAGCAGCAGGTCCCTGCGCTCTCCCGGCGTGGCAAGATTTTGCTCAGGAGTGATCAAGAGGGGGATTCCATCTAGCATCAGAAAGTCAGAAACTACCACTGTAACTTTGAAGATGTAATTGTTAGTTCTTGCATGTGCTGCAACGTCAGCCTATCTACTCAGAAACTGGGACTTGCATTACCCGCGTAGTAGTTTACCTAATCATCTCTGATCAAATCACGCGTAGTGGTTTGCTGAATTTTTCATCTGGTTGAACAATATGCTTTGCTAATTCTTTGATCTCGTAAAACCAGAGGAGGTACAGCCTAACTGCCGAAGGTTCAATGCACGAACGTATGGCGTATTGGCGTGTTGTTCATGTGAAACTTTGACTGCATTGCTAGGCACATATGATTGGAACCAACGCGATTATAAATCGAGAAACTCGAAACGTTACTAATGATAATGTGATTTCTAGCCCAAGCAAAATCTTGCTGCTCCTGGGCTCCTGGCAGGCCAGCAAAGACGGCGAGTTCGGACGAGTAGGAGCAGAGTAATGAACTACAGCCCGCAGGGTTGATAATACCGATTTAGGGTGGAAAATCAAAGACCCACCCGTACCGATTTTCATCGATAATCGGTCAAAAATCGCTAAAAATAGAATGATTTTTAAAGTCAAATGGATCGTAAATCAGCGATCAAACGGGGCAAAAAATCTTGATTATCTAGCGATTTTTCATGAAGAATCAGGAACCGAATGAAAATAGAAAAAATATCACAGACGATTCTAATGAAGAACCGTATGTGATAAGCCTCAAAGAATTGTAAAAAAAATGCAAAAAATCTAAATAAATCTTAATTAATCTACAAAACACTTTAGAGAAATTCTAATAATTTTTTAATTCATTTAGTACTTCTAGAAAATCAAAACAACAATTAATGAAAAGGAACACAGACACTATCAGGTTTTTATAAAAAGTTTCATGTTTGATAATGCTCTAAAATTTTAATATAATCATAAATAGTGCCCAAGTATCATGTAATAATTTTTTTAGAAAACTATACCTAATTTAGTGCCCCTAGAAAATCAAAAACAGAAGAGCATATACAAAGACCGTAGCACTCTCAGAATTTTTAAAAAATACATAGGTCTGATCATCATCTAAAAATTTTACATAATCATTAGAATTGCCTCAGGACCTTACAAATTTTTTTTAGAAATATTAGACTTCATTTAGGACCCCCATAAAATTAAAAATAGAAGAGCATATATTTTAAGAGTAGTACTATCAGAATTTTTTAAAAAATATACAAGTCTTATAATAATCTGAAAAATTTGCAGCATCATTACCATTGCCTCAAGACCTCACACAAAAAATTTAAAGAAAAACTTACAACACTTTTTTATAATTTTTTTTAATTTCCAAATTTTTAAATTTGGATTTGAATTCCACCGGTTTATCGAACGGTTTCAAAATCCGAACTGGTTCTAAACATTTAAAAATCATGATTTTTGAGTTGTTTTCGTCGATTTGCTGAGCGGTGTTACTGGGCGTGGGATCCAGAGCCCCCGGAACCAGGATAAAACCGAGGGCAAGCAAACACGCGAATCTGCGGCAGCGATCGCAGCAGGCTGGCAAGGCTCCTGGGCAGCTGGGCTTGTCTCCTCACTCCCCAGTCGTCAGGTTTAGGCGGCCGTTCCCATGTTTCACAACGCCTTTGTTTGGGGATCCTAGAACAAAGTACCAATGATGCTACCAACTTTGCTGAATGCACGCCATTTCAGTAATCTAAAGCATGCTTATTTTAGCGTCAAACAGCATACCACACACACACACTTTTTTTTTAACAAATCTAACCTCCTTCCAAATTAATTTACAAATTGATTTTCTCGACCATAGAAGACACGGCATGTGATACATGTCATCTGTCACCCTCCTGCAGCACGGCAAGTTTTCTTGCTGACCTCCCTTTCCTCAGCATGTTCATCACTTGATCACCTCGATTAGTCACTCAATTAACAATTTTAATTATTTAATCACTTAATTAATGTGTAATTAACCATGCACTTACCTACTGAGCTAGCCTTGCTTGGCAGGACCTGCTATCGAGCTCGTACTATGTAGAAGATGACCTGCTGAACATAAAGCTGCGTTGCCGCGATAGATTGTGCTGTCATGGTACGAGAGCTTGGCAGTGAACGCATGCCATTGTTGCACCTTTCGCGGTCAAGGAGGCTTTTTTTGGTAAATTTATTCAAAAAATTCCTGAATTCATGTGGTTATGCTGCATAGGAGTGGCATGGGGACCATTTCACCCGTAGACTCGAATATGCTGCATCAGTATTATACAAGCTAGAAAATGATTGTTTATTTTGCCCCCTATACCCTATTTTGTGCTAATCTAGCTCTCTCGCACATGTATTTACGAATTTAGCCCTTTCTCCACCGTAAAAAGCGTTGCAGGCGATATTTATCCCCTACCACATCCGAGAAGTGCTAAACCTTGCCAGCGCCATGGTAATGTGAGCAAGTGTGGAAGCAAGCAGTCGATCGTGGGAGCGCATGGTTGAGCCTCATTGCTATGCCTAGGCAGCACAAAAAAACCTCACCGTGTAGATGGGTAGCGCGGGAATCCCTCTTGCTGCAACGGGCTACACTGCTCCCGTGCTTGCTCGTCTACCGCGGCACGAACAAGGTTCCATGCTCCTCAAGGCATGATAGGGGACACATGTCGCCTACTGCCTTTTTGTGATAAAGAAGGAGGCTAAATTTGTAAATAGATGCTAAATTTATATAAAACAAGCTACACGAGTTTAGATAAATGATGATTTCACGGGCTCGCTTAGTCGCTTCCACGCCCCCACACCACTCTATTCCTCGCTCCACATTCCCACACTCCCAATCCAGATCTTGCATCTAGCTCTCCAGCTCTCTTCTCGACTTCTCTCGAGTCCCGTCCTCGCCCAAATCTTCTTCTCCGGCGATTCGCAAGGACGAGGAGCATGAGGACCTGCCTCAGATCCATCCACAAGACCACAACCCCCAAGAACTCGTACGCCTTTTGAAGCGTAGTTCTTTGTATTGATTCATATCCATGTGGCCTCATGTCCCTGTTAGTTCTTGGGAGTGTGCAGGAGGAAGGTCACTTCGGATCAGATTCAAGTAAGCACTCAAGTTATCCATCTCCCTTTCCTTTTCCCTTTCTTGATTTTTTTTCCTTCGATGTTTGGGCTTTTTTGTACTGATTCATGGCCCTCTATTATTAGAATACTAGTAACGTTAGTTCTTTAATTCATGCTCTTATAAGTGAGGTTTGATTCATATATGTTCATGTTTGATTTTTTGTAACATAGGGTTTGGAATGTCGACTCCGGCAAATTGCTACTCAGAGCATCTCCAATGATACTAGCTATAAAAAATATCTATGTCATTTATAGATAGCATATAGACAACCTCTCCAATAGATTAGCTATAGCATTATCTATAAAATTAAATATTGGCCCACATGTAATAGATAATAAGTGCCTTAGAATCAGTTATAGCCTGACTATACATTAGTAGCCGGTCTATATCTCTCTCCTCATTTTTTCTCTTCCACCTAAACAAAATGCTGAGATGACACCCTTATAGCTAGCTGAAGTGGCACCATTGGAGATGCCCTCACAGGCCAGCACAAAACTCTGCACAAGCTCCATATTTGCATTCCCAAGTCATCGTATTTGTTCTTTGCAATGAACCTTTAGATCATATTTGCAATCCTAAACAACTTGTCGCACTTTATGCCGGCATCGTGATTGCTTAGACTCTTGATTCTCAGTAACCTTCTGCGACAATGAGTTATCATGCCAGGATAGCTTTTAATTATCAGATAGCTGAATCAGCAAGCGGGGAAAAAAGAACAGGATAATTCTCATTAAAAAAAACCTGAACAACAGGATGATTTTTTTCTTTTCCGGCTGATAGTGATGTTCCCGACAGCAATAACTACAAGCTCTCCTCAATACTACTCGAAAAACTAGTGCTAGAAAGACTACATTTCATCTATCTCACCCTCTCCAACAAGATACTTAGCAGCTGCCCTTAACAATGTACTGCAGAATTATCAATTCCCATTCACCATACGCTTGCAAAGAAATGAAGCTGTGAGCTTTTTCTGAAAAAGAAACAACGGGAACCGGAATTAGCACGTAAAACTCTGACTTTAAATACAAGACTAAATAGCACCTGTTCTCGTGTTCCAGCAAGGCAAACATGGATGTGGAGAATAGCATAATGTAGCAGTTGCAAACAGAGTCTAAGTATGCATATTTGATGCCTTGTGAAGTTGTGATTTGACTTTACTTAAGCCGGACTACTAAGAAACAAGGCATGAGTACTATCATTTCTCATCTTGGTAGTGTATTTGGAAGCTAGCAGTGTATTCACAGAAGAACATTAACTTGTGTATTTGCAAATCCAGCTGTGTTGCATAATATGTTAAATGATCCTACAAGAAAAAGGAAACACTGCGAGAAATTCTCAAGCATAAAACAGGGCACTTGCCTGATCACTACTTTCTATTTGCGGGACTCCACCAGTATATATACTGGCTTTCCATTTAGCTTGTAGAAATCCTGTATAAAATATGCAATCCCAGTCAGCATATTTAAAGGGCTAATCCTGCCATGCCTCTCTTGAAGATATGGATATATCAAATACATTTGCTAGATCGAAAAAAATGTAGCTTCGTAGCTTCCAAGCTCCAAGTGCTTTATCTTCATCGAGGGATATGATAGAGCTGTCGCAAGCATTTTACCCAGGAAACCACTGGCTCTTCCATTGACTTGGTCCACCAATATGTATTGCAGGGTTTACATTAATAATTTTACCTTGAAAAAATCCCCCCCCCCCACTAGTACCAATTTAAAATTGATTTTCACCGATAATCGCTCGATATGTCTCAATAATTGACCGACCAAGTGAACTTTTTCAACGGTCAATTTTTTGAGCGATTTTCGTTTGATATTCATCGAAAATCGAGCGATATTCACAGATTATCGTGATATTTACGTCGTATAAATTTTTCCGAATTTTTGAACTTAACCGGTTTACTGACCGATATTATATACCAAACCAGCTCGATATGGTGATATTGCGAACCCTGATGTATTGTTTGCACTGTAGTACCAGTGATAATTTTGTCGGCTTTGCTATCTGTAAGTTCCTTTTTTTTGTTAACTCGTCTAATTTCTTGGCTTTTGGATTAGCTTTGAGATGTGTGTCTGATTCTATACTGATCCAATGGTTCAAAAATGTTATTTGTACTTGAGAAAGCACAAGTCACCTTAGGAATAAAACATTACTGTATTGTTTTTTCCCTAGGGTAGAGAAGTTCACAAGTTTACACTCTTTACCCTTTGTAAACATTCACTAGTTTTGTTCAGGTCTATGAACATCCAAGAGATAGATATACAAGTATCTTTGAAGGTGTGGGTCGTGCAGCTGGTAAAATAAGCTAAGCTGATGTCGCCCATGTAAGAAAAAGGGAGCCTTAACTCTTGCACCTATATATCACTGAAAGTTACAACTTACAAAGGGTTTGAAGTTAGGATTCTCGAAGTTTTACTGGTCAAACAGGCTAGGTTATTAGCATGTCGATTGTTCTTATTTTTATTATTTTTTCACTTGTCTCCATTAGTCACGTAGGAAGTGCAATACTAGGACAATACTAGTACATCCTCAATTTCCTAAACTGAATTAAAATGCATTGCATATAATGTCTGGTACCTTAAACTTTGGAAGCCCAATGAGGCATGCACACTCAACCACGTCAGCTCCGGCACGTTCTGGAAAGTTTCATCAAGCATGAAAATGTTAGTCAAAACTCAAGAGCCATTTTCTGGTTCTTGGTTCATGATATATTCATACGATACAGCAAGTTACGCAAAAATCTATACCTATACTAATTAGACACTTGAGGAAGCTTCTGTGTTAACTAGAAAGTTCTGGCCATTATCCATCTGTTTGAATGCAAAATATTAAGTATTTGCACATAAAATTTCCAAGTTAGAGTTTAAGGTTTAGGTAAAAATCTAAGTTAGGGTTTAAAGTTTAGGACGAAATACAATTTAAGGCTGAAATCCCGCCGAAATCCAAGTTAGGATTTAGGGTTTAGGTCGAAATCAAAGTTAGAGTTTATGATTTATGCTGAAATCCCAGTTGTATTTTTTTTGGCAAACTTTTCACTTCTATTCTACATAAAAGGCATTACAATTCTCCACAAAGAAAATAGTTCGAAATCCAATCCAAAAAACATCAAAACCGGACTAAAAATCTGAAATCTCGGTGACATTTACCAAGATTACTATAGCAACCCTAATTTTCAATTTTTTTTATTCCATTGAGATTCCACAGCCGAAATCCGAAATTTCACTAAGATTTATCAAAATTTCACCGAGATTTGGAACCCTGAAAAACACTATAATCAATGTATGCATGTAGAAGATATAAAGTAAAGTTGAATATTTATTACAGTATAGGGTGATGATCATACTAATTTTTTTTGGCACACGAAATACGACATATATTTATGGACAAGACCATTAAAAAATACGCACTATAAGGACTATATTTATAGATAAGACCATTAAAAAAATGCGCACTATATTTTTTAACGGAGTGAGTCGAGTCTTTGTCACGTATAAGTCAAATTAACTAAACTTCAGAATAAAAAAATTAGCAATTTGATTTCCACATGAATTCAGAAGTAAACCCTAAAAATAAAATTTGGAATAACAATAAATGAAAATAGAAATGGATTTTTATACAAGTCAAACCTAAAATTGAAAAAAAATCACCCAAAGTACGATCCAAACATTCGTAAATTAAGAATAAATTAAAGGATAATTAGAGATTTGATTTGTATCCAAATTAAAACACTAAATTTCAAAAATATTAAAATTTGTAATAAGATCTATTACCTATACTAATTATAAATTGCGAGAAAATTTTCACATTAATCAAGAAAAAGAAAAAGAAAAAGATTTAGCGTCCATCAACATAACCCATGCGAATGCCCGTGTTGCCGACCAATTATAACATAAAAGCTGGTTTTGATGTCATAAACGGTAGATGTCATGCAAAGAGTTGTGTAAACAAGAGTTGAAAACTTGAATTACTCGAAACCCCTCAAACACAAACACATGCAACACCACCTCAAGAAAGATGGGAAAAAAGGGAAAGACAGATAGTTGAAGACTTGAACATAGTGGTGGCAGTCATTGATTGTAAGGGCAAGTGTAATAACAAAGTCAGTTACTTACTCCATCTCATATTCATATCATCTAAAGTAACACTAAAATCAGCTTGTATAATAATTATCTCTAAAAGTTGGCTTTAGATGCTACACATTAATTATCTCTCCTCTCTTGTACATAATTAATATATCTATACTTCCGTGCAATGCTTACTACTAAGGGCATGTACAATAAGGCCACCTCAGCTTATTCTTAGCATGCTCACGTCAGCTTTGTCCTATGTGGAAGAGTAAGAAAAGAGGAGAGAGAAGAGAGCTGACTCTTATTTAGTAGTAAGCACTGTACGAGAGTATAGGTAGATTAGTTATGTACAAGAGAGACGAGATAGTTAATGCACGACATCTAGAGTCAACCTTTAGAGATAGCTATTGTACAAACTAACTTTAGTGCTTACTTTAAATGACATGGATAGGAGATGGAGTAAGCAACTGGATTTGTTATTGTACTTACCTTAAAATTGACGTGAACATACTAAAAGTAAGCTGAGATGACCTTATTGTACATACCTAACACTAGTGCTCGATTCTTATCCACGATTTTTTCACTTTTAGCATCAAGGATCAGCATTATGCCTCCAGTCTCATCGGAACAATGCCTATACGTAATTAGCTATCCCATAGGACATATCTTTCAGACAGGATTTTGTCCGACGAATAAACAGCTTGTCCCGATCAAGGACAAACTTTGCTTATAGTCACCATAACATGATGCCTATCTAGATGTTATCTCTAAGTGTTGAGATGCTTGATAATACCACATGATACTCGATGTGCCGTTTTTTCGGCAACAATTCAAGATTATTCCATATCAGCATCACAAAGGCTTTTGAGTTCAGTCCTTTTCCTGGTACTTTCGCTTAGATTCCTTTTCCAATCTTATCTTTTAAAACTTCCTTCTCTTCAGTATGACTCATTTTGAGATCAGAATGTCGTTAGTGAAACAAATTCCCTAAATGAATAAAGGATTTTTCCTGGTCAATATCAAATCTGAATCATAAGTTCAAGTTTGGGATGTGTGTGTGAGAGGAGGGGAGGGGGAGTGAGGAAGAGAGGAATGTCAGAAGATTTTAGTTCACGTATTTAGAAGTGTTGAAGTTGAGGGCGATACAAATTTGTTTTCTACTCTATCTCAAGTCTTCCCATACACCGAGTCTATTATATATCACTATAAATAATCCTGTAGCATAGGATAAGAGGAGAGCTTATTGTAAACATCTTGTATAATGATATTGCCTTTGTGCTTCCGTAGTTTTTCTCAGAAGGGTTTTCCATGTAAAATCCTTATCTTCTGTTCTTTTGATCCTATATTTTAACATGCGTTTTGTAACAAGACCGATATTATAACATGAAAAATTGTAGCGATTTTTACCATATGAAAAAAGTGATAATACCATTCTTTGTTATGTTTTTATTTTTTATATACAAGCACAAGGTACTTGATTTCTACACACTGTAGTTTTGTTGCAATATGCCAGAGACTCAGGAACCGCATGAATGAGGAACATAGCACATGAAAAGTTCCCTGGATCTAGTATGGTAGGACAAAGAAAATTGAACGCAATGGTAGTATTTTGCTCTTTCATTAGTGGTGTCAGATGAACATCAACAAGCACAAGTTCATTAAATACTTAGATCAATACTCCTAGGAATTGCTGAAAGTCATGGAATTTCTTTTGCATGTATGCAATCTTAAACAGAACAACATATAAATACAGGTACTCACCAAGAAGTCTAATAGCAGCAGAAAGTGTTCCACCAGTTGCAACCAAATCATCAACAACTACTACGCGCTCCCCGGTTTCGATAGCTCCAACATGCATCTCCAAACAATCAGTCCCATACTCAAGGTCGTAAGTCTCAGAAATTACCTCACCTTCAATGTTTGTAAAGCAAATATCAGCATATTTGAAAACTACATCCGACGACGAAGCTAGTTACAGTTTCGTCTTGGAAAAATGATAGTGGATATGCCATTGGCAAACCAAAAGAGAAAACGGAAATTCCTCACACAACAACTCTATAATATGGTTATTGAGTACTGTAGGCCGTAGTATATGGCACCACGCCGGTATCTTCAGACTTGACAGTAAATTAAACCTACAACTTTATTTATCAGAACTGTTTGCATGATCTTGTAACAGCATTAATTGGACATACTCAAACTTTTTCGAAAGTCAACACAGTAAGTGGTTGATGAGCTACTAGATTCAATATGCAATAGCACAGCATTTCATGGAAAGCAAAACTCTACATAAGTAAATACATATGCCAAGAGCTCTCCACATTTGCAAATGACCTAGTTTAGTTTGCAGATCACCTGGGAGTTTCTTAGGCTTGCGCAGAGGTATGAATTTTGCTCCGATGGCCAACGCGATCGCTGAGCCAAAAATGAATCCTCTGGCTTCAATACCTAGCAGATCGAAGATGAAGAATCCACCATATATACACGAGTTAGAGAGGCATACAGGAAGTTATACCTAAAGCTTCGGTTAGCTAGACGAGTGGCATGAAATACGGCGTTAATTACAGCATTCATCGTGCGAGTAACAACCAAGTCGTTGGTACAAACAGTGTGTTACAGCGATGGACGTCTAGCACGGTTTAGAGCAGCGTCATCACGCAGCTAAAACATGACATAAGCAGCTGCTCCGAGCAAGCAGCAAAGCTAATCAGAAGCTGTACTCTATTTTGAAGCCAGGACGGCCGGAGGCTGTGCACATGACTACATGAGCGCGTAGGACCAAACCATGCGTGAATATGTGACGCACAAAGCACGACCGCCACTCGCGCGTACCAGAACGAGCCAAGGGAACCGACACCGTGTGCGCAATCATGGCCGTCCGACCGGAGGATCTCAGCCGCAGCCAGCGACGGTCCCCGCCCCTGTGATGGGACGGGTGCGAAGCGAGAGAGCTCCATCGATCCAACCACCCCACCCCCAACAAAAACCACCAGCCGTGTACATGCCCTCCGATCCGGGCATTGAATGCGCCAGATTCCTTTCCGCTGGCCCAGCTAGCGAGGGGAAGCCCGGCGTGGCACGCGCGACCTGACCTGACCCCGCCGGCGCACAGGCTTTCTGGCTGGCCGCGAAGCCGGCTCGGCGCAGCAGGACCATCTGTAGCATACGGTCGCCGCGCAAGCTCTTTGGCTTCTCCGGCCTACTCTCCCACCGTGGCAGCGTTGGCCCCTGGATTTAATTGCTCTGGAACAGAACAGATGGTGAGAAAGGCATACAGCATACTCCTCCTTTGTACCGGACATACATGTGCACACATGTATATGTTGTGTATCAACGCTCCTAGTACCTACGACTGTAGTACCGCTACTGCTGTGCTGCTGCTCTTGGAAGTTCTAATTAATTTATATTATTAGAAATAGGAGTATGTGACTGTGTTTGTGCGTACGCACAGAAGGAAGGGGGAAAAAAAGTGTAGGCGGTGGTGATGACCTGATCAACGACAAAGCGTGGGGGGGACAAAAGAAGCAGGAAAGATCTGCCCCAAAGATATTACGGAATCTCGGAACACCACCGCACCGAGCCAACACCGCGCCACAGCAGAGCTCAGCTCGACGCCCCCCAGCGGCAGGGGCATTAAAGAAAGACGTATGGCCGGCACGGGGGGCGCGCGCCCGCGGCCGTGCGCTTGGGCGGACGTATGCGCTCGCACGGGGCCTCATGATTGGTTGACCGCTTGGCTCATTTACCTGCGACGGCCGCGATGCCCATCCCGCGGTAGCGCTCCACGAACATGTCCACCGCGTCCTTGAACACGCCCGGCCGCCGCAGCAGCTCCGTGATGTCG
Organism: Guadua angustifolia; assembly: GCA_036346375.1. Classification (NCBI taxonomy): domain Eukaryota; kingdom Viridiplantae; phylum Streptophyta; class Magnoliopsida; order Poales; family Poaceae; genus Guadua; species Guadua angustifolia. The sequence continues at coordinate 35,572,606 of CM070506.1, read as the reverse complement.
TTGAACATGATCCCTGCACGAGCCGCGAGGGTAAGCTAGGTAAACAGCCCACGCACGCGCTCGCGCCCCCGTGCCCGGCCGCCTTGGCGCGCGCGTGGTTAATTTAAGTCGAACGGTCTGTTTCGAGAGAGGCGGGCGGGCGGGCGGGCGGACGGACCTTGCTTGGGGAAGTGGGGGACGACGCGAATGGAGTCGGAAATGCCCTGGAGGCGCGGGTCGGCGGCGCGGCCGTTCTCCTTGGCCGGCGCATCCACCACCATGTTGTTGCCGCCGCTACCGCTCTTGTTGTTCTCCTGCTCCCCCATACGATGACACGAGCAAAATAACTCTGCTTGCCTTAGCCTCTCGCTCGCTCGCTCGCTCGCTTCGAGTGGTAGCTGGGAGCCTGGGAGTAGCGCATAAATAAACGCGGGAGGGCAGAGCCGCCGAGGCGAGGTACAAGCGTCGGGTGACCGTAGCAGCAAGGTAGTTTTTATTGTCCTTGGAAACCGGCAGGCAGGACCACCTTTGCGCTGTGCTGTGCATAGGAAGGCCAGCCCAGCCCAGCCTCACTCACTCGCCGGACAGTGGCCAACCACAACGCCCCCTCCTCGCCCCCCTATTCATGAATTGTGACCAGTGACAGTGAGTATCCCTTTCAGCAGAGGAGATTTCCCTTGAGTTACTTCGAACAAGCTACTGTGGTAGCTTGCATTGGCGCGGCAGTGGCTGCATCTGATCTGAGGCCAGATTTTGCCGAGACATCTTTTCTTTACTGGGACGAGTTCATCTTTTTACGACGCTCTCCTTGCTAGCTGTACTGAGGCGGGCGGGCGAGCGAGCGAGAATCCGATGCTCACTGCCTGGCTTCTTTTGTGTACGGAATGATTTGTGCTGCATGCCACGTCTACTGGTCACGGTAGCCAGGCCGGGGTACACCGTGTGTGTATGTGTGCCGTGCCGACGATTTTTTATGTTCGTAGCGGCTAGCGCACGAGTTAATAGATGTAGAGATCGCTGCATCCCACAAATAACTCTGGGGAAAAGCATTAGTCCTTACTATATAAATAGAGAGTTTTTTTTCCACATCACTTTATCAAAATTACCAACCTTTACCACTGTTATTTAATTACCCACCGTTGCTACTTCTCTTTAATTATCCACATTTACCACTGTTAGTGTTTTTAATTACCTACCTTTACCACTGCTCTTTAATTACCCATCTTTGCCACTGTTAATGCTTTTTGCAAATAAATTTTTTGTCGTAAATTGAATTTTCGTTGCAACGCACGGACACATAACTAGTATATAGTATATCACAGATTCACAGTAGCATTAAGAATGAAAAGTCCCACTTTAGCACCGTCTTCCTGATAATTGACGTCTAGAGATTACATTTTACCACTAACGAACCATACGCGGATAATGAATGCCTAGATACAGTATTATATTACACTTTGGACAGTGACGCGTACTTACAGCGCTCCGAGAGGAAAACAAAATGGAATCAGCTGACGTGGCATTACAACTTACATTAGCTCCTGTACTAATGCTGACATATGGAGTAGCACTAACTAGTAAGTAGTAAATCTGCTTAAGATCCTGGCAGACTAGAGGAAATCTCCCCCACTGGGTACCGGTCAACAGTAGCGCACTAACTCGGCGGATTTCGCATCGCCAGTATCGTGTCTTTTCCCATTGAATTATGATGTGATTTCCCCACTGCTGCGTGGCTCAAAACTATGGCCGGCCACTGGCTACGCTACACGTTACTATTCGTCTGCTGCCGTTGCCAGCCCGGCCGGCCGTGCCCTCCCTGGGCTCCCACAGTGCCCGGCTGCACGCCCTATGGCTAGGCGCGCGCGTGTAGGCTCACTGTGCCGTGTCGGGGGAGGCGTGTACGCACCGATACAAGGGCATGTGAGCGAGCGAGCGAGCGCAGCAGCAGCGCAGCATGAGCAGGTGGCTACCACCACGGCACGGGACGGAGAGGCAGCGGGCGGCGGGGCAAATGGAGCTTTCGACCTACAGACGAGGATTTTTGGGTCAGCGAGCCGCAGCGTATCCGTCGGCAGTGAGATCCCTGATATTGCGGTGGGGCCGCCACTTTGGACCCTTTCTGCTTGCATCCTCTACGCCGTGCCCGTGCAGCTGCCCAGCCTAGGACTGGAGAGCCGTGGCCATTTGGCTGGTGCTTTGCTCCTCTCTTGGTTGCGCGGCGGCAAAATTGCCAGTGAGACCTTGGGCACCCTGAGGCTTGGACCTGTTGCGAGCTTATCAGCTCATCTATGCCCTGTTGCGAATGCTCCCCATGTTAGAACTAGGGGAGTTCCTGGCCAGATGCATGGTCCACGTCGCTCCGCGCTTGCTCGTTCCGTCTGCCTACTTGGTTCGTCGCCTGCGCCCTCACGCGTGGTTCCTTGCACCGTTGCACGAAACTGGGAGCGAATACATGGACGCAGGCCCGTCACCACTCAACGCGTGCGCGTGGCTGCGCGAGGCACTCCACGGGCCGTTACCCTGGCGTGGCGTTGCGTGGTGTCGCGCTTCCGCATCTAGTTGAAGCGATGGTTAACAACAAAGTTATTTATAACAAAATATCTAATAAATAAGTGTAGAGCGTATAAAATATGAATATAGGGGTAGAATATACATTTCTATATGGGTGGTGTGGTTTGTGGTGAGAGAGTGGTGTGATCGTAGTGACGGAGCTGGCCGAGGAAAGTCAGTAACAACTATCGTAGTAAAAAAGACAGAGGTAACAATGATAAAGGGGTCTATGCCAACTAAGGATGGCAGTAAGAGCGGACTAGATAGCGATATAATGCTGTCAATACAATAGTCACCCTCAATGCTAAGGTGGCCAAGTGGAATGTAAAAGCAGCGACGAGTATATGTGTGTGTAGAAGTGTGGGAAAAGACAGAAGAATGATGAGGCGGCGGGTGGGGAGGAAGTGGCAGGGTAGGGGTGAGGTGGGGCAAATCACAACACAATGGTACGGAACTTCTTTTTATTTGTGGAAAAACACACACACATAGACACAAATAGACATAAGAAGGTTTAATTATACAATCTTTCTTTCCGATAATTTAGAAAACTAAGAAAAATTATGATAACATAAGAAAAAGGAGTACAATATAACATCTCAACACATGAAATTCAAATATCTCCCACTAAAGACTTGAGCTCTACGAGTCTTTTCATACCTATGCCCCTCGTATGCTTCTCAAACACAAAAGTTAGTAATATCTTAATAAACAGATCACACAGTTTTTCACTAATTTGAATCTTCTATATTTCAACATTCACCATCTCTTGTTGCTCATGGAAATATTTGTGCAATACATGCTACGTTATTCTTATGAATAATCGTGGGGATTTTATAAATCTCTACACCATATGACTCTTAGATAAGATGAAATAATCTTCTAAGTCAAATGCACTCACAAGTCATCTTATATAGTGCAATTATCTCAAAATAATTATTTGACATAGCGACTATTAACTACTTCACTGATTTCCAAAAAAACCATAATTTTCCGCTTAGAAAGATATATCCAACCAAAGATCTTACAAATAGCCAGTATAAGAGTAACCATTTATTTTGGTATCTCAACATTTTGGATAAAAAAGTTCAAGATCTACTGTACCTTTCACATATTTGATAATATATTTAATTCTAGTCTAATGTCTCTCTGTAGGGCTCAGATGAATATCTTATCAAAAAATTAATTGCAAAAGCAATGTCAGGTTTGATAAAATTGCCTAGCTATAGAAGTGCGCTAATACCACTCAAATATGGAGGCTCCGGCCCAACACATCCTCATCTTCTCGTCTAGGACCATATGGATTTTTTTCTACATCCAATGTCCTAACGACCATAGGAATAATAGTGGTTTCGCTTCATTATTGGCAAATCTCTCATCTTCTTAGTGTAGACAGTTTAGTGTAATAATATTCCACCAGGGAGTTTTTAATCTGTAACATGGAACAAAATTGGTTTCACTCAAATCTTTTATCTGGAACCCTGTATTTAGATATGAATTAGCTTTGATGATGTTTTCATTGTTTCTAATGATGTTCAAATCATACATACATTCATACATATACATATAGGAAGCCTTTTCTATACTCTCAGGAGTACATACACCCACATTCAATATACTACCTAAATGAAAGTGTTATACTTCTTTATCACTTTCGATATACTTCAATAATAATTCTAAGATACTCCAATGCGACATAGTTGAAAAAACTTCATCGGAGCCATTTATTTTTTTCTATATACCATTGTACATATGTAAAAGGAATATATAAATAAATTATACTATAAAGGGTCGACTTTGATGAAATTTTTCGTGAAACTCACTTTGGAGTATCTTATAATCAGTACTAGAATATACTCAAAAAGATAAAGAGGTATAATAATACCATTTAAACGGTATACTAGAGGTGGGAGTACATACCCCTGTGAGTATAGAACCATTTTCCTATATATATATATATATATATATATATATATATATATATATATATATATATACCGAAATGATGTTGAATCCTATTATAGATTTTTTTTGTGAACACACAGAATATACATTATTGTTGACTAGATCAATACCCATGCTATTACTTAAAAATAAAATTGGTAACTAAACATAAAGGTTAAGCAATAAAAGAAAATTGTGCTACAAGATCAAATATCTATTTCTCCCGACATAAAGGTTTTTATGATTTCTTCTCCTGTATGAATTAAAACCAAATATATTGTATGAGTAATATATATTACCAATCTCAAAAATCAATCAATCATTTTTATCCCCTTTGCAATTTATATTACCACTGCTGCCTCTCTTCCTCTCGCTATGCTCTAGCCACATGCAAGGCCTCACCGCCGATCTCGCTTTCTCGTCACCTCGCTTGTCCTCACATCACCGCAATAGGGCAACATGGGGCTTCCCGAGCATGAGGCGTTCGCCGGTTACCGCCATTCCGACCATCGGGTCGCATGTGGTCGCCGAGCGCCCGCCGCCCTCCTCGCTATGCGTTTTTCCTTTGCCGAGCACACCATGGCGCTACTGTGGAGTTCCGCTTCCTCGCCGCCCACTTCGCTGTACGCCATGGTCGCGTGGTCGGCCGCCGGAGAAAGGGGCCATCGCTTCTGCCGCCACGCTTTTCTCCACTGCGGTAGTTCGGTTGCCGACGGTTCATCGCTTCTTCCCAGATGACCCTCCTTTTGCTTGCCTACTCGCCTCTATGACTCTGGCGCATTTAGCTATCATCGGCTTCATTAGCCATGACGCCAGAGCCCATGAAGGTGAACCGTAAAACACCGCCGAGGTGCCCGCCACGCCATGTATGCGTCAGCCTGCTGCTCTCTCTCGCGACGCTCACCGATCAACCTGCTTATCTCCAAGGGTATGCTAATGACTCTCTCACCGCCGATGACGCCCCACCGTGTCGCCGGTGTCGCCAGATTTCATACTGGGTACCTTCTCCGCCGACAAAAGCGGTCAACCAAGCGGTCAACATATTTTAGTCCACGGGCGCGCCGGCGAGCGGGCGGGCGATAGTACGCTCGCCGCCGCCTGGCCCACCACGGCGATCGCAACCGGGCGGCGATCACGGTCACGCCGCCGCGTTACCACGGGCGCCGGCGAGCAAAGTGGGCGAAGACGCTGCCGCTCGGCGCTAAGCTACGAGCGCTCGGCAACCGGCGGCGATCACGCCGCTGCCGGCGTCGGCCCACGTGGCGCCGGCGAAAGCAGACGGCGAAAGCACGCCCGCTAGCTCGCCACCTACGGGCGGCTCGCAACCGGCGGCGATCACGCCCGCTGGCTCGGGCGTTGGTCACGTATGGCGCCCGGCGAAAGCGGGCGAGTACGCTTCGCCGCCGGGCGCTTACCACGCAGCCGTCTCGCAACCGGGCGGCGATCACGGCCCGCGGCCAAGGCCGCCACGCGGGCGCCCGGCGAAAGCAAAGGGCGAAAGCACGCTCGCCGCCGCCACCCACGTGGCAGGCGGCGGCACGCCGCCGCCAGGCCGCAAGGCAAAAGGTGGAGCAAGGTGGCTTCACCTCGGCTCTTTCGCTGCATCTGCTCGGCCACGGACGGGCCGTGTCAGCCCGTCCGCAAGGGTTTCGCGACAAGCCCATTCTTCGACATCTCTCGCCACTGTCACAAAGGTGTCCCATCCCATGACCGAGCAAAGAACGCTGTGGGCATTTAATGAGGATGGAGGAACGCGACAAAGACAGAAGGCGATAAGTGTGAGGTCAAGATGATGACCTCCCTTTACCTACTCCTGCTAGCTCTGCCTATATAAGGCCCCCGTGCATGGGAAGAGGGGGACTGCATTCGAGAGGAAAGAACTTGTAACTCAAGAGCTTTGTATTAGCTTCACACCTTCTCAAAAACAATCTAGCAGAAGTAAGGCTATTACCCGAGCCAAAGGGGCTCAACTCGGTAAAATCTTCGTGGTCATCCGCAGCTCATGGACGCCGAATCCCCGTAGGAGTCCCTAGGGTTTTCGCTTCTAGGTTTAGCCAATCGCAAGACGCCCTCCTTCGAACAAAACCCGACTGCCGACCGGCCTGCTGTGGAATACGCCGACAGGCGCTGTAGGGGCTAGTGGTTGGCTTTTCCGCTAACTCCCCGGACTTTGTTCGCGTTCGTTAAGGTGCTCGCATTGAAGATGGCGGATCTCAAGACCAGATATCGCGGGCGAAGCGACGACCAAGGCGCTTCCGCCGCCGCATACGGCTGAGGGACCGTCTCACCGCCGCAGGCGACGCACTGCCCGCAGGAGGCGGAGCAGTCCGCGCGCCGCAGTCGGCCTCGAGGCGCCACCCTCGCCTGTAACTTGCACGCCAAGGCCTTCGACCACCGGAGTTCGCAGAGATTTCGCCACTGCGGTCGCGAGCATCGCTGCCTCGTGGATGCGCCCAACTCCGAGGGGTTTCGCCAGCCAGTAATACCGCATTTTGACGCTTAAGGCGCCAGTAGGCGCTCAGCCTCCACCGCCCGACGACAAAGGCCCGGCCAGGGGGCTAGGGTCCGAGAAGGGCGACGCAATCTCGGTCCCGGCTCATCGAGGAACCGTGGGGACCTCCGCCTCACCTTGATGAGAGCCGCGGCAGCGGTGATGACCTCCAGGTCGCCGCCGCCACCCGACCAAGAGCGCCGCCATGGCAAGCAGTGTGGCGGCCGGCAATGAGAGTCCCCTCATGGTCTCACTCGGGACCCGGAGGAGGTCCACTCTTCCGCTCAAGGCCCCATGCACGGCCTCCTGCATCGGCCTCGATGAGCGGCTCGGCTCTCTACGGCGCCGGGCGCCAGTTTCTCCGCGGTTGCGCTGCTGGGTTCGGCAAGGTGTTTCGCCTGTATGGCCATAGAAAATATGACGGCACCACCAACCCGGAGGAGTTCCTCCAAATCTACACGACGATGGTGCGGGCGCCGCGGATCTCGAAGGGTCATGGCCAACTACCTCCCAACGGCCTTGACGGTTTCGCTCGCCTCGTCAGTAAATCTCGAGGGTTTGCACTGGGGAATGTTGAAGCGACATCTTTGTCGCCAATTTTCGTGGTTTTTCACAGAGCCCAGCAGTGGAGGATGACCTCCACGCCCGAGCAAGAGAAGGGGAGTCGCCGCGATTTCATCCGGCGGTTCTCACATCGCCGCAACACCATCCCCACATCTCCGAGCAATCGGCCGCCATTGCTTCGGGAGGGCGACGCGATCGCGAAGATGAAGGAGAAGATGGCCACCCGCACCATCACTCAACCTCCGAAGCTCTCCTCGCACATAAGTGCGCTGCCGCGCGAGGCGAAGGCCGCCGCCCTGGCGGGTGGCTAAGGCAGGACGGCCGGACCTCGAAGGTTCCGATCGGCGGGCAAAAGGCGCGAAGCGAGGAAGGGAGGCAGTGCAGTCCCGCCGCCGAGCGAACGACGAAGAAGACCTCTACCGGGAGCGCAACCGCCGCGATCGGCGCGGATGACCGCTGGGCGACGCGCGACGACCGTCCGGATCGGCGAAGCGACGCTGCGGATCGGCGCTGAGGATCGCCGCGCCGCGGAAACGATCCGCCGCGATCAAAAGGAGGGCGAGCCCTATTGTCCAATACATAAAACCAATACCCATGACCTGGACAACTATCGGTCGGGTCGGATGAGGAGAAGCTGCCAAGGAGCGCTACCGATGATGATCAAGAGGAAGATCCCGCCTACCGCTTTTCAAAGAAGCGGATCACACCGGGCGCACATCCATGGTGGTTCATCCACCATTCTCCAACGCCGCTACAAACGGTCAAAAGGGAGGTATGTGCCACGCTGCCGAGCTCTGTGGACGGCCTGACATCGAAATGGTTTGAGCAAGCGATCACCTTGGGCCGGGCCGACCACCTCGAGGGCACCCCCACTTAGGGCATCTCCCCGATCGTGGTGGCACCCACGGTCCGGAATGTACGGTCAAGGGCAAGCATGGACGGAGGCAGCCCATCAACCTCCCCGTCTGCTGGCATTCATGGCGCCGCAGATCCCGCGACAGATCTCGCGCCGACCGCCGTCTTCGGTAGCCCTAAATGCGGCTTGATCCCCTTGGGTCAAGTTGGCCTCCCGCCACTTTCGGGAAAAGGATAACTACCGCACCGAGATGGTGGACTTCGAGGTCGCCGATTTCGACCTCCCATATAACGCCTTTGCTTGGCCGACCGGCGCTGGTCAAATTCATGGCTACGCCCACTATGCTTACATGATGGTGAAGATGCCGGCGCCGCCCCATTGTCATCAATGTGATAGGTCGGAGGTCTCGCACCGCCACAAGCAGCTTGGGATCCGCCGGTACACTTTGCGGCTGGCCAGACCGACGCCACTTCCGGGAGCCCTCAGTTCGGACCAGAGCCACCTGCTTCACGGTGAGGTAAAGGTGGTCGCCTCGAGCGGGGGCGAACCCGAAGATCACAACATTGGCGCTAACCTCGGCCAATAGAAGACGCTGCCACCTTCCTCCACCAAACGTAGACGGTTTGCTCGGCAACCGTCCGACATGACCGGGTCCCAGTGGAGGTGATCGAGCACCGACCGCAACGCCTCGACGGCGCCTAATCCGCAGAAGGTCCGGAGACAGCGCCGGAGCGGCAGGACGCCATTCGAGAGGAGGTAGAGAAGCCGCCGAGCGGAATAGTCAGGAAGTCTCTCATCCCGAGTGGCTCGCCAACCCCGTGCTCGCTAAGAAATCCAACGAGGTGGCGATGTGTCGATTTCACCGACCTCAACAAGGCCTCGCCTCAAGGATCCTTATCTCGCCATGGGTCGACCTCATCATAGACTCCACGACCGGTGTGAATTGTCAGGCTTTTTTGATGCGATCCGTACCACCAGATCAAGATGGCGCTTGAAGATGAAGAGAAGATCATGGTAATTTTACTGGGTGTATATTGTTATGTAAAATGGCTTTTGGTTTAAAGAATGCCGGCTCAACTTACCGCAGCTATGCATATCACCTTCCGCCTCAAATTAGGGCGTAAATCTTGAGGTTTATGTCGATGACTTGGTTGTGAAGATTAAGAAGAGCGATGAATTGATCCAAGACCCGAGGAAACCTTTGCTAACCTCCTAAGAATTGCTTGAAGCTCAACCCGAAAAATGCGTGTTCGGCAGCCTCCCAAGAAGTTGGTTTTTCGTGTCAAGTCGGCATCGGCCAACCCCGACAAGATATCGCCATCGAGCACATGAAGCCGCGCTGCTTAAGCAAGTCCAATGCTTGGCCGGCCGCTCGCCTCCCCGGGCGGTTCATTGTCTTGCTGGGAGAAAAAGCTTGCCCTCGCTTAAGTCAGCCAAGAAGACGAACCACTTCGAGTGGATCAAGAAGCCTGTATATGCTTGAAGAATTGAAGCGGTACTTCTCTCTCGCTGTTGGTTTCAAAGACCGGTGAGCTATTGTTTGTACATTGTCGCCACCCCGAGGTGGTGAGCGCGTGCTGGTTATGAGAGGGAAGGCGCCCAAAGGCCGTGTACTACATCGCCAAGGTGTCGCACGGCGAGACCCAGCACCGCAGCTCAAGATGTCAGATGCCGCCCCGGTGGCGCCCTAAAATCGCGCCATTACTTCCAAGGGCGGAAATTACCGTGGTCACGGCTTACCTGGCCGCGAGAGATCCTCCACAATCGTGAAGCCAAGGCCGATTGCTAAATGGCTGTGGAGCCGGGGAATTCAACATCAAGTTCGTGCCCCGCATGTATATCAAGAGTCAAAAGTTGGCGAGTTGCCGCCGAGTGGACTCCCGCCACCTCGGTTAAAGAAGCGCGCGCCTTCCTCGACATTATTCTTGATGGATCCTTCAGCCGAAGGCGGGCCGGGTTGTCTCGTCTCCCGACCGTGACACTCTCCAAGACGCGGGTCACCTCAATTCAAAGCCACCAACAACGCCGCCGAGTATGAAGGTTTGTCGGCAGGTCGCGACGCTTTGCTGGGCATCAGCGCTCTAAGTCAAGGGAGACTCTCACGATCATTAATCAAGCGCTGAAGGAGTTCCAATGTTCCGACCCCACCATGGCGCGCACTGGGCGCGGTCCGAAAAATGGAGCGCCATTTTGAAGGTTTGGGATATATCCATGTCCTCGGCCGACAATCACCTTTTGCCGACGGCTTTCGAGCTCGGCCATCAAGGGCTCCCTGCTCGGCCGGTCTTCGAAGAAAGACTACCGCGACCGCCCATCGCATTTTCACGAGTCGTGAGGATGATGGTGTCATTGCCGCATTTCACGATTCAGTGGGGACGACGGCAAGGTCGCTGCTGCGCCCGGCCAGTGGGAAGGCGGCCATCGCCACGGCCTCCAATTCAGTGAGGGAAGCGCTGCGGTTCGCCACCCCCTGTGTCCGGAGGGGAGGCGGTGTCGCCGAGGCAAAGACCAGGAAAAGCACGCCCACCGGAGTACCCAAAGAAAGCACCGAGTGGTCGCCGCTGGCCAGAAGATCGGTGGATGGATCCTATCCTAGCTTTCCGGACCAAGTGATCCCCGACGATGATGCCTCACCGAGAAGATTGCACGTGGCGCAAGTGTTATACCCGTAGGTGGGGACCTATATCGCCAGGCGTAAACGGAGTTCCCATCAAGTGCATCACTGGAAGAGGGAGCACCGCTTCGATATCCATGGAGGCATGTGCGGAGCTATATGTCCCGGCCGAACTCTAGCTGCAAGGCGCTCGCCAAGGGTTTTATTGGCCTACCGCCTCCGTGATGCTTGCGAGCCGGGTGAGGACGCGAGGCTTGTCGCTTCGCCAGTAAACCCACCGACCAGCCTAAGTTCGCAAACCATCCCACTCTCCTCGCCGTCATGGGTCCGGGGCCGGATATCTCGGTCCGCTCTCATGGGCCACGGTGGGGCTTCACCCACCTCTTTGTCGCCATCGATAAATTTACAAAGTGGTCGAGGCCGAGGCGTGCCCGCCATCACTTGCCGCCGCCATTAAGTTTATACGCGGATCTTCACCGCCGAGTCGCTAATCGCATCATCACCGACTAACGGCACCCGCTCACCAACGCTTTTCCGAATTCGTGGAAGGAATGGGCACCAAGGTATGTTTCGCTTGCAGGGCCCATCCCATGAGCAACGGCAAGGAACGCGCCAACGCTACTGGTGTCAAGGGCCTCAAGACAAGGGCGCTCGATCGGCTTCATAAAAGGGCGCCACGGTGGACTCAAGAGCTCCCATGGTTATGGTCGCCCGCATCACACCCAATGGGCAACCAAGCGAGACGCTTTCTTCCCGTATACGGGCAGTAGGTCGCCCTCCCTCCGAAGCTATCGCCGTTCCTCAAGGCCTCGGTGCTCAACGAAGAAGACCAAGAGGATCTTCGCGAGAAGATGTCAACCTTTTGAGGAAGTGCGGATCGCGGCCGCTCTCCGCCGCCCGCTACCAAAGAAAGTCTCAGCGGCACCACGCCACCCGGTCTCGAGAGGACATCGGCAAGAGGCGACCTGGTCTTGCGCAGTCCAGCGCATGCCGGTTGAACAAACCGTCTCCGATAGAGGGCCCTTCAAGGTGGTTCAGATTCGCCCGGCGGTCCGGCTATTACCGAGGACGACGAGGAACCGATTTAATTCCTATAACATAGAGTTGTTATGAAATTTATCCTCGAAGGAATTGTGGCACATTGCCGTTGCCGGCCACCGTGAGGTAAGGGCCTCCTTGGTCAAGTTGGTGGCTCCTGGTTAGTAAAGTTTTTACCTAAAAGGTTTTCGCTTTACCATTGTTGCCCCATTATGCGCCTTAGTGGCAAGTTTATCTTTGCATGGATGTTGCTAGTTCCAGATGTTTGCTAATTCCTTGATGATCTATGAGAGATCCTCGTGCCTGTGGTTCAACAAGGACGGCGATCAGGCGGGCTAGATACTTGCTCAAAACGCCCAGACGCTTCGCAAGTTGGCTTCTCAAGCACCATGGTCGCCACCGCGAAAGCATCGTTAGTCTAGTACCCCTCCCGATCCCGCCGCTTGACGACGACACCATGGATCGGCTCCAAAAATCGCAAGGACTTAGAAATCAAAAGGGACCAGAATCACTCCATGCGGGACCTATATCATTCGGTTTTTTCTCATGATGCCTACTCATTCTCTAGTAGTCAGGCTCCCCTGCTTCTCGTGGTCGCCTAAGAGCTCGGGCCGGTCGCCCTAAGCTCCTTCGTGGTCGCCCCAGCTTCTTCGTGGTCGCCTAAGCTTCTTCGTGGTCGCCCAGTGCTTGGGGGTCGCCGCCCGAAGCCTCCGTGGTCGCCAGACACTTGGGGCCGATCGCCCGCTGATATGAAAAGCGAGATAAGTACTTGTCGATTTTTGACCATTTCACGCATACGCGCTTAAAATGGGTCAAGTTATGCTGTGATTGTCACAAGTGCCAAAATTAACTACTCACGATTGAAGGGTGCGCTAAAAGCGTTATCGCTCGGCATGCCTGTACCGGGCAAGTTAGACGTGGTGCTCAAACACGGCTCAGACGCGGTCGGCTCAAGCACCGTTGTCACCGCCGAAAGTGCCGCCGGTCTAAATACACTTCCGGAAGCTTGTTGCCTTGCCACGCCACGCCGGCGGCGCCTTTCGAAGGGTCATCGTGGTCCAAGCTCCGTAAGAGTTTGAACCAAGTGACAATCCCCCAAGAAAACCCAACGCCGAGACCAAGCTACGCCTAGCATCTCCTAACGGACTCGGGGCCATTTTTTCGCTCGAGTCCCGTGATGACTTGTGTGATCCTTACTATGCTTATAAAGAAACACATTTAATCATCGGCGAAACTCAGAACGCCACCCTAACCTAAGCATTCTCGAGCATTTCGCTAAGTTAGAAGATCGCCGCCGGGCGATGAAGCCCAGAGAAACCGATCATGCGAAATAAGCTAAGCATGCGTAATTTTGACTAAGAAATATTCAAAGTTCGCTGGCGCGCAGTATCAGTGAACGCCAAATGAAGATAAAACAAAAGAGCAACAAGGCAGCTTCGGCCATCACCGTCATCGCCAAGGTCGAGCTCGTTGCCGCCTTTGCCTTCCGCCGCCAAAGGTGGAGACGCCCATGATCTACCGGTTCACGGCAGAGTCCGCCATGTGTTCGCGGCGGCACAAGACCAAGGCCCGCCCGAGCAAAGATCCTCAACGCCTACCGTCACCACCGCCATGGGATCAAGGCGTGTCATGGCCGGTGCAATGGGCTGTAATGTGGGTCGCGTCATGATCGCGACCACGCCTTCTCTCGGGCGAGCGAAGCGGCAGGCTTCAGTGCCTGAGTGCCTCTACGGCCTGGTTGGTCGCGGGCGAACCGCAGGCATGGAGTCCTCCAAAGGGCGATTCGCCACACTCTAAGGGTTCTGTGCACCTCTTGCGCGCTGAACGCTTTCTTGAGCATGATGGATGTTGTGCCGCAGCGAAGGACTCCACCCGAGGTCTTCAGCCGCTCGCCTCTCCTCCGCTCTTTCCGCTCTCGCTCACACTGCATGGCGGGTTGCGCGGTCCTCTCTCAAGGCTGCCGCTTCCACTGCGGTCCGCTCACCAGCCACGCAGCAGCCGCCTCACCGACGCCGCTGTTCGGGTAGTCTCGCCCGTTCGGGCGGCTTCGACGAGGGTGTTGCCAAATGCGCCTCAAGATCGCCGAGCCGGGTGAAGATTTCGACGGGCGGTGGCGGGGAGAAGCGGCGGGAGGCTTGGAGCCCGGAGGCGCTGGCCTCGGTCGGCTCCGCAGCTTCACGGCGGCGCCGGAGGCGCTAGGGCGGGCTTCTCGCTTTCACGGGCGCTGGGGCGCTTTGGCATGTCTCGAGGGGCCGCTTTGGCGGCACTCTCAGCGAGCCCGCCATCGAAGCGCTGCACCACCATGGAGAGTGGTGGCGGGGTCCTGTGGTCGAGAGTCATGGCGCCGCGACGACGAGGCGGGCGCCGAGGAGTTGGCGCGGCAGCGCCATGAGGCGTGGCATCGAGACGGTTAGAAGCCGGGTTCGCGTTACACCCAGGAGACGCCGCCGCAGCAGGCGGGCGGCGGAGAGGTTTGGTCCGCGGGTCTTGACCTCTTAGAGTCTCGAGTTCGCGGATATCCGGCATCGCCGCTTGTTCGCGGGTCTGACGCCGGTAGGGGCCGTGGTCTCGATCACCAAGGCACATGGGTGGCACCACCGCCGCCCCTGTGGAGTCCATTACGGAACCGCCGACGTGTTCCAGCGCTCTGTATCGCAGACGGGCGAGCGCCGAGCCACGGAAAGATGAATCGCCCACCGATAGCGGTATCAAGATGGAGAGCCATCCGCCGATGACTATATCTTCCAAGTTTCGCTACCGCAAAAGACAAAAAATGGCCGCTTGTTGGTAGAGGGCCACAGAAAAGAGCATGTGCGCAGTAAAAGATCGAAAGGATGAAGACTTACGCCGCCACGGCGGCGGTACCGCCGCCGCCGCCGAGTATCGCCATGCCGGGCGTGGCGGCGCAGGGGCCGATTCTCCGGATGCGAAGTCCTGTGCCACCATCGCCCGGCCACCGGCGCCCTGCATTGCTGATGCGGCCGCCATGGCGGAGTTCCGCCGCCTCCTCAACCGGCACCCAGCTTTGAGGCTCTCCGCCGCCCGGCACTCCTAAGCGCCGACCATTGCTATCATCGCGACATACCCAATGCCGCGCCATGCCTTCCAGCTTGATTTGGTCGAAGGCGATGTAGTGGAGGCCATCCTGCCTCGGAGATTTAAAGTAGTAGCCCCCACTACCTCATTATCGGTGGAGGCGTGACAGAGGAAGAAGTAGCGAAGAGAGGAAGATTCGCATCACCCCCATTTAACATCTCGCAAAGGTATGCGAAGATAGAGAGAAAGACGATGGAGTTGGGGGTAAGGTGAAGATGGTGGATCCCGAGAAATGGAGTACGGTGAGAAAAAATCGAAAAGGGCGGACCAGCACCCGCCATCGCTGCTCAAGTGTGTATAACGATCTCTGCTCGAAGGCACGTGGCGTGGCGCATGTCCCCGCCGAAGCGGAAGGTGCCCTCTCGGTGTTATGACGGCCATCCTCTTTACCGCAAGAGTATCCGCGGTCAAGCAGAATGGGTGCGCCATGGAGGCCAAGAAGACGAAGGCTTTTCGAGCAAAGAGTTGAAAGAGGTAAAGGTTGAATACGCAAGGAAGAAGAAGGCGAAACCACCTAATACAGAGGAACCAGACTATATATGCGCCCGCACCGACGGTTCATGAAGGGACAAGATCGCGGCGCCCGGTCCCGAGAAAATCCGCAGATACGCTGGAGGGAACCGAGGCGGTCAGATCTCATGAGTGGTGGCCCCACCCAGAACGACTCAAGATTTAATGAAGGTTCTCGAAGAGGCTTTGGCGCTGTTCTGTATGGGCCCGGCTACTGCCAACAGATTTCGCTACTGGGTACCTCTCCGCAAGACAAAAGCGGTCAACAAGCGGTCAACATATTTTAGTCCACGGGCGCCGGCGAAGCGGGTGGCGAAGACGCTTCGCCGCCCGGCCCAGCCTACGCGGGCGGCTCGGCAACGGGCGGCGATCACGCTCGCCGGCCAGCGTTGGCCACGCGCCGGCGAAAGGGCGGCGAAGCACGCTCGCCGCTTTGGCGCCATTTACGGGCGGCTCGCAACCGGGCGGCGATCACGGCCGCCGCCAGCGTTGTTCACGTGGCGCCGGCGAGCAAAGCGGGCGAGTACGCCGCCGCCGGCGCCAGCCACGCGGGCGGCTCGGCAACCGGGCGGCGATCACGCATCGCCTCAAGCGCGGCCCATGTGGCGCCGCGCGCAGTGTGGAGTCCACGTGGCAGCGGGCGGCACGCTTCGCCGCCACGCCAAGAAGGCAAAAGGTGGAGCAAGGTGGTTTCACCAAGGCTCTTCGCTGCACTGCTTCGGCCACGGACAAGCCGTGTCGCCCGTCTCACGTAAGGGTTTCGTGGATAAGCCCATTCTCTCGACATCTCGCCACCGTCACAAAGGTGTCCTATCCGCGGACCGGCAAAGGCACGCGTGGGCATTTAATGAGGATGGAGGAACGCGACAAAGACAGAAAGCGATTAAGTGTGTGAGGGTCAGCATGATGACCTCCCTTTTACCTACTCCCGTTAGCCTCGCCTATATAAGGGCCCCGTGCATGGGAAGAGGGGGACGCATTCGAGAGGAAAGAACTTGTAACTCAAGAGCTTTGTATTAGCTTCACACCTTCTCAAAAACAATCTAGCAGAAGTAAGGCTATTACCCGAGCCAAAGGGCTCAACTGGTAAAAATCTTCGTGTCATCCGTAGCTCATGGACGCCGGAATCCCCACAGAGAGTCCCTAGGTTTTCGCCTCTAGGTTTAGCTACCGCGAAGACGCCTTCCGAACAAAACCTCGCCTCGCCGACCGGCCTGCTGTGGAATACGCCGACACCGCAATCCGGCTGAAACGTCAGACGCTTTGTTCACGCCCAACCGGTCGGCGGCTGGGTCAAGGCACCTGGGCGCCGTGACTGACCGCCCTTCGTCCGAAGCATTATCGATCGTGGGCGCTTTGCCTCTCGCGCTTTGTGGCCATGTACGTCGGTCCGTCACTTATTGATCAGTTCGTTGAGTTCATTCGCCGTGGTGGCATGACATGGGAGATCTTGAATGAATTCTCTTGATTGATTCTGTGAAAATTGTACAGCATATCTAAAGTACAAAAGGAATGATTGGCTGGCTATTAATTACCGGCAATAATCAGGGATTTTGCTATAATAGTTAGCCATATTTAGAGAGATATGGCTGGCTGTAAATCAGAAAAGAATAATTAGCTATAATGACCTACCATTATTGGAGATATGGCAGGAGGAGAGGGCTAGGAAGAACGGACCGCTGCCACCAACTGCAAATTTATATTAGTAGAGATATATCCTTTTTATCATAAGTAATTCCCTCAATTAGTTGTGCCACACATGGCCAAACTTAATTTAAGCCATACGGTGATATTTGCAATTTCACACTATGTATGTTGCACCATTTTTGCTCATATGTGGAATCTTCGGTCCCTAAAAAAAATCTTAATATAGATTTCCGAATCAAGTGACCCATACAAATATACAACCACAACATCCATGAATTTTATCCACATTTATGCCTACTGTCATAGATATCAGGTAACAAAATGTATTGCCATCAATAATAGAAGAATAAGTTTCATTGTAATCAATATCGAGTCTCTACATGAACCCTCTTATACTACTAATCTCGTTTTATACGTCACCATTTCATTCTTTTCGTTCGCTTTATACCACACCCATTTGTAACCAATTGGAATAATATCTCGAGAAATCTTAACAACTTGTCAAAAGATGTTACTCTTATTTAGCAAGTTTGGTTCAACCTAGATTGATATTTTTCTAGTGTATGCATAAAATACCCATATGCCTCACTTATATATGGGAGAGAAGTGAATTTTTTTACAGAAGAAGAAAGATAGACCATAGAGTAATCTAATGAGAGTCTGAGTCCTTGTTGGAAACTTTGTAGGAATTTGTTTAGGAAAGTATCCACCTATATATATATATATATATGTAACTAGTTGCTCTGCTAGCTCGTGTGTTGCTGCAAGCGCAAGAAAGCGTGGTCAACAAAAACAGTGTTTAAATAAATCGAAAAGAGGAAAGAGAAAGAAGAAAGGAGAAAATACTGTAGCTAAAGTGTACTGTAGCATGCTGTTGTAGAACTACAGTGCTAGGCGGCACGTGGTGGGATGACGCTGACCACTCCGATATTTAAATAAATCTAAAAGGGAAAACAAAAACACTGTAGTATGTACTGTAGAAACTGCAAGCTCCATGTGTCACGTGGTGGGATGACGCTGACTTCTATGAGATTATAGATATATATAGATAGAGATCTGTTTGGTTCTCAGCTTCTTCTATTAAGTGCAATCCGTAGCTATTAAGGAAGATGGAGATAACAGCATCGGTCACAGGATTACACGAAGACCGGCTCTAACAACTTGCTGCATGGTACTAGAAGAGCATATCGATGCTAACTAGTATCACGCATGAACAGTGCGCTGTTCTGTGCAGGAATGTTACTAATTTACTCTGACGTGGATATGCAACTGTCTTGTGAGCAAAAAAGTAGAGTACACAACTACTGTATCCTCTACGTCATCTGAATTCAATGCATCTACAGGTGCACAAGCGGCCGATCCATAATTTCTGCTCCTCCGTTTAAATTTATAAGGTTAATATATATATATATATATATATATATATATATATATATATACAGATGATATTAAAGATATCTCCTTTTATTTTAAAGGTAAGAAAATCTCATAATAATTCTAAATTCTAGAAATTCTTACATTGATCGGAAAAAAAAGAGAAAGATCTCCACCACTTATTTTAGTGGGCCCAGATTATAACGGTTTAGATTAATCATATATAACAAATATAATTGGATTTCAATCAATGAAAGGATCTCCACCACTTATTTTGGTGGTGTCAGATTATAATAGTACAGATTAATTATATATAAATAGAGCTATATAACAAATACAAGTATATTTCAATAATCGGAAATAGAGTTGTATATCAAAGACACCGGTGATATTGAAGGCATCTCTTTCATTTTAAAGACAAGAAAATCCCACAATAATCCTAAATTCTAGAAATTCTCACATTAATCGGAAGAGAAAGAGAAGGATCTCCATCACTTATTTTGGTGGGCCAGATTATAACGGTGCAGATTAATCATATATAACAAATATAATTGCATTTCAATCATTGAAAGGATCTCCACCATTTATTTGGGTGGGGCCAGATTATAATGGTGCAGATTAATTATATATAAATAGAGCTACATAACAAGTATAATTGTATTTCAATAGTTAGAAATAGAGTTGTATATCAAAGACAATTATATCATAATATCTAGATGCGTAGTTGCGTGAGTAAATCTGCTAGTTTTTTTTAATAATCTTAACCATAAATATAAGGCTTACATTTAGATTTAATGAGGTATTTTCTTCTAGACCTCTATTTATTCTCTTTCAACCATATGCCTTTATTCATTACCACCCTACACAAAGTATAGCTCTCATCTTCCAAAACAATTAAGCGGGGGTATATAAGTCATTTTCTCTCATACCTTTCTTAATTTCAATACAATCTTAATCCTTGTGTAAAATCAAAATACGTCTTATATTTTTAAATGGAGGAAGTATTTATGTACACAAGCTATGTAAAGCATCCCAATTTCCAGTCATGTACACGAGATAAGTACAGCATCCCGTAACTTTTGGGCCTCTATATGGGAACAAACGAGAGCTGAACAAAGCATGGGAATGCGGAAACGAGAGCTGTTTCAGTTTCAGAAGGAACACACATGCACACATTGCGCCACATAAGCATGCCAGAACAAGTATATGTGCACATTCACAGTAAAAGATATTACTTTACTATGTCTATGCACTCTATATCATTAAAAACAATAGTAGAAATTACCCCTAATACACAGTATCTACCATGGCCCTAATCAATAAATTTACTCTCCCATGCTTCTCACTCTCCCACCACCTCCCTCGTCCGTCCTCCCCATGAATAATCTAGCTGTGTCTATTTATTGGATTTTATGCTCAAACAAGATCTCACACAAGACGTCGTTATACTCTCTTAACTCTTCGCCACATCATATTCGAATACTATGTGCTAACTAATTTATGTTATGGACATTGTTGACATAAACCTATTAAAAGCGCCCTAAATAGCAACCGGTCGTCAGCCTTTTCGAGAGGTCAGAAGTTAAGCATGAATATGGAAATTGCACGTTGCTGGGTTCTCATGATACAAATATCTTTCACTTTGTTTTTATTAAAGGAGAGAATACTGGTTTGTTCTGAAAGAACCATCTGTATGATACTTAGCATAACTTAAGCCGTTTGTCACACAATAATTTACTACAGTAGCTAAACTGTTCTTTCCGAGAAATTATTGCAGAATTCCTATGAAGTTGGTTCGATCCAAATCGGCCTTACTAATTGCGCTCACAACCTCCACGGTAAATACCGAATGTCTTACTACTTGGACTACAATTGGATTGATTGTGACGTGAATATCCCTGATCGACAGCCCATGGTCCTTTTCTTCGAGCTAGTCAGATGATGTCAGGAAGGCACCTTAATCTATAGTATAAGCTCATGATAAGGAGGAGCCAATTAGCATGTAAGCTAGTGAGCTTAGTAGCCTACCAAGTTGCGAGAGAATCTCAAAGTTGCAATCTGTACATATCTGGGCGCACTAATCAGTCGCGTTCGCGCGTCGCCAGCTGAAAGGGACGACGACCTTGTGTTCGTCCTCGTGACACTACCGGTGCGTGTGCGCTCGTCGCGACGCACGAGAACCTTGCGTCGACGCTCGACTCGGCAGAGTCTCTAGCTGCCAAAATAGAGGCGAATAACAGACTCGGAAGAGGGCCGTGGCGCCCGTGGGAGGCGCGCGTGCACCGCACGTGATCCGCACCGGATCTGCCTCCAGTCGATGGGCATCGCTGAGGAAAAGACTGAAAGGCACTTGTCGCCTCGGCACGGCGTGAGCTGCCGCTTTCTGAGATCGCCGCCCGGGCGATGGAAGCGACGAATCACAGCGACGACGGGGAGAGTAAATGATTCTCACACACGCTGCGTCTGCGTTGGTCTTTATCAGCTATCAGTTAGTAGTGTCCAATGTAAAGTTGTGGTGTATCGTCATGGTCTAAAATGCACTCAAAGACTACCTTATTATGGAGCACGTCTATGCATTGATAGCATCTGGTTTACACTTTCGTATTCATTTCGTGTAAAAGGGTTAACCAAGTGGTGCTACTTTAGACTTAACAAACATTATA
This sequence comes from Guadua angustifolia, assembly GCA_036346375.1. Lineage (NCBI taxonomy): Eukaryota > Viridiplantae > Streptophyta > Magnoliopsida > Poales > Poaceae > Guadua > Guadua angustifolia. Next base: position 35,551,283 of record CM070506.1, on the reverse strand, counting down.
TACTATTATAACTCACTTTAGACAAACAATATAGAACTAATTCACCACCACTCTATATGGGCTTTCACAATAACAGGTATTGTGTTTCTATGCTTTTTTTTACAGTTGCACAAATATTAAAATATGAATGCAGGGTAGATAGTGATTACTTACCAATCGTTTGCTTTAAGATTTATACAACTTATCTTGGGAGGAAAAATATTGAAGTACTGCTCAAGATTAAATACAAAAAACCTTGTGAAGAGGAATTTTTCTTTTTCTTTTCCAAGAGTACGCTTGCGTTGTTTGTCAAAAATGCAACTGAAGAAACATTTTATCACCTTTTCTTGAATTGTTCATTCACGAGAAATTGTTGGGGTTATGTGTTAGGGCTTTAATACCACTTGTTAGAAATAGATGCACGTTAAATAACTGGAGACACAAATTTAACGTGGAAAAACACTTACGGAAAAAATTCACGGGAAATAATCCACTATAATGCTTAAAAATTACAAGTACAGAGAGTTGGTTTATATAGCTCAAGAGTCCTAATTGTAGAAGACTTGACTCCTAACAAACTATGGATAGAATCAAAAGCTATGGTAATTAGAGATATTGAGTTATCTCCAACAAGCCTCCCTTAACTCAAAATTTATAACGAAATTGTTTCTAGAAAACCCTGAAGGATAATTAAGCACATGAATACAAGTGCGTTAAAAGTCCAAAGAACTACTGAACGAGGAAGACTGGAATAGTCAAGCAAAACACTTGTAGTACGAAAAACCTCAATAGGTATGAAAGACTGGAACAGTCTTATCCAAACACTTCTCACGAAACAAGATTGAGCAAACCACCAGTAAATCAAGAGAAAGACTAGAACAGTTAATCCAACACAAATATTAACGAAGCAAACGAAGAAATCTGGGTCTTCAATAATTCATAACCCCAGAAAAGTCTAAGTCTGTGAAACTGACCTCCTGAAACAAACGCTCAATTATGAAACGGCATAAGCCAAGACATCACCTGTGGTGCTGGGTAGATAGTGAATAACTCATAATATGAACTTTTGGAATGCTCCATCTAGAATATAAAATTCAGCAAACTACCTACTGAAAATCCATAATATAATATAATTGAAACTGCTCAAAAAATGCCAAAATGAAGAAAAACTGTCGTGCTGTCAATGGAGTATAAATTGCAGTAGGCCCCTCATATCGAGCAATGACAACAAAACTTATTTGTTGGAGATAACTCAATATCTCTAACTGCCATAGCTTTTGATTCTATCTATAATTTGTTAGGAGTCAAGTCTTCTACAACTATGATTCTTTGGCTATATAAGCTAACCCTTTATACTTGTAATCTTGAAGCATTATAGTGGATTGTTTCCCGTGATTTTTTTTCCGCAAGAGTTTTTCCACGTTAAATCTGTGTCTCCAGTTATTTGCCGTACACATCTGTCGGGGATTGGATATATTGTACCAAGTCGACCATCGAAGCCCGGCGCCAACCGACTATGCTCCTGCCCGGATAGCGCCCGCAAGGCCGACCTTCGTATAAGTCCGGCTAGCGGGGCTACCCCGTCCCCCGTCAAGTGCGTCCCCGAGCAAGCCAAGCCCGGGGGCCCGCGGCAAGGCGATGTGGCATTAAATGCGCAGCAGCTAGAGGGATCGCGCGCCCGGGATCCACACTGCCACGGTCCGCGCTGCCTTGGTCTGCGCTCACTGTACCCACGTCGCGTGGTGCCCGGCGGTGGCGCGCCATCATACGCTTATGTCCTCTCAAGAACGCGCCCCGTAATAAATGATTTGTCTCTGTAATGCCCTTTAAATACCCCCTCCCACGATGGATCGGGGGTTGGACCTTTTGTACTATTCGCATACTTACGCACCTCGCTTGCTCACGGGAGTCCTTAGGATCGTCCAGGGCCCCCCGAGCTAGCGCATTGTAACCCATTTTCACACACGAGTGCAGTCACTGGACGTAGGGTTATTATCTCCTCCGCGAGAGACCAACCAGATAAAAACGACTTCAGGCCCCACGATTGTTCTCAGATATCCTGCTCCTTGCTCGGCACACTCTCAGACATGTAGCACTTGCAGAAAAGGGGGCCCAAGTTGATCTCTCATTCAACAAGTAAGCTCGACGGGGGACCCCTGTCCCGGATCGTCGACAGCTGGCGGCGTCCGTGGGGATCGACTGAAGTCCTTCTGCAAGAAGTCCCTGAGGATGCCGAACTCACAAGACAATCAAGACCTCTACGTCTTCGACGACGTAGAAGATGGTGACGAATACTACGCCAGCGATGGCGTGGGTGGTGCGGCCGATCCGGAAGGCCACACCGAAACCGGGAGTCTTTCCCGGTGGTCAGCGGCGAGAGCTGCCTCGCTTCGCGCCGAGTACCCTCGTTCAGAGGATGGATCCGACGGCCTCGCGGGCGATCGGGCACTCCCGATCGCCTCGAAGCTCACCAGAGAACGCGGCATACGACACCACCCCGGCGTCGTCCACGCAGTCTTGGTGTTCCCGCAGCGTCAACATGGCGGGAAGGGAGGACGATCAAGACGGGCGGCAGTCCCCCGAAGTTTCTCCCCACCACCAGCACGATGCTGGCGAAGACCGCCCAGAGTTGTCCCCGGGCAAGAACCCGGTGACCGTCCACCGCCAGCCTAGCGAGGGGACGGGCGCTGGGGCTGGAGATCGGTCTCATAAAGATCCTAGCGAATACCACTCCCCAGAGCACGTGCGCGACCGCCTTCCAAGGTCGCCTCCAAAACTTCTCCAACCAAGCGGACCTGGCGGCCATGGGGGCGCTTGTGGCTGAAAACCTGGAAAATCTCGCCGCCGATATAGGGCTCCTGTGGCCGCCGGCGGCTGCAAGGGCCCCCGAGCGTTCCTCGACCATAAGCGCCATTCCGTTTCGCCTCGTCATGATGCCCCAGAAGTCACCTTTCGGGCGGGCAAGGAAGCAAGAGCGTTCCGTGAGGATGTCCGGAGCAGCTTCGGACAGATCGGAGCGGGCGGCGTGCCGGCCGCCACGAGCCTTCCGAAAGTGTTTTTCCTCGAGGCGCCCGCGCCAGTAGCGTGTTCTCCAAGATCAAGTCGCGGCGCGAAGGACCGATTAACCCCGACTGTCGCGACTTCGACTCCGTGGGGGCCGCCATGATGCCCGATTTTTGGTGCCGCCTTTTGGCGTGCCCTCATGAGGTGGCGTGGCCGAGCAAGTTCAAGCCCGGCCACATAGAGCGCTTCAACGGGACCTGTAAACCGGATGAGTTCCTCTCGATCTACTCCACCGCCATCGCGGGCGGGGGAGATGAAAGGGTCATGGCCAATTACCTCCCCACGGTCCTCGATGGCTCGGCTAGGACGTGGCTCTTCAACCAGAAGGAGGGCTTGATCCGCTCGTGGAGGCAGCTACTGGACGCCCTCGCACAGAACTTTCAAAGCCGCTACACCGCCCGCAATGAGCGAGACACGAGCTGTTGATCCAGACGGACAAAGAGACCGCGCCACTTTGTCCGTGAGGTTCATCAAGGTAAGAAACTCCATCCCGAGCATCTCTGATGAGGCGGTCGTCCGGGCCTTTAAGTTCGGGGTCCGCGATGTCCGCTTCACGCAGGACTTGGAGATCCACCCCGACCTGACGGCCAACAAGCTTTTCCGTATGGCCGACCGGTACGCAAACGCCGACGAGGCCGTGCAATGGAAGAAGATGATTGACGAAGGCAAAGCCGCCTCACCGGCCCGAAGGCACCTCGCAAGAAGCGCCGAGCTCTACCGAGAAAAGGCCAAAAAGAAGAAGAAGCCGGGTACGCCGGGCACGGTCGCCGCCATCGATCGTCGTCCGCCGCGTGCCCCGCGGGGTCGGAAGCCCGATGAAGATCAAGCCCGGCCACGACCACGGCGCAACGACCAAGACCGCGATGATCGGGGCCGCGGTGACCAAGGTCGCGGCGGCCAAGAGCGCGGGCAAAGGGGCGCCCCTTCGGGTGTCCGGTTCTGCCCGTACCATCAGGCGGCAGGTCACGACCTCCGCAACTGCCGATCCTGGGTGTACCACCTAGAGAAGTTCTATGACGGTGAGGGCCCCATGCCCACACTCCCAGGGAAGGCAGAGAGTAGCAAGGGCAAGGGCCCAGCGGAGGACGGCGACGACGACATGGAATTCCAGGAGCCCCGAAACCACATCGCCGTTACATTCAGGGGCTCCTCAGCATACAAGTCCCGCAGGGACCTCAAGGAGGCGGCGCGGGAGGTCTGCCACATCGCTCATGGCAAACCACCTGCTCAATGTACTGTGGTCCGAGCGCCTCACTTTCTCCAAGGAGGATCGCTTCTAGGAATGACCAGTTCCGAAGCTCCTCGCTGGTCGAAGTCTGACCATCAAGAATGCCAAGGTCGGTAGGGTCCTCGCCGACGGCGGAGCTCTCGACCTCATATCCACTTCGGTCCCGACGAGATGCGTGTTCCTCGCTCCAGATCAAAAGCATCGCCGTCTCCGTTCTTGAGGATCGCCCCGCACTTCGATCAAGCCTGGGCCGATCGCGGTTCGTGGACGCCGAATCGACCAACTTTCGGACCGAGCTGATCAACTTCGAAGTCATGGACTTCAAGTCGGCTTACAACGCCATCCTTGGCAGGCCAGCCCTGTCCAAGTTCATGGCCACCAAGCATCACGCCTACCAGTGCCTGAAGGTCCCCGGACCAAGGGGCGTCATCACCGTCAAAGGCGACCACAGGGCGGCCTTGAATTGCGATGAAAAGGCGCTCGACATGGTCGGGCAAATGCCTTGTGCTACGCCCGACTAAGCGCCAAAGACATTCTCGGCCAAAAGTTACCCTCCAGCCCAGAGGGGAAACCAAGGCGGTCCCTCTTGATGAGGCTGACCCTACCATGGTCCTCCATCTGGGGTCTTCCTTAGATCCCAAATAGGAAATCGAGCTCATCACTTTCCTCCGGGGGAGCGCGGACGTGTTCACCTGGGAACCGTCCGACATGCTCGGCGTCCCAAGGGAAGTGATTGAGCACAGGCTAGCTGTTCGGCCTGACAAAAGACTTGTGCGTCAGAAGCTCAGGCGTTTTCCTCGGAGAAACAGGCAATCATCCGGGAGGAACTTGACAAGCTCCTTAAGGCCGGCTTCGTCCGGGAAGTCGAGCACTCGGAGTGGCTGGCGAACCCAGTCATCGTCAAGAAGAAGGGCGGCAAGTGGCGCATGTGTGTCGACCACACTGGCCTAAACGCCGCCTGCCCAAAGGACAACTTCCCGCTGCCATGCATTGACTAGCTAGTCGACGCGACGGCGGAGTCCCAGGTGATGAGCTTTTTGGACGCCTACTCCGGCTACCACCAGATTAGCTTGTTCCCCGGGGACGAGGAGAAGACTTCCTTCATCACCCCTGTTCAACACGCTCGCTACGACCATGTCCTTCGGTTCTGGAAGCGAGGCGACCTTCCAGTATTGATGCAGTAAGACTTTCCAGATCGATAGGTCAAACACGGAGGTATATGTAGATGATATCGTAGTTAAGAGTAAGCTCCCCTCGGGCCATGTATCCGACCTCGAGGAGACCTTTTGTAATCTCCGTAGATATAGAATAAAGCTTAATCCCGAGAAGTGCGTTTTTGGGGTAAAGGCTGGTAAGGTACTCGGGTACCTCATCGGGCCGCAGGGCATAGGTGCTAACCCGGAGAAAATCGAGGCCATTGAGAGGATGCGCCCTCCGGGCTCCGTGAAGGAGGTCCAAACCTTGACCGGATGCATGGCGGCCCTGAGTCGCTTCATTTCCCGGTCGAAGCGGCTTGCCTTTCTTTATATGCTCATGACACGAGAGCTTCGTTTGGACAGAAGAGGCTAACCGCTCCTTTGAGGAGCTAAAGCAGTACATGTCCAGCCCCCCGATCTTGGCCACTCCAAGGTCGGGAGCCACTCTACTTTACCTCAATAACGACACCCCATGCCGTAAGCGTGATCAAGCAGAGCGGGAAGGGACGAACGTCCCAGATACTATGTCGATGAAGTGTTGTACGGACCAAAGGGCGTTACTCGAGGTCCAAACTTCAGATTCGGCCGCTCATGGCCTCCAGGAAGTTACGCCACTACTTCCAGGCCCACAAGGTCGTCATCCCGACCAACTTTCCACTTAGGGAGATCCTAAGAAACCCGGACGCCAACGGCCGGACAGCGAAGTGGGCCATGGAACTCGCGGAGTTCGATATACACTTCTCTGCCCGCACGGCAATTAAGTCCCAGATCTTGGCAGACTTCGTGGATGAATGGGCGAACGCCCAATTTCCGCCCATCGACTCTAAGGATCTCCGGACGGTCGCTGGACCATGTACTTTGACGGCTCCCGAGCATTCGAACGCTCGGGGGCTGGCGTTGTACTGGTGTCCCCTCAAGGGGACCGGCTCCAATATGTTATCCAATTGCACTTCCCTACAACAAACAACGCAGCGGAGTATGAAGGCCTCTTGGCGGCCGCGAGCGGCAAGGCGCCGAGTCAACGGTACGATCGTGAAGGGCGATTCATTACCGGTGGTCAACCAAGTAAACAAGGAGTATCGTTGTTCGATCACTCAATGGCGCTTTTACTTGGTTGAGGTGAGGAAGATGGAGCGGTACTTTAGAAATTTCGAAGTACTCTACATCTCCAGGAAGGACAATTCCCTGGCCGACCAACTTTCTAAGGTCGGTTCCTCGCAGATGTCCGCCCCTCCGGGGGCGCTCGTTGAGCATCTGCACAAGCCCTCCATTCTCTCTCAGAGAGGAGGCACTTCAGATGCCCGCCTTTCAGTATGCTAGCCGAGTATCTGCGAAAGCCCTCCATTCCCTCTGTAGAGGAGGCACAAGAGACGTGCGGTAACGTCTCCTTCCTCGAGCAAGGTGCAGATTGGATGGCGCCATTCATCCAGTATCTTGCCCACGGGACACTGCCCGAGGAAGAAGCCGAGCGTTCCTGGCTGCAAAGGCGGTCATCTGTCTACAAGCTAGTAGACGGCGCCCTCTACGGCAAAGGGGCACTTGGGGTCCTTTCCAAGTGCATATCTCGAGAAGAGGGTGAATTCCTTCTCAGAGATATCCATGAAGGAATGTGCGGCGCCCACTCGTCCTTCCGGACGCTCGTGAGCAAGGCATTAGGCTGGGATACTATTATTATGGCGCATAGACGACGACGGGCGATCGTGGCGACTTGTCGGTGTGGCCCACGCCAGAAGTCCCACACCAAAGATACGCTACGCAAACAATCCCACTCTCATGGCCATTCTCGACCTGGGGGCTGACATTCTCGGGCCTTTCCCCCGAGGTCGAAAGGGTTGCAAGTTCTTGCTCGTTGCCATCGACACCTTCTCTAAGTGGATCGAGGCCGAGCCAGTTTCAACCATTTCGGCTCAAGCAGCCAGAAGATTTTTTCACAGCAACGTGGTGACGCGCTTTGGGGTACCCAATCGCCTCATCACGGATAACGGCACTCGATTCACTAGCGAAGTCAAGTTTCAGCCCATCTGCGAGACATCGAACAAAGATCTCGCCGCCTCAGAGCCCATCCACAGAGCAACGGAGCAGCCGAAAGGGCGAACAGCCAGATACTCCAAGGGATCAAGAAAAGAGTCTTCAAAGACCTTTCCCGGCAAGGCGGGTCATGGGTGGACGAGCTCCCTTCCGTCCTTTGGTCCATAAGCGCACCATCGCTACCGAAGCACGGCGAACGCTTCTTCGGCTCGTCTCTACGGCGCCGAGGCCATCCTCCCTGCCGAAATCGTGCTCGGGTCCCCAAGAGTGCACCTGGCCGATGACATCCACCAAGGTCGTGAGCGTCGCCTCGACCTCGATCTCGCCGAAGAAACCCGCCTAAAGGCACAGCTCCGATTAGCCGTCTACCAGTAAACCCTTCGCAAGCACGCGGCCAAGTCAATTCGGCCTTCAGCTCTGCAGGTTGGCAACCTTGTCATACGCCGAATTCAGGACATGTCGAAGGCCAACAAGCTTTCCCCCAAATGGGAGGGGCCATTCACGGTCGTTTCGGTGTCACGCCCGGGGGCTGTCCGCCTTGCAACGGAGGACGGCCGCGTGCTCACCAATTCATGGAACATCGATCAGTTGCGCAAGTTCTATGTCTAAACTCGTGTTCCATTTTTACATTATGTTGTAAATCCACGACCTTCCTTTTGGAACAATGCAACTTTAGTTCGTCCAAACTCTTTTCACTCCGCGGAAATCGGCCTGCGCACGCGTGATGGCACAAGGTGCCGCGACTAACACCCGGCCACTAAATTTCACCACCAAAGGCTCCAGTCTCGATAAGCTGACCCTGGTCCGCAGTAGCTATCCGCTGCGCGATACAAGTCGCAAACAGACACCCTTTCGATCGGTCCGAGATTTAACCCGGCTAGCGCGTGTCGGTCGCCACGCACCATGTCCATCAACCGTGCGCTCTCCATTCGCGCGACCACACCCGCAACTTAGGGGTGTGCGTTCTAAGTGTTAAGAAGCTCTAGGACGTGCTCGTTCCCCCCACCGACCTAACCTACGCTTACCGCTCGGACAGGCCGGTGTTTTGGTCGGAGGAGCAGCGCGCCCTTTCTTTCTTCTCTCCTGCGAACAAACTCGTGCTCGCAACTAGGGTGCACGAACTTTATTCGCAGCGGGGGCTGGATAGGGGCGAGTTATCACGCTAACATATTTTGGTCGATAAGTCGCAACTCACCATAACACATTGCTCGCTTTCAAGCACCGCCTACCTACGCGAAGTCATTTCATTTCAACTTACTCCGGGCCTATGTCGCCCATGCGTCGATCTAACCTACATTGTGTCTATCTCGCAGCTATCTTTTGCAGGAAAAGCAAGAGAAAGCCCAAAAAAAAGGGGCGTCATCACAGACGCAGCCCTTAAGCAAAATTTTTTTTTACACTCCAAGTCGTCATTTGCCAAAAGTTTTCCAAAGTAAAGGAGAAAAAATATATACAACCCTACGCGCCGGGCGTCGCTCCCCTAAGCGCTGCGGAGAGTTTTTGCCTGTAGTCAACGATCTTGGCTTGAAGATCGATCACCTTCCATGGCTGTCGCGACCTTCAGGCTTCTTCATGAGTCGCTCGACCTCTTCTTTATCTTGGTCGGCAAGGGCGGCAGCCGTTCGCGCTGCCTGCTCTAGGTCGGCCACCTTGGCTTCAAGGGTTCGAGCACGCTGTTTTTCCTGTTCAAAACCATACTCGAGCCCAAGAACCTTAGCCTGGCTAAGGGCCAGATCTTTCTCCAACTGGTCAGCATTCCGCTTCCACTACTCTAGCTCTTCCTCGGTCTGGCGCGACACCTCAAGCTCAACCACCTTGGTCTCGAGGGTCTGGGCATGCTGCTTTCCCCGTTGAAGCTCTTGCTCGAGCCCGTGGACCTTGCTCCGGCTAAGGGCAAGATCCTTCTCCGCCAGGCTAGCGGTTTGCTTCAACTGCTCCAGCTCTTGCTCGAGCACGAGCACCTTCTTCACGGCAGCGGCAGTGTCTTCCTTGGACTGGCGAGAGCCAGACCTTTCCTGCTCAAGCTCTCGCTCGAGCTCGAGGATCCGCCCCTTGGACTCGGCGACACTTCGCTCCGCCTCGCGGCATCTTTCCACAAGCAAAGTGTCCGCAAGCTTGAGGTCGCTCACTTTCTCCTCCAGCCTCCCGACCCGGGCTTCGCTTTCTTCGTACAATTGGGCCACGGAATCGGAGACGATCAACACCTCTTCAAAGTTGTCCAAGGTCTTTTTAAGAAGATGCGCGTAAAACTCTAAGCAAGACCCCCATCGTAACCAAAGAAGAAAAACTATCTGCAGAAGTGAGCATCCTCACCGAGCAACGCTCGGTGCGCAGGTTTTCCCGGAATCGCTCGAAAATCTCCCTCACTCAATATCTTGGGCTTGGCGGGGGTGCGTACAAGCCCGGAATCCTTGAAAAAGGCCGGGTCGGTCGAGGATGACGAATCATCCCCTTGGGCATGGGGTTCGCCCCGAGGCACTAGGCCCCACTCCTGAGCGGCGCTCCCGCTCAAAGTATGCTCGCTATCATCCCGGGTATGTTGTTCGCTCGGGGCCCCGGCATCCACCCGAGCATGCGGTTCGCTCGGGGCATGTGCCGTCTCATCCCGGGCAGGCAGTTCGCCCGGGGACTTCGCGCCCTCGTCTCGGGCAGGTATTTCGCCCGGAGGCACCATGCCCTCTTGAGCAGCCTTTTCGCTCGGGGCCGTGAGGTCGGCTTTCTCCCCTCCTTCCGCGCTCTCCGCCGTTTCCACGCCTTCGGCCATCACGGCGTCGGCGGCGTCGAAGAGCACGCTCGCTAAGGCATAATCAACAAGCTCATAAGCTATTTTGCGGCAGTCCGGGAAGGCCCTACGAGCTATTTTCACCCACGTCGGGAGAGTGGGGTTAGCTCGGGCTCGCGAGGCAAAGAGCGAGGGAAACAAAGCAAAGGCAAAGCGAGGATCAACACTCACCTTTGGCCGGGCCCTCATCGTCACCCGCTGGTGGGTTCGCCGCCGCCAAGACCACTAGCTCGGCCTTCTTCTCGGCGGCCTGGGTGATCTTCGCCAGTTGCGGGTCGACCTCCTCCATGTCAACCCCCACCAGCATCTTCCCCGGATGCCCGGGTTCCGTCGCGAGGGGCTTCGCCCGGCCAATGATCCCAAACTCCCGAGCTTTGGTGGCTCGCGCGAGTTGATCCTTCACATCGGTGAGCTCCCTCTCTAGCGCCTTCCGCTCGATCTGCACCATTCCCTCGATCAATCTCCCCTCCGCCGCGATTTGTTCGATTTGAACTCCCAGGCTATAATTCTCCAGCCAAAGCCTCAGACGGCTTACCTCCTCCTTCCGATCGGCGTACTCCATATGCCGCTTCGGAGGATCTCGTGGCGCGACCGCATGCCTCTTCGACGCCCGGGTGCTCGCCAGTGGTGGGGCCGGCCTCTTGCTCCTCCCCTTTTTGGCCTTGGCCGCGGGGACGAGCACTCCACCACTGCCCACCTGGGATTTGAGCTCGGCCACGCCCAGCTCCAGAGCAAGCTTTTCCTGCCAAGGGGAAACGGGATGCCATCAGCAAGGCTCGGATGTTTTCCCCGAGCATGATTGGCCAGGGATGCTTACCACGGGGCCCCGCTCAAGCACGTTCATCGGGACTTGGCGTTTTTGCTCCAGCTCCTTGCCCTTGGGGGTCCCAAACATTTCGCCGACCCTCTTCTCCACCCAGTCGAAGCCCGGGCCTGTCATCATGTTGCACAAGAAGTCAGCACGGGTTCGAGCAGCGCACGTGGAGCAAAATTGTCACAAGTCATGAGGGCATACCAGATTCGGCTTCACGGGTGATGTCGTCCCACCCGTCGATTTTGAAAAAGGGGTGCTCTCTCCTCCTCAGCGGAGATATCCTGTTCCGGAGGAAGTCGCGGACGATATCTCGCCCAGTGAGCCCCATGTTCGTGAGCTCATGGATCGTCATCAGACTCGCTCTTCATCGGGCCGATGGCGGTATGGCGTCTCGGCGCTAAGCGCCGCCGCCTTGTAGAAGCGAGAGCTCCCACGGCTTCCGCAGATAGAACCAATGATCAGTCCAGCCCGCAACGGAGTCTTTGAGGGTGAAGACGGGGTACTCGTACGGGCGACCGGGTCTCAAACGGAAATACAGAGCACCGGTGGGGGAGGTGCCGCCGGTACGGAAGAGATTGTAGAAATGGAGGAAAAGACTTGGCGTGGGAAGGGTGCTCACAAAGCCTTCGCAAAGATGGGCAAAGACGTTCAAGACAAGGTGGAGTTGGGGTTCAGATGGGTGACCTCGCACTGGCATTGCTCGAGCACGCCCTCCAAGAACTCGCTCTCAGGCAGCCGGAGCCCGTTGATGGTATAGAGATCGCACGAGACTATCTCATCGTCGTGCGGCGCCGGGGCTCCTTCGCCCTCCGGGATCCTCCAGGTGAAGGCGTCCAGGTACCCAAAATCTTGCAGTACCCGGAGCCTCTCCGCCGTAATCTTGCTCGCCCCAAACCGCGCCTTGGGAAGATTCGGAAAGATGAGCGCCGCAGTAGAGAAGGGAAGTTTGGAAGTCGACAAGCTTTTTGGCGGAGTGTTTGTCGCAAGTGGTGAGAATGAAGGAAGAAAAGCAGTTGAAGCGTTCCCGCCGGTTATTTTTAGGCGAAGGAGCCGAACGAACTAATAAAGGCGGTCGATTGCCAACACGTGGCGGTACACTCTCCAAAGCAGGCCTGGCTGGGCGCGGTTTCCGAAAAGCTGTCAGAGCCGCGCCGCGACGCTTCGTGAGGAAGGTACCGCTCGATTTTCCCGCGCCCCACTCACGAGCACTATTTGGCCCGGGCCTCGACCAAGTATGCTCGGTCCCGATGGAGCGCGCCTTTCCCCGAGCTTGGTTGCTCGGATGCCGCAACAGGTTTTTTCGTTGCGAGATCTTTTTCCCGAGCGAAACAGCCCGGATGCCACGGCAGTTTTTCGCCGCGAGGTTTCCGCCCCCGAGCATGATTGCTTAGGCACCGTAGCAGTTTTTCGCTACAAGATTCCTCACTCCTGAGCATGGGCAGCTCGGGCACCGCGGAAGTTCTTCGCCGCATGACTCCAATCCCTATCTCAGAAGTCTAGAGGCTTAAGGCGGAGGCCTCAGCAAGGCCTTTCCCCCCTTTAGCCTTGGGGGCTAGCTGTCGGGGATTGGATATACTGTACCAAGTCGACCATCGAAGCCCGGCGCCAACCGACTATGCTCCTGCCCGGATAGCGCCCGCAAGGCCGACCTTCGTATAAGTCCGACTAGCGGGGCTACCCCGTCCCCCGTCAAGTGCGTCCCCGAGCAAACCAAGCCCGGGGGCCCGCGGCAAGGAGACGTGGCATTAAATGCGCATGCTCGAGGATCGCGTTCGGATCCACGCCGCCACGTCCGCGCCCCTTGGTCTGCGCCACTGCACTCCACGTCGCGTGGTGCGGCGGTGGCGCGCCATCTACGCTTACGCCCTCTATAGTAACGCACCCCCTATAATAAATGATTTGTCTCCTGTAATGCCCTTTAAATACCCCCTCCCACGATGGATCGGGGGTTGGACCTTCTGAACTATTCGCATACTTACGCACCTCGCTTGCTCACGGGAATCCTTAGGATCGTCCAGGGCCCCCCAAGCTAGCGCATTGTAACCCATTTTCGCACACGAGTGCAGTCACTGGACGTAGGGTTATTATCTCCTCCGCGAGAGGCCCAAACTAGATAAAAAACGACCCCCTGTGCCCCACGATTGTTCTGCATATCCCGTTCCCTTGCTCGGCACACTCTCAGACGTGTAGCACTTGCAGAAAAAGGGGCCCAAGTTGATCCCTCATTCAACAAGTAAGCTCGGCGGAGGACCCCTGTCCCGGATCGTCGACAACATCTATCCCTAACAAGTGGTATCAGAGCTCTAATATTATGTATGCACTATGAGAAATGCAGATTTGTTTGTCAAAATGCAACCGAAGAAACATTTCATCACCTATCTTGAATTGTTCATTCACGAGAAATTGTTGTGGTTATATATGCAATATGAGAAATGCAGATTTATCAGCTCAAGAGACCATTGAAGACTTGAAAAAGCAGCTGCATTTGCCATTTTATATGGAAACAATTATCTTGGCTTCCCGGAGCGTTTGGTTCTCTAGAAATAAGATGCCTTAATTTTTCAAAAGATTAACCCCAACTTTGATGATTGGAAAATGACTTTGAAGCCCGAGTTTGCCATGGTTATTCACAGAGCAAAGAAGAGATACCCACCCACAATCATAGAATGACTAGATAGGCTATCGTGATTTTTGTTTTTGGAACATACTGAATAATACATACATACACACAGAGTAGGATCTTGTCCTTCTGTTTTTATTCCAAAAAAGTGGTGCTGTATAAGTGTATAACCATGGCAACGTTAGACTAAAGCCAGTGGGAGTACCACTCAACACTATCATCTCATCAGGAACGGCCTCCAATTCTTTGTCATAAGTGCCCAATTTTTTATTCTCGAAGACAAATTCTTTTTCACGGCTAATTAGCGGTTGTCCGCTGCCAATGAAGGCAACGGATATCACCTCCCCTCCATGCCATTTTCACTTCCAAATGGGCTTTGAAGAACATTTTTGAACTAGGATTGAATCTTTCTACCAGAATTTGAACTTTTCAATTACAAAATTGAACTTTTAAGTTTAAATTCAGAACATTCAACTAGAACTTTGGAAAACTTTTCAAATTAAAATTTGAACTCTAAACTATAAAATTGAAGGCTTTTCAGTTGGAAAAAATGCAACTTTAGAAAATTCTCAAATAAACTTTCACCAAGAACTTGCAAAAACAGGAAAAAAAAGGCGAGACGGGATAGAAGTCGCTTGGTGGTGTCAGGTTGTGCACATTGTGGAGGACACGTAGTGGGGGAGCATCTAGGGTTTGGGGAGAGGCACTAAGAGAGGTGAGGCATGGGATGACTGTGAAGCGGCGCACAGCCACGACAGCGGGAGTGTGGGCTGCGGCACTATGAGAATGGGACGGACGGTACTAGGACACGAGCAACAAAACCTCTCGTCAGGCCATGCGGGAGCTATGCCATCTAGAGAATAACTCTGGGGGATGGGGGGATGAATCTCATCCAACAACTGAAAATTCTTCGTGGATGGATTAGACGGCATGGGAGATGTCCCCTACTAAAGATATATATAGCAGCGGATATCCAGGAATTAGCAAAATGTTTTTTTTCCAACACAAGCTTTGACAATCATTAGAGGGTGTTTGGATTAGGGATATTTCATTGGAATGATTTAGGAGATAGTTCAAATTTAAATTAAATCTTAAAATCTTTTAAAAGATTACCACTCGTCCAAATAGAGCTTTTAATAGTCTACCGACGTTCCCACCACCATGAACGCACCGTGACCCAAGCCGTGTCTAATTACACGATATCGAGAAGTGCATAAGCCTTTTACCATCCCATCCCACACTAGTATGCGATAGTGCTACATCTCCGATAGAATGGTCCAGGGCCATTGCCATCCGACGCGCGAGTAGCCTAGCCTGTCCGTCCCTTCCAACGATTCTTGACCGGCCCGGTAAGATCTGCCATATATGAAACCGTACCTCTTTAGCTGCACGTCTCGCGCACACCCATCTGTCAAAGGCCAGCATGATTAACTAGACGAAAGGGGGTCCAAACACGGGTGGTCGCTCTCGGGCTTTAAGTGACCGGCAGCATTTGACCGATGACTAGCTGGGGAAACAGAGCAGGAGCCACACGCCTCGCTGCTCAAAGAAGCTAGATCGAGCGCGACCGATCGATCGGCAGCAGAAACGGGACGTACAAATGCTTCGATGCTGCGTTAATCTAGCGTGTAAGTGTGTTATAGCGTGGCCGATGCGCTAGCCTGGTCCCTGCTAAGCTGCTGGGAAGATAGTGCCTGTACTCGTCGGTCAAGATAGCAATCTCGAAAAGGTGAAAGATGGGCACGGTTTCTCGCCGTTGGCACTGTGGATCGGAGTTGGCACCGCTCGCCACCACCGAGCTAAGCTTGTTGTTAGTATTAGTGGACAGTGGCGAGCACTTTGGGGTCCTTTTTGTCCGTCCAGCTCTGGAGTTTTAAGCCAAATCAGGCCTAATCCCAGCGTGAAGGCCAGCGGAGTTTCAGTCTTTCAGATGACGTCAGGCGATAAGCTAGGTCGCCTAGGTTCATGTCTTCTGATAGTTTTTCTGGGTGGCCCAGAAAAGAACGGCTGAACGGGTGACGTTTATGAGAGACTCCTTCCGATAAGCTCAGATCAGAGGTTTAGTTTGCTAATCTCGTCAGTTCGTCAGACGACGTGTGCTCCGAATCTCCTCAAGATCTTCTCTTCAGTCTGTCGCTAACTGTCACCGATCATAATTCGTACATACCGGTATATACACCAAACGTCTCGCTCTTGATGTTACCAGTTACTGCTCCTCCATACAAAAGGACGCCCGGCGTTGGAAACAGCAAGTGCTGGTGTGACATGCTCAAGATGCCTTTACACAGAGACGTGCATGCCGTTCTTGACAAAAACTGGTGGTCAAGACTGGAGAACGGCAGAAAGGGTGAAAAGAACCAAAGCATGACACGTAACTCGACCTTTTCTAGTGGAGCTGTACTGATCAAATCTCACTCCTAAACCCTTGCATTAAACATAGTAGCGTCCTGTAATCTTTCTGCATAGTGCATACGGGTCACAGGATACAGCTCTGGTGGAAGGTAATTAGGTAAGATCTTATCAAATAATGTAAAGGAAAAGGTTGTTTCAAAATAATGCAAGGAAAAGGTAAAATACACGACTGTAATGGAGTATCTTAGCCACACAACAGGACGAAGATAGGAAATCAATAGAGTGCTTCCATGTCATACGGAGATTACACATTTGAGCAGATTTGCCATGTACAACACAATACATTGAATTTGAATCGCCTGACTTTAGGGCAAACCAGGAATAAATTCTCAACAGCCATGATTCATTAACACAAGTGAAAAGTAAAGAAAGATGAAAGTATGCTCCGATTTATACCCTGCATGGTTGAGTGACATCCCATTTCAGCATAATGAGGTGTTGAGTGAGTAACGACAAGAAAATAACTGGAGCCAAAACAAAGTATTTTGCCTCGCCTGTTGCCTGCTTCTGCATTCAGCCGTGAAGCTCATAGAGCCTCCATGACCGCACACTACAGATACTTCCTTGCAAGAGCCCTGACCTTGGTATCAAAATGAGAGGATGTGATGCGAGAGCCAGGCAGATACAGGGGATTGAGGAATATCTGCACAACAGAAATTCGTAAGAAAAAATTATTACATCAATACTTATAGGCATAACTAGGAACTTCTTAATTGAAGTTGCAGGCACATGCTTATGCATCAGCAAGCAACTATGCAATCTATGGAACTAAAAAAAAAAGAAACTCATGCAATTGACTTTTGAGCCCATATCATGCACCCATCACTTGCCGATCTACAAAGTAGAGGACAAGTTCCATCACCTTGACAGAGACAGAACACACTGATAAAAGAATTATGTTTACCACAAAGAAAAAGATAAGGAGAGGCATCATTATTCAATATACATGATTTGCGAATTGACATACTGAGTGTAAACTTTAATTCAGCGTTTAGCAATCTATAAATGCAATGAGAGAGTTCTCCTGATTGTAAATGACAGAGGATTGTCTTACCTTGATGTATAGTTCGTGAACCTCTTGAAAAAAGCTTTTTATTCCATCCTCACTACGTGAATCATGAAGCAACATGAATCTAGTATGTGCCAGACTTGCAATTAAAGAAAACAATAATATTGTAACGATGGAACATTCAGAATGAAGACAATGAAGACATATTCATCGCCATATAACACAATAAAAAAGAACTGTCATCATCACTATAAAGGATATGACCTGCAGTTACATAAACAGACACCACAAGGTCATTGAATCTATCAACTGATTTCAGGAACCTGACAAAATAAGATAAAATGTAGAAAGGGTTAGATGAGGTGAACAACATAAAAAATATTAGCAGAGTAATATTGGGCTGCGATATTTTTGGATGTATCCTACAGCCAATTTCACAACAATTTTTTGGGTGTATCCTGCATGCAATTTACACAACCAATAGATACTAACATTGCACTTGTGGTCCATGCTAGGTCCTGAACGACATCTAACGCGGCATGGAGGATGAAC
This sequence comes from Guadua angustifolia, assembly GCA_036346375.1. Taxonomy (NCBI): domain Eukaryota; kingdom Viridiplantae; phylum Streptophyta; class Magnoliopsida; order Poales; family Poaceae; genus Guadua; species Guadua angustifolia. The sequence continues at coordinate 35,533,600 of CM070506.1, read as the reverse complement.
TGATGGTGATAAGCCAGATCTTCTTTCTGCCACAGAAAGTAAATGGCAGAAAATTAGACATATACATTAGTAATTTAGTATGCCTATGTCACTTCAGGAAAAAAAAATCCCATGCCATGAACACTCCCAACATATAATTGTATATCAATTAACATTATTACATCTGAATGCTTAAATTTCCTAGGAACATATGTAATTATCATAATTGACAAGGAGGGCATCTTAAAAATGACAAGGAGGGGCACATTATAATGAGCACAACACATCATTAAGCATATAAAAAAGACAGCAATCATGTATACAGGCACACTAACAAAATTCCATTGGACATCTTAGATTTTCCTCTAAAGGGGATACAAGCACAACATGATCTATGTTCATCCATTAATTATTTCTGTATCAGAGAGAAATTGTTAAATATTACATTAACAAAACGAAATGGTTCATATTGTGTCAAGAATGCAATATTTTAGATATAGCTAAATGTAATAGATAAAAAGGAAATGAAGTGCGAGATACATACTTTCGGTGCGGATCCAACTTCTGCCTCATAGATTGGGATGTCGTTCTTACTTACAATCACAAAGCATGCTGTAGTTGCCATTTCCACCAACACTTACACTAGTTTCACTCTGACAGCAATCTTCAGATTTTGCAAACAAAAGAATATTAAATATGTTTGATAGTTGGGAGGAAACATAGTTCAGCATAAAAATATATTAATGCATCTCACTATCCTAGCTCCACAAGGATAGCATTATGCATTCAAAACCAAGAATGACCAAATGATTAACAGCTGACCAAGCCAGATAAAACTACTTTTTTTTCTCATTACTTCATACCCTTCTGCAAATCCATGATTAGTCCTATCTGTAACCGATGCGCGTGTCTTCTGTTGCTTTGTACTGGGGGCTTGAGTTGTTACATTATGATGATTCTGTACTAAGGGACTTACTTTAGGTGTAACTTTATGTTATCTCATTTCTGTTGGGTCATGTATTTCAGTTAGGGCTCTGTTGTTGTTTTTGTACCAAGAACTCTATAACACTTGTGTTTCTATAAAAATCAGAATTTTTTTGTGTTAAAACCATAGTTTAGTGGAATAACTCCAATGTGCACAAATGGTAGAGATTCAGCGTCTGTACAAAAATGATGTCCAAAAGGGGCACGTTCAGAAGTTTTATCTAGTTCTGTTACTAAAATTTCATCGATTGCTCATTGCTCATAGTAGAATAAAACTTTAACAGCCCCAAAACATGCTCCTCAAGCCTGGGTGAGTTTTATAATTGGAGTTGAAGCCATGGCTAAACCAAGTCTGATACATGCAGTTGTAGGCTTCTAGCTGCTATTGGTTGTAGCAACTGGCGGCAACATGTTGAATGCTAACTTATATTGGGGGGTGGGAGGCATATGCTACAATCAGACGTTTCTTTTGTGGATGCCACAAGTTATCTAAGAAAGTCTCGATCAATAAAAGAAAAATGCAGACAAAGCTTGCCAGGAAGATCGTGCCGTGTTTTTTTTTTTTTTTTGACAAGTAATATATCTTGATCGCCACCCTGACCCTGATATCAAATACCACTGCTTGAACTTTCTCATATAGCACATTGCCTATCAGATATCTCGATATAATTCTACTTCCATTGGACCTCACTTGTACAGCCATCCCTCCTTGCTCCTGTGGCTTTGCCAAGATCAAGCTAAACTAGTGCAATGGTCGGTATTCGTGCTCCTTTCTTACTTTCGCTCATTTAGACTCAGCAGATCTTGCACCTACACCACAGCCCCTTTCTCATCCCTTTGGCATCACCAGATCTAGCAACTAAGGGCCTGTTCGGTAGTGCTTCAGCTCCTGCTCCTCCTAAATTCTGCTCTGACTCCATGTGATTCTGATTTTCTGAGGAATCAGCAGTGGATGGTAGTAGTGTTCGGCTGGCAGCTCCAAATTCTTCCAACGTCGGGGGCCATGCGTGGTCGGATTTGAGGGAGGGGAGGGGAGCCATACCTCGCGGCGCTCGTCACGGGCCCAGCGGTGAAGGCGGAGAAGGCTCGACGCGGTTCGGTGGTGCTCGTTGCGGGCCCGGCGGGGAGGCGACGCAGGGACGGCGGGCTCGAGGCGGGGACGGCCCGGCGGCGCTCGGGGTGGGGTAGATCGGCGGCGGGGACGCGGAGGCCGGTCTGTCAGGCACAGCTAAGTGGCGAGAAGGAATCCAGAGAAGGGTGATCAGGATGAGCGCAGGAGGAAAGACGGCAAGCAAAGCAGGGGAAGTTACGACTTCAACTTAACATCTAAGGCTGAGATCTTTTCTATCGGAAGGCTTAAGTGGAATCCGACGATTTAGAATAGAAGTAGTTTTTACCAGGAGAGTTAAAAACCAGTTGTCATTTACTATTCACTGTAATGAACTTACTGCTGTAATTCTGGTACTCGGCATATAAGCCAAACGCTACGAAGGAAAAGAACCAGAAAAGTGATTCACCAACTTAGTCTCCAAGACTCCTAAGTAAAGTAGCATTAGAGTAGTTCTTGTTCTTAGTTGTCGGGGATTGAGAAATTTCAGCAGCCGACCATTGTATCCCGGCGGCCTCCGAGCATGCCCATGCTCGGACGTCGTCCCCAAGAAAGATCTTCGGGTCGTCCGACCTCCGTCGAGCTCGCCCCTGAGCATGCCTGCTCGGGAGTCCGCGACCAGACGACCCGGTCTGCCGAAGGGACCTCGGGCTTCGCTCAAAAGCCGGGCGCAATCCACGAAGACGACGTGGCATTAACTACGTGGCGGCTCGAAGGTTTGCGCGCTCACAATCAGACGCTTGCATGCTCTGCTACCATCAGTACCCACATCGCGCGTGCGGCGGGAAGCAAGGAACAAAGACCACCCACGTCCGAATAAAGGGCACGCCCCTTTGTAATAAATGTTGTGTCGCTTGTAACCCCCTATAAATACCTTCTCGCACGAAGGGTTCAGGGTTCGACTTCATTCCCTGTTTTCCTTATACATAGAACTTGTTGCTAGTGGTCCGGAGGATAGTCCTTAGAACCTCCCAAGGCTCCCCGAGCAAACACATTGTAATACATCCTCAAGAAGTTAGTACCATCACTGGACGTAGGGTTGTTATCTCCCCTGCGAGAGGCCCAAATCAGATCAAAAAAGTCTCCCCCTGTTCGCTGTGATGTCCTGACCACCTCGGTCCGTAGCTCGGCAGGCCCTCAGACGCTATACCCCTCGCGGAAAAGGGGCTCTAGGTTGATCCCTCATTCAACAAGTAAGCTCGGCAGGGGACCGGTTCCCGAATCGTCGACAGCTGGCGCCGTCCGTGGGGATCGACTGAGTCCTTTCGCGAGGAATCCCTGAGGATGCCGAATTCTCAAGTCAATCAAGACCTCTGCGTCTTCGACGACGTGGAGGGCAGCGACGTGTGCTTCGCCGGCGAAGGCGTGGCCGGTGTGACTGATCCGGAAGGCCACACCGGGTCCATGTTCCGCGCCGAACACGCCCTTCGCTCGAGCGGTAATCTCTTCCCCCGAGCACGCGTTTCGCTTTGGGTCGTCTTGTTCGCGCGAAAGCACGCCCTTCGCTCGGCGCGAGTCTCTTCTTCCCGAGCGGCGTTGCTTGATGCCGCGATAATTCTTGACTGCGAGATCCTTCTCCCGAGCCGCACGCCGGATGCCGATCCATCGCCCGAGCGGCCGCTTTCGGATGCCGCATAGTTCTTCGCCGCGAGATCCTTCTCCCGAGCAGCCGCCGGATGTCGCAGATTGTCAGCGTACTATACGCTAGGGTACCCTCTCCACCGCATAAAGTACAATCCGCGTGGCGGCCTGACAATCGTGCGGGCGATTACGGTCCGCCGGCCAGGCGTCGGTCCACGTGGCGCCCGGCGAAAGTGGCGGCGACGCCCTTTCGCCGGCGCCCTACTACGTGGCGGCTCGGCAATCGGCGGCGATCACGGCCGCCGGCCGGCGTCGGTCCATGTGGCGCCCGGCGGCGAGTGGCGAAACACGCACGCTTCGCCGGCGCCAGCTACGTGGCGGCTTTCGGCAATCGGCGGCGATCACGACCAGCGGCGGCGTCGGTCCACGTGGCGCCCGGCGAGCAGTGGCGGCACGCCGCCGCCGGCGCCAGCTACGTGGCGGCTTCGGCAATCGGCGGCGATCACGCACGCCCGGCGGCGTCGGTCCACGTGGCGCCAGCGGCGCAGTGGGCGAGCACGCACGCCGCCCGACGCCCGACCACGTGGCGGATGGGCGAAGCACGCCCGCCGCCAGCGCCCACCCACGTGGCGGGTGGCGGCGATTGGGTGAGGACGCCCGCCGCGAGGCAAAGAGGTGGAGCGCGGTGGCCGCCTCGAAGGCTCCTTCCACTACTGCGTACCATGTCGAGCAGCGAAGTTCGCCATAGCAGCTTATCCGCAAGGGTTTTCGCAACAAGCCCATTCCTCGACGCCTCTCACCTACTGTCGCACGAGGTCCCATCCGTGGGCCGGGCAAAAACGCGTAAGCATTTAATGAGGCTGGAGGAACGGGACAGCACAGGAAGGAGTAGTAAATGTATGAGGATCAGCATGATGACTTCCCTTTTACCTACTCCCGTTAGCCTGGCCTATATAAGGGCCTCCGGGTGCATGGGAAAACGGGGGGGGGCATTCGAGAGAAAAGAACTTGTACCCCAAGAGCTTTGTACTAGTTTCAGGCATTCTCTAAGCAATCTAGCAGGAAGTAAGGCTATTACCTGAGCCGAAGGGGGCCTGAACCTGGGTAAAAAATCTCTTGTTCATCCGTAGTTCATGGACGCCGGAATCCTTCGCGTAGGAGTCCCTAGGGCTTTCGCCCTCTAGGTTTAGCCGGCCGCGAAGACGCCCTCCTTCCGAACAAAACCCGTCTCGCATCCTCCGGCTGTCGCCAGCGAATACGCCGACAACATGAGTTTTTCCTGCGAGATCCTTCTCCCCGAGCCAGCGCTGCTCGGGTGCCGCAGTAGTTCTTCGCTGCGAGATCCTTCTCCCCGAGCCAGCGCTGCTCGGGTGCCGCAGTAGTTCTTCGCTGCGAGATCCTTCTCCCGAGCCGCCGCGCCGGTGCCGCAGAGTTCTTCGCTGCGAGATCCTTCTCCCGAGCCGCCTGCCGCTCGGATGCCGCATAGTTTTCTTACTGCGAGATCCTTCTCCCGAGCCGCCGCTTTCGGATGTCGCGATAGTTTTCTTCGCTGCGAGATCCTTCTCCCCGAACGGCCGCTTTCGGATGTCGCAGATAGTTCTTCGCTGCGAGATCCTTCTCCCGAGCCGCGCTTTCGGATGCCGCGATAGTTCTCTTCACTGCGAGATCCTTCTCCCGAGCCGCCACGCCGGATGCCCGATAGTTTTCTTGACTGCGAGATCCTTCTCCCGAGCCAACGCCGCTCGGATGCAGATAGTTCTTCGCCGCGAGATCCTTCTCCCGAGCCGCCACCGCCGGGTGCCGCAGTAGTTCTTCGCTGCGAGATCCTTCTCCCCGAGTCAGCGCTGCTCGGATGCCGCAGTAGTTTTCTTCGCTGCGAGATCCTTCTCCCCGAGTCAACGCTGCTCGGATACCGCAGTAGTTCTTCGCTGCAAGATCCTTCTCCCTGAGCCAGCGCTGCTCGGATGCCGCAGTAGTTCTTCGCTGCGAGACCCTTCTCCCAGAGCCAGCACTGCTCGGATACCGCATTAGTGCTTCGCTGCGAGATCCTTCTCCCCGAGCCAGCGCTGCTCAAATGCCGCAATAGTTTTCCTCGCCGCGAGATCCTTCTCCCGAGCGTATTTGCTTTCGGATGTCGCATTAGTTCTTCATCGCGAGATCCTTCTCCCGAGCAGCCACGCTTTCGGATGTCGCAGATAGTTTTCCTCGCCGAGATCCTTCTCCACGAGCAGTATTGCTTTCGGATGCCGTGGTTGTTTTCTTCGCTGCGAGATCCTTCTCCCCGAGCCAGCGCTGCTCGAACGCCGCGGTAGCTTTTTGCTGCGAAGTCCCAATCCTCCCTGTAAGTCTGGAGGCTTAGGGCGAAGGTCCGGTCGAGCAACTTCCCCCTTAAGCCTTGGGGGCTAGCTGTCGGGGATTGGGAAATTCCAGCAGCCGACCATTGTATCTCGGCGGCCTCCGAGCATGTCCATGCACGGACGTCATCCCCAAGAAAGATCTTCGGGTCGCTCGACCTCCGGGTCGACTCCCGTCCTCCGTCGAGCTCGCCCCTGAGCATGCCTGCTTGGGAGTCCGCGACCAGACGACCCGGCCACCGAAGGACCTCGGGCCGCCAAAAGCGCACGATCCACGAAGATGACGTGGCATTAACTACGTGGCGGCTCAAGGTTTGCGCTCACAATCTGCGACGCCTTGCATGTATATGCGCCGCGATCTGCGCCATCAGTACCATCGCGTCGCAGGTGCGGCGGAAGCAAGAGAAACAGACCACCCACATCCGAATAAGGGCACGCCCTCTGTAATAAATGTTGTGTCGCTTGTAACCCCCTATAAATACCTTCTCGCACGAAGGGTTCAGGGTTTGACTTCATTCCCTGTTTTCTTTATACATAGAGCTTGTTGCTAGTGGTCCGGAGGAGAGTCAAAGATCACCTAAATCGGAGTTCGAAGTAAAAAAGTTACGGGTGTTTTACTATTGTCGCCAAACGGTTTGGCGATTCAGTATCTGATAATCACCAAACCGTTTAGCGACAATCAAATCATCTCGGTTATTAGTATTTAAACGGCAGGATTAACCTATTGTCGCCAAACCGTTTGGCGACTACACTATTGTCGCCAAACGGTTTGGCGACCGGATATTATTTTTGTAATTTGTTTAATGCGAGTATTAATGTCGCAATTTCGAAATAAAATAATATTATTTTAAAAAAAATTCGCATCCACAGCATAGTCTGTACTAGATTTTTTAGCTCACCACCATGTCACATATGTGTCAGATTTTCTTTTCCTGAACACTGTTTTGCACTCCTCTCTCTGAGACCAAAGCCGTAACTAAATAAAATATCACATCTATTTATTCTACCACACTCATTTTCTCCCACCTTATTTCACTTCCTAGCAAGGTTTCAAATTTCGTTTTCAAACCATATTTTCAATGAGGCCAAACTCTAAAATATAGACAAGATTTCTGAATTTCGGCCGAAATCTGGACGAAATTCAAAAAATAAATTTAAAATATGGAAATTTTGAGACCAGGAAACCAAAATTTTGGCAATTTTGAACAACCGGTAAAATGGTATCCCGAGGCTAGAAAAAATACGGAAAAAACATGCAATCATTTATCTACATTTTCTATCTGTTTTAATACAAAATACTAAGTATGTACGCTAAAAGACTATAAAATTAGAAATTTCGACAACGTTTCGACATATTTTCGGATTCTAACATTTATATTTAGCAACAATTAATATATATTGTGATCACAAATGATAAACATGAAATAAAATTAATACAAATGACAATTCACAATTCATAAAGCACTTTTGAAAATTCATGACAAATTTGAAATGACACCGTGCATTCCATCCATTGTATTTTATCCATCACAATTGTTTCAAACATATGTGTTATCTCACAAAACAAGCATGCTTAATCAATTTGGACTGGGTATAGCCAGGAGCATAGCCAGTGTGAAGCATTAAAGAGCACACACACCACATATAAAAGCATATGTGCTTAATCAAAACAAATGTAGTTAATAAACGAGAGAAATACATGCCGAAGCATGGATGACACCACAATGCACCGCTCGGCTCGAACCACCTGCAAGAGGCATCATTAAAGGAGTATATGTATTTGTCGGCGTATTCCGCCTGACAGGCCCGTGATCTACAGACCGGGTTTTGTTCGATAGGAGGGCGTCTTCGCGGCTAGCTGACCCTAACGAGAGGAAACCCTAGAGATTCCCACGCGGTGAACTCCGGCGGCTATGAACTAGGGGTGACACAGAGATTTTACCCAGGTTCAGGCCCCCTTTGCCTATGTAATAGCCTTACTTCCTGCTAGATTGTTTTAAAGAGTGTTTCAAGCTAGTACAGTACAGAGCTTGGGAGTTACAAGTTCTTCCTTAGGCTCTACTGCGGAACTCTTGCTTGTTCGACTCGTCGTCCCCTTTCCCATGCACCAAAAGGCCCTTATATAGGCAGGCTAGCTGGAGTAGGTAAAAGGGGGGTCATCATGCTGATCCTTATGCATTTATTACTCCTTCCTGTGCTGTCCCGTTCCTCCAGCCTCATTAAATGCCGACGCATGGCCTCGCCCGGTCCGCCCGGTACGTGACCTCTCTTTGACGGGTAGGTGAGAGGTGTCAGAGGAATGGGCTTGTTGCAGAAATCCTCGCAGTTGATAGGCCTGACACAGCAGGCCTGCCGTCTGGCACGGTACGATAGGGGAAGGAGACTTCGAGGTGAAGCTACCTCGCACCACCTTTTGTCTCGCGGCGGGGCGAGCAGGGCATGCTCGCCCACCTGCTCGCCGGGCATCACGTGGGCGGCCGTCGCGCGGCGTGCTTTCGCCGCTTCGTTCGCCAAAGCCGTCACGTGGACGGGCACCGGCGGCAGGCGTGCTTTCGCCCACCGCTCGCCGGGCGCCCGTGGCGGCGCTGGCCGGCGGGCGTGCTTGCCTTGCTCGCCAAAGCCGCCACGTGGTAGCGGCTGGCGGCGGGTGTGCTTTCGCCGCTTTGCTCGCCAAAGCCGCCACGTGATCGGGCACCGGCGGCAGGCGTGCTTTCGCCCACCTTTCGCCGGACGCCACGTGGGCGGCGGCGTGTTTCGCCGCCCGCTTCGCCAAAGCCGCCACGTGGAAGGGCTTTGTGCGTCGGAGAGGGTACCCTAGCGCGAAGTATGCTGACAGTATTGTAAGAAGATGTAAAGCATAATTTAAAGAAGTAGTATGAACATGTATTGCAACAAGAGGCATAATGAAAGGAGTATAAACATGTAAAGCATGGATAACTGTACATTGGCGTACCTACGAGTAGTAGTACGTGTATGGCGCAACCTCCATCTTCGCATCATCGATAATAATCTCACCATGCTTTCTCTCGTGTGCTTGCTTGTACTTGTCCCAGTTCATATCTTGTGGCAACCAGGCAGACTTCTAGTGTTCATAATGCACAATCCAGGGCGAAGGATTCTCTTATTGGTGCAGGTACTTGACAGGTATGTGTTGTGTGTACGGATTGGCGTAGATCAATATAATCAAACGACGACGACATGCTCGATCTGTCGTAGCTCTAGAAGTGATTGTACCCACCCCGATCTCCTCCATAGGGCATCGAGCAGTATCCTAACACGGGGTACCCAGGCTGCTCACTAGGAAAGCCCCAATGGCTCAAAGATTGGCTGTTATACCACGAGCCCATGTCATCCTGGGGCTATCTTGCCTACCACCCACCCCCACCACTTGTCATACCCTTCGCCATACTACGGGTTTGCCTCTGTGAACCCTTCCTCAGGGCACTCCCCCTTGTTGCAATCCTCCTGATGACGATGGCTATGTAGCGGCCATCGTCGCCTCCAAATTTTGCCGCCGAGCTGCTATAGGCAAACTCCTGGAATGCACCTTCCCAAGGAGTGTCTCCGTGTTGTCGACACTGCCCACATTCGGTTCGTCGTCGCTCTGAGCCTTTCCTTTTCTCTTGCCACATGGGTTGGCCAACAACTTCGTCAACCCACCTAAAGCGCCCGTTAGCCTATCCTTCTCGTCATCGTCACTGCCATGTTTCCTCTTCCCTTTATGGGTGTCGCTGATCGAGAACTCGGCCCAATTTAGGAGGCTCTTCCCATATGCGGCCAGTTTGAAATAATATTAACACCAACGTGAGATACAATATATACATCATAACCAAGTAGAACAAAATATAATTACACGTTGAGAGGTGTTTTTATACTTTTCCTTTTGATAATTGCACAAATATTAAATCATAAATGAATGGTAGATGGTGATTACTTACCCATTCGCTTGCTTTAAGATTTGTGCAATTTATATTGGAAGGAAAAGTATTGAAGCACTGCTCTTACACATTATCTGTGGCTTTGTTGAGCTCTTCCGGCGGGATACTATCAACCACAAATCTTACTAGAAGGGGTAGGTTGTACGCAATGTCCTTGTCGAGCAGATGCTCCCCTTAAACATGGACGAATCGAACCAATCTGCAATTGGGTCCCTACTTGAATGCATTGCGCCCTCAATAAGGCGATCAAACGGGTTGACGTCCTATGCCTAGCGGGTGGATTCATAGTCCCTTACGTAAAGTCGGAGATTATAATGCGCGAACACGAGTTTACAGGTGATGCTGGAAGTATGTTTACTCTGCTTGATCTTTAACTAGCAAGGAAGAACCGACTTACAGGCGCTATACATGCATACTAGCCAGTGCCACGCGCTACGCCACATCATGCGAAATTTCGTAGCGTGCATTACGTGCCATACGACATTTGGGAAATTCGGTCGCGATGTTGCTTTGTGCGAAATTTTGTTCAACGGATATTTCTGTAAAAAAATTGGGTAATCTCAGTTTTCTTGATTTTTTAAAAAATGGTCTGCGAAAAGTCATCGACGAATCTTTGGATTGCTAGGAGTCGTTGGTAAATCTGTGTTTTTTTAAAGGAAAACGTAGAAGAATCTAAACGTATTCTTGGTTTTTCTTTTGCATAATTCCCGCATAATTTTGATTTTCTATTTTTTTTAAAAAAAATGAGTTGTTAGAAACTATCGACGAATCTTTGGATTGTTAGAGCTGTCGGTGAATCGGTGTTATTTTAGAGAAAAACGTAGAGGGACCTAAATATATTTTCATTTTTTTGCGTAATTCCAGTTTATTGTGTTTTTTTTAAAAAAATAGGTCGCTAGGACCCATCGGCGAATCTGTGGACTGTTATAAACAGTCCGCAAATCTGCGGTTCCTGTTTTTGGGAGAAAACAAACGTATTTTTGTTTTTTTGTGTAATTCCGATCTTCTTGCTTTCTTTAAAAAGAGGGTCGCTAGGACCCGTCGGTGAATCTGTGAACGGCTATAAATCGTCGGTGAATCAGTGTTTTTTGTTTTTGGGAGAAAACTGCAGAGAGATATAAATGTAATTTTATTTGTATTTTTATTTTTTGCGTTAGGATCCGTCGGCAAACATATGGGCTGCTATAAACCTTCGACGAATCTGCGTTTTTTTAGAAAACCGCGTTTAGCCAGAATAACGCGCTACGCTGCTTCATGCATGACGATACAATGTGAAAAATTTGAGAAATTTGGTTGTATTTTTTATTTTTGTATTTTTTTTTAAAAATTGAGTCGATAGGACCCGTCGGCGAATCCATGGACTGTTATAAACCTTTGATGAATCTGTGTTTTTTTTAGAAAACCGTGGCTAGGACTCGTCGGCGAATCTATAGACTACTATAAACCTTCGACGAATCTGTGTTTTTTCTAGAAAACTGTGGCTATTTTTTACGTATTTCGGCAAATTTGGTCGTATTTTCGGTTTTTATATCTGTTTTAAAAAATAGGTCGTTAGGACCCGTCAGCGAATCTATGAGTCGCTATAAACCTTCGATGAATCTACGTTTTTTTTAGAAAACCGCGGTTACGACCCGTCGGCGAATCTATAGGTTGTTATAAACCTTCGACGAATCTATGTTTTTTTTAACTGTAGAGGAATATAAAGTAATTTTTTTTCAAGGGCCCGTTTCGCTAAAAAACACCCGGAGGTGAATCCATGGGTTACTATAAACCTTCGCCGAATCTGTTTTTTTAATTTTTAACTGTAGAGGGACATAAAGTGCTTTTTTTCGGGGTCCGTTCCGCTAAAAAACACCAGGAGGATCTAAATGTAAACCGTGAGGGACATAAATGTAATTTTGATTTTTTTCGGGTTTATTTTATTAAAAAACCGTCGAAAGGACCTAAATGCAATTTCCAATCTTCCGGAGGGTGTCTTTGCAAGAGAGAGGTGACGTGGACGGCCTGAATGGTCGTTGAAAGGACCTAAATGCAATTTTCAATCTTCCGGAGGGTGTCTTCGCGAGAGAGGTGACGTGTACGGCCTGAATGGGTAGCAATCTTCTCTGCTTTAATATATAGTATATATTTGACTACATACTTTGCACACGTCTCTTATGTGAAACTGACATGATTTTCTATATAGACAACAGCATTTCCATGGTAGTTGAACTATAGTGGCTCTAGCTAATTTTATTGTTCTTTTTGTTGAACGTGTATTTGAACTGATGAGCTTAATAGCTTTTGTTTAGTTCTTCTGTAACATCTTTCCTTGATGGTGCTAGTAGTATCGATGAGCTGAGGGGCGTGTTTGATGACCTTAATTAGGGCCTGTTTGGTAGGGATTCAGCTTCTTTAGATTCTGAGAATCTGATGAAGCTGAAAATTTTAGTTTCACTAGATTCATGAAGCTGGAGCTGTGAGTACATTAAGAGTGTTTAGATGGATAATCTTGTTTACATTTTAGACTAAAAATATAAACTTAATTCACTTTATTTTAGTCTATAAGTTTCAGATTTCTGGTGAATCTGGAATCTGGAACTCTACCAAACAGGCCCTTAATAGTCGGCTCATTTAGAGATGCAGAATTGAAGTTGGTCAAGGGTTTTACAAAACCCGACCGACCAAACCCGAATTAAAACCCGACCCAAACCGAATGTCATATCGGGTAAAATCTATACTACGAACCCGAACCCGTGGTATCTCGAATTCGGCAATTGCAAGCGGGTTTTGTATATCTGGTGGCAATAGGTTGGGTCGGTGTGGGTTTTGCAAAATCGACCCGACAAGAAACTGAACCCAAAACCCGAAGTCAAACCCGACGGTACCAAACCCGACCCTAAACCGGCGGTACCGGAACCGACGAGTGCCGATGGGTATATCGGTATTTGGTGCCGATGGGTACCGTGGTGAAAATTAAAACCGAACCCGACGAACCCATTTGGTGCAGACCAAAAACCCGCAGGTAAAAATTAAAACCCGAACCCGACCCGATCGGGTGCAAAACCCGCGGGTACCCGAACTCGCGGGTACAATTGCCATCCTTAGACTCATTCTCTCTCTCTCCATCAACAGCTCAATTTGTTTCGGAAGCTAATGTATACATTTGTCGGGGATTGGGAAATTCCCGTAGACGACCATCGTACCCCGACGGCTGGCCAGCAGCCGACCATGTTTTCTCTGGACGTTGTCCCCAAGGAAGGTCTCCGGACAGCCCGGCCTGCAGGCCCACCTCGTCCTCTGTCAAGTTAGCCCCCGAGCATGCTTGCTCGGAGAGTCTTGACTAGCGACTACTACCAAGAAGAGCCCCAGGATCGACCAAAAGACTGGGCGCAATTCACGAAGACGATGTGGCATTAAATGCGCAGCGGCTCGAGGGATCGCACGCCCGGGATCCGCGCTGCCACGGTCCGCGCCGCCTTGGTCTGCGCTCATTGTACCACGTCGCGTGGTACCCGGCGGTGGCGCGCCAACGCATTGCCTACGTCCTCTGAAGAACGCGCCCTGTAATAAATGATTTGTCTCCTGTAATTCCCTATAAATACCCCCTCCCACGACGGATTGAGGGTTGGACCTTCTGTACTACATACACACTTACACACGTCGCTTGCCCACGGGAGTCTTTAGGATCGTTTAGGGCCCCCCGAGCAAGCGCATTGTAACCCACTTTCGCATACTAGTACAATCACTGGACGTAGGGTTATTATCTCCCCCGCGAGAGGCCTGAACCAGATAAAAAACGACCTCCCGTGCCTTCCGATTGTCCCGTGTACCCTGTTCCATTGCTCGGCATACTCTCAGACGTACAACCCTTGCGGAAAAGGGGCCCCAAGTTGATCCCTCATTCAACAAGTAAGCTCGGCGGGGGACACTGTCCCGAATCGTCGACAACATTTATTCTAATTATGCAGCTTATGAACCAAAAAGAAATTTGCTGATTTCCATACTTATCTTTCAGTTCCTTTCATGCTGTCAGTTTCTCAAAATATATTCTTGATACAAGTAAATGCTGTATATTTGATGATGAGTCTCAATTACTGTTTGGGTTTTCGCATCAAGGTTGTTGTGGACGTCATTTCATTAACCCATGCCAATATAATGACTATTTTCTCCCACCAAACTACATCTGTTTACTGCACAAGATTAATTTATGAGATACTTGTAGTATTCATGTTCCATTGGTCGAGCTGACAGGAGGATGACTTTGACCAAAGTGGAGGGGTAAAATCATGCGAATCTAAGAGTTCAAAGGAACATGGTCAACTTAATAAGAGTGCAATGGACACACTCATGCATTATTTTTATTTTTGTGTTATAATTTGTGTATATATTATTTTTCAAAAAATTTCACATATATTCCTTATAGAAGACATTAAAATTTGGCACAAAAATTTGATGCTAAATCCGATCCAAAAAGCACGAAAGCCGATCAAAAACCATGAAATTTACCTAATTCACTGTATCAATCTGAAAATATTATTTTTTTATTTTTGTTGAGATTTGGAATCTCCTCCCTAATCCAAAATCTTGATGAGATTTTGAACCTTACTTTCCAGTGAGCTTAATATTGTTTTTATTCCACCCACTTTTTATCCCCTTGGCGGTGATACCAACTTTTTTTTCTCAACGCTTGTAGTAACGGTGGCTAGCAAGCTAGCAAAAAAGCTCATTAAGACTCGAATCAAAATTTCTTCAATTACAGTAGCTAATAGGTTAAAAATTAAAAGAAGACAATTTCAAGCAAAAAAAAAAGTTAATAAGGCTCGGTTCGATAGTGACTTGTTAGCTTAAATTTAAATAATCACTTAAATTATATATAAAATAATTTTAGATTAAACTATATAAATATTAAAAAAATTACTAATAACAACTTGTTAAACTCGATATACAGGCCTGCTGAAAAGGTTCCAGCACAGGCTAAAACCACAGGCTGTGGTCTGTGAATAGCCTAACGGAACCAGTAAAACAGCGGAGCCCATGTGTCGGCCGCAGAAAGGACAACTAGTCACGGGGCCACAGAAACTGGCCGCACGATCCGGGGTGCGCCCGCCCGGTTCTCTCCCCGTCCTTTGCCTTATCCCTTTCCAGTCTTCCACTTCCCCGTGGCCCCCACCCTCTTCGCTATCGGCCACCAAGCGCTCCTGGTACTCTCTCACTGACAACCAGGTCGAAAAGTTAAGAACCCTACATTTCAGTTTTTGAGTCAACGACTGCAACCATATCAGCTCAGCTTTCTGTGAAACGTGGAGCTCCGTCGCTGCTTCGGCTATCGCAATAAATTTGCTCACTTCTGAATCAACTTGTATAAGGACTGTTTTTAAAAATTATCTGTAAATACTACGTAATAACTATTTTTTTCTTTTTTTTACATAAATAATTTATCTATCCACCCATATAAAATTGACTACTAAATAAAAATTAGTTCTTTTCGCTTTTCTCACTTCTACTAAATTAAAACCGACGTGTACATATTATGAGCCGCATCTTACTGGACATGCCCTCATATATGTTGTTCTCCACCTTTCCTTTCCCTTTTTGTCCCTCTGTGGCGAGATTTTGTCGGATTAGGTCATTAGATAGATGTGACGATCTTAAGCGCTAGCTTTGTTTAACTCTAATCCGAGACTGAACCAGGGTTTGGTGCGTGGTTCCAGTGGTTTTTTTTTCCGGTCAGAAATTCCATATTCGATCGGGTAATTTCTCATCTTTTATGTTGCTAACTTCGGTGCGATTTTCTTGGGTTGGTGTTGATTTTGCCCAACGTGCTCTCTAAGCTTCTGTGCATTTCTTCCTCGGTTCAGTTGTTCTTGGCTGGAATTTTGGGCATTTTTGTACTGTTCGTTCTTTCTCCATGATTTGCAGAACTACTTTTGATCCAGCTAACTATTTTGGGTTTTGATCGTTCGTACGCAGGATCGGTTCTTTGATCCGTAGGGGATGGTTGATTTTCTTATGGTAGGAATAATAAATAGCCTATTATTACTTGCGGAAACTTTTCTCCTTTGATTGCGATTAGGATTGGCAGTACGTCGTAATTGTAGGAGGCTCAGTTGCGTGAAAGATTATCACACACTTGCACCCAAAATTGAGTGCCTGGGGTTTAGTATTGTTTGACTGAATCTTGCATACAATCTAATAATTTGCTTGCTGTAGTGCAAGTCAAACTTTTATAATTCTTTGATGGTGCAGAATGGTGGCGAAGAAAGCGAAGTCTATCCTAGGTCGTTGTCGCGCCGGGAATGGATGATAAGAATCATACAGTCATCAGCTAGAAGCAACCAATATTGTGGTAGGAACTTTTGTGTCCATCCAGAAGCGATTGTTTGTGATTAGTATACGCGCGCCTTTGTCATGGGCAGTGCTTGTTCGAGGAAGACAGGCCAACTTGTCGAAGAGGATGATCGGTACAGCGCGAGGTTCTCCAAGAGCGGCAGCTTCAAATGGCTGCTGCGCATGCTGCCCCGCAGCAGCTCCGATGTGCACCGGAAGGTGCAGGGACCCTGGCCGGGGCGGCGCCCGTCGCTAGTGGAACTTTGCGTGGCCAGAGTCCGCGAGGTAGTCTTGCGGCCTTGTATGTTTCAGTTTGCTAAAGGAGTGCTTGTTCTTGCCTGACTTGATGGCGTGATTGCAGGATATAAGTAGATATTCTGATTTCTCGCTGCTGCCTAGGGATCTTAGTCAGCAGATATTCAATGAACTGGTGGAGTGGGGCTGCCTCACTGAGGAGTCACTTGGAGCTTTTCGTGATTGTGCTTTGCAGGTGAAGTTTATGTTCTTGTTTGGCACTCAATTCTGACTGAATTAACTCAGAGGACGTTTTATATTAAATTATGGTGAATGTTAGAATGCAATTCTGCCACTTTCCTGTGGAATCTGAACAATTACTTGAGGATGTAATACTGATGTTCCATCAATTAGGCCTTTATATGTAGATGTTCCATCAAGTAGGCCTTTATATGTATTATCAGGGAATGAAAAAATGCATCTTATCAGACATTCCTTATGTGTTTTATAAGGCTTACTCAGGCATTTATAATGTTTTTTTATCAGGTTTGTATAACTTTCATAAGTTACTCGTAGGACAGTAAAAAATGTGTTGGTAATATTTGTCCTGTAAGAACTAAAAAATCTATACCCCATAAGTAAGTCCAGCTAATAGACCAGTTGAGCTCACTTAGGCAGCTGCTGCCTTCTTCCAAGTCAGATGACGCTTCCTGCTCATGGAAGTTGCAAGCTAAGCGACCAGTTTTCCAGTTTGTTTGCTTGATGAGCTAGGTGAAAAATGGCCAAACATGGAGGCTTCTCTGGTTCTGGGATAAGTTAACCTATACGACTACCCATTGACCTTCCATCCTATTCTCGATCAGGATATTTGTCTCGGAGAGTACCCTGGAGTGAAGGATGCTTGGATGGAAGTAGTGGCTTCTCAAGGGCAATCCTTGCTTTCTGTCGACATCTCTTGCTCTGATGTGACCGATAGTGGATTGAATCTTCTTAAGGATTGCCCAAATATGCAAAGTTTGGCATGCAATTACTGTGATAAAATCTCAGAACATGGTCTCATAACATTGTCAGGTAAGTGGTATGCTTATAAGCCCGATAGCTGAGTTTGCTTTCATCTGTATGATGCTGTGGTGTGAATGTTGTTCATTATTAAATATTATATTTTAATGATTTATGATACACTTCTTAATTCTGCAGGGCTCACAAACTTAACATCGCTGAGCTTTAAGAAATGTACTGCTGTTACTGCTGAAGGAACAAAAGCCTTTGCAAACTTAGTTAATTTGATCAACTTAGACCTTGAGCAATGTCCAAAGATTCATGGTGGCCTTGTTCATTTAAAAGGTGTCCTTTTGTCCCAGAATTTATCAGTTATGAGGCATAGCAAAATCACTTTATTTACCAGCTGTTATGTGTTACCAAAACAACTGGGTCATCCCGAGCCTTTTTTTATGTCCTGACATAGGTGATGCTTATCTTTGTTTGTAGTTACTATAGGAAAAACTGGCATACAATCTATTTATTCACATCCAGTTCAATTGTGAATAACTCATAGTTACTGCTCCTGTCTGATGCAATAACATAATTTTCTTTTTCAGGTTTGAGAAAACTGGAAACACTGAATATGCGATATTGTAACTGCATCACAGATTCAGATATGAAGTATTTATCAGGTAAAAGGTCTCCTTGGCTGACTAGTGTAAACCACTAAACCGGTGTATGTTGTCACACATACTGATCTCCAAGGCTAACAAATGCCCTTTTCCTTCTGTAGATTTTACAAATTTGAGAGAGTTGCAACTGTCTCGCTGCAAAATAAGCGATCTTGGTGTTTCTTATCTGAGAGGTAACCAAAAAATAAGTTTCTTCTTTTCCCAGTAGAAGGTTGATTTTGTATTACCTCGGAGGGTTTGACTGCCCAACAATACAGGCTCTTGTGTTTGTGTAGTTTTTTCACTGACTAATTCATGGTTTCTATTGTTTAATAACCTGACAGTTCATCTAAAGTTAGTTCCTGTTTCATATTACTTGTTCATTCATTTCAGGTCTATCCAAGCTAGCTCATCTAAACCTGGAGGGCTGTGCAGTAACTGCCGCCTGTTTGGAGGTTATCTCAGGTTGTGCATCTTTTCCTGATAGAGTCCTGTGCCATCAGTGCTCATTTCTGTGAAAATGTGAGAAGTCCTTGAGGGTATTTTGCTTGCCCGTTGAAAGGTTCCACCGATTGTGTACAGTATAATCTATCACATAGGTTACAATGAGGATATTTAGGCCCTAAGGACCTGAAGAAGAGTATGTTGTGAACTTTTTCACAAGTGTATGTCATCAGTCTTGGGTTTTATTCTATCCTTAGTCAAGTGCCCTCTAGTATTCATGCTCAAGAGAATTGCCCACTGGTGGAAAGACAACAAGGAAGTTTTGAAAAGTTTGCAGCCCGAATTGAATGAGAACGGCAAAGTGGCAGACTAGTTAACCTGAGAGTGCTGTTCTTCTACTATAGGTGCAGCGTGCTGCTCCATGTAAATGATGAGAGAAATTTTGTTTCTTTTGTTGCTGAGAGGTGGAAAATGGAGGTTCATTGTATCATTTTCAAAGGAAGTTGTTGACTGGAGGAGGCAAATGTTTTTTTACAAGGACGCAATTTCTATATGAAGCCTAAGCTTACAATGTTACGGTTGCACAGCTGACTGGTTTATAGAATTCTTTAGTCCTAGAAGTATATTTCTGTCCTATGTGTATGGATACTCTTTTATATTGTAATATTCATGGGTGTTACAAGCTCACCATTTGGACACCAAAAGTTCATTAATAGTCGTGCTATTGCAGGATTGGCTTCGTTGGTCTTGTTAAATCTGAATAGGTGTGGCATATATGATGAAGGCTGCGAGAACTTGGAAGGTAAAATGTTATGCTGATTGCTGACTTTTTGCTGAACCCAATAAGCAAGTGTTTCCTTGTTTTTTGTACTGTAGATGGCTAGCTCAGTAGTTAAATTGATAGATTTTCAATCTCTGATAGGTTCACTTACTATTTTGTCAAGCATACATGTTTGTACCATCCTTTGTGTGATCTGACTGTGTGCACTGTCCTGTTTCTTTGTCCTGCACACCTTTTGTTTAGCTCACTGGCTGGACTTGCAGGTCTTGTCAAATTGAAGGTTCTTAATTTAGGGTTCAACCACATTACAGATGCCTGCTTGGTTCATCTAAAAGGTAAAGACTCTTCATTATTTATATTGATCTAAGCAACAAGTGTGTTGCATATTTCATTGTAAAGCATTATTGCATAAATTTCATAAAACTTGGATCATTATCATTCAAGAAATATAACTGGTATTTTCTGAACATATCAGTATGCCCTTGTTTCTTTCATGCACAAATAATGCCGATAAGTTGAAAGCAGAGACATGCCAGAGAAGGCTCCTTCCAGAAGGATGTTGTACTTTTGGCATGCCTCATTTGCTAATATAAGTACAGTACCAAGTGGAAGCACCTGTTTCTTGTATTGAGTATTGACCCTTCTAGAAATACATCAGAACTTTGTCATCAGTATATACTAAATAATGCATAATGTGGGAAAAGCTTGTTTCTGATATTCTTCATTCCTTCTAGAATTGATCAATTTGGAGTGTTTGAACTTGGACTCATGCAAGATTGGTGATGAGGGGCTATTACACCTGAAAGGTGAGTTTTTGATGTCTTGAGCAATTTCTGCATGACAGTAGCATTTCTTGTTTTCTCCCCGTTTACCTGTTGTTTCATCAAAAGTCGGAGACAAAGAACCACCCAATTAATTGGCTCATGCAGCAAGTCATATTTTACTGTTGTGGAATGGCATATAGTATTATTGCTTTTACCACACTAGTATACAATTAACAACTTAGTATTGATGGTGCAGTATCCTTGTTTGCCTGCAGGAATGCCTTTTGGGATTAATGTGTCTTTGTTTACTGTTAATAACTATGACATTTTGAGCTTTATTGTTGCAAAGCATTAGTTGATACATCTTGCTGTGCTGTAGGCCTTATGCAGCTAAGAAGTCTGGAACTTTCAGACACTGAAGTCGGGAGTAATGGACTTCGACATCTCTCTGGTTTGTTTAAGCTTCTACAGAATGCTATTAGCATCAACTATTGATTCTGCATTAGCTTGTTACATTATTGTGCCTGCCAACTTGTGATGAGATTGGACTTGTATCTGCTGTAACTACCGTAACGTGAGCTCACACACACAGTTTGTTAATCACAGATAGGTGAGCGCAGACAACACTACAATATCTGTAGTTATGTTTCCTCAGCTCGTCAGTCAGATAAAGAGTACATGGTCATTGCATGATTAGTTGCTAAATGGAATTCACCTCTGACAAACGTGATGAGAGAAATGTTGTAATTTTGTGCATATTGATTTCCAGGCATTGTCTTTCTTAGTTTATGTTGTTACCATCTGAGCTGCTTACCTGTATTACCATCAAGTGGTACGTCAAATTGTCAATGCATAACCACTGATCAATATAAACAGTTTGTTCACATAACTCAGAGTTCAGTAATATTTTGCATACATGCCACTCAAAGATGCGACGGAGCTAATAATGACAATTTACAGTGGTATATTTGTCTGTTTGTGATGTCGAAACTGAGTGGCATGTTAGCAAAACAGTCCAAATTGAGTGGTATATAAGCAATTTTCCCTTTACATTATTTGCTGTTTTGAAGAATGCTTATCTTAATGTGCTCTCAATAAATGATGTTTGAGCCATATTATCCATCATGTTAATTAGAATGCTGAAGTGTTATTAACTAGGTTGATGTTTCTGAACTCTTAGCATTGATGTTATTTCGGCTTTTTTAGTTATTGTTGTAAATACACTCAAAACATCATTCAGTATAATTCTTCAATAATTCTATTTCCACAGGTCTTCAGCATTTGCAGAGCATCAATATTTCTTTTACATTGGTTACGGACATTGGTTTGAAGAAAATTGCTGGCTTGAATTCACTGAGGTCGCTTAATCTTGATAATCACCAAATCACAGATAATGGCTTGGCAGCTCTTACAAGTACGTCTCTTATATTCTCCATTGTTGAGATAATGAATAGTGATTCAGTGAAATTGCATTGTTTGTCACTGTTTGCGCATAATTGGGTTTCCTATTATCATGTTTTTAACAGAGTTTCTTACACCTTTGAGTGATTTTATTGATAGGCAAAGGTTTAACATTTTTGCTAATATGTGGGGCATGTATGCTTTTTTTTTTTAATCTTTTTTGGATATAACCTTTTCCCTGAGATCCTATATTTCCACTTTTTAGTTGTGGTGACTCTGGTACCAGTTGGTACTTGTAAATTGTAATAAAAGAGAGAATGGCTTCACAAGGTTATGACTGGGGTTTCCCAGTGCTGCAATGTGTTTTGTAGTGCTTTGGTTGTGTTTGCTCATAACATGGCGTTAGCTAAAGTTTGTCATTTCGTTAATGCAGGTCTCACTGGATTGACACACCTTGATCTGTTTGGAGCTCGTATAACTGATTCTGGCACAAATTGCTTCAGACGTAAGTGTGCACTGTCAAAAGTTGATCCTAGCTAAGATTCTCAATACTTCTCGGGATAAACTGGTGCCTTTGGTTCATGGAACACGCTTATTCACTGAAGATAATAAAACGATGGCACATGGAGCTGTGTGCATTTATCGCACCAAGAGTACAGCATTGTGCTGACTTTCAGAAAATCATAAAACATATGCTATATAGTATTTATTTTCTCAAACCATTCTATTTTTAGCATTGAAAATGACGGCATCCATGTTTGGTGCATATCTTCGTAATATCTTAACCCATTAATGTGAAGGTTCATGTGGAGCAATTGTGAGATTAGTCCCACATTGCTTATTTAAAGTGAGTTGTAGTAATATATAATGTATATTGGATACAAATATAGTACCTCTAGGTTAACCCATTTACACAAAGCGATGACGAAGGTGTAAGTGAGATGCTATGGATGCGTGGGCCCTCTCCACGGTGTGCTGGGTTGAAAAACATGGGTGCATGTGGGACAGTGGCACAGGCTATGCACATGGCGTATACGGTGTGCTGTTGAGGGTGTCCCCTCTTAAAGGAGGGTGAGACTCATGTGGCCCATGTGGAGCAATGGTGAGGTTAGTCTTACATTGCTTATCTAAAATAAGTTGTAGTGGTATATAATGTCTGTTGGGTCCAATATAACATATCTGGGTTAACCATTTCATGAAGAAGATGAAAGTGTAGGTGGGGTGCTTTGCATGCGTGGACTCCACCGTACAGTGGGCTGGGCTTTGAGCGCATTTTGAGTTTGGTGTTGCAATCTTGCTGGGCAATGTGCTATCTTGTGGAACATTCTATTTAGAAGAGTGAATTCTTATTCCCTTTGGAAATAAGGAGTTTGTCGATTATCATTACACAGCACCTAATGTGATTTCCACTGCCTCAGATTTCAAGAATCTACAGTCTCTCGAGGTCTGTGGTGGATTAATTACAGATGCTGGAGTGAAGAATATTAAGGACCTCAAGGCCCTGACGCTGCTTAACCTATCTCAAAATGGCAACCTCACAGACAAATCCCTGGAGCTGATTTCTGGTATGTGTTCTTTGCGCTAGTCTTGGATGAAGCTTGTTCTTTCAACGTGTGCCCTGTCCGCCTGCATCACGTTGGTTTGATCCTTACTGTTGTATTCTGGTCACAGGCCTGACTGCTTTGGTCTCACTGAACATGTCAAACTCGCGGGTGTCCAACGCTGGTCTCCACCATCTGAGGCCGCTGCAGAACCTGCGGTCGTTGTCAGTGGAGTCCTGCAAGGTGACAGCGAATGAGATCAAGAAGCTTCAATTGGCTGCCCTTCCCAATCTGATAAGCGTGCGGCCAGAGTAATCTGGCGTTAGACAAGCACCTGCCTGTAAATAACCACCTCATCCTGCACATATTTAGCAACAACGTGCCCGCTTGAGTGATCACTGATCTGTGTAAAACTGAAAACCTGAAACAAATATCTACTGTGTCTGCGACTGTACTCACCAAAGCTGATGGGAAGGAACAAATATGCTAGATTATCTGGCGCGCTTCGTGGCACCCTTGAATTATATGGAAAGCAAGCGTATAATCAACTCCATAATAGAACATCACAACATTCCTTGTCATTCTTTGCAAACAAAGACTATGTGTTGTAACTTACAATAGTATATTGGAATGACAACCAAATGCAATGGAAGCTTCGATTTTACATGCCTGGACTCTCGAGAGACAAAATAGCTACATTTTACATACCTAAGGACGAATGCACAAGGCACACACAAATTAGTAGTGGAGGTTTTACTATTGCATAAGTTTACATATCTAAAGACAATACACAAACATATCTAAGGACAGTACACAAGGCATTGTCGCAAATTAGTAGTGGAGGTTTTACTAATGCATAAGTGATCCACTAAAATGATCTCTGTGTATAACACACCGTAGGAGGGGAAGAGGAAAAGCGTGCTGGAACTTCAGTTAATGTCATACTGGCTCAGTTTTTTGCCTTGCAATGTACTCCCACTTTGCAAATCCATAGATATTTCAGCAATCAAAAGATGGCAGTATGCTTGTAGCTCTTTATATTAACAATATAGTCATATCAATCCTACAATACAATTATATGGCTATATACTGAATAAATATGAAGGCCTTACCATAAGAAAGAAAAGTGAAAAGATGCAGATATTTGGATGGAACTCTAGCAATACATCACCAATTCGGTCCACCATTCAGGCTCCTTTTTCAGTACATAATGTGGTCTTGTATTAATGAGAAAATGATATAATTTCTGTACATTTTCATTGTAAGAAAATTGGGACAGTGAAAGAATGTTCTTTGCCAAATCGATTGTAGTCCGCTTCCTATGTGTGATTTCCAAAAACTAATTGTTGACGCGAACCACAAGCAGTCAATTATAACTGCAACACATAGGTCAATTTGTAGCTTTTCACCTAAGTATCCCAGGGTTTATCAAAATTAGGGTTTTCTAATGACAGTTAATTCTTCAAAAGTGTAATCATAGTATAAAATAATGATCCTACTGATACCCACTCACATAAAGTTGAAAATAAAAGTTCTAAAATTCCCATAACAGTTGATCATCTATAAAGAAGCTATTTCTATTTGTTACTATTCACTAGTTGCTACGATAGATCTCTCACCAGAGATTATAGTGCCTTTTGCTAGTCATGCGCACCCTGACCAATGGCCGCAACCAACTATTGGTATATCATCACACCCAACTTCTCTATCTTACCATATAAACGGGCGATGCGAGAGACACCAAACATAAGCTAGCTAGCAATGGTACTTCGTTCTCTATGCCCTAATTTTTTCACCACTACGGATAGCTCTAACCCCGCGAATGTACGGATCGTTCTAACTTTTGTGTTAACTACAAACACACTCGTAAACTAATATGCAAGGATACACTAGATCGATCTAAATCACCATGATTACAAAAACTAGCTAAAACGATATACATATTAAAATACTTCGAAAGCAAATATTACATAAAAGCAACTAAAATATATTGAAACGACTAGAACATGATAGATTATAACAACCACTTGAGATTGCATCATTATTACATAAGTTAAAGGAGAGCTCTCAAACCTGTTGCAAGGCTTCACCACTAAAGAACTACTTTAATCTAGACTATCAACTAGAAAAACGGACGAAATTGCACTAGTGGGTCAGGAGAGGATTGCTAGCGCTGATTGGCTCTTGCTGTGCGTAGGTTAGCGCTAGGGTAGCGTGGGTCAGCTTTGGACTCTAGTGCATAGTCATTCACCTCCCTATGTGTATATACCATGTGGACCCTGTCCAAATCTCAGTAGCTTTCATCCAAACAGCGAATTGGTTTCCAAAAATTGAGTAGAGTCCATTCCTTGTCACTCTAGTTAGCAATTTCTTGGCTAACTATGAACATGTAGGCTTCTAGAAAGTCTTCTAGAGGAGGCCAGTGCCAAGAGGGAAAGGGGTGAGCACTGGCTGGCTCTGGGATAGCGTCGATTGGCTCTTGGCATTGTTCGGGTTTCGGCCCAACATGATCCTTTGTTATTCTTTGTGTATTTTCCAAGCATTGTCGGTGATTCCGCAAAGAATATTCCAAAAATACATTCTTCGATTCCGGGTTAGGGTTAGCAGCAATAATCCATAATTTGGGTATTTTCTTACCAATTTACCAGAAATTTGCAATATGAAAGAACAAATAAAATGAGTGCCAACACTAATCAGGTAATTATGAAAATATAACATGAAAGCTATGTGCCCCTCATAAACGATAATAAAGTTTAGTTCCTATAGACCGCAGTACTACACGACAGCCATGTATGTTCAACCTGACCAAAGAAAGAAGGGATAGTATCTATTAAATCTGCATCTCATAAGATGGAATTCGCTTATTCCACTCATCTATGATAGCATGGCCCTTGATCCACCGTAGGGACGCGTAAACTTTGATAGCATGGCCCTTGAACAACCACGTGAAAGAATCATTCATTTATGCATGTTCCAACCATCTAGAAGAGGCTAATGGTCGGTTAGGTCATTTTAATCTAGAACTGATAAAAATCGAAATTGAAAAAATCCTCCATTGAACATGGAATTTTCTTCAGATTCCACATTTAAATCTGGTAAGAACTACTTAGTGTAAGCTCATCCTGCACATAGCCTACTCCTAACATAACCATGGAAAACATAATAATGTCATAGAGCCAATATAGCAAAAATCTATCCGGCAAGGGGGAAAAATCTAGGATTGAATATTACACAATCTTTGTTTCGTAGTGATGCAATGGTTTCGTAGTGATGCAATGATTTGCATTACACTTCATTTAAATTAACAATTAACCCAATAGCTGCGTTGAGGATAAGCAGTTTCAATCACTTGAACAGACCATATAGTAACTGCATATGGGAATGAAAAAATGCAAGTCAAGCATGACACAACCCATCATTTCCTAGTTTTCATTTAGACATTCATGCAAGCAGCTAGTAAACAGCAAGGTAATGCCTCCTATGAATGGTAATTTTTAGCCTCCCAACTTGATCACACATTCAACATGTTGCCTACCAAATCATAGAAGAAAGCATATTACAAAATGTAGAACATAAAATTAGTTAAACGTAATAAGCATGGACTCACCAGAGGAGAGAGAGAGAGAAATTAAAGCAAATGTGACCAATTTTCCATCTAATCATTGAAGGGAACCCAATTTCTAATTGAACTCTTATCATCGCACGAACTGCCATTGCTCCCATCATGACCATCACCATAGAGAACCAAACCATGCAAGGGAAGGAGAGGGAAGAAAGGGAAGGCCTCTCTTCTACCACACCACCATGCCGGTGTGCTCCTCCTCCTGCAATGCTAATGCTCCACTTCCTATGATCTAGGCGTAGTACCTGGTCTTCAGTCTCTGTTCTCCAACAAGGGTCGCGGCCGCCTCCTCCATTGCATCCAGAGGAGTACCCAGGTTTGTAGGCTAACAGCGGATTAGGGATCAACCTGTGCACAATGGCTAGGGTTTAGCAGATCAGGAAGGGAGGAGAAGGGGAAGGGGAAGGTGAGGGACATAGTGCATCTTGATTTCGAGCTCGTAGAGCGCTCGGAGCGACGTGGGCACATGCAGAAGCGAGCACATCGCCACAAAATTGCCCAAATGCTTATGGAGCGAGCAAACGGCTGTGCTGATTAATAACCTCGATGTCGTGCTTCGTCTGCATATGGGATTCTATGTAGCTGTGAACGTTTTTAGACAGAAACCAAAAAACCAAACCGAACCAAGCCAATTTAACTAAATATTTCAGTTTTTAGTTTCTAGTTTGGTTTTTATTTCGGTTGTATTCAGTTTTTAGTTTGGTTTCGAGGGGCGCAGGTGCAAAGAAGGATCGGCTGGCTGGAGGAAGAGGGCTAGTGGCGGCGAGGCGCAGACGTGAGGAGGCGTGTCATCTGCACGGGACAGAGGGCAGCGATTTGAGCGTGGAGGAGGAGGCGGGAACCTAAAAATCAAATCCAGTTGAATACATGAATGTGTGTCGGTCCAAAAAATGTTGGAGAGGGTGGGATTCGATCCCCGACCTCACGCAGCAGAACAAGCGCTTACCAATTGAGCCAACATTGCTATGTTGAAGTATTCTGTGCAACAATCCTATGAGCATTTTGCCCGGGATTTCAATCTTGTCACCAGCCGAAATCCGAGATTTCGTCGAGATTTTGAACCATGATCAGAACTGTGGCATCAGTATGTACTAATAATGCATAATGTGGGAAATGCTTGTTTCTGATGTTCTTTGTTCCTTCTAGAATTGATCAATTTCTGATGTCCTTTATGGCAAAGCATTATTGTGCAAAATTTTATAAAACCTGAATTATTATCATTCATGAAAAATAACTGGTATTTTCTGAATAAATCAGTGTCTCCTTGTTTCTTTCATGCACAAATAATTCTGGTAACATGAAAGCAGATGCATGCTAGAGAAGGCTTACTGCAGAAGAATGTTGCACTTTTGGCATGCCATTTTGTTCATTTGCTAAATATAAGTACAGTATCAAGTGGAAGCACCTGTTTCTTGTGTTAACCCTTCTAGAAATACATCAGAACTGTGGCATCAGTATATACTAATAATGCATAATGTGGGGAAAAGCTTGTTTTTGATGCTCTTCATCCCTTCTAGAATTGATCAATTTGGAGAGTTTGAACTTGGACTCATGCAAAATTGGTGATGAGGGGCTATCACACCTTAAAGGTGAGTTTTCTAATGTCTTGGGAAATTCCTGCATTGCAGTGGCATCTTGTATTTTCTCCCCATCTATGTGTTGTCGCATAAAAAGTCGAAGACAAAGAACTACCCAATTAACTGAATCATGCAGTTAGTCATAACTTACTGTTGTAGAACGGCATACAGTATTATGTTTTACCAGACCAGTCAACATAGCAATATAGTATTGATGGTGCAGTATCCTTGTTTGCCTGTAGAAATTCCTATTGGCCTTAATGTGTGTGTGTAATTTGGAAAAAGCCTATACAACACCCCAAACTTTGGTTCAAAGTCTGTCTGGCACCTCGAACTATGAAGCCAGATATTTGACCTCCCAAACTTTGTAATTCGATTCAAATAACACCCTAATCCGGTTTCATATAGTGGTATTGGCCACGTGGCGTGATAAGAGTGGTTTTGCTACGTAAGATGATACGTTGGGCAAGTTTAAGTTAATGACAGGTGGGGCTCACAAAGACTTCTCTTTCAAATCAAAATAAAGAGGGAAGGAGCTACAGGGGGCTGACAGCTATGGAAGCATGAATGGGAGCTCAACTGGGGAAAGTGCATGTGAGCCCCACTTATCGTTGACCTAACTTGCCAATGTGTCATCCTACATAACAAAACCGCTCACTCATTGCGCCACATGAGTAATACCACTATGCTAAACCTGGTGTGGGTGTTATTTGAACCTGTGCACAATGGCTAGGGTTTAGCGATCGGGAAGGGAGGAGAAGGGAAGGGAAGGTGAGGGACATAGTGCATCTTGATTTCGAGCTCAGAGCGCTTTCGAGCGACGTGGGCACATGCGAGCGAGCACATCGCCACAAAATTGCCCAAATGCTTATGGAGCGAGCAAACGGTCGTGGCTGATTAATAACCTCGATGTCGTGTCTTCGTCGCATATGGGATTCTATGTAGTGTGAACGTTTTTAGACAGAAACCAAAAAACCAAACCGAACCAAGCCAATTTAACTAAATATTTCAGTTTTTAGTTTCTAGTTTGGTTTTTATTTCGGTTGTATTCAGTTTTTAGTTTGGTTTCTGACTTCCAAAACCTATTTCTACCAAAGACCAAATCAA
Organism: Guadua angustifolia; assembly: GCA_036346375.1. NCBI lineage: Eukaryota > Viridiplantae > Streptophyta > Magnoliopsida > Poales > Poaceae > Guadua > Guadua angustifolia. Next base: position 35,504,224 of record CM070506.1, on the reverse strand, counting down.
TCATTTGACATTTCAACCGTTCGACCCACTCAACCAACTCGTTGTTCGGCCCACTAGCTCAATTGGCCAGGCCCCAGCATATTACAGATTGAAGAACGAATCCCCAACCCTAATGCCCCTATCCCCCAATCCCCAATTCGGACCCCAGTCCCTCGATCCACCAAATGCCTCGACCCGACGGCGACAACCATGGGGCAGGGCACACTGGGTGGCATGGGCAAGCAGGGTGGCACCCCCGGCCACCGCAAGCCTGGTAGCGACAGCATCAACCTCAAGCAGCACAAGGGCCTCGAAGTGGCCACGCGCCTGCCCCCTTGCCCCGCTCTCCAAATGATGCCACCACCACCTCCTCAAGCTCGAGCACCTCATGGAGGATGAGTTTGTTGCCTCGTAGGCGCACCCCCATGAATGACAAATTCAAGGTCGACGACATTAGTGGCACCCCCATGAGTGTTGAATACCTTGAGTAGATTATCAACGAGAGCCACACCATTGTCTCCTCCATCGGCCCCGAGTACTATGTCGGCATCCTCTTCTTCATCAACAAGGGTTAGCTCGAGCTCAGATTCCTCATGCTCAACAAGGTAACGATCTGCATGCTCGCCACAGATCCGCCTGACTTAGGGCTTAGCATGTCTCTCGATCTAGTCATTGACCCAAGCCAATTGATATGTGTTCATATGTTGTGTTTAGTGAAGGACCTGTTTTGTTCATATTTCGGTTACCCGACAAACCAAATTAACCGATCTGAATTTTTCAGCTAAATCAATTCAGTTTTTTATTTGGTATGAGAAATTTATTATACAGTTTTCAAAAACCGAATTATTTTTAAACCAAATAAATTGATCTGATTTAGCTGAAAAAAACCAAATGCCTACCCCTGAAACTATGTAATAGTTCGTGTAAATAACCGGTATTTGTCACTAAATTTATTTGCTCGGTGGTACAATCCTAGATTCCTGGCAATAGTTTTATTTTAGTTAACATCTTGAATAGTCAGTGGCGAAGCCAGAATAAAAATAGAGAGTGGATTCAAAGGACTAGTCTAAATTGAGACAAACATATTTAACAGCCTATGTTGTGTTCTCATTGGTTCGAGGGTTACTACTAGTAGTTGATTATTTGAGAAATGCTTGTATAATATTTGCTTGTCAAACTTTTGGAAATATATAAACTACCACCAATCAATCAAACAAATTGGCTATTGTCTCTATTTAACCTATTTACATAGTTACAATTGAGACGCCCTCTCTCTCTATATATGTTTTCCGCGTGTGTCTAGAGTTTGAGTCTAATTTTTCAGGCAGCAAACGAAGTTACCAATTACTAAATTAGCATTCAACAAGTAGAGGTCCACCAAGCCACATAACCGTAGGTCACTACCTAGCAAAGCTTCTTCTTCCTTCAACCGTGCCGGAGTGCATGTGTATTTGCCAACGCTATGCTAAAAATTGAGCACCGATGTTAAAGAGGGGTCCTTAGAGTTCGACGTCTAGAGGGTGGGCTCGAGCTCAACGAAGCCCCTGTTGGCTATGCCGTTGTGGACAGTTACCATCAAAATTTCACATACCACTTTATATTACAGCCATGCTTAACCATCGGACGCTCGCTGCTTGGCACACGACATCCTCAACCTCAGGACACCACCGGCAAGACTTCCTACGCTCGGTCAATCGGTGGCCGCGACACGCCCGCCCGACCAACCTCGTGAGCGGCTTGCACGTCTCGTCCGGACCTAGCCTGATAACACACACGATTGTGTCAACCTACGCCTCCTCGGCGCTAGTTTCTTGAGCTGTTCCACCGGTTTCAATTTTTAGCAACCAACTTACTTCCGAGAGATTCACTGATAACATCAGAACTTCTGATGCAATTATCATGGTAAACACATCAAAACCAGCCAAAATGGAAGACAATTGTCAAGGTTTCAAATCTTAAAGTAATGTCTTATATGGGGTTTAATTAACAAATAAGAATAATACAGTAAGTACATCTCCCAGTCCCAAGAATACAACGGACACTATTTACAAAGACTTCTCTTTCAAATCAAAATAAAGAGGGAAGGAGCTACAGGGGCTGACAGCTATGGAAGCATGAATGGGAGCTCAACTGGGAAAGTGCATGTGAGCCCCACTTATCATTGACCTAACTTGCCAATGTGTCATCCTACATAACAAAACCGCTCACTCATTGCGTCACATGAGTAATACCACTATGCGAAACCTGGTGTGGGTGTTATTTGAACCGGATTGCAAAGTTTGAGGAGTCAAATGTCTGGTTTCATAGTTCGGGGTGTTGGATGGACTTTCATCGAAAGTTCGGGGTGCTACATAGCCTTCTTCCTAATAAGTATGACATTTTGAGCTGTCTTGTTGCAAAGCATTAGTTGATACATTTTGCTGTGCTGTAGCCCTTGTACAGCTAAAAAGTTTGGAACTTTCGGATACTGAAGTCGGGAGCAATGGACTTCGTCATCTATCTGGTTTGTTTAAGCTTCTGCCAAATGCCATTAGCATCAACTATTGGTTCTCTTTTTCTTTTTTCTAATCGCTGATGTTTGAGTAGTTCAGGAACTATTAGCTTGTTACAGTATTGGAACTATTAGCTTTTCACAATATTGCTGCAAACTTGTGATGAAATTGAACTTGTGTCTGCTGTAACTAATGTGAGTTCACTCACATAGTGCCTTAATCACAGCTAGGTGCACACAGGCTACTCAACATTATCTGTAGTTATGTTTCCTCAGCGTGCTGGTCAGATAAAGGGCACATGGTCACTGTATGATTGGTTGCTTGATGGAAATCACCTGTGACGAACGTTATTACACAAATATTGTAATTTTGTGCATCTTGACTTAATGGCATTCTTTTTCTTAGCTTATCTTGTTATCTGCCTACCTGTATCATGTTCAAGTGGTATGTCAATGCATAACCACTGATCAATCTAAACAACTGGTTCACAGACCTCAAGAGTTTAGTAATGTTTTCTGAACTTGCCACTCAAAGTTTGAGCGGTAGATGGCTAACGCTGACAATTTACAGTGGTATATTTGGCTATTTGTCATGTCAAAACTGAGTGGTATGTTAGCAAAACAGTCCTAATTGAGTGGCATATAAGCAATTTTCCCTTTACAATATTAACTGTTTTGGTCTTGTTAAATATTATACGAAAAATGCTTATCTTAATTTTCTCTCAATAAATTATATTTGAGCCATACTATCCTTCATGTTATTTTTAAATGCTGTGTTAGTAACTAGGTTGTTGCATCTAAACTCTTAACATTGATATTATTTACTTTTTTTACTTTTGTAAATATGCTCAAAACATTATTCATAATAGTTTTTCAATTATTATATTTTCACAGGTCTTCGGAATTTGCAGAGCATCAATCTCTCTTTTACATTGGTTACGGACATTGGTTTGAAGAAAATTTCTGGCTTGAATTCGCTGAAGTCGCTTAATCTTGATAATCGCCAAATCACAGATAACGGCTTGGCAGCTCTTACAAGTATTTCTCTCACATTCTCCAGTGTTGTGATAACAAATAGTGATTCCGTGCACTTGCATAGTTTTATCACTGTGTTTGCACATAATGGGGTTTTCTATTATATATTTAACAAATTTTCTTACACCTTTAAGCAATTTCATTGACTGGAAAAGGGTTAACAGTTATGCTAATTTCTGTATAGGCTTTTTTCGTCTTTTTTGGATGTAACCTTTCTCTAATATTCTGTATTGGAACTTGTAAATTGGAATACAAGAATGTTTTTACCATGTTATGGCAGGGGTTTCCCCGGTGCTGCAATGTGTTGTATAGTGCTTTGGTTGTGTTTGGTCATAACATGGCATTAGCTAAAGTTTAGTCATTTGGTAATGCAGGTCTCACTGGATTGACACACCTTGATCTGTTTGGAGCTCGTATAACTGATTCTGGCACAAACTGGTTCAGATGTAAGTGTGCACGGTGCTTTTGTATCATCGAATATGCTTATTCACTGGAAGATAATAACGATGGCACACGGAGCTGTGCACTAATGTGGCACCAAGAGTATGGCACTGTTCTGATTTTCAGAAAATCATAGAACATACGCTATCTAGTATTTATTTTATCGAACTCTACTATTGTTAGCATTGAAAATGACAGCGCCCATAGTTGGCACGTATCTTGTTGGGCAATGGGCTCTAGTGTTCTGATTTTCTCTGACCATCTTTGTGTAGCATTCTATTTAGAATAGTGAATTCTTTCCTTTGGAAATAAGGGGTTTCTCGATATTTTTCATCATCGCACAGCACCTAATTTGGTTGCTACTGTCTCAGACTTCAAGAATCTACAGTCTCTCGAGGTCTGTGGTGGGTTAATTACAGATGCTGGAGTGAAGAATATTAAGGACCTCAAGGCTCTGACGCTGCTTAACCTATCTCAAAATGGCCACCTCACAGACACAACCCTGGAGCTGATTTCTGGTACAAGTTCTTCGCTCTCGTCTTGAATGAATCTTGTTCTTTCAATGCGCGTTGATCTCACACGCGAATGGTATTCTGGCCACAGGCCTGACTGCTTTGGTTTCACTCAACGTGTCGAACTCGCGCGTGTCCAACGACGGTCTCCGCCATCTGAAGCCGCTGCAGAACCTGCGCTCGCTGTCTCTGGAGTCCTGCAAGGTGACGGCGACCGAGATCAAGAAGCTTCAATTGGCTGCCCTTCCCAATCTGATAAGCTTTCGGCCAGAGTAATCTGGCAATACGCAACTGCATCCCCGGATCCACCCGTAAATAACCACCTGCTTGGAGCAGGCCATCCTGTACATATCTTGCATCAATGTACGCGATTGAGTGATCTGTATACGTTGGTTTTGTGAGCTTCCGTGGCTGATCTGATGGACGCCTGCAACACATTTGTGCTGTCTGTGGCCGTAGCAGCCAATGCTGATGGGAAGGAACAACTGTAAATATGTCGTGCTTCCTCTGCATGTGGGATACTATGTTGGTCGAAATAGATGTGATGTGTCGCTAAATTTATTTGCTTTGTGGTACAATCCTAGTATCAGTTTTAATGCCAGTTTTACTTTAGTTTAAACCTTGGACAGTTGCCATCAAAATTAGTATTTGAAGTAAAGACCTACTGCTTCCATTTAACACCAAATCCGGGTTTTTATCGGTAGTTGCATAAATGAAACTGCATGCGACCTACATGATAGTAGTGGTTAAAACCTAATCAGATGATACTTGCAAAACGCAAGAAGTTAAGCAGGCTGTCAGTGCACCAATTAATACCACAGCACTAGATGGTACTGCTACCCATTTAGAATTAGAGCATGTACAAATACAATGCAAAGTGCTTAAAGAGGGACTAGCCACATCATCAAGCATCCATGTAAAAGTAATTTTCTTGGATACAAACATTTCTTTCATGGGTATTTAGATGATATATTATCTATCAATTACATATAGTTACATACATAAGCATCTGCTAAGCACCGATGATTAATTAAACATCAATCTTAAGAATAAGAACCTTATCTGTCCTGTGTGACAAGAAAAATCAGTATTTCATTGCAAAGCATCCCTCTAAACATTTGCATTATACATGCTCTTAGGATGCTCCTCTTGAAAAATCTGAAGTTAAGCTGATCTGCCGCCTGCAACAACATAACATAATCCATTAAAAAAAGCAACATAACATATTGGAGGAGGTGGCCTTTGGCTACAAATTGGAAAAAAAAAAAAACTGAGCCTCTTGGCATGGCCCATACGGCATCTGGCATGTTTGGGCTGACCCATGCGGCGGAGGAAATGGTTTTAGTCTGCGAAAGTTCGCACAGTGCGTCCAAGAACATACAAGAAATTCTCGAAGTCCTCTAAAAAAGGCAGTTCCATCTAAAAAGAACATCTCAGAAAAAAAAAGAGCATTCAATACCCAAAAAAAACGCATTCAAGGAAAGACACGTGACAAGTTGACAACAACACAAGCCAACTTGCAACTAATTACTGAAGAGTGAAGAACCTCATAAGTCAATAGTCAGAGCAAAGCTTACTCTTAATTTGTTCAATCTCGCCCCATAATGTTATTACGACCAGGTGAGATAACCTGGGTGGCGGCGGCTTGCACGTCTCGTCCGGACCTAGCCTGATAACACACACGATTGTGTCAACCTACGCCTCCTCGGCGCTAGTTTCTTGAGCTGTTCCACCGGTTTCAATTTTTAGCAACCAACTTACTTCCGAGAGATTCACTGATAACATCAGAACTTCTGATGCAATTATCATGGTAAACACATCAAAACCAGCCAAAATGGAAGACAATTGTCAAGGTTTCAAATCTTAAAGTAATGTCTTATATGGGGTTTAATTAACAAATAAGAATAATACAGTAAGTACATCTCCCAGTCCCAAGAATACAACGGACACTATTTACAGCAACTATTGAGCTACATGGTAGGCTAAGCTTCGGCCACACACACGATATTTACGGCGAAACCTTTCCGGAACTCCGCAGTGCACTACTTGCGGACCCTGCTCATCTCCTGAACACGAAGAGAACAATCTCAAAACGGAATAGAACACCAGACAGGAAAAACTAGCTTTATATGGTGTAAAGTTTGGCAAGCGTACCGTGAGATAGAAATTCAAGGCAAAGGAAGGGTCTAGCGAGGATCAAGACTCAATTAGAGCAGCATCTGTGGAAGCGAACACTTTTTACAGTTCAACCAGCAAGACAGCACCCCCATGGGACCTGGTGTTAGAGGCTGACGGATATCAGTTTCGCGTCTTTGCAATGCCCTCAAGAACTCCTCCGAGCTCAGGTTTCCATCATGATTTGTGTCGAACACACGGAAAATGATGTCCACCACTCTATCAGTTAAGTCAACCTCACAAACCTATCACACAAACAAAAACGGAAATGAAATTAATCAGAAAATGTAATAGTACTAATCATAAGATTGGACAGCTAGAGCATCAATTAGCAGTCCAGTAAACAAATACTAAAAGAACAGAAAGAATATGCTAATCATTTGGTCAAGCAAAGACCAAAAGACGCTTCTTTTTGCCTAACAGACAGCTCAAAGGCTTGAGATATCAAAATGGCATAGACAAATATGGCAAACTTAGTAGCAAATCTTACATGGTGTGCCGCACGCTTTAGATCCTGCTTCGTCAACAGCCCATTTACTTTCCCATAAGTAAAGATAGCCATTGCCAATGGTTCCAATTTTCGACGCAAATCAGCAAACGCTTTAAACTCCTAATTTTCCAGAAGAACATCCATGAGAATAACAGAGAAAATAGTTCTGCAGAAAAGTACACTTACGACCAACACGGCAACAAGTCAAACCTCAAATGTGATGCGCAAGTCCTTGAGACCAGGGTCATTGCCCAACTTATCAACTCTATCAAGTAGCTTGTTGATGTGATTCATGTCAGCAGAAGCAACCATGGACAATGCAAAATCTTTTGCTGGGATGGTTTTAGATGACTTCACATCATAATGACTGAATTCCAGACGAATAATCTGCAGAGAAATGAATCAAGAGATTGAGAAATATAGGGAGTCCGAGAGATAAAGAAAAGGAAAAGTGCTGCATAATTGCTATTGTAATGTAAAATTAGCTAGATCGAAATACTTAGTTGATAGTGAACAGTTTACTATGGAAAAAAGCTTTGTTCCCAAGAAAAACATAGAAAAGACAAGCAAAGGGCATGTAGAAAAGGTGTTATTTAGATTTTAACACAACACAAAACGTCTACTTTCTAGTACTAAATAACAAATAAATTGTATAGACTGGTTTTTCCTTTAGGTACTTTGATTAAATGAATATTATCATTACGTATTGGCAGCCTGTTTACAAACATAGTTATAGCCTACTTAAAAGGGATAAGGTTCAGCCAACTTTCTGGAAACGACGAGGTTGTGTGGAAACAGTGAGATGTTCGGCACCACCTGTGGCAAACATATGAATGCTGTTTGTGTTTTGCATTCACAAGCAGGAACATGTATGTGATGAAAAAGGAGATACTTGGTTCATAATGTAAATGCATTTTCCTTTTAGGTTAAGTCATGAGACAACTTTGTGAACAGTTCATCAGATATGCATTCATGAGAAGTCACGTAGACTGTCTTTATACACAAGAATGGAAGAAGCGAATCACCTCATCATGTAATTCCTTCAAAAAAATTGTAAACTTGTCAAAGTGTAGAGGTTCATTCCCGTCATTGCCAAAGAAGTACTCGACCAGTCCACCATTTTCCACAGACTGGCCAACTTTAAGTCCGATACGTAAACCATCCCTATGGGTGGCTCCTTGTCTGTTATAGGACCGCATCAGTGCCATTATTTTCTTGAACTCTTTTTTGTCTATCTCCCTGAAAATGACAACAGATAAGGACAACAAAATAACAGAGAAGAAGCAGGCCAAAATTTGTTCATACCCTTCTTTACCATTGACTAACAAGTCAGATGATTGAACATGCTCATAAAGAGCAGGTCTTTTTTCTGGACGACAAGAGAAATTAACTGCACGCGAATGGTCACAGGTAAACAACAACATAGCACAAACAAGACAATATTCAAATGTACCTTGTTTATGCATAACTCATAAGAACAAAGGGGAAAACATACCTTCAGCAGCTTCAGCAAACAAAACATATATAAATGGTTAAAAAAAGAATTATGAATTGAAGCCACTAGACTTGATACATAGACACAAACTATTGGCTTTTCTCTTGCCCTATCAAGAATTATGTTCAATGATTGTTTTACATGCAAACGGAATTGTAACAGGTTTATTAATTAAAGAGAAGCTGCATGGCAGATGCATATCATTCTTACAGCAGGAACATATTACTAAGACCGAGTGCAGCAGTAGAAATAGAACTCACCCGCTGTGGTCAACATCAAACATTTTGAAGGCTGCACTGAAGTTTGACTCAGGAATGCTGAGTAATGTCACAAAAAAGATGTACCTGTCAAAGCCACCACAAACTTATTCATCATCAAGCAAATTGAGTAATAGCTACTTAAAAATTAATGCTAACATGCAAACGATGAATCAGGTTGCAAATGCCTATGGGATTGCACCATGACTATTGAGATATACATCGTGTTCGATAGCCAAATGGATCTTATACTAACATCTAGAAATGTCGAAGTTTAGTTCATATATGAGCCCTATGGCAATATTTAGGGAAAATTGCGAGTCCGACAATTCGAGTATTCTGAACACCTCAAGTGATTAAGACACATCATAATTCACTTACTCAGCAAAGGAGATAAGGCCATCACTATTCGTGTCGAACAGCATGAAGAACTTGGATGGAGCACAGTGCAATTCTCCAGGGCTGCGTTCACCCCTTAATCTCCCCTCCCGAACTACCTTCGATTCCGATGGAGGGAAAACAGGAACTACTGCTCTCATCAAGTCGGCGGGCAGCATGAACACTTCCCCGTCCGGATTTCGCACAGACGCGAAATATTCAAAGATCTATCCGGAAGAACGGCATAATTAGAACACCAACAGCATACAAATCAAATTGCGTGGAACTGTACTAAATGCAGCACATCATAGTTTACCTTTTCAGGAGGGCTGAGCAGCCGTATCCGTTTCTCGTAATTAAAGAACACCCTTCTGCGGTATGAGTCTGCAGAAAGAGCAGAGAAAAGAGAAGTGATCAAGTCGTCACGCCACTCAAATTTCAGCAACTTTATTGAGCAGATGAGTATAAATACAATTAATTAGGACTTTGGAGAAACAAATAAGCAGAGACGCACGTATTTAGCGGGTGCGTGCTTACGTGCTGTTTGATTAACAAAAAGCAGAAAACGTCGGAGACATTCCTATACACACAGGGCCGCCGCATCATCAAATTTGGAAATTTGGATCCAGTTGGCTCATCGCTTATCCGAAACTAGATCAGTTCTGCGGGGACAGCACCTTACCGATCGCGAAAGCACTACCGATTCTTGAAAGAAAAAAAATAGCGTGCAAACAAACGATCAAAAAAGGTAGCCGCAACACTAGAAAAGCCACTCTTGCAGGGAGAAATCATGTAAAAGCGCGTAGCCTTACGGAGCAAAGTAACAAAGAAGTAAAGCAAGCAACACGGAACAACGGCGGCGGTGGCGGCGACAACCAACACGCGAATCGATCAGACGCCGTGATGAGAACCATCTAGAGCGCGACAAACAGAGACCGTGCAACGGTAGCAAATCGGGACGCTCACCTCCGAGCAGGAACCTCCTCCTCTTCCCCTGCCGCTCCTCCTCTACAGCGACGGCGCCGGCCCCTGCCCCTGCCGCGGCCACCGAGATCTGGTGGGCCGCGCCGTCGGCCGCCTCGCCGGAGTCGGCGAACGACGGGGGCATCAGCCACAGCCCCAGCCCGGACCCGGCGACCGCCACAGCGACGGCGGCGAGCACCGACTCTCGGCCGGACGCACCCGCTCCCGCGGCGCTGGAGAAGGCGGCGCGTGCCGACGGCGCAATGAGCCGCCCGATGGCCGATCGGAGGAAGGCCGCGCGGGGCAGCGGGGCCATGGCCGTCGGATTAGCGGGGGCAGGGGCTCGGCGTGCGGCGGAGGGGCGGTTTATCGTAGATAACGACGAGGTGGTTACGGGGGTGGAAGAGGAGACTCCTGTGTATCAGGGGGGAGGAGGCGGCGATGCGGCGATGCAGAGCGGAAGAGGCGAAAATGAAAGCCGGGAGCGAGTAGGGGACGCGTCGTCGTTGCCTCGTTGCCGGGCCCCTTTTAATCAACTTTCCCGGGCTATTTGCTACGGCCACCATAGGGCCTGTGCTGTGTACACCACAGAGCGTCACATTTTGCACTTTAGCTTTGCATGATGCTTTTGCATGTGGGTAGCGGCGGAGTCAGGTTTTATATAAGTCTCGGATTAAAAATGGATGATTATTTCTATTGTTAAAAATTACAAATATTTAGGTATAACAAAAATATAGCATAAATACATAATTTAAAATAAATTTGAATTCCATATTTAATATTCAATAAAATAGATAAAATATGTCAAAATAATATAGCATAGAGGAATGGTAGAAAAGTTAATACCTAATTAACGAAAATTTGATGCATCTGAGACTATCATATCTTTATCAACAATAGAACAAGAACCTGAAACTGTCAAAGATGAAATTGTATCTTATTACGTAACTTAGTTTTGACAATGTTCGTAGCTGAGAAAGCTTTTTCTACTGTTGTGATTACAACGGGCAAAATCAAGGGCAATTCAATAAGGCGATATACCAATGAAAAAACTGTGTGTCTATCGGTCTGAACCATCTTCACACTAAGATTACCAAGGTCACTACAACTTAAAAAATCTGGATCAGCTCTCACATCAGCAATGAATGTCTCAAGTTAGTTCTTAACTACTATACAATCATATTAGGAGAAGTTAGCAGCATACATCTTAGCAAGTTCAATTAGTTTGTCTTCATCAAAGTTGGCAAAAGAATTCTTTGGATCAAGACAAGCAATACATTTCAATAACTAAGTAGATCTTTCAGCAAAGTGATTATTTAACTCGACAATAATTTGATCAAGCATCACATTAAATATTTCATTATTGAAATGATGGTAGTAAGTTACCAATTTTCTGCCACGACCCCTCGAGCGGCTCCTAACTGTTATTGTATCCGACATATTTATCATAATAATGTTATGTTGGAGACAAAATGTCTTTACCTCTTGAAAGAGCTCATCCCAGCCATGGCATCTTATATCATTAATTTTTTGCAATATAGTTCCAACCAGTCCTATAGTATGAACAATGTTTGGATCTTTCTATTGCAAGTAATGTGACAGATCATTAGTTTTACCCAATATTCTGACCATAAGATGTAATATATGCACAAATTCAAAGATTTCCATTTGTCGCAATAAACCTAAAGCTGTGGTTTTTTGTGTTGTATTTGTTGCATCATCACATACGTTCTCTAATACCTCAAAGACTGCATCCCACATCAGGAGAAGACGACACAAGGTTTTGTGATGTGAACCCCATCGAGTATCCTTGGTGTTGCAAGGTTAGTTTCTTGGTTTTTCCCTCTTCTTGTAAAAATTTCACCGCTCTCTAATCTACACACAAGATTATCATAGTGTTGTTGGGTCAATTGATTATGTCTCTTACAAAAACTATTAACAATGTTGACAATTAAAGTTGTGTAGTTAAAGAAATCCAAGATAGAAGAACAACACTTGGCAATGAAAACAACCACTAATTGCAATTGATGAGCAAAGTAATGTATATAAAATGCATATAGATTTTCATCTAATACCCATCTTTGTAGCCCGTGGAATTCTCCTCTCATATTTGATGCGTTATCATTTCCTTGCCCTTGTAATCTATGGATAGATAAACCATGACAAACAAATATAGCATCCAAAGCTACCTTCAATGAAGTTGATGCCGTGTCATTAACGTGCTGAATCCCAAGAAATCTCTCTATCACCTACCCTTGTTTGTTGACATACCTACATGGAGAAAGAAGCTTAGTATTTTATTAGGGCAAGAAGTATAGTTAAAAAGCTATCCAAAAATTCCAAATAGCGCATACTAATCTCAAAATCACAGCTATTCGTTACTTGATAGATGCATCTTGAGGCTCATCAACAAATATGGTAAATTGTCTATCCCCAATATCATCCATAATGGTTTTAATGGTCTCTTTTGTACATGTTTTGCACAACTGCATTTGTATTTCTAGCGAAGTTATTAAATGGTTCTCAGGAGCACTATCTAATCATTTTGCAACATTTTTATCCTTCTCTTTATACCATTGCAACATCTCTAAAAATATTCCTCTATTGTTTGATCTAGAAAACTCGTCATACCCATGGAAAGCAAGAGCTTGCAATAGAAAAAACCTTGTAACACCTAAAATAACAGTAATACAACCCAAATATTCTTTCTCCTTCTTCTTACTTGTATTAGCCCATACATGTGTGATACTCTACCTCTGATTTTTAAAATCCACATAATATTTTCTAACTTTATTATGAGCACTATCAATTTTACCAACATATTTATCAAAAGATTGAATCGCATTCTTCCAATAACTAAACCCCTCCTTTCTATATGCATCAATACCAAAGTTTTCAGGTTTTCATTGCTTAAACAAAAAATAATAAAAGCAAAAGGTAGTATCTTTAGCAACACTATATTCCAACCAATCATGCCTTTTGAACCACTCTTCTCGAAAGCTTCCTTTATGATTTCCTATAGATTCCATGTAAACTTATAACCTTTTAGTTGACATGGTCCCCGTAGCAAATACTCTCTTCTAGCACCACCCTAATGTCCACATCGAATTCCTCAATTGGTTTCTGAAGCCCAAAATCAACAACAATGTCTTCCAAACTAAGCACAACGCGAGGGTTGTTTTGTTGGGTATTACTAGCTGTAAGATCGAGAATGCCGATTAGAGGGGGGTGAATAGGCGGTTTTAAAAATTTATCTCTAAAGATCACTATGGCCAAAACCTAGAATTAATTTAGAAGCGTAAATCAAATGATTTTGATAATTAAGACCTAAAACCTCTAAGCTTACTGTGTGCACTAATAATATAAGACTACATTAAGGTTTGCAATCCTAGGTTGACAAGCAACCAATTTAATTCTTAGAATGCAAATTGCAAGAATGTAAATGAGCAATAGAAAGCAAACCATAATTGACACACAATTTTTACCGTGATGTTCGAAAACTTGCCGTCTCCACTAATCCACGTTAAGATAAGCCCAAACGAATTAGACCGGCTCCATGAATTAAACCAAACACCTTGAATCCACTAGTAGTAGCACTTTTCCACTCTGGGTAGGTGAGCTCTAACCTTCGCAACTCGCTAGGCCTTCTCACAAACTTCTTTGAGAAGATCACTGGACCACGACACCTTCACACTATCTAGGTGATAGCAAACACTAAGAGTAATAGGTCAAGCCTCTTGCTTGATCCTCACCAAATGCAACACATGCATAAGGATGCTCAATCCTTCTCTAGATGCAACACATGAAACTAGAGACTTCTCTCATTGCTCACAAAGTGCAATACATGCATAATGTAGAGGAGAGGCTCAGACTAGCTCAAGAAAATACAAATCAACACCAAAGAGATTCTACATAAGAAACTTTAAATCAATTTCTTCTCAAATCACTCAAATATGGCTCTATGAGCTATTGGGATTTTTTTCTCACAAGAATACCTCAAATGGGTGCTAGAGTGATAGCAAAAATCTTCCCATTCAACCTCATAAAACCCCTCAAAGAAACTAGCCGTTTGTGGACAAAATCAAAAACATATGCAAAACATGGTGCTACTGCCCATCTAGGACCGATAACACCAACCCTAGGCTCAACGATTAGTTTCGTGCATTAAATACACCAAAACAAGCTATTAATACAGTACCCTGGCGCTACCGCCCATCTAAAATCGGTAGCACTGACCATTTAACCCAAAAACACCTATTTGAAAAATAACTATTGCCTTTTGGAGCGGTACTGCCGCTGGGGCGGTGCTATCACCCCTGTAGGACCAGTAGCACCACTCAGATGGTACTACCTGGGTGGTAGCACCACTGTTTCAGCAACTAAAATGATAGTAACTTTTTACTCCGAAGTTCGATTAATTTAGATGATCTTGGACTATATGAAAAGCTTATCAAGATGGCTAAATTTTTCATCTTTTTTCAAGATTTAAGTAACCATAGATATTTTTAAATATCACAGAAACTTCAATATAGCCACTCAAGTCTAACATCTGATTTTTCTCAAAATCCCTCACATAGACTTGATCAAGAGTGTGACTACAAGCTAACAATAGTTAACAAGATTAAATCTTGAGCCAGGTGATGATCAACTCATGATCAAATTTTTTTATAAAATGCATTTACAAAAACTAATCACATGCTCCAAGATCAAATACGTGAACACCAATATTTTGCAAAACACATTTACAAATATAAATCTTGCAAACAAGAGCAATCAATATCATATTTTTGATCCATGTGATAATCAACACATGATCAAACTAATTTGCAAAACACATTTTTAAACTCTAGTCACTTACTCCAAAGAATTGCACAAATATCAACTTGTTTGCAAAACATATTTGTAAATATTAAATCCATACACATAAAAGTACAAAGAACACACATGAACTCAAATATGGCTATGTGATGATCAACACATAATCTCTAGTAATTTATAAAACACATTTGCAAACTCTAGTCACATAGGGATGGCAAAAATACCCATGGGTCCGGGTATCCGTGGGTACCCGACCCGATGGGTCCGGGTCTGGGTCCAAATTTGGACCTATGGGTATATTATTTCGGGTCCGGGTCCGGGTTCAGGTCCGGGTCTCATTTTGGACCCGTGGGTACCCAGACCCGGACCCGTTTACTAGAGTTAGGGGCAAGTCTGACATCCATCCTGCTGCAAGTTGGGGGCATTCGCAATATCCAATCTATCAATCTGAAGAGAAAAAGGATCTGTCTCACAATTTAAGCTATAGTCAGAGGACAGTTGTCCTTCCTTTCGATTTTTGAGCCTGGGAAGCGAAGTGCACCAAAGGCACCCCAAGTCCCCATACCGAGAAGCCCCACACGCCAAGTCCCCATACTGAGAAGCCCCACACGCCAGTCCATTCGCGTGCGGATGGGCCACGCGATAGCACGGCTTGCGTCAGCAGACTTGAAATGCAAAACATTGCGTGTCAGTGCGGCATTGAGTTCGAACGCACATGCGTGAACCGTCCAATGCCGATCGGATGGCGGAGCCCCGCGTGTTGACTAGCCTGGGTTCCATTCACGCGTGGCTGCCCCACGGCGTCGGACGTGTCTTGAGGCGAGCGGCTCTATGCATGATTCGAAACCGAAACGGGTCTGGGTACCCGTTCGGGTCCGGGTACCCGTCGGGTCCGGGTCCGAGTTTGGACCCGTGACTGACTTCGGGTCCGGGTTCAAATTTCGGGTCTCGGGTTCGGGTCCACGGAGGCTGGACCCAGAGGTACCCGGACCCGTTGCCATCCCTATAGTCACATGTTAGAAGAGCACTAGCATGAACTTCAATATTTTGCAAAACAACATTAAACATGAGATTCTCCTATTTATAAAACACATTTGCAAATCAAAACTCCATGTAAAGAACATATCAATAAAATTGCAAGCATGTGCTACAACTATTTGCAAAACGCATTCGCAAATATTTGCTCTATGCAAAAACCAAATCAAGAGAGTGTGAGCTAGAGCAAGTGGGATTGAGATATCAACACAATAGTACGGTAACCTATACTAGCAATCCGGTCTCCTAATCAAACACCTAAACCAATAAAAGACTAGAAATACATTTTTAGCCCTAAGCTAGTTATACCTTTACCTTGTGCAACCACTTGGAGCTTTTACTTGATGACTATCATATCTCTCCAAGTTCAGATCTTTGTCTTGTTCATCAACATATGATGGACTCTCTTCTTTTCGGGATCCATTTTTGATACTCATCAACACATGATGACATCCTTCTTCCCGAACCTTAACTTGATGACTATCAACACTTGATATCATCCAAAGCCTTCATCTTATTGGACTTAACCTATATTCACAATCTCAAGGAAAAGTTAATTCAACAAACATGGTTGTCCCAATCATCAATGCACTCCATTAACACATAATAGATGCCACAAGATCCTTTGATCTATTCCTTTGATGATTGACTACAACCCAAAGACAAATGATTAAAATTTATATGTCCTGAGTATATTAATGCTACTAAAACTTCGTATACTCAATCACTTTTGATTATCCTTAATCAATAAATAACACCATCAGCACATGATGGAAAGCCTAGATCCATTGATATAGTTTTTTTAATGATTAAACGACAACTGAACACAATTTAAATTAAATTTAAATTGTTATGAGTATATTTTAACTACACAAGTTTCACATACTCAATTCAATGGGTTTCAAAGTAATGATCCAATTTATATAGAGGGATGTAAATGGATCAATACTATTTAGACCATCAAACATAGAATAAACTCCTATAAATGTGTGCACATATAAAATTGAACTTGAACCAATATGCACATATTTAATTTGAGATTGCTTTGGAGTTTATCCTATATTAACATGAGTATACTACAACCACACATGTTTTATATATACGTACTCAGGAATTTGTTTTGAAGTAATGATCCTTTATAAATAGAAAGAGGTAAAAGATCAATACTATTGAAACTTTAAGATTAAGTATAAACTCTCCCTAAATTTGTGCATTCATGTATGTATGAAATTGAAAATATTATGCACATCTTAAGATTGAGACTACGGTGAAGTTCATCCTTTATCTTGAATCCAAGAAATGCATTTAGAAATAATAGAGTTGTATTAGATGCATAACTTTGGGATTTTCATTTTTCAATGAGATGAGACTAAATAAAAGCATACTCAATAAAAAAGTTAGTCTTATAGTCAATATGATCATGAATATTATATTCCAGGGAATGCAACAAGATATGATAATATGAACTCAAATGTTTACCTTTGATATTTCTATCTTTTTCATCCAAAGAGACTAATAAGGGCTAAGTTCAATAAAAGAGTTAGTCTCATAAAAAGATTTGTTATTAATTAACAATTGACACTAATTAATATTATGATTATCAAAGAGTTAGTCTCAATATTAGATTTGTCATTAATACCAAAACCAAATTAATGGAGCTTGAACTTTCACTAACTCCAGTTCCTATTGTTTTCGGAGGGGATTGGTTGGATTATGACTATGACGGAAAATAAGATGACAATGTCTTCTACCTCTTCATCATGTATTTTTATTACATCAAATTGAATTCAATCAATTAATCATGAAATGTATAACTTGTTCAAATCGGTGTGTTTGAATCTAGCAATTAAAGATAACTACAAATGAAACCAAACATTTACACAGCTAATGGATAATGTAATTGACAACCAACAAACAATTATTGTTCTTACCATGTTTGATGTTTGGATAATAGCTAATGGCTAATGCAAGTGACAAACAATAAGCGTATAACCAATTATTACTAGTTCCATTTACACAGTCATTCACAAATTCACAAAGCGTACTCCAATACTCCACAATCTTCAGTTCTTCACAATTCACAAAGCATAAGTGCATAATCAAAGCTACCATTAACCAATCAAATGATCAATCATTATCATCCTATTAATTTCATCATCTTCATAGGTCCACATTCCACAAAGAAAAAAAAAAGAAAGGAACAAAATTTATCACCTATTTACCATTTCACCTCCACTATTGTGATGTCGTCTATCCACTTATAGACCTGCTGCAACTCTGGTTGGAGGCCTCCTTGACCTTGCGCGTGGGTTGTAGCTATCATGCAAGGGCGACGGCCGACGGGCAGAGGCCGAGAGCGGGGGTGCTAGCCGGCCATCAGGCGGGGTCTGTGGGTGGGAGCGGTGGCCATGGGCGCTTGGGCAGGATCTACCTCTAAGGCCCTAGGCTCCAGCGGTCCAGCCTCCAAGCTTCTAGGCAATGGTCGAGGGCAGGGGTAGGATGAGGATCTGCAGGGCGAGAGTGGTAGTCGATGGGTAGCGAGAGCGACTGCTGGCTGGCAGGTGGGAGCAGTGGGCATGGGCAGCATGACGCGGTGACGGGTTGATGATGCGATGAAAAGCTCGGCTCAGGGGAGCGCTTGCTACCGTGAGACTGGCTAGGGCGTCCTCCTGCCTCTGGCCGGGTCAAGCTACACTAGTGTTGGGCTGGACTATGCCGTGACTTGCTATGTAGATGCTGGGTCGGATTGGGGCATGTGACTACCAGGCCTCGGGCCCTATTCTACAAAGACTGCATTGCTCTACTTTTATTTGGGTTAGGCCTTAGACCATGGCCCCACTGGCCCGAGGCCCAACTCCGCCCTTGCATGTGGGGTGTAGCCTGTCCTCCTTTGTGAGAAAGCTTTACGAATGCACACGAGCTCGAGTTAAGGTTATTCATCGGGATTTTTCATGATGCCTCGGTAGATCTAGATGCATGTGGCATATGTTGAAAGACAAATACTGTAACCATAATAGTAGTGAAGAAAGCATCTAGCTAGCAATGTTTTGTCATGCACTGCCATATGCCCTGGTGTTGCAATGTGACGATTCACGATTGATTGATCCACCAGAATAGAATAACAACCCGCATAGCACTATTATGCGAATGCCTTTTCCACTGTTGGTTTATTCCATAAACAGCATTCGAGATCGATGCTTTCTCAACACCTCCAATCTTTTTTACAAATCTAATCTCATATGAACATAATTATAAAAATAGTTTTCTCTTCGACCTCAACAATACTGACAGATAACACGTATCTCCGACCGTGCTCATACACCACGATAGATCCTACCGAACTACGGTAGCGCGACAGCGATGGGCTCACTAGCCTACCAAGCATTGGGTCCCAACTCGGCTGCACCTCTCGAGCTAGCAATGCTGGACAACACTTAACCACCTAATTAGCTTGAGTGATTACTTGACTTAATTAGGTGAGTAATTAATTAGGTGATTACTTGAGTGATTGAACGTCATACCGAGCAATAGTAGCTCAGGAGGTGCTGCCGAGCACCAAACGCTCGGTAGGCCAGTGAGTTCGTCGCTGTTGCGCCGCCATAACTCGATAGAATATATATGGAAGCTAAATTGTAAAAGGAAAATGTAAGGGATTGGAAAAGCGTTGAAACTACATTATTCTGGTGGGCAGTAGGTTTCTAGGGGAGAGGAAAAATCAGTGGACTGGGAACCAGGTGTATCGAGTGCTGCACGGTGCCATCAGATAAATGTTGTACGAGAAAATCGATAAAGAGATGTCAGTATGCCACTGATATAGGTGAGAGGTGCTTTTATATATTACTATTTAAAAGTTATATAAATATTAAAATATAAATAAAATGTAGATAATGATTACTTGCTCTTTGTTTTGCTTTAAGATTTGTATAATATATATTGATAGTGTGATGCATATTAGCACTGCTAGCGTAGATTTCTCATGAGACGGCAGTCAGGTCTGGTGGGGCCGTATGGGCACACTAGCACCACCGGCAGGCCTGCACTAACCGATTCCCGCGTCCCTCGACAGACAAAACAATATAGAGCCGCTCCACCCTTAGGGCCTGCTTGGAAGCCCGGTATTCAGCCCAAAACCAGTGTAAATTACCGGCCCAAAAATTTTTTCGAGCTGGGCTTAAAAGAGGCGCTTGGATGGATCGGTAGCCCAATTACTATCCGTCCGGTTTGGTCCGAAACGGTCGGAAAAAATGTCACGGATCGGAGGCAACATTTTCTTTCCGAGGCTTATCGCGAAGAAGCGCTCACTGCCTCGCTCGCAGCTGGCGAGTCGCGTCGTCTCTCTCTCGAGGAACCCTAGAAATCGACGGCGGCGATCTCGACGGCAGCGAGGGCGACTGTGGCTGGGCGACGACGTCGAGTGCAACGGCAAGGTCCCCTACCTCATCCCTCTATTTGATTTTGATCCAATCGGTAGCTATCTTGTCTCACCTCTCTCCAATCGCTAGGTTCATCTTGAGAGCGGCGGCGACGGCGGTCCGACGTGAGCGGCGGTGACGGCGACGCGACCCAACATCTTGCTAGCTTCTCTTCGACAACAGTTCAGAAGATACCTCGGCGACTTCATCTGCCTCACCTCTCTTCCCTCCACTCAGGTTCGAATCCTATTAGGTTGGGCACGTATATAGCGTCGATCGGTCTCTGTATCTTTGTTAATTTCTTGGATTTGATGGCATGGGTTGGTCTTTGTTCAAGGATGAGATGATCCTTCCTCATCTGTATATAGTGTTGCATCCATAACAATGACATGAATCTTGTTCAGTACATGCTCATCCTCTCTGCTCGCTTGTGATATGATAGTGTCCTCGTGTTGCAAACATTTACAAAGTCTTAGATTGGAATTGGCCAGATAGCTGTCAGCTGCTTGTTTTGCTTGACCTAATTGAAGCTGCAATAATCGTTGTTTAAAGATGAATTATCGGCAGTTCCTTTTGGATTATACAGGTCAAGTGCCACATGAAGCTCGCTGCTTCGATGTTTTTGTTAGCAAAATTTTAATTTATCTTCAAATACCATAGTAGTCGTTACTCATATTGTTAAGAAATAATCCACTTTGATATGCACTGATACCACTCAATATGCATTAATCATTCTTCAATTAGTACTGTACATAATTAGTTATTTGCATATTTTTTTTGTTCTTCTTTTCATACTTGGTTCTTTGTGTGTTTGGTGGGTTTTGATTTCTGAAGCGTGGATAGCCTCAGGTATTTGATCATTGTGAATTTGTGTTGACATATGAACAAGAAGAGCGGTCCATATGAAATGGTGGATATATTGGTTGCTGTCACATTCAGTGTGTTGCGTTAAAAATATTCCATTGAAGGGCATGAAGAATGGATAATAGAATTAGACTCATCTACTGAAGGTGTCTCATGTTTCTTCGTTTGCATTGTTCAAGTCTGGTTCAATCCTTGCAAATTGCTCTTTAATAAGATTAGTGGGATCATCTTGTGATGAACAATATTAGCCTGTGGCCTCTGCATCTTTTGGAATATTAAGTTAGTGGCAAGCAATAATGAAGCAAGTTTTACTTGTGGAAAAGACAATTCAACACAACAATAGCTATCCATAACAATACGAACCATATCGATGCATCTGGTCAGTATTAGTCTGCTCCGAAGCGATTTATCCTTTCATGTGCTCTAGCTTAATTGAGTACCTCTTCTTGTTTTAACTTTTGGAAATTCTCCCATGTAGTTTTTACCCAATCATCAGAATGTTGTCATCTATTTGAGCTCTTTCCTGTTCTTGTGTGGTTTTAACTTTTGACTTGTTTATATTCTCTTTCTAAGCAGCTTCTTTCTAAGCAGCTTCTTATCTCTGCATTACTGTGCTCAGTTTTTAGGACACCTACAGGCTCAACTCCCCAGTAGGTGCTCACTAGCTTGAATCCTTATAGACCTGTAATGAAGCATACATGCTGTATTTTTGTAGTCATATTTATAGGCACCATTCTGTAGGCTAGTAGAGCTGCATGTCATTTTATTAACTCGCTATTTGTTTATTGGTTGACAATTTTTCATTTCTAAAATTTAAGGTTCTTGAGTGCTAGTTGATATGAAAGACCTTACTCTTACTGACTCCGAGGAAGAGGAAGATGACGATATGATGCTACTTATTTTGCCTGCATTATATTCAGCTTCTACCATAACTAAAACTCCATGTCATACATCAAAGCTTACTGGAGCAGAATATATTAATGAACTTCTTGAAGGTCATCCAAGCCGATGTTATGAAAATCTTCGAATGGAACCCCACATTTTCCAAACACTCTCAGACTATCTTAGATCAAAAAATCTTTTGCATAATACAAGAGGTGTTACCGTGGAAGAGCAATTAGGCATTTTCATGTATATGCTTGCACGGAATGCCAGTTTTCGAGCATTGACCGATAGATTTCAGCATAGTCCTAAGACTATACATAGGCATCTTGGGGCATGTTTTGAGGCGATCACTTCATTGACCTATGAATTTATCAAGCCTCCATCCACTGAGACTCATTGGAAAATATCATCAACTCCACAATTTTGGCCTTACTTTGAGGTACATGTAATCCATGTCAATTATAATTTAGAATTTTACCCTCTCATCTTAGTCCTCAATTAGTAATAAGGTCTTGTTTCTTGCGAAGCGTATAGGGGCAATAGATGGTACTCATGTCCCTATCACAATGACGGATAGTGAGGTTGCTCCATATCGAAATAGAAAAGGAACTCTTTCTCAAAATGTGATGCTTGCTTGTGACTTTGATTTGAATTTTGTTTATGTTTCTCTTTGGTTGGGAAGGGTAGCGTCGATGCGGAGTGTTACATTCGCCATTAAATCTGGATTTCAGTACCTAGGGCAAGTACTATCTAGTTGATGGGGGCTATGCAAACACACCATTCTTTCTTGCTCCTTATCGAGGAGTCCGATACCATATTAAGGAACAAGGACAGGCAATTGCCAACCAAGGGACTATAAGGAGTTGTTCAATCTTCACCATGCCCGCCACGCAACCATATTGAGCGTGCTATTGGCATCCTAAAGATGCGATTTCTGTCTTAAAAGTTGCAACATTTTACCCAATAGAAACTCAAGTGAAAATTCCAGCGATATGACTCGTTGCATAACATAATCCGGAGCCATAAAGGTGATGAACAATGGTTAAGTGATCAAACAATGAATATTTCTTCAGATAAATTTGTGGATCTACCGAGTGGAGATGAACGATACAGAGATGATGTTGTACCATTGAACAATGAAAGGAACGTAGGTAATGCTTTCAGAGATGAGATTGCAAAGAAGATGTGGGCAGATTATGAAAGAAGTAGGAGGAGGAGAGTACAAAGGAGATCTCATTAGCAATTATGATAAATCTTTGTTTTTTACTTTATTTTCTTTTATACTCGTTGTAATGAAACAGAACAATTTATCCGATGTCATACTTTATGTTGCTTGTCTAATTATTAATTGTCACAATGTACTTATGTAATAAATCGAACACTGTAGTTTTATTTGCCATTTATTCGTACTATTTACGGTTCCTCGTGGTTTATGGTTTATCTAAGGCTTTATGGCAAATAGAGCAAGGTGGACGTCAAAGTATGAAAAAGGATTGGTTGATGTACTTCTTGAGTTCAATATTTCTCACTATCGTGGTCAAAATGGATGGACTTCAGAAGGTTGGAATAGGATTGTGAAGGATTTCAACAGACTCTTTCCAGAAGCAAGACTTTCTAAAGCTCAAATTCAAGATAAAGAGGCTCAATTGAAGAAAGACTACAAAGCAATTAGATCTATTCGCAATCGGAGTGGTGTCTCATGGAATCAAAATGCATCCATGATTAACACCACATCTGAAAAATGGGATGAGATAATCGAAGTAAGCTTCTTGTTTTTTAATTGTGAATCTTCTTTGTGTCCAATTAGGATTGTGCCAGTCGCTGGTCCTTTTACACTATGACACCCTGGGTCCGCCTCGTTGGGTCCCAGTTGAAGGTGAGCCGTCGGTTGTGCCAGTCGCTGGCAAGGTCAACGTCAATAGGCACCGGGGCGCCGGTGGTTTTGCTCGGACGGAGGAGGCGACGTCGGACGACCACTGGAATTGCTACTACCAAATCTAGAAGATCACAAATTCGTGGGGAGTCGTGCCACTCGGGCCCAGATCCGACGCAGTGGACGCCCAAAACGAACCCGTATCGAATGGCATTGGCATGGATCTGGTTGGAACATGTTTCTAGTGGTGGAAATGGGTTACGTATGATGGATATTTTTTTATATTTTAAGTTTTTTTAAATTCACAATCGGATACGTATTAATTGAATATAGATACGGATCCAGGTTATTTGGGATACGAATACGGGACGAATATATGATGAATTCAGATCGAAAATGAATAAAGATATACAGATAATATACACATATATAGAGTAATATATATTGAATTAAAATCATACGAGTACATGATTATAGTAACAAGTTATATATCAATCAAACTCAATAAACGTTATAGAAAGAATATATTAATTGAGAATCAATAGAACCAATTAATTGTTAATATAAATGGGCTGCCATAGAAAAAATATAATGAAAATGAGTTGGGTTTTACTTATATCTGAATAGAAAAAATTCGAATATCCGAATAGGAAAAATCCAAATATCCGGATCTCGTTCCGTATTTACTGGACATTAGATACTTCAGATCCGATCCCAAACCCAGATTTAAGTATCCGGATCCGATCGGATAGTTAAATTCAGTCCCGAATCCAGTCCCAATCAGATCCGATTTCAGATCGACCAGGAGATATCCGACTAGTTTTCACCCCCTAATGTTTCCTATGCATGACACGTCATGCAACGAATAAATTACACCAAATTGCGCTTTAAGAGAGTTGGAAAATCAGGCTAGCACGGGACCACTGTCTGCCAGCGGCAGAACTCGAAACGTTCGACAAAGGTATACGCTTAGTATAGGTATCTTTGTAGCTTCTTAACATTATAAATTCAATATATATCCGAAATTTGTTAAAAGTACAATACAACTAGTTCCAAGGTTATAAAAATTTGAAACTATCAAAATCGAAATCAATTAAATTAACAAATTTAGTCTATCAAAGAGATAATCTCTTAGTATTTTTTATATTTTTTTGAAGTACCCACGCATACCCAACGCTCACCTAGAGCTGGCCCATGCATGGCTTCCATTTCGTTTTGGATTTGAAGTGATTTATGGGACGACTTGGAAGTGTCACTTCATGGTCCATGAACACCAGCTTTTGATAGTTTTCGGCCTTCCATATGTACTTGGTTGAGAATGAAAACTTTCATAAGGATTTCACATTACTGTATTCCTGGTAAGTGCAAGACGCCCCTTCAGAATTTAGAATACAGAAGATAGAATGCATGAACTGATGGCACTCCTGGTATTAGGGCGGTGGAATGCCAGAGACATATTCTCATTGTACAGCATGCTCAAACTTCCTGACGTACAAGAACTGCCAAATATATACGCACCCCAAGTTTTCGTCCAATTGTAGCATCAATAATCGGTTGTATGCTAGTAACTAGTAGGCTGGCAAGCTTTACAGAACAGTAACAAATGTAATAAAAAAAAAACTCTACCATACAACAGGGATGAATCAAGCAACCGTAGGGCAAGGTACAACACCATAAGGCAAACTATAGACAACCAGCTGGTAATTTCCTCCAAATCATTTGTGTTATCGTGCTCAAACTTCAATCTTTTACCTCTTGATGCTATCGTATATGCCATCCATCAGTGCAGCTGCTGTTGACTCCGAGGATGTCTGAACGATCCGCTGGCATAGAGCATATGATAAACCGGCTTTATCCTCGCTATGAAAAGTACGCTCACCAGGGTTCCACAGCAACACACGATGGCACAAACGTAGAATGTAAGCCTGAAACAGTCAGGTCCAAAGCAGTTTGAAGGTTCCAGCACACCCGGGTGCTGCTTTACTGCCTCCTTGTCATAGATATAACCGGCAAGAAGAGCTGAGAAAAAGAATGCGCCAAGCGGATTCACTAACAGCATGAAGTTGTACATCAACCCGAAGTCCTTCAGTCCGAAAAGCTCTGAGACAGTCGGTATCATGACGGCAAACTGGACCCCGTAACATACCCCCAGGAATGTAGTTGAAACATAAATCAAGCTATGAAGACCAGTTGCAAAGAGGAGGTAGGTTATCACCATTATTATTTGTGTGCACATCATCCAGAAAGGACGAGGAAGCATTCTTGACCTGCAATACATCATGTCTTAATCAACCTTTTTTTCAGAAGTGTCAACTCATAAATTATTTTGGAACGTTCCAACAAACAAAAGAATCCAAAGAAATGTGGATAAATGAGTGTTCAAAACAGATGCAACATAACTGATATAGATCAGTGACCAGAATGTCTGAGTAGCTCATCATGAGTAAGTAGAAATGTTCAAGTAATAGTGACTTAACATGGAGTAATATCAGTATATCACAGGCAAAGAAACCTTGTTGCTTCAGCTTACATTAGCTGCTGTGTACTCTTACTGATGCATTGTTAGAAAATGATATAAATAAAGTTGCTGCAAACCAGTTATAGAGAGCTGACCTTACAAAATATTCAGAGACAGATCCACCAAGTATACGACCAGCGAAGTTGCAGAAACTGAAGAGGCACAACAAAATAGTCGTGTCATCAGCACCAACAGCCATTCCAATCTGAGCCAGGTTGTTCAGAACAGTGACACCAGTGCCAACTCCACAAAAGTACACAATGAACAGTAGCCAAAAATCTGCTTTAACTAAGGCTTCGAGGAATGTGAAATCATCCCCCCTTCTTGGCCCTCTTTTCTTTTTCAAATTCACTGCTCCCTCACCCTCAGCCAACAGGAGATCCACATCAGTAGCCTCATCAGAATCATTGGTGCCTGTAACAAGTGTTGTCGAAGTGCTACCCAGAAGTGGTTCTGAATTATCTTGATCTGGACCAGACAAACTATCAGTTGAATAAGATGGAGCAAGGGTGCTGACCCTTTCCCCTTTTGGTTTGTTTGGATAAAGTGTCATCTTTATTGGTATTGCAAGTGGAGAAAGGAGCAAAAGTATCATTATACCAAACAAAAGGTAGGTAATAGTCTCACTTAATTTTAAAGTATCGCCAAGTATTGTAGCTACCACAAGATATACACCGAGAATCACACTAGAGATTTGTGTGAACATGAAATGGCTGTGTTCTGTTGCATTGTCCTCGTCCAACGATGGAATGCAAGGCCTAACAAAATACATCACCACAATACATGCAGTGGGGATCCCCAAAGCAAGCAATAGCAAAAGGTTTGTGGGTGAATTCTGAAGCATTCCATTAAATGTTTCCGTGTAGACAGCAGCACTAACAGCAACATAACCCTTGATGAGACCAGCAACAGTTCCTCGGCTGAGAGGAAAATTCCTCATGTTGGTCACAAGCGCAGCAGTGCCCAACCATGCACTGCTATTTGTGCCAATACATAAAGCTATCCACAACTGCAATAGCATTCACAAAATATGCAAGGTATAAAAGACTAAGCTCAAAGTATGAGATATAAGAAGATGTATAAATAATCTTTTATACCTAAGCTCAAAGTATGAGATACAAGAAGATGTATAAATAATCGTATATGGATTATTCATCAAGCTACCAAGTTAATCAGAAGATAACTTATATCAAGAGGAAATTTGTTGTTTTATGAATTTAGCCAAATGGGAAAAATTGTAGCAATATGTCATATAATGAACATTTGCACACTCTCTGCATTATGAATGCATTTTGATGGTATCGACCCAACTTTACCTTTTAAGAATGCTTGTACTTTACTGTCTATATCAGAAATATTCATGACGCATGTCTTGCTTGTCTGATTTACTAGTCTAGAAACAGTTTAAAGAGTTTGAGATTCAAATACGTCCAGATTCTGGCCCAACTGAAATTCAAAATATTAGAAATCATTACAGGCAATTTCACCCAACATTCAAAATATGATAGCGGCACCTTACTAATGCTTATTTTGCAGCTAATTGTATTTCTTGCAGGAAACTACACAGTTTATGAATTGCTTCATGAAACAAAAAAGGGTTTAATTTTATTCAAATAAGGTCATTTTGTTGGCTGAGATTTTGAAGAGAGATAATGATAGCAAAGTGACTGGTGTTTGGATGGAAATTTTGAACTCTGAACTCAGAAGTATCAAAAGTTGACTAGCAATTACAAAATCATTTGGCCAAAAAATAATAATAAAACGGCTGAATAAGGCCCTGTTTGGCAGAACTCTGCTCCCAGCTTCTACGGAGTGAATCTGTGAAGCTCTGCCAAACAGCAGTTTTCTGAGAATCGCTCCCAGGGTGATTCCCGTGAAGTGATTCTCCGAAATGAACTAGGAGCTGGGAGCTGAAAAAAGCTGCTTCTCCTGATTCACTCCCAACAAAGAGTCAGTTTCTCCATAGAGTTTATCCTATAGATTCGTTAGAGAATCACTTTCAGCGACAGAATCACTTCTCTCAGAGAATCACTTCTAACAGAGAATCAGAATCAGAGGGAGCTCTACCAAACAGGCCCTAAATTACTCTCTGCAATACCAGTATCTTGATGCAATTAGTTAAATCTTGGTTCAAATCAGTGCATCAGTTTCTTACACAAACCTAACACAGAGAACAGGAAAGTAGGTATAATATCTGTCTGTGAAAGTATGGAAACATTCATCGGCACAACATGCACAAACTTTGGCTTGCGTTAAGACTTAAGACATTCAGGGTCACTAGGAAGCAAGGAACATGCACAAAAAGTCGGCTACACCAGAACATAGAAATCAGTAAAGCACACTGGTAAGTGATGCATGGACTTCGCCGCTCTCATTTGGCATGCTTTTAAAATGTCAATGCGTTTTTCTAGTGGGTATAAAATCGAAGGTTTAGGGGTTTTATTGACTTTGATTGAGTTTCTTTCTAAGCCTACCCTAACTTGTTCGGGACAAAAGGCTTGGTTGTTGCTGTTGTTGTATCTTCATAATTAACCTTCCAGTGGTCACAGCCACAAATTGAATGCCATCAGAGCATTGCTACCACAGTTGGATGGTCACTGAGGCTACCACCCTCTTGAGCAACCATCGCATTTGGTAAGCCTAACCATAATGGCTCAATTGCCAGACAATGCATCCAGGTTTGAATTTGATGGACCCACAGGTATGTAAGGGTCAGCCACCAGCCTACCATAGCTCAAGCATCAATCACCACATCGCTAGTGCAGCCTTGTAATGTCACTGCATTGTGCTCCCAACACGGTTGAAATGCTATCACCAAGCAATAAAACTCTCATGTTTCTGTTATCAATTGCACGTATACTGGTGTTAAGGGCAGCTGGTGTGGTTGCTGCTTCGGCTCCTTGCTCTTATGTTGTGATTATATAGGTTTTGACAGCCAAAGTACTACAAAATTTCTCCAACACTAAGATCACTTCATGACAACTAGCAAACTACAATATTTCTCCATAATGAATATTACTCAGACACCAATAGGTACAAACCCTCCTAAACAAGATAACACCCCAACAATTTCATTCACCTCAACATCTGTAGCATAAGTGGAATTATTCTCTGCCATAATGTAACTAATCCATGGAGAGATCTTCATGATATGCCAAAAGTGTAGAAAGAGGAAACCACTTTCAAGCAAAGTGTGGAGCGTGAGCATCTCAATTAGATAACAACCCACCAATTTCATCTGTCCAAAATGTGTGGCAAATCTGGTTCTTGTTCTCTATCATGAAGAAGCTCAGTCATGGGAGAGATTTTCGCAATAAGCTAAAGAGCGTAGAGAGAGGAAACAACCTTAAATAGCTTATGAGAAATCAACAATCACTTTCAAGCAATGTGCAGAGTATCTGTACCATCAACATTTGTTTACAGTAATCATGCGCCTTATGGCCTTTTTATTCTTCTTTGACAACTCCTCATTTATGGCATGATCATAATAATATATGGCTTGCATTTATTATGAATAGCACTTGTATTCAATATGAGGTCAAAGGGCCAATATATATACATGTACAAGAGAGTATAAAAGGAAAGTCTATATAAGGCAATAGCTATACAAGGCAAACAATCTCTATACAAGACAACTAGTAATCTCGTATATGAGGTAATAAGGATATTGTTTAACACCTCCCCTCAAACTCATGGTGGATCAACAACATTGATAAAAGCTGTGCTAAGCTCTAGTCTCTGTCTTCGTGAAGAAATCTGCCAATTGAAATTCTGAAGACACATACTAAAGAGTCACAACCTGATCTTGTACCTGTGACCGTATGTAGGAAGCATCAACGCCAATATGCTTGGTGAGCTCATGCTTCATTGGATCTTGAGCAATGCTAATAGCACATGTACTGTCAGATAAAAAAGTAGTCGGTGTAGAAACAGAAACACCAAAATCCCCAAGCAACCATCGTAGCCAGGTAACCTCCGCTGTCAAAAGAGCCATAGCTCACAACTCAGCCTCGCACTCGAACGAGAAACTGTTGTCTGCTTCTTAGTCTTTCAAGTAATAAGAGAACCGCCAAGAAAAACATAGTAAGCAGAAAGAGACCGACGATTAGAGTGATCACTAACTCAGGTTGCATCAGAGTAAGTCTAGAGCTGTAAAGAGCTGGAGCGAGGAAAGAAAAGACTGCGAGAGATAGTTTCACAAAGATATCATAGAACACGAAGAAGATAATTATAGTGGAGTTGTGTAGGAGCAGAAACGAATTGACTCAAAATATGAACATGATATGATATGTCAGGACGAGTGACACCAAGGTAAACAAAACTCCCGACAAGATGGTGATAGCGAGTTGGATCCTTAAGAGGATCACCATCAGTAGGTTGAAGGTGAACATTAAGCTCCATAGGAGTCTCAGCGGTACGTTGATCAGTGAGAGAAGCACGATCAAGAAGATCCTGAATATACTTCTTTTGGGATAGAGAGAAGCCCTTAGGTGTAGAAGAAACTTCAATCCCAAGAAAGTAGCGAAGAGAACCCAGATCAGACATAAGAAACTGCTCGCTAAGACACACCTTCACAAAGGCAATATACTGGGAGTCATCTCCAGTAATAATCATGTCATTAACATAGAGAAGAAGAGCCCGTCCATGAGGTGAAATGTGAACAAAGAGCGCAGGATCATAAGCACTAGCAGAAAAGTCAATAGCAGTGGCCACAGAAGAAAAACGCTCAAACTAAGCACGAGGGGCTTGCTTGAGCTCATAAAGAGAGTGACGAAGGCGACAAACCATGCCCTCAGGAACAGAATACCCCGATGGTGGCTACATAAAGACCTCACGTAGCTCACCATTAAAAAAGGCATTCTTGACATCAAGCTGAGAAATAGACCACCTGCGAATAGAAGCCACCACAAGAAGACCACAAGAAGAGTGCGAACAGTAGTCATATGAGCCACTGGAGTGAAAGTCTCATCATAATCACGACCATGCTTCTGTTGGAAACCACGTGCCATGAGACGAGCCTTATAGCGCTCAAGAGTACCATCAGAGCGAGCATTTAACCTTATAGACCCACTTGCATGTAATGGGACGGACACATGGAGGAAGGGGCATAAGATCCCACGTGTCAGTGCGCTCAAGGGCAGCAAGCTTCTCTGCCATCGCATGCTGCTATTCCTGATGAATAATAGCCTCGCGATAAGAAGTCGGCTCGGCAAGAATAGCACCAGCAAAGCCAAGGTGCTCAGGAGGTCGAATAGACTGATGATCGCGAAGAGCGTAGTGAGGAGGCACAGAAGAAAAGGACTCAACAAGAGAAGATGATACATTAGAAGAATCCTCAACTCGTGGACGACGAGTGTAGTATAGAAGATAAGAAGGAACAATGTCAGAAGAAACAGTTGGAGAAGACACAAGAGGTGAAGACTCCTGTGGAGAGACCGGTGAAGGAGACGAGACGCCAACCGTGGAGAAGGAAAAGTGACAATAGGAGTATCAGGAAAAGTCAAGAAAGAAAGCAGTTCGACAAGAGATGCTAAAGTGGAAGAAGGACAAGGGTAGAAGGGACAAGACTCATCAAAAGTAACATCCCGAGAGATCCGCATCCGTCAGCCAATAGGATTCCAATAGCGATATCCCTTGTGCTCTGCACTATATCCCAGAAAAACGCACTCAACAGACTGAGCAGTCAACTTGGTGCGTTCACGAGGTGCAAAGAGGACATAGCACACGCACCCAAAGAGGCGAAGACTAGAGTAATCAGGAAGCATGCCACAAAGACGCTCTACTGGAATCCCACCCTGAAGAGCAGAAGGCTGAATATTTATCAAGTAAGTGGCAGTGGAAACAACCTCAGCTCAGAAATGAGGTGGAACAGCAGAAGCAAGTAAAAGAATACGAGCTGTCTCAAGAAGATGTCGATGCTTGCGCTCACCTACACCATTCTGAGCATGAGCACCAGGACAGGAAAACTGAAAAAGAGTGCCCTTCATAGCAAGAAAAGCACGAAGGGCACCGGACAGATACTCCCCTGCTGAGTCAGCACGAAGAACTCGAATGGGAGAATCAAACTGAGTATGGATCATAGTGACAAAATTCTTATAGATGGATAAAACCTCGCTATAAGAAAACATAAAATATATCCAAGTGTGACGAGAGAAACTGTCGGCGATCGGGATCGCCTGACCGCAAAAGTGAAGAGGGGTGTTAGTGTGTAAGGGACCCAATTCGGACCTTGCTCACCGGAGGTTTGCGTTTGCAGCGTAGAGGTCGGAGAAAAACGACAGAGAGCGCGACACAACGAGTTATACTGGTTCGAGCCCCCTAGGCGGGTAATAGCTCTACGTCCAGTCTTCTCCGGAGGCGGAGGAATTCACTAATTGTGCGTACAAAGAGATGATTACAGCTTGAGCCTGAGTGCTCTGTTTGTGTTTACTGGTCTATCGCTCATGAGTCCTCCTGTATACATGCCTTGCGAGGCCTTATATCCTTCCTAACGTTCCTAGAAACGGCCGGGAGAGATTCCCGGAGATCATGGCCTCGCATGCCTTGAAGATGGTCAGAATCGCCTGGATTAAGCCGCCCACGCCGCCTTGACTCCTGCATTCTTGGATCTGTAACCGCTTGGGCGCGTGCTCTGGGCCGAGCTAGTCCTCTCGAGTGAGTCGAACGCTTGCCTCGATCATGAGGTCTTGACGCTCCCAAGCCCTAGGTCGTGAGGAGTCCGCGCAACCAGTCTTGGTCGGCGACGCCACTCTGAGCTCGAGCTTGGACCCCTGTTGACCGTAAGTTTGACTTTGTCGGAAGTTTCTTGACCCTCGTCGGCTAGCCCCGAGGCTCAAGGTCGGAACAAGGTGCTCGGGGCGACCTCGAGCCTCCGTCTTGGATGGAAGAAGCGATCTTCCGGCTTCCCGGGGCCCAAGGTCGAGGTCGGCGGAGACCGAAAAGGGCTCGATGATGGACACTGGCAATCTGGGCAGCCTACAGACCACCAAGAGTCATTCGTCAATGAGGAAAATCCGCTGCTGTTACTGGGTCGAACAAGGGCGAAAAAAGCGGGCAAGAGACCGCCCGGACGACAGAGTGACGACCGGACTCCAAGGAAGCCGTACGTCGAGTGGGGCGACCGTGCTGTGGCCAGTTCTCTCATGGTCGAGCCCCCGAGTTTGTCAGTTTTGCGCAGTCTTCTTCTTTGGCATCTTCTTTCCTTCTGCAGCAGCGACGTGCTGCGGGCGCCGTCAGGAGCTCAGGTCCTTGGGGGACCCAGGGGTTCCGACCTTCTGCACCGAACGACCTGGAGCCATCGCGGGCCTAGGGACCCCAAGCTCGGGGTATCCGACGAAGGGACGCCGCCACACCCTCGGGACACCGAGATACCCGCCATCCCTTTGCGAGACAAAGGTCGGTGACCCAGGTACCTATCTTTCTTTCTGCCGCGTAGTTTTTACTGCCTTTAGCTTTATAGTCTTTTCTTCATCGTAGACCTTGAGCCCCCGAGCTCAATGCTCGCCCATCCTGACAACGCCCGTTGCCCAGGATGAGCCCGAGTCCGAAGAGGAGGGGGCCACCTTTGGGATGGTGCCGCGTCGTTCATCGGGCCAGGGCCACATCCATGTGGGCCTCAGAGCCGGGTCGCGGTCGGCGAGTCCGTCCAAGGTGTCGATGACCCAGCTGCGGACGAAACCTTGCGAACGGCCGATGAAGACGAAATCAATGACACCGGGGCCGCCGAGGCCAGCGCCTCCCCTGCCAAGGCCTCCTCCGAAGATGGCACCCATGGCGCCCCAGCCGCTGCAGACGAGGCCGCCCAGGTCGCGCCTGCCATGGTCATCCCAACCGTGGAGATCGGAGCGACCACAGCCATGGAGGTCGACCGCGATCCGGCTAAGGTCAGCGCGGAGGGTCTTGATGAAGATCCGGCCCGAGGTCTCCGCGGGGAAGAAAAGCTGAGAATACTCCAGTCGTGGAGGAGTGTGCGTGATCGACCAAAGCGCCCGAGTCGAGCAAACCAAGGTGGAAAAAGTGAAGAGGACGGTTGTGAACCACCTGCCGAGTTCGAGGCGAGCTAAGGAGCTCGGCGACCAAAGCGGCGAAGAGTGCCTGCCCAACTCCAAGACAAGCGCCACCGCGCCTCGATTCGGCTAACGAAGCCCTTCGACTCGGGGTGAGCTCACACGACCTTGAGGCGAGCCCGCCGAGCGTGGCGAGAGAAACTTGCTCGAATACGGCCGATCTATAGATAAGGTTAGCAAAGCACAAGTTGCACATAGAGCTTTGTAAGACAAAAAGGTTAACGAGCGAAGCTATCTTTGCGAAATGAATTGTGTGCGAGACAAAGTTGTTACGCCTGCGTTTAGGACAAAAGTTTTCATTGTGTTCTTAGCCTTTCTTTGAGGAGTATACCCTTGCCCCCAGATTGTGGCCAAGGTCGGCGGCGACCTTGACCTTGGTAAACACATAGACCTCCAAACCTTTGTCCTGCAAGATCGAAAAAACTTCGGCCTCGAAGTTTACCAAGTACAAATTAATAGAGATCCATAGGGTAAAGCTTAGACCCAAAGATGTTAAGGTCATTTCTGGGAGAGACTTTCGAGTCCCGACCACGACCATGTGCTCTGTCGCTTGGTACCGAATGCGGGCTTGATTCGAACCCTGACGCAGGGGGAGCTTGAGTGCGAAGAGATTCGGCTTATGAGTAGCTCGACCACTGGGGGTGATTTTTAAGCTCGCGACATTCGTGTCCAAGACCAAGAGCACCCGTACGCAGGTCGGATTCATAGAAATCTCAAACCCAAACCAACACGAAAAGATTAACAGTAAAAGAATACGAAGACCAACATAATGATTGAATAATGGCTGTATTGAAATTGAGGATAAAGGTGTTACACATAGAGTTTTCGAAGTTGGTCAATATTCCACGAGCAAGAGAGCTCTCTGCCATCGGGCATCGCTAGCCGGTAAGCCCCCGTGCGATCTGCTGAAACAACTCGATAGGGGCCCCCATGATGGGATAGCTTGTTGGTGTTGGGCCGGCCCTGAATTAAATCTTAGGCGAGGTCCCCAACAAAGAGCCCCCTAGGTCGTACCGACCGAGACGCATGTCTGCGTAGAGCCTGCAAGTAATGTGCTGATCGTAGCAGTGCACGTCATCTTACTTCTTCTGTCAGGGTAAGGTCGAGAGACCGTTTTTGCTCGAAGTCGATCTGGTCGACCAAAGTCGACCTGGCGAGCCTAAGCGTGACCTCTGGAGGCGGGGCGGCTCGTCTTGAACCAAGCCGGGAGGTGTGGACCTGTTGCTTTCGCCGATAGGGGTACAAGTAGACCATAAGGCGGTGGGAAGTTCGCCCACCTAGGTCAGCCGTGTCATTCGAGCTCATCTGATACTCGCTTCTCGATGCCTTGGACGATCCGTCCGTTGGCACGCTCCACTGCTCCATTACTCTGCGGATGAGCCACCGAAGCATAGCATGCTTTGGTGCCTGTGTCTTCGCAATATTCCTGGAATAGCTCACTGGTAAATTTAGTCCCATTGTCAATGATAATTCTACATGGAACCCCATACCTGGTGACCACGAAAAAGCGGAAAAAACAAATGGCTGCTCGAGCCGGGGTGGTCGAGATGGGCTCGACCTCGTTCCACTTCGTGAATGTGTCGGTGGCGACGAACAAGAACTTCTTACCCCCGACGGCTTGTGGACAGGACCGAGGATGTCGAGCCCCCATGTCGAGAGCGAGGCCAAGCGGCGGGATGGTCGAGTTCGTGGCGGGTTCCGAGCATGGGCTGGCGAGCTCGACATGCATGGGCGATGTCACGAGCATCTGAAGCGCGATTGGCGGCATAACCCCTGCGGAAGACCTCACCGACCATCGTCCTAAAAGAAGAGTGTGCTCCACAAAGGCCTTACCTCACGGTTGAAAATTGATGGCGACGCCAAGGTCTCGGGACGGCGTCTCGGAGGAATCGCGTCATCGGACGTCTGCGAGATTGGACAGAGATCTGCTGGCGGGGTTGCCTTTCTGGTGCGTGCTCGAGTTCGAGTTCGAACTATCTCTTCACTTCAGCGCCTCGGCGAGATACTTTAGCCATCGAGTCTCCGCGCCACAGCGGTCTTTCTTTGGCCGGTTGACCGTGAGTCGAGTCGCCCTTTGGCTATCAGCCTTACGCCAAATGCCTTGCAAACTCGAAGACCCACGAGGAGAGCTCCATACTCGCCACATTGTTAGTCGCCGAGAACCCAAAAGCGAACCACATACCTCGGCTTGGCGTGGGGTGAGAATAAAATTCCGGCCCGGCGCGAAGGATCTCGAGCCATCGAAGCACACGATCCAGAGTTTCTCCTCCTCGTCGAAGGATTGCCTTCAGATGAGCGAAGCCATCGGGCCCCACGGTGGGCGCCAGCTGTCGGCGATCGGGATCGCCTGACCGCAAAAGTGAAGAGGGGTGTTAGTGTGTAAGGGACCCAATTCGGACCTTGCTCACCGGAGGTTTGCGTTTGCAGCGTAGAGGTCGGAGAAAGACGACAGAGAGCGCGACACAACGAGTTATACTGGTTCGAGCCCCCTAGGCGGGTAATAGCTCTACGTCCAGTCTTCTCCGGAGGCGGAGGAATTCACTAATTGTGCGTACAAAGAGATGATTACTGACTTGAGCTGAGTGCTCTGTTTGTGTTCTTGGTCTATCGCTCATGAGTCCTCTCAGTATGCATGCCTTGCGAGGCCTTATATCCTTCCTAACGTTCTAGAAGCGGTAGGAGAGATTCCGGAGATCATGGCCTCGCATGCCTTGAAGATGGTCAGAATCGCCTGATTAAGCCGCCCACGTCGGCCTTGACTCTGCATTCTTGGATCTGTAACCGCCATGGGCGCGTGCTCTGGGCCGAGCTAGTCCTCTCGAGCTGGAGTCGAACGCTTGCCCCCGATCATGAGGTCTTGACGCTCCCAAGCCCTAGATCGTGAGGGAGTCCGCGCAACCCAGGTCTTGGTCGGCGACGCCACTCCTGAGCTCGAGCTTGGGCCCCCCGTTGACCGTAAGTTTGACTTTGTCGGAAGTTTCTTCAGCCCTCGTCAGAAACCATCTATAAAAAGAATGTAATATTTATGACCCCTTTTGAAACAAAAGGAGCCGGACCCCAAACATCAGAATGAACAAGATCAAAAGGACGCTGGGATACAGACTCACTAGAAAGATAGGGGAGTTGTAGCTGTTTAACAAGCTTACAACCCATAGAATCTAAAAAGGTATCACCAAACATAGAACCTAAAAGACCATGACGAACTAAAGAAGACAAACATGACCCAAAAAGATGCCCTAAACGGTGGTGCCACTGAGCAAACGACCCGATATAAGATGCAACGAAGGCGGAAGCAGTGGAGGAGACTGAGAGACTGGCAGGGGCGGCAGAAGGAAGCCGAAGCTAGTCAATCTCCCAGAGGCGCTAAGAGTCCCGGCGGCAAGGGTCAGTACCAACTAGAGACCACGTTCGGCGATCCTGAACACAACAAGAGTCAGAATCAAGGATAACACGACAACCATGATAAGTGAGCTGACCATCAGATATAAGCTGCATAGTTAGTTTGGGAACAAGAGAAATAGGAGGAACATGAAAAGAGGAAGACAAAAGAGTGTCTCGTCCTGCAACATAAAGAGAGGTACCATCGGCGGTCTGCACAGTGATAGCAGCAAGAGGACTAATAGAATGGAGACTCAATATGGTATCAGAGCTAAAAGGTCTCAAGTTCGAGACCCGGTTGGCGCAATTAAAAATAATAATTGCAGCCCACTTTTATTCCAGAGCCTGTACGTGAGGGGGAGTGTTGAAGTATAAGTGAATTGCCTACCTTTCCTCATCAGCTTAAGTTTTTGGGTGAACTGGCTGGTGAGAAGGGAGACGCCGCGCGCAAGGACAGCGTCTGTGTTGGCCGGGTGGTACGAGCCGGAGGTGGCCGACTCAGGTGACGACGGGCAACGGCACATGCAGCTGAAGGCAAAACGGCGTGCGGAAGCCGAGGCGAGCGATGGTCGCAACGGCGCGGAAGACCTCGGCAAATGGCGTAGATCCGGCCGAGGTGAGGCCAGGTTGACGTGGGATTCGTGCGGAAGGCGAGGAGACCAAGGCAGCCCGAGGTGGAAGTCGGGCGGTCGGCGAGGGCGTAGCAACCGCGCGGAGTCGAAGAAGGACGGCGCGATGCGCAATGAAGGCCAGACGGTGCGAACCAGAGGACAATGCGGCCGGGAAGAGCAGTAGCGATAGTCAACGAGAAGAGCCGTCGGGGGGAAAAAAGGCAGAAGTGCAACGCCGGTGAGAACCTTAACCCTAAAACTGTTGCTCTGATATCATGTTATGAATAGCACTTGTATTCAATATAAGGCCAAGGGGCCAGTATATATACATGTACAAGAGGGCATAGAAGGAAAGCCTATATAAGGCAATAGCTATACTAGGCAAATAATTTCTGTACAAAGCAACTAGCAATCTCGTATATAAGGTAACAAGTATACTATCTAACAACATTCATACTGTTGATGACCAGCAATAACCGTAGCCTTTTTACCCTGTTACTAGTGCCTAAAGTTTTACCTGGCCCGGTGTTCTATTATGGAGTTGTAAGAGTAACACTATTGTAAAACTAAACTATTAGACTGCTTTGCAGATAATCTTGCAAAACAAAAGCAACTAAAATCAACTTCACCTCTTCTTGAATAAATAGAAATCCATTTTCACCAAATTATACTAAAAAATGGCATTCAAAAGATCCCTCACCCATCCAATCCCAGCGAATCAAATTTCATCAACTTAAAACCAAAATCGGATAGGTAGCTATGGGGGATGAGAACACATCAGAGAAATTAAAATCGCAGGTTTATTTCGCGGTCTACCACTGAAACAAATTCCGGACCACTTACAGAAATGATTGGTGAAAGAATCAATAGGCGGTTTGCCTAGAGAACCACCAAAGCATGACAAGTTCAACCGAATGGCACAAAAAAATTTCCTATACCACATTTAGCTTCACGCCAATTTGAAAAGGAAAATATCTACCAGTGTTAACGTCGATCATAATTTTTTTTTAAAAAATATCACATGTGAACACAATGATTTACTTACTTGAAACTAGAGAGCATAAGGTATCTTGCTAAATTCTGTAGATTCCACCAGTCACCACCGAGGCATTTGTTCAATCAACGAACGCGCATCACACATGCCCCAAAATTTACTCCCCACAACCGACAAGATTCAGAATAAAAAAAAAGATAAAAACTGGAATTTGATGAGCTCTGCACTATTTTAGCCACTAATTAGCTCACCTCACTACTCATCATCATCACTCGAGAGTCCAGACTCCATCCCCCAATGAATCGTTCAAATCAAGCAAAACAAGGCAAATAGCCCAGGAGAACATGCAAGCTAGACAAGCACACATCTGAGGATGGAAACGAGAGAGAGAGAGAGAGAGAAGAACAGCGGAAAAGGGGGAGGCGAGCGTACCACCCAGTAGGGCATGGCGACGGTCTTGGTGACGGCGAGCCAGAGCGTGCCGAAACCTAGGAAGGCGCAGGCGGAGCCGATGACGAGGATGAGCCAGGGCGGGAGGCGGTTGGCGAGCACCCCCGGGACGAGCCCCACGTTCTCGCCGACGTCGTTGGCAACGCCGAGCATGGTGAGCGCCTTCTGATTGTACCCCAGCGCCTCCTTGATGGCATGCGAGTAGAGCGGGAAGATGTAGGCGCTCCCCGCCGCTAACTGCACCCACACCGCCGCCGCCAGCCCCACCCACGGCGGCCGGCTCCCCGCCTTCACCCTTCCTGGCACCCCGTTCCCTCCCCCTCCCCCCGCCATGGCGCGCGTCCTCCTCTTCGCCTAGCTAGCTAGCAGCTGCTTGCGAGCTAAGCTCCTCAGCGCACTATCGCCGGGTATGTGTATGTGTGTATATATCGCCGTGTGTGTCTACGGCGGTGTTATGATGTGGCCGATCGGGATGTCGCAGCAGAGGGGGAAGAGGCCGTGCAGCCCGTGCTTTTGCCGGATGGATTGGTGCATCAGGGTAGACCTGGGAATTTAGGCCGGACCGGCCGAGCAATTTAGCCCGTTGGGTTGCCTGGCCCTGCCATCTAACTTCCTTACGCACTGTAGCACTACCGACTACCGACAGAGAGACAAAGACGTGAGAGAGGGAGAGGGACCGGTGCGCTAGAGCATGCATAACGGTATTGTCGGGGATTAGGTATTCGCCATGACGACCGTCATACCTTGGCGGCTAGTCAGCTATCGATCATGTTATCTTTGGTCGGTGTTCTCAAGAAAGATCCTCGGGTAGGTCGACCTGCGGGTCTACCTTGTCCTCAGTTAAGATCGCCCCGAGCATGCTTGCTCGGGAGGACGTGACCGACGACCAGGTCCGAAGAAGGGATCTCGGGCATAACCAAAAAGTCGGGCACGGTCCACGAAAGCGACGTGCCATTAATCACTCGGCGGTTTGAAGGACTGTACGACCACGACCTAAGTCCACTACGACCACGTTGTGGTATGGCGAAAAGTAAGGGAACAGTTTCACTCACGTCTGGGAGCAATAGTGGCCCGTCACTCCGTAATAAATGATGTAAAGCTGTAATCGTTTATAAATACCCCGTCGCATGTGATGTCGGGCCCCGAACTTCTTCTTTAGAGAACTAAGAGGAGGAATACACCTGTAAGAAGTAGAGAGAGAGAGAAGGGAGGCCCAGCGCCCCCG
Organism: Guadua angustifolia; assembly: GCA_036346375.1. Classification (NCBI taxonomy): domain Eukaryota; kingdom Viridiplantae; phylum Streptophyta; class Magnoliopsida; order Poales; family Poaceae; genus Guadua; species Guadua angustifolia. The sequence continues at coordinate 35,462,879 of CM070506.1, read as the reverse complement.
AGCAAGCACTTGTAACTCGTCTTTCGGAATTAGTGAAGCTACTAGACGTAGAGCTGTTATCTCCCCAACGAGAGGCCCGAACTAGGATAAAAACCCCTTGTTTGCTGTGTCATCCCGGGCGTCTCGGCCCTAGCTCGGCAGGCCCTCGGATGCTATACCCTCCGCGAAAAAAAGGCCCTAAGTTGATCCCTCATTCAACAAGTAAACTCGGCGGGGACCGGATCCCGAATCGTTGACAGGTATATATAAGATATTTGTAAGGTTATGTTATATAGGATTTTATGTGATATGGATGAGAGAGAAAACTGTTATTTACTATTTAACAGACGATCTTATAAACAGTTTTCTATTTTATGTATCATTGTATAGACAGTCTTTTAATTGAATTATTGACAACTATATAGATGATCCATTGTATAAATTATTTTTAGCGCTGATATATTACAATGTCTATACGTACCTTAGCCCATCATCATGGTCCCTCAAGTGTGCCGTATCATGCCACCTAGGGCTGGAAAAAAAGCTCGTTTGTGAGGCTCGTTGGCTCGGTTCAAAATTGCGCTAATTACACTCGTTCTTTGGTTAAACATTGAAATGAGTCAATTTCAAATAAAATTGGATTTTGCTCTGACTTGACTCGTTAACTCGATTCTGAAAATAATTTCAAACTATAAATAAAATAATTTTAAATTAAACTATACCAATTTAGAAAAAGAACTCAAAAAAACAAAGATTTGGCTTGATTTCCACCCTAATTGCCACCGGTCCTCCGAGGCCGCCCCACCACAGGCCACTAGACCCAGGCTAAATCCAGATGTCGATCGATAGGAGGTGGGCAAGACGAGCGGCAATAGCCAAGCACGTGGTGGCGATGGGCGGTGCGGGTGAAGCGGTGGCGGAGACGAAATGTCAGCCTTAGATCTTGGCCTGCGTCGATTACGCCGCCTCGTCGGTGTCGAGGTCAGATCTAATGGCGGCTGAGGTTGGTGGACTCAAATTAGTATTATGAACAAACAGAATTATACACTTCGGTCGCTTTGCAGGCCGCAGCAGCTCTGAAGCAGTAGTTGGCAAGAAAAAAGAAGGATGCAATCGCGCAAACTGTCTAGCTCCCTCGTAGAATTGATAATTTGATATAGATCTGCGAGAGTTCGTCTTCTTCGCACATGCGCACAAACGCAATGCGCGAACAAATTCCGCGATCGATCGATCAAACGGCCCTTGGAGGACGCAAAAGCCGTTTTGATTTGTTCTGCTCCAGATCAGCGGAACAACCGATCGGCAGGAGCAGGCGATCGATACAGGACGCGTATCCTCTGCCGTAACGCCGCGTGGCCCCTGCGCATGGGGAGAAACGTCAGGCATGCGCCCAATGTGCGATGAACCTGCTGCTGAGCGCCGATGAGCGGATCACCATCTTTCGTTTTCGTTTGTTGTGTTAGGGTGTGTGATGTGGTTGACTTATACTAATTACTTCTATTATTTCGAGTGAATAAAATGATTCAGCACCTATATGAAATATTTATTAAATTTGTATCCTACCGATGGGATGATTCCATTCAAACAACTAAACGTGTGGTTGAGTTTTTTTATTAAACTATCACATACATACATACATATATAGACATACATATACATATATAATATTTGGTACAAGCAACCAAACACAGAGAACTGCGTACCATAGCGTGCAAAAACTGACTATTAGCCGGTTCCTATGTCGGTATGTTAATTTCTTCTAACGAAATGACACTCTAGAGTCTAGTCTTTTGTGTGTTCTAACGACGTATCAATCAGTCTTATGGCCTTATTTATGGTTTATCTACTTTGAGTTTAGGTGGAACATATGTGAAATGCGTCAATTTTGTAAGGGAGAACATAATTATCACTTGACTCTTGTAGAATTTCTCTCTGTCCAAACAGGACTTACAGGTTAGCTAGCTATTGAATAAAGCTGGCGGAAAAATGCTTTAGATTTGTTGAAGTATAAGTGTATTGTCCATCTTTCCTCATCAGCTTAAGCTTTTAAGTGAATTGGCTGTTGCATGCAATTCAATATGGTATCAAAGCTAAGAGGTCTCGAGTTCAAGACCCGGTTAGCGCAATTAAACAAAATAATTGCAACCCACTTCTATTCCACGTCCTAGGCCTGAGGGAGCCTACCCGTGAGGAGGAGTGTTGAAGTATAAGTGAATTGCCCACCTTTCTCATCAGCTTAAGCTTTTGGGTGAATTAGTTGGTGCATGCAACTCAATAAGATTTTCAGTTTCGCCATGTCTGAGAGGGCTCTAGTTTTTGGCATCCTTATAAAGCTAAAATTCGATCCCCCTTGAAATGATCTTAACAACTAACTAATCCATGGTCCTGATCTCCTCATGAGTCATGAGTCAAAAACGTGAAAAATCTCCATTTTCACCCCGTTGTCCAGGAAATTTGGAAAAGAACTAGTACAAAGCAATCTTGATCTGCTTGGTGGTCCAAAATGATAACCACTCTGCCAAAGATGGTAGATCAGTATTATGACTAATCACTTGGGCAACCACATGAATGATTGACACCGAAATGTACTTTGCTGCCGACCGTAGTAGTAGCATAAGATGTCCATGATTCACTATTACAACGAGCTAGCCCCATTTATTTCGATCAGGACAAGATCATCAACAACAACAACAACTTGTATGTGCGCGCGTGTTCTTTTCGAAGGAATAGCAGAAGCTCTGCTATTTAATCATCACGAAAGAAAAACGTGGGTTTAAATATATAATTGGAGTTACAGGAAAAACCTGTATGTGTATGAAGTCCAAAGGGATCCAATTAAAGTTTAATTGCTCATTTGAAATGTAGAATTTCGCCAAAAAAAAAAGAAAGAAATTTCATGTAAAGAGTTCAATTTCCGGAAAAATAAAAAAAATCATGCCTTCTAGACGAGGGCCTAAACAGCGAGACACTGACAAGAAACATCCTGTCATGTCTCACCACCACCGTGCATGCGCAAAACTACAAACATAACTTTGCCACTTTGCGAGGCAAGGGGCGGCATCAGGGCACCCAAAATTTTTAAAAGTGCTATAAAATCATCTGTTTAATAGATTAAATTTATTGATTAAATTGATCCTATATTTAGTGGTTTGAGATTTTTAAGACCTACAACTATTGGTATTGTATTTTTGGTAAATTTCAAATGTATATGTTAGATTTATAAACTTAACAAAATTATTGTATATAACTATAGGGTTGTACGTACGCTTGCATGTACTTCTAACAAAAATTTTGAAGACCCACCATTGCTGCGAGAAAATCGAAAACAGTATCAACACACACGCAGTGCCCGGTGACTACGGAGCAGCTCGAAAGGCAGGCGAACAGGCAGCGACAGGCTCGCAGGCAGGCCGAGCTTGTGGCGCAGCCATGATGCTGCCGGCGAATAACTCTGGGCTCTGGCCCTCCGGCCGGTGGCGATCGAAGCAACTTTCGATGGCGATGCGGCACGCGCGGCCAACCCTTTTCCCGCCGCTTGGCTTTGCTCTCCAGCCTTCTATTAGCCTGGGGGTCGTCGTCTCGTCTACCTTTTGCCTTTGACTTTTAGGAGTGCAAGAAGCGTATGAAGCTCAGCAGTTCCAAAGTGGCGGGCATCTGGGGCGACAAAAAGGCGATGCCAAACCTCGCTTCGAATCTCGTTGATTCGGACTCGTCAGAGTAGGTTCCACCGGCACGATTGCTGGGTGTATTTTCTAAGTGTTTATATATATTACTATTTAAAGTTATATAGATATTAAAGTATAAATAGAGAGTAAATAATGATTATTTATATCTTTGTTTATTTTAAAATTTATATAATTTATATTAGAAAGATGATATACGGTAGCTCGGATGTTTTTTACTTGCTTTTGCAGCTTTTGCGCACCAAGGCATGTCCATTTGGACGTATTGCGCCACATGCCGCACCAGATGCAGGAATCACAATGCGACACTGAACACAAAATTCGACATCGAACACCATGCCAAGGAACGGACAACTTTTTTTTTTCAGATAAAGGATATTAAATCCGGTCTCTGCAAGGAACGGACAGGTGACATGGATGTTTATCCATAAATAGCTGATTAATTCCAGTCACTTCAATTGACTCACTTGTGCCATACTATAATTCTTTGTGCTCCTATTGTTAATCTAGTAGGAAGATTCTTGTGAATTCTTTCTTGTCGAGTACTACATTATAGTTCAGATAGGCTTGTAGTACTACTGTTTGTTAGGGCTATATATTAAGTTTAACGAGCTATAATCGAGTTTCTTTTAAAATTAATATAGTTCAATATGATATTATTTTATTTACCATTTAAATGGTTATTTCAAATTCGTGTAAATGAGTCACTATCGAATCGAGTCTCGTTAACTTTTTTTTCATTCAAAATAGAATCATTTTAATATTAAACTCATTAACTACTATAATCAAAACAATTTGAATCAAACCTTAACGAGCTTATTTTTGTTTCAGCCCCACTATTTGTCAGTGATGTCACTGTGCTAGGACAAAGGCTGGGCCACACCTGTCGGTCCTAGGTAGGGATGAAACTGGGTCGGATACAGGCGGATATTGCTCATCCCATATCCTAACCCATATTTTTTTGGGGGATTCGGAGTCGGATACGGATGTTCCGGATACGAATACAAATTTGGATTATTCGGGATTCGGATACGGAGCGGATACCTGACGGATTCGGGTCGGGATCGGATATCATAATCGGATAGTAGTATAGTACATAATTGTGTACGTAAAAGAACGAATGAAGTATTAACCTTACAACATTAGCTTCAAGTTATAATTATTTCAACGTAGGATAATAGTATAGGTAGAGGTGCAATTTAGTGACTCAACTAATTCCAGTAATTTGAATAGAAAAGAAGTTTATCAAATAAGTTGAATAAATCAATTTAGATAAAAGCATTATGTCATCACTCTATTTGTTTGTTGATAGATTTGTTGAAGTTCATGCTTAATAACAAAATGGTGTTTTTTAGTGCCAGTATCAAACAACTATTCTATCTATCCAATAATGAACCAAATTAATGGAAGAATAACTGATTTTATCCGGATATCGGGTCGGATATTTACCAGATATCGGGTCGAATATTGCTTTTTCCATATCCTAACCTATATTACATGAGATTTTTAGATATGGATCGGATATTGCTCTTCCCATATCCTAACACATATTACATCAGATTTTTCGGATACGGATACGGATAACATCGGTACGGATTTTAAACAGATTCAGAATCGGATCGGGCGGATATTTCCTGTCCTGTTTTCACCCCTACTAGGTTGCTATTGCTTGTACAGAATCGAGTCTATATCACGTAGACAGCAATGGCGCGGTGAGTTGCACCTGTCTGCGTATCTACCCTTTAAAAGCCCAGCCCATCCACGACGACACTACGGCCCATCGCAGGCTTTACCCGGGAGATTTCAACACGTGACCCGAATTCACGAAAGCCCATATAGATCAAGCCCGCCTCTGACTCCTTTTGCGTTTATTAAGCATAGGAAAGCCTCGGGCATCGTACCTATATTAAAGATTGCAGAGATCACGGCCTGGTAACCTTGCCACGTAGTTAAATATGAGTTATCAGATTAAGGCATTAAAACTTGGGGACTCAATTCAGTATCTGTGTTTTTTTGGGTCTAATCTTGGGTGGTCAGGTTGTATACCTGATAACTAGTTTCAGCAGTAGTTAAATATGAATTTGTGAATGTGCTTGCTCATACAGTCGCATGGCAATGATGAGAAAAATGAAGCTTGTTTCTGAAGACATTCGCAATTGCCTTGCAAGAGCTTTCACTTTGCCAGGCTTGAGAGCTTAATGCTGTTTAATTCTTCCTTGGATGTTTGATGCTCCTTGAAAACTGCTCTACTTTTTGACAGAACATGAATTCTGTTCATACACTATGTCATAACATCTGAAGAAGGATTCATTGATGTCTGCATTGCATTTGGAGTGTTAACGTCTTGTTTCATTTGTGTTTTTTTAGTTCCTGAATCTTTGTTTAGCTAAGAGTGTTGGTGATCATTCTAGTCTTGTTTAGGCCCTGTTTGGGGGGGCTGGGCTGCGGCTGCGCTGCGGCTGTGAGCCCGAAGCCCCCCCAAACAGCCAAAACCCACAGCGGCTACACAGCCCTTCCACAGCAAAAGCCACAGCGAAAGCCGAAGCACCGCGCAGCGTGCTTTCGCGGTTGTGCAGCCAACCAATTCCCTTGCTGCCCTCTCGATCCCCAGACCACCTGGGTCTCCTCCCGTTCCCCAGACCCCAGATCCCCTTCCTCCCACCTCCTTCCCCGATCGCCCTCCGGGTTGCCACATCGTCGCTGCAGGTCCGCCCCCGCTCGCCCTCTGGGTCACCGCGTCGTCGCTGCAGCATCCTCCCCCGATCTGTGGCCTCTTCTCCCGATCTGTCACCGCTCCCGATCTGTGACCTCCTCTCCGGACTCTGACAATTCCAACTTCATTGAGGTGCTCGCGGGGTAGGTCGAGGAAGCTCTGTCCCACGCGCGGCCGCTGTCGGCGTCCCTCACAGTGGTGGATGGCTTACCGGAGGTGACACTCAGCGAAAAGGAGGCCTCGCACGGCTGCGCCGTGTGCAAGGACAGCTTCGCGACAAGGTAGCGCGTCATCCAGCTCCCGTGCAAGCACTACTTCCATGGGGACTGCATCCGGCCGTGGTTCGCCATCAGGAACACTTGCCCTGTGTGTCGGTACCAACTCCCCACGGATGATGCTGAGTATGGGCAGCGACAGGCACGGCGTGTGATGGTTCTTGTGCCAGTGGTACATCAGGGTGCACGGCACAGGTATGATCTTCAACATTTGTAGGGGTAAAATCTTAGATTCAATGTCAAGGTAGTAGTATAAGTGTATAACCTCATTCTTCATCCCAAGAAAGTGAGAATTGTAAAAGGTTTGGAATTTAGCTGTTTTTCTTTTCATTTCAATCACAGGTATAACTTAGGGAAATTGTGCGGTACTTACAGTTCAGGGATTCGATTAGTTCCAATAGGCAATAGTCGTAGATGCTTATTCCAAATGTAAACATTGAGGCTAGCAATGTTCTTTATACTTGAAATCTAAATCAATTCAAGCACTAGGCTTTCTATTACTTACCATTGCATTGCAGTCCTGCAAAAGTCTCTAGGGGAAAAAACTGCATTGGGGTATGATGAATGACCTAGTGCCTAGATCTGAACATTTACCAACCAGCCACTATGTTTCAGAACCAAATTGTTGTGATCAAACTTCAGAACCAAAGTTGACTTCTAAAATTATTCTTCAGAATACGCTGCAGTTGATCATACTATGTTTCAGAACCAAATTGCTGTGATATAGTTAGTCAGTGTTGTTTTTACCTGTGGAGGCAGTGTTCATGTAGGGCAGTAGGAGGCTTGTTTAATGTATGGTTGCTGCTCCTGCTGGTTTTTTTCCTATCGTGGAATGAAATATTGTCCTAGACTAGTGCTAGTTCTTGATGTTATCATTTGAAGTCTGTTTTGTCTTTCATATTTAACAAATACCATCGGATGGTTGAACTATTGCTATGATAATACGATGTGTCGATCTGATGAACCTTCTATTGGCAGAGTGGAGGCGGAGCAACCACGGGTGCAGGATGCACAACTGAATGCTCAGCAGAAAATGGACATGGGCAAAGTGCATCTTGATGCAGCGGCAGCGGAGGATCATCTGATGACAAACGTCACTAACCAGCAGCTAGTTAGTTTCTTTTCGTAGCCATGGCTACACAATGGCGCTCATTTTCCCTGGCAAGAAACTGGCGCTCATTTTTAGCTTCTGCTCTTAGATCGATCAATCAACAAGGGGTTCTTGATGCTTACATCTCTGTTCTTGTAGTGTAAAATTATTGTCTCAAAAATTTAGTTTTTGTTGCAAATGTATTAAAAGAAGCTGATTATTATCAATTGAAATGGAAATTTGAGGACACATTGAGTTTATGTGGTCACTGGACTGTATCGTTTCGAATGTGTTTGCTATGTGATAGTGCATACTGCACCTTTCGTGGCTAGCGATACAGAGTACGAATGTGTTTTGATATGTGACAATTAATATCGCACCTTTTGTGGTTATTGCTGGATTATTCATCACTTAATTGGTACAATGGTGTTTGTGTTTTGATTGGGTAGTCCTCCACCGTATGTCATTTTTGTTTTGCAAATGTGATGACATCATCCATGGCAACCGGAATCTTGCTCCTTTGGACAGAAATGGAACTTGCTTTTTGTCTCGCACTTTCGGCGACCAGAAAAAAATTGCACAGTGGCTGGTGGTACATCCGAGCTGCGAGACAACTCTTCAATAATTCAATTGGATTTTTATGGTGTCAGTAGTTCCTAAGTATTTGAGGAACGACAAGCCTGAACCCCCTTAACTGATTGTATTTTGTCCATATCGTATTCGTAATACGAGTGCAGAATCCGACTTTTTTTTTGTCGAATCGGTAATTGAACTATAGAAGCGGCAAGACACAGCAGAGCCCCAGCCCCGATTAGCTCCTCAGCTGTTGACCTCTTCGATTAGCAGAGAGCCGCCAGGGATCAAAAGGTTGATGAAGAAAAAAAGCAAAATCTATGTAATAATGTGAAAAAATAAAATATAACTAATGCTTAGTTATTCATTACTTAATATTTTTACAAATATAATCCAAAAGATCAATATTTGAGTTAAATCAGTGTACAAACAAGCCTTCAGAACTCTCAAGGTCATTTCAGTCATTTAAACACCATTCTACAATTTGCAAAGATCAACTTACTGTACCACTTTACCAAACAGCCTATTAAAAAAAGCTAATTAGTCATTCTAAATGCTTTCTTAAAGACAAACAAGTCAAAATCACTTTCTGATCCAACCCACACCCTCCTAAACAGGGCCTTAGTTTTACATATGATATCTTTAATTTGCTTGTTGCAGGAACTTACATTGACAAGAAATACCCATTCACTGGTACTGTGTCAATTAGGAGTCACAACATAGCTGGAACGTGCCACAGTGCTAAAATGAACAGGACTATCATTGTTCGTAGGAATTACCTTCACTTTGTCAAGAAGTACCAGAGGTAAGCTAATCTCCATTGTTGGCATGAATTTCTAAATGGCTTCTTCTTGGTTGTTAATTTGTTCATAAGAGTCATTTCTTTGGTGCTTATGTAGGTATGAGAAGAGGCATTCCAACATCCCTGCTCACATTTCACCGTGCTTCCGTGTGAAGGAAGGAGATCATGTGATCATTGGCCAGTGCAGGTAAAACTTATGTTAAACTCTGCGGTGACCAGCATTTATAAGGGATTACCTATGTTATGTAGCAGAAATTATTGAACTTCGTACATGCATTGGACTTATGAATGTTCTGTGTATATCAGCGAATTTGGAAAATTTTGAATTTTGTTGTGTAGGTTTCTAACATATCAGTGACATTCCCATAAAAATTTTAGATGATTATCAAATCTGAGGAATTTTTAAAAATTCAAATATTGCAACTGTCCTAATAAAATGTTGATAAGCAAGATTGAACTAAATGAAAAATAAAACAAACCACGTTAGAAAATTTTGAAATTTTTTGTGTATGGTTATGATGCATCACTAATATTCTCGTAAAATTTTTAAATAATGATCAAGTTTCATGAATTTTTAAAAATTTGGACAGTGCTGCTATCCTGATAAAAGCCATACCTGCAAACTTCAACCAAATGAAAATGGTACAAACCATGTTAGAAAATTTTGAAAGTTTTTGTGGATGTTTCTGATGTATCATTAATGTTTTTATAAAATTTTCATATGATGATCAAACTTCAAGAAGTTTCAAAATTTCGGAAAGTGCTATATCTTGATAAAAGCCTCGTGATCAATACATAGATTTGCTTTAATAATAAAAAAGGTTTAAATTTTTTGAAAATTTTGCAGAAGGGTTCTAAGAAAATGATTAATATCTTATAAAAATTTTGAATCATTATCACACACCAATGAATTTATAAAATTCTTACAAGTGCACTGTACAATTTATGTTCTTTCTGGTTTTGATTTTTGAAATATAACAAATGAAGTTCAATGCATATATAGATTTGATTGAGAAAACAAAAAAATTAAAGTTTTTTGAAAATTTTAGAGAATGGTAATGAGGCAATTATTAAGCTCTTATAAAAATTTTGGATTATGATCACACTCGAGAAAATTTATAAAATTCCGACAAAGTTACTGTCCTAATTATGTTCATTCTATTTTTTATTTTTTAAAGATGACAAATGAAGTTAAATTATTTTGAAACTTTTTGTGTATGATCCTAAACTTTTTATGTACGAGCGGGCTGGTCATATCGTATCGGGGAGAGGCGCCTGAACCTGCATTGCATTGCCGGCGAAACGCGGAGAGGAACGGTTCCTGCCGCGCTGTTCATGGGAATTGCGGTCGGCCCTCGGCCGAGCGTGCAATGGCGCTGATGGAACGCCTGCTTTCCACGGTCCGTGGTGGCAGGTGGCAAACTGGTAGCTCGGCCGAGACAGACAGCGGTGGCGGGCCGATCGCTCGGCTTAATCGAACCGAGACGCATGGAAGTGAAAGCACTCTGCGGCCTGGTGGTGGTGAGTGACCAAACGGCTGCCGCAGCTACTTGGTGGGCAGCTAGTCACACACATCAGCTGTCTAAGCTTGCGAACTCCGAAAACAACAGTGTACAGACGAAGTTACAAACTTGCAATTGGAGCTACGTACGTCAGTGCCGCTACCCACTTCATCCGCGCAGGGGACGACGACGGAGCAACCGCGCGCATCCTTAGCCGCCCCAACCCCCGCGCAGGGGCACCGGCGTGCTTCGTCGATTGCTAGCCACGACGCCGGAATGGGACACCACAGTGTCACGGTACTATAATTTCAAATACACAAATTTAAGTTAAATTTTGGTATTTTTTTTTTGGAAATTTTCAGTTTTAAAGTATATATCGACATCTATAACAATTCAAATAAAACACGTGCATTGAAAAAAAAACTCGAATTCAAAGATTTTGAACGAATTAAAAACACGTGCTTTATATATATATATATACACACACACTAGATTAATGCTCGTGCATTGATACAAAAAATAAAATTAGTAACGAAACATGAAGGTCGAGAAATAAAAGAAAATTGTGCTACAAGATCAAACATCTATTTCTCCCTATTATAGAAGTTTTTATGGTCTCTTCTCCAGTATGAATTAAAACTAAATATATTGTACGTAGCAATATATATTACCAATCTCAAAAATCAATCAATCATTTTTATCTCTTTTTGCAATTTATATTACCACCTCGTGTTCCTCTTCCTCTGGCCATGCCCGCAGCACGCGCTCCTCGGCACCGTCGACCTCCGTCTTCCTCATTGCCACGCTCGTCCTCGTCATCCACCGCCTTCGCAGGGGCGACACGGGAGCTTCCTTCGAGCACGAGGCGCTGCTACCGAAGCCACCGCCATTCCGGACCACTGGCCGCTACGCGGTCACGCTCGGGGCGTCCGCCGTCCTCCTCACGCTCGCGTTCTTTCTCCTGCCAAGCACGCCATGGCGCGCTGTGGAGTCCGCCTTCATCGCCGCCCACTTCGTCGCGCACGCTATGGCCGTGTGGTCAGTCGTCTCGGAGAAAGGGGTCACCGCCGCCTCCCAGCCTTTACACCTCCGCGTTTTCTAGATCGCCACCGTCCTTAGCGCCGCGCTCTTCTCCGCTTCGGCGGTGGTCTATTGCGCCGACGGTTCGCTGCTCTTCCCAGATGACCCTCTTGCCTTTGCCGGCCTACTCGTCTCCATGCCTCTGGCGTACCTAGCCATCATTGGCTTCACCGACCATAGTGCCGGAGCCCATGAAGGTAAACCAGAAAACACCAACACCGAGACGCCCGCCACACCGTGTGCCGCCACGTCGTTCCTCTCTCTCGCGACGTTTAACTGGATCAACCCGTTTATCTCCAAGGGGTATACCAATGACTCTCTCACCGTCGACAACGTCCCACCAGTGTCACCGGGCAACCGCGTCGAAACGTCGTATGCTTTGTTCACGTCCAACTGACCGGCGCTGGGGTCACAACACCTGGTGGGCGTCATGGTCTGGTTATCCTTCTAGCCACAGTTACTACTGACCGCGACGCTCGGCCTCCTGAGCCTCGCAGCCATGTACATCGGTCCATCACTTATTAATCAGATCGTCGAATTCATTCGCCGCGGCGGCACAACATGGGAGATCTTAAATGAATTCTCTTGATTGATTCTGTGAAAACTATACAACATATATAGAGTACAAAAGGAATGCTTGGTCGGCTATTAATTACCAGCAATAATCAGGGATTTTGCTATAATAATCAGCCATATTTAGAGAGATATGGCTGGCTGTAAATCATGAAAGAATAATTAGATATAATGACTGATCATTATTGGAGATATGAAGGGTTAGGAAGAACGGACCGCTGCCATCAACTGCAAATTTATATTAGTATATATATATATATATATATATATATATACATATGTACATATGTACATATATGTATATGTACATATATGTATGTACATATACATATATGTACATATGTATATATATGTACATATGTACATATGTACATACATATATATATACATACATACATATATATATAATCAGCACATCGACAATTAAACTACAATAAAAAGGCAACTCTAAAGTTCAAACTTGTTTGAATATCTTATAAAAATTTTGAATCATTATCACACACCAATGAATTTATAAAATTCTTACAAGTGCACTTGTACAATTTATGTTCTTTCTGGTTTTGATTTTTGAAATATAACAAATGAAGTTCAATGCATATATAGATTTGATTGAGAAAACAAAAAATTAAAGTTTTTTGAAAATTTTAGAGAATGGTAATGAGGCAATTATTAAGCTCTTATAAAAATTTTGGATTATGATCACACTTTCGAGAAAATTTATAAAATTCCGACAAATTCTTTGTCCTAATTATGTTCATTCTATTTTTATTTTTAAAGATGACAAATGAAGTTAAATTATTTTGAAACTTTTTGTGTATGATCCTAAACTTTTTATGTACGAGCGGGCTGGTCATATCGTATCGGGGAGGCGCGCCTGAACCTGCATTGCATTGCCGGCGAAACGCGGAAGGAACGGTTCCTGCCGCGCTGTTCATGGGAATTGCGGTCGGCCCTCGGCCGAGGCGTGCAATAACGCTGATGGAACGCCTGCTTTCCACGGTCCGTGGTGGCAGGTGGCAAACTGGTAGGTGGTAGCTCGGCCGAGACAGACAGCGGTGGCGGGCTGATTGCTCGGCTTAATTGAGCCGAGACGCATGGAAGTGAAAGCACTCTGCGGCCTGGTGGTGGTGAGTGACCAAACGGCTGCCGCAGCTACTTGGTGGGCAGCTAGTCACACATCAGCTGTCTAAGCTTGCGAACTCCGAAAACAACAGTGTACAGACGAAGTTACAAACTTGCAATTGAGAGCTACGTACGTCAGTGCCGCTACCCACTTCATCCGCGCAGGGGATGACGACGGAGCAACCGCGCGCATCCTTAGCCGCCCCAACCCCCGCGCAGGGGCACCGGCGTGCTTCGTCGATTGCTAGCCACGACGCCGGAATGGGGCACCACAGTGTCACGGTACTATAATTTCAAATACACAAATTTAAGCTAAATTTAGGTATATTTTTTTTTTGGAAATTTTCAGTTTTAAAGTATATATCGACATCTATAACAATTCAAATAAAACACGTACATTGAAAAAACTCAATTCAAAGATTTTGAAGCGAATTAAAAACACGTGCTTTATATATATATATACACACACACACTAGATTAATGCTCGTGCATTGATACAAAAAATAAAATTAGTAAATGAAACATGAAGGGTGAGAAATAAAAGAAAATTGTGCTACAAGATCAAACATCTATTTCTCTCTATTATAGAAGTTTTATGGTCTCTTCTCAAAGATGAATTAAAACTAAATATATTTATGCGTAGCAATATATATTACCAATCTCAAAAATCAATCAATCATTTTATCTCTTTTTGCAATTTATATTACCACCTCGTGTTCCTCTTCCTCTCGCCATGCAAAGACGCGCTTCCAAGATCATGCAATTGACCTCCGTCTTCCTCATTGCCACGCTGTCCTCGTCATCCACCGGCTTAGCAGGCGTCGCGAGCTTCTTCGAAAGCACCAGTGGCCGCTACCGAAGCTTACCGCCATTCAGGACCATCGGCGCCATGGCGGGTCACGCTTTCCGGCGAAGCGCCCGCCTCCTCACCTTCCGCGTTCTTTCTCTGCCTAAGCACGCCATGCGCGCTGTGGAATCGCCTTCATCGCCGCCCGCCCGCCATTCGCGCCGCGCTATGGCCGTGTGGTCGATTGTCTCCGAGAAAGGGTCACCGCCGCCTCCCGGCCTTTACACCTCGCGTTTCTTAGATCGCCACCGTCTAGCGCTCTTCTCCGCTTTGGCGGTGGTCTATTGCGCCGACGGTTCGCCGCTGCTCCCAGATGACCCTCTTGCCTTGCTGGCCCTACCGTCTCTATACATACTGGCGTACCCTAGCCATCATTGGCTTCATCGACCATAAGTCTGTCGAGCCATGAAGGTAAACTAGAAAACACCAACGCCAGACGCGCGCCACTGCGGGTGCCATCGTCGCGTCGCTCTCTCTGCGACGTTTAAGCTGGATCAACTCGTTTATCTCCAAGGGTATACCAATGACTCTCTCACCGTCGATAACGTCCCCACCAAGGTCACCGAAGACAGCGCGTCAAACGTCGTATGCTTTGTTCACGTCAAGCGGCCGTGGCGGGGTCACAACACCGTGTGGGTCATAGTCCGGTTATCCTTCGCCAGCCCACGATTACTCTCGACAGCATTTGGCCTCTCGAGCCTCGCAGCCATGACACATCGGTCCATCACTTATTAATCGGATCGTCGATTCATTTGCCGCTGGCGTACACCGACATGGAGATCTTAAATGAATTCTCTTGATTGATTCTCATGCAAATTATACAACATATATAGAGTACAAAAGGAATGCTTGGTAGAATTTATTAATTACAAAGAATAATCGTCGATTTTGTTATAATAATCGACCATATTTAGAGAGATATGGTCTGGCTGTAAATCATGAAAGAATAATTAGATATAATGACGATCATTATTGGAGATATGGAGGGTTAGGAAGAACGACTGCCGCCATCAATCAACTGTAATTTATATTAGTATATGTATATATATATAATCAGCTACTGTAATTTATATTAGTATATATGTATATATATATATAATCAGCACATCGACAATTAAACTACAATAAAAAAAGGCAACTCTAAAGTTCAAACTTGTTTGAATTAGTTAGCAAAATAGTTAAACTCAACGTCCAAAATATTTAATTTTTTTGCACTTGTTCATGTTTTTAGGACCAGATTTCACTATATTTTTTTTGCGAATTGTAATGCTTTCTCGAAGAATACATGTGAAAATTTTGAAAGCGACAGCTAGCATCTAGCAACAATACTTAGACATTAAAGATAAGTCCACAAATAAGGAAATCCAAATATGAACCTAATTTAAGTTCATGTGCACCTATAAGCTTCAAGAAGTGCACATACACATTTTGACATTGTGGGTATTCCACAACCACATGTGCCTTGTGCTATAGCTTAATTCACAAAAAATGTATCACAATGTGCCATATAAATTTGCCATGTAGGTGAATTTTAATGAGCGCTTAGTGTTCAATTTGGAAGTAGAGGAATTGACAAAGTCATCGCATTGCCTTTTGTGCCAATAGTGATACATGTGCTATAATGGATAGGTGGAAGGGTATGGTTATGTCATGCTTGTAAATTTGCAATAGTAGCTTGATGCAAATTCACTTCTTACTATAATAATCGGCTTTATTTCTACAGAATTCCTTTATACACACATAGGTAAACACTATCAAAAAAAGAAAATAGAACAATTCCATAGTAGCGTCGGCTCTATTTCTACACAAAGTCCTTTATACACGGATAGGCAAATACTATTGGAAAGAAAATAGAACAATTCCATAGTAGGATAGAAATGAACTGATTCTACGATCTCCAGTTCTCCACTACATGCTACCCACTACAAGACATTACTACCCACTACAAGCAAGCAATAGATGGTGACATTACTACTAGTTAGTTAGTCTAAGTAAGAGGGAGTCAGGAGTGTTTCTACACCCATTGAAAGTACCTTAGCCGTTAGCTCCATTTGGAACGGCCAAGCTAAGCATCTTGTTAGGAAATTTTCAAGCAAGTGCACTGTTTCTTGTAAAATTCATGTGAAGTTTCTGTGTTTTAGATAGATCCTTAGTTTTATGTGCAAATATTTATATTTTGCATTCAAATAGGTAGAAAATGTAGATAAATGCTTACATGATTTTTTTTTCATATTTTCCCTTTCTCTAGCCTCGGAAAACCATTTCACACGGATTAACAAGGACCAAATTTTGGTTATTTCAACCGTAATTTTGGTTTTGCGATCTAAAAAATGCTAGATTTGAAAATTGATTTTTGAATTTCAACCGAAAATACCAAAATCTTGCCGACATTCAATTTTTGGCAACCCGAAATGTAATCTAAACCGAAATTTGTAACCTTGTATCTGTACTTGCTTCCAACTATAGCAAAACAAATAGTCTCAAGGTCGGGTCGGCCAAGCCGATATTTAGGCATAAGACTATCTCCAACGTTTCAACATTTCATTCCTTCCCCACCCTTGAAGGAATCCTTCCCATATTCCATTCCTTTCGGAAAAACACTCCAACGACATTCCTTCCCCATTCTCTTCCCACATTAAAAATACTTATTTTATCATCCTCTTCTAACTACCAACTACCAATTTCAGACCAACCTATATCGCATCTTGTGCATCCTGCTGATCATCAAAGTGAAGAAAGGCAAAACACGGTGGTTTTCTACCAATCCATACCTGCATTGAAAAACAATAACCAAAGGCAAAGCATCGATTACCCCATGCACTTTCATTCTTGTTTGAAGGTCAATATCCTTCTTGACATTGAGCAACCAGTAAACATCTTTCTTCTGATGGCTCTTAACTTAAAATCATCTTAATGAACAACAAATTGACAACCAATAAACAAATTAAACACAAGAAATAAGGTAGGTCACAGTTCTTAAAGAGATCTCTAATGGCGATTTAACTTCGTAATCCTTCTAAGCAGTGACATGCAACAAAACCACGGATCCTTTTCTCTTCTGCGCCTCTTCAAATGTCTCTCGAGGACAAGCTATAAGTTAAAACTAGTGATTCATACATCAGCTCATCTACAATAGACAACACATTCGATGTTGGGGATACACATTCATAGCATAAGTTAAAACTAGTGATTCATACATCGACTCATCTACAATAGACAACACATTCAATAAACTCCTTCTCAAATCCGGATATCTTCTCTCTATCAAGCTCAGAGCAACGCCAAAACCTCAACTCTTGGAGCGGTCATCATCCACCACATTGTATATTTTCACGGAAATGAGATTGAAATCAACGATCGGCCTCCACAGTATCCCCAATTTCGGTGGGTCTAGTAAGAAAAAGTTTATAAAATATGACTAAGAACCAAAATACTAACGATTACATGAAATTGAGGTTTATGTTTCTGATATCCTTCCGTCAACTAGACCTTGAATGAAATGAAGCTATTTTGGAGGGAAAGAAGCGAAGGAAGTTGTATCAGAGACCAAAGCAAGCTTAGAATATACAATGCGATCGATGGAATTCTCTTGATTGATTCTGTGAAAACTATACAACATATATAGAGTACAAAAGGAATGCTTGGTGGCTATTAATTACCGCAATAATCGAGGATTTTGCTATAATAATCACCATATTTAGAGATATGGCTGGCTGTAAATCATGAAAGAATAATTAGATATAATGACTGATCATTATTGGAGATATGGAGGGTTAGGAAGAACGGACCGCTGCCATCAACTGCGAATTTATATTAGTATATATATATATATATATATATATATACATATATACATATGTACATATATGTATATGTACATATATGTATGTACATATACATATATGTACATATGTATATATATGTACATATGTACATATGTACATACATATATATATACATACATACATATATATATATAATCAGCACATCTGACAATTAAACTACAATAAAAAAAGGCAACTCTAAAGTTCAAACTTGTTTGAATTAGTTAGCAAAATAGTTAAACTCAACGTCCAAAAATATTTAATTTTTTTTGCACTTGTTCATGTTTTTAGGACCAGATTTCGCACTATTTTTTTTTTTTGCGAATTGTAATGCTTTCTGAAGAATACATGTGAAAATTTTGAAAACGACAACTAGCATCTAGCAACAATACTTAGACATTAAAGATAAGTCCACAAATAAGGGAAATCCAAATATGAACCTAATTTAAGTTCATGTGCACCTATATAAGCTTCAAGAAGTGCACATACACATTTTGACATTGTCGGTATTCCACAACCACATGTGCCTTGTGCTATAGCTTAATTCACAAAAAAATGTATCACAATGTGCCATATAAATTTGCCATGTAGGTGAATTTTAATGACTGCTTAGTGTTCAGCTGGAGGAAGTAGAGGAATTGACAAAGTCATCGTACCTTTTGTGCCAATAGTGATACATGTGCTATAATGGATAGGTGGAAGGGTATGGTTATGTCATGCTTGTAAATTTGCAATAGTAGCTTGATGCAAATTCACTTCTTACTATGTGTCGGCTTTATTTCTACACGAATTCCTTTATACACACATAGGTAAACACTATCAAAAAAGAAAATAGAACAATTCCATAGTAGCGTCGGCTCTATTTCTACACAAAGTCCTTTATACACAGATAGGCAAATACTATTGGAAAAGAAAATAGAACAATTCCATAGTAGGATAGGAAATGAACTGATTCTACGATCTCCAGTTCTCCACTACATGCTACCCACTACAAGCAAGCAATAGATGGTGACATTACTACTAGTTAGTTAGTCTAAGTAAGAGAGTCGAGTGTTTTCTAGACAGGAGGTAGTGCAATCGCCCTCCGTGCAATCACCGTGCAATCCAACTAAGAAAAGTTTCGAAAAATTCTGAAAAAATCATGGATGTACATCTCATCTTACCCCATCTACATATAAAATTTCATGATCAAATTCGTCCTATGCTAGAAGTTACAAAAAGACAAATTTGAGGTGCATTTGAACTTTTAAGTTTGTCAGAAATTTGTCTTTTTTGTAACTTCTAGTATAGGACGAATTTGATCATAAAATTTTATATGTAGATGGGGTAAGATGAGATGTACATCCATGATTTTTTTCAGAATTTTTCGAAACTTTTTTTTAGTTGGATTGCACGGTGATTGCACGGGAGGCGATTGCACCATGACCGATATGTTTCTACACCCATTGAAAGTACCTTAGCCGTTAGCTCCATTTGGAACGGCCAAGCTAAGCATCTTGTTAGGAAATTTTCAAGCAAGTGCACTGTTTCTTGTAAAATTCATGTGAAGTTTCTGTGTTTTTAGATAGATCCTTAGTTTTATGTGCAAATATTTATATTTTGCATTCAAATAGGTAGAAAATGTAGATAAATGCTTACATGATTTTTTTTCATATTTTTCCCTTTTCTCTAGCCTCGGAAAACCATTTCACACGGATTAACAAGGACCAAATTTTCGGTTATTTCAACCGTAATTTTGGTTTTGCCGGTCTAAAAAATGCTAGATTTGAAAATTGATTTTTGAATTTCAACCGAAATACCAAAATCTTGCCGACATTTCAATTTTTGGCAACCCCGAAATGTAATCTGAAACGAAATTTGTAACCTTGTATCTCTGTACTTGCTTCCAACTATAGCAAAACAAATAGTCTCAAGGTCGGGTCGGCCCAGCCGATATTTTAGGCATAAGACTATCTCCAACCGCTTTTCAAACATTTCATTCCTTCCCCACCCTTGAAGGAATCCTTCCCATATTCCATTCCCTTTCGGAAAAACACTCCAATGACATTCCTTCCCCATTCTCTTCCCACATTAAAAATACTTATTTTATCATCCTCTTCTAACTACCAACTACCAATTTCAATGACCAACCTATATATCTCGCATCTTGTGCATCCTGCTGATCATCAAAGTGAAGAAAGGCAAAACACGGTGGTTTTCTACCAATCCATACACTGCATTGAAAAAACAATAACCAAAGGCAAAGCATCGATTACCCCATGCACTTTCATTCTTGTTTGAAGGTCAATATCCTTCTTGACATTGAGCAACCAGTGAAACATCTTTCTTCTGATGGCTCTTAACTTAAAATCATCTTAATGAACAACAAGTGACAACCAATAAACAAATTAAACACAAGAAATAAGGTAGGTCACAGTTCTTAAAAGATCTCTAATGGCGATGCTTAACTTCGTAATCCTTCAACAAAGTGACATGCAACAAAACCACGGATCCTTTTCTCTCTCGCAGCCTCTTCAAATGTCTCTCCAGGGACAAGCTATAAGTTAAAACTAGTGATTCATACATCAGCTCATCTACAATAGACAACACATTCAGTAATTGGGGATACACATTCATAGCATAAGTTAAAACTAGTGATTCATACATCAGCTCATCTACAATAGACAACACATTCAATAAACTCCCTTCTCAAATCCGGATATCTTCTCTCTATCAAGCTCCGAGCAAACGCCAAAACCTCAACTCTTGGAGCAGGTCATCATCCACCACATTGTATATTTTCACGGAAATGAGATTGAAATCAACGATCGGCCTCCACAGTATCCCCAATTTCGGTGGGTCTAGTAAGAAAAAAGTTTATAAAATATGACTAAGAACCAAAATACTAACAGTACATGAAATTGAGGTTTATGTTTGCTGATATCCTTCCGTGCAACTAGACCTTGAATGAAATGAAGCTATTTTGGAGGGAAAGAGGCGAAGGAAGTTGTATCAGAGACCAAAGCAAGCGAGAATATACAATGCGATCGATGCTCATGTGGCCAGGCAACCTTTGCAAAAATCAACAAAGATCATTAGCAGACTGAAACAAATACCAGGCCGTCCATACAGATCGTTCTGATGATCAAAGTAACAAAACACACATTATCAGACAAGCACAGCAAGTTTCTGATGAAATGGAGTGTCCAAGTAACAAGTGAATTCTGAGGTGTTTCTCAGGTCTTTCCAAAGACCGACATACGAAGAGACAAAATATTGCCTGTGACCAAGAAATACTTGCTACCTTAAACAGAGGAAATAAACAGGAGCATGCTCGCATTCCCTAACAGAGTAAATAACAGTACTCAAAGGAATATCATCAGCAAGTATGAATACCAGATAATAAAATAAACGGTGCCCAACACACTAACTAATGTATTGAACTGAATGATATTGCGCATCATCTGTTTCGACAAGTAATCATGGTCACAATTAAAATGGTTAGGCATTTACAAGCCGAGCAATTAAGTAAGATCGGACTAGCTAGGTATCACTCACGGGGTAAATGCATTCGGGCCAAATAATCTTACGCGGTGCATCTTTACCAACAATTTGGAAATTTGGTGCGAGAAGCAATTCAAAGTGCATTCAAAAACATACCAAGAATTTCAGACAGAATATTTGCGTATAATCTAGCTAACTAACCTTTCTTGTTTTTGAATCAACATCTGAAGGAATCCATTGTTGTCGCGTAAAACACTAGTGACTCATAAACTGTTTCTTTTTGTCATGATTCTGTACAACTTCACCAGTTAAGTTGGCATGTTTTTCCTTAAGTGCATCTTCAGGCACTAATGCCTGAGAGTCACGAAATGCTGCCAAAAATAGAAGGTTAGCATTTCAGGTAACATATGCACCATCAAAACAATTTCAGGTAACATATGCTCAGAATATGTACCAGTTCCATGCGGACCAGGATCATCATAACTGAAAAGTAAGTACATTTGGCATGTCAATGGTGCAAATTGATGTTTTTTAACCAGCATGAATAAGAGGGGAAAGGCAGATACTCAATCAAACATTTGCTCAACTCTCAATAACTCAAAAGATCATTATCTCTGAAGGGACACTAGACAATTGATTCTTTGTGTGTTTATATCCGATGTCCAACATTCAAAGTGAATTCTCGGTGTTTCTCATCTAACAACCTCAGCATTTCATGCATCCTAATTCCTAAGTCATGTCATAAGTGATAACATGCTGATTTAAGCCCAACCAAATTTACACTTGCATTTTTCTTAGCTTTCCACATCCACGTGCGGTTGTATCGTTCTAGTCCCACATCACGAGAATAATTCCGGTTTCGCACTAGTTCCTCATCTGAACCCTAAATCGGTTGTATCGAGATCTAGGCTACATGAGTGTCGTACTAGTTCCTCAATCTGAAGCATAAATCGACATTTCGTGTTTGGCACCCAAATCGGAACCTAAATCCAAACCCTAGATCGTGGTTTCGCCTTAATCGAGCAAACAAGCGGTTCTGGAGTGCGGATGGACATACCAAATCAATCAACGTGCACCGAGTACCTTGATGATGAGATGTCGATCCGTCATGGCGCTTTCGTCGGCCGCTGGAGGGCGAAACGGACCGGACGCGGACCCTCGCCTCACCACTTCCCCAGCCGACGCTCTTCGGATCCGGCGGACGCGCAAGTCGAGGCCGTTGCTCCACCGAACGAGATGAGCGAAGGAACGAGGAGGATCCGGCGCAGATTCTCTCTCCTTTCTTGCGTCGCCCGTAGGAGGGGAGCCCGTTGGAGGCTGCGCATTTTCGGTTGTCTCTCGTCGTTTTCCCATGAAGGAACGGGACTCTGACGGGAGGCGTTGGAGAGAGTCTAAGCCAAGTTATTAGCCCATAGTCCCGACACAAAGCTTGACAAAAATAATAAATATTAATTTTTTACTTCCAAAAATTAGTTAAAATTTTTTATTGAAAAATTATTTTTTTGTAAAAGATGGATTTTTCGGGCTTGGACTTTGCGTTGTTGTGCCTCACCGGTTTTTCTAGGCCTTGCCTGGTGGTTGCACACGTCATAATACTTTGGAAGATAAAATATCCTAGAGCATGGTATAAATGCATATCTTTAAATGATTAAAAATTTATTCATTCTTTTAACGTGAGACTTACTCCAACAAATAGCAAGTACAATATAAATTACTTAAACTACGGCCATATTTGGCAGAGCTCCAGATCCTAGCTCCATTCAGATTTGGAGCTTGTAGGTTAAAATAAAGTAAATTAAGTTTATATTCTTAATCTAAAATATAAACAAGATAACCCATCTAAACATTTTTAATGTATCCCTAACTCTAGCTTTATAAATTTTTAGAGTTAAAAATACCCTACTTCACTAACTATACAGACGTTGGTAGAGCTGGAACTATGCCAAACACTCCTGCATGAATATGCATTTGAACAAGTGAATCAGCGAATGTAAGTTGTCTAAATCTTCATCTGAGTCTATCTTGTCAGCTAGAACAAAAGTTTCCGTCCAATCACGGAATATACCCAGTATTTCTGAAATCGATAATATTCCTTCTTTTAATGCTATTTTAATGAAATATAGGACTTGGTTATCATTTATTATCTAGAGAACATGTTAACTTTTGCTGGTAGTTGGTTTGTGACAAACCAGAAGTGACAGACTGATTGGTCAAGGATTTTTTTTCCTAAATTAAATTTTAAAACCCTAATAAATCTAATACAACAGCTTTTTTACACTAAGATAACAGCTTGAAAGATCTACAGATGAACTTAAAACAAAAAAGTTAACAAGAAAAATAACTACATATTGACGCCTCAAGCTGACAATATGCTTTTTTCATCAATCACGTGGGAATGTATTGTCTTATACATCGAAGATTAAAATAACTTCAAATATTAAGAAGAGGATGTTTGGAAAGCTAGCTATATAAACAAAATTGTACAAAATGAGCCGCTTGATTACAAATGTGACACCCTGATGTATGTCCCTGCAAGGATATTTAGATCTAGGAGCCAAGAGTGTTTAAAATTTGCAGCTAAGATATTGAAGTAAGGATCTTCTCCCAATGGTATGCTTTTCTCTAATCTAAACATCTGTAATAGATCTAACAGAAAAAAGGAATACCAAGGCCTTGCATGGTATCTAGATCTAGATAGTAAAAGTACTTAAAAAGTTGCAAAATCTTGATATAAAGGTTCAAAGAAGATTTTCAACGTAAACATACTAATCTCTTCCCCAAGTTTTGACTTTGCACACCTAGCTAGTATTATCATGGAAGATGGGGTATTTTGGTAGAAGGAGAGCCTCCAAAACGTGCACTGAATAATGCAAAACGTGCACTGAATTAATATAATGCTAACACAATCCAATATCCAGCCAATTTGTACTATCTATTTGCGCAATGGAAAAAAAATACCAATTTAGTTCTTGTGTAGTTATAAAATTACATATAAAAAATATTTGAATAAGAGTCATAATACATTACTAAATCAATGCAAAACCACACATTATAACCAGCTGGATGGGTAATGGACCTAATGGTGAGGCAACACTAAGCAACAGTTTTTTGGAAACATCCAATAAATAGGAATGGGTTATCTCCAATATTAAATATTTGTCAGATTTAATCTTCTTCGAAGTAATTAATTCGGTGCCAACAATATTTATGCTTTGTAATATATCTATTCCCTTTAGAATAAATGCAATTTAATGCAGTGTAATTTGTGACAAGATCTGTGGAATACCTCTGGCATACAACAATTTCAGTATTCGAAAAGATCATTCTTCGAGTGTTGTCTTGATCTTTCTTTTTCTTTTTGAAGTTTGAATTATTTGTCCTGATCTAGAGATACAAAGTTGGAGATGTAAGACTACACTCGTCGTCTTACACGTTAGTAGTACAACCCTGCTGCACGTCAGCCAACAAAACCCTCAATATTCACTACTCTACACGGCTACTCTGAAGAGAATAAACGATGTTAAGCGTAAGTAAACGATGTTATATATGGACACATCCGTCTCAAACTATGTGTTCAAAGAATTGAGGGTAGCTTTATTCGATCCATAGACACAACTAATACGTAAATCAATAGTCAGATACTACAAATCTCAAAAAAAAATTCCTACATGGACCTGATCTGATCCAGCCAACGTAATCGAGAAAAAGTGGTCGAGCTATCTAAACAAGACTGACATATTCTCACCTTGAGTTTGACTAATATCATGAGGCAAAGGAAAATGCATATAACTAAGCATTGTTAAGATTCTTCTAATGTGATCTTTACGTATATTTGAGAGTTGGCACGTTTTACTAGGGACAGCTACCGATTAATGGTCGAGTAAAAGTATTCAGATCATGTCCAAGTATATGTGAAACTAAAGGGTCTTACACTTAAAGGGTTAGAATTTAATTCTGATGATAATTCGAATTCTGTTGGGCTTCAAGTTTCTAATAGACCTCTAATGTAGAGATCGATTTGTGGGGTGTCTGTATAAAGAGGAGGTGGTGGCTTTAGGGTTAAGATATCCAATAAGAATTTGGAATTTTCGAAACCCTAGTTGCTACACCTCTTTCGCCCAAAACCATGCAACCGGCGCTAACACTTCGACCTCCGGCGCGTGGCATCCCTACCCCGTACGTGTGGATACTTTGGAGGTGTTGCTACGAAGCTTCAACGCTAGGACGATCTGCAATCTGTGATGGTCATGAGGAGGTGCGAGGTTAATACGACTACAATCGCACCAATGTGCTATATCGATTCTACTTCTGCTATGGGTTTACGTATCTAGTGGTAATTCTATGATCTGTAACTTGCAGTGATTTCTTGGTTACGCGGTAGAAAATTTTTGATTTTATTCTAGAGTAGCCTATTTGTTCCTCTTCAGCTTGTCGATGTAGGGAACTAGGGATGGGCATTCATTTTTTTTTTGGTCTAATCGGTAAGGTTAGAGATAAACCCATATGATATTTATAAATCATTACAGTATAAGTATAATAGAACATATGAATATACCACATATATGCATAAAGATATTAGAACATGAGAATTATCTGGTAGCTTTAGAAAAAACACTATAAAAATAGTATTGTATACGGGGCTATTCGATTATTTTGATTTTTAGAAGCAAAAAATCGAACCGAACACCAAAATCGAATTTACCGAAATAAAATCTGAATCAAAAACCGTAAAAAAAAATCAAAATAATCAGTTAATTCGGTTTAATAGTTCAGTTTCAATCTAAAAATGTCCGCCCCTACAGGGCACAACAGGGGCATCCTGTACCAACGCCAGAGCTGAGGCAGGGGCGATGCTCCTCTGGCCCTGGGCTAGCTTGGTCTTGGCCGGAGCCGACGCGGTGGTGATAGCGGCGGCGACTATGACCTCGAGCTTCATGCCGGAGGCGCAGTAGCCGGCAGGGCACGCCGCATATGAAGTAGCGGTTCCCTGGGCTGGTGGTGCCGTCCCCGGTGTAGGTGCCGTCGCCGATGGTTTTGCTGGGCGAGCAGGCGACCGTCGTAGCCGGCCTTGCTCACCTCCACGACGTCGTGCGACGACGGGTAGGTGAACACTGCAGGATACCTGTGCATGGCAGAAACGTAAGCACGTTGCATGCAGAGGCACCGAATCGCACAAGCGGACAGCGGTAACAAGGTACTCCTAGCTAGCGAAAGAGAATTGGAGATGTTGTTAGTTCCTACACAGCGATCGAGACTCCCCGAGTTAACTTCTGCTTTGCGGACCAGGCGTTGTAGTTGCCGCTGGTGTCCCACGCGCTGTCGCGGTGCCTCCCACTGGGTGAACCACCGCGGCGGCCGCAACGGCGAAGAGGGCTTTCCTTTCACCATGGCCATCTCCCTAGCTGCTGGCTGCTGCAGATCGATTTACCAGGAAGATGCTTCTTGAGCTAGCTTGCAATGTAATGCAAGTGCAGGCTTAACGGCTGCTTAAGATGGATGATACGATTGGGGCTAGCTATCTAGCTGGGTGAGCTGTGCCCACTGGGCTGGAGGCAACTCTGAATCTGATCAGACAGACAGTGACAAGTTTTGATTTTTTTTAATAATACATATTTAAAAATCAGAGAAATAATACATCGAAAAAATGATAGAAATAGACATATGTTGTCATTTTGAGCGACGACAGAGTGTTACGTCGGTTGCCACGCAAGCTATCACCATTTAAAACGAAAACAGTAAATGAATCGTCAATTGAAATAGGTCTTGTGGACTGAGCTTAGCTCAGTGGTGTGGGAAGCAGTTGGGCGCCCAGCCGACTCGGGTTTGAGTCTCGAACCTGGCGTTTCTTGTTGAGACGAGTGCAAGCATGGGTATGCGTGTGTGTGGAGGGGTGTGTGCGCGCGTTTGTAGCTCATCTGTTGTTCTTTCTTCTATAATGAATGCCATTGCTTCTGACCAATTTTTTAAAAATTGAAACAGGTCCTCCCACCTTTTATCGCCATTTTAAATAGTGATATGCTCTGTCGCCATTTTAAATGGCAATAGAATAAACCAATTATCAATTGAAATGGCGACAGAGACCTCTACATCCTTTATCATCATTTGAAATGACGATAGAAGCCTACATTTAAAAACCAATGTGGACAGCTCTATTGCCATTTCAGGCGAGAGCTAGAGCAGCCAAAGGAATGGGAGAGGAGAGGGAAGAAAAGGAGAAAATGGGAGAGGAGAAGAAAATAAAAGAAAAGAGTAGAGGAAAGGGGAGGGGGAAGGGAACAATAAGAAGAAAAAGGGATCATACTGTAGATTGGGGTGAAAATGGATTGCATAGTTTCAAACCAATCTGGGCAATTTTTTTAGTGTGTCAAAAGTACGTAACAACTTTTTTCACTGACTTGACAACTCATACCATTTTTTCAAGGTGTTTTCACAACTCCCACCAACTTTCGTCGGTGACTTAACAACTCCCACTAACTTTGCTAAGCAACTTAACAACTTGCATCAGTTTTTCTCAGTGAGCTTGCAACTCACGTCGAATTTTCTCCGCGCATCAATAGCTCACATGGCCATTATATAAAACTTATAACACACCACTACACACAAACCGTCCATAAAAATGAAGGACACTTCACCACCACATCCAACAATTCACCAGCACCACTACCATGCCCAACATTCCACTAGAGACATCGCCAGTCCGCCACACACAACACTCCACCACACCGCCAGAGTTTAGGATGTCGGAATACGCAACAATGCTTTGGAAGTGAAAGTGGGTTGCCAAAAATGCAGGAACCTACCTAGATTGTTCTTGTAAGGATGCACTTGTTCCACCGGAGTTTTCATGCCCAAACTATGACTACAGTACACCGGCGTGGATCATTCAATCCATATATCTAGACACCACATAAGTCAATGTCACGTATATATATTTCACAATGCATATTGCACTTTTGTAAGGTTAAGTTCATCCATGCACAATCCCAAAATTTGGAGAAGTGCTATTTCTTTCAATGGATTAACAGGCTAAATAAGTTCAACCGGGCGTTCATCGAATGAAAATTTTGGCTGAACTATCCTGTTACGCTCAAGGCCTTCACCCGTTGGAAATCTTCGCCTCAAAGCGGGGAAGACAAAAGAAAGTCACCCACGGTCCATAGTTAAGCGGCAGGGTTCTAGAGGTCCTACAGTGAGTTTTTAGCCAAGCAAAAGGAGTGGATGATCCACATACCTCGGTTGATGGCCAGGAGAAGTCTAAGGAAGACCTGGAAGACTAGTTTTAGGTGGATGGGTATAAGAGTAATTGGAAGAAAGCCAAGGTTTACACCTGTGGGAAAGACATCGATGAATCCTAAAGTATAGGATCTATGACCGTAATTATGACTTATTTTTCATCCCTGAGTATTTTTATTTCAAAAGATGCACATGTATCTTAGATATAGTTTGTGTTGATAGTTCGTACGTGTCGCCATTTGTATAGCAGGAATAGCAAGGTGAACATATGCACCAAACCAAACTCTATGTGCCATATAATTCACACCTTTTTCAAAGAAAATATATTAACTAACATCCTTATATGCATACAACGAACTTCTCGGATACGCAGAGCCAATTGTGGTATCTTGTCCTCAAAGAAAATATTACTCCATTTCAACACATGACTAATTTCATTGTTTTTTTTTCTAAATCCATATAAATTAATTCATAATATTTTTATTTCTAAAAAATAAATCCATTTAAATGGCGGCATGAGTTCTATTGTAATTTCAAAAGGATCCAATCTATTACAGAGATTCTATGGCCAATCCAAATAGTGACGGTGATCCTTACTGAGCACTACATCAACATTTTACCATTTGGAGTGGCCACAGGTAGGGATGAAAACGGATAGTAATTCGGATATCAATTTTTTTGTCTTTGTTCTTCAATGGGAAACAAATAGGATATAGAATTTTCTATCCAAATTCATATTCTTGTTTGTGGTGTTGAGCTTATTCAAATTCATAAAAAATGAACCTCAAATTCATTATATATTTATTTAAATGATAGAAACAAAATTCGGATATCAATCGGATACGGATTCGGATATTTTTCACCTTTTTATTTATGGGAAGCAAATAATGCGTAATTTTTTTATCTAATTTTATAATCTTATTTTTATAATGAGCTTGCTAAAGTGTTAAAAATGAAAACCAAAATCATTATATATCTATTTAAAATGTCGAATTTGTTCAGAAATTCGGATATCCGTTTTCATCCCTAGCCACAGGGCCTCTCTTGCCACTCGAAATGACAACAAAGTTCTATTTCTGTTATTTTTTATGTAAAATGAATTAAAACTTGGATTATTTTTAAAAAAAAATTGACAAGCTTTGCTCACCCCAACAGAGACATCTGATCATACAGTGAAAAGTTCCACACGCCACACATGAGAAATCTGGGTTTGCAACTTGTAATAGCGTCAAATCCTCATCATTTTCCTCTTGATGACAAAGGAATATTCATGGAAAATGGCAAGTAGAAGATATGTAAGGCGCATTTCAGAACAAGATGCTGAACTGCAACCATCAACATGCAATTTCACAACTATTCCGAAATTCTCTATGCTTTTACACTGTCTCTATCTCTCTATTTTTTCCCCTATTTCGCTCATTATTTCGACGATTTAAAAAATTAGACGCCGCTGAAAAAAATATTTTTTCTTCGAAAAAACGACACGCACGCCGCGAAAAATTTCCTAGTACTCTCCTATTATTGGGAGAGTCCCGGCCTTCTCACGCATTTGAGCCGAGCCGGCATATGTAAGGCGCATTTCAGAACAAGATGCTGAACTGCAACCATCAACATGCAATTTCACAACTATTCCGAAATTCTCTATGCTTTTACAATGTCTCTATCTCTCTATTTTTCCCCCCGTTTCGCTCATTATTTCGACGATTTAAAAAATTAGACGCCGTCGAAAAAAACATTTTTTCTTCGAAAAAACGACACGCACGCCGCGGAAAATTTCCTAGTACTCTCCTATTATTGGGAGAGTCCCGGCCTTCTCACGCAGTCGGCTCGGCTCAAAAAAAAGTTTCGCGTTTTAGTCCTTTTATAAATTGCAAATAGGTCCTTCGCGACTTTTTGTAAGGGGAAAATATTTTTCCCTAAAATCGTGTTTGGGTCCCTCGTGCGCTATTTTACAGAAAAAAAACTCCCGTTAAAGTCAAATCGTGAACAAGCTCTTTTCTAATTTTTAAGGATAGTGGACAGGTCCAAAAACGTAACAAACAGGTCTTTGCTCCTTACGTCTAGATCCTTTCTCCGTTTTTTCCGGGAAAAAATGTTTTCGTCGCCAGAAATATTTGTGCATCTCTATCTCTAGACTTTTTTCCCACCTCGATTTCCCATCTCGATCTCTGATATTTTTTAAAACATGTATTATTATTCGGTGAACGCGTAGAGTGTTAGACTTGACAAAAGAAGGTTGTCATCTCTAATAATTTTTCACCCTTTTCCCTCTAGACTTTTCCCCACTGTGGTTTTCCAGCTCGGTCTCCAATATTTTCCAAACAATTCGTCGAAAGAGATATTTCTACAACTCTATCTCTCTATTTTTCCCCCTGTTTCGCTCATTTTTTCGACGATTTAAAAAATACAACGCCGCCGAAAAAAAAGAGAAATTCTATCTCTAGACTTTTTTCCCAGCTCGATTTCCCATCTCGATCTCTGATATTTTTTAAAACATGTATTATTACTCGGTGAACGCGTAGAGTGTTAGACTCGATAAAAGAAGGTTGTCATCTCTAATAATTTTCACCATTTTCCCTCTAGACTTTTTCCCCACCGCGATTTTCTAGCTCGGTTTTCAATATTTTACAAATAATTCGTCGAAAAGATATTTTTACAACTTTATCTCTCTATTTTTCCCCCGTTTCGCTCATTATTTCGACGACTTAAAAAATAAAACGCCGCGGAAAAAAAAGAACGCGCAGCGTGTTATGCCACGAAAAAATTTCTAGTTATTTACTCTTGTACAAGATTTTCACAGCTGCATATGTGATGGTACACATTGAAGCCTCTAAACTAATCCGAAGATCGTTTGCCTAAGCTGTACCAACTACACGGATATGGAATGGAGATCCGCGGCATAGTATGGGTTCATCTGGCGACTCTGCCTTTGCCCGAGCACGAAGAACATCCGTGGCATCAATTATAACAGCAGAAGATTGCAGCGAATAGTCCCCTGGTACTAGGAAGTAGACATAAAAAGGGTGTACTACCTCCTGTAATGGTGGAACCTCCAGATGTATGTCACTAAGAGCACCTACACAGAAAAGGAACTTGTCAGAGTAGTACAGGGCTACAGGTGCTGAATAATGTTAAGATAGGTGACGGTGAAGCTTCTCGCCCAGTTTGTAACATACATAATCAACAGCATATCTTCAGAAGGATCAGCAAAACTGAGATGGAGAAATGAGGGACAGTGAAAGGACAAATTCTAAAAAACTAAGTAGTCGGTGCTCAGGAAGCTACTCATAATGTAAATTATTGTGATCTTTCATCATTGTGCACTGCACTATGAGTTACTTTTCTTAACATTGAGATTGCTGCCCTCGGAAAACAATAACTCAAAATGGACAAGGATGGCAGAAAGAAAATTATACAGACAACTGAATTACCAGCCCAGAGAACGGTTGCACTATGTTCGTCGAAGCAATTCTCTCCTGCAACATCTTTGCATGAAATGTTGAGGTTCATCCGAATAACTTCCTTCGTGTTGTTGCGAATTTGAACTTCCATATGGGTCATTTCATGAGCAGATATAGGATCTTTACAACTCAGAACAATCTCATTATTGGAATGACTGGAATCATCACCATGCTTGGCAGACTCCTCTGAAGAATCAATTTTGTCTACAGTTCCATCCTTAGCAAGTCGGAAGTTAAATGTCAAGGGATCCGGCAACAGTATGTCCATTATAGATGTTTGTAATGCCGCCTGAATAGCATCTTTAATATTTAGCTCACCTGAGCTATTTCTCCCAGAATGCCACTTCACTTTTATTTTTGAAATCAAGTTGTTGATAGAGGCGTTTAACTCTGCCTTGGCATTCTTTTCAGCTATTGTGGCAGCTTGGGATCCAAGAGGCTCATAACTTCCATTTTCCTTAACAAAGAAGGAAGCATCAAGGACAGGTAATTTGAAATGCTCAAGAGGTATGAGAACTCTGGCAGAATAGTCACGATCAATTCTAGTTCTGTGAAAAGCTGCATCAGCAGTATTATCTTCTGGAAGTAATTTTTGCTCTACATTTGTGCCATCCAAATGGACAGAAACATCGACATAAAAAACAACATCTGTAGGATTATAAAGCTCAAGTTCCAGAAGGCGGGGCCCCCAACTTCCTTTATAGGGCTCAATCTTCAATAAGCTAATGTCATTGTGCACCAAGTCACTTCCATTATTAATATTATCTTTGCCAATGACGGGTTTTAAGTGTGCTTCACTAAACCGGGCAGGTATTTCCATGGACAACAGGCGTGCTCTTACAAGGCGCATACCCTGTACAACACAGATGTTAAGTGGAACAACCAGGCATCTTCCAGGTGGAAGAGAAACCTCACTGTTCTCTGGGTTTGTTGAAGGACCTGAAATGACAAAATAGAATTTTAGTCCTTGAACAATGTAAAACAATACTAATGCATACATAACAAAGGATGCGTGGAAAACATCGTGAAGCACAAATATATATACATTTCATTTGTTTATGTTCACAAGAATATGGCCAAGTTGTAGATCAGATATTTACTAGGACAGGCAAAAGTATAAACAGGATGGCCATTTCAAAACAACAAGCAATACAAGCAACACCTATAACAAAAAGTGTATGTGGGTGAAAAAAGAATAGCTATGTCCTTAATGAAAGCCTCATGGTGTCAAGAAGAGCACGAAAGGAACCCCAGCATGCCAAGAGGCCCGAGATGGTTAATAAACATCACATATTAGCACGAGGTGAACAACACTGAAGCAGAGAGCAGTCGCAGTAACACTCAAAAGGACTATTGCTATATAAGTTTCAGGCATAATAATAACAACATGAATAGAGGCATAGCTTACCCGTTACAACAGGAGAAATTAACAAAGCTGCAAATGTCTAATTGTATTACGTAGATTAAAACAATAGATTTAGGTCATTTCATGATTTTACCTTCTACATCAATTTGAATCATAATTACTCACCCTTAACAAGTGACAAAATGCGTTAGCACATGCTAGCTTTGAGCCGATGACATGAAGCTGCTTGTTAATATCCAGCTATAGTGATTTGGGATTTGGTGTAGATAATTCCTATGTAGCTTTGCTGGTATAATTTGAATCTAAGATGGATAAAGAGAAGTGTAGTACAAATGCATCTGGAAGATGTTCATCTGAGTAACTTTGATTTCACATACAGGATTATAGATCATCATAGAAGATGAACATTAAAAGGATGATGAAGAACATAAAGAGTTAAATACCTACAACCTACCAGCATAGTGAATATCCAAGAAAGGATTCATTCCTTCTCTTCCTATCCTTCTCGAATTTGCAGGAGATCTGCTGCCATCTGCTTCTAAATCTGCCAAACTAAGATGCCAGGCTCTTAGTGTCACAGCAAATGTCACTTCTCCACCAGGTTTTATAGGAAGAGCAGATTTCCATGTGCTATGGGCAATCGAAATAACAGAATCCTGGTTCTTCCCTGATAATGCAATATTTGCTTCTTCAACAGGCACAGTTCCAGCATTTGTCAGCATAATTAAAACATCACGAATTTCACCTTCATATAGAAGAATAGACCCATCTCCACCAACAACATTTGCAACTAATAAAGGCAGAGGAGGAACAACAGAAATGTTAGGAAAATTAACACTCTTAAACTTGCTAGAGCCACAGCATCTGAAAGGATCAGAAAGAACAAGCCCTTGTGCAGCTCCAAAGAGCAGACAGTCAACCTCTTTGAATAGGTGTTCTGTAATAACACCAAAACAGTGAACAATGCACCCAGGAATTGATACTTGTCCGACTTGTGTTGGAATTCCAGATAATAGGACCAATTTGGAAGTGTTTGGTGAAAGATTAACACTAACAGGAAAGGCATCAAAATTTCCAGAATGAACAAAGAGATAAATGCTCTCAACAACTAGGTCAAAGCTGCAGGGGTTTGCTAACTCAACCATAATTTGAACTGGCTCTCCCACAATCCAATTTATCTCTTGTTTGCTAGTCCCAGATGCTCCTCCCTTGGTGAAAGGTGTATATATGAAAGGGCCTGATGGACCTCCACCAGTCCACCACTCTTTTTTATGTGGGTTGCGCTTTACTATATCTCTTTGTGAAGGGTGAAGTGGGAAAGAATGCAACCTGAAAAAACAAGGAAATAAGAAAGACAAACCTTTGGAAAAACATATAAAGATACAGGTTTTATTGGGAGCTTCTTTCTGACTTAAAATAGTTCGTACAGTTCTTAAAAAAAGTAGGTAATATAGTATTTATCCTCATTATTCCCAAACATGATAATACAAGAATAATGATAAATAACATGCCTGATAAAGGGAAGACATGGATCTGCGCAACGTGTGCCCGATGGAAGTATATCAGCAGAACTCGCAAGTGAGCTTGCCAGGCCACTCTGACCAGCTGGGGTGATGAGTGGGTAAAATGATCGAAGAAGGCGAGCTGCAGCACTCCATGACGAGAGGGGATCCGCAGCATGGATTGAAGACATCAATATCTCTCTCAGTACGACCATTTGAAGGGTACTCCATTGTGACTCAAACAATGACACTATAGACTGAGGGTGCACTTTTCCAAAATCAGCATTGCTGGCACCAAGTTCCTTAAACAAACAAGGATTAAAAATAAAACTATAAATTCAACAATATTTAGTGCATGGTGTTACCATTATGGCAATATATGTAAAAAAAAAACTCAAAGTCAAAATATTAGGATGATAAATATTCGGCCCTTATCATCATGTGGTTATGATAAGGATGTCTGAATTATGATCTGCAGCATTACAAGAATGACATATTGCACCTATAAATCAAAATATGTACCGTTTGGGTGTGAGTCCAAGTATACAATCCCGTGGTCATTAGGAAAGGCAGGTCAGTTTACTAACACTTTCTATCATTAGTTTTGCGATTCACAGATCTTTCTCATCAAGGTGATTTTTGTCTTAAGATGATAAATGCGAACTGTATTCTCATCAACCCCATTTATCCTACTCAGATCTCCACCTCAGCCAAAAAAGGGGTAAAAATGAATAAAAGGAAAGACGCTGCAACCAACCCTTGACTGACTATGAAAGTTTAGTTCAGTCATATTTCCATCAGAAAGGAAGGTGCAATTTTTTAAGTTGGCATTTTACTAAGAGTAAACCAGCACCCCAGAAATAAAAAAAAAGGTTCGTTGGAAAAGTTCAGAAGAACATACAAATACACAATATAGTAAAAATAATTAAAAATGATGAATTATTTCTCAGTTTGTTGTAAGTATATAACAGCTTTGATTGGTTTCATTCCTAGCCTACCCCAACTTGTTTGGAACAAAAGGCTTGGTTGTTGTTGTTGCTACTTCTGCAAGTATGTAAAAAAATCACCTTGGGTGAAGCATGATCCCTTTTGCAAGTCTTCCTGCTTTGAGCATGGTATGCATTTGTGGTCATGGTTAGAACCTGCATAGCACTCATAGCAGCATATGCATTGTCCTGCTGAAGGTACAGCTGTGCAACTTGTCTTGAAAAAAATGCCGCCTTGCGTTTATACCCAAGAGAACCAAAAAGTCTCGCGATTTCAATATAAAGTATTAAACGATCACTGGCATCAATCAGAGCCTTGGCACCATCTGCAGCACCCATTAATAAATCTGACACCTCCTTGGCAAGTTCTGGCCTGATAAAGAAAGACATAACATTTTAATGGGCAACCTTACCCTAGGAACAGTATACTTTGGCACAACTTCTTGCCTTATTCCAAAGGCTCACACTAGCTTCGTACTTTATTTTATTCAAATAATTATGTACTACCTAAGTATAAGAAACTACAAAGTACCAACAAAATTACCAGGCTGCTTATTCTATAAGAATTAACTACTAACAAAGCACAAGAAAACTGGCTATGCAAGCCTCCTACTCATAGGATAATACGGAGACTCACCTGCACAAATATCTTGCCAGCTTCAATGCAGCTTCAAGCTCAAAGCTCACAGGTGAAACTCTAAGAAATAGAAGTACAGCTGCAATGTTAGTGCATTTATTTAGTAAATTCACCAAGTAAATAGCTCAGTATAAAATGCAATCCTCTAACCAGTTTGCAGTGTTGATGTACTAGTAAAGAGGATGTTTAGCTTAAACGAGAAAGAAAAAGGAGGGAAGGATAAAACAGAGAAAAAAAACATACTCAAGGACAAGAAAGGGTGCAACATTTTTCAAGTCATAATGAATTTTGGATCAAAACCAAACAAAAATAATGACCAAGAAAATTATAATATAGCGAATTGGTATGATTCCTTCAACATATCAGCAGCTTGTAAAAACCAACGAGAGTACTTCAGTTCTTATATGTAACTCACAAGAAACAAAAGGGGTTTACTTTATGTAGAATGCAATAATCATGGAACAAAAGTTTAAGGCATGATATTGTCATATATGATAGAAGGGCACGTGGTTCACATATAGAAGTTAAGAAAGATAGCATGCCAAAGTCAATACCTTTGAGCATTATCTTGTAAAGTTGCTCTTCTGTATAGCTGGATAATGGTGTAATAACGAAACTTCACTTCATCTTCCAAAACAGGATCACTTTGGCCTATCTTATCAACCTGCTTAAAAGCACAAAATGGTCACCTAAAATTGTCATGGGAAGGTTGCATCTTGCGAGTAGCATTGCCAGTAAGATATAATAGAGGCAGTTTGAAAGGCACTACTAGCATGCCAGCTATCAAGCTGAATAAAATTGAACAATCAGAATGCTTTTAATCCCAAAGCTCGATAGGTTGCATGAATGCTCACCACTAATGAACAGACACTACCCTCAATGGCCCCAGCATGCCAGAAAACATCTCCTGTCAATCTCGCAAGCTCAATTGATGTGGTGTAATGTGCATTAGCATCGGCAGGTGATCCAGCCAATAAGCAATAATCTCCCATTATCTTTTGTGCACGGCCCAGCCTTCTTTTTTTAGCCTTAATCACCTAGAAAATATAGAAGTATGTTGTCATATATAAGCAATAGAGTATTGAGCCATTTACATCATCAACATACACTAATCAAAATACTTGGAACACCTAAAGTATGAACCTCCTCTGAGCCAAGACTGGATTGTGAGTCCAAAGGTGTCTTTAGAATAGTTCCTGTGGATTCTGCACGTAAGACCCATTTCTCAAACTCCATCAACAATGAAGCAGCAAGATCTTGGATCATTGTAAGCATATGAAGTTCGAGCGATTGCTGATCAGAAGGAGAGAACATGATAATATCATCCCTCTTTTTCTCCACCAACTACGAAAAACAACAATGCAAACAATTAACTACAATAGAGCAAGACCCAAGAAGTGATCAAACAAGACAGATATAGCAGGCAGGCATCGCAACATTGTTATGACAAATAAAGTTTAATCTATTATATTATTAAAACGATAGAAAAAGAAGCCACAACGTTCGCTCTCAAGGGCTAGAAAATACCATGTTAATTGGAGTAAAAAAAAAACTACAGTTCTACACTGTTGATTTTTGGTAGGACCAGATTATAATGGTATAGTTTTCTTCTAAAGTTTTACAAATATGCACATGTTAGAATTAGGATATATGATACGAATCTGACCAGATTACATGGCAATAATAGTAATCTAGGAACAGGGCTAATTGGAGTCTGATTAGGAACATTGTACAAATACAGTAACTTTGGCATTGTGATGTAATCAGACTCTGTGTTGCCTCTCCTTATTAGCTTCTGGGAAACCGACAAAAACAGAAGCACTCAAATCTTTGTTGGCAGCCAGCGAGATGCATGTTGCAGAAGCTCCCCATGATGCTGCTGAGTCCAATGGAGGCAATGAAATATTGTACTTTGATGACTTACGTTCCAACGCATGTGCACGCCGTGCTTGACCAGGTTGTTCACCGCAAGGAAGAACACAAACAGGCTGGGGAACATGGAGACACCATGCAACATAGGCCATCCATGGGCTGCATCAGTCGGCAACGCCGCGGTTCGTCCGCCGGGGCAGTGACCAGAGGCGCATCAGGCCGACAAGCAACTCTATCGCGTGGTAAAAGGCCTTGAAGACTGAAGAGGGACAGGTCTGCACACACCAGTACGACGGTGACATGCGTGCACTGCATTCATGGGATCACACAGCCCTCGGCAAGACCAACATCGGCAATATGTAAAAGAGTGGCATACTGGCATAGTTATTTTGTTTGTACAACAAGGCATGTATTGGCTTTCCTACGTACGTGAGCAGGAAAGAAGTAGATTACGCTAACTTATAAGTTATAAGACTGTACTTTAGGGATCTATAACCATATATTACAAGTATAACAACTAAACATGTTATCTACTCAACTAATTTAGTACGTTATGTTAGATTATAACAATGGAGATTTAGAATATCAGTATCAAATTTTATATAACAAAAATATATTAAACTAGCATGCGCAGCTGAGCACATTCATCATGTGCCACGTTATATTATTATAATGATATTTAAAAAGGGTGCCACATTCGCTCTTAGGGGCTAGAAATTACCACTTTAATTTTTAAAAAGAATAATACAAATTGACCGCTTATTTGTTGGTGGGTCCAAATTATAACAGTGAAATTAATCATGTATCAAAAATTAGATATATCAGAAATGTATCTAGATACAATTGTAATTTAAATATATGGCGGATATAGTCTCCAATCCATAAAAGTAAATATTTAAATGATTATATGATCATAACCATACGTAGGATGAAGCGTCAACTAAGCTCCCCATACTTCTAGGCGAAAGAACTCCTGAGGCATTTGAGTTGCACGTTACAACCATTTGCCAAGCAGTACACAAGTCTCCTACAACAACAACAACGATAGAACACAAAGCACTCCCACATGAATCCTTTGAATTTCTAGCACCCCAAAATCGATATATAGTTAGGAGAAAAGTCAAACAGTTGTACACTATATGTAACAAATCTATATGCGCAAAGCACAGGCCATCCTTCTAGTTAAACATAAAAACGATTCAAAGTTATCGGCATAACAACACTATATAGAATTTGTTTATAATGTAAAGCATGACCTTCTTACCATGACATAAGAATACCAGTATAACATTCAGCATTGTTTGACAAGTCTAATTGAATTACACACGTGAGTATATGAGTTACACTCATCGGGTCTAGAAATACTAGTAGATTGCAAAGCAAGTGAAGTGAACATAAAGCATAGCCTAACACCCAACTCAAGCAAACAGTAAAGTCCAAATCTAATAGCCAAACCAATAATCATCAAAAGAACCGCAGCTGCAGTTTCAACTCTCGAGCTATGATTAGTGTATTAAAATTTAGTATGGATTGCCCGATCAGTACTTCAGTAGGACCACTCAGATCTCATCAAAGTAACAGTTTAACACACCTTAGGAACACTTGGAAGCAACTAAGCTCTAACCAAATGCGCATGCCATTGTCATAACCCACAGGTACACTTTGCGGAGCAATTGCAGAACCGGATGATCCAGAGTCATTCCAGACACTGGATCCACGGATGCTGAGCTGTGCGCACCAGTTCAAGCACGTGACCCGGGGACTTGGAAGAGATGCGATCGCGTAGTACCTGCGCGTCGGTGGGGCAGAAGGCGAAGCAGCGGTTGGCGAGCGCGGAGGGGTAGGAGCGCGCGACGTCGACCAAGTCCGCGGCGACGCGGTCGAGGTCGGGGGAGGAGGGGAGGTGGCAGATGCCAATGACGGCGAGCACCTTGCGGGAGGACTGGAAGTCCTCCCAGGGCGAGAGCACGCACCCCCCCAGAACGAACTTGAGGCGGAGGCAGCCGGTGTCCCAGGGCTGGCTCGCGAAGGGGCTCTTCTGGTGCTCCGAGTAATAGGGCCGCAGCGAGGCGAGATCGACGCGCGCGTGGCGCGCAACCAGCGCCGCGTAGTCGCGCAGGCACGGCGGCGGGATCGGCCCGCCCACCGGCAGCACCGCCACGCGGATAGCCGACCCGGACTCGATGCTCAGACCGGGCTCCATGGCCGGTCGCTCGGGTCGCGAGTAGCAGATCTGACGGAGGAGAAGGTGGGGTCAGTCGGGTCGGGGAGGTGGAGCCGAGGAGAAGTGTTTGCGCCGTGACCAGGGAGGCAGGGACACAGTTTACGTTGCCGAATCGCATCGGAAAATCGCCAGCAGATCGTTACCGATTTTGGCCGAAAATCTCTTGAAAATTAGTAGAACTGTATTTACTTGAAAGTCAAATCAGTTTGAAAACAAAGGTCAAACAGCAGTGAAAAGTATTGAAAATCGACCGGCTTTTTAATTTTCGAATGATTTGAGCCAATTTCAAAAATCGATAGATAGAAGAAATATTAGAAAAAAATCTAGGAAAATTGGAAAAAATTAGAGAAAATACTGAATCATTTTAAAAAACCTGATAAAAGCCCAAAAAATGGAAAATTGTTAGAAATGTATAAAAACATATGAAAAAATAGGAAAAAATTCTGATACGATATTTCCTACATTTTAAGACAATGTCAAGTCGTAAAGTATATATTTTGTAATAATAGCACAACTGTAGAAAAAATCTGGCGTGATCTTTGCTATATTTTAGACAGTCTCAAATTGTAAAGTAGGCATTTAGCAATAATATCTCAACAAATAACATTTCATTTCAATACCATACAGCTTATATAATGTTTCAATCATACATCGAATATGTACGTAGTAAAAAAAATCACCTTGTAGGTAACGTACCATATTACTGTTCTAGTTTTACGTGGAGTAATTATGCAGATTTGTACATTATCAGCATACGAAGAATAGGCTGATAGTCATTTGTCTTACATTTTCGGTACTCCACACAATGACAAGAGGCAAATCTACGTAAAAGAACTGAAGATACTCTAGATCAAGCTGCACAAGGGCTTGATTCTATATGATAGCCATCCAATATGTCTGAACTTTGGATGATCAAGTAGAAAAAAAATATAATACTTGCATAAGGAAAGAGATTTCACACATAAAGAGGGGAACGACTGCTGTGCAATCATGTTTCCTGTGCAATCCAACTAAGAAAAGTTTCAAAAAATTCTGAAAAAAATTATGGATGTACATCTCATCTTACCCCATCTACATATAAAATTTCATGATCAAATTCGTCCTATGCTAGAAGTTATAAAAAAGACAAATCTTTTTTATAACTTCTAGTATAGGACGAATTTGATCATGAAATTTTATATGTAGATGGGGTAAGATGAGATGTACATCCGTGATTTTTTTCAAAAATTTTTGAAACTTTTCTTAGTTGGATTGCACGATGATTACACGGGAAGCATGATTGCACAGCAGTTGTTCCCCATAAAGAGATGTCAAAGCAGTACGATAGTTCTCAACTGATAATATGCAATAGCACCTCCCCACCCACACTACAAAATACAGCAAATCAATATTATCCACTATCCACAATGTATAAATTGTATCAAACCGACGGCAACACAACATCCAGTGGGTTAATAAGCGCAGGCAGAATATCAGATCATGGAACCATGCTAGCTAATTAAGCTCCTCCAAATCAACTACATTATTAGCATCAAGCATATCAGATCATCTACATTCCCCGAAATTTGATATCATTCCACCGAAAATCAACAAATCCGAGCCGAAAATTGCTTAGAAACCCTAGAAAATTGTGGCTGTCGAAATGGCCAGTACTAGTGTTACGGCTGTTAGACCATCTCCAACCGAGTTTATTCGCTCGTCCCGTTCCCTTCCCGATGGGAAAGCGCAGGAGAGGGACAGTTCCCAGCGCCTGCAACCGGTTCCCTTCCCCGCTGGACGCATCCTGGGAAAGGAGAGAGGATCCATCTGAAAGTGCATCTAGGCACTTATGTTATTTTGGTGATTAATGACAAACACATATAATGACAATCTATGTAATTGAGTAAATGCTTAACTTAGTGCTTAACAAATGACAAACCTCTAATGTGATTATATAGCTATGAGACTAACATGTTATTGCCTAGTTGAGTATCAGTCTCATCTATTTAGAGGAAAATCAAGTGGGATGGTTAAGCAAAGATAAGGTATGCAATTTTGGTATCTCTTTTATATTTGTTATTGCATTCCTTTTGTGCAAATGCATAGTGAACTCCAAGTAGCATGTTGATTATATATATGCACATTGGTTCATGTCATATTTATTTGTGCATATATATTCATTTGAGTTCATTATGTGCTTTGTTTTTAGTATGCATGTATTAACTGGAGTTAAACTTCATATTGCTATAGATTGTCTTGGTGCATGCATGTTTTAGTTGTGTATCTTCTCATGCACCTCTCCTAGTGAAGTTTAATCTAGAGTTGGATCACATATTTGCTCTTATTCCAAATATTAGTTGCACATGTACAATTCGTGTATATTCTATCATGTGCTTTATTTAAGTAAAGACTGTGATCCTTGCCATGACTTAATTGATTCATCATATCGGCAATTATCTCTCTAGTGCATATAGATCAATTACATATTCATCATGATGCACTTAGTAGAGAACATTTCTTATGTCAAGTGTTTCCATTTATATTGTGCTTCTTTATATGAAACACTTGTGGTAATCAATTGCTCACAAATATCAATTTATTCATATCTATTGAGCTTTTGGGACTAATGTCTTTCATGAGTGGTTTGGAAAGAATTAGGTCCCGTGTGTGTATGATGACCAAGATATCTTGGAGGATGATCGTTAAGCCGAGGTCAACAAGACGGCGGTGTCACTAAGAGTTGAGGACTAAGTCAAGATCGACTTGGCGTGGAGATCGTCGGAGAGGATGATCAAGTCAAGGTCAATATGACGAGAGTCTCATGAGGTGAATCGAGTCAAGTTGGACAAGGCGAAGATGTCATCAATCATTTGGTTAAAAACATCATGCACATTGCATCCACGGAGAAGACGGCATGCGGATTGAATGTAAGACTTAGATTTCTTTGATTTAATTTGAGTCTAAGGATTGCCGTACTATTAAGAGGGATGCGACGTCGAATGACTCTTAGATGTGTCAAGTGCTCAAATGATCCATCCTTGTGAAATTTAGAAAGAGAGTGGTATTGGTGGTACCGGGAAGTGAGAATTGTAGGTCTCTCTTGGATTCTTTGTGAAATCTGGATTTATCCTTTGAGATTTGGGTAGTGAGACCTTGTTAATTGTGTAGCCCTTGTTCTTAGCTTTCAATAGAGTCCAAAATCACTAAAATCGGAGTCCGGAATCAAAAGTTATGCTCGTTTTCGTCGGGCTGCTCAATGCCAGTTCGGACTATCCGAAGATGAACTCGGAGTATCCGAATGTTCGGACTATCCGAACATATTTTCGGACTATCCGAAGTGAATTCTCTGTTTCTTCGAGTTTGATGGGTTCGGACTATCCGAACTTGAGCTCGGACTGTCCGAACCGACCTGAACGTTGAGAAAAGCGGCTAGTTTTTGATGGGCTCTATTTATAGCCCCATCCTCCCCATTTTGAAGGGCTCTTACCCCATTGATTTGAGAAGCTATCCTCTTGTTCTTGAGCCCCCAAAACACCTCTTTGCCCTTAGATCTAAGTGATCCCTTTGTGAGAAGGGTAGGGAAGAGTGTAAGGAGTGAGGTGCTAGGTTGAGTGAGATTTGAGTTGTTTGAGCACTTGATTTCATCTCCAAGCTTGTTCTTCGTGAGCATTTGTTACTCTTGGAGGTTGAGGACTCCTAGACGGCTAGGAGGTCGCCTCGAGCCCCGTACTTTGTGTGGTTGGCCGTGGGAAGTTTGTGAAGGCGGATTCCGCCCGCAAGGGAAGGAATCAAAGAAGTGAAGCCATGAGTGCAAGGTGCAACACGGCGGCTAGTGGGTTGAAAGAGACCCCGTGTCTTGGTGACAAGACGCCATGCAGTGCAAAGTGCAACACCGGAGGAAAAGGGTTGAAAGAGACCCGGCTCAAGTGTGACCGAGCCGCCTCAACGGAGACGAGGATCCTCAAGGATCCG
Source organism: Guadua angustifolia (assembly GCA_036346375.1). NCBI lineage: Eukaryota > Viridiplantae > Streptophyta > Magnoliopsida > Poales > Poaceae > Guadua > Guadua angustifolia. The sequence continues at coordinate 35,418,101 of CM070506.1, read as the reverse complement.
AACTTGGTGAAAAATCATCGTCTCCAAGTTTGCTTCTTACTCTTACTTTAGTATTTGATTTTGAATTTTGAAATTGCACGATCTACTTTTCTAGTGAGTTTTCGGCTAGACCTCTATTTGCTTCAAGTATTCTAGGCTAACTAGTTTCATTTGGTGTATTTAATATCCCCAAATAGCCTAGATATCATTTATGAGCTATGTGCTCTGGAGGATTCGAATATCCGAATAGAACTTGGATACTCGAATAATCTCGGACTATCCGAATATAATCTCGGACTATCCGAACCACTCTGAGACAATCAAGTATTATTCGGACATTCAAGTTTTGTATTCATTGCAATTTAGTTTAAATTTATAATTCGCCTATTCACCCCCTCTAGGCGACATCCCTGTCCTTTCAATTGGTATCAGAGCTAGGACTCTCATTTTATTAGACTTAACCGTCTAGAGAGTTAAAGATGTTGACTAGAGGAGTAGAGCACTCAAATGATCTACTTGTATTAAATGGCTCAAATTATACTTTATGGAAATCTCTTATGACTATTCATTTTAAATCCATGAGCCTCCAAATATGGTGGATTGTAGATGTTGGCTTTTCGTCTCCATTGAACGAAGTTGATCCAACTGAAGGAGAGACGAAATGCCTACATCTCGACGCTCAAGCTACTAACATATTATTTTGGGTTGTGAGCGATGAAATTTTTGATAGCATATGCGAACTCAAGAGCGCTCATGAGATGTGGATAAAGCTTCAAGATCTATTTGAATCATCCACGTCTTCAAATGAGGAGTGCATTAAGGAAGAGACGTCGGGAGATGAAACCTCAAGCTCCACCTCAAGCTCAAGTGAGGAAGAACCGACATCTCCATCAACCTCAACCTCCGCCTCAAGCGACGATGAAGATTCACTCTCTTCTCGAATCCGTTGCTTCATGGCGAAAGGTAAGAATGAGGTAAGTGATGATGATGATGATGAGCTTTCTTGTGAAGAATTTTTCAATATGTTAAAGGAGCTCAATGAATGTCTTGGGAAGGAGAAAAAGAAATATAAAGTTTTGAAGCTTGAACATGAATCACTTCAAAATAATTATAATATGCTTCAAGAAGATCATGAATCCTCCTTCTCAAAGAAATTCATAAGCCTAAGGTGGATATAGGGATTTCATGTAATTTAGTTGATGAAATGCAATGCTTAAATGTCAACTCTAATACTTCATCAAATAAATGCATATCCACTTCTAACGATGATTTACCTTGTTGCTTTAATAAAATTTCTTCTAGTTCCTCTATGTCTCTAGATGCTAATCTTGTAGAGGAAAATCAAGAGCTCAAGGCGCAAGTCATTAGATTAGAAAATGACTTGAAGAAGTGCGTAAAAGGAAAAGCCATTCTCGATAAGATCTTGAGCAAGCCAAGGGCGCCTCAAGATAAGCGAGGACTCGGCTACAACTCCGAGAGGGAGAAGAGCAAGAAGAAGCACAATGCAAGAATGAAGACGATTGTGTGCTTCGGATGCAACAAGAAGGGCCACTTCGCCTCCGTATGCCCTAACAAAGTGGAGATCAAGCCACAACAATCAACAATGAGGCAAACCGACAAAGAGCAAGTCAAGAAAAGGAGACGCTCAAAGCACACTCGCTACAATTGTCGGGAAAAGGGGCACATCGGTAAGGATTGTCCCAAAGGTATCATCCCTAAGCCTACTTATCATTTCAATGATTATTTGCTTAGGAAGGACAAAAATGGTAATGTGTTTGCCAAATTTGTCGATTCTTCTAAGTCTATGCATAATAGTGACAATCATTTGCTTAGGAGAAATAAATCTAGAAATGTATTAGCTCATAATGCTAAATTTCCTAAGACTATGAAAAATCATGTTGATCATGTGCTTAAGAAAAATAACAATAGCAAAACATTTGCTAGATATACTAGATCTTCTAAGCCAATGCATAATTTTAATAATCATATACTTAGAAGAGATCAAACTAGAGATAGTTTTGCAAAGTATCATTGTCCTCCTAAGCCTTGTTATAAAAATACCAATCAATTGCCTAGGAGGAATAATTATCGCAAACCTATTCCTAGTCGTGTTAGTCTTGTTAAAAATATTAACATTAGGACCATTTGGGTTCCTAAATCTATTGTGACTAACATTGTTGGACCCAATAAGGATTGGGTACCAAAAACCGCCTAAAAGATTTTTAGGCAATATGATATGGATTGGACGCTTGGCTTCTTCAAGAATATAAGGACTTCATCATTTGCAAAATGGAGCCAAGCATGAGGATGATCACTTCAATCTTGAGCCAATACCATCTCGGGTAACAAGTATTTAAATTGATTCTTATAGCTTATAGCCTTGTGTAGGTTATATTGCATTATTCATGAAAATCAATTTAGATTGCTTGTTATATGCTTGCTCATACTTATTAGGTGTTTTGATTGCAATCTTGAGCAAGTTAGATAGTGGCACATTAAGAGGGAGTGTTAATTTATATCCATGTATATTACATCCCTACATGTGCCTATATTTATATAAGTGCTAATATATATATTTTCAAAATCAAGCCATTTAGCCAAAACTCAAAATTTTGTATACTATTAGTATTCTTGTGAAAAACTAGTTGTAAAATATATACAAATGTATTTGAAACGTTTTTTAAAGGTTTTGGCTTTACAAAATCTATTTTGAAAAGAAAATGAGTTTCATGCCCCAAAATCTAGATAGTAGTATCTTGTTTTGGATTTAAACTTATAATTTTCATATAATTAAATGTAAAATGATTTTGAAAGTAATTACAAAATGAAAAACCTAGAGTTGGTCATTCTTAACAATTCTTGTGTTCAAAAGATTTTCAAAAGACCAACCTAGCAAAAGTTATTTGATTTTGAAACTCACCGAAAAACTATAATTGACCCATAATGGTCATATTATTGCACTTAATGAGTTTCTCCGTTTGGACCGGATTCTTAGCCATATCTTGATTCAAAATGGTATTTTAAACTCATACATACCAATCCCAATCAAATATCTTCTCATTTGCTTTATTTGATACTTTTTGATTAATGTTGAAAGCATATGCATGCATATCCTTTTTATGAGCCTCTTTGGTCAAAAGTCAAAATTTTTGTTTAAAAGGCCAATATTTGTGAAAATCTTTATAAAAGTTCTCAAATATGTATTTCAAATGTTTTACAATACTTTCGGAGTAAAAATTCCTTTTTTAGAAACAAAATAGCAAATTTGGCCTCAAATGGATCTTATAGGATCTTGATTTTGGATTAAATGAAATATTTTCACATATTAAAATCTATTGAGTTTTTGGAAAAGTGGTCAATACAAAACTCGTAGGGTTGGTCATTTTAAGCATTTCTCTAGTTCAAAGTTTTCCAAACGACCAACCGTTCAAAAGTTATAGCTATTTGAATTTGGCCAAAATTCTTCATTTGACCCAAAATGACCCATTCTTGCATATTGTGGGTTTTGATATTTGAGATGGATTTCTTTGTGCTTCTTGGCTTGAAATAGTATTTCTAACTCATACAAAGCCATGAAAGTTCAAATCTCCATGAAATCCAAATCGAATTGCATTTTGAGCATTCGGTGCAAATTGAACTTCTCTTTTTGCCTACAAAGCGCAATCCGCCATATCTTTTGAACGAAATGTGATTTTAAGGAAATTCTTTTTGAGAAACCTTCTAAATAGCTCAAAGTTCATTTCTGGAAATTTTCAAATCATTTTGACTTTATTTGAAAAAGTTTTGACTTTTCTTCTCTTTGATTGAAAATCATACCTACAAAGCAAAATTTGGCATATCTTTTGATTGGAGACTTCTTTTTGAAAAATTCTTTTTGGAAAAGTTTCTTATAAATCCAAAGTATGTTTATGCATAATTTTAAATGATTTAAACTTCATTTGAAAAAGTTATGGCTTTTTCTCACTTTGATCAAAAGGCTGAAAATTCAGACTTTTGTGTGGTTTTGAGCTGATTTGTGATTTTTGTATCTCCAAATCAGAGCACAATTTGAGAGAAACATCTTTGTAAGAATTGATCCTCAATAGTTGGTCTATAACACAAAATTTTATCAGATTTATTGGACCTCATATGAGCAGTTTTTCAGCTATCTTTTGAAGCCTAAATGAAATGCAAAATCTGCAAATCTGAAATTCTAGTTCATTGAAATCTTTGTGGTTTTCATATCTTAAATTGGTTTCAAGGTAGAAGAATCTCTCAAAACAAAACTTGAGCATATTTAAATGTATTAGCTCCATGATATACCTTATAATCCTTTTGGAGCTTGTTTAATCAAGTTTTGTATATTTGAAAAAGGATCTCCTTTTTGTCATGGCATTGTATTAAATTGATCTTTAATTGACATATAGTGTTGGAAAACCTTATCTTGCATATGGAGTTCATATCTGAATATTTTTAAATTTATTTGAACTCATTTGCAAAAATGTTGACTTCTTTTGACTTTGTGTCAAAATCAAACCTCCAATACTTTTAATGGCCTAATTTTTGAATGGAGGGTGATATTTGAGAAATTCTTTTTGGGGAAGTCTCTTGGATGTCCATGGAACATTTCTGCAAAATCTTATGGCTATTGGACTTCATTTGATCAAGATTTGACCCAATTTCAATATGCTCAGTTGGAGCTCGGACAGTCCGAAAATGCATTCGGACAAATCAAGTACTCGGATACTCGAAGATTTATTCGGATATTCCGAATGGAAATTTTCTAGTTCGAACAGAGAGGGTCTACTCGGACATTCCGAGGTAAAGCTCGGACATTCCGAGGTTTAGGCTGATTGTAAGGCTGTTTTGTGATTGTTGTTTCTCCAAATGGGTTCATAATCAGAGGAAAGTCTTATGACATGTTTTGATCCTCTATAGTTGAACTTCATTGTCTAATATTTTCAGAATTTATGAACCTTGTTTGAATCTTCTTTCAGCCCTGTCAAAAAGCTTAAATGGAATGTCAAAACTGAATTTTTCAGCACATTGCATTTTTGAAATCTTGCTTACCTTTAAGATGATTTGAGTATTTCCTTGTGATGAAAACTAAGATAACTCAATTTATTGCTCCATGATTCATCTAAAATTATTTGGGAGCTCATTTGCTCTTGTTTTCATCCTCAGGACCATTTTAAAGCGAGATTTCTTTTCCCGAAACCTTCGGTTCAGCATTCATTATTCTTAAGTTTTCGGGGTTTTCCTTTGCTCAAATGAACTTTTGGTCTTCATAGCCCTTGAAGAGAATTTCGATATGGATCTTTTCCGCATTAATGATTTTTGCATTTGAGTAATGGTTTAAAAGTTATAATCGATTTTGTGCTGCTATTTGCATCTTTTGAGATTTTGAGAGTTTTAAATTGGAGTCTTGGCAAGCCTTTCAAGATGAAAACTAAGTGAACTTATTTATTGCTCTAAGCTTCAAAGTGGAGCATATCTAATTAAGTTTTCATTCCAATGAAAGTGTATCATTTGGCTAAGTTCTTCTGGAAATTGGATTTAATTGTATCTTAGCCTCAAAATGTTTCCTCTCTTGCATAACTCGGAGTTTATTACGGAAAAGAGAAATTTCCCTTGTAAGTTCAAGAGTGAGTTTGAATGTGTTTTACCCATTGTCTCTCTTACAAGTGGATGTCAAGATTGAATTTGAATGAGTTTCAAATATTTTCATTGTAAATTGGTATAATGAAATCTTCAATTGATATCTTGAACCTTTTAAATTGCGTGCAAATAGTATTGTCAGGTTTATCATCTATATCATGCATGTTGTACTTAGACATTATCAACCTAACTTGGGTCAAGTTGAAAGATATTTGTTCCCGAAAATCGTGTGCTTGTTTATTGATGTTCAAGGTATTGGAAAAGGGGTCATCTTCGACGGTGGGATGAAGGAAATGGAGAAGAGCTCCATAGTCCGAGGGATCTAAGGTCAAGCCGGTGATCATGACCAATTCGAACATGCGGTGGACAAGAATCGACAAAGGGACGTGTTTCTTTTTTGACCATATTCAATAATGTCTTTGCACACCATTATGCTAAATTGTGTCATTCTAAATGGTGTTGTATTTTTCAATTGGTATCATCAATTAGTATCTGTCAAAAGGTATCCTCTAATCCTAAATTGTTTTGAAGTGTCATCTAATTTGCATTTGGCATTATCAAGAATCAAAAGGTACATATGGGTGACACATTGCAAAGAGGTATACCCTTGATAAATTTATGAAATTCTTGATCAAAGAGGTATACCCTTGAAAGTGCATCTTAATTATACAATTTTGATTCATGATCTTGTATACATCTTGTGATCATATAAGCAATTCCTTCTTGTGTAATCTTCTCTATATGATCTTGATTGTTAGAATTTAATTTGATCATGAGCATGTGCTTAAATCATGTAAATTTGCTATATGATCTTGATACTTAAAAATAAATCTTCTCCATGAGAAATCATGTTCATGTGTCATGTTTAAGCATCACTTATATCTTCTGAATCATGACCATATTTAGATTGGTATCATTAGAAACATCCATTACCTAAATCTTGGATATAATTGGTATCATACCTTGCCTAGATTTAGGGGGAGCTTAATATCATTGCACTATTACTAGCTCCTTAATTTTATTTTGTTCTCCCTAATCTTTTTATTGAGTGTGCAATCAAGGGGGAGAATAGCTTTTATTGAATGAACAATAATGATCTATTAAGCACCTTTTTGGGATTAATGACAAAAGGGGGAGAATTTATGGATTTATCAATTGTCCCCTAATCGATTGACAAAAAGGGATAATTTATAAGTATGATCTCTTATTGTTTCTTCATGCATGTTTTAATGCTAAATATCTTAATATTGTCATTTGGTACAATTGATAATAGGTTTGTCATAAATCACCAAAAAGGGGGAGATTGAAAGTGCATCTAGGCACTTATGTTATTTTGGTGATTAATGACAAACACATATAATGACAATCTATGTAATTGAGTAAATGCTTAACTTAGTGCTTAACAAATGACAAACCTCTAATGTGATTATATAGCTATGAGACTAACATGTTATTGCCTAGTTGAGTATCAGTCTCATCTATTTAGAGGAAAATCAAGTGGGATGGTTAAGCAAAGATAAGGTATGCAATTTTGGTATCTCTTTTATATTTGTTATTGCATTCCTTTTGTGCAAATGCATAGTGAACTCCAAGTAGCATGTTGATTATATATATGCACATTGGTTCATGTCATATTTATTTGTGCATATATATATTCATTTGAGTTCATTATGTGCTTTGTTTTTAGTATGCATGTATTAACTGGAGTTAAACTTCATATTGCTATAGATTGTCTTGGTGCATGCATGTTTTAGTTGTGTATCTTCTCATGCACCTCTCCTAGTGAAGTTTAATCTAGAGTTGGATCACATATTTGCTCTTATTCCAAATATTAGTTGCACATGTACAATTCGTGTATATTCTATCATGTGCTTTATTTAAGTAAAGACTGTGATCCTTGCCATGACTTAATTGATTCATCATATCGGCAATTATCTCTCTAGTGCATATAGATCAATTACATATTCATCATGATGCACTTAGTAGAGAACATTTCTTATGTCAAGTGTTTCCATTTATATTATGCTTCTTTATATGAAACACTTGTGGTAATCAATTGCTCACAAATATCAATTTATTCATATCTATTGAGCTTTTGGGACTAATGTCTTTCATGAGTGGTTTGGAAAGAATTAGGTCCCGTGTGTGTATGATGACCAAGATATCTTGGAGGATGATCGTTAAGCCGAGGTCAACAAGACGGCGGTGTCACCAAGAGTTGAGGACTAAGTCAAGATCGACTTGGCGTGGAGATCGTCGGAGAGGATGATCAAGTCAAGGTCAATATGACGAGAGTCTCATGAGGTGAATCGAGTCAAGTTGGACAAGGCAAAGATGTCATCAATCATTTGGTTAAAACATCATGCACATTGCATCCACGGAGAAGACGGCATGCGGATTGAATGTAAGACTTAGATTTCTTTGATTTAATTTGAGTCTAAGGATTGCCGTACTATTAAGAGGGATGCGACGTCGAATGACTCTTAGATGTGTCAAGTGCTCAAATGATCCATCCTTGTGAAATTTAGAAAGAGAGTGGTATTGGTGGTACCGGGAAGTGAGAATTGTAGGTCTCTCTTGGATTCTTTGTGAAATCTGGATTTATCCTTTGAGATTTGGGTAGTGAGACCTTGTTAATTGTGTAGCCCTTGTTCTTAGCTTTCAATAGAGTCCAAAATCACTAAAATCGGAGTCCGGAATCAAAAGTTATGCTCGTTTCGGTCGGTTGCTCGATGCCGTTCGGACTATCCGAAGATGAACTCGGAGTATCCGAATGTTCGGACTATCCGAACATATTTTCGGACTATCCGAAGTGAATTCTCTGTTTCTTCGAGTTTGATGGGTTCGGACTATCCGAACTTGAGCTCGGACTGTCCGAACTGACCTGAACGTTGAGAAAAACGGCTAGTTTTTGATGGGCTCTATTTATAGCCCCATCCTCCCCCATTTTGAAGGGGCTCTTACCCCATTGATTTGAGAAGCTATCCTCTTGTTCTTGAGCCCCCAAAACACCTCTTTGCCCTTAGATCTAAGTGATCCCCTTTGTGAGAAGGGTAGGGAAGAGTGTGAGGAGTGAGGTGCTAGGTTGAGTGAGATTTGAGTTGTTTGAGCACTTGATTTCATCTCCAAGCTTGTTCTTCGTGAGCATTTGTTACTCTTGGAGGTTGAGGACTCCTAGACGGCTAGGAGGTCGCCTACGAGCCACCGGTACTTTGTGTGGTTGGCCGTGGGAAGTTTGTGAAGGCCGGATTCCGCCTCCGCAAGGGAAGGAATCAAAGAAGTGAAGCCGACGAGTGCAAGGTGCAACACCGGGCGGCTAGCGGGTTGAAAGAGACCCCCCGTGTCTTGGTGCCAAGCCAGCCGTGAGTGCAAAGTGCAACATCGGAGGAAAAGGGTTGAAAGAGACCCGGCTCAAGTGTGACCGAGCCGCCTCAGCGGAGACGAGGATCCTCAAGGATCCGAACTTGGTGAAAAATCATTGTCTCCAAGTTTGCTTCTTACTCTTACTTTAGTATTTGATTTTGAATCTTGAAATTGCCTGATCTACTTTTCTAGTGAGTTTTCGGCTAGACCTCTATTTGCTTCAAGTATTCTAGGCTAACTAGTTTAATTTGGTGTATTTAATATCCCCAAATAGCCTAGATATCATTTGTGAGCTATGTGCTCGGAGGATTCGGAATATCCGAATAGAACTTGGATACTCGAATAATCTCGGACTATCCGAATATAATCTCGGACTATCCAACCACTCTGACGATCCAAGTATTATTCGGCATTCAAGTTTTGTATTCCGCTGCAATTTAGTTTAAATTTATAATTCGCCTATTCACCCCCCCCCCCTCTAGGCGACATCCTCGTCCTTTCACCCTTGCGCTGGCTTCGCTCCCCATTCCCGTCCTGTTGGGCCGTTCTTTGCGATCGCCAATCGGCGAGGTTACAAGGCAAGCAAGGACAAGGCGGCAGTCGGCAAGGGCGTCGCGGGCAAGTCGGCAAGGGCGTCGCCGGCGGTAAGCTGGTCCGCCCCACCGGCCGGAGAGGAGGACGGGCAGACGGAAATCGACACCTTGAGGTACGCATCGACACCCACCAAAATGCCGATTTGATGAAATGGATTCAGGTTTGATGCCTGCATGGTTTAGGCGATGGGATGAAATTTAGGGTTCTTCGATTTGATGCCTGGATGCCTGGATGCCTTAGGCGATGGGTGCCGAGTTGATGCCTGGATGGTTTAGGCGATGGGTGCCGATTTGATTCCTGGATGGTTTACAAGATTGATTGAATGAGCACCTGGACGGTTTTCAACTCGGCACCTTGCATTTTTCTCTCATATAGCTATTTATTAGGCAGCTTGGCTGACTGTTAATTTTCCCTACCTTACCGGCAGATGCTGCATTTAAAAGCAACTATTCTTGACTTTCTGTACTCAGTAACCAAAGGAGCGCACCAATCTGTTCATAAAAATGGATGAATGAGCATCCATGGTCAGAGGCTTAGCAATGCATGGAAATCTGCTCATTTTCGACAAAAGAATGGCGAGACGAAGTTCAATCTTCATGTCAAATAAATAGAAAACAGAAATGTTATTCATCCTATTACTCTTGGAGCTTTGTGGCTCTCTTTTCAATTGCATATCTCGGGATCAAGGCCAGCATGGAGAATTTTAAACTTGTTTGAAATATGCGATCTTGATGTTTGAGTGAGGACAACCTTACCCTTTGCATGAATTCATTTATTCTGCTGTCGATGAATTGTATTTGTATGATTGTAAAATTTGTGCTTTGTATGTTGTGACGGTTTCGGTTTTCAATTGCTTAACCGAGATGTCCTCTCGTGAGATGTCCTTCGGGACTTTGTAGTAGAGTCTTTTCGACAAAACCCCATTTGCACAGTAGTGAATAGGCGCCTTGTAGTCGGTAATGAGATGATTATTCAGTTCATTACTCGATTAATTATTCGATTAAAGCGCCTTCTATTCAAATGAATAGACCGAATAGATTCATTATTGAGTTCAACTGCCTTGTCCTCAGAGAATTTCGTCCGTGTATAGATGGAGTAAATTACTGTGGTCGGGTTCAGAGTGTTGTTCCGCATGTCAGCACTGTGGCTGAGCGGTGGAACGGTTCAAGGATGCACATGACCATTTTCAGAGTATTGCTCGGATGTCAGTTTCATGGATGATCTTGTTTACCATGACTGGAAACCATAAACGGCAATTAGATTGTTAAGATGACTTTGAATTTCCTATTTACATAATGAAAGAGAAGGTCGTTTCATTATGTTGCAGCTTGTGTAGAAATTTCTGGGATGCCTTGCCTATTTTGCTACATGTTAGTGCTTTGCGTGCTGTTGCGATGTGGGTTCTGCAAAGATGGTTGTTGTGCTTGCTGCTGCAATTGTGGTTAGTGCAGAAGAGCCAAGTAGCTGATGTGAATGTGTAAATCAATATTACCCTATGCTGCTACTACTTTCTGTTCTGTTATTTTGTATTTCTGGTGATGCATTTTGACAGAAGCTTACGCATTGTATTACCTTCGGTTCGAACGTATCATGATTCAATATTGCCATAACCTTTGCGAAGTATTGTCCTTACGTGATGTTTTAGATGGACTCGGAGACCCTTCGAGGCGTCCTCTCCAGGATGCGAGATCTGCTGGAGGAGAGAGCCGAGCAGCTCAGGACGCTCGCTCGGGACAACTTCCTTCCAAGTGATGAGCCTTGGGCCACTGACATTAACAGCGCACTTCTTCAGGTCGAGTTCATAGCCGACAGCTTGGAGAAGATGTCGTTGGACACGGTTGACTTTACCACTCCACCTTCTCCCACTGTGCTCGCTCACCTTGCATCTGCCGAGGGAGTTGATCCGGACGACGTAGTGCCAGCGGACTACACTAGCCCGAACGACTCCCCGCTCAGCGACTACTCCATGGATTCTCTACTTAGCGAATGTGGATTCGAGTCCGATCGTTCGGGCCACCTTGTTTAGATCTTCATGTGTGTTGTATGCTTTAATTTGGACCATGTGGCTTTCAACTGCTAAGTGAGCTTTATTGTATTTTGGACCATCTAGCTATGAACTTGTAATCTTTACCGTAATTTCAATCAATGTGATGTCTGTTCCATCTTTGAATCATATTGTTCCCACATTACTTTGCTATGATTCCATTCCGTAATAACAAACGTGTGTGTGCTTTCAATGATCGGGAGGACGACATAGACCCTTTCTACTTGAACTTCCTTCAGAGGACTTGGATTTGTGGTGCACGGGTTATCTCCTCCGTGACACCTCCGACCATGGGCACGACTCATGCTTGCCCGAGTCGGTCCACGACGTGAAGAAGGGGACCAAAAACAGCTCCAGAGCCGAGAGGATCAAATGGATCACGTAGAGGATGAAGTTCTAGTCTCGGCTTGGTTGAATGTGAGCCTAGACCCCATTGTTGGGAAGGACCAATCATCGGACACGATTGGACCGTAATTGCCGATTATTACACAACCTATAGCAAGGAACACATGAAGGCAAGATCGAAGAAAGCATTGGTTAACCGCCGGTCATTGATAAATGAGTGTGTTAGCAAATATCTTTGGGTATCTCAATCGAATCAACGGTCTACATCAGAGTGGGAGCACCGAGCGTGATAGGGTAAGTAATTGTCCCCGTCTGTAGTCAGCACTTGTAGTCATGTTGTAATTGTCTTCTCTTTTTGCAGATGGCCCATGCTGGTACGATGTACCAGGACATTGAGGGCAAGCCATTCGCGTTCCACCATTGTTGGGTACTACTTGCGGATCATCCGAAGTGGTCTTCGCACTTGTCTCACAAGAAGCAAAAGACGGGACGACATGAAGGGTCCAATGACATTCCTATCGAGCAGTACTCGCAAGCATCCTCTGATGAGCTGGAAAGGCCACAAGGCCGGGACGCTGCGAAGGCTGCGAGGAAGCGTGGTGGTACGTCTAGCATGTCATCTGTGGGTGCGTACTCCGAGCAATTCAACAAGATGAATGAGTCCAGAGCTGCTCTGGTGGAAATACAGAAGGAAAAGGCGGCTACTATGCTAGAAATACAGAAGAAAAAACTGGCCATGTCAGAGGAAGCGGCGAATGAAAGGATTATGAATATTGACTTGAACTCGTGTAATGGATTGCTTCGCGAGTACTACAAGAGTCGACAGAATGAGATTATGACGAGTCGTCGTGCAATGAACAAGTAATTGTTGCCTTCTGTCATCCCTGTTTGAACTATCTAGATCGAGTTGTCGTCCCTCTACTATTGTGTAATGTTGTGTTAATGTTTGAACTACCTTTATTTATTGTGTGAACTACGTAGTTGTATTGTGTGAACTATCTAGTTTGTTGCTTTGTCGTGTTGGTTTGTTGTGTTCATGTGCGAACTATCTAGTTTGAGGGAGGGCCTCTACTATTGTGTAATGTTGTGTTAATGTTTGAACTATCTAGTTGTATTGCAGACTTACCGGATTTGTAATGTCTGCATTGTCGGTTATCCTGTTTTGAGCTTTCCATTTCATTTCACGTACAGCCAAGTTCACTTATTTATTGAACCTTACATTGATACACAACACTGTCACAATGAAACATAGCTTACACTTGCATTATCCCCCGTGCCGTGACCAAAGGTGTTCGACCAGATCCGCCTGCAACTGATGGTGAAGTTGGCGATCCCTCCGCCTTTGAGTTGCTTGTATGCAGTGCAAGATCGACCCGTTGGGTGACGTCCCGGTAACGACGGGAGTTCCCATATAGTCGCATGTCCTGGAACCGATCCCCGTCGACGGTTCGTACCTCGCGCTTGCATCTCCTCCTCCTCTGCGATTGCGAAGAGAAGGGTGTCCTCATCATCAGTAAAGCCTAGTTCATCACTTGAGGAAGAATTGGACTCACTCATTTTTTAAGTTGGCAATGGGTTGTGGGTGACTAACCTGATGAATGCAACCCCTCAATATATAGAATGGCTGGGTTGGATGAGAGGGGAGGAGGAAAAGTTAGGTATTTCTGGGAAGGGAAGGGAATGGGGAAGGGAATCGGTTGGAGTGCATTGCTGGGAAGGGAATGGAATCCCTTCAGAGGCTGGGAAGGGAATGAAACCCTGGGAATCGGTTGGAGATGGTCTTAGACCAAGGTTCATGGGCTGGACACTGTGTAGCTTGTCCACTGTTTCTTTTTCTTTTTAATTTTGTAAATTTGGATTTGCTCGTCTCCCAAATTCGGTTTTTTCCGGATGTCACAAAGCTATTAATACTAATGTTAGAAAACTTTTTGATAAAATTTCCAAATTTCCCATTTTTTTGAAATTGAATTGGACCAGTTTACCGACCGATTTTGTTTACCGAGCCGAACCGGCAAGGTCGATTTTTGAAACCCTAGCAGGGACACTTTGAATTGAGAGTCCTTAGACTTTTTTTAAGGGCCTAGACTCATTTTTTTTCAAGTGGCATCTTCACACTAATGGGATCTTCTCCGTTAAATCTATGTACAGATACCTAGTTAACAATGGTATTAAAGTTTCACAGGAAATTTGGCATACGAGGTTACCTTTGAAGATAAAATTTTTTATGTGGTATATTAAGAAGGGGGTGTTATTGACTAAAGATAATTTGATTAAGCGCAACTGGCGTGGGGATAAATGGTGTTGTTTCTGCAGTACTACTGAAACTATCCACCACCTTTTCATAAATTGTTGTTATGCTAAATTCCTTTGGCGAGTTGTATACATAACTTTGGGTCTTCCATCTCCTGTATCTATTCATCATTTATTTAATGGGTGGGTGAAGCAGGGAGGGTCAGACCAAGGTTCTGTATTACTTACAGGTATAGCCGGAATTTGTTGGGCCTTATGGCTAACTAGAAATGATGCTGTTTTTGATAAGCGCATACCTAAATCTTTCTTGCAGGTCTGATTCAGAGGAACACATTGGCTTCGAACTTGGGCCAAATTACAGCGGTGTGAAGTCATCAAAGCGAGTCTCCTAGATGTGTGTCGTCGTTTGGAGACTGTGGCATTGGAGTTATTTACTTTGTTCGGTTGACCTTTTGTGTCTAGAATTGGTTATTCTGTTGGTTGATTTGGTTCGCTTGGCGAAATGATGTTTTTGATTATCAGTATGTAATAAGTATGGTCTGATTCCCTCCTGGAGGGATGAAGCCAGAATTTTGTATTCTATTATCTAAAAAAAATGCGAATGAATTTTAAAAAATGGTCCTCTTCCCTAACGGCTTAAGCAATAGCAAGTGACATATACTATGGTAGGTGGCTAGACCCACGACAACCTAGGAGGCCATGATAGAAGCTTGGTGCCAAGCTAGGGAGCAAATATAGTAGGACGGGGTATCGCAGTACCCGAGCTCCGCATGACGGATCAGTAACGCAGTACTTGAGCTCGACAAGAAGAGGAGGTATAGAGCACGATAAGTAACACGTGTGACGTGCTTCTATGGTTTAAAAGAAGAGTAGATTTCCAATTTGATTTAGGAGAGAGTCAAAAGTAAGAAAACAACGTAAAAGCGTCAGATAGGGAAGCTTCCTGATTTGATCCTTCGATTCGATCTGACTCGCGCTTGCTTGTCATGAGCTCCGAGCTCCGGTGCAACGTTTTAGATTGGATCGGTGCTAGCCTGCTAGGCTCGACTCGACCACCGCGCGTAGCCATCAAGGACATTCCGTTTTAGGGCAGAGTCCATCCGGATCTTAGATCTGAAGCCTGGTAAGAAAAATATATGTAATTTTTAAAAAAATATTTATGAAAAATTACAAATCAACTTAATAACTTTTAGGTCAGCCCGAGGTTTAGACACTGAACTGGCTCTGCCCTCATTCCGCTCAGTGTTCTCTCGCCAGTACCACCGCCGTAAGCCAATTCACCTACCTCAGATCGACATCGGTGTATATAGTGCCGGCGTCGGCTTGTGGTGTGGGGGTGGGGGGCACCGAACGGCCACGGTTCATGGTTGAGGCCTTGACTACATCTATACTTCATCCACGTTGCATGAAGCTACCACTTTTGCAGGAACCTGACACATGAAACACAGCGTTCCGACCGACGCCGTGCGCCTCTACTAGCTCCGAGTTGAACTGGCCAAGGTCAATTTGGTTCGCACCTTCCGTTAGATGATTATAAAGGTATTTACAGTAGAGTATATCCTTTTGGGCACTGGCGGATCTAGAGGGTGGGCCGGGTGGGCCCCGGCCCACCCAAAAATTTAAGATCAATTTCTGTCATTACTCTAAGATCAATTCCCGTCATTACTGAGATAGTCATATTGCGAAGGTAATATCTTTAGATCCGTTGATCCGATCGGATTGATTCTTATTGTGTTAATTTCGAAATTTCATCTAGTTTCTACAGTTAAAATTTCACAACAATCCAACGGTAGGATCTTTGAGAATTATTATTTTGTTGAACGTGAGTCAATCTATTTTTATTTGGTCTGGCGTTTGATTCAGTAAAATTGCGAAGAAAATAACTTTATATCCGTAGATCCGATCGAGCTGATTTTTATTGTGTTAACTTGAAAATTGAGTCTAGTTTCAGTAGTTCAAATTTCACATCGATCTAACGGTGGGATCATCAAAAATTACTGTTTTGGTGAACGTAGGTTAATCTGCTTTTGTCGAATCCGAATCAGTTAGTTGGGGTGTTTCAAAAATAATCAAAAATTTGATTTTAGCTTCCGCGCAATCATTCGTTGAGAAATAAGATGGGTGATAGTCTTTTGGACGATTGTCTAGTCACATTCATTGATCGAGATATTTTCTTTAATGTGAATGAAGAAGATATAATGGACACTTTCATGGCTATTAGAAAGCGTAGACCCAACAAGAAGTAGTACTGTAATCTTCTTCAAATTATTATAATCGTGTAAGTTTCTTTAAGTCAAATTTCATACTTAGTTGTTGATTTTAAGATGTTCGTAAGACACCTTATTAATATATCATGATGCACTTTTGGTAAATTCTATACTTGTATTGTATATTGGTATGTTAGATTTACGGTATTTAAAAAATTTATGCTAAGTTGGACCACCCATATCTAAAATCCTAGATACGCCACTGCTTTTGGGACGAAAATGTAGCGGTACATCGGGTATTGTTAGCTTCGTGCCTGCAAAAATCATGGAGTTCACCCCGTTTTTTCCTTTGGCGGTAGTGGTACTATCAGTCCTTTTTCTTTCTGACTGATATGGCAACGCTAACAACACTTTTGTCTCTTTTTGCATGGCACACGCGTACTGGCAAAACATGTTTAGAACAAGAGTTGACCGTGGAAAAAATTTTCTCTTTTTGAAAAATTATGCGTACGTGATAGGTCTCGCGTTGAGCGGCTTGAGCCTTCCTCCCATCCTCCAATCGGGATGAGGGAACAGCAGCCAGGCCGTTCAAACCGCATACAGTCGAACATTTAGGGCCTGTTTGGTTCCTTGTATTAGGATTGCATGGCATGAGTGGATACAAGTTTTATGATTAATGCTACTGTTTGGTTAGCTGCATGTTTAAAAAAATTTGGCCCAGCTCATACAACTTGCATCTGGCATCCTGGCCCCAAAAAACGCCATCTCCGGCCTTCTCTCGCGTCCAGGCCCGCGGATGCAGCGCGTCCAAGGCCTTCTCTCCCGATCGCTCGTCTCGCACAGACACCTCCCCTGCGCTCCCTCCGCACGCCTCTCCCCCAACCGCCTCCCTCCCCCGCTCGCCGCCTCCTCCCCCGACCGCCTCCCTCTCTCCGCTCCGCCTCCCTCTGCTCCGCCTCCCTCCGCTCGCCTTCCCCGGCCCCGACCGCCTCCCTCCGCTCGCCTTCCCGGGTTGCCTTCCACATCTCGACTCGTCCCCTCGAGCTCTTCTGCGACCACCGTGGGTAAGCATTGCGGGTAACCTCCCTCCTCCTCTCTTATTGGTTAGGGTTTGTCTTTAGGGTTGGTAATGTCAGATCCATGGCGATTGGATGCACAGGTTGTCACTGGCTCACATGATTCAACTATCAAGTTCTGGGATCCACAGGTTGTCACTGGCTCACATGATTCAACTATCAAGTTCTGGGATCTTGTAGCTGGTAATTTATCTATCTACTTCAATAATGTTCACTGGATGTTTTCCTTTATCTGTTTCCATTACAGTTGTTTCTTCGTGCAGGGAGGACTATGTGTACTCTTACACACCATAAGAAATCTGTTCGGGCTATGGCTCTGCATCCAAGAGAGTTAGTTTTTACCCATGAGTTCATCTGCATATTATCTACAATGTTGGAAACCTTTACAATAATCTCTCTTATGTAGGAAATCATTTGCATCGGCATCAGCGGACAACATAAAAAAGTTTAGCCTGCCCAAAGGCGAATTTCTGCACAATATGCTGTAAGTCTCTCTTATCTGCATTCGTATTTTTCCTTTGCATTGTGTATAAGTGAGCACTACTAGTGATTTATTTCAACTGTAATTCAGGACATTGAAGTGTTGCACTATAAGCTAATGCTACTAACTTTCATTATTTATAATCAAAAGGCATTTTCTTCTGCTTTGTTGACCTTTGGGTGAATAAGTGCATGATGCATATACTGATTGGAATGTCTTATCTCTTTTTTGTGTAATTTTGAATGATCCCATTATGGATTTTAAATTTGTTGATGTAGTTTCTACTGTAAGTTTGCAGTCTATTTTCTGGACAATGCTGAACTCCTAAGTTCCTCATGATTCCTAGTTACTAAAAATGCATCTATTTTAAGGAGGCATATGTGCTAGTGCTATTAATTCTAGCTAGTCTAATAGTCTAGACTATGACAATTCATAAATTACCCTAAATAATAATTATTTGGTGTTGTTGGTCTCATCCTCCTTAATACCAGTTCCAGTGTACTCATCGAGTTTTGACATAACTATGATGAAGTGACCTAGGTGTAAAAACCTTCAGACAAGGAAATCTTGTCGTATACCATTTACTTGTTAGTTGTTACTGAGGTGTCATGATGCATATATATTCTTATTTTCTTTGGCATGATTCAGGCGTAGATCTCTCCTAGATATGTTAGGGAACATAATTGGGGATTCAGGGGAGGTACATGATGCACCGTCTCTAGGTTGGACTAGAAATGTGAAGCGTATTCAGATGTTGAAGCAGTGTAGCTCTGGACATGAGATCCTGAGTCTGTTAGAAAGTATTGCTTCCATGTTGAAGTCTTTGTCCCTTTCTGTCAACAAACACTGCATGGGAGGTTGACTGTTTTCAAGAATTAAAATGGTATTCCCCTCCATTCTTTCTGGCTAGCTTTATTACATTAAGGTAAGTCTAATCATGGGTTGTAATCCTGGTTCTAAGAACCAAACCCCATACTAGTGAGAAATAGTTTCATTTGGTGTAATGATTGCAGCCTTGATTGTTTCATTATTTTCACACCTCTAATTCAAACACTGAAAGCCATGGAGCATTGAGGTTTCGATTTATGCAGTAAAGCATTATTGACAAATCTGCTTGTGTAGTGTGAAATTCTGAACATCTTGAACTTGTGCAGGGGATAATGGAAGCCTGTGGTTTTGGGATTGGAAGAGTGGCCACAATTTTTGTTCAGTCCAGATTTGAGTATTTTGATTATATGTTAATTGATGAACCTCATACATTTTTTCATATATGAGTGAGCTCTATAAGTGTTGTACATTGTTTGTGTTGATCCATGTTCCAAAGTCTTGAGTGAGATATCAAGAAATTGCTTCTGGTCATGTTTCAAAAAAAATTGCTTCTGGCCATGTTTCAAAAAAAATCCCAGACTTTAAATTAAAGCATCAAGAACATGTCCAGTCTCAGTCAAATGTTTACGTCAGCCAGTTGGACTAAATTGTTCATCCCATCCCTTGTAAATTTATGATTTCTGTTTTTCCCTTTTTGCAGTCCTGAATATTTTCCTATATCTTGCAGTTTTGGTTGCTGTAGCAATTCAAGGGTAAGCTTGAGTAGATGCTTTCTGGAATTGCTCCAGTGAAGTTGTTCCACACAAGATCTAAAGTTTTCCAGTGAAGTTGTTTCACACGAGTAGATGCTTTCTGGAGTTAGATTGCTGCACGAGTAGATGCTTTCTGGAATTGTTTCAGTGAAGTTGTTCCAGTCAAACTTGCTTTTTTTCAAATCTTAAACTGTAACAGTCGACTCATAAATGGAACTGATGTTGCAATAAAAAAGCTTCTTAATAACAGGTAAGAAACACTGTTGATTTTGACCTTAAAAGGTAACTATTGCTTTACAGAACTTAAAACAGCATATTTATTGTGTGTCCATGTGGCACTGCAGGGGCCAGGCAGAAAAGGAGTTCAGGGTTGAAGTTGAGGCTATTGGCCATGTCAGGCATAAGAATCTTGTCCGCCTTCTGGGATACTGCGTTGAGGGAATCCACAGTTGAAGCTATTTTCCCCCAGAGCACCGAGTACAGGCCGGCGACGATCAGCACGGACCCAACGATCCTGGAAACCCGAAACAGCAAGAATGTGACCCTTTGATGGCCCTTTTCAGACAATTATTAAGGACCCTTTGATGGCAAACAGCATAATCTTGTACGTTGTGGTACCCAATATCTTTTATGTCGATTACATGTGAGCTTTTTATTATATTTGTGTCCAACGAGGTAGCCGTTAACCTAATGTGATGTGTGTAATTGTCAAGCATGAAAATAGTCAACCATATGCTTAACAAAAATATGTAATGCTAAATTTATTGTTCAGAACTCTATTTTAAAAATATTTTTTTGAAGATAACAGAAAAAACCTCGATAAAACACGGCAAAAACTAATGGATAAATTGCATCCAACTAAACAAACTTCTCTTACATCCTATCACTCCTCTACTCCCCTCATGCATCCAACCAAACAAACTTCTCTTGCATCCTATCATCCCTCCGCTCCTCTCATGCATCCAACCAAACAATTACTCAGCTCATCCAGGATCAGCACATGTAGGCAACCAAACAAACCATCTTGCATCCACTCAGCCTGTCTCTCACCATCCCGCATATCTCGTACGGACCAAGCTAGAGACATGCAGGCAACCAAACGCACCCTTAGTCGAGCACACAGAAAGCATCACACACATACAAATATTATCCGGTAATGTATAACTCTACATAAAGTGGAGAGATTTCAGAGTAGCCAGGGCATCCACGTCAACATTCTCATAGAAAAGTTCTCTGGAGAATTTAAAATCGCGTTTAGGTTCTCTGGTAGGTTTTTAACAGAAATGATCCAAAAAACCAAAATTATGTTTAGATCTATCCGTGGTTTATGTTTAGGTCCTCCCGATTGTTTTTAATCAAAACAAAAAACACATATTCGCATATGGTTTATAGCAGTCCACAGATTTGTCGGTGAGTCCTAGCGACCCGTTTTTTTTAAAAAAAACAAGAAAACCGGGATTAAGTAAAAAAGAAAGAAAATGCGTTTATTTTCTCCAAAAAAAAAACACAGATTCGCTGATGGTTTATAATAGTCCATAGATTCGCCGACGAGTACTAGCGACTGTAACACCCCGGCACCTCGTGCCCTGAATGTTACACCCTCTAGCACCAACAATTACAAATCGCTAGGAATAAATATTAGCAAGGCAAGCGAACAACTAAGAGGTTGTCGAATTTATTAAAAATTTCGGCAGCACCTCCCCTAAAACTAGGACATCCACTCAGCAGACAGAAAACATTTGCAGTTATATGATATCAATCTAGTAGGTCCTTAGGTAACCAATCACACATCCAATAGAAATTAATAAACTCCACCACATAATTATTACAGAACAGGGACTCATTAAACATAACTGCAACAACCTTTTACAAGAATTTTTCACGAGCTATTAAGATTAGAAATATAGATCAACATGATGGAACGATGATGATGTAAACGTGATTGTGCTACTACCCCCATCCATGCATGCTGGCTTCAATACACCTACAAACATTAAATAACAAGTGTGAGTTCAAACTCAGCAAAATACATCAAAGAATAAAGTCATAATTAATCACATTTTCCTACTTGAAAACATAACAACCGTTCTTACATAAGTACAGCAAACAGTTAAAATAGAAGTACCACAACTAATACTCCAAAACCAACCCTATACTCATCTTTGATGGAGTTCACAACTCCACGACAGTGAAGCATAATACATAACTTGAAAACATAAATTATATCCTGCAACCATACATAAAAATACAGAAACTGAAACAATCCATCACACTACTGCAATCATGTAGTGCATCATGCATGCTCACCTGTTCCACTTCATTACTAAATTCTTGCACATACCTATTTAATTTCTTTGGATGAGCCCACGACTCGATCCCAACTCGACACCTTTCCATTTAACTCAAATTCATCGTTAGAATGCAATGCGACATGAATGCTCTCTTTGATGCACGTACCGGTACTGCCGAGTGCCCACCTGTCGGTGTGCACCCTCGCGTCCCTTCCATCCCGTGGAAGGTGCCTACTCTTACTGTCTTGCTCCCATTCATCTCGACGAATAGGACTACGAGGTAGGACTTTCGTGTTCACTACGTGTGAACACAGAGGCCTGCATCAGAATGGGTCGTCTCTTCCTTTAATGAATGCACAATGCAATTTACATGAATGAAATGCAACCCTTCATTCATTACCAATGCTAACATAGCCATAAATATAGCCAAATTCTCACATTCATAAGTTGCCAACGATGCTATTCTAAACAGATTCAACAATAAGACACGGCATCACATTACAGCATTTCTGTCCTACAATTAAATCATACGGCCACCGAGCCACGTTCACCACAATACACTTGCAATTAAATACTCACATATACTATCTCTAGAAATAACTTAACCCTTTAAACCAAACTCATGTCAACCCCATTCACTCGAACAGTATACTTACTATAATCAACCTTACTAAAAACCCATTTTCAATTAAGGTCCCTCTACTTAGCAGAGCAACCATTAAATTAAGGAGCATCACATATGAACACACAACCACGCTCAGTAACACTATGTACTTGCCTTTACCGACGGAGAATGGAGTGGCATGCGGTTGAGGCCACTCCCGACAGAACCTTCCCTGCAATTAAACAATATTCATCCAACTTAAATTTATGCACACTCGATACAAGCGACAGAAGAAAACAACTCTTTTGCATAACATAGGTATAGCGAATCAACCCCAAACTCATTCGGGGGAGCAGAACAAGCAAAATCCACGAATTCATGGACCCTCTGCATGCCAAGATGTGACAAATAATCTATGCCTCATCTAAAAAAACAGAGCAATATAGGTACTCAAACAACACAACTAAATCCCTGGTTATTTCATCCATGAAGGCAAAAGAATTGAGTAACAAAAGAGCATGCATGCATATCAGTTGGGCTCAAGAGAAAGCACCATAATCCGAATATGGGTTTCAAACTCCAATTCATGAAATGGAGTAAAATGTATACTCAGTGTTAAGGGTTGCAGAGTCAAATAGATTCTTTATATATGAAATACTCTACATTCATTCTTCAGGCGAATATTGCCTCTAATTCGGTGATATATACTCTAATGACGTGAAACCCAACTTTCCGACAACTAGCCAACACCCTGCTCACCCACTGTTCTAGCTGTAACTTTTAAACCGCTGAGTTAAACATGACAATTAAATACGTCTGGAGCATCTACCATGAGTAAAACCACATATTACTTTAATAATATGGTTCTATGCCTGAGTAAGATCCTATTTTCTATAGGGTGAGATCAAGTAAGAAGTACTACCAGAGCGCATACACTAATCACATTTCACAAGAAGTTGATCATTTGAATCTTACACACCTTGACTACAAATACCTCCTCGGCGCAATATAACCAAAATTATCACACCACGCCAATCAACACAAGAAATTTCTTGCTTAAGCAATGCCAGTGAGTAAGGCTCAACACAAAGGAAAATTTAGACACAGTCATCACAAATTCAATAAAACAACCTAGCCAATGATCTAAACCTCATGCGATTCACGGTCCAACGCGTCACAAGAGAAGTGAGTTGATGGCAAACACGAATGAAGGGAGTTACCACAGAGAGATACAACATTAGTGGTAGACTGACCATGGACAGCTATTTGCCTTCATACTTGTATAACTTGGGATGAGGGAATTAAACCTTTGGAGCATTTCAACAAACACATGGCATGCACAAGTAAACCAAATACTGCACTTTCAATTGATTCTCACCACAAGAAGGCAAGAGGGGAGGGCATTCTTCATTGCCGGTTTGCTACTGTTGGGCTGCAGTCTTCGCCGATGCTCTTATTCTTCTTCGCCGAGCCAGGAGGGAGTCCAGGGGAGGGCGGCGAGCCAGGAGAACTGGAGGAAGGCGCTCGGTAGGAGGGGGACTAGAGGGAGGCACTCGGCAGGAGGGAGCAGGCGACCTAGAAAAGGAGAGGAGGGAGTCGGCAGGGCTGGAAAGGAGGGCTCAGCCCAAGGGAGCAGACGGCCAGAAGTGGGCGCAGGGAGGAGCTCGGCCGGCTGGGAGGCGCAGGGAGGAGCCGGCCAGCAGGAAGGCAGGGCGCTGGAGTCACTTAGGCCATGGGCGCAGGAGGCCAGAGAAGAAAAGTGGGGAGTCGGCAGGGAGAGTTGGGGAAAAAATCTTGCCCAGGGGAGAAGGACTGAAGGAATGCCAGCCACAAGAAAAGAGAGGAAGAGAGAGAGAGAGGTGGGGTTAGGTAAAAAGGGCATTTGGAGAGGGGAAATTCCAAACATACCCCTCCCAAACCTAAATCTTTAACCCTAAACCTCCCCCAGATGGGCCAACCACCTCTGAGAATACCTGCCAGATGGCCCCAGGTCAGACGGCGTAAGGCCCAAAATTTAGGGCGAGATTTCGCAATATTACAGCGACCCTTTTTATATATATAAAAAAAAGAAAACCAGGATTAAGCAAAGAAAAGAAAATATGTTTTTTTCTCCCAAAAAATGAAAATACGTTTAGGTTCCTCCATGCTTTACTCTAAAAAAACATAGATTCGCTGACGGCTCCTAACAACCCATTTTTAAAAAAAAACCCAAGAAAACTGAAATATCCGTCGGACCAAATTTCGTGTAGCGCAACGTCACACGACCAAATTTTTTAAATTTTGCACGATGCAGCGTAGCGCGTGGCTCTGGCTAGCAATGATTAAAGGCGGTAGTCCCAACATATATCATGGTGATTTGACAACCGTCTGAGATGAGGCGTCAGTGATACCCCTTTGTGTGGTAGTGACAGGGTCACCCAATTCAGCTAGAGGAATCCAATTGGAAGAAGAACAATGGAAAAGGTTATGGCATGTTCGTTGCCCAAACAAGGTAAAGCATTTTTTGTGGAGAATGGTCCTTGGCCGTCCACATGAACCTGAGGAAGAGAGGTATGGATATCAATTAGGTTGAGTTGCGCGCGATGCCGCGCCGCGAGGAAAAAATCTGGCACGAGTTTTTTGCAAATCGAATTTGCGGAACAATGGGTCTCTTTTTTTAAAATAACCGGCGGAAGGATCTATTTATGATTTCAATTTTTTTTAAATAAAAAAATCAACGAAAAGACCTAAACGCGATTTCCAATTCAGCTATAAACCCTCGACGAATCTGGGTTTTTTTTTAAAAAACCATTTTTTTAGAAAAATGTGTGAAAAAAATCGACGAAAAGACCTAAAAAACCCTTTTTTGGAAAACTGTGTGCAAAAAAATCGACGAAAAGACCTAAACGCGATTTCCAATTCAGCTATAAACCGCGTGTAGGGACCTAAATGTAATTTTGATATTTCTCGGGTCTATTTCACTTAAAAAATGGCCGAAAGGACCTAAACGCGATTTTTAAATTTTTCGAAAGGACCTAAACGCGATTTCTAGATTTTCCAGGGGGCCTGACACGTGGATGGCCTGGGAGGCCAGGAATCTTTGCGCCTTTTATATACTAGGTAGAGTAGCGCGCGATGCCGCGCCGTGAGAAAAAAAATTGGCTCGAGTTTTTTGTAAATGGAATTTGCGGAACTACAGGTCTTTTTTTCAATATAACCAGTGGAAGGACCTATTTACGATTTCATTTTTTTGAAAAATAACCGGTGGAAGGACTGTTCGTGACTCTAATTTTTTTAAATCATCTGAGCCTAAAGAACCGGCGCTCGCATCGAATTTGCGGAACTACGGGGTTCTTTTTGCAAAATAACTGGTGGAAGGACCTGTTCGTGATTTCAAATTTCTTCAAATCTCCTAGGTCGAAAGAACCGGACTACGGGGTCTTGTTTACAAAATAACCAGTAGAAGGACCCTTTTTACGTTGTTTTTTTAAATTGGCTGGCTAGGAGTCGGCGGTGAATTTGCGTAACATAATTCCAATCTTTTATGTCGAAAGAACCGGCGCTCGTGCTGATTTTGTGGAACTACGGAGACTTTTTTTGCAAAATAACTGGCGAAAGGACTTGTTCGCGATTTTGGAATCTTTCGGGTCGAAAGAACTAGTGCCCGGATCAAATTTACGGAATCACGGGGTCTCTTTTGAAAAATAGCCAGTGAAAGGATCTGTTTGCAATTTTAGGATTTTCGGGATCCTGTTTGCAAAATACCGGTGGAAGGACCTATTTGTGATTTCAGAATTTTTGAAGGGTTTTTTTGCAAAGCAAAAGGACCTGTTTGCAATTTTAGAATTTTTGGGATCGTGTTTGCAAAATACCGATGGAAGGACCTATTTGCGATTTCAGAATTTTTGGAGGACCTTTTCACAAAAAAAATGTACCTTGTAGCCTCATTGCGCTGGAATCCTTCCGCATATAATATAGTGACTAGGAAATTTTCCGCGGCGTAACATGCCGCACGTGTCGTTTTTTCGAAGAAAAAATGTTTTTTTCGGCGGCGTTTAATTTTCTAAATCGTCGAAATAATGAGCGAAACGGGGGAAAATAGAGAGATAGAGTTGTAGAAATATCTCTTTCGACGAATTATTTGGAAAATATTGGAGACCGAGCTGGAAAACCGCGGCAGAGGAAAAGTCTAGAGGGAAAAGGGCGAAAAATTATTAGAGATATCAACCTTCTTTTTGTCGAGTTTAATACTCTACGCGTTCGCCGAATAATAATACATGTTTTTAAAAATATTAAAAACTCGCGACGTAACACGCCGCTCGTGTCATTTTTTCGTAGAAAAAATATTTTTTTTTCTCTGCGGCGTTTTATTTTTTAAATCGTCGAAATGGGGAAAAAATAGAGAGATAGAGTTGTAGAAATATCTCTTTCGATGAATTATTTGGAAAATATTGGAGGCCGAGCTGGAAAACCATGATGGGGAAAAGGTCTAGAGGGAAAAGGGTGAAAAATTATTAGAGATGACAATCTTGTTTTGTCGAGCTTAACACTCTACGCGTTCGCGGAGTAATAATACATGTTTTAAAAAATATTAGAGATCGACGCGTTCGCAGAGCAATAATACATGTTTTAAAAAATATCAGAGATCGAGATGGGAAAAAAGTCTAGAGATAGAGCTGCACAAATATTTCTGGTGACAAAAACTTTTTTTTTGGGAAAACGGAGAAAGGACATGTTTTAAAAAATATTAGAGACTCATGATGTAACTTGCCGTGGCGTGTCTTTTTCGTGAGGATTTTTTTTTCGTATGGCTTTTATTTTTAAATCGTCGAAATAATGAGCGAAACAACGAAAAAAGTAGAGGGATAGAGCTGTAGAAATATCTCTTTCGACGAATTATTTGGAAAATATTAGAGACCAAGCTAGAAAACCGAGGTAGGGAAAAAGTCTAGAGGGAAAAGGGCGAAAAATTATTAGAGATGACAACCTTCTTTTGTCGAGCTTAACACTATACGCGTTCACGGAGTAATAATACATGTTTTAAAAAATATCAGAGACCGACGTGTCCGTGGAGTAATAATACATGCTTTAAAAAATATTAGAGATCGAGATGGGAAATCGAGGTGGGAAAAAAGTCTAGAGATAGAGCTGCACATATATTTCTAGTGACAAAAACATTTTTTCCCGAGAAAAACGGAGAAAGGATCTAGACGTAAAGAGCAAGAATCTGAATGTTACGTTTTTGGACCTGTCCGCTATCCTTAAAAATTAGAAAAGGGCTTGTTCGCAATTTGAATTTAACGGGATGTTCTTTTCGTAAAATGGCGCACGAGGGATCTGAACACGAATTTAGAGGGAAAAATCTTCTTCTCACAAAAAATCGCAAAGGACCTATTGTAATTTACAAAATAACCAAATCGTGAAAAGATTTTTTGAGCCGAGATGGCGGAACTCTGCAAGGAATAATAGATGGAGTGATGATACACTCGTTCGGTGTGTGGAAGACTTATTTTACTGTAAGTACGTAAAACAACTTTGGAGAGAGATGAATATGGAAAGCATGAGACAAACTTTATGTGAGATGAACACAGTGGCAGAAGTAAATAAGTAAAGCCTATCAACGGATGAGAAGGAGCAGATATTAGTAATCACAACTCTTTGGCATTGGTGGTCAGAAAGAAATCGGGTGACAGAAGGGGAGAAAAGGAGAACGGCAGAGGATATCGCTTATATCATAAAAGCCCAGACGAGCGAGTTTCAGAATGTTTTTACTTCTGAAAAGATGGTGTCCAGCCAAGCTATGAAGACCTGGAAGCCGCCTCGTGAGGGCCTCCTCAAAATTAATACGGATGGTTCCTTTATGGAGGATAGCCAGGGGTGTTTTATTATACGTGATCACCAGGGAACTGTGCTTGCGGCAGGTGGGGGAATCATTGAAGTGGCTGCGGATGCTTTGCAAGCACCGGCGGATCGACCATGGGCACGGGGAGTCTGGAGAACCGGTTTCGTTCTGTGGTACTCTTATACTTTTTTTTTTTGAAAGGAAGGCCCCTGATGAGAAAATTAAATCAAAGCCAAGAACACAGAGTTCGGCCGGTGAGAAACCAGCCGGAAAACAAAGACGAACGAGACACCAGAACGCGAGAAGCAAAAGAGAGAAGAAAGAAGGAGAAGAAGAACAGAGACAGAGCAAAGCAAAACAAAAGGGAGAAAAGAAAGAAAAAGAAAGCAGGAGGGAGGACACTGAGGCTAACTAAGCCTAAGACCCCAACTAAGCAGAGAGCTCCTGTGAGTGATCTTGACACAAAAAGATTGGAGACGAAGCTCTTCGAGAAACCATCCCTTCCAGGCGGAAAGGTTAGGATTGGCCGCCCTGAAGATCCGGTCGTTCCGCTGCTTCCAAATACCCCAGGAGACGATCATGAAAATATCCATGAAGAAAGGATGATTGTCACTAGAGCCGGCCTCAGCGAGTCTTTGATAAATATCATCGCTGTGGTTCCAATGGATTTGCAAGGCATTCCAATAGGCTGAGCTGAAGGAGCATTGAAAGAAAAGATGATCACGAGATTCTTCTATCCCCTGGTTGCAAAGAACACAGTTATAATCCATGTTAGGGAGGTGGCAATTCTTCCTCTTGAGGATGTTCCTAGTATTAAGACGGTCCCAACACAGAAGCCAGGCGAAGATTTTCAATTTGATAGAGCAGATTCCTTTCCAGATCCAGGTTATGGGAACAGGAGCGATCATGTGAGAGTAAACCCTTTTGTAGAACAGTCTGGGAGAATAATCCTTGGACTTCCATATGTAACTCCATTCATCCAACGAAGCTGTGCTGATATTGATCTCACTGATAAGGGAATGAAGAATCTGAAGTTCATGAAAAGCCTGGTCGGTAAGAGGCAGAATGGGTTGCTCCGATCACCCTATTATGTTGTTTGACCTGGAGTCCTTAGTTCCTCATAGAGAGGACCTTCTTTGGATTGTTTCTCCTTTCTCCACCCAGGAGATTGATGATGCTGTCCTTCATTTCCACTCTCATAGCGCGCCTGGCCCTGACGGATTCAACGGGAAATTCTACAAGAAGTGTTGGCATATCATAAGGCATGATTTCTACAACCTTTGTCACGGCTTCTATGATGGGTCGATTTCACTGGCTCCTATTAATCATTCCTTCATTGTCATGATTCCTAAAATCAGCAACCCGGAATCCCCCAATGATTTCAGACCAATCTCCTTACTCAATCTTTCGGTCAAATTGATTACTAAGCTTCTGGCTTCTAGACTCAATTCCATCATGCCTAATCTGGTTCATAAAAATCAATACGGTTTCATCAAAGGCAGGTCTATTCAAGATTGCTTGGCCTGGACTTATGAATTCATCCATCTGTGTCAGCGTTCTAAGGAGAAAGTTGTGCTTCTCAAGTTGGACTTTGCGAAAGCTTTTGATACCATCGAACACAGCGCTATCATCTCCATGCTCTCTGCGTTGGGCTTCCCTGACACTTGGTTAGTATGGATAAGGGAGATTCTGAGCTCGGCTTCCACTTCGGTGCTCCTGAATGATGTTCCCGGTTTGCCTTTTCATTGCAAGAGAGGTGTCAGGCAAGGCGATCCTATATCCCCTCTTCTGTTCGCTATTGCCGCTGATCTGCTCCAGTACATTCTTAATGCGGCTAAGCGGTCTGGTCTCATTTCCAGTCCCATCCATTTGGGGGGTCAAGCCGATTTTCCGATTATTCAATATGCGGATGACACTATCATCTTCATCAAAGGCTGTCAAAATGACATTTTTACTGTTAAATGTCTCTTACAATCCTACTCGGCAGCCACTGGTCTCAAAATTAATTTCTCCAAATCTGCGATTATTCCAATTAACATTCTGGACCCCGAGATGGTTCTTCTGGCGGGAATCTTCGGTTGCAAGGTTGAGAAGTTCCCCTTCACTTACCTTGGCCTTCCTATGGGTCTCATCAGACCTCGTATTAAGGACTTTGACCCTCTGGTCAACAGGATCCGCAAGAGGGTCTCTTCGTTCTCCTCGCTTCTTTCATATGGTGGCAGACTTCAGCTTGTGAACTCGGTGGTCTCCCATATGGCCACGTTCGCGATGTGTTGCCTTAATCTCCCTGCTGCTGTCATCAATAGGATTGACCAAACAAGACGGGTTTGCTTGTGGGAGAAAAATGAGATCAATGGTTCCAGTAAGTCCCTCATCAAATGGGACAAGGTTTGTAGGCCGAAGATCAAAGGGGGTTTGGGTGTCATTAATTTAAGGACTCACAACAATGCTCTCAGAATTAAGTTTTTACACAAGTTCTTCAATAAAAAGGACATCCCTTGGGTCCATATGGTGTGGTCGGCTTACTATCATTCCATCCTCCCGCAAGCGGCTGCTAGTACTGGATCCTTTTGGTGGAAAGATGTGCTCTCTCTGTTGGACCAATTCAGAGGAATTGCTCATTGCCAGGTTGGGAGAGGGGACACTGTCCTTTTTTGGGGAGATGTTTGGAACAACTTGCACTTGTGCTCGAAATTACCTCACCTCTTCTCCTTTGTTAGGAACAGCCAGATGGATGTGCGTTCTTTCATTACCAACCCTGCTATCTCGGTGGTACTCTTATACTTACTATTTTAGTGTGCATTACTAATAGGCACTTACTAATATATTAAATTTTGTTTTCAAGATTGCTACTTGTACACTATCCATTATTAAAATATTATATTTAATTATTTGCTATTTTAACATCATTGCTCATCGATTTATGGATCAATTTGAATTCCACTGTTTGCAAGTGGAAACTTTGGGCACGCTGAATGCAATAAAAAGATAGCAAATGAACTGGGGATGGGCAGAATTGTGGTCGAGACTGATGCTCTGATTCTGAAACAAACCTTAACCAGAACTGCCTACGATTTAGCGCCAAACGGTACTTTGTTCGGAGAGGCTAAGAGTTTACTTGTTCTTCTGTTTGATGTTGCGTTGGTGGAGCACTGCCCACGGGCTAAACGCATGGATACGAGTCAGACCGATGTCGTAGTTTGGTCTGATCGTTTTCCAGATTTCGTACTGGCTGTGGCCGCCGGTGTTTCTGCCGTGCCGGAGCCGGAGACGGGTGGCCGTGGAATGGAAGCGGCGGGGGAGTGCCCCAGAGCGGGGAACTAGCTAGGGCGTCGGGTTGAACGGCTTTCCGACGTTGGATGTGCACGCAAAGCTCGTATTCTGGTTGTGCCCGCAAAGCCAGCCGTCCCCGGCCGGCGGTGGGCAGGTGGTACTCGATCGTCGCGCGCTTGCTAACCTTCCACTCCCTCCGCTCCAACCGCTCCGTCTCCACCTCCATGCGTCCGGCGTCCGCTGCATGCGTCGGCGGCGGAGCCCCAGACTCACGCCGCCGCCCCTGGTATTGGAATGGAAGGAACCTCACGCGGACACACAGTTCCTCCCTCCCACGACGAAGCGCGTGCCTCCCTCGTACCACACGTCCTGCATGGAACGCATGAGAATGTGATTATGCTCCCGGGACCCGGGGGATTGTTGGATTCCATCTATCCTTTTCCCCAGAACGGCAGGCTCGACCAGGTCAAAGGTGCTCAGGAGTCAGGACAGGGCAGGCAGGAACACACACTACATATTTAGGCTACGGCCGGGCCTCCTCCTCCCCTTATAAACCAACCGGTCATGCATAGCCGGCTCGATCGAGAGTTCGAGACCGGTGGTCGACGCAATTTCCCAAACAGAGCCGACCTTGCCTGCCAAAAGCTATTCGTGGGTAAAGCTTCTCTTCCCCATGTTGCCATGGGCAAGAACAACTTGCCTTGGCTGTTTCGTCTTAACAAAGGTTTGTCTAACTAATGGGCATCCCTCCCTGTCTAAGTTGTCTCCTTCGCTTTCCTCTGAGATTACAGCATTGGCCGATTCTGAGACTGTCGCTGTGCCAGGAGAGGGAGCGCACGATCGACATGAATAAAACGACCAGGTGAGAAAGCCTTTGCATGGCAAACAAGCATTTCTCAAGAATTACTTAGGCATGCATTGTAAACTTTTCGGAAGTTGTGATCAGAAGTTGGCTCTAATTAATTGACTGAATACCGTTCCGGCTCTACCCGCATGCGATGCGTTTGGGGATTTCTTGGTTAACAAGGGCATCACGTGTGGTGCTTTTTCTTTCGTGATCTTGATTTGAGAATGTAAGAGCAACAAAGCTTGTTTCTATCCATCTGAATGTCCACTCACCCATGCACACTTGCATGCTGCATATTTCAGGGTTCTTTTTCCCGTCGCATATTACCACTTTTAAGTAGGTATATATATCATGGATGAAGAAATTCCTACCTTTACGAATGTAAGCACTCTTATGAAGTTGCAGAGTTCTACAGACATATTTACTCCGTTTACCTCGCCACCTCACATGGTCTTCTCTGTTCAGTCACATTGCTTGCTTCTTTTATTGTACAGAGCATCACAATAGAGCTGAGAGTGTACATGCATTGCGACGCCTGTGAAAGATTAGTACGCCGCACCATCACGAAAATCGAAGGTAAATAAATAAATATATATATATATATATATATATATTATGTATATGTATATATGTATGTATATGTATGTGTTTATATATATATATACACACACAAACCAAAGCACTTACCTATACGCCTCCCCGTATCCTAGTACCGTTTGATCATCCGCAGGCATCGAGACAGTGGAGGTGGATAGGGATGAAAACAAGGTTACAGTGACAGGCGATTTTGACTCTGAAAAGCTGCTGAAAAAGATCAAGAAGAAGACCGGAAAGAAGGCGGAAATCTTAATTCCCGAGGAAAATGAGGAAGAACACCAGGCATGCGATGTTTATGTTCGTTACGGTGATCCGGCGCCGGACCAATATGCTGTTGTAGGTCATGAATTGCAGAGGCCAGTACGATGGGACCTCCATTATTTCGATGATGAAAACTCAGAAGCTTGTAGGATAATGTAGCAACAGCCAAAGTTATATGCAGCATTTGATTTCAGTCTATCATTTTTCCTAGTATATAACTGTATATAAGTTGCAGCTAATCTACTTTGCTAATTTCTTACAAATATAACAAAAATGAAAACCTAGACAAGTGGCCTATTAGCTCAGTTGGTTAGAGCGTCGTGCTAATAACGCGAAGGTCGCAGGTTCGAGACCTGCATGGGCCATTTTTTTTGTCTTTTTTTCCTGTTTTGCTTTGCACAAGTCAGCCATTGTTTGGTCATGTTGGGTTTTTTTATTTTCTTTTTGACTCCTTGAGTGTACCTGACGTTCATATATTGGTCCGAATTTGTAGAAAATTTTGCGCTTTCTTCAACTAAACACCAACCAAGTAATGTTACTTTGCAATTACAAGCAGTGAACACTAAAAGAAAACGAAGTATATGATGATTAATTGAGGAACCCATCTATGCTAATAGCCATTAATAAGCATTAGGTCTAATACGTGTGCATTCTTTTGGTGGAGTACACCATAAAATAATGTTCCCAGAAAATAAAAGATAAGAAGCAAGAAGTCTCTCCATGAACCTATTGACTTAAGTATAGCTTCAAGACTGATACGGTGGCGCAAACTTCAAATGTTTAAATTTCGTCCAAACAAGAAAACACTGCCTTCTGATCCACAGACACGACACTGAATTGAATGTCTTCAATATATGTCAACAGAAAATTTGAATATTTAGACAATGTATATTACTTACATTTATAAGGAAGCTACATTGTCTGGAGTAACTATGCTTCATGGGACAACTGATGATGCATAGGCAAACATTACAAGTGGATCCGTGCAATTAACGCTGCTCAGTTTGGCTGCAAGATGTAACCCATGCAGCTACCAAAAATATTTTACCGGTAGAAGAGAAAAAATTACAGCGAATTGTCAAGCTATCATATGGTTGTGACTCGAGAATCCTGCCAACCCAATTGGCGAGCTCGTCGTTCCCATAGTGCTGTCAGTTTCTTCTCCATTGAAATTGCTGCCTCAGACCGCTCCCTAGCTTCCTCGCAGGTCTCTGTGGCAGCATTACACTTTTCCGCCTCTCGTTGGTATTGGGTAGCCTGTCTTTTTGCTTCGACAAGAGTGGCGTTCATGTGATGGATGTGCTCCTCAGCTACAACCTGCTGCAGTTTGAGTTCCTCATTAAGAAGATCGACAAACTGCTTCTCCATCTCTTTGCTAAGCTCAGGGTCATCTTTGCCACAATCTGCATATTTTGATTCAAATGTTTTTTCCCAGTTCACATGATATCTTGAATTCTTGACAACAGCAGTAACAGAAGTAGAATAAAATCAATGCAACCATGTGAGAAAGGAAATTCAAAACACTAGTTCCAGACCTGGGCAACAAGAACATTGATACAGGAAGTACGATCAGATGACTACTTGTGCAGCAACGTAAGAAAGGTTTGCAGTATCCTATAGATCATATGTACCATCCAAATGAGGAGAGTTATGTAGGTGAAAGCACTATGTGCAGGTGAGACAGTGTTAGTTCAAGTGGTTGGTAAATAACTGTTGAGGAAAACAAATGCTTTGCCGGTACTCAGTAAGCTGCACGGCATGACAAATTAGTGCAGGGGAGTTATCCCCCTTTCTGGAAATAGCAAGAATCTGGAAGCAATCTGTCGGCGTTTCGTAGACCGGCAAGTAAATTTGTAAGTCAAGGGGCCGCGCGCTCCCGCTTCCTTGAATGGTTAGACTACAGGAGTCCCAGGTTTATACTGGTTCGGGCCGAATGTCCCTACGTCCAGTTCGTGTGGTGGTATTGTATTGATGGGGGCGCAGAGGACTGCGTTTGATTACAACTCGGATGGTTCCGAGGGTATTCCCTTTCTACCGTGATGGCTTCGATGAGAGATCGATCCCCCTCCCTGGGGATCCCGCTTTCCCTTTATAGGTACAGGGAAGGCGAGTTACACGGGAGTTCGGGGGATATGTAAAAAACAAGGAAGGGACGCTTAACGGCTAGGCGTTGCGCTCTATGCTGAGGTGTTGAGTCTTCGGCCTCGAAGTCTGCTCCAGGGTTCTGACATCCGTCCGTCGACTGTCTTTGCCATATCGGGTTGGTAGACATACGGGGTTGGTGCGGGTGTCCCGTTCCTCCGGGAAGCGGCACACCGGCCCTCTGCACGCCTTTCTCATGCTGACGTCTGGGGCGACCGGTCTCGGGGTTTGCCTCGGGAGAGCGCGTATCCCTTCTCTGTGCGTGACCGTGCGATGGGACAGCTGCTTGACTTCGGCGTCCTCTGGGATTGCCTTGGAACAAACCCACCTGCTCCTGACAAGGGCGTTGTATTCGTGGGACAGGTGTTCATCTCGGGGCTTGTTGGCGTTGCTACGGAGGCTCCGCCTTGAAGCTCGTCGAGGGCTTCGCCCGGGAACCTGGTCGGAGTGCCCGAACTGACCCCTGGTCGGAGGCTTTGTAAGCGTCCGACCTGGGTCTTGGTCGGAGCCTCCTGGCGGCTTCGATTATCGTTCCGCCCGAGGCCTATGGCTTTGGCGAAGGCCCACAGCTTCTTTCGGCCCATGGGGCTCCTTGTTTCTGTGGTGGGCCTGGATTGGCCTACCTGAGCTTCTGGTTGTTTCGGATGATAATCCCTCTTTATGAGGGTAGAGTCTGGGCTGTGGGGTACCCCAGGTACAAGTATTCGTCACAATCCATGTTTGGTTGCATAATGTTAAGTGTGACTGTTACCGGAAAAAGCAAAATCCGGTAGGTATGTGCGAAAGCAAGTCCAATTTTGACCCTCAGCTTCTGTGACTATAATACATGCCAACATATACTAAATAACTACAATACCATTAGCTTTCTTCTGTGGCATAATGTTCAGGTATAGCTAATACCATAAAGACACCAGAATTCAGAGCAAACATAATGAATAAGACACCCTTTTCTCAATGATGCTAGGACACTTTCAACAAATCAACAATAGAGCATTTGTTAGACAAATCTCTGATATTTCATGCGTGCCCATTAAAGCCAACCTTTCAGAAATTGCAAAATGCTATTTGACAAGACTGATGCTTAGCTTTGTAGTAGTTGAAAACAGCAACTACTGGTATACAACAATATGGGGATAAAGGATGAAAAAGTTTCTGTAACATTTTACAAGGAGTCGCCACGCAAAAAAATCACTGTCATAGGCACCAATTTATTTGAATATTTCGGTAACAGAAAGAAGAAAGACTCTAGTGAAATAACAGGCACGTCAATCACCCCAGAAGTCTAAATTGTAACTGAAGGGAGAAAAAAAACTCATAAAAAATCTAAAGTTGCAGACTGACTTGTCGGTACAGAAAACATCATGATGAAAACTTCATAAGCGCTATAATTCTACCGTCAAATAACCATTATACTCAACCGATTACGATGAGAAGACTAGATAGTGAAGAACCTCAATTAAAGCGACCATGAAGAAAGAACCCAAACCTGTAATCGAGAAGTTGACAAGCCCTGCAATGGAAAGGGAATTTGAAATCCTGTCAGTTGTGAGTACCTCAATCCAATTAAAACCGTTCAAGGTAGAACATACAAAGCAGTTTACTCTGCCTACTTGTAGTACAGAATTCAGTTCGCCTACAGGTGGTACTGGAACTATGGACAGTCATAAGCAACGCCATTCATCTGGTATAACACTACCTCCAACCTAAAGACCGAGTGTCTATCCAACGAATTAGTCGTAGCATACGCGTCGGCGTAGACGAAAGTTGCAAGATCTGACAAGAGGAACAGGATTGGGCGCTCACCAGGGGCGATGGACTGGAGGGAGAGGGGCGGCGGGCAGTCGCAACTGCAGGGCGGGCACGAGGGAGATGACGCGGCGGCAGCGGCGACGGCAGACGAGGAAGCGGAGGAGGAGAAGCCCTTCTTGTAACGCCAGTAGAAGGCGGGGCCGGACACGCCGAGCGCGGAGGCCACGGCCAGGATCACCAGGCACCACCGCCCGCACGCCGCCGCCGCCGCCTCGCGGCTCCCCCCACCTGCCATCGCTCACGGGGTAGTATGACTGCGCCCCACGGGTAATGTGCGGGCGCCGTGGTCGTGCCTGCCGGATTCTATCGCCCCGTCGTCGCGCGGCGTGTGACTGCGCGAGCGTGCGTGATTTCGTCTTTTTTTTTTGGGTTTGGGGGTGTCCGGGTGTGCCTTCGTGGTGGTGGGGTTGGGGCGGTGAGAGGACCCGGCCGTGGGGATGAGGGGGGAGTGGGAAGTGAGCTAACCGCGGGTCGTGCGGTGCGGCGGGGAAATGGTGGAACCCAACCCAACCTCCGCGCTCGTGCCGGACGGACGCGGATTTCCTGTGATTTATCGGCGAATCACACGTCCGCCGTGTCGCGGTGGGCGGACGAGACATGGTGCTAGGCTGCTACGCTTGTTGGCTACTGGCCATTCGGCATTCACGAATTTTTTTTTTACCGAAACAAACTAAGAATCTGCGCTAACAAGGGATGGCAATAGTCCCGCATTCACGAATTTTTTTTTTACCGAAACAAACTAAGAATCTGCGCTAATAAGGGATGGCAATAGTCCCGATCCCTGTTTTCCCATGAGAAATTCCCCTATTAGGAGTTGGAAATGAAGAAATCTCTCTCCGCGAGGGGTTTATCAGGGAAAATATTACCCCGTCGGTGATCGCGGGGATGAGGACGTTCCACTATTACCCATCCTCGTGTTATCACTAATAGGTGGGAGTAAATGATCATTCTCAAAAGAAAAAAAATATACGTGAGGTCATTATTCATAAACATGCTAAATATGAATTACTCTAGTGATTCACTCACACTTCAATGACACATGAACCATTACTCTAATGATTAATTCATGTAGCATGTGATTTTTTATATAGCATTTTTAGAGATTAGTCCCTGTCGGGGCCCGCAAACCCGTCAGAGATCGGGGACGGAGAGATTAAGCCCCGTGTATGGGGACTGGGACGGGGCAGAGAAATTGAAGAATCAATATGGAAAGCAACATAGCTCTCCTAATCTCCTTTCTACGTACTCTCTTAGGCCTTGTTTGTTTGGATTTTTTTACCAGTTTAAAAGTCAAAAAAACTAAAATCTAGACAAAGGAGTAGCTTTTATTTAGACATTTTAAAAACCATAAGCCTCCATATAACTAAAAGCCAAAAGCCACTGAAAAGAGATTTTTTTTTTGTTTATTGATGGTTGGTTTTAGACTAATAACACTAAATTTAGATAAAATTATCCATCTCTATCACATACAAAAGCTATTAATTTTTAAGCTGTTTAAGTAAAAAAAACTGACTTTAAATTATAAACCAAAAAAACTAAGTCTAAATAAACAAGACCTTAATTGAAATGTACCTCCCCTTAATACCCACCAGAGCCGATAGCAAATCATCAATAACCAAAAGCTCCTACATTTCAGTTAGAGCAGCTACATTAAAGAAATTTCTTACAATTGAGTGATTGACATATTAGAAAACAGAAGACACCTAAAATCCATCCTAATTACCCAAACCACTGAGCTCGAGTTCAACGCCCAAAACCGGAACCTAAACTCTAGCCCCAGTTTAGGAAAAAAAGTCAATTCAGGCTAAGGCCCTGTTTGTTTTAGCTTTTGATTCTGGATTCTGGCCCTAAAAGTAGAATCAGAAACAAACAGCCTGATTCTAGAATCCGATTCTCACAATCCAGCCCACCCATATACACTAGAATCCACTTCATATGTGCTTCTGGATTCCAGCTTTTGAAAAATCAGTTTCTCTACAACCACAATCCAGAATCAGCTTTTAGAGAATCCAAAGCTGAAACAAACAGGCCCTAAATCCCGCCGGTTGAACAACCTCGAAACCCCAATTCCGCTTACCTGTACAGAAACGACGTACGATCCGATGACACTCCCAGCGCCGCGGTTGCAGATTTAAACCAACTCCAGGCATCAGAAACCACTCGGAGGGGCAGCAAAACCTCGAGGGAAGCATCCAAATCACGCAAACTGATCCACCAGCCGTACCTTAGGGAGTCAGAAGGAAAAACTCAGCCACCTTGGCC
Organism: Guadua angustifolia; assembly: GCA_036346375.1. Classification (NCBI taxonomy): domain Eukaryota; kingdom Viridiplantae; phylum Streptophyta; class Magnoliopsida; order Poales; family Poaceae; genus Guadua; species Guadua angustifolia. Next base: position 35,378,638 of record CM070506.1, on the reverse strand, counting down.
TCCTGCCAGAGCGCGCGGGAGGTGAGGCGGGGAGCTGCAATGTGGGCAGGTGGGGTGGTAGGGGAAGAAGGAAGGGCGCACCTGGCGAAAGCGACCGATGAGGTACGGACGCTCTAGGTTCCAGTGAGGGACCGCTGGCGCGGGATCCATTTCGAAGCGAGGCGAGGCACAGCAGGGAGCGGAGCGGTATGGAAGAACAGTGGTGGCGACTGGCGACGAGGAAAGTGCGGAAGAGTAGGGAACTCTGTCACATCCAAGCCGTTCTTCTAGAATCGACGGATAGACCGTGTCCTTCTATTCTAGAGAGGCAACCTTTCCCGTTGTCTCCTTCCCCAATCGCTCGTGCGCCTCCCTCCCCGTCTCTCGTCCTATCGCCTCGCCCAAAGTTCTCCGCTAATCACACCCTTCCCTTTTATGGTCCCTTGCCACTTTCACCTACACCACTATAGCCACCGGGGTTTCAAAAACCGATAGAAACCGTGGTTTTCAGCTTTATCGTTGTGGTTCGAGATTCAAAATTGATCGGTTAACCGGTCTAACTAAAAATAAAAAAAATGGAAAAATTTATGCAACATAAACCACTCGAAAACAGTTGAAAACCGCTCAAAAACCATTTTTAAGGAACATTCAATTGGTCGGTTGGCCAAACAATTTTCGATTTTTTTTTGAATTTTTTCCAAAAAAATTTATTTCGTAACCCTTCAGTTTTTGATGCTTTTCAAGCGGTTTTCTCGATTTTTGAATTTCGAATTTTGAATGGTTTTTGAAACCCTAACCATGACTCAATAATGAATCGATGACTTGGTTCTAGTGCCGCCCACGTTTTTGGAAGCTTGGACCGTCAGATGAAAGTTTTTGTGAAGTGTTGAGGGTTGGGTTGAAGGTTTTTGAGATCAAATGCAAAGTTGTCAAAACCAAGTAAAAGGTTCCTTGTGTTTATCCAGTTGATAGCTTTAGGTTTTTCTCGAGTTCAAAGTTTGGAATGGGCAGGGGAGATTGTGAGGTGGCCCCGTCAATAGGGCTGTAAAAAGGCTTAAGACTCGTAAGCTACTCGAGCTCGGCTCGTTCTAGACTTATTCAAGCTTGGCTCGAGCTCTAAATGAGACTAGCTTGAGCTTGATCCTGAGCTGAAACAACCCTCCTTTTGGTACATAATACAAAAAAGGATGATATATGTGCATGCAATATTAGTCCCATGATTAGTGGTTAGCACGCATATTTTCAACAAATGAAATCACATCTATACACAATATTATTAAAGCGGAAAGTAATTATACAATATAGTATTATAATTCAGAGTATATAGCAGCGGAAAAATTCAAAAGTCTTGTGGTATGCCGCCCATACAAACCCTCAAGCAACTAAAAGGTATAACCTCTAGAAGATCACATCATCAAAATTTCGTATCCTGTGGTGAAGCATATATCTTTGAGGGTCTCTTCTTCAACTAAACCAATAAATAATCAAGAGTGAGTACTTTCGTACTCAGCAAGACTTAAGGTGTATCAAAAAAGATAGTACATGCAAGTTATGTCAAGGGAGGCTTCTACAGTTATTTTGCATAAACCAAATTTGAATTGTAAATACCGAGTAATGGATTTGCCACAGAATTTTGCAAAAGTAATTTGATAGGTATATAAAATAACAAATAAGAATAGCAATATAGCATAAATATAACAACTCACAGTCCTCCATGACGTGAGCATCAAATCATCTATTGCCAATATATGACATAAAACCAGTCTTTGCCAACACATGGCACAACAGCTAAAACAATCCTTTCCAACAAATGGCATAATATTGAATCATTTGAAAGGTAAGCTTTTCAACATATGTTTCTAAATCATCTATTTTTGTAAATATCAAAATATCTAACTATGTGATGATTTTACTAAGTGCCCATGACCACGTGCCCGGCTTTTTAAAAAAATTTAAACTCTACAGAAGAGTACAATTTTATCTACAAGAAATGATCAACTCTTCGTGCAATCGATATTAACATACTTTCTTTGGTGAGCCGCAGAGAGAACATAACCGTTACATTACATATACATAACTTTGCACCAACCCAGTGACATCAAACCCTTACTATGGCAGTAGAAACACATGTCTAAGACAATACAGTCAATCCCTGTCATTCGCATAGTAACTCAAATAGTCCATTCCTACTATTCACACAGTACATTGGTAGTCCATCACTGCCTCAACTGTTTCTACTCATAGCAAGGTGTACACCGTTGTGTCGGCAGGTGTCATTCCCAACACCTCAGTGCGGACATTCCTTCACGCAAACCTACCCAGATTGCCCACACTAATCCAATATTTCAATGCGCAAAGTTAAATCTAAACAACTTAATAAGTTAAGGCTATCCTGTACTAGCACTTAGTTGTACGTGTCCTTGACTTGATAACAAACCATAGCTCATTCCTTAATCCGACCCGGGCGATAATATTCCCTATCTATGTGCAAGTCTCATGTACATCCGACTATTGCCAAATCGCCCATGTCAAAACCATAGTTCTATTTTCATTTTTTTCCAAAATATCAGCACCCTTTAATGTTATATCCAACCTTTTTAAATTCTCGAGAAACAGTTTAACCTAGTTATTTCAATTCCCGATAATAAGGTATGGCTAAGCATGATTTATATGTAATCGCATATACCTATGCTAACATTAGGTATCGTCTAACTTTATTATAGGATTATCAAGGTTCACAGTTCAATATTTATTAAGGAAATTCCATGAGATAGGGTTATAACTACCAATACCACAATATAGCAATTTACTAAAAGTACGCGCATGCATAAAACAATTTGACAAAATAAAATAAAAATTAAAACCCTAGGACCAATAGGATTAAAGGGGGTGCTTGCCTTGTTTTGCTGGTTCAAATATTGACTCGGGGTCATGGTCGACTATCATAGCTTCGGATATCGGATACGTCGGCGTTTACACATGATTACATATAGTAATACTAATACGAGGCAAAAAGAAATCAAATAATACCAAATTCAATAATAATTGAAATAAAAGGTTCTGGTGATAAAATATTTTAAACATCGATTTCTCATTATTCAAGTTTATTTATTTACATTATGGATTTTAGGGTTTATATTACGCGGGGTTATACTTTTAATAGGATTCAGATGCAAAACATATTTATTTAGGATTGTTTCTACAGAATAGGGCAGTCTTGCCTTAGATAGCATTTTTAAGCTAGTCTTACTGGTATTAGGGTTTATTTGTGATGTTCTATTAATTTCCTAACCCTGTCTAGTTTCGATATATATTATAAGAGGTTAGATTTCTTTTTAGATTTACCATTGCAACTTATATGTTCATACAATTATTTTTGTATCATTAGAAGGTCTTGACCCTAGAAGTGTCTTGAAACTGATTTTGCATATTTTAGCTTTTATTTGTAAAAATTATTTATATTTCCATTCTTATGTTTTATATTACACTAAAGTATGTTTCCATTAGGGTTGAGTGCCAGTCTTGTATAAACACAGTAAACTTTACAATATTAGGTGGCTTTGATTTATAGAGTATTTTAGAATTGGTTTTACATGTGTATTAATATTGGTTTGTGAGAATTAATTATATTCTGATCATGCATATGGGAACCAAGTGTTGGTGATATGCCCTAGAGGCGATCATGTGAGATGATTGCATCATACGTCTATGTTCATGTACTTATCAGTTCCATGAATAAATGTCACTCCTTTGTTCATTGAGTATGACTTAATTGTGAAACACATTGGTTATATGATTATTCTAAACGATCCCTGGTCACATATCATTATGTGGGACAATAGTGATCTGACCAGCACATGTATTGATTGATGGTAATGTTTCACATACCATAGATATGGAGATATCAAATCAATAATGTGGGCATATGTTAGAGAATATGGGGTTGGATAGACCCGCTCCGAGACACTGATGAGATTGTTATCTTAGAAGTGCCATCGAGTGTAGTCTCGAGTGGTATACCTATCGATCCTTTGACACGAGATTCTTATTGATTCTCAAAGATGCGAATTGTATACTTTGGGGCTATCAAACGCTTCTCAGAGCAGGGAGTTATAAAGGTAGCTTACGGGTATGCCATGAAACATAACGTGAGATATAAGAGATCAAGATGGAATTTGCCCCTCCTTGATAATAGGAGAGATATCTCTGGGCCCCTCGGTGTGGATGGATAAGGAAAAGTGCATGGCCATGCCAAAAGTGATTAAAGTGTTAATCACGAATAATATCCATTACATTGATGAGTGAATATGTCATGCTATCACAAGGGTGGCACGCTTCTCGCCTTGAGCTTGACTGATATCATGTGGCAAAAGGATCCTATGTGAGTGTATCAATGTTCAGCTGATTCGATCATTGTGTACATTAGGGGGTCAATATGTGCTGCTAGGTACCGCTATTGACTTGTGGTCTAGGAAAGGGTTTACGCGGATTTGGATCCTCTGGCGTCTTAATGGATTTCTACTGTAGAAGATCCATTAGCGTGAGTCCTAGTGGGCTTCTATCGTAGAAGGCCTGTTAGTGCGCTGTATATAAAGGGGGCGTGGGGGCGTGCAACAAAGATGACTCCCCCCACCACAAGCCCTAGCTGTCACTGCATCCCACTGCCCCCTAAAACCCTAGCCGCACACGTGAGTGCTAGCACACCAGCGCGCGGTGATCTCACCCCGGACGTGTGGATACCACAGAGGCGTCATCACTCTTGCGTTGGCGCTGATCGATTCAATCGGCTACATCAACTGTACGACTACAACAACGTTGTTGTGACGGCGATCCGCGACAAGGAGAAGTTGTACCATATCATGTTCGACTACATACAGTACTTCAGAGCACGTAGGGAGGCTTCACTCACTCTACTTTCGCTGCTAACGTGCTCCAATGGTAACACTCCATGATCTTTGACTCGCATGCTTCCTGGGTGTTCGCGGTAGAATTTTTTTTGTTTTCGGCTAGCGTAGCACCGCGTTCTCTTTCAGTGGTATCAGAGCCGATCTTATGTTGTCTTGGATCTGGATGCTGCGCATATGTTGATATACTGTTAGGTTAGTCACGGGTTGATGTGATCAATCGGTATAGGGTTCATGAGGTACGAGTTGGTAGTGCTACAAGGCCAAAAAGATTAGTTCGTGCTTTATCTAGATCATGTCGTGACTAGTCCATACCGGCTGGAAACACCATCTGGACTTCCGTCATGTGCCATCTACGATATTAGCTAACAGATCGAGACCGCGTGCGCGCAACCTTCTCGAGGGGCCTCACGCATTTGATGTATGAGTTGATGGTTCTACACGATCAAAAGATTAGTTCATGCTCGTTCTGTTTCATGCCGTGCATTACCTCTACCGGCTGGTAACACCATCGGGGTAGTAGCCCGTGCTGAATAGATTGTGTCAACAGATCAAGATCGGTGTGGTCGCCGTCTTCTCAAGAATCTTATGGAAATTGAGGCATTCTGATGGCTCCGTGATAGTCACAGTAGTGGCCGTTAAATAAAACTTGATTCATGTTGGCTGTCTCATGCTTGCTACAATGAACTCTGAGCTTCAGAAGCAATATGAGAACACGAATGCCTATGCTACGATCACAGGCCTTCGTAGCATGTTTGAGAACCAAGCTAGGGCTAGTTCGGTGAGTCCTGATGTGATCAAGATGATTGGTTACATTGAGAACTTGGAGAAACTGAACTCCCCCTTAAGCCAAGAGTTGGCCACTGATTTGATTCTCCAGTCACTTCCTACAAGCTTCTAGCCTTTCATCATGAACTTTCATATGAATGGCATGGAGAAAAGCATGTCTGAACTGCATGGGATGCTTAAGACAACAGAAGAAAGCATCAAGAAAAGCAATAATCATGTGATGATGGTCCAAAAGGATGGTGGTAAGAAAAGGAAGCGTGGGGCAAAAGGCAAGGGTAAGGATGTGATCTCGAACCCGAAACCTAAGCGTGATGGTAAGACCAAGGGTGGTTCTACTACTTCTGATGAATGTCACTACTGCCATAAACCTGGCCATTGGCGTAGGAACTGCAAGAAATATTTGGAGGACAAAAAGAATGGAACTTTGGCTTCCGCTTCAGGTATTAATGTTATAGAAATTAATCTTGCTACTTGTCCTAATGAGTCATGGGTATTTGATACCGGATCGATGATTCATACTTGCAAATCGTTGTAGGGACTAAGAAGGACTAGAAGTTGTGCAAGAGGTGAGGTGGAAATTCACGTCGGTAATGGCGCAAAGGTTGCTGCAATGGCCGTTGGCGTTTATCCCTTATCGTTACCTTCAGGATTAGTTTTGGAATTAAATAATTGTTATTATGTTCCAACTTTGAGCAGAAACATTATCTCTTCTTTATGTTTGGAAGAAGATGGTTTTGATTTTGTAATAAAGAGCAAATGTTGTTCAATTTATTTCAATGGTATGCTCTATGGTCATTGTCCATCATTGAATGGGCTATATGTGCTAAATATTGAAGATAAATTTATCTATAATGTTAATGCAAAAAGGCTCAAAACAAATGATTTAAATCGCACTTATTTATGGTATTGTCGCTTAGGCCACATAAATGAGAAACACGTGCAGAAGCTCCATAGAGATGGTCTTCTTGATTCATTTGATTTCGAATCATTTGACACATGCGAATCTTGTTTACTTGGCAAGATGACTAAGACGCCATTCACTGGTTCAAGAGAGAGGGCTAGTGAATTGTTGACCCTAGTACATACGGATGTATGTGGACCAATGAGCGTTGTGGCCAGAGGTGGATTTCAGTACTTCATCACTTTTACTGATGACTTTAGTAGATATGGTTATATCCATTTGATGAAGCATAAGTCTGAATCTTTTGAAAAGTTCAAGGATTTTCAGAATGAAGTACAAAATCATTTGGGCAAGACAATCAAATTTTTGCGATCTGATCGTGGAGGTGAATATTTGAGCCATGAGTTTAATGATCATCTTAAGAGTTGTGGAATTGTTTCACAATTGACTCCGCCAGGGACGTCTCAGTTGAATGGCGTGTCTTAACGGAGGAATCGGACTTTGTTGGATATGGTTCGATCTATGATGAGTCAAACTGATCTTCCGTTATCTCTTTGGGGACATGCTCTAGATACTGCTGCGTTCACCTTAAATAGGGTTCTATCGAAATCCGTAAGTAAGACACCATATGAGATGTGGAAAAGGAAATGTCCCGATTTGTCTTACCTAAAAATTTGGGGCTGTGAGGCTTATGTTAAGCATTCGATGTCAGATAAGCTCCACGCCAAATGACACAAGTGCTTCTTTGTGGGGTACCCAAGATCTGTAGGGTATTACTTTTATAATCGGGAGGAGGGCAAAGTGTTTGTCGCCCGGAATGGTGTCTTTTTGGAAAAGAAATTTTTCAAAAGAGCCAGTGGGAGCAAGGTGCAACTCGAAGAAATTCGGGAAACATCTGAAAATGTTTCAGATCCTACTGATTCACATGAGGAGATGCAAAGCGTTGCAGAACCTATGGAAGAGGCACCAGTCCCACGAAGGCCTACAAGGGCAAGCCGCGCTCCCGAGAGGTATATGTTCCTCGCTACGGAGCAACGCGACATTTTATTGTTGGACAATGATGAGCCCAAGAACTATGTGGAAGCGATGGTGGGACCTGACTCTAAGAAATGGCTGGAGGCCATGAGATCCGAAATAAAGTCCATGCATGATAATCAAGTTTGGGACTTGGTTGATCTGCCTGATGGTGTGAAAACCATTGAGTGCAAATGGGTCTTTAAGAAAAAGATAGATGCCGATGGAAACGTTCACATATATAAGGCACGGTTGGTGGCAAAAGGGTATAAGCAAATTCATGGTATCGACTATGATGAAACTTTTTCGCCTGTAGCCATGCCGAAGACTATCCGGATCATACTAGCGATTGCCGCATTTCACGACTATGAGATACGTCAAATGGATGTCAAAACGGCTTTCCTAAATGGAAACCTAAGTGAGGATGTGTACATGACACAACCTGAAGGTTTTGACGATCCTAAGAATGTTGGCAAGGTGTGCAAGCTTCAGAAGTCTATTTATGGACTGAAGCAGGCATCTCAGAGTTGGAATCTTCGTTTTGATAAAGTGGTCAAAGAGTTTGATTTTATCAAGAACGAAGAGGAGCCTTGCGTTTACAAGAAGGCAAGTGGGAGCGCAATTGTATTTCTGGTATTGTATGTGGATGACATTCTATTAATTGGAAATGATATTCTAATGTTAGAAGCTATTCAATCTTATCTGAGAAAATGTTTCTCGATGAAAGACTTGGGAGATGCAGCTTACATTTTGGGCATAAAGATCTATAGAGATAGACCGAGGAGACTAATCGGATTAAGCCAAAGTACGTACATTGACAAGGTTTTGAAACGGTTCGAAATGCAGAATTCCAAGAAAGGTTTCCTTCCAATGTCACATGGTGTTAGTCTTAGCAAGACTCAGTGTGCTTCGACACCTGATGAGCTGGATAGAATGAGTAGGATTCCATATGCCTCTGCTATTGGATCCATCATGTACGCCATGTTGTGCACACGCCCAGATGTTTCTTATGCTCTAAGTGTTACGAGCAGATTCCAATCAAATCCAGGTGAGAATCATTGGATAGCTGTAAAGATCATTCTCAAGTACTTGTGAAGAACTAGAGATATGTTCTTGGTCTTTGGAGGTGAAGAAGAGCTCGTCGTAAAGGGTTACGCTGATGCTAGCTTCCAAACCGATAAAGATGATTCACGATCGCAATCCGGTTTTGTATTTTGTCTCAATGGTGGGGCAGTGAGCTGGAAAAGTTCCATGCAAGAGACAGTGGCTGATTCCATGACTGAGGCTGAGTATATTGCAGCTTCTGAAGCTGCAAAGGAGGCTATTTGGATCAGAAAATTTGTTTCTAAGTTGGGAGTTGTCGCTAGTGCATCCTGTCCAGTGGACCTCTATTGTGACAATAGTGGTGCCATTGCACAAGCGAAGGAGCCTAGGTCTCACCAAAAATCCAAACACATACTCAGGCGTTATCACCTCATCCGAGAGATCGTCGATAGAGGAGATGTGAAGATTTGCAAAGTGCACACGAATCTGAATATCGCTGATCCGCTGACAAAACCTCTTCCGCAGCCGAAGCATGAGGCACACACAAGAGCCATGGGTATTAGATACTTGCATGATGCACTCTAGTGCAAGTGGGAGATTGTTGGCGATATGCCCTAGAGGCAATCATGTGAGATGATTGTATCATACGTCTATGTTCATGTACTTATCAGTTCCATGAATAAATGTCACTCCTTTGTTCATTGAGTATGACTTAATTGTGAAACACATTGGTTATATGATATTATTCTAAACGATCCCTGGTCACATATCATTATGTGAGACAATAGTGATCTGATCAGCACATGTATTGATTGATGGTAATGTTTCACATACTATAGATATATATGGAGATATCAAATCAATAATGTGGGCACATGTTAGAGAATATGGGGTTGGATAGACCCGCTCCGAGACACTGATGAGATTGTTATCTTAGAAGTGCCATCAGGGTGTAGTTTCGAGTGGTATACCTATACGATCCTTTGACCTGAGATTCTTATTGATTCTCAGCATGCGTAATTGTATACTTTGGGGCTATCAAACGCTTCTCCGTAGTAGGGGAGTTATAAAGGTAGCTTACGGGTATGCCATGAAACATGACGTGAGATATAAGAGATCAAGATGAAATTTGCCCATCCTTGATAACAGGAGAGATATCTCTGGGCCCCTCGGTGTGGATGGATAAGGAAAAGTGCATGGCCATGCCAAAGTGATTGAAGTGTTAATCACGAATAATATCCATTACATTGACGAGTGAATATGTTAAGCTATCACAAGGGTGGCACGCTTCTCGCCTTGAGCTTGACTGATATCATGTGGCAAAAGGATCATATGTGAGTGTATCAAGGTTCAGCTGATTCAATCATTGTGTACATTAGGGGGTCAATATGTGCTGCTAGGTACTGCTATTGACTTGTGGTCTAGGAAAGGGTTCTCCGGGACCGCGGCCGACTTGTACATGAGCCTAATGGGTAACACACTTAACGGGTTGGATCATATCTGATGGATTGGATCCATTAGTGGGTTTACGTGGATTTGGATCCTCTAGCGTCTTAATGGATTTCTACTGTAGAAGATCCATTAGCGTGAGTCCTAGTGGGCTTCAATCGTAGAAGGCCTGTTAGTGCGCTCTATATAAAGGGGGTGTGGGGGCGTACAACAAAGAGGACTCCCCCCACCACAAGCCCTAGCCGTCGCTGCATCCCACTGCCCCCTAAAACCCTAGTCGCACGCGTGGGTGCTAGCACACCAGCGCGCAGTGATCTCACCCCGGACGTGTGGATACCACAGAGGCGTCATCGCTCTTGCGTTGGCACTGATCGATTCAATCGGCTACATCAACTGTACGACTACAACAACGTTACTGTGACGGCGATCCGCAATAAGGAGAAGTTGTACCATATCATGTTCGACTACGTACAGTGCTTCGGAGCACGCGGGGAGGCTTTACCCACTCTACTTCCATTGCTAACGTGCTCCAAGGGTAACGCTCCATAATCTTTGACTCGCATGTTTCTTGGGTGTTCACGGTAGAAAATTTTTTGTTTTCGGCTAGCGTACCACCGCGTTATCTTTCACCAAGGTCTTTTACTAATGTTACATGGAAAACATATCTAACTATAGCCATTTTTGTAGAATTAGATGGTTTTGACCTTAGGAGTATTTTGGAACTAGTTTTGCATGCACTAACCTTTATTTGAATGAATTGATCAATTGACTATTTATACTATTTCCTTGTATACAGAGAATGAGCTTTTTACAACTTTGGTTCAAACTTAATTAAATATGAAATACTTTTGTGGTAATAGGGATATCATGCCTATTAGGGTTTAGGAACTAGTGACACTCTAATTTGAATTTATTTGCAATAGGCACAATTATTTAAATCTCAAAGGCATTGGAAATAATATATGATTTTAATGTAAACTAATTTCAAATCTAAATATTTTTGTAGAAGTGAGTTACTTATGGTTTCAGGAATTTTATAAAATTTACTTCATAATTTTATGAGTTAGGGTTTATACATTTCCAATAATGTCTATATTAGGTATATTTATATCTTAAATTCAAAATTTTTGCACAGGGATCTATTATACAAACTGAAATACTATAGTCTTAGAAAGGCTTAGGGACTAGTTTTACTCTATTCTGGATTTATAAACACTAAGGGGGTGTTTGGGACAGCTCCAACTCCACCAAAATCTGTGGAGTTGGTGGAGCAGGGTATTTCTAGCTCCAGAAATTTGTGGAGTTGGAGCTATGGGTACATTAAGAGTGTTTAGGTAGATCATCTTGTTTACATTTTAGACTAAAAATATAAACTTAATTCACTTTATTTTAGCCTATAAGTTTTAGCTCTGAGCTGGAGTTGGGATCTGAAGCTCTTCCAAACAGGGCCTAAATATAACTATTTGGATTTTCTATGCATTGAACAATGATCTATTTATAAATTTAATTCAAACAAGATTCAAATTTAAATGTTTTTTCAGAAATGGAATACTTTAGGTATTAGCATCTTTCAAAATTAATTTCATCATTTTAGGAGTTAGGGTTTATCTATTTTATACAGTGGCTATACTAGGGTTTCGTACAAACTTCAATTCAAATAATTCAAACTAAGGTGCAAAATTAAATATTTTTACATATTATGAAACTAAATAATTTAACATAAATTTAAAAATTTATTTCATTGGATTTAGAGCTAAAGAGTTATAGAGGTTTGAATCTTACTCGGTTTGAAAAATCAACAAAATGGGGAAATATGTTTTCTCAATGGGAAAATGCATTTCACCATTTGAACGGTTCTGACTCATGCTGGCTGATGATTGGTCCCCACAACTAAGCTCTCGACTCGTGAGAGAGAGAGAGGAGGCAGACAAGCTAGGCGCGCGTGTAATAGAGCTGGAGTAGAGAGGCAGTACAGGAGAGCTCATTGGTGGCGAACCACGGACGATCTTGCTCAGTCAATCATACGAGAAGCTCTAGGGGCTACAACACACCTAGGGGTGGGCTTGGGAGCTATCGGCAACGACCAGAGATACCTTGCCACTGTGGGCCGTGCGGCGGCCATGGTGAGAGTCAGCAGTAGTTGCAGAAGACAAGTTCTAAGCTCGGATGAGTAGGGGGATAGCATCAGGGGGTCAAGAGTAACCCATTTTACCTATTTTCCGTGATGGAGATTGACCAAGAAGCTTACTACCAATGGCTACCCGTGAGTAGGCTTGAAAATGGTTCGGATAGTTTCGGATCGGATATTTTTAGGATAGTTTCGGATCGGATACGGATACGGATATTTTTTATCGGATACGGATACGGATTCGGTAGCATACTATCCGACGGATTATCTGATGAACAGTATACTCGGATATCCGGAAGAGTACTAGGCCAGTCGGGCTTTTAGTCATTGCCTCTTGCCTTGGTAGCCTCGCATAATCTGGAGGCCCATAGAGGTTTCTGAAAAATCTGCATTGCTGAGGAGTAGGACTGTTCATTCGGTTTTATCGGTTTATTCGGTTCGGTTTGTACGGTATATTCGGTTAATACGGTATTGCTAGTTCGGTAAATACGGTATTTATTGTAAATACAGTTTGGTATCGGTAAATCCCAATGTATATCGGTACGGTATCGGTAAATACCATATTTACCAAACTTGACGCAAATTTTTAAAGATGTAGTAAACCTGTCGATGACGATTGGCACTAGCTCAATAGTCACTCTTGCTAGTCGCAACCGAGTCGGAAACAAGAATTCAAGATCCACCAAAGATGCCTCATTGTTGTAGCCCTGTAGCTAAGCAACTTCCTCTGCTCAGATTTTCTATTCTAGAGTTTGCCAAAGATGTACAATCGCCATTAGTTTGCCTTCTATTCTAGAGTTTGCCAAAGATGTACAATACGTGTTCAAGATTGTGTTCTAGAATAGAGCTATGTGTCCAAAGATGGGCCCAATGGGAGTCAGAGCTATGTGTCTAGCATGGGCCCAATGAAGCGGTTCATATTGTGTCAAAGATGGGCCCAATGAAGCGGTTCGGTATACTTCGGTATTCAGTTTTTCATCGGTTTTTTTACCGATCAAACTGAATCCCGAACACAAACATTTTTCCAAACCGGTACCGAAAACCGAAAACCGGTCAAACCGATTTGACCGGTTCGGTTTGGTTTTTTCAGTTAGGTTTGTTCGGTTTAGTGCTATTATGCACAGTCCTACTGAGGAGTGAGGACGAACACTTACTAGCCTCGCACTAATACGGTAACACCTACAGCGATGACATTTCTTGGTGTCAAGTTGGCAATTTCTGGTGCGGCTGACATCGCACTTTTAAAGCGGGGATTCACGCTGTTCCTTGATGTTGCTTCTGGAGTCACTCTGTACGATAGTTGAGTATTAGTAGATCATGTCGTTGGATAAGACCCATGAGTCTTCCTCTACTTTCGTTATGAGTCCCAAGATCGAGGCCGCCATCGCGCCGATGCATGGTAGTTTAGTTAGCGTAGATAGTTTGTGTAGTGTCGGTTGTCTTTGTGTGTATGTAACACGATTTATGCTTTAGAATTATATTAAGGTGGTGTGATTGGATATGGAGCATATGTGGTTTATATCAGTTGCTTGCTACTAAACACAAGCTGATTAAGTTTGTCACGGTTCTTGTTTGTTGAAAGGTCCTTGGTTCCTGTGAGGTTTTCGATGAAAAACAAGTAGGCAATGAAAGGTTTAAGTTTTGATTGTTGATTTTTTGTGTACAATTTAAGGGGTTATTGTGTTCCGATAAATATCCGTGACCGTATCCGATTCGATTCGTATTCGATCCGTATCCGTATTCGATATTATCCGTATTCGTATTCGGACTATCCGTATCCGTATCCGAATCCAAAAAAATATGAAAACAAATATGGTATAGCTATTATCCGTCCGTATCCGATCCGTTTTCACCCCTACCCGTGAGGAAGGTGTTCAAGAGCGGTGGCTATACGATCGATCCCAACTACGATTAAGGTCAAAGGCAGTGTTAGGGATCTATCAAGGCCACGTATATGCAATGAATTGGTTTGCAATTCACTGAGGCTCGCCAATTTTGATTCCCCCTTTTTCGATCGAGCTTGGCAGCAATGGCAGGATGGGTGGTGTTTGAGCCTCAGTCAAGTGAAGTGAAGAAGTTGTGGTGTGTGAGGAGCTTAGTGAGGTGTTGGTTGGCTTTTATAGCCCAGGTAGGGAGGGGTTCGGTGTTGGATTCTTAGTGACAGGACATGACATGGCAGGGTGGCAAGGGCATGTCGTGACGTGGCAGGGGCAGTGTTGAGCCGTGAGGCACAGGTGGCGAGAACACATCATGTTGGGGTAGGGCGTGTAGGATCAAGGATAACCGAAGAGGGGGGCGAGAAGGAGGTTTTTAAAATTCTTTGACTCTAATTGCAATAATTAAATTATCTAAGTAAGAATTACAATTTTGACAATTAAAGCCTAAATCCTCTAGATTTTACTAAATGCACCGACAACTAAGCCAAGGTAAGAATACAATCTTATGCACAAGATCAATATTTTAAAAATGCTAGGAATGTAAATTTCACACAAGAATTAGAAATTCAAACCATAAGAGAGAAAATGACACAAATATTTATCTTGTGGTCTCAGAGACTTGCCAGTCTCACCTAATCCACATTGAGGAAGCTTGATCAACTTCAAGACGGCTCCAATTCACATGAGTCTCTCTCGATCACTTGCTAGTTCTTCCCCACTCTGGGTAGGTGAACTCTAGCCTTCACAAGCTTATCAAGGCTTCTCACAACTTCCGTTGAGAAGCTCACAACACATAATCGCCTCTAAACCGTCTAAGAGGCAGAAACCTTTAAGAGTAACAAGTATTAACGCTTGTTTGAGGTCGAATCATGTGTCTAAAGGCTCAACACTATATGCAACACTTGAATTTGCTACCAACTCACTCAAAATGAGAATTTAATGTACACAAGAGAGTTGGAGATAAGCTAGAGCTCAAATGTGACCAATGAGGTCCGAAAGTAACTCTAGAATGTAGGTGGGGGATATTTATAACCCTTCACCAACCAATTCAACCGTTGGAGTAAATAAATAATAAAAATGCCAGGAATCATGGTGCTACCGCCCATATGGCTAGTAGCACCACCCCTATGGCTCTAACGGTCGCTACAGAGCATTTTAATGCCTCTTAGTGATGGTTGGTCAGTCAGGCCAGTGTCGATAGCACCGGGCCTCATTTTATCAATTTGGCCACAAAACCACTTCTCTGGAATTTTTATACCGAGGGTCGACTAGTAGCACCAGGCCAGGGCCAGTAGCACTGCCCCTAGCATACTAGCAAAGTGCATGCTAGCATTTTCAATTTTAATTGAGTGAAATGCGAAGTAAATTCAAATATGCACTGATTGAGCCTTTAAACATCGATCAACTTCAAACACTTAGCCAAGACCCTTCTTTATAGTACAACACCTATTCTGGCAATCCTATCTTTTCTCCAAAACTTTGAGATCGACAATAGTTACAAAAAGGTCCTTAATTTTATACCTTGGCTACTTTGTTCGATGTATTATTCCTCTTTTTGCTCTATTTTTATACTCCCGCGACCAATGAACCTAGGATCAACCTATTTTCAATATTCTCAAAGAAAATATTAGTCCTTTAATCATGATTATCATTAATTATCAAAACCAAAATGAATTGGGGGCCTAGATGCTTTCAGGGTGGTGTGTCGTTGTGGCAAGGCATGGAGGAGGTCGGCTGTGATCTAGAGCTTTATAGTGGTAGTGCATCGATTGGGATTTGGCTGTCATGACAAGGATTGGCAAGGCTCGGTCGAGGCATCACTCAATCGAGGAAGAAGGTAAGACTATGAGGGGCTGGGTACTTGAGCTGTTTAGAGGGCAGGACACAGAGGCCAGAAGGCACGAGCGTCGCAGGCGTGTCGCGGTAGTGAAGCCTAAGGAGTTGGCTTTGTAGTGTGCTTGTCGTGGCACAGAATTGGACAGGGGCATGATCATGTAGAGGTGTAGGCAACGAGCTAAGGAGAGAGCTAAGGCAAATGAGGCACTACCTGTCTGCCTTGTGGGGTCGGATAGGGGCTAGGTCCATGAGAGAAGGGCACTAGGGTTTCTACACTGGACAGGTTAGGGTTTAGGCAATTAAATGAGCTAATAATCTTATTTGTAATTTTTTAGAATTTTTGTGTGTGATCTGAAGGAAATATCCGTCCTTGTATAGAAATTTCAGAATAGGATCTGACTTGTACATTTTATTAAAATTCTGACAAGCATACTGTATTAGGTATTTATTTTCTGAATTTTATTTTTATGAGGATTCAAACGAACTTAAATTCTCTTGAAACTTTTTCTAGATCCTATATGTATAAGGAGATTACCATAAAATTTTCATATGATTATAAGTCCTAAATGATTTTATAAAATTCTGATGTTTATCTGTTGAGTTATTTGTATTTTATGTTTTTGATTTTTCAAATGCATCAAATGAGATTTTATTTTTCTAAAAATTTTTATATAGGTTCTGTCGGCGTATTACACCTAACAAGATCTCGTCAACAAGCGGGGTTGACTACACCCTAGACGGAAGATATGGTTCGGTAGAGGGCATCTTCATGGCTGGAAACCCTAATATCTCTCAACGACAGATCCGGGAACCAACAAACTAATGGACACCACGATTTACCCAAGTTCAGGCCCCTAGCTCGGGTAATAGCCCTACGTCCTGTCGGTTCTTTGTTGAGGAATTGTGGAGGGGATTACAGTGGTTCTGCGTGTTTATGTCTGTGTGTTCGTCCGCTCGTTTTTTCATCCTCCCCCTTCTCCATGCACCGAGGCGCTCTTATATAGACGAGCCGGCCTGGACAGGGGAGAAGGTGACGCTATACTTATCTATAGCACATTAATTACATCCATCATTCCAACCTCCACGTCGACCCATGACTCATTTATTACACACTCCTTCGTGGTCTTGTCCTTCGAACCTCATTTAATGTCGGTGAGTGGCCTCGCCCGGTCCGTCCGGGATAAGACGCTCCTGTGATAGGTTTGGTAAGAGACGTCAGAGGGACGAGTTGTCGTCGTGTCGACAATAGAATCCTTCATAATTAATGACCCTGACACGAGGTGCCAAGGGAGGGAACTTCGAGGCGAAGCCTTCCTCTCATTCTTTTGGTTGCTTTCGTGGCCTGACAAGGGGGGCCTAGACACCCGCCCACTCACCAGGGGGCCACGTGGGCTCCTCGCCTGACGGACAGGGCGTGATCGCCCGCTCGCCCGCTAGGGCGCCACGCTGGCCCGCCCCGACGAGCGTAGGCGTGATCGCCAGTCGCTCGTCGAGGCCACGTGGGCTCGCTCGACGAGCAGGCATGATTGCTGGTCGCTTGGCGCCACGCCGCCGCCGCCGATGAGCGTGGCGTGATCGCCAGTCGCCGCCGAGGCCACGTGGGCTCGCCTCGACGACGGCAGGTGTGATCGCCGGCTGTTCGCCAGGCGCCACGCGGGCCGCTCGCCCGGTGAGCAAGGCGTGATCGCCAAGGGGCCACGCGGGCTCCTCGCCTGGCACAAAGCTGGGCCAGGCCGCTTCTTGGGCTGATTACTTCTACGGCGGAGAGGGTACCCCGATGCAAAGTACACCGATAGGTTCCTTACAAACTTTGGGTGGTTTCATAAAATTTTCATCTGGTGTTCTCATTTGTACATTTTTAATCAATTAAGACAAGGGTACTATTGTCAGCCACCTATCACTGTTTTGATTTTACAACTACATTAAATGTGTTCAAAAACCCCTTTGATAACTTTTGTGTTGGTTTCCTATAGGCCGCATAATGCTTCATAAAAAACATAGAGAATGACAATGCATATATATTTTTGAACAATTTTGACAAGGTTCTCATTCTTAGTTTAAATGTTGTTTTTGATTTTCTTAAAGCATCAAATGTATTCAAATTCCTTTTAAACTTTTTGGGTATGCTCTAAAGATTGCTTGGGTTCTATCGAAAATTTTCTAGGTTTTTCTCTTATGTTATTTTGGCTTTTGTATTTTGAAGGAGAAGAAACTGTCGACGATTCGGGAACCGGTCCCCTGCCGAGCTTACTTGTTGAATGAGGGATCAACCAGGGTCCCTTTTCCGCAATGGGTATAGCGTCCGAGGGCCTGCCGAGCTAGGGGGGATGGTCGGATGGTTGCAAATGAGACAATAGACAAGGGCTTTTTATCCTGGTTCGGGTCTCTCACGGGGGTGATAATGAACCTACGTCCAGTGGCTTCACTACTATCCAAGGGTGGATTAGAGGGTGCTTGCTTGGGAGCGTTAAGTCTCCCTTCTCTCTCTACTTCTTACATACGTGCTTGGGTATTCGCTTTCTTCTTTATAGTCTCTCCTCTTTAGGGTCATCAGATGGCTAGATGCTAGATTGACCCCCCTCTCTCCCTAAACGTTACATGCAACAGGGTATTTATAGACGATTACAGTCTTACATCATTTATTACAGAATAACATGCCACTACTATGCCCGGACGTGGGTGTAACTGCTCCTTTGCTTTTTGCCATGCCGCGACGTGGGCGTAGTGGGCTTAGGACGTGGCCGTACGGTCCTTCGAGCCGCCGAGTGATTAATGCCACGTCATCTTCGTGGACCGTGCCCGACCTGCCGGTCATGCCCGAGGTCTTCTCTCAACCTTGGTCGTCAGTCGTACTCTTCCGAGCAAGCATGCTCGGGGACGAGTTTGGTCGAGGTCGGGGTAGGCCTGTAGGTTGATCTACCCGAAGGTCTTTCTTGGGGACACCGTCCAAGGATAAGCATGGTCGACCGAAGATTGACTGCCGGGGTATGATGGTCCTTATGAGAATTACCCAATCCCCGACAGAAACAATCAATATAAAAGAATTTCTTAAAAGCCAAAATTTCTAGAAAAAAATTAGAAAAGATAGAAATTCAAAATAAATCCATAATTCAAACTTATTTTTATATTTTATTTATTTATTAAGAAAGAGACAAATGTCTTTTCCAGAGACCAAAATTCAAGAGAATGTGGAAAGTTATGGAAGTGTAGATTAACTTCATAATTTCAATTTAAATTTTTTGTTTTTATTTTATTTTAAAATTTAAAATTTTATTTTATCTGTTTTTAAATTTTTGGATGTTACATGAGCTCGCAAGCTTCAATGAGCCAAACTCGAATAGCTCACTAGCCTTGATAATTTTATGATTCACTTATTAAATATTATTACACATTAACTTTTATCGAGCTTACTCGAGCTGAGCTCAAGCTTGTGCTTTTCGTATTGTTGAAATTAGTACATGTTGAATTTTTTATTGTTACCGAGCTTACTTGAGTTGAGATCTAGGTTCGAACCCTAACTTAGGCTTGCTGAGCTTGACTCGAGCTTGGACGGTCAAGCTCATTTGAGCTCAACTTGTTTACAAGGACCAAGGAGTAAGACAAGGTGAAGACATGCGTCTGATGTGACCCACAAAATAATTGTTTCCAATATTAAGATATTTTATGTAATTGTGTCAATCACATTGCATACAATTAGAGTGAAAACATGGCATTAGTAATGACTATTACTAAAAGGAATATTTGCTAAGGTGTTTTGGTTTACTTAACTGGTAAAAGATAAGAACAATTTTATATGCAATGAGATACATTTGATCAATTCATTAAGTTGCCTAAATGACAAAGCGTGTTTTTACAAGTGGCAAGTGGAGAGGGGTTGCTTATAGCTTAAGCAAGTTGAATCACGTGAGCAACCTCATTTACAACATTTTTTTACACATTTGCATATCTATGTACAGCTTGCATTACATTTAGTGCATACCATCCAAATGCACCATTTTTTCAACATCATTTACATGTTTTGCATATGTATGTATGTATGTATGTATGTATGTATAGATTGCATTACATTTATTGCATACCATCCAAATGCACCTTTTTTCAACATCATTTACATATTTTGCATATCTATGTACAGCTTGCATTGCATTTATTGCATACTATCCAAGTGGTGTCACGTCATATGTATGTCTCTTCGTGTCATTTCTTTCTTTTTTTGTTTCTCGTTCTATCTATATAAGTGAACATCCTCTCTGTGTGAGAAGGGATCTAATGGAGAGAACATATATTTTTAAAAGAAGGGTATGTTGCATGGGAAAATGATAGAATGAATATCTTGGTTGGGGTATGGAAAGACGCTTTGTGATATTAGTAGATTAGATAGGAAAGGAGTATCATGTGTAAATAGAATTAGTAGATGATGTACTAGCCCATCCCGAATCATATTTTGGTGAGAAATGACATCAATAAATCATGATGGGTGAAATAGATTCCTCGAGTGTCAAGAGCGATGTTCTAAAAGGTGGCCTAGGAGCCGCATAGCATGTGTGGTGTTAGCTTGCCACTGGGATTTCCCCTAATTATTAGGGTAGGCATTGGAGTTATCTAGACGATCATGGGGCGGTCAAAGTGATGGGTGTAATAGATTCCTTGAGTGTGAAGGGCGATGTTCTAAAAGGTGGCCCATGCACCAACTAGGCTCACGGTGCCAGCGTGTCATTGCGAGTCCCCCTAATCGGTAAGGTAGGTGTTGGAGTCATCTAGGCGGTCATGGGCAGTCAAAGTTGGTGATTAGGTGGCTCAGGAGGGGGGCTGGACATGACGGGCTAGGCAAACATCACGGTAGGAAAAGACGTGGTGGTGTGATGAAGAGGAGTCATCGAAGCCAAGGATAGGAGGTGTCGGTGCCGAGGAGATGTCCGATCTAGGAAAGGAAGGGGAGATGGCAACACTAGGAAGGAGGTGAGGCAGTGGAAGCCCAGAGGTGAAGCAATGGTGGGATAGGAGAGGGGAGAGAAGGAGAAAGCAAGAGGGAGGAGGGCAAAGTCGAGCAAGAATAGAAGAGAAAGGTAGCAATAGATGGAAACTCTAACCTCCTTAGTCGTTATGTGCAAGGCACTAGCGGTGTTGGGCCTTATGGGTTGGACTGGGCCAGGTAAGTCCCACCTTTCTTTCTCTCTCTTCTTATTTTCTTATGTAGTTCCTTTCTCCTTTTGTTGATATCTGCTATTGCACGCTTTGTGCCTAATCGGAGCATGAGTATTGCCCTATATATGGAGGATATGTATCCTTGAAGGATAAAAAAGTAAATAGGTAAGGATAGAATGTTCATTGGCATACAAAGAGCTAGTCCTTTGCCCTATGCCCAAAGCGAATAGACGAGGTGATTGCTATGTCACCATATGTTATTTGATTCAAGGTTTAATTTTTTTATATTGTTCACACAATTTTACTTGGCAAAGGTATGATTTTTCTCTACTCATAACCTACACCCATTATATATGAGTGTTGCGACAATCAATACAATTTAATTTCATTGATTTTTTTATTTTCTTCATGGATTAGTCACCTTCTATTGTCAGGTTGTTTATTTTAACACCAAACATTCCCCCAATGATATTTGTGTTACTACTTCTTATTAAATTAGTACTACTACATTTAAATAAACTATAAGATATAATGTTGGTGTAACTTGCATCTCGTGGTACTGGAGATGCTAAGCATCTTTCTTCCTTTCTTTTAAGTCCACACATCTTTTTTAAGAACATTTACGGTTAGGGATGAAAATTGTATCTAACTAGATTCCCTTTTTCTCAATATTTCCGTGCACTTGACTTCAATTCTTGATGTTGAAATTTACTTCAATTCCCGATGTTGAAGTTGCATTAGGGCAGTCCCAACCCATGGTTTCCATGAGCAGTGTCTAAAAAAGAGAGAGAGCAATAAACCAACACATAGTTTCCCAACCCATGGTTTCCATGAGTAGTGTCTAGAGGAGAGAGAGAGCAATACTAGAGGAGAGAGAGAGCAATAAACCAATGCATGCACCACAAACACACCTTGGTTAGCGCGCAGAAATGTCCAACCCCGATTTTGCTCGTTTCTTGCGTCTTGGTACCTGCGCCGACCCAGTTTCTTGCATTTTTTTAGATAATGGAATCATCTCCAGCCTCTGCCAAAGCACACATCCCGGTTTTATTACATAATTTGCAGCTACCCAGCTGAATTACTGGATCGCAAACACATCTTGACTATTGGAACAAAAATTAAGGATAACAAAGTCTATTGTAATTAATCCATCCGTTCTTAGCAAAAAGCTTCATTGCAATGACCTCCAATCGAGTGCACATCGAAGCGAATGTTCTCCTTGCTTCCTCATGCCGCAACAACGCCCGAATCGCAGCCAATAAGTTCCCTTGAAGACACTCGCATAAAAGAAGCATATCGTTTCTTCAAACACGTAATCATTGCGACAACACCATATAGCCCAACAAATAGCGACCACACCCATAAAGATCAATTGTGTCTGTTTTTTCCTATGCCGTGAGCCAATCTCAAAGATATGAAACATAGATTTAGGTAATGGCAACCCGTAGCTATCTGAATAACTCTCCAAATAGACCTAGCATTGTGACAATAAAAAAAAAGATGTATCGTTTCATGATGATCACAAAAACAACACTTTTGGCTCCCCGTCCAATTTCGCTTAGCCAAGTTATCCTTTGTCAAAATAACTCCACGTTGAAGATACCAAAGGAAAATTTTAATTTTTAAAGGAATCTTCAACTTCCAAATGAATTTATGATAAAACGGAATTCTCGATTTATCATATAATGATACATAGAGCTGACGGAGAATCGTCCATGTTTATGTAAATTCCATATAAAAGTATCCTTCATGACAGATAACTGGACATGAGCTATTTTAGCTACAAGGTTGTGCCATTCGTTTAATTTGTTACCCACTAACGCCTACTGAAAACAAATATGTAATGGCACTTGGCTCATCACCGCGCTACAAAGACAATGCGGATGAAGAGCAATATTATAGAGGTTAGGAAATGATCTTTAAGAGGCCTCATGCCAACCCAAACATCGCCCGTAATCTAGTTTGTGAACCATCTTTTATGTTGAAAGTCCCACAACTTAGAAACC
This sequence comes from Guadua angustifolia, assembly GCA_036346375.1. Taxonomy (NCBI): domain Eukaryota; kingdom Viridiplantae; phylum Streptophyta; class Magnoliopsida; order Poales; family Poaceae; genus Guadua; species Guadua angustifolia. Next base: position 35,355,506 of record CM070506.1, on the reverse strand, counting down.
GATCCTTGACTTTTAACAAACCTTTCGAAATGGGAGTCACTAGGTTTAATTTGAACTCGTGATAATGTTTTTGAAGTCAAATACTTGTTTCAAGCAAAGTCCGCCAATTCCCATCTTCATTAAGCGGTTGAAACGACCACTTACTTAAAAGACAATTATTTTTGATTTGTAAGTTCATTATACCCAATCCTCCTTGATCTTTAGGGCGACATAGGATGTCCCATTTAGCAAGATGATATTTTTTCGTTGCATTATTTCCTTGCCAAAAAAACCTTGACCGATAATAATCAAGTTTTTTTAGAACTTCCTTTGAAGCTCAAAAGAACATCATGAACATCGGTAAACTACTAAGTCTTGAATTTAATAAAACCAAGCGCCCCAGAGGACAAAAGCTTAGCCTTCCAAGTACTTAATTTCCGCTTGAATCGTTCTTCGACTGCACTCCAATCACTATTACGGAGTTTACGATAGTGCATCGGTATTCCTAAATATCGAAAAGGAAATGCACCAATTTTGCATCCAAATAACTTTGTATACTCATCCTCAAATCTTTTCGCATCACCAAAACAAAATATTTCACTTTTATGAAAGTTTATCTTTAAACCAGATAATTGTTCAAAGACACAAAGCAATAACTTCATATTCTTTGCTTGGTCCAAGTCATGATCCATAAACAAAATGATATCATCTGCATATTGCAATATAGACAAACCATCATCCACAAGATGAGGGATGACCCCTTTTATCTGGCCATCTTCTTTTGCTCGCTTAATCAAAATAGCAAGCATATCTGCGACTATATTGAAAAGAATAGGCGATAAAGGGTCACCTTGTCGAAGGCCTTTTTTTGTTTGAAAGTAGTGCCCAATGTCATCATTAACTTTGATGCCCACACTACCACCAGAAACAAAATTTTCAATCCATTTACACCATTTCGGACAGAAACCTTTCATGCGTAATGTTTGTTGAAGAAAAGACCAATTAACTTTATCATAAGCCTTTTCGAAATCAATTTTGAGGATAACACCATTTAATTTCTTTATGTGTAATTCATGTATAGTCTCATGCAAAATAACTACTCCTCCATGATATTGCGACACGGAATAAAAGCGGTTTGGGACGGTCGAACCACATGGCTGGCTACTCCACATAGTCTATTAGTGGCAACCTTGGTAAAAATTTTAAAACTAACATTGAGTAAACAAATAGGTCTATATTGCTGGATTTTTGTAGCCTCCTTAACTTTGGGAAGAAGAGTTATAATACCAAAGTTGAGACTGAATAAAGGTAAACGATCTTCAAAAACTCATTAAAGAGAGACATCATATCCCTTTTATTAACTCCCAAAAATTGATAAAATTCAGCAGAAAACCATCAGACCGGAGACTTATTATGTTCCATTTGAAAGACCGCTTCCCTTACTTGATCTCCGTAAAAGGGAAGTAAGAAATCTATTTTCCTCCTCGACACTTGTGGAATATCAGCTATCCGGTCCTCCAACATTGTAAAATTGTTATCTTCGGAGGACCAAAAAGCCCTTTGTAATAATTTGTGACATAAGCTTTCAATTGGGCATCACCAACTACTACACCATCTTCTGTTCTAATTTGAATATTCGTTGTTTTCTATGTTTACCATTGGCAACCAAGTGGAAAAATTGGGTATTATCATCCCTTCCAAAAGGTTTTTAACTTTAGCCCGCTCGCATACCACTTAATTTCCTCATCCTCAACAATAGAATTAAACGCTCCTTGAGATAATGCTTCATATTAATTTCATGTTCGAAAGGGCGCTTATTTACGCTTTTTATCTAGAGAATCAATTATAGAAATTAAATATTTTTTCTCTTTGTTATTGTGACCAGCCGTATGTTTGGCCCATCCTCTCAAATACTTCCTAAGAGTTCGTATTTTATGCTGCCATTTTTCCATAGCCGTTTGCCCCTAGCCTTCCGATTGCCATACATTAGCAACCAAATCATAGAAACCATCCCTAAGTAACCAACCTCTTTCAAATTTGAAAAGAGACTGATAATGCCTATGGGACGACGCACCAGTATTCAAAAGCAACGGAGTATGATCGGAAAGGCTTCTATCTCTGGCCTCCACAGTCGTGAGAGGAAAATTTTGCTCCCACTCTGTACTTACTAACACCCTGTCTAGTTTCTCTAAAGTGGGTTCATGACCACTACTAGCCCAAGTGTAATGGCGACCAGACATCTCTATTTCTTTAAGATCTAAAGATTGGATAACCATATTAAATAATGCTGGCCACTTAATCGCAAAATTATCTTTATTCTTGTCCTCTGGCCTACGCATGATGTTAAAATCACCACCAATAATGTAAGGTAGTGTTTCTTTGCTGCAAGTATTAGCCATTTCAGTTAAAAAAGCATCTTTGTGCTGCTGTTGTATAGGACCATACACCGCGTACAACACCCACTTGAAATCATCATGTTTATTTTGAGAGTGAACTTCACATAAAAGTCACCTCAAAGAATGGCACCTATATCAAATGTAGTTAAATCAACTCCTAAAAGTATACCCCCGACCTCCCATGAGGAGCCATACAATGCCACATATAATCCCGACCTCCACATAGTTTTTTCAGGTCACATCTGGGAACCGATCTCGACCCGCTTCCATAAGAGCAATAAAATCAATTTGCTCCTTTTTACCATATCTCGCCAAATACCCATGTTTAGCCAAGTCTCCAAGACCTCTGCTATTCCGAAGACCCTTTCATTTGAGACTCACTTTGGATGGAGTAATTGGTTTTTAAGCATAATACCCACCCCATTCTTTTTACAGATTGTATTTCTTTCTCGAGGGACCGCATTAAGTTCACAACAAATGTGATCGATCCTCTTCATACACTGCTCGCATAACCACCGAGATGTGGGTGAGCCTTAAATCTATTTCATTTTCATCTTCCTCAACCAAAGTTAATATTAGGTGAGGATGATTTAACCTTAGTTTTGTTCTCCTTAGCCACAACCCTTAGCCTATCTAGTTCTATATTTTTAATAGAAGCAATAGAAGAAGCAATGACACAATTATCTCTACCCATAGAAACCCCTATATTGGTAATTCTAGCAGAGATAGTAGCATCGTCATGGAGGTAAAAGATAAGTTACCGGATTAGTTGGAAATTCCAAGTTCTTCTTAGCGACTAGATATTTCGCTTTTCCATTAGCTCGCCATCTCCAAGTGCCGCAAGCCGCTTGTTTGTATCTACACTGCGACTTACACACCTCAGCGATCGAAGGCAGCACCAATTCATCCCAACCAATAATTTTTTCCACCATTTGAAGGGCATTCACCATAGCCGTATTTGAAGGGCATTCACCATACCCAGTTTCTTGCATGAGACACGGATTATTGGTTTTTCCTTCTCTCCCTTCCTTAATTCCTATGCCACATCAGATTTTTGCTTAGTTGGCAGCGCAATTAATTCTATGGACACCAACTGAGGTGGAGGGTTGGGACTCTCCTCTAGACACTGCTCATGAAAACCATAGGTTGGGAAACAATGCATTGGTTTATTACTCTCTCTCTTTTAGACACTGCTCATAGAAACTATGGATTGGGACCGTCCTAACAAGATTCCCTTTTTCTCAATTTTTCCGTGCGCTTGACTTCAATTCTTGATGTTGAGATTTACTTCAATTCCCGATGTTGAAGTTGCATTACTCTTGCTTGGCTCGAGTTAGGCTTGTGCTGAAGGCAAGCCATTTATAGTGGTGTTGAGGTCGTTTTCCTGTAAGTATGCTATAATGTCTACGAAAGATAGGGATGGTAAAGAAGATGGTGGCAAGGGTTTCGTATGGTAGAGGTGAAAAAAAAATTGGCGGTGACTAGGGTTTATAAAATGTTATTTTGTGTGGATATTCTAGAAATGTTTGTATGAGAAACAATGAGAAGGAATTGCAACAACTAGAATTATAAAAGGCTATTTCAAGCGCATATTCCATAAGTGTTTCTGAATGTTTGGAGACGGGAGAAAGAATTGGGGTTGCTAGGTTTATTAAGGGCTTTTTTCCATGGATATTCTATAAGTATGGAGTATAAAGCAGATCTATTCAAGTCCTGAGCTGGGCCTGAAAAGAGTAGGCCTAAGCTAGGCCCGACCCAACATAGGCCAGGCTCGAAGTCCAAAAATCCCGGACCAGGAATCCAGACGAAAAAACAGGTCAGGCCCGAGCTAAGCTCTCTATAAACAAGTCTAATATAAAGGGTTGGAGACGAGAGAAGGATTATGAAATATGTGTCAGAACTTTGTATAACGCTAGGTGCCGGAATCCTCTCTCATCTGTATGTCTTAACAAACATTCCTGGAAATCCACGTGAAATTAAGCCTACCTCGCAAAAAAAAAAAGGAGAAAGAGAGAACCCTCTATAAACCCTAGCCGCCGCCAAAACTTCTCGTTCCCAACAGTTTGAAAATTTTTCCGCCGCCAACTTTCTCGTCTCTTATCTCTTGCAAATATTTATGGTACGTACTTATTGGAAAATGCCTCAAAACGCTTATAAATAGTGTGCCTCTGGCCCAAGCCCAACCCAAAACCAATCGAGATAGAACTCGTAGCAACAGCAGTCGAGTTGCAGCGAGAGATAGAAAATCTCGTCGTCGTCACCCCCCAGCCCCCACCGCGACCATCTGTATCGCCTAAAACAAAAAAAATTCTCCCCCCACTAGCCTGCGCTCTCGTCTCGGCCCCCGTCCCCCGACTCCGCTCGCGAAACCCTAACCACCTTCCCCCCTCGTAGATCCTTCCGCCGCCCCGCGATTGGGTCGGCACACGCGCCCCCGTAGGTCCCGCCAATGGCGTCAGACGCCGGGGAGATGCAGATGGAGGTGGAGCGGCGGATGCGCGACATCGGCGCCCGCTTTGGCTCGCTCCCGGACGACGACGACGAGCTGCTCCGGTTAATCGAGGTGAGCGCGCCCCATCGAACCCCTTTTTGTGCTCTCGCTATTATCGCTGTTCTCGTATTCGTGTATTGAGTGTTGGGTTTCGATTAGGTTGTCAGTTTGTCACAGAGGTGGAGTTTGGCACGGTAGAATTTAACGTTAGACTGTAGATTTGAATCTGCCCAAGCTGGCTACTCATTCAGCTTGTTTATACTTGGAAGGGCTACTCTTTTAACCGGTTAGAGAATTGCTATTTCGTTTATGCAGGAAACAGACACCTGGTTGTCCAGGGTGGACCAGTCGCCGCCCGAGAGCATGCACAGCGCTCTTCGTCCCACAATGAGTGTTTTGATTAAAAAGGAGCTACTAGAGCACACCGACCCCGATGTGAAGCTTGCTGTTGTGTCGTGCTTAACCGAGGTTACCAGGATTACCGCACCAGATGCCCCCTATGATGATGATGTGATGAGGGTGAGTTTTCTTATCAGGATGAGATGGTGGTGTCTGTGTGTACTGACCCTTGTCACTTTACTGGTTTCAGGATGTGTTTACGAGAGTTGTGGAGGCTTTTGCAAAGCTGGATGATATGAACAGCCCCTCCTTTGCAAGGAGGGTTTCCATTCTTGAAAACGTTGCAAAGGTCCGGTCTTGTGTCTTGATGTTAGATCTTGACTGTGATGACCTGATACGGGACACATTTCACCATTTCTTCAGAACCATAAGGTATGCAACTTCTTTATCTGTTTTGCTGTTTCATATTCTCTATACATTGAGTGTGCCAAAAAATATTTCTCCGGTTCTGTCAAATGGATTAGGGGAAGGAGACAACGTAGTTGTGGTCTTGACTTTGTAGGATGCCCTATGAATGAATGCGAGCACTCGTATGACATGGTTATGGTTGTAGAAAAATAATTTTCAGGGGAATATCATGTACCTGCACCACTATGGCTTTTCTGTGGCATTGGGTGTTATAATGTTTCAATGTTGACTTGCAATTACCAAGCTGATTGGCCATACTGGCCCTACCACTGAAAAGCATTCATATTTGATCTTTTATTATCCTCTCAGAACAGCATTATTACAGGTATAGCGTTGTTAATAGCAGTCTTTTGGGTAATAAAATTAGTGACTGTAGATTTGAGTCTGCCCTAGCCGGCTACTTTTAATTTCACTTTGAGCTTCTATTCATCATTCTTTTGAGAAACTGAGGACTAGTTGAGCTCAGTAGACAAAAAAAAAGTAATGATACACTCCACCATCGGATGTTCTTTATTTGCTATCTTGTTCTCCATTTGTTTGTCAGGAACCTATTATCATTTTTTTTTCTCTAAGATGGTAATATACAAAGCGCATGTGACGATTTGAGTTGCTCAAGTTGATACAGTGCCTAAGTTGTTTTGTTGATGAATTTAACAATTGGCCTTGAGATTAAAATTCACTCAATTCAGCAAGTCACAACAGTTTGTTGTATCAAGAATCCCTCTATTTGTGTGTGCATGTGTGTTTTCCTGTGTATGTTCTCTCCATGAGTGTGCATGGGTGCTTCTGTGTATATTATGTTAATTTTGTTAAGTGCATTGTTGTTTCTCACCTCAATCATTCACTTTTTAAATTTATTTCAGCCCAACACATCAAGAAAATGTCATCTCCTCTATGGAAACTATAATGATGTTTGTAATTGAGGAGAGTGAGCCTGTCCATCCAGATCTGGCATCCTGCCTGCTTCAGAATGTTAAAAAGGAAAAAAAAGTAATTCCATCCATACAATTGTTCGCATTAACAATATAGTTCTCATCATCTTCATTGATCTTTTTCAACTTGACTTTCCAGGAAACCTTTCCAGCATCTTTTGGACTTGCAGAGAAGGTAATAGGTCTATGTACCAAAAAGTTAAAGCCGGCGTTTATTCAGTTACTTCAGGGCTCTCCTTTAAACGAGTATAGCGTAGTTGTTACATCCTTGCTCCAAGATTCTTCAAATGCTGGAGGAGACAACAATGTTGATGCTTCTGGAAATGACACGGTCAGTTTAACTACTAACATATTACAACTCCTATTTAAAGATTGATGCATATATTTTGGAAATTTGTTGATTGAAGGGTTAGTTCATTTTATGGGACACTATGTTTTTTAGATGTGTGTTTAAATGTGCAAGGCTGCTCCTATTTTTATTTTTGATTAAGGGTAGGCATCCAGGGATGCAACGTTTTCATGTCACTAGATGAATTGAATTATTTTGGTATAGAAAATTGTCACTCTTGTTACTTGCTGGAGGTAATAGAACAAGTTTCTGCTATCTAGATACTGGTAGAAGGACATGGGACATAAACACTGTTTCGACAGGCATTTCTTTGGCAATTTTGTGTAGGATCTACTGTATTTTAATTTAAAAGATCAGGTCATCCTGGTAAAAGGGAATATGGCCTGAAACAGAATTTTGAGCCCTGGATTTTTACCTTTGGAGTTATATCGACTAAAATAGGTTCGTATGTGAAATTTCAAACATCAGTTTTTTTTAATGTGCTTAATTCCTTGGTGTTGCTCAGTGATATGTTGTGCATTGAGGGTATTTTTGATAATATGTCAGACATTTTGGTTTCTAGTAGTGCCAATTGCATGATGCATGATTTGGTTTCTGGTAGTGTCAGTAGCGTGATCCACAGTTGTTTGTAGTGCACATTATCTCAAAATGAGATAATATTAACCAGAGTGGTTGCTTTGGTAGATGTATACCATATTTCAGCCATGCTGACTGTTAAATTCTAACTATGATAGTGGCTGACAGAAAATTGTCTGTCACCTCAGGTATGCTGCTATGGATATTTAGTGTCTAGAATTATCGAAAGTAAGATAGATATCATAACTGTACATTTTTTTTCAGGAATCTATAAAGTTAGAACAGGAATCTATAAAGTTAGAACAGGAATCTATAAAGTTAGAACAAGATGTTAATTGCCCTGGACAAGATGGTACTCCTCCAAACAGTACTCCCACAACTGTGTTGAGCAATGCTAGTGCTCCGGTTGACAATGTGAAGTCTCCAAATGGGCCAGCTTCTTCTGAACAGAAGCCTCAACTGCCTTCTGATGACAAGCTGGCTAAAGTTTCTGATGAATTGATACCTGATGACAAAGAAGTAACAGAACCAGTCAACACTGAGCCTGAAAAGCCATCTGAGCCTGAGGTGACTGAACATTCCAAGGTTGTTAATGACAATGAGGATCTTGTAGCATCTGGGGAGTTATCCCCAGAGACAAATGATGGTTATAATGAGCTGCCATCAGAGCCTGGCAATAGAGCTGCTGATGACACATCAAAACCTGTTGATAGCACACCTGTTGTAGTTAAACCAAAGCGAGGTCGGCCTCCTGCAGCACAGTTGCAGGAGAAGAAGTCTGTTGGAAAGAACCAAGGATCAGGTCTAGACTCTAACAAAGTTGGCTTGCTTGGTAATTCTGGAGGAAGAGCTACAAGACGACTGGCTAAAGATGATATGAAGTCTTCATCAAGAAAGGCTGCTGAAGGAGAATCTGCAAAGAAGCAACAAAAGGCTAGTTTGAGGCTGCAGAAAGAATACACTCTTTCTGATGAAGACACTGATGAGGATCTCAGTTTGAAGGTAATTCTCTTGCTGCCAGTTGATGTGTTGAGGTGTTTCCCTTGCACATCAGTCATGCATGGGTATCATCTGCCAAAGATTGGATTTCTGTTTTGCCTATTTATGGATTCGTATTTATGTGATTTTACTATTCTAAGTTGGTTGGGAGGAAAAGTGTTATTTACAAATAGTGGAACCTGTAATTTTTTCCCTAATGTATAACTTCTATTGCCTTGGGTTTATGTTATCATGTATTTGAACTTCTTTGCCTATATCCCTTTTAACTTAATGCTATGACTTTCTGATTGGTAGTGTCATTCTGCCACCAAGTATGTTATAGTTATATTGAAAGCTCATAGTGCTTCAGTTGCATTAACAAGTATTAATTCTAATGGGTTTGTATTGAAATTTTTGTGCATGTTATGATAATCTTATTTGGTCTTCCTCAATGACTATTTTATTGCAATGCAGGAAATTGTGTCTCCTAAATCTTTGACCAAGATGGGTAAAACCAAAGGGCAACCAGGGGACAATGGGGGATCAAAAAGGAAACATGTGCAGGAAGCTGAAGAGGTATGCATACTTTATTACTGATGGTGAATAGGCTTGTTGAAACCTGATTTCCCTTTCAGTTGTCAAAGCTTTTTCCATGCTTTTGGCAGGTCCCTCAGTCAAAGAAGAACAAAGTTCTTGATGGAAGCCTTGTTGCATCAAGAATCAAAGTTTGGTGGCCTGAAGACAAAAAGTGAGTGCTATAACTGTCATATTTGTATCTGAAATGAACATTTTGGTTCTTGATGCTTATTGAGAACGTTGTTTCAGAAATGAAGTCCTTGATTGAGATGAAGATGATACATGCTTTTGCTGACAACATTTGGTTGCATTGTGCATTACTATTTTTCAAGGTTTCTAAATCTGCATTTTGGTTGCTCATTCGGCTTGTTCTTGAATAATATGTAATGTAGGCCAATAATTCCTTCTGGGTGGAGCTATTCACCTATTTTTTATTTGTCCTTGCTTTAACTTTCTGCTAATTATGGATAAAATATGCCATTTACTCCATGAGTTATGCTGCCCTCATGTTTGGTTGGTTAGTTTTGAAATTGTTTCTTGCTTTGCAGGTTCTATGATGGTGTTGTGAAGTCATTTGATGCTTCTTCAAAAAAGCACAAGGTGCGTATTCAGTAGACGGATCTGCTTGCTCCATTTGTTCCTTTGAGCTGTCTGAAGTGGCACTAATGATATATTCTTGTTTCTTTCTTTTACATTGACTTCATTGTTGGAAACTTGTGTTTTTTGGTTTTGGTACCCAGATTGTGTATGATGATGGTGATGTTGAGGAACTATTGCTTAAGGATGAAAAATGGGAATTCATTGTTGAGGTATGTCCATACTCACACAGCCTGATGCCATTATGGAATTATTTTCCTCTTTTGCTCCTTTCTAATTCATCTGCTATCCTGCAGGAGCAAAGCAATAATCCTGATGCAGCATCTGATATGTAAGCAAAATATTCTACTTTGCAGCTTAAAACAACGAGTATAATTCGAATGGTCATTACTATACAACTGCACTCTCTCCCGTCTCATATGTAAGAACTGACATGCATTCAAGATGCTTGGAGTAGCTTATTACATCAACTGGGTTAGTGAACTCAAAATAAGGTGCTGCAGCATGAACGAGCTACTTGTTTGGATGATGTCCATGCCTTCATTATCTCTAATTTTATGGTTCTAGCATGTCTCTTCATGACAACAAACAAAACTGATTATCGATATACCACTTTCTGGTTTTGTACTAGCACTTTTCTATGCCAGCGTTACCTGATACTTCATGCTTGTACATCATTTAGCTCTTATCCTTACACAAAAGGTGTTGTTATTCAATTTTGAGTTACTGCTCATTTCAACCAGGCCACGTGGCGGAAGAGGTAAAGGAAGTCAAACAAAGGAAGGAAAGACAGAAACACCTAACAGGTAAGTGTTTGATATGGATGTGTGGCCATCTTGATGCAGACTACATGCCACAGCTTATCTGAAATTGTTACTTTGTTTTCTGCACAGTGACAAACAGCGCAGCATTGATGGTAGCAATCTTCCCAAGAGAGGGCGTCCAAAAGGTGTGCGCTCCAGTAATAGTACGTCACATAACGATAGCCCTGTGACTCCGGCCAGATTGAAGGGGAAAATTGCTGAAAAGTATTCTGAAGAGACACCTAAAAATGGCAGTAACCTTAAAAATGAAGGTGGAAGATTGTCTCGATCCACTGGCAAGACAAAGGATTATCTGTTCAAGGCAAGCAACACGGATGAGGCAGATAGCGCTAAAAGTGCCAAGAAATCAAAAGATGAGGCTGGCAGCAAACACAAGGATTCAAAAGATGAAACTAAATCTAGTGGATCGAATCCAAAAGATGCAAGCACTCCCAAAGCTGTTGATGGATCCAAGACAAATGGTCTTTCAACCAAAAGAAAGACGAAGAAGAAAGAAGAGTCATCTGAAGAGGAAGAACAGGGGTCTGCTAAAACTTCTACTGGAAAGAAGCGCAGAAGAAAGACTCATAACTAATTGCTCTAAACTGTGCAGCTCTTCTCAGGGATATTCCACCCATATAGTCTGAAGGTGTTGGCACGAGGCAGCCTGCCATGTATGGCTTCATTCGTTGGGCCGGTTGCTTGCTGAGTTCTCTGCCTGATTGACCATCATGAAGCAACTAGTAGTTGTAGCAGACTCTAGTAGTTGTAATGTTAGGCGGTTGCCTTTGTTGTGGTGAAGCCTCTAGCAGAAATGAATTTCATGCTTGCTGTGGTTCAAGCCTTTTTATTACACTGTAATGTAGCTGGGTTGTATTACCAAGGCTATCTGAGAAGTGAATTTTGTAGCAACCATGAATGAAGAAAGGAGCCCAGATTCACAGCATCACCGTTATGTGCCCGTCATTCATGCAAAAATCAAGTTTTCCGATTTCTCCCCTTTGTTACGGTGCGTATTATTATCTAACCTGTTTGGATTTTTTTTCTTATTTTCTGATCTGTTCTGGTATCTAATCGGTTACGAATTATCTTATTTCGTTCTGTTCAGGTACCGACTGGAATTATCTTACATGTTGCTTTTTTTTTTTGGGAAAGGAAATACATGTTGCTTTGTTGTTCTTATTGAAACATTTTCTTCAGCTGTTGTTGACTGTTCTGTAGTCTCAGTACTTCCTCTCTTCTTTTTTACTTGTTTTAGATATCGATAAGGTGCTGCGATTGCATGGTTTTGTTTTAGAGATATCTGCTCGTGAACTGTATTGAGTGCATCTCCTCTGTACTTGCTTGGTTGCTGGTATGCCAGGACCGATTGTCATGCATGTCCCAACAATGGCGAGCTGACCGTGGCACCATGAAGTGTTCAAACTAGCCGCACATAAGCCCAATGTAGGTTGTTCCCTCTAGCCTAGGGCAGGCCGAATTTATCACACTTGCGTGCACCGGAATACAACAACTTCTGTTCAAAGGCGCCCACTCTGTAACTTGTACCAAAACAAGGGGCGGTATGGTTTGCGGTCCATACCAGCCAAGCCAAATTTCGGTATAGTCAAAATCTGAGCAAAGCCAGTTATTAGCAAAACAAACGATGTTTGGATCATGATCAGATTAAATTTTGGCATTACCAAAATTTTGGTGAGCTGTTTCCTCGCTCTCGGATAGTTGGCGTGTAACGTCGGATTTCATTGGCATTACCAAATTTCCACGAACATCACCAAAATACGGTAACGAACCAAACGACGATATATTTTTATTGACGTTACGATATTTGATATGACTTGCATATGTAACCAGCCAAAAAGCCCCCGAGCCCCAACAGGCAACAGCCATAAACAGCAAGCGTGCGCCTACCTTAAACTGGAGAAGGAAACAGGGGAAAAGAGGACAGAAAATGATAAAAAAAAAACTGCGCAAAATGAGGCAGAAATATTCGGCCGTAGCGATGCGATGATTGGATGGAGCAGAAGCTGACTCTTCAGGTTGGGGATCGCCGAGGCGCTGCCAATTTCTCCAACGTTGGAGCACGTATTCGAAGAACTAGAATTTATTTATTTTTGTTAGAGTTGCACATTTCAATATAATCTTTTATAATTATTTCGTAACATCGTAAATCTAGCATATATATTTAAAATTTGCTAAAAACACAGTATGAATAGTTCTAAGATCTTAAAAATCTCAAACCATCAAAATCAGAACCAATTCAATAAACAAATTTAGCATATTAAAGGGATGATCTTATACAACTTTTCAAAATTTTAAAGGTGCCGGCGGCACTCTGGTACCGCCCATTGAGCCCCGGACATGTGGGGTCACGAGGTGTGTGGGATCCGCACGTCGGTTGGTCGCGTGCCATCGTGGGGTAGCGGGTGCTAATATCCTTTTACAGACAGACACGCATATCCTATGCGTTTGGACGCTAGCTAGTCAGTAGTCACGAACGTTGGCAGTTGCATCTAACCGATGCTCACATTGAATCGAGTATGTTAGAGCTAGCTATTCTTGTAAGTCAAAACGTGCGCCGGTCTAATTCACAATGACGAGTACATTGACTAAAAACAATGACGCGAACTTATAAATTGAAAAAGCTAATGCTAGTTACTTGTAGGTGAGCAGGTTCCAAAACCATTAAAAACGCTCGAAATTCGAATTTCAAAAACCACATAAACCGTTCGAAAATTATCAGAAACCGAAGAGTTAAGAAATAAAAAAGTTTAATTCACAATGACCAAAAATCTAAAAACCGACGCGAGCTTATTTTGAAAAAGCTAATGCTAGTTACTTGTTGAGCAGGTTCCAAAAACATTAAAAACGCCGGAATTTCAAAACCACAAAACTGCTCAAAACTATCGCCAATTGAATGTTAAGAAATAAAACGTTTTTTTTAAAAAATCAAAACCGAGCGGTTTTCGACGATAATTTTTTTCAATTTTTTGATTTTTTAATTAGACCGAATTGAATGTTTTTATCTCGGTTTTGAGCGAGACGCTCGAAAATCGTGTTTTATGAACCCTATAGGTGAGTATCTAACGCAAGCTTTCACACTGGTGTTGGATCCTGATACAAATTGCCCTTGTCTGGCGGATGAGATCATGGAAAGTTGATAATGTGGAATTTCTTTTAATAATACATTTAAAAAAAAGTTGCGATATTAATACGCAAAACAAAAAATTACAAAAATAATTCTTCATCGCCAAACGGTACGACCCTATTTTGTCGTCATACCGTATGGCGACAACTTTAATTCCGCAATTAACATTGCACCGACAGAGCCAAGGCAGCAGCGTGTGACACATGATATTGTCGCCATACGATGTGATGACAATAGGTTATCCAACGGTTCGACGACAACCGCGATGGGTCAACGCACCATACCTTCTTAGGCACACGGATTCACAGCAGAGGCACATTCTCATTGCATTCTGTCGTGTGGATGAACGTACGGTGCCGCATGTCTAAGACAGAGTTGTTGCTACCCACCGCGATTGGTTGTTGTCGAACTATTGGACGGCAACCTATTGTTGCTACACCGTATGGCGATAATGCTATATGTCACGCACTGTTGTCTTGGCTCTGTAGGTGCACAACGCTAATTGCGAGATTGAGGAGTTGTCGCTATACGGTATAGAGATATTATGGTCTTCATCTAACCCGCTGGCGATTACTCCTATTTTGCCTACTATTTGGTGACGGGATATTATTTTTACAATTTTTCTGTTAAACATATTAATGTCATAATTCCTTTTAAAAACTTATTATTAAAAAAATTCTTGATAATGTCAAACATCTATTCAACATTTTTACCTTTCTACGGGACACCGACAATGTTAGCACAACTAGATTCAAGGAACATTATAACATGTCTTCTCGACGATAACCAAACAAATAAGGGTAGTCTTAACCATCCATCTCAGCTGGTGTTCATAGAATTAATTACGTTGCCAACTAAGCAAAAATCTGATGTGGCATAGGAATTAAGGAAGGGAGAGAAGGAAAAACAAAGAAACTGTGTCTCACGCAAGAAACTGGGTCGGCGCGGAAATCAAGACATAAGAAACGAGCAAAATCGGGGTTGGATGTTTCTGCGCGCTGATCAAAGTGTATTTGTGGTGCATGCATTGGTTTATTGCTCTCTCTCTCTCCTCTAGGTACCGTTCATGGAAACCATGGGTTGAAAAACTATGCATTGATTTATTATTCTTTCTCCTTTAAACACTGCTCATGGAAACTATGGATTGAGACTTGTCGGCGTATTCCACCTGACAGGCCCGGAGGATGCAGACTGGGTTTAGTTCGGAAGGAGGGCGTCTTCGCGGCTGGCTAAACCTAGAGGGCGAAAACCCTAGGGACTCCTACGCGAAGGATTTCGGCGTCCATGAACTGCGGATGACACGAAGATTTTACCCAGGTTCAGGCCCCCTTTGGCTCGGGTAATAGCCTTACTTCCTGCTAGATTGCTAGATTGCTTAGAGAATGCCTGAAAACTAGTACAAAGCTCTTGGGGTACAAGTTTTTTTCTCTCGAATGCCCGTCCCCTTTTCCCATGCACCCGAAGGCCCTTATATAGGCCAAAGCAACGGAGTAGGTAAAAGGGAGGTCATCATGTCGATCCTTATACATTTACTACTCCTTGGTCTTTCCGTTCCTCCGGCCTCATTAAATGCTTACGCGTGCGTTTTGCCCGGTCTCACGGATGGGACCCCTTGCGACATGTAGGTGAGAGGCGCCGAGGAATGGGCTTGTTGCGTAAACCCTTGTAGCTGATAAGCTCGCTATGGCGAACTGCCCGCTGCTCGACATGGTACGGTAGTGGAAGGAGCCTTCGAGGCGGCCACTGCGCTCCACCTCTTTTATAACCTTCATTTAATGCACTTAATGCTTAGCGCTCTTGGCGTGGCCACTACTCATGAGGGTACGACCGCTTTGCCTCACAGATCCTGCGATTTTCCTTGGGGCTCAAAGCGGGCGATATTCGCTTTTCGCGAACACGACGTGGGTACGATATATAGATGCATCTGTATCGAGTGGTTTCACGCCTTCGGTTTTCTTGCGCACTTTTGCTTTCTTGTTCTTTCGCCACTTTTTCCGAAAGCTCTTCGTCTTCTTCGATCCACCATGGTGAACCCCATTCCAAATTTCATCGCTGACGCCACCGCCGTGAATCGGATGGGGATCATCGCACGAAGGCACCTTCCGACATCGTCCGGGATCGCCACGCCTGTGTGCCTCTCCGATAAGATCGCCCCGCACACTGGGCCATGATGGCGGCCTTCTTCCACCCTTTTTCCGAAGTTTTTCTCACCGTCCTCCACTTCTCTTAAATCCATCATCTTCATCTCACCCCAACTCTATCATCTTCCTCGCCATCTTCGCACACCTCTCGCGGAAATGTTCATGGGGTGATGCCGAACCTTCTCTCTTCCGCCATTTCTTCATTCTCGCGCCACCAATGACGCAAGTAGTGGGGAGTTGCTATTTCGCCGGACGGGATGGCCTCCGCTACATTCCTTCAAAGACAGTCCAATCGAGGACATGGCGCAATGGCTATTGGTGTACATCCAGATGACCGCGAATCGACGCTCGGGTGCCACGGAGCGGCGCGACGCTGAGAACCGGAGCTCACGGTCGAAGAGACGGCAGAGCTCCGCGCAATGGCGGTCCGCGTCGGCAGATTGCGGGACGCCGGACTGAACGGAGGGCTGGTAGCCCGGGACTACACGGCCCGGAGGATCAGCCCTCTTCGTCGGCGCGTCCGGCCTTCATGGTAAGACACGGCGATAACGACCGACGCAAGACGCGTGGCGGCGTAAGTCCTTGTCTTCTTCTAGTTTTTTAAGCACATGTTTTTCCTCGCGGCTTCCTACCAACCGACCGCCATCTTTTTTCCCTTTCACGACAAAGCGAGGGCAACTTTGAGGAGCCAAACTCGGGCGCTGGCTTGCCGCTACGATGTCGCCGGCCCCAATCGGCACGCCTTTTTCGCCGGACGCCGGCCGCCGACCGAGCACGCGGAGCGCTGGCGGTCGCTGTCGTCAAGCTGCCCGCCGATGGACTCCACAGGTCGGCCGTGATCCCGCCTGGGTTGGCCGGTGATCGGGGACGTGCTCGCTGCCGGCGACGGGCCATGCAAGCGGCCATTCGCCGCCGACACCACGGGCTCGGACTTAAGAGGGCCGGGCAAGGACAAAGCACCGCCACCGCCGCCCGGCCGTGGCGGTATTTCAAGGGACGGGGCACAGACGCCCCGGCCGCGATTTCACCTCGGCGCCCGCCCTTCCGCAAAGACCGGCCCGAGTTTTACTAACCGTATTTTCTTCCGGCCGACGATCGCGTTGCTGACAACCTTGGCCGCGGAGCCTGTGCCACCGCTCAACAGGTGGCCTCACGCCCCGACGGCCGGCTTGAGCTTGAGGGCGCCACCAAGGCGGCCCTCGAACGCGCTAAGGGTCCCAACACCCCGGCGCCACCGAGACGGCGGAGGCTCTCGCAACAGCGCCTCGCCGCCATCGCCGCCAGGCCGAGACACTCCAGTGCCAGCCGCTGCCGAGGTCTCGCCGCCGCCATCGCCGCTTTCACCAAGGCCGTCGAACTCTTCACTCAGTAAACGACATGCGCGGTACTAGGCACCGTTTTGCCGCCGCCTGCATGGTGCTCAGACGCCCAACAAATTTGCCTCGGTGAGCGGCGAAGCCGAGCGGAGAGGGGCAATGAGTCGAGGCAGAGGAGAGGGCTAACACGACCGCAATGCAAGCCGGGCGGAACGGGCCGAGACACGGCGGAGAGGGCCGAGGCGGCGCCAAGACCTCGGAACTTGAATCTTCCGGCGGTGCAACCTCGCGATCATGTTGAAGAAGGCGTTCAGCGCACCAAGAGGTGCTCGAACCTTGGGTGTGACGCCAACGCGTTCTCGAGGACTCGGCGCTTCAATTTGCTCATGCGACCAACCAAAGCCGCGGAGGCGCTACGAGGACTCCTCGCCGCCTAGCCGCCGCTTCCACCACGTAGGACGCCAGTCGCGATCATGGTCGCGACCTACACGCCGCTCTCTTCGCGCCACCGCGACGCCGCTTGATCCCATGGCGGTGGTGACGGCCGGCGCCGAAGGAGACGCGAGCAGCGGCTCAAGCGAGGCGCTGCGCGGCGGCCAACACGCGGGCCGATGTCGCAGGTGGAGTAGCCGCCATGGATGTTCCACCCCTCCGCCGCCAAGGTGGGGCCGACGATGAACTTGACTTTGGCGAGGACGAGGAGTGAACCTGCGTCCAGAAAGACCTTGGACAACTTTTGGATGAATGTTAGATGTTTAATCGTTATTCATGTGTTTGCTTATTTTCGCATGATTGAATCCGTTACATTTGCTTGTTAGATGGCCGTCATTCGACTTAGGCAAAACGCTTTTAAAGACGCCTAAATTAGGGTAGCATTTCTAAGTCCTGCCAAATGATTTTATGTGTCCGCTGTGATCGCAAGCATACATTACGCGACCACATAAAACGAGGCGAAAATGGCCTTAGGTCAACAAGGAACGGCGACACAAGAAGGTCCCTAGCGTCAAGTTTTCAGCGAGATTATCGCAAGTTTCGCCTTCCGAACTTAGACCCGATGATCGCCCAAAATGTATCACGCAGAACGTGGCGAGACAAACAAGTTTTGGAAGTGCCCTTAGGCCAAGAACACTCAACGGAGACGATCAAGGTGCTTCATGAGCCAACCCGAGGCGACGAGCCGGCAGAGCGCCAGGCCTAATCGACACTGATGACTTGGCCTCGACGGACGTTAACACCTTAGCACATCTTCTTCTATCATACGGAGCCGCTGGTCTCCAACGCTTGCGACAATCACGCGTAGCTCGACCCATCTTAGGATATGATCGTAAGGAAATGGCCAAAAAATGCGGTATAGAGCGCTTATCTTGTTTTATATGTCGCAGGACAAGGAACCCGAGCTGGGCGAGCAATTTGGGGCACCCAAGCAAATTTCAAGCCACGGGCGATCAAATTTTCGAAACCGGGCGACCAAACCAATCTGGCGCCAAGAAGCACCTTGAGCGCCAAGAGCAAATTGGGGCACCCAAGCGAGCAAATTTCAAGCCACTAGGCGCATCAAATAAGATGCAGCTTTTGTGAAAGTAAGCCAACACTTTTATGCTTACCTGCGCACATGAGATGACTACCTAAAGGTGAGCAAACATCTCGAAGGGCATACGCAAGGTAAGCCCAAAACATTCTAAGTTCCAAAGATGAAGTGTCCTGCCCGCCTTTGTTTGGATTCTAAGTCCTTGTGAATCGCCAGAAATCGAGCCATGACGCCATGTGCCAAAGCAAGGAGTTTTCGGGTGGCATCAGTCGACGGTGCTTTCACGGTGACGACTCAGCGGTGCTTCAGAGAGCCATCCCGAGGTGTCGAGCAAGCGTCTCGAGCACTGCACAGCCTTGATCGCCGCCTCAAGCAGGTACACAGACGCCGAGGATCGCCATAGATTTCACGAAGGAATTAGCAAACGACGTAACCAATGACATATATGCGCATAATCGCCACTCAAAGCACAACAAAAGGAACAAGAATGGTGAAGCAAAAGCTTAGGCAACAATTTCATCGATCGCAAGAATACGACCGATCACGGAAGAGGGACGACTCGAGGTCGACCGAGCAAGTCATTGGTACTTACAATTCCCTTTAGGATAGAACTTTCGCAAGAGCTCAATGTTGTAGGAGTTCGCCACCGCCTCGCCCTCGGGCTAACCGGACCGCCTCGCCGAGATATCGAGACCACCTTGAAGGGGCCCTCCCATCGGGAGACAAATTTTATGTAACCCTAAGATGCGCCTCAATTTTGCATAAGACCGTGTCACCCATCGCCAGAGTTCTTCAGAGACCCGTGGCGTGGTATCGCCGAGGTTTTGTCGATAATCTGGCGGCGCTAAAGGCGGCCCGATCCCACACTTCCTCCAGAGGTTAACCTCTTCGCCGGAGATCTTCTTGGTCCTCTTCATTGAAAGCGGAGACGCGGAGAGCCGAGCGACGGCTGAGGGGGAGAACGGCCGGCGCCATACACCAAAAAGAAGGGTGTCTTGTTTGTCGACGGCTAGGCGTGGTCAGCGGCGACCACAAAGACACCGGAGTTCTTCCGTCCATCTTGTACCCCGCTTGGAGTCGATCAAACGCCCTTGTCTTGAGGCCCTTTAGTACCGGTAGCACATGCGGTTCGCTTGACCATTGCTCGCGGATGGGCCACCGGTTAAACATACCTTGGTGCCCATCTCTTCACAATTCCGTAAAAGCCGCGGCCGGTGAACTCGGGTGCCGTTGTCGGTGATGATGCGATTGGCGACTCCAAAGCGGTGAAGATCCCGCAAGATGAACTTAATGGCGGCAAGGCCGTGATGGCTCAGACCGCCGCCTCGACTCCACTTGGTGAACTTGTCGATAGCGACAAAGAGGTGGGTGAAGCCCCGTGGGTCTGGGAACAGACCAGATATCCGGCCCGCACGCGAATGGCCAGGAGAGCGGAATGGTTTGCAGAGCTTGGGCTGGTCGGTGGGTCTTGCCCGCACGGCCGGAATCCTTCGAGGTCCCGGCCTCGTCCTTGCCTTGGCCACCCTTGGGGTCGCACCGCCCTCGTCAGCACCGCGCAGACACTTATGTGCGAGGGAAAAGCTCGGAGGTTGAGCTGATGGTACGGGTGGCCATCTTCTCCTTCATCTTGCGGTCGCGTACGCCTCTCCTGAAGGCGATGACGACTGATTGCTCGGAGATGTGGGGGATGGTATTGCGGTAGTGACAGAATCACGGATGAAGTCGCTGGCCGACCCCTTCTTCTTGCTCCTGTATGTGGAGGTCATCCTCCACACCGGTCTGCGCGAAGAGCCTCGAAAATTGGCGACAAAGATGTCGACAACATTCCCCACGAGTGCACCGACCTCTGGGAGATTTAGCACCAGAGCGGCGTAACCCGCCAAGGCCGTTGGGAGGTAGTTGGCCATGACCTTTTCAGATCCGCCACCGCCGAACCATCGCTGTAGATTTGGAGGAACTCCTCCGGGTTGGTGGTGCCGTCATATTTTTCTATGGTCGCCGGGCGAACTCGCCCGGCCAGCACGCGCCGCGAACCGCCGGAGAAGGCTCGCACCCGACGCCAGAGGGAGCCGAGCCGCCATCGAGGCCCGGCCCGAGACCTGCATGGGAGCGCGAGGAATCGGAGGAGTGGACCTCCTCCCGGTCCCGAGGGTGAGAGCCATGAGGGGACTCTCATTGCCTACCGCCACCTGCTGCTATGGCGATGTTTTGGTCCGTGGCGCGGCAGCGACCACGGAGGTCATCACTGCCGCGGCTGCTCATCAAGGTGAGAGCGGAGGTCCCCACGGTTCCTCGATGAACCGACCAGATGCGTCGCGCCTTTCGACCCCTCACCTGCCGGGCCTTTTGTCGTCGGGCGGCCGGAGGCTCGAGAGCGCCTCGCCGCCGCCTTTAGGCGCTAAGGCACGCCGACGCCGGACGCTGTGGAGCCCCACCCGAGCCGGGCCGATCCACGAGACCAAAGATAAGCTTCGCAGCCCACGGAGTGGCGGGGAATCTCTCGCGAACTCCACCGGAGGGTGGTCTGAAGAGCACGAGCGGCGGCAAGTTCGGCGGGGTGGCCGCCCAGGCCAACTCGCGACGCGACGGCCGTCGCTCCCTGCCTCGCGGAGCGCCGCTGCTCGCAGGGCGGGTGAGACGGTCCTCGACCGCGTGGACGCCAGAGGGCCTTTGGTCGTCGCCGCCTCGCGATATCCTCGGTGCCGAGGATCCGCCATCTTCTAATGCACGAGCTCGCTTCAACCGCGAACACAAGTCCGCCAGGGAGTTAGCCGAAAAGCCAACCACTAGCCCCCCTACTCGGGCGCGCCTGCCGGGCGATTCCACCGACAGCCCGGAGGATGCACTGGTTTAGTTCGAATGAGGGCGTCATTCGGTAGCTAAACCTAGAGGGCGAAAACCCTAGGGACTCCTACGCGAAGGATTCCGTGTCCATGAACTGCATGGATGACACGAAGATTTTACCTGTGTTCAGCCCCTTTGGCTCTGTAATAGCCTTACTTCTGCTAGATTGCTAGATTGCTTAGAGAATGCCCAAAACTAGTACAAAGCTCTTGGGTACAAGTTTTTCTCTCAATGCCCGCCCCTTTTCCCATGCACCCGTGAGGCCCTTATATAGGCCAAAGCTAACGGAGTAGGTAAAGGAGGTCATCATGTCGATCCTTATACATTTACTACTCCTTCTCAGTTTGTCCCGCTCCTCCAACCTCATTGAATGCTTACGCTGCGTTTTGCCCGGTCGCCGGATGGGACCCCTTTGCGATGTGTAGGTGAGAGGCGCCGAGGAATGGGCTTATTGCGTAAACCTCAGTACCGATAAGCTCGCTATGGCAGCTCGCTGCTCGACATGGTACGGTAGTGGAAGGAGCTCGAGGCGGCCATCAAGGCCCACCTTTTGCCTCGGGCGGGGCGTTTTCGCCAATCGCCACGCGGGTTGGCGCGGGCGAAAGGCGAGGCGTTTCGCCACTCGCTGCCGGGCGCCATGCGTGGACCGACGCCAAGCCGGCGGGCCGTGATCGCCGCCGATTGCCGTGACCGCCACGTAGCCGGGCGCCGGGCGAGTATGCGTTCGCCACCGCTTTACGGGCGCCACGAGACCGACGTCGCCGGCGAGCCGTGATCGCCGCCGATTGCCAAGCCGCCACGTAGCTGGCGCCGGGCGAAAGGCGTGTTTCGCCACCGCCGCCGGCGCCACGTGGACCGACGCCGCCGGCGGGCCGTGATCGCCGCTTCGATTGCCGTGCCGCCACGTAGCTGGGCGCCGGCGAAGCAGGGCGCGTTTCGCCACCGCCGCCGGGCGCCACGTGGACCGACGCCGCCGGCCGGTTGCGATCGCCGACGATTGCCAAGCCGCCACGCTGATTGTACTTTATGCGGTGGAGAGGGTACTTAGCGATAATACGCCGATAAGATCGCTTAAGAAAAAGTTCTTAGAGTTAGGACAACGTATAAATGCAATTTGGCAATAGATAACTCCGTGTCAAAATATAATTCGTTTTCTGACACGTGTTTGTCAAATATTTTTACATTTGGTCATTAACATATAAATAATTACCTATATCTTATGTTAATGTCATCAGATCCACGATGAAAAATATTTTCATAATATATACCTATTTTTATTTAAATAATATGTTTTTATAGAAATTATTGGTCAAAATGTTACTTTAGGGTGTGTTTGGTTGTTTGTCCCAAGTGGTATATGTATGAGATGGTTTAAGAAAAAAATCATTTATATGTTTGGTTACTTGAATGGAACCATCCCGTCTTGAATGGTGGGATATAAATTTAAGGAATATTTCTTATAGATATTGAACCCTTTTATTTACCTAAAACAATAGAACCAAATAATACAAAACCATTTCACCTCATTTAATCTTATGCTACCAACTAAACACACTATTTAGAGACTACGTCAATACCATAAACACTGATATTTTGACACGGACGAAACAGGTGCTAAGTTGCAGTCCAAAATTTGGCGCGGAGCATTCATTTCCTCAGACTGGTCGCGAACGGGCAAAATGCGCGAATCCCCCGGGGAAAGTGGGCACTTCTCTTCCGTTCGAACGCCGTCGTGAGTCTCGTGACGCCAAAGCAACAACGCCATCTCATCTCGCTCGCCAATCTGCGTACATAACTAACCCAATCAGCGTCTCACCTTCTCATGCGATTGCCCACCAAATTCAGAGCCGAATCGTCGTCAAATTCTCCGCGATCCAAGCTTGATTCGAGGGTGAGATTCCTGCGCCGCGCGGCGGATGATGATGGTGTAGCGATCGGTACCTGGCGCCGATGGCGGCGAGGACGGGAGGCGGGCGCGTGCGCTTCAACGTGGGCGGGCAGGTGTTCGAGACGACCACCACCACGCTCGCCAACGCCGGGCGCGGCTCCATGCTCGGCGCGCTGCTCGACTCCTCATGGAACGTGGCCCCTTCCGAAGGCGGCGGAGGCGTGCCCGAGTACTTCATCGACCGCAACCCGGCGTGCTTCGCGGTGCTGCTCGATCTGCTGCGCACGGGCAGCCTCCATGTCCCGTCGCACCTCCCCGAGAAGCTGCTGTACCGGGAGGCGCTCTACTACGGTCTCCTCGACCACGTCCGCGCCGCGCGCTGGGGCGTGTTCGACGGCGACCGGCTCCGCCTCGCGGCCTCCGTCCCCGGCCTCGCTCCCGGGGACGGCACGGCCATCCGCGCCGCTCCCGACGGCGGGTGCTGCGTCGCGCACGGGGGCGCCGTGCACGTCTACAACTGGATGCTCGACGAGCGCCGCCCGGTTTCGCTCGACCACTCGCAAGTCAACGACGTCGCTTACCTCGACGCCGCCACGCTCCTGATCACCGCCCGCGAGCGCCTCGGCAAATGCTATGGTGGCATGGCTGCGTTCTCCGCCGTATCCGGGGACCTCCGCCACCGCTTCCGCGTCGCGCACGACCGGCAGGCCAAGTCCTTCACCGCGGGCGCTCTGGCGTTCGACCAGGACTCGAGGATCTTCGCCAGCTGCAAGGGCCGGCTCAACGAGTACGGCATCGGCGTATGGGACCTCGCCACCGGCGAGCAGGTCGACTTCTTCTACGAGCCGCTGGACTGCGCCTTGGGCGACGCCGACAAGCTCCAATGGCTTGACGCCACCAACGCGCTCATGGTGGCCACGCTGTTCCCCAAGACAGACAACTGTTTCGTCGGCCTGCTGGATTTCCGGGACAAGGACGTGGTCTGGTCGTGGTCCGACGCCGGCACGGGGGCGTCGCTCGAGGACAAGCGCGTCCTCCACGCCATCGCCATGGAGGACGAGCGGTCGGTCTGCGTGATCAACCAGTACGACGACCTCGGATTCCTCGACCTTAGGAGCAATGCCGGCGCCGTGCGGTGGAGCTCCCGGAGCAAGCTCATGAACCGGAAGGTGCCCGGCGAGGAGAGCTGCTACCCGAAGCTCGCCACGCACGGCGGCCAGCTCTTCTCGTCGATGAACGACAGCATCTCGGTGTTCAGTGGCCCCGAGCACGTGCTGACGTCGACTCTGAGGAGGAGCTACGGCGGCGCCATTTGCGATTTCTCCATCGGGGGCGATCGGCTCTTCGCCCTGCACAACGAGGAGAACGTGTTCGACGTCTGGGAGACGCCGCTGCCGCCGATCATCTGATCGTCAGTGGAGTATACGCTGCTCTGCTGAGTTTCTGTTGTGACTTCATTTGTATTGCACCTCTGTATTTTTGTTTCTTGCATCTTGCAGGTGCTCACTCCATAGAACGAAAGAAAAACTTTGAACGGTTTCTGCAACTGATTAGCACGCAACACGCTGTAACTACTGATCTGAAGGATCGGAGTGTACCTAAACTTCGTTTCTATCACAGACAACAAGAACAGTAGATTCGAGTGCATTTCTTGTTTGTACAAGGCGTTGCCTGCTCTTCAGGCAGCTGCTACTGATTTTTTCTCGCCTTCTGCTCTTCCATATGTTATTTACAGAGCATAAATGAGAGGCACTGCGAACAGGAATGCTGACTTTAGAACCGATGGGCATTGGTTGTCAGTGTCAGATTTTGTTCTGTCAAAATCATCTAAGTATGTGAGTATTTAAGCACCGAAAGATCTCTCCCTGCACTTAATGGGCAGGCCCCATACTGTCGTATCCAGCTGAGCTCTGCTCGGTAGGCCTGACTTTATATTTCGAGAAAAATCTTTATTTACCACCGACAAACGCTTAAATTCTTCATTTGTTACCTAATAAACGTCTACTTCTTATATATCACCGGGTTGGACATTTCATTCCTATACGCCATCCCCGTCGTGTCTATGTCCGAGTGCTACCATTAACCTTGTCAGATTTCGCAAAAATGCCCCAAATGCCCATGTCTTCAGCTAGATGCTGCCATGGTCCGCACGGTTATTTTTTTTTCTGTGCAAAATAGCCCTATGAGAGAAAATTTTCATTTTTAGCCCTATATTGAAGCGCGAAAGACCTGACAAGTGTCATGTATCACCTACCATAATCTGATTTCTAAGAAGTCAGGTGAGAGCTTAGCAGGTTGACCGCGACAGGCGGTGGGACTACATTGTTGCCGAGCTCCCACAACTCAGAAGGAGGTACAACGCTTGGTGTGCTTCGCAGGACGTTGCTCCTGCCGCACTGCCGTAGCTCGGCAGGTGCCGCCGCACCACACGCCTTGTTGTGGCAGTTTGCCTCCCCTCGCGTTCTCGCTCTTCCTTTCGTGCTAGCTCAATCTACCACGGTGCGACTTACCTTCTGAGCACCCTTTGCACGGCAGGGGATACATGTCACCTGCCACGTCTTCTGAGCTCAACAAGATGGTCATTTTCACAATTTCAACAAAATAAGGGTCATTTTTCCATGGTTTAGAAAATAGATCACTTATGCACCTTCTTCTTCCGGGCTCTCTTTCGCTTCTAGCCCTAGGCACAAAGCAGCACACGACCATATAGGCAGTGGCAGATTTATATTGGCTGGGGTCATGTGACCTCGATTTACTTTATGCATAATCTATGTTAGTATATAATAATCTTTTATATATATATATATATATATATATATATATATATATATATATATAATTAGTATGCGATAGCCCAATAACTTATTTTTCTAGATCCGCTTGCATGGAAGAGGTTTCGTGTGTCGGGATAAGGAAGGAACAAGCAGATAGGGGCACTGCCCACGCAGGGCCCATGGTTCGTCGTTGAGGCAGAGACGAGGGGGTGGTGGCCACGGCCGAGTGCTCGCCAGCGATCGGGAAGGTGGTGGCAAGGAGCGGGAAGGCCAAAAACAGGAAGAGGAGGGAGAGGGGTGCTCACCGGTGTAGAGTCATCGTCGCGAGGTGCTTTGGTGGTTGAGCTCGAGTATGGCCACCGAGTCGTTCAGATTCGACAGCTGTGGCAGCGAATCGGTGTCGGAGACATCAAATTGTGGTCTTTTTTCTTGTGGTGACGAGGGGAGTCGACCTATGGAAGGAATTAGGTTACGATTCGGTGGATTAGGAGATCGGCTCAGGTGGACAAGGTGTCGGTAGTGGAGTAAAAAGAACTGGCGGCAATGAGATAGACGTTGTTGTACCGGCAGAGAAGCAGGGTCCTGTTGGTAAATTTGACTTCCTTCAAATTTCTGGGCCGGCCCGGCTTGTGAGGCTTGACGAACCCAGTCGGCCCAGCCGGAGGGAGTCAAGGGGCAGCTTGTTGCTGCCTCATCTTGACCGAGCAGATGAGAAGGGCATTTAGGGTTTGCGCAGGAGGAGGCGGCGGCTTCGTCCGCATGGCTTGGATCTGGACTCCGTCGGCGCCAACCGTCGCCTTGGCTACAGCCTCAAGAGCTGCATGCCGCCAGGCGCTGCTGGTTTCATCTCCTCCTCAGGACCCTATATATTATGCTCGGGCTCTCAGAAGATCATTCCAAAATCCTCCTCCCTAATCCAAGTCACTACCGATAGTAGTTCAGAGCGTGTTCTTTAATCACTGGCTCTCTCTAACTCAATCTGAGGTTGATTCAACCTGTGGATGACCACGTTAGTGTGTAACCCTAGTTGAATCAACTCTCGATCTTGCGGTCTAGGGTTTGCCTTGTGATTAAGAGGTTTACACCAGGCTAGAACATTTGATTGGACAACAGTGGTGTTGTCTGCTTGATCCGACTGCTTGTGATTTTTTCGATTGTTCTATTGTCAGGAGACCGACACGTGTGGTCTGTTGTCTTGTGTTCGCACTTCTCTCTTTGGCCGAGAGGTGATTTGGGGCTCGTGCATCGCCGCTACATCTCGAAGTTCTCCGTGGATTGCCTCACCGTGGGAATTTTTGGCTTTGTATTCAAATCAGCACCGACGATTTCGCGGCATTGCACACGCGGCGTGTTGTTTTTCGGGACAGCGCCTTCGACGTGTTTAGCTAGTCAGACCGACTTGGACAGCTTGGTGCTTTGTAAGTCTTTCGCTTTCCGTGATAAACCTTCACAAGAGGCTTGCAAAGGGCCATTTACAAGACTTGGAGACCTCGCAAGAGTGGGATTATTGTTCAATGAAGATTGGGTTTAGCGAGACCATTTGTGACAACAATACTCTTTAACTGATATTTACTTGAGTAGTTAATTTGTTAAATTATCAATTCTAATATATGTGTGCCGTGTGAATCTTGTTCGCATGCTTTAAATCTTTCGCTTTTAAGTTCGAATCACCTTATTGCTATCAAGATTCACTAATTTTGCTATCTCGCTGAATCAATTAAATTGTTGTTTCGCTTAATTCACTTATCTCGTTAGCAATCTTGTTTCCATTATCCCGTCTCCGCTTACTTGCATACCGATTCATTAGACATATATTAGCATTCGCCTCAATTAATTACTCTCTTGTCTGTTAAAGTGTTGAAATATTAGTTGTCACAAATTGGTCAATGATCTTTGTCCCTTGTGACAAGGACGGTCTTTAAGGCAACCCGTTATCCGAGAACAATACAAAATTTACAACTTGAGCACTATGCTAGTTGTGATGTCCCTTTTACTTGTCATTGTTAGGCAGATCTACAAATACTTGTTCATGAGCTTGTATACTTTGACATTAGATCATGTCTTTGTGCAAGATTTATGCTTAAATGACATTGTTTTCTCATGGCTATTTATTTTGCTTGGAATGATTGTCATGATAAAATTGCTAATAATCGCAATATTTACAACAATCCGTAAAACAACATATAATGGTTTCTAGTTCGATGTCGTTAAGCCCGAGGTATTTGACTGCAGCGAGCTTTAAACGGGCAAGCTAAAACTAGATCGTGGTTAATGGACCTCAAATTATTTTGGGTCGTCAGAATCCTCGAACTTCCTATGGAAGTAGAAGTTGAAAAGTTTATGGGAGGAAGCAAACCACTCAAATCTAGCTAGACTGCTGGTCGTCATATCTAATAGGCTTTTTGACGATACTCAAACTTCACCCGCCAAGGCACTATGGGATGAACTCGAACTGAAATTTTCTGAAGGAGACAATGGGAATGAGTCATTCACTGTAGAAAGCTATCTTAATTATAAGATGGTGGACGGCAGATCTGTATTGGATCAAGTCCATGAGCTCTAGCTTTACATTAGGGACTTGACTCAATACAACTGCAACCTACCTGAAAGCTTTCAAGTGAATGTAATACTAGCAAAGTTGCCACCTTCGTGGTGTGACTTTGTGATCTGCTTGAGACACATTAAGGAGCGATCGTCTCTCTCGAAATGACAAACCGCCATTAATGTGGAAGAGCGGCACGCTAGTAACAAGGCTCCCATGCCTCGTGTTCGAGCTCATCATGTGGAGACCAAGAATGCCCAAAGGGGCCAAGAAGAAGATCAAAATTCCTTCCTGCACAAGCCAAGCAAATGAAAAGAAGAAGGAGAATTTTATTTGCTTTGTTTATGAACCCCGGCCATACCGCCGCAGTGCCGTGGAACGAATGGGGAAAGGACTCGCTCAAAGCAGGGGGCCAAAAGGTCAGTGGTAAACGTCGTCTTGGCTTCAAATACCGACGGTATGTACCTAGAGCCTTTATGGCTAATCCATCAACTGATTGGTGGATTGATACAAGTGCTACACACCATATTTGTGCTGATCGCAGTCTATTCTCCTCATTTCAGGGTCAAGGAGGTGGCTCCGTTCTAATGGGCAACGGTGCAGCCGCAACAATTCGAGGAATCGGTCAGGTTTGCTTGAAGCTTACTTCAGGCAAGACATTGGTTCTTCGAGACGGTCAGTATGTGTTTGCAATGAATCGAACCTTCTTAGTGGAGCATTGCTTTGTAGATGTGGTCTAAAGTTAGTTTTCGAATCAAATAAGGTCGTGTTGACCAAATTCGAACTTTTGCTCGAAAGGTTATGAAAGTGGCGGAATGTTGTGCCTTTCTATTTTAGATCTTAATAACATCTCTCTTTATAATGTATCATGCAATAAAGTGGATGATATTTGGCATTCTCGCTTGTGTCATGTGAACTTTGAGGCCATTGTGCGGTTACAAAATGAACTTAATTCCAAGTTATAACCATGAGAAAGGCTCAAAATGTGAAGTGTGTGTGCAAGCAAAGCAACCTCGAAAGCCGCTCCATTCGGCTGAGAGTAGAGACACCTCACCTCTTGAGCTTGTCCATTTCGATCTTTGTGAGATGAATGGTATTCTAACTAAAGGTGGAAAAAGATATTTCTTAACCCTCATAGATGATTCGACTAAGTTCAGTTACATTTACTTACTTAGATCAAAAGATGAAGCACTAGAACACTTTGAAATTTATAAAGCCGAAGTGGAAAACCAACTAGAAAGAACAATTAAACGACTACGATCGGACCGAGGAGGAGAGTATGTCTCCAAGGAATTTTCCCAGTTCTGTGAAGAAAGTGGAATAATTCATGAAATTACTCCACTATATTCACCCCAATCAAATGGAGTTGCCGGACGTAAGAACCGAACGATTTGTGACTTGGTGAACGCCATGTTACAAAGTTCGTATGTTGGACTCATGGTGGGGTGAAGTTCTCACAGCCTAATTATGTCCTCGAATAGGGTTCACCTCGCAATCATGAGGAGACACCTTATGAAGGATGGAAGGAGAAACCGAATTTGTCCTATCTTCGTGACATGGGGATGCCTTTGCTAAGGTTAATGTTCCATTACCAAGAAAAGGAAACTTGGTCCAAGACCGTTGATTGTGTATTTCTAGGTTATGCTCACAATAGCACGGCTTATAGATTTCTAGTGGTCAAATCCGAGGTTAGTGACATTTCTACAAATGTCTTAATGGAATCTCGTGATGCGACATTCTTTGAAAATGTATTTCCTATGAGGACAAAAGAAGTCATTGTTCCTTCGAGTTCGATTAAACACTCTATTCCTCCTAGTATGGATGACATCGCTCCTGATATGGAGTTGAGGAGGAGTAAGAGGCAAATGATTGAAAAATCCTTAGGCGATGACTTTGTCACCTACCTCGTGGACGATGAACCACGAAACCTTTCAAAGGCATACACATCTCCAGATGCGAATATCGAAGGAGGCAATTCAGAGTGAGATGGATTCCATCATCGCTAATCTTAACATGGGAGATCACCGATCTTCAGCTTGGTTGCAAGCCGTGGGTTGCAAGTGGATTTTCAAGAGGAAGAGGAGACCTGATGGTACTATTGAGAAGTATAAGGCTCGCTTAGTCGCTAAGGGTTTCACTCAAAAAGAGAGAGAAGATTATTTTGATACCTACTCCCCTGTGGCTCGCTTACTCACAATCCGCGTGCTTTTAGCAATAGCTGCTGCATGTAAACTCCATGTCCATCAAATGGACGTAAAGACCGCTTTCCTAAACGGAAAGTTGGATGAGGAGGTTTACATGACTCAGCCAGATGGATTTGTGGTTAACGGTCATGAAAATAAAGTGTGTCGATTGATTAAATCTTTGTATGGTCTCAAACAGGCCCCCAAGCAATGGCATGAGAAGTTCGATAACCATTGACATCTGTCGGATTCTGTGTCAACGAAGCCGACAAATGTGTGTATTATCGGTTTAGAGGGGGCAGAGGTGTTATTCTATGTCTATACGTGGATGACATATTGATGTTTGAGACTGACTTGGATGTAATCAATGAGACAAAGAGATTCCTTTTCAAAAATTTTGATATGAAGGACTTGGGTGAAGCTGATGTGATTTTGAGCATCAAACTTCTAAAGGGTGAGGATGGGATTACATTATCACAATCCCATTACGTGGATAAAATCCTGAACCGTTTTGGTTTAAAGGATTGTAAGCTCGTGGCTACACCCTATGACCCAAATGTCAATTGTGCAAGAACACCGGACTTGGAAAAGACCACTAAGATATTCTCAAATAATTGGATCCCTAATGTATTTGACTAGTGCTACAAGACCTAACATCTCATATGTTGTAAGCAGATTGAGTCGATACACAACCAATCCAGGAGATGATCATTGGATAGCACTCGAAAGGGTACTTAGGTATCTAAAGGAACCATGAATCTTGGGATACATTACTCTGGCCATCCGGCTGTCTTAGAAGGATTCAGTGATGCCAACTGAATCAGTGACTCGGATGAGATGAAATCCACAAGTGGATATGCATTCACTTTGGGTGGTGGGGCTGTGTCATGGAAGTCTTCCAAACAGACTATCATTACACGCTCTACTATGGAGGTTGAATTAGTAGCGCTCAATTCAGCGGTAGTAGAGGCGAATGGCTCAAAGAGCTCATTTCGACCTTCTTGTGCCGGATAAGCCGATACCCAAGAGTCCTAGTCTACTGCGATAACCAGATTGTAATAGTCAAGGTTAAGAGTAGAAAGGACAATATGAAGTCCTCGAGGCATATAAAGAGAAGATTTAAGTCAACTCTGCGATGCGAGTGAGACGGGTGTTGTTTCTGTAGAATACATCCAATCTGAAAGGAACTTGGCAGATCCTTTCACAAAAGGACTGTCTAAAGGACCTATTCAAGTAGCAACAAGGGGAATGGGACTCATACCCTGTTAGAGGTTTCCAAAAGTGGCAACCCATCCTGTAAGACCGGCGATCCCGTGAAACAGGCTCTGGGACAACTAAGCTGTGTGGGAATCAGAAGCACAATTTCATAGAGTCCTTAGTCATTGTGTTTTCTCTCAGATGGTAGGTTGAGCTAAAAACTCCCAATGAATTCAGTGCCTTATGGCCGGGAATTGTCCTACAGAATGTCCCAAAGAATTCACCTATGTGAGCTGACCGTGAGGTCGCGGTCCGGGAGAGTTCAAAGGGTATACTCTCTAGTGTGCTCATGAACAGATACCAAGGACATGACCGTAAAGTCCTGCCCCAAAAGAGGTGTAGCTCTGTTGCCTAGTACTGTGTGTTACTAGAATGAAAGCTCTCCTATCAAGACTTTGGATCAAGGCCGAGTCCTCCTTTGTCTGTGCAGAGTCGTAGTTCTTCTAACTAAGCATTGGTTCAAACCTTGTTGGTACCTTGCTGAATAACATTATATAAAACAAGGCATTACCGAATCTTTGGATTTGCCAAAATTTGAAGCAATGGTGGGGATTGTTGGTAAATTTGACTTCCTTCAAATTTCGGGCGGTTGCCTTGCCAGAGGCTTGACTAACCCAACTGCCCAAATGTGAGGGAGTCAAGGGCAGCTTGTTGTTTCCTCATCTTGACCGAGCAGATGAGAAGGGCATTTGGGGTTTGTGCAGGAGGAGGCGGTGGCTTTTTCCGCATGGCTTGGATCTCGACTGCGTCGGCGCCAACCGTCGCCCGGCTGTTGTTCTCAAGGGTAAGCTGCCTGGCATTAGGCGCCAAGGTTTCTCATCTCCTCCTCGTGACCCTATATATTATGCTCAGGGCTCTCTCAGAAGATCATTCCAAAATCCTCCTCCCTAATCCAAGTCACTACCGATAGTAGTTCAGAGCGTGTTCTTTAATCATCGGCTTTCTAACTCAATCTGAGGTTGATTCAACCTGTGGATGACCACGTTAGTGTGTAACCCTAGTTGAATCAACTCTCGATCTTGCGGTCTAGGGTTTGCCTTGTGATTAAGAGGTTTACACCAGGCTAGAACATTTGATTGGACAACAGTGGTGTTGTCTGCTTGATCCGACTGTTTGTGATTTTCTTGATTGTTCTATTGTCGGAGACCGACTGTGTGGTCTGTTGTCTTGTGTTCGGCACTTCCTCTCTTTGGCCGAGAGGTGATTTGGGGGCTCTGTGCATCGCCTGCTACATCTCGAGTTCTCTGGTGGATTGCCTCACCTTGGGAATTTTTGGCTTTGTATCTCCGAAATCAGCGCCGACGATTTATCATGCATTGCAGTGGCGTGTTGTTTTTCGGGACAGTTTTCGACGTGCCTAGCCTAACAGACCGACTTGGACAGTTGGTGCTTTGTAAGTCTTTCACTTTCTCTGTGATAGACCTTCTGTCAGTAGCTTGCAAAGGGGCCAGTCTACAAGACTTGG
This sequence comes from Guadua angustifolia, assembly GCA_036346375.1. NCBI lineage: Eukaryota > Viridiplantae > Streptophyta > Magnoliopsida > Poales > Poaceae > Guadua > Guadua angustifolia. Next base: position 35,321,939 of record CM070506.1, on the reverse strand, counting down.
TGACCTTGCAAGAGTGGGATTATTGTTCAATGAAGATTGGGTTTAGCGAGACCATTTGTGACAACAACACTCTTTAACTGATATTTACTTGAGTAGTTAATTTGTTAAATTATCAATTCTAATATATGTGTGCCGTGTGAATCTTGTTCTGGTATGCTTTAAATCTTGCTGCTTTAAGTTCTGGAATCACCTTATTGCTATCAGTATTCACTAATTTCGCTATCTGTTGAATCTGAATTAAATTGTTATTTCTGTTTAATTCACTTATCTGTTAGCAATCTTGTTTCCATTATCCTGTCAGCGCTTACTTGCATACCTGATTCATTAGACATATATTAGCATTCAGTTCTCAATTAATTACTCTCTTGTCTGTTAAAGTGTTGAAATATTGGTTGTCACAAATTGGTCAATGATCTTTGTCCCTTGTGACGAGGACGGTCTTTAAGGCAACCCGTTATCCAAGAACAATACAAAATTTACAACTTGAGCACTATGCTAGTTGTGATGTCCCTTTTACTTGTCATTGTTAGGCAGATCTACAAATACTTGTTCATGAGCTTGTATACTTTGACATTAGATCATGTCTTTGTGCAGTATTTATGCTTAAATGACATTGTTTTCTCATGGCTATTTACTTTGCTTGGAATGATTGTCATGATAAAATTGCTAATACTGCAATATTTACAATAGGTCCTCCCTCCCATCCCCATCTCCATCTCCTGCTGGTTCTTCCTTTTTGGAGAGAGAGAGAGAGAGCAAGAGTTAGAGAAGGTAGCAGAGGAGGGAGGAGCTAATGTGAGCAAGACGAGAGAAAAGAACAGGGGAAACAGTAGAAGAAAGAAGAAGATGGCTTGACATGCATAGAGTTCCTGTGTAATGCAACTTAAGCATTCATCGGTTTTAAGTGCTATCCGATTGTAGCAACAAACGGTTCAGATCATAGCACAGTGCTCAGCTACAGTAAATTACTGCAGTGCAAGCTGCACCATAATTCGTCTTACAATACTTTCAAGGGTCTAGACCATTTTTTTATCCAATAGTCCTTACTATGACCGCTAAAGTTACAATTGTAGTAATGACTACGTCGAATCTTTGTTGTTGTAACATGTGGGTCCATGGTTAGCTTGTTAGGCTTGGCTAGGGGCAAGTTGGTCTTTTCGTGTACTTAAACGGCAAGCAAAGAACGGTAGGGTAACGCTGATGTAATGGAAGAGACCACTTTCACAAACTGATGACAATGGCATACAAAGCAACAGGCACATATTCGAAAGAGGAATTCGAGCGCTTGTTAGCAGTAAATAAGGAATTTAGTCTTTTATTTTAGTAATTGAAGGATAGATTTTGGCTGTACGTTATCTATCTCTTCCAGAACGTTGCTTGGGAGTTGGGACCCTCTGTGTTTAGCAGATCTGTTCATGTATTCTAGAACTGTTTCCTTATTTACTGAAAGGAAATTTCTAGCTTCTTTTCTTGAAAGAGGTTAAAAACCAAATCCAAACAAGCCACTTTTTAGCCGCAAACAAATATCATAACCACCGATTCTTGGTACGCTTTTGTCTTCCTTTTGCATCTTTATGCTTTATAATATTGTGATTCTAAGCAAATAATCGAGCTAAAGAATGGTCCAGCCACATCATAATTTTACGACGTACAACCGCTGTTCTAAGCAGTCAATCGAGCTACAAGAGGTGCTACAGCGAGGTGTTTTCAAACAATATTCTCAAAAAATTTGTACCGTCACCTTTTGATCCAACAATCTACATGTAATGGCTTAAGTTACAGATCCAAATGGACTACATCGGATCTCAATACCTACTCAAGCCGGGACAATGGAGGAGCAAGTTGGTGAGCTTTGGCTTTTTTTGGAGTTGGTAGTACTAGCACTTATTTGGATTTTTTTAAAATAATATATAAAAAATAAAAATTACAAAAATAATAAGCCAAAAATAAAAATTACAAAAGTAGGCTACTATCACTTTTTGGAATAGCGACAAAGTTCAATCGCTATTCAGAATGGCGATTTAATGATGTGGATGCCACGCAGGATTTCTATCGCTATTTTAAAATGTGACAGAGTTCTATTGTCATTTCAATTCGCGACATAACTCTGTTGTCACTTGAAATAATGACAGAACTCTTTTGCTTTTTAAAATAGTGACAAAAATATGTCACCAATCGATATGGCGACATTGAGGGAAGCAGGTATGTTCAATTTTTTTAAATAAGACACGACAAATAAAAAATTACAAAAACAATAAGCTAAAAAAAATTACAGAAGTAGGCCACTATCATCGTTTTGACTGGCAACGTGTTCATTTTTTCGAACTGAACAAAGGGCAGCACGGCATAGGTTTTAAACGATAAAAAAAATAGGAACAGTGATGATTACTATTGGTTGAAACAGAATGAAGGTAGGGAGTATATGACTCATACGGAAAAAAATCATAGCAAGATGTAGAAAACGATTAGAGGAAATGTGCATACAAATATTAGGGTACATATTGGTGTGGGCATTTGGTTAATTTGGTTTAAAAATATTTCAATTTTTAAGAACTGTAAACCAAACCGAACCGAACAAATTTAAAAACCGAACTGAATTAACGAGAATAATTTGTTTCAATTAATTCAGTTTTTTGGTCAACCGGATTATCAGAGCGACAACACCCATGATGTCGAGTCTCTAGAGAGTTACAGATCGAAATTCGATGATGAATTGTGGATCCCTTTGAAGGAAGATGGAGACAAAGACTAGAGGCGTGGATCCCTTCGAAGGAGGACAAAGATGAAAACTCCATGGGGTTGACGATGCCAAGCTTGAGGCCCCTGTTCTAGATCCTGAGGATGCTGGCGACGCTGGACATGAGGATCATTGAGAATGTGCAGGCGAGAGCCTTCACAGTGTTCGGGCCCTTGTCCGTCTTCATCTGGTCCATGTCACGCATCACTAGGTCCCATAGCGGCCCAACCTTCACCATGAGCAGCAGCGCCACCGCTCATGGTGAAGGTTATATTTCTCTACGGTTATATTTAAGAAACAGTAGCTGAATCATGGTATCTATGATTGTATTTCTTTCTACCAATCAATCATTCCACAATTCTGCCTCAACAGCACACGAGAAAGCTGGGATTTTTCAATGAAACAACCAACACTACTTTTCTTCAACATCAAAGTTAGAAACTGGTGCAAGAATGGAGGTTGCTTCACAAAACCTCCACCAAATAGGGGGGAGCGTGCAACCAGAGAGAGAAGTTGGGGGTAGGGCTGAAATTTGGCTCACGGCTCGCAGCTCAGCTCGGTCTCGGCCAGGCTCGGCTCGGCTCGGTTAGGCTCGCGGCTCGGAGCGAGCCTGAGCCGAGCCTATTTTTGTGGCTCGGTTTTCAGTGAGCCGGCTTGGCTCGGCCATGAACCTGCTGGCTCGGCCCAATTAGCCCATATGAGCAAAACTCTGTTTATACCTTCAATTTTGAATTCTTGAACCCTTGATGATGCAATGTCAGTGTTTCTATTTACTAATTGTTCTATTGAACCTCTAGGTTTACTAATTCTGAATGCAATGTCAGTGTTTACTAATTCTGAATGCAATTTCTTGAACTCTTGATAATGAATGCAAATGCAATTATGTTTTTTTGTTAGTAATATCTTGATTTTATTACTTGAAAGCTATGTTGTTTGGTCATTTCTGAAGTTTTATATTAAAAAATTGAAAAAAAACTCCTATTGGTCTGGCTCAGCGAGCCGACGAGCCGTCTCACGAGCCGACCTCGAGCCGAGCCGAGCCGACTTTTTGAGCTCGCCTTAGGGCCGAGCCGAGCCTGGCTCGGCTCACCACTTGACTGAGCCACGCCGAGCCGAGCCGAGCCGGGCCGGGCTCGGCTCATCTCGTTTCCAGCCCTAGTTGGGGGAAGGAAGGGAGTCCGCACTACGAAACCCTGGAGGCCACATGAATGAAGAGGTCACCGGGGACAGGACGCGAGTGGAGGCCGAGGTCGCCAATTTCACTGGAGGACACGGCCGAATCTAGAAGTCTCGCCGGAGGACACGATCGGATCTAGCGATCAGCGAGGTGGGCTAGTGCCGTCGGGTAGGCGTCCTCCAGCTTCTTGAGTAGGCGCTCCTCCAGCTCGTCCTCCGTGGTTCAGCCCCACGGCACTGTGTCCTCGAAGGCCACTGTGCCTGCCACGCCAGCCGTGGGCGGATCGAGATCGAAGGCGGTTGTAGCCACCACCCCATCCTGGCGATGCGGCCTTGCTAGCGGCCCGTGCCCTATGGTCGCGTGGGTGGCCCGCCATGGGAGGGCAGATGACATGGTGTTGGTGTCTCCACCTCCGGGTGAGTGTGTGGGTCAGTGGGAAATTTGGGGATGGTGTCGGTGGCCGGTGGGATGATGAAGTAGGGAACCACTAGGATCGGGATACAGAATACTCTGCATGAGTGTGTGGGGAAATTGGTGTTTGATCAAATTAGTTTCCAAACTTACAAAACCAAGTCGTAAGCCAAAATAAAAATCAAACCGCAAACCAAACATAAAAAAAACCAAAACAATTGGTTAATTTAGTTTGTTTTTTAATTTCGGTTTAAAAGTTCCCACACCCCTAGATATGTAGCATGATATTGAAATATTAGGGTGGTACATAGCATGGCACAACTTGACATACAAAATGACGAAAGAGACAGGACGCGAGGCCATGTACGAACTATGAAAGGAAACTACAACTAAGCTACATATCAGCCTTTGTAAATGAAAAAGTCATGCTTGGAGTAGACCCTATATAAAAAGATCCATCAGTGCCTTTTCCTTTGATTGCGTGAGGTGTAGTGCCTTAGCTTTCTTCTATTTACTTCCGTAGACATCCACCCAATAGCAGTCTTCAGACGCGATCTTAGGCTTCTCCCACGCTCGTGAGCTCATCGGCTATCTCCTTCATCTTCTTCCGATGTGCCTGAAGATCCTCCTGTACCATCGAGAAGTGTGCATTGTCAAGGTAGTAGCGTGGTGGCTTTGGTTTGTCTTTCTCAGTCTGAGGCTCACGCTTCCAACTTGTATCTCTCAGGCGCTATAGGGTAGTTCAAGAAGTGATCCTTTTCATAGAACGCACTGTCATACTTGTCTGACCCATCGATCCACTATAAAAGTAGCATCTTAAGTGTTCCTGAGATTATGTGCGGATAAAGTTAGAGCTCGGGAAAAGACAACATGCATTACAAAATGTAATTGCTTGTCGTTAATTTACAAGGGTCTCGCTATACCTTAAAAAGTGCGGCCGAGTGTTCACATGCTCGATCGCTTGATCCATGTTGACGACCATGATTGCGGCTTGGCTTAAGAAACTCTAGGACATAGGTGCATCCTTGTAAGGCCGAGGAAACTCTAGGGACATAGGTGCATCCTTGTAAGATCAATCAGAATAGGATGCCACCTTCTTAAGATACCTCCTATAGCCCAAATTCCATAGAAAAATAAACATAAGATCAAACCTAGTGTTATCTTTTTCTTTGAGAAGACCTAGTGTTATCTTTTTCTTTGAGAAGTCCAATGTATGTTCTCTCTCCACTTTCACTTTGATCCACTAACATATAATCTAAAAATTTCTTATTTTTCATATGAGGTATCCAAATAGCTATTTTGAGCAATTTCTATTGTTTCATAATATTTTTCGTGGAATTTAACCAATCATGATAGTCTAATTCTACTTTTTTTTTATATATATAATTTTTATGCGCTCCAAAAAGGCCCCAGAGCTCATAAGCACTCCCAAACAGGAAAAATGTACTTCATTAAGAAATAGAAGGGCTAAATTAATGGTCTTGCATAGAAATATAAGGCATACATGTAGATTTAATGCATTTTCCTGCTATACTTTTATTTATTCTCTCTCAATCATATGCATTTATTAATTAGCACTCACATAATGTATTATCTCCCATCTTATAAGACAATTAAATGGAGTATGTAAATCATTTTAACCAGAGTGAGTACTACTTTTTAGTACGGGGCCACTGGAACTATGGCCCTGCTTTGTTTTAGCTTTTGATTATGGATTTGACCCCAAAAGCAAAATCAAACAAAACCGATTCTAGAATCCGATTCTCACAATCCAAATCACTTCATATACACTAGAATCCACAATCCACTTTATATGTGAGATTCTAGCTTTTGGAGAATCTTTTTACAACCACAAGTAATCGCCTTTTAGAGAATCCAAAGCTGAAACAAACAGGCCCTATGTCTGTTCTTGTACAGGAGTACAGGACGCCATGCATGGCTATGATAATTTGTTGAGGACTAGTACTTGGACCAGCGTTTCACTCTGAGTTTCGGACTTGGGAGTACTGTAGTATCCTGGTCTAAACGGAACGGTTAGCGAAGGCATCAGTACAAGATGCTGGCTTGGGGCCGGGGGTTGGAGCAGCAGCAGGCATGCTCCAGATAAAGAAATCCACGGGGAAGGCATGCCAATAATCAGCTGCTTTTGCAGCCTCGGCGCCGGCGCCGATCGGAGCTAGCGCAAATTGCGTGGTATTGTCGAGGTTTCAAATCTCGTTTTCCTCGACATTTTCAAGATAGCCAGATATCGAAATTTTAGTAAGATCTTAAAATTTTAGATAAATTTTGGACGAAATGCAAAACCAAAATTTCAAATCCAGTTTTTTCCCACCGGGAAATCCGATACTTCGGCCGGTTTTGCTGAGATCTTGCGGAAAAAATAGATTACTTTAGCATTTCAAATTATTTTGAATTTTTTGGTCCAGCCGGCATTCCTACAAACCGCCCAGGTCCATAAACCAAGATCTTAGTGAGATCTCTCACAAAATTTTGCTGAGATTTCTATCCTTTGGTACTGTCAAACCACTGCAGGCCTACCAATGTTGCTAATTCCTAGAATATTGGACTACTAGCGGGGTACGCGATCGTGCGAGTGAGCCCTTGATCCTCTATGGTAGGTCTAGGTGCATCTCAAATAGAACACTATTTCTTTGGCTTAAAAAAGGGAATACTATTTACTTGTTGATCGATGAATGGTAGAACAGTCCATGCCAACTTAGGCCCTAATTGGGACTGTGGCTGGACTAAAAAATTATTTTTGGCTTGCTGTACTGTAAAGTAGCTTTAGCTTTTCTTGAGAGGTCGTTTGGCAAACTAGTAACTTTTTTGCCTTTGGGCTGGATTGACACCTGTCCCGAGCTGCTATAGCTGTAGGTGCGATGGGGAGGAGGCGGGCTGACCGAGCAGCAAGGAGGAGACCAGGAAGTGGGAGGCGGGCGACTGGGCAGCGAAGGAGACTGGGAGGCGGGCGATCGGGCGGTGGGGAGGAGACCGGGTTGTAGGGAGGCGATAGGGCAACCGGGAGGTGGGGCAAGACCGAGCGGCAAAGCCATGTGGAAGCCCCCCAAAGCACCTCTCCTCTGGCTACAGCTTTTGTCTTTGCTTTTGGGGGAGCTTGTACCACTACAAAAAGGCTTATATTAGATGCCTCATCACAGAAGGTTTTAAAAATCCATCTGTATTATATAATTATAGACGGTTTTTGTAAAACCATCTATGATAATTGAATATCACAGACAATTTTTGTAAAAAAACTGTCAATGATGTGAATGGGAGTCATCACAGAAGGTTTTTAAATAGAATCATCTATGATATTAGATTATCACAGACAATTTTTTAATAGAACTATTTGTGGTAAGGCTTCTTAAGTATATATATCGTTCTAGGTTTTGTGCCCGTTGCACTCATTAGCCAAACAAAATTGAAAACCATTCGCCTCCTTCCTCACCTATTTTGTCGCACCTCAGTGTCCTCCCCTACGATGACCTCTTTATCGGCATCCTCCCTCGTAGCATCCTCCCGTTGGCCGTTCGCCTCCTTCCTAGCTCGTTCGGCCACACCCCTCGGTGTCCTCCCCCACAGCGACCTCCCCGTTGGGGTCCTCCCCCTCGGCATCGCCCCCACAGCGACCTCTGCCCCAACCACCCATTGGTCTCCCACTGATTCATTGAGTTAAGGTATAACTCTTGGTTGTTTTGGGTGTTTGAGTTCCTGTGTTAGGGTTATGATCGAATCTTTTCTTGTGTCATGGCTTTGATCGAGTCATTACCTGAGATGGTGCTATGATTTAGATTGGTTAGAGTAAACTTTGATTGTAGGTGTCTCTAGACTCGAGTAGTGCTAACTGTGTTTTTAGGGCAGCGTTTTATGGCACTTTTGATCAGTGTTAGAGGGGCCGGATGTTATGAAAATTGTAAATTATTGTCTTAAGTTTCATTAGAGATCAAGAACACGAAATTTAGTTAAGCGGTTTAAAAGATTAGGCCATTTGAAACCCTACTGTCCAGAATATGTTTCTTTTGGATGCAACAATGGTAAATTGCATGTTTGGGATTTTATGTAGTGATTAAAAAATGTAGATAACTAGAAAATTATAGACATTCTTGTGTAGTTTTTATATAGTATATGAGTTCCTATGTTTGGGATTTTGAGATAAAAATTATGGTATTCCGATTATAGGACAACAATGGGTTAGTTGGTTGTCGAGAAGGATAGTGTAACTCGGGGTTTGGTGCGTAATTACAATGTTGTTTCATTTATCGTATGTACTGTTGTCTTCTCCTTTTTCTCGTACAACCCATGGGTATGCCACTTAAGAGGTCCAACTCTTTTTATTACATATCATTACTTAATTACATATTGTATAAAGTAATCCCAAAGGCAAGTAAAGCTTAGACCATATACCACGCCTTGTTGATATGATATTTTCCTGTTATATGGCACATATATCCTTGTTGTCGCTACATCGTGTAACATTCCAATTTTTGCAATTTCCCAAATTTGAAATTTAAAATCCGAACTCGTGAAAATTTTCTCAAATTTAATCTAGCTTCAATTGAATTTTTAAAAGTCAAAAGGGTTTAATTTGAATAAAGAATAACTCAAATTAATTATTTCTTATTTTATTTGGGTTCCTTGTGATTTATTTGATTTTTCTGTATTTTTGGAGATTTTTCCAAATTTATTCGCTATTTATTTGATTTATTTGAAGATTATCCGATTTTATGGATTTTTCTTAATTCATAAATTTTTTCTTCTATTTGGGCCGCTCCATCTGTACATCTTCTCGCCCAAACTTCCAAAACCCTAGCCTTGATCGCACTGCCGATTTCAGCTTTTAATCTGGCCGGATTACGCTACGCCACTCATACCAAAACACAAACCCTAAACCGGTTTTTCCCAAGGTCCGATTCGATCTCACGGATCCTGCGGCGCCCACGCTATCTCGAATCCCGCCACGTCAGAAGTCTTCGCCACAGCAGATCAACCTCACTTTCAAAGGCCATTTCGCAACCCTAGACTATTTAAGGCCGCTCCGACTTCCGTACACAATCTCCTCTCCGCCGCCTTCTTTTCCCTTCTCCTACCGAGACGACTCGATAGCCGGCGACTACCAAGTTCGCGTCGGGCTTGAAGTCTTCCGCACGATTCCTCTTTCCCGTGAGTCTCCGCCAGATTCCTTGGTACCGTTGAGTCCATCTCGCCACCGCCTTCTAGATTCGCTAACTCTTCGCCTCGATCCCGCACTCTTTCGGTGATTGGCGCCTCGCCTTCTTCGCTCCGGCGGATGAACGCTGCCGCACTGCCGCCAGAGTTTCTCACCACCATAGCCGTCTCGACGATCTTCAACGGCCGGATCCGCTTCACGCTTTCCTTCAAGAAGTCTTCGCCGCCTTTAACACCGCCAGATGCCTCGTCACGCCACGCGGTCGCCACCACGCGCCATCTCACCACCCCGACGCTACTTACTTACGTGTTAGCCATGTTCCGCGCTTAAGTCACGCCACATCGCCTCAAGACAAGACACTTGTTTCCGCCACATGGCGCCGTGTCAAGACCAACGGCCGTAGGTTCGCTATGTACACGCCTGGTGCCATGTCGTGCCACGCCGCCTCGATGCTTGTGTGTCACCACATCCCAACCATCTCAGCCCGCCACGCCGCAGTTGCACCGAGTCGGCCTCCATTACGCCACGTATAGACACGCTGCCATGCGCGTCGCCACATCACCAAAATCCAAACCCAGCCATGTCGGCCGCCAGATCATCGCCATGTGGATGCCACGCCGCGCCACGTGTCGTGCTAACATCGCCCGCGGTTCCGCCACGTGTTGCCATGTGCCGCCACCTCACCGCCACGCCCTCACCACGAGGCCCTAGCCGCTAGCGTGTCCGCCACGCACGCCACATCGCGCTAACTCACCACTGCCACACCATGAATAGTGTCATCGCCATAAGGGCCCCACGGCCGGTCACATGACCATTAATCCGATTTTTCCCGAATATCCGAAAATTCCAGCGAATCGCGTAGCGACACGTGTCAATCCATTTTTCCTGATTTTTCTTCCATTTAAAACTTCGGAAGGCCCGTTCTCCTCCGTTCGAACTCCGAATTGAACGATTCAAATTTCTAAATTCATCTAAAATCAAGATCTATCTGTGGGTGTTATTTTTATGAATTTTTGAATTTTATTTATTTCTGTGTATTCATGGTTTTGTCTCGATTTATGTGTTTCAAGGTAGACGACGTGTGCGGTTGAGCGAGAGGAACATTCAAATGGGGCTACAGCAGCGGAGAGGGTGAAGGCAAGTCTCCTTGACCATATTGAACCCAAGTTTATGAAATGCTATTTTATTTTTAAATTAGTGCATGCTATTTGATTTACGATTGTATTTTAATGTCATTTCAAATGCTTAGATAAATGCCAAATTGTTATACCACATTGAAATTCATGTTGCCAACCATTGACACCCTAGGAAAACTAATTACTGTAATTAATGGTAAACATTTTATTATGGGAACTAGAGAAAATGCTTAGCCATGCTTAATCACGCTTGTACTTACCATTATGGAAATGATTTCATTCTTGATTCAAAAGGAATTGTGAAACTTATGGCAATTGGTGTTGCTTTGATTAATTTGAAATTAAAAGTGAAAAATGATTTAGACCGGGCGGATTGGTTGAATGGCTAAAAGTGGATGCACAAAATTTTTGGAATGTGATTGTCCGCCCTAGTCAATTAAGGACCGATCGTAGGACACCATGGGCCATACTATACAAGACAACCACATGTCTATATGGGTGCGACTGCCAAGTAATTTGCATGTATCGTTATTTGACTTCGCCAGTTGGTCAGGCGGGTTTGTCGGGACGACACTTGCAAGGCGCAAGAGGGGCTTCGGATCAATGAGGTAGCCCTACCAATGTGGAACCTTAGCGGGTGAAGTCGGAAGTGTATATGCATTGTAAAGGCCTTGTCATGATCTCCTTGCCGACACACCAAAGGAAGTGTGTTATCGGCCCGCAAAACGGGATGATCATGTCGTGGGTAAAGTGTACCACTCCGCAGAGTCTTAAAACTACTTGAGTAGCCGTGTTTACGGATAAGGGCAAGCGTGGAACGCTTTCACATAGTAGATTTTCGATTTTTGGTTTGAAATGAAAATGTGAGTTGGGAATCATGAGCTGCTAGAGCTCCTGAAGTTTAGATTACGGTTAGAGCCAACCGTAGTTGGAACCCGAAAATTGTTATACTTCAAAGTTATTTAATTATGTTATTTACATTTTGGTAAATGCCGCTTAAGAAATTATTACTTGTATTTCCTTTAAATTTCGCTTTATGCAAATGAGCCATATTATGCCTTCCTTTGTTTAAGCCTTGCATTTAGTTAAATTGCATTATGTTTCAAGACTTTATGTAGTATGTTGCATACTCACCCTCGCTTTTATTATGGGGCGCTTATTCCATAAAGCGGATGATGGGAGAAGGGTGAACAAAGAGCCCGTGGATCGAATCGCTCGACATTTGTGCCGAGACTTTGAGGAGGAGGACGACTCGATCTTCTAGGGAGCGCACCTTACTGGGTTTCGTGGGCTAACCGATTGGCTCTTTTTGTTCTCGCATTTTTTTTGCTACATTTTTACACTTCAAACCGTAAGGCTTCATACTTGTAATAATGTGATGATGTTGTTACACTCTTTTGCTTAATATCGTTATGAACTTTATGATATGTCCGTGTTATCATCATCTGATGTCAGTGTGCGCTTAGTCGCTCTCGACTAGCGGTTGAAACACAGGAGGGTTCGGATTTGGTAATCCGGGTCCCCACACATCGGGGGAGATCATGTCTGGGTTGGGTTAACGACCGAGCTATGAGTAGTTTTCAGGCCAATGACACGTACAACCACTAATGCTGATATGGGACGACCTTAACCTATTAGGTTACTTAGATTTGGCTTTGCACATTGGAAGACTGGAGTAGCACGGGCATTCCGGGTAGGTTTGCTCATAGCGGTTTCTACATACCAATGCAATGGTGTACGCGTTGATATGGACAGGAATAGTTGTTGCAGGAATGGACTGTCTGGGTTACTGTATGAATGATAGGGATGGACAATCATATTTTGGGTGTGTGTTTATGCTGCCATAGGAAGGGTTTGACATCACCGGGCTAATGCAAAGTTAGGTCTATATAATGTAACGGTTATATTATGATCTCTCTACGGTACACTAAAGGAAGTACGCATGTGCTAATAGCTTGCACAAATAGTTGATCATTTCTTGTGGGTACAGCTGTACACCTTTGCAAAATTTAAATCTTTTTGAAAAGCCGCCTCCGTGGTCATGGGTACTTGGTAAAGTCATCATATAGTTAGATGTTTAGTATTTTTCAAAATGGATGACTTAGAAACATGTGTTGGAAAGCTTACCATTTAGATGATTCAATACTATGCCATGTGTTGGCAAGGATTGCTTCAGTTGTTATGCCATGTGTTGGCAAAGAATGGTTTTACACCATGCGTTGGCAAGGAATAGTTCGAATTGTTGTTCATGTCATGGAGGACTATGAGTTCCTATATTTATGCTTACATATTGTTATTTTTATATACCTGTTGACTTGATTTTACAAATTCAGTTTTTGTAAGTTACTACTTGATTTATATGTTCAATTTTGCTTTATGCAAATTAACCATAGTGGCCTCCTTTGACATGGCCTGCATTATTGCATTTTTGCGATACACCTTAAGTCTTGCTGAGTACAAAAGTACTCAGCCTTGCAATTTGTTGGTTTAGATGGAAAAGAAAGCGAGGCCCAGAAGCTACATACTTCGCCGCAGGATACGAGAATTTCGATGATGCGATCTTCTAGGGTTTATACCTTGTAAGTTGCCTGAGGTTTGGATGGGCATATTACAAGACTTTTGCTTCTTTCCGCTACAATATATTTCGTCTTATAAGATTTTATTATCTAAATAGCTTCTGCTAATATATGTAATATATTGTGTATGGATGTGTTACCATGTTGAGAATGTGCGTACTAGCTACAGATCATGGAAATAGTATTGTATGCACATAGATCATTCTTCTTGGTATTTCGTACCAAAAAGAAGGGTCATTACAGCTAGGCTAGAACGTGGGTGGGTGGCACGCTCACCTAGAGCATGAACCAACCGAGCAAACGCTCGACCTCTTCTCTATAGAATTGATCCAACCTATAATTTGGATCACTCGGATCATCCGACTCTCATTGAAACTTCAACAGATGTCCTCTAACAAATTGATCTGACCCATGCTCTGGGTCACTCAGATCATCCAACTTTCTGTTGAAATCACACATACTCCCTGCTGAATTGATATGAATATACCAATGTCAAGCACTAACTATATTAAAAACCATGAAACACAGTTGTAACATCCCAAAAATTTTAAATAAGAAAAATAAAAATATAAAAATTATAAAATTAAATTGAATTAAAATGAAGAGAATGAATTTAAAAAATATTATCTTCTATTTCAACATCTTGAAATCCAACCTTAATCAAAGGGTGAGCTGCAAAATAAAACTTCAAACAAAATGCAAAAATAAATTGAAAAAATAAGTTCACCTTGAAATTTCATCAAATATGAAATTCTTCTTGATTTTTTTATTCTTAAGAGCTCTTTTATTATCTTGATTTCATCTTCTCTTTAAAGCAAAACTTAACAAACAATGAGAAATTAAATTTTAACATTCATTTATATTTATTGATGCTTTTTTTAATTCTCCAAATTTTATTGACTTTTCCTAGATTTTCTTGATTTTGCTACAATGGAGAAATCCTTCCAATATAAACTCAAATAATGGATAGAGAAAAGAGTAAAATTATTATAACAATAAAATAAAAATTTTATTTAAGCCTAGTAAACCTCCCTTAACTAATTTATAAATGTTAAAATGTCATATCAAGCAATTATGCATAAAATGAAAGCCAATTAATGTTTCTTGACTAGTAATAGTTAATTTGTCAGATTTAATTAAAAATAATCCAACCTTATCTCAAACTGAAAATTTAATATAATCTTATAGATAGATAAGTACATATAAATTAAAAATATAAAAAATTAATAAATTAGTTTGGATATTTAAAAATTCAAAAATAGAAAGATTAAAAATCTAAGAATTAGAATGTTAGAATTTTAATAAATTAAATATAAAATATATGGAGATTAAAATTTTATAAAATATTAATATAGCCATAAATAACTTTTATAAAAATTTTCAGAAATTATTGATGACATATAGACTTCCAAAAAATTTAAAACCAAAATTAGAGATCTGTGCATAGTGTATTGTCAGAATTTTTATAAATTTTACACATATTATCTCATGCTGAAAATTTGTGAGAATAATATTATTTATCTAAAGTACATTCCATAAAATTTTCATTAAATTCTAAACATGATAGCTAACTAATTCAATGAACCAATTCAGCTCAACATCATTGCCTGTGCAAGAGATAAGGCAGTTTTGCTTCAAATCGATAGAACAATATTGAAGGTCCCACTTGGTAGTGACCAATCTCCTCTCAGCCAGCCCAACATGCCAACCACTACCTTGTCTCTGGCTTGCTCTTCCTCAGCCAGTTCTTCTTCCCTACCACTGCGAACGATCAGCATGGCGCCAAATCATTTAGCTAGCATCTATCCCTGACAACCCTATATAACCGCCATTGCTTCATCTGGTCAAGGAGGTTTTATTTCAAATCAGTAAAACAACGCTGATGAACCACTTGGTAGGATCGTAGCTCTGCTCTTCTCCCCTGTGCTATCGATTGAGGCCAACTCCACCGCCAATTATCGCTGCAACAGAGGCTCGCCCAATTGCTTCCAGCCACAGCAAGCCCTTAGAGTCGCCCATGCCCTGCCACCCCCACTGCTACAATGATTTCACATGATTATCGCTGCTTCGACAAGACTCTAGCGCGGTCCCTGCTCAGTCACACATGCCCTTGCTGGCACCTTGCCTCGCCCTGGCTATAAAAGCTGTGATCATCCTAAGCTTCGCAAGCCCGCACAATCTAGAACTCACTCCACCACTGAATCTTTAGCTGGCCAAACTCTTGCCTTGCGCCATTTAGTCCGCCATAGCCACAAAACCTCCAAGACCAGGGCAAACCCATTTGAGCAATCCGATGATCAATAACTCAATTCATTGATTATAGAGCATCTCAGTGCATTCTAAATCACCTTGATACTCTCAATTTTAGCTCATCACACCCAAATCATTGTCACCACCGCCGCTTTCTTCTCCATGGCTGGCCACCGGTGGCAAGCCACCTCAGACAAGATCAGCTTTCTCCAACTGGTAAAATGGATTCCCTTTTGCTCTTTAATACTCGCCAAGGTGTTAATTAGACCCGAGAGTCCCCAGTTTTTCTTATTCTCTGACCGACCATGACCACCTCCACGGACCCTGGTGGCGTGCATCTTCCGGCCATCACCGGCGGCACTAAAGACCACCCTCAGAAGTGCCTCGATATGCTCATACTCCCTGTGCCCTCACCCTTGCCGGAAACCCATCTGAGTCAGCTGGCCAAGAAGCCCTAGATCTCCCTCGCTGCTCATCTGCATGGTGGGGACACCTTGTCAAGAGTACTAAGCAAAGAACAGTTCAAGCTCTGAAGTACATCTTCAATTCTCTGAAAGCGTATTTTCGTAATTTAGTTTATTTTCCAAACCCAAGTTGAATCAAATAGCTATAACTTTTGAGACAAAACTCCAAATTGAATGAAATAAATTTATAAAATCATCTAAAATCTTATAGTATTAAAATATACAAAAATATTTAATTTTTGAACCATAGAAGAATTATTTGAATTAAACTTTTTTAAAAACCCTATTATGGCCTTTTATGCAAAGATTGTACAATATAACTCTTAAAATAATAAAATAAATTTTATATGATTCTAAGACCTAGAGAAACTTAAATATGCAAAAACATTTAATTGTTGAACTAATTTTGAATTATTTTCTTTGCAAATTTCAAAAAACCTAATATGGCCATTACTAAAAATGCAAATATAATAGCTCATAAAATAATAAAATATTTTGTATAAGTTCATGGAATCAATAAAGACCCATTTATGTAAAAAATATTTAGAATAATACTTAGTCTACATTCTTTTTAATAAAAGGAAATGCAAATCACATAAATAAATAAATAAATAATCTATTGCGGTTAAAATCAAAATAATGCAAAACTAGTTTGAAAACACTTCTAAGATCATCCCCTACTAATGCCAGAAAAATGAGTAAGTAATCATGTTTAGTGTAGTCGCAAAAGTAAAATGAAATCTGATTCCCAATAATGTCAATTCTGTGACCATTTTAAACATTTTTGGCAACCTGTAAAACTTCACGTCTAAACATCATTATTAGGGAAATTAATCTAGAAACATACTCCATCATATGTACTACCATAATCTAGAAAAATATTCTATTTAGAACTTGCTCTGTATATAAATTCTACTACTGTAGACACCCTTCATGAATTAGTCATGTAGGAATCTAAACCACGCAAGTGTTTTCGGCGACCTATAGTATAATTCATCTGAATGAAAATCTTGGTAGGACCAGCTTAGAAACACTATTTGATATATAAACTACCATATTCTAAAAAAAATATCTTATTTACAACTTACTTTTCATATAAATCTTGCTAACCCAATACCCCTAAGTGTTAATCGTAAACTTCGCTAGTCCGATTCCATGCAACATGAACCCTACCATACCATATAAGCTATTTCAGTGACGAATATAATGTGTCGTCCAAACCCTAAAATTTATAAAATCAGTATAGAAATGCCCTCCAAAGTATAGAATACCTGATTATGAAGAAATAATCTCATTTCATCATGCTTTGCATATAAATCTTGTCAACCAAACAATTCTAAGTATTATGATTTCTGAAACCCGTAATATGAGTAAACGTACTTGGTAACAATGAAGAAATCTATAGTTTAAGATATTTGTATCATAGAACCTTCTTAAAGACTACAAAAATATAACCAGTAACCTAACTTAATAGCTCTTAACATATCAGAAACCACTTTTCATGCAACATCAATTAATGATTAAGCACTATTCATACATTACACGCAACGAAGTGCGTAATGTCTTACTTCTATTAATCCAAATAATTTTTGCATCTTGAATTTGATATTACAAATATAAGAATACATAATTTTAGATTCTTGAATTCGTAAGATAAGAATAGATAATACATAAAAGAAACGATGCATCACTCAAGCTGTTAACAATTTGAATGTGTACACTTAATTGACTAAAACACGAGTATGTGAAATCATTCAATTCAAACCTAAAACACACCTATTTTATATAGTAAGTTTTTATTTGATTTACTGTCTTTCTTCTTTTTGCCCCTATTAAAATTGGTTATTTGCTATATTTTTGGTTGAACGACGTGTAGAACTCAACATCGCTGACTTCATCGTCAACAACGCCAATTACGACTACGACTTCGTCATAAATAACAAATAAGCAAGGCAAGCACCCTTTGATTATATTGATCTTAGTATATAATTTTTCTTTTGTTTTATCAAACTGTTTCATGCATGCGCTTATTTTCTATAAATTCGTTATTTTGTCGTATTGGTAGATATACCTGATATCTCTTGGAATTTCCTTAAT
Organism: Guadua angustifolia; assembly: GCA_036346375.1. Taxonomy (NCBI): domain Eukaryota; kingdom Viridiplantae; phylum Streptophyta; class Magnoliopsida; order Poales; family Poaceae; genus Guadua; species Guadua angustifolia. Next base: position 35,303,924 of record CM070506.1, on the reverse strand, counting down.
AAATATTGACATGAGAACCTTGATAACCATAGAATAAAGTTAGACAATACATAATATCAATTTGGGTATATGCGATGTAATAACCATGCTTAGCCATGCTTTAGAATCAACGATGAAGATGATCAAGTCAAAAATTGTTTCTTGAGAAATTAAAAATGTTGATTATGACATGATGTCGGTTGATGGTATTTTGGCTAAAAATTCAAAAAAAACTATGATTTTGATGCAGGTAATTATTGGCAATAGACGGTTGTGCAAGCAATATGCTTGTACGTAGTGTAGGGAGAAGTATTGTCCGTGTCAGATTAAGGACCGAACAATAAGACACTATTGATCCAAGAAATCCGTGCTAGGATGGGACAATCTTAAACCAATTAAGTTATCTAGTTTAACTTTGCATTTATGGAAGGCGGGAGCTAGCACAGACATTCCTTTCTAGGTCAGCTTGTAGGGGTTTCTACTTACCAATGCAACGGTGTACACCATGCTATGGGGAGTCTCATCATTTCTATGCTCTGAGTTTTTCTGTCATAGTATGGGTTTAACATTCTGGGCTGGTGAAAAGTTAACCTATGTAATGTAAAAGTTTTCTTCATGAACATTCTGGCCACACGCCAAAGGTGCGTGAAACATGCGGCAAAAAGAAAAGGTCATGACTTGTAGGTAAAGTTGTATACCTCTCTACAGAGTGTAAATCTAATCGATTAGCCGCGCTCGCTGTCATGGGCACTTGGTGAAGTCATTCCAACGTTATATTTTGGTATTTTCTAAAAATGGGTTTTGGTTTTAAACTTGTTTAGCAACTATCACTTTATGTCAACGAATCGACATTATTGGACTTCATGATTTGGATTATTGGATGAATGGTTATGTGTTGGCAAAGAAATGGATATGGCGGGATTGGGTTATTGGATTATTCAATGCTTGCGAAGGGCTGTGAGTATTACTTATGCTTTGCTTATTTTCTTATCAACAAACTTACTCTTACAAATTTTGTTTGAGAAATTGCAATTTGATTTACAAATTAAATTTTGCTTTATGCAAAATTAACTGAGAAGCCTCCTTTGATTTAACTTGCAATATTGCATTTGTAAATATCACCTTAAGTCTTGCTGAGTACGAAAGTACATGTCGACGATTCGGGAACCGGTCCCTCGCCGAGCTTACTTGTTGAATGAGGGATCAACCTAGGGCCCCTTTTTCGCGGAGGGTATAGCGTCCGAGGGCCTGCTGAGCTAGGGCCGAGATGGCCAGGATGACACAACAAACAAGGGATTTTTATCCTGGTTCGGGCCTCTCGCGGGGAAATAACAACCATACGTCCAGTGGCTTCACTAAATCCCAAAGACGAGTTACAAGAGTTTGCTCGGGGGCACTGGGCCTCCCTTCTCTCTCTACTTTTTATAGGTGTGTGTTCTTCCTCTCAGTTCTCCAAAGAAAAGGTTGGGGGTCTCTCTTCTCTCTAAAGGGTCAGGAACCAGAGAGAGAGAGAGGAACCCCAAACACTACATGCGACAGGGTATTTATAGACGATTACAGCTTTACATCATTTATTACGGAGTGACGGGCCACTACTGCTCCCAGACGTGGGTGAAACTGTTCCCTTGCTTTTCGCCATACCGCAACGTGGGCGTAGTGGGCTTAGATCGTGGCCGTACGGTCCTTCAAGCCGTCGAGTGATTAATGCCACGTTGCCTTCGTGGACCATGCCCGGCTTTTCGGTTATGCCCGAGGTCCCTTCTTCGGACCTGGTCATCGGTCGCGTCCCCCCGAGCAAGCATGCTCAGGGGCGAGATTAACTGAGGACGGAGTAGGCCTGCAGGTCGGCCTACCTGAGGATCTTCCTTGGGGACACCGTCCAAGGGTAACATGGTCGGCAGCTGACTGGCTGCCGAGGTACGATGGTCGGTATGGGGAATGCCCAATCCCCGACAGCTAGCCCCCGAGGCTTAAGAGGGAAGTTGCTCGACGAGGACTCCGCCTTAAGCCTCCAGACTTAATGAAGGGATTGGGGCTCTGCAGCGAAGAACTACTGCGGCGTCCAAGCAACCTTCGCTCGGGAACAAGAATCTTGCAAATAAGAGCTATCTGCAAAGATCCGAGCAATCCCGCTAGATGAGAATCTTGCAAGAAAGAGTCGTTGCAAAGATCCGAGCAACCTTTGCTCGGGAACAAAAATCTTGCAGTGAAGGGCTACTGCAGCATCCGAGCAATCCTTTGCTCGGGAATAGAAATCTTGTTGCGAAGGGCTACTGCAAAGATCCGGCAACCTCGCCGGGACGAGCGTGTTCGGCGAGACCGAGTGCTTTCAAGGCGCGATGGTTCTCTTTCATGGGCCTCGCGGTACGGTTTCGATAGCTTTTTGGAAACCGCGCCATTACAGATAGCTTTTGAAAACCGCCGCCAAGGCTTGCTCACGAATCCAAGGCGGCGCTGGTCCATTCGGCTTCTCCGCCCATAAATACCAGGCGAGGACAATTTTGAGACTTTCTTCCTCCGCGACTCGCAATCAAACTTCAAAGCCTTCCAACCTTCAAACTCTATCTTCTTCCTCGCGCCCTTTCTTTGAAGCTTCTCCATGGCGAAGTTCGGTCCGAGCAAGATTACTGAGGAGAGGCTTCGAGTGCTCGAGGACTTCGGATATCTTGAGCGGGCACCTGGCGGATCCCTAGCGGCGAAGGAGCCCCGGTGCGATGATGACGAGATCGTCACGCGCGAAGCTCTACATTGTCAACAGAGCTTCAATGCCCGAGAGTGAGTTTCTTGAACTGGTTATGCTAATGCGAAAAGCGAGATCACCAATTTGAATCCCAACTCCATTCTTGCTTTGACCATCTTTTCGCACCTCTGCGAGGGATTCGTGGATATCCTGCCCACGGCGAGCCTCTTCTTCCATTTCTATTCCTTGTTTCAAACCGTGCGGCTTCTTCCACCAGTTCTCTGTACTTTCATTTAAGGGCCAACCGTCCATACGAGTACCCATTCTTCACTCTCAAGGACTCAGTGGCGGGTTGGGCCGATTCCTGGTTCTATCTGAGGAGGGCGGAGGGAAGCACTCTACGCTACTCCGGAGCGGCGACGCCCAACATCGAGACCCCACGCCCGCCCGTCGCAGCCGAGGAAGAGCGGGCCCTGATGGTGATCAGCGAGCTCACGAATATGGGGCTCACTAGTCGGGACGCCGTCTCGCGATTTCAGAATGTGGTGTCCTCCGAGGAGGAGGAGCACCCTTTCTTCAAGGTCTCCAGGTGGGAAGATCTCACCCGAGAAGCTGACTCCGGTAAATCTTATGGTCTTGAGCAAGTTTTGCTTTGTATGTGCCATTTATGCTCATGCTGACTTCTTCTGCTAATCGGCGACAGCCTCGGGCTTCGATTGGGTGGAAAAGCGGTCGGTGAGATGTTCGGCATCCCAAAGGGCAAGGAGCTCGAGCACGGGCGGTAGGTTCCGAAGAACATGCTCGAGCAGAGCGAAGTGGTAAGCTGCTTTACGATTCATGCTCGGGGAAAGCATCCCGAGCATCTTCTGATGCCTTTTTGCTTTTGGCAGGAGACGATCGCCCTTGAAGCGGCGGTGACCGACCTTAGGCCCTTGGTGGGCGGACAGGGAGTACTTGTCCCGGCTGCCAAGGCCAAGAAGACGAGGGCCAAGAGACGAGCTCCGCCACCGGCCTCTACTCGACTGACGAAGAGGCGGGCGAGCTCGACCAAGAGTCCTGTGCTGCGGCACTTGGAGTTTGCCGACCAGAAGGAGGTAAGCCGCCTAAATGCTTGGATGGAGGGCTACGGTCGAGAGAGCTTGGGGCAGCTCGCGGAGGAGGCGAGACTGACCGAGGAAATGGTGCAGGCCAAGCAAAAGGCATTGAGGGAGGAGCTTGCCGAGCTTAAAGCCAAGTTCGAGCAGGTTACCTCGTCCCGATGGGCTGTGGAGCCCGAGGGCGCGGGGGATGAGGACGAGGATGAGGACGAAGATGAGGATGAATTGCCCCTCATAACGAGGCGCAGGCGCCGAAAGGAGGCGCCGGAGGCGACCGATACGGAGAAGGTCGACCCTCCCCCGGCGAGAGTCAGCCCGCCGCGGAGGGGAGGACTGAACTTGAAGTCATGGCGGCAAAAACCCGCTGAATGACAACGAGGAGCTTGTCAAGGTAGCTCCTCAACCTCGCTTTTTTTTCTTTTTCTTCTTGTTTTGCTTTGTCGTTTATCCGAGCTAACCCCACTCTGTTGACGTGGGCGTGATAGCTCCTAGGGCCTTTCCAGATTGTGGCAACATAGCTAACGAAATCCTTGGTCCTGTCTTAGAGAGGGAGTACGCCCTCCTTGCCGACCGCGTGATGAGCGAGGCCGTCGAACTGGCGGTGGCGGACGAGCTCATAGCGGATGCCTGGTCCCAAGGGGAGGCGTTGGGTGACCGGCCTTGAGCCTGGTCGGATGTTCAAGGAGTGCTCGACGACTTCCCTTGGGATTCCAGGCATGTCGGAGGGCTTCCATACGAAGACGTCTCGATTGGCGTGAAGGAAGTCGACGAGCACGCTTTTCTATTTGGCGGGGAGCGTGGCTCTAACACGCACAGTCTTGGCCGGATCCTCGGATCGACATGCGACCTTTCTTCGTGTCCCATGACTTGAAGGAACTCCGCCTCGACTTGCCGGAGTTGGGGCGCACTTGGAGATTCCCTCCCGAGGTTAACGAGCTCGGCGGATATGGCGATCACGACGTTAACTCAAGAATCTGCTTGGTTTCAGTTGTAGGCAAGCTGAAAAGATGAGGCCACAGTGATTACTCCCCGCGGTCTCGGCATCTTCAGCTTGAGGTAGGTGTAGTTGGGGACCGCCACGAACTTGGCGTAACACGGCCTCCCCAGGATGGCATGGTAGGAGCCGGGAAAGTCCACAACCTCGAAGGTGAGGGTTTCGGTGTGGAAGTTGTCCGGGCCCCCGAAGGTGACGGGCAGGTCGACCTGGCCGAGTGGATGGGCCTGTTGGCCCGGGACGACGCCGTGGAAGGGCGCCTTGCTCGGTCGGAGACTCGAGCGAGGGACCCCCATGGCGTCGAGCATCTCAACATACAGGATGTTGAGGCCGCTGCCGCCGTCCATGAGCACCTTAGTCATGCGCTTTGGCCCCACGATGGGGTTGACGACCAGCGGATATCTCCCTGGTTGCGGAATGTGGTCGGGGTGGTCGGTCCGATCGAAAGTGATCGGGGATTCCGACTATCAGAGGTACTTGGGTATGGCGGGAGTCACCGTGTGGACCTCACGGAAGGCGAGCTTGAGCCACCGTTTGTCAGCGTAGCACGTCGGTCCGCCGAAGATTATGAGGTAGTCGTCGAGTTCTGGGAACCCGGCGTCCGCCCTCTTTTCCTTGGCATCTGGTGCCGAGTCCCGCTTCATCCACTTGCCCCGCGATGACGTGGGGGTCCCAGAGATGAGGCGCTTCAGGACTTCGCAGTCCCGGTATTTGTGTTTGATAGGATACCTGTGGTTTGGACACGGGCTGTCCATCAGCTTCTCGAATGGTCGGCGCTGCCGCTACCGCAGCTTGGCGGCAAGCGGCCGCTGTTTCCATGCGGACAAAGCGTCGGCTTCGCGGGCCTTCCTTTTTTTCAAAGATGGCCCCCACAGCCTCTTCGCCAGAGGCGTGGTTGGTTGCGATGTCCAAGAGCTCCTTGGTGGTTCTGGGCTTGACGCAGCCCAGCTTGTGCACCAAGGCTTTGCAAGTGGTGCCGTAGATGAATGCCCCGACGACGTCGGCGTTACGGATGTCGGGGAGCTCGTTGCACTGTTAAGAGAAATGCCAGATGTAGTCCCGAAGAGTCTCCCCCGGCTGCTGCTTGCAGCTCTTTAGGTCCGAGGAATTCCCGGGGCGCTTGTATGTGCCCTAGAAGTTGCCGACGAATAGGTTCTTCAAGTCAGCCCAGTCCCTGATGGTCTTCGCGGGCAAGTACTCGAGCCAGGCTCGAGCCGAATCCGTGAGCCGGTAGTCTTCTAACTAGACGCTCGGGTTTGTTGCCCCTGTGTACTTGGTTATGTTGATCGCACCCGAACCGGCAGGAAGTCCGTCGTCGGATCTCCGGTAAACGACCGCCCCTGGGCCATCGGGGCTCAAGCATGGTCGCTATACCGACCGCCGCTTCACGCACCCGTGATTGGGCCACTTCGTTTATCGCTTTTTCTGCGCCTCAAGAGTGGCGCGGACGCTAGGTTGTTGCTCAGGCTGGCGCACCGGAGTGCGTGAGGCCTGGGTCGCCAGCACGACGCCGTCTTCGCACGGATTTCGCCGATCCCGAGCGGCAGCGCGGCTCGGACGGCCCGAGGAGGCGCCGTGTGGTGGGAGCCGGAGTTCGCATGTGCCGTGACGGCAAGACGCTCCACTAGTCCCGGAGGTTCCGCACGTAGCCTCGCCTCCGAGTCATCCGGCGGGGATGCCGCGAGCAAAGATTGCAATCGTGGGGACGTTCTAGCTATGTGAGGGAAGAACGGAGGCCGTCGGACCTTCGCCACCGATGATATACCGACGTCTTGGCGGCGCGTGCGGCGCCAGATGCGAGTGGGGGCTCGGCCGACGTTGCTCTGTGTTGGCTCGAGTTTGTCAAGCTCGCCCTTTGAGCCTCCACTCATCAGGCTGTTGTTGGAGCTCGCAGCGGTGAGCTCGAGGCGCCAGCAGATTCGCTGCCGATACTGCTTCGCGCTGGTGTGCCGGGGAGAGTTCTCGACTTGCGGGGTTGGCCGGCCGGCCACGCCCGCCATGTTGCATTCGCGGAGTGCGTCCGCTCGCAATGCGCCCATGTCTGAGCTAGAGTCGTGGCGGAGAAGTCCTCCAAGAAGTCGTGGATGGAGGCCGCGCGATAGCTGGTCATTGCCACGAGCCGTGAGCTGCGAGGGGCAACGCCGCCGCCGCTGAGCTCACGCGCCGCCGCCAGAGATGGTCTGGCTTGATGGGCTCCGGCTGGGGTCGGCGGGGCCTCGAGCGGGGAGGTTGCCAAGGATGTTGGCGATGGAGTCCAGCTCTAGCGGATGCTCGTCCCAAGAAGTGGCGCACAAGCACGAGCTCTCCTGCCAAGTGGCGACGGTCGAGGACGCCAAGCGGATCAGCCTCGACGCCGATACGCCGTCATGGTGAAGGAAGCCATCAAGGAAGTGAATGGGAATCCGGAGATGACGATGATGACGCCGAAGCCCCTACTCTGGCGTGCAACCGCGGTGTTTCAATACCGGCTAGTGAATTTTAGTCAAGGGTCGCGCTTCTCTCCTTGAATGGCCCGACTCAGGAGCCCAAGAAGTATCTTGGTTCGGGCGAATGTCCCTACTCCAGTTTGTGTGGTGGATCAGATTGCTTTGGGTGCAGATGATCGTGACAAGGTTACAAAGAGGGCTAAGGGCTGGCCTTGAGCACCTCGTGCGAGTGGGAGAGCTCACAAGCTTGAAGATGCTAAGGGCTCGAAGATGTGGGAGCGTTCGAGCCGTATGTGTGAGTAAGAACTGTTTGCCCGTAAAGCCGTCCCCTTCCCTGCGGGTGCTGCCTCCCTTTATATAGACGGAGGGGGCAGGTTACATGGGAATTTGGAAAAGAAAGGATAGGGTGTCCTACGCCTAGGAGTCCTGGTCTTCAGTCTTGGCGACTGACCGGTGTCTGCTCGCCCCTTGCTGGGTTGGTAGATACATCGAGTGGCATAGTTTTCTGTTTCATCGGGAAGTGGCGCACCTACCCCTCTGCGGTTTGTGTGCCGACGCCAGAAGCGCTTTGGCTCGTGTTGCTCGGGAGGGAGCGATCCTCCCATCAGGCGTGATCGACGATGAGACTAGTGCTTGACTTCGCAACCTCCTCGCCACCTGGGAAGGAGCCACTGCCTCACACGATCCACTGAGCCGTCGTGTCTGGTGGGCGGTGGCCAACTCGAGGTCGACCGGTGATGGTCTGGCACCGACCCTTGGCGGAGATTGTCTTAGCTTGATCGGAGCTTGTGGGGAGCCCGACCCATGGCGAGGGTCGGACCGTCCCTCTGGTTGGTTTGGTCGGGGACGAGTGTCCTTCGTGGCCCAGCGGGGCCTTCGGCCAGAGCTGGGCTTGGGGCAACCCATTCATCGCCCCGAGCCACTGGGGTACCCATGGTATGAGTACTCGTCGCGGCTCTTCGGGGGGAAGACATCGCCAAGACCTTCCGGGGCAACCTCTGCACGCGCCTTGGGTGGGTAAGCATGCTTTCTTTTCTTGTCGGCAGTTTTTTCTTTTCGCGCCTTGGGGGAAGGTGCCTGAGATCTCCTTTCTTCTTGTTTTGCTTGCTTGCAGGTTCTTCAAAAGACTATGGAGGACTTCGCCTCCTCGACAGTGCCTCCCGAGGTCGTGGCCAAACAGAACGCCGAATACGATGCCTGGATAACGGAGCTCGAGCGGCGAATAGACGAACTTAAGGCCCGGGACAAGCTGATCTTGGAGAGGTGCCGCCAGGCTGAGAAGAATATCCGCCAGGCTGAGGAAGACGCCACCGAGAAAAAAGGGAGAATTTGCGAGCTCGAGCTAGAGCTTGAGCAACAAAAACAGCATTCCAAAGTTCTCAAGGTGAAGGTGGCGGAACTAGGCCGGGCTGCGCGGGAGGCTACCGAACTTGCTGATCAAGGCAAGGAAGAGACAGAGCAACTCCGCCAGGAAGCCCGCGAAGGACGGGAAGCCCGGCGGAAGGTGATCGACCTCGAGGCCAAGATCGACGAGCTGAGGCAGAAGCTCTCCACGACACTTAGAGGAACAAAGCCCGACGTAGAGGATTTTTTTTCTTTTCTTTCTTCTCTTTTTTGATGACTTTTGATGATGCAAATGAAGCATATTTCCCCCCAAGGGCTTTGTCTTCTGCATTGTTGTTTTTGGGTTCTTCTGGTTATTACCTGCGGATAATAAACACGAGGCAAATAACGAGAGATAGGCAGATAGTAGTATAAGTTAGAACGAAGCGCGGGTAACACAAGCCCGAAAGGTAGATAAGTGAAAAAGCTCGACATGGGTGACATATACCCGAAAAAGAGACAAAATACAATCATGGGTTAGAATGAGGCACTTAGCGATGATTTTTGAAAAAGGCGTTAGTGCGGTAGCTCGCTCCTACCAAGCCCCCGCTGCGAATGAAGGTCGTGCACCTAAGTTGCGAGCACGAGCTCGTTCGCAGGAGAGTTAGGAAAATGCGCATTACTCAACCGACTAGGTCACCAACTTCTCCGAGCTGCGAGCATGGTCCAGGTCAGGAGAGGGGAACGCGCGAGGCCTCAACTTCTCGCGCTTTAGGACGATGCCCCGACGGCGAGCATGGTTATCGGCGAGGAAGGACGCAGATTGTTCGACAGAGTGCGCGACAACCAAGCGCGCTAATCGAGCTAAAACTCTGGACCGGCCAAAAGGGTGTCTGTATGCGACCGAAATCATGCAGCAAAAAACTACTGCGGATCATAGTCGGCTTATGGAGACTGAAGCCTCTGGCGGTGAGTTTTAGTGACTGGAGAGGACCGCCTTATAAGCCGGGAATGCTCGGCTTCTTCCTCGAGCAGTGTCCCATGGGCGAGATACTTAACGAATGGCGTCATCCAGTCTGCACCATGCTCGAGGAGGGAGACGTTACCGCACATCTCTGGTGCCTCCTCTACAGAGGGAATGGAGGGCTTGCGCAGATGCTCGACGAGCGCCCCCGACAGGCGGGCATCTAAGGGGGTGCCTCCTCTACAGAGGGAATGGAGGGCTTGTGTGGATGCTCAACGAGCGCCCCTGGCGGGGCGGGCATCTGCGAGGAACCAACCTTGGAAAGGTGATCGGCCAGGGAATTGTCTTTCTTGGGGATGTAGAGTACTTCAAAATTTCTAAAGTATCGCTCCATCTTCCTCACTTCAACCAAGTAAAGCGCCATTGAGCGATCAAAACACTGATACTCTTTGTTAACTTGGTTGACGACCAACCGTGAATCGCTTTACAACAATCGTTGGACCCGAAAGCGCTTTGCACGCCATAGCTCGCCAGAGGCCTTCATACTCCGCCGTTGTTGGTCGCGCGGCGCAATCGGACGACGATTAGAGCTGGTCCCTTGAGGATACCAAAGACAACACCACTCGAGCGTTCAAAAGCTCGGGACCCGTCGAAGCACATGGTCCAGCGATCATCTTCGGACCCGCTGGGCCCGATGGCGGGCGGGACAGGATTTGTCCATTCTGCTATGAAGTCCGCTAGGATCTGGGACTTGATCGTCGTGCGAGCCGAGAAGTGGATATCAAACTCGGCGAGCTCCATAGCTCACTTCGCTATCCGGCCGCCTGCGTCCTGATTTCTTAGGATCTCCCTAAGTGGAAAGTTGGTCGGGACGACGATCTTGTGAGCTTGAAAGTAGTGGCGCAGCTTCCTCGGCTATGAGCAAGTGAGTACAAGAGCTCGACCTCGTGGTACCGCCTCCTTGGTCCATGCAAAACCTCGCCGACGAGTATATTGGTCGCCTGCACCCCATCTCGCCGACCGCCAACACCGCGCTTACTACCGGGGTTGCTGCAAGATATAGGAGAAGCACTCTCGACCTTGGCGTGGCAAGATAGGCGGGCCGACAGTACCGCTTAGCGGCTCGAAGGAGTGGTTAGCTTCCTCCGTCCAAGCAAAACCCTCATGTCTGCGGAGTGCCTTTAAGAAAGGCAGCCCGCGCTCACCCGACCGGGAAATGAAGCGACTCAAAGCCGCCATGCGTCCGGTCAAGGCCTGGACCCCCTTTACACAACTTGGAGGCCGCATTCTTTCAATGGCTTCGATTTTCTCCGGGTTCGCTCCGATGTCTTGTGGCCCGATTAGATAGCCGAGCACTTTGCCCGCTTTCACCCCAAAGACACATTTTTCAAGATTAAGTTTTATTCGGTGTCTATTGAGATTACAAAATGTTTCCTCGAGGTCAGATACATGACCCGAGGTGAGCCTACTTTTCACCACGATGTCGTCTACATATACCTCCAGATTCCAGCCAATTTGATCCGGGAAGGTCTTCTACATCAAGTTACCGAAAGTCGCCCGAGATTCTGCACCGAAAGACATGGTCGTAGTAGAACGTCTTAACGACGTGATGAAGGAGGTCTTCTCTTCGTCCCCGGGGGACAAGCTGATCTGTTGATAGCTCGAATAGGCATCCAAAAAGCTCATCACCTAGGACTCTACCGTCGCGTCAACCAGCTGGTCTATGCGCGGCAATGAAAGTTGGCTTTCGCAAAGGCGCGGCGTTCAGCCGGTGGTCGTCGACACATGCGCGCCACTTTTCACCCTTCTTCTTGACGATGACCGGGTTCGCCACCACTCGAATGCTCGACTTCTCGATGAAGCCGGCTTTGCGGAGCTTGTCGAGTTCATCCCAGATGATTGCTTGTTTCTTCGGGGAAAAACGCCCGAGCTTCGACGACGGGTTTTTGTCGGCCGAACAGCCTAGCTCAGGCTCAATTACTTCCTTGGGACTCGGGCATGTCGACGGTTCCAAAGCGAACACGTCTGCGCTCTTCCGGAGAAAAGTAACGAGCTCGAGTTCCTATTTGGGATCTAAGGAAGATCCCAAATGCAAAACCTTGATCGGGTCCGCGCTGCTGAGCTGGAGGGCAACTTTGGGCCGGGAGTGCACCGGCTCTTGGTCGAGGACACGCTGAGGCAGCTGCCAGACCATATCGAGCGACTTCTTATCACAATTCAAGGCCGCCTTATGGTCCCCTCTGATGGTGATAACTCCTTTCGGACCGGGGACCTTCAGACACTGATAAGCATGATGCGCGGTGTCCATGAACTTGTAGAGGGCTAGCCTACCGAGGATGGCATTGTAGGCCAACTCAAGTCCACAACCTCGAATGTGATCATCTCGGTCCGGAAGTTGCAGAGGCTCCCGAACGTCATGGGCAAAATGATCTGGCCGAGAGGCTTGATCGAGGTGCTCGAACGATCCCGAAGAATGGGATGGCTATGCTTTTGATTTTGGACCGAGGGACTTGCATCTCGTCCAGGACCACAGCGGATATAAATTCTAGGAGCTCCCGCCATCGACGAGAACCCGCCCCACCTTAGCATTGCTGATGGTCGGGCTCACGACCAACGGGAGCTTCTGAGGCTTGGTCATTCCAAGGGGACAATCATCCTTGGAGAAAGTGATCGACAGCTTGGACTACCTGAACTGCTGCACGGGGGGCTTGCCCTGGGCGATGTGGTACACCTCCCATGCTGCCTCCTTCAGGTCCTGCGGGACTTGTACGCCGAGGAGCCCTCGAATATGACAGCTATGTGGTTACGTACGGGGCTCCTGGTACTCCATGTCGTCGTCCTTGTCCGCGGGACCCTTGCCTTTGCCGCTCTCCCCTTTTCCCGAGAGAGTGGGCATGGGACCTTAGCCGTTGTAGAACATCTCCAGGCGGAACGCCCAGGTTCGGCAATTGCGAAGGTCGTGCCCGACCACCTAATGGAGCGGACAATAGCAGTCGTCTGAGGGAGCTCTTCTTCCCTCGTGACCTTGGTCGTCGCGACCTTGGTCGTTGCGCCGCGGAGGTGGCCGGCCCCTCCCGCCCTCGGGCTGCCAAGCCGGCGGAGCCCGCGGCGGACGATGCTCGACGGCGGCCACCATACTTGGCACAGACGACCTCTTCTTCTTCTTGATCTTCTTCTCCACGGAGCCCGGGTGCTTCTTGCTCGAGGAGTCTTCCAAGCCTGGTTGAGGCGCCAGCTTGCCTTCATCCAGCATCTTTTTCCATTGGACCGCCTCGTCGGCGATTCGCATAATGATCGGCCATACGGAACAGCTCGTTGGCCGAGAAGGTCGGATGGATCTCCAGGCCTTGCATGAAGCGGACATCGCGAACCCCAAACTTGAAGGCACGGACGACCGCCTCATCCGAGATGCTCGGAATGGAGTTCCTCACCTTGATGAACCTTTGGATGAAGTGCCGCAAAGATTCTTTTTCGGTCTGAATCAACCGCTCGAGGTCGCGCTCCTTGCCCGGGCGAGTGTAGCAACTCTGGAAATTCGCCCGGAGCGCCTCGCAGAGCTGCTTCCACGAGCGGATTGACCCTTCCTTCTGATTGAAGAACCACGTCCTGACAGAACCGTCAAGGACCGTGGGGAGGTAGTTGACCATAACCCCCTCATCCCCCCTAGCCGCCAAAATGGCGGTGGAGTAGATCGAAAGGAACTCATCTAGATTCTGGGTCCCGTTGAACCGCTCGATGTGGTCGGGCTTGAATTTGCTCGGCCACGAGACGTCACGGAGGGACGCCGAAAAGGCCCGGCATCCGAACGCCGGGCTATCGTGGCGACCCCTCTGGGCGCGGTGACCATGACGGTTAGCGTCATGATGGTCCTTTATGCGCGGGGTGAGTCAAGAGAATACGTCTCCATACCGGCGCAACGAAGGCCCCGAGGTAGAACACTCAGTAAGCCCGTAAGCGGATGGGGCATGCCCTCGAGTCCGCGAGGCCGTCCGGGCGGGAACCGTCCGAACGCCCTCACAGCACCGATCTTGCATCTCGCGGCCCTCCCGAGCAGGACTTCGGGAGACGATGCGACGGGAGCGAATGGGGGAATGGCGCTTACGGTCCCGGAAACACTCTAGGGCCTCTTCGCTAGGGGACCCTGGGAGCCCTATGTCGGTGGCGAGCTTTTCTAGATTTTCAGCCACAACCGCCCTATGGTGCCAGTCCGCCGACCGAGAAATTTCGGAAATGCAAGACGATCACGCCATGGCTCGCAATACTGTTCGGCGCCTGGGAGCGGCGGGGCGACTCGCCGACGATCGCGACGCGTTCGGAGAACGATATTCGCCGAGATCTTCACGAGCCGGGTCTCTAGTCCTAGCGTCCGCCTTTTCGTGAGCTTGGCGATGGATGGTCGCCAGGGTCTTGTCCAGGGACAACTCTAGACGATTCTCGTCTGCATCGCGTTGGTGACGACGAGTGGTCTCCAGAGACTCGACCTCGTGAATTTCTTCTCTCCCCGCCATGTTGACACTGCGGGAGTATTGGGACCGCGAGGGTGACATCATTGTATCCCCACGCGACGCGGTCTCACGGCTACACTCGGGACGGTCAGGAACGCCCAGACCGTCGCGGAGACTGCCGGGTTCCTCCTCACTAGTGAGGGCATCACGCTGCGAGCGGAGGAAACGCTCTCACGCTGCAGCCGCCGGGAAAAGACTCCTGGACTCGGTGTGGCCTTCCGGATCAGCCGCACCAACCACGCCTTCACCGGCGTAGTACATGTCGCCATCCTCCATATCGTCGAAGACGCAGAGGTCTTGGTTATCTTGAGAATTCGGCATCCTCAAGAATTCTCCGCGGAAGGACTAAGTCGATCCCCACTGACAGTGCCAACTGTCGACGATTCGGGAACCGGTCCCCCACCGAGCTTACTTGTTGAATGAGGGATCAACCTAGGGCCCCTTTTCCGCGGAGGGTATAGTGTCCGAGGGCCTGCCAAGCTAGGGCCGAGACGACCGGGATGACACAGCAAACAAGGGATTTTTATCTTGGTTCAGGCCTCTCGCGGGGAGATAACAACCCTACGTTCAACAGCTTCACTAAATCCCAAAGACGAGTTACAAGAGTTTGCTCGGGGGCACTGGGCCTCCTTCTCTCTCTACTTTTTACAGGTATGTGTTTTTCCTCTCGGTTCTCCAAAGAAAAGGTTGGGGGTCTCTCTTCTCTCTAAAGGGTCAGGAACCAGAGCGAGAGAGAGGAACCCCAAACACTATATGCGACGGGGTATTTATAAACGATTATAACTTTACATCATTTATTACGGAGTGGCGGGCCACTACTGCTCCCAGACGTGGGTGAAACTGTTCCCTTACTTTTCGCCATACCGCAACGTGGGCCTAGTAGGCTTAGATCGTGGCCGTACGGTCCTATAAGCCGTCGAGTGATTAATGTCACGTCGCCTTCGTGGACCGTGCCCGGCTTTTCGGTTATGCCCGAGGTCCCTTCTTCAGACCTGGTCGTCGGTCGCATCCCCCCGAGCAAGCATGCTCGGGCGAGCTTAACTGAGGACGGAGTAGGCCCGCAGGTTGGCCTACCCGAGGATCTTCCTTGGGGACACCGTCCAAGGGTAACATGGTCGGCAGCTGACTGGCTGCCGAGGTACGATGGTCGGTATGGGGAATGCCCAATCCCCGACAGTACTCAACCTTGCTTATTTCGTTGTTTTAGGTGAAAAAGATAGCGAAGCGCCGAAGATTCTTTCTTTTCGTCGTAGGTTGTGAGA
Organism: Guadua angustifolia; assembly: GCA_036346375.1. NCBI lineage: Eukaryota > Viridiplantae > Streptophyta > Magnoliopsida > Poales > Poaceae > Guadua > Guadua angustifolia. The sequence goes on along the minus strand of CM070506.1, from coordinate 35,288,694 downwards.
TCTTTAATGAAGCGATCTTTCTAGGGATTTATGCTTTTTCAGTTGCCTGAGTGTTGGATAGACACACTACAAAACTTTGTTTCTCCTGTGCTATGTTAAATACTCTGAATTGTATAAATCCAATGTATAAGTAGCTCCCGCTTTAATATTATGATGTATGGTTGTGATTCCAATTGTTGTAAATGTGTGTACTAGCTAATGATCACTAGACTAGTACTGAATGCACGTTAAATTTCTATTTTTTCATTTTTGTAAAAATAGGGGTCGTTTCAACGGTTAATCTTAACAAACAAACATCATTAATCACTTTAATTGACTGAAATTAGAGAACTAGATGTTTAATACTATCCCTGTCTAAGTTTATAAGGCGTATTTTTTGAATGGTTTTATCCACAAATATATGACGTATTTCATATTCCAATGCTACAAAATTATCGTGATGTTCACTCTATACCTCTAATAAATATACGTCTTTACTTTATATTCTCCATATGTATGCAATGAATAGTGTATAGTGATAATAATTAGAGATAATTTAGCTATTTTTATATTTTTTTTATTAGTATATACTAAGAAAAAATACACCTTATAAATGGGATGGACGGAGTACATACACGGTCAACATTAAAAGCTCTAATTAACTTGCAATTGCCGCTATTCCGATAAAGTCTTAGTTTTACCCACCAAAATCTCCATCGATTTGTACGGCCAACCTAGCTTCTACATCGATGGAGTATACCAGCACAAAATCACATTAATTTTCCGGACGCCACGCGGCCACGTACGTACGTTACATCCCGCAAACCTTAAACCATCCTATATCTCTAATACAGTAGTAAATTTCACATAACTACAACTTTTTTACAAACTACTGAAACATTACAGATTTTATCTTTTATTTTATAAAATTATATATTTTAAAAGAACTTATATCATAAAACTACGGGGAAGTATATGGTGAAAGTAGGTATATGATAAAATCATGAAAATAATCAAACAGGGGTATTGATCAAACGTGAATAGTTTAGATCTGAATTAATCACCACTTTCTCACTTACAAAACACTTTTACAGGTGGGATTCCACCTAAGGGTGAAAAATTACAAAATTCCACACTTTATGTGGAGGAGGTGGGATTCCACCTAAATCTGAACTATTCAAGTTTGATCCAATGCCCATGTTTGATTACTTTTATGATTTCACCATATGTCCACGTTCACCATATACTTCCTCTAAAACTACATATTTTAGAATTTAAGTTTGATCCAATGTCCATGTTTGATTACTTTCATGATTTCACCATATGCGTTCACGATATAGATATAACTACATATGATTTTTTTTCTTGTAATGCGTCGACAATATTACTACACAAATGCACAAAAGATTGTCATGTGGGTCCATACTATTAAAACTATTATAAAGAACGGGTAATTCTAAAGCCTATAATTTTTTGTGACATTAGTTCTTTTTAAAATTTATAGCTTCATTAAATAAAAACTAAAATCTCTAGTTTTCGAGGAGTTCGTAGCTATACAAACAGTGGCGGTCTTGAGATTTTAGGGATGCGGAATGAGATTTAAAATGGAGACCCTTTTAATTATTAATAATATATATATCACACGTTAAGACTCAGAAGATCACATACTCACACATCAACACTTCATTTTTCAGATACTACTAACTATATATATTACCCATGGTTTGGAAGGTCCGAAGCGACTGCCCCGCTCCCCAGCCGGCCGGCGCTGTATACGAAATTTACCGCTCAAAGAACGTTGGAGTACTAAAAAAGCTAGCTCAGCTCAGGAAGGCCATGTGCTCCCGTGTCAAGCCCCTACTGGCCCTCCATTTTAATACCCTTATCTCTTGCAGCAACCCCACCACCAAATTCCTCAATTTTAGAGCAAAACCGGCACAGCCAGCCTAGCTAGCTATAGTGGGAGGGAGACGCTAGCCAGCGATGCCGAGGCCGACCTAGCTACCTACCTACCTCACCGTAGCAACCTCTCCACCTCAAGGCAAGCTGGCAACCAGCAGCGCGCGCGCGGCCGAGGGCAAGAAACCCTAAACGTCCCGGCCGTCCGGATCGAGGGGAGGCCAGTTGCCAGGCCTGGTGCCCTGGCCCCCCTCCCCCGTCCTATAAATCTGCACGGCCGGTACACACCTCCTCGATCCCATCCTCACCAAGATTAGCTCTTCTTCTTGTTCTTCTTCTTCTTCTTGCGTCTTTCTAGCTCATGAGCTCGTCCTTTCCGCCGTGTGGTCGTTGCGCTCGGTGAGAGGTAATGCCGTAATGCAGCGAGCGTGGGGGCGGGGGTAAATAAAGCGGCGATCGAGCTGCAGGGGAGGTGCCGGCCCGGGGGGCGCGGGGTGACAGAAGAGAGTGAGCACACGGCCGGGCGGGACGGCACCGGCGGAGATGTGCCGTCGCGGCCGCGTGCTCACTGCTCTGTCTGTCATCCAGCTCCGGTCCTATCTTCCTGGCCGGCCTTCCTCAATCGATCCGCCATGCCCCAGCCCCGAAGCCCCTCGCACTGATTGTTGCGCGCGCAGTGCACACATGGATCCTAGCTGTACCTTTGCATGTTCTAGCAGCACCGTGTTCTTCCACATTTTACAATCGGATCAGACCGATGTTTCATTCATCTTTGCGTGCGTTCTTTGCGTGAGTTCTTTCCTTAGCATGGCACTGCTAGTCATAGGAATGGGGAATTGGATTTGGGCAGCTAGCTGTTGGCTGTAGCACTTTGCTCAGAGTTTTCCCTCCCTTGGACCTTGGCCTCCGTTCAGGCATCTCCAATGATGCTCTATATGAGTTTTGCTTAGGTGGAAGAGAAAAAACGAAGAGAGATATCCTACTAATGTATAGTAGGCTATAACCGATTGGCACTTATTATCTATTTGGACAATACCTAATCCATTGAAGAGGTTGTTTATATGCTATCTATAGATGATATGGACACTTTTTATAGCTAGTACCATTGGAGATGCCCTCATCTTTTCCTAGGAGCCTATTCCATTAGGGTACCTTTTCTTCTCCCTTCTTGGGAAGGAAATGTGTCTTTATTGTGCCATTGATGGATCTCGGAACATGGGTATAGGTAGCATCGTCGCAGGAATCTACTGGTTGTATGGATAGTGTGGATCGATCCATCGGTTTTGACCAGATCTTTTTTTTTTTTGTGCCTCTCTCTCTACTGTTTCAAGGGTACAGTTGAGTAAACAAGCACGAGTTCACAAGCAGTGAAGTAGATGGGCAAGATTGAGAGGGAGAGAGCCAGGAAACATGGAGTTTTGATGGTCGAGAGCGCAGTACGTACGGCGACATGTTCAGATCTGCTGCCATTTCCCCTTATCATCATCAGGTCAGTTATCTTCTGCAGTCTGCTGTCCTTTCTGTTCTTCAGAGAATTAACGCCTCGCATCGCCGGTATTAAAAGCAGGAGTAATGGTGCAACGACACATTGTCTCCTAATGGCTCCAGAAATGTAGGATACTGTTGACACTGTTCCAATGATGGTGCTCGTACCCTATCCTCACAATCCCTCACCCCCACATGTTTGACTCTCGTTGGGTTCCTGTGAAGAGGAAGGAACTCCACAAGATTGTTACTACTCAAAAGAAACTGTTCAGAAATCATTCTGGTGAGATGTCTTGCAGGTACGTAATATTATTTATATAAGGGCATTTACGTACGATATCACTTAAAATCTCAGTCCAAAGAGAGGAGAGGAGACGAAGAGAGAAAATATTAGGAGATTAAGAGAGAGATTGTGTTATCTCACAAGAGATAATTTGGGCACACAAACCATAAATGGTGAGAGCACTAGTTGTGGTCAAAATGACAAAAATAGTTAGGGAAATGATTTTAGAGAAAAATTGTTGGAGATATTGTCTCTAAGTGAGTAGGAGTCATTAGAGATAATCTTAAGAGATTGACTATTGTGGATACCCTATGTTTGGAATTTAGATTTAGCGTACTATTTTCACTGTTTTGAGATAATGTTAAAATTTTGGGATTATAGCCCAAGTGTTTTATATCTAGCTACTCTATCTGGTTGCAAAATTAATTCTTAATGTGCAATATATGCTCATCCTTGGATTTTCGTCCTAAATGATTCAAAGTTTGGTTAATTTTCGTCCTCACTTTGGTTTGGAGAAGTTTCCTGCACCAAGTCATCCATGGTGATAAACAAACGACATGGCAATTTTTCAATATGCTATATTAGCTGGTTCCTCAGTTTAAATGCGTGAGATGTAAGCGCGTCATTGTTTTTAAAAAAGAATAGCCAAGTTGTATTTAATTTCTATGTAAAACTATCAACTCTGAACTAACTAAGTTGCAATATTTCATGTTTTATGTTTATAATGTCTATATATGTAGCTAGCGGTATTTTTAAACTGCTTCCTTTCATGCATGGCTAATTGGTGCGAAGAAGGTGTTTATAAAGCAACAGGATGTTGTTTTATATATGTTCCATAGAAATTGCAGCAGTGGCTGGACCACACCTTTTGTGTGTTTTTTTTGGGAGGGGGTGTCTGGTTTGTTCCATTGATAGAAGAGAATATAACAACTCAACAAATTAGAGACAAACCACATGTATTTTAATTAACATTGATGCATGGATCTTGCAGTTCTTGAGCGTATGCATGACCCTGGTTATTTCTAACAGTAAGTTCTTTTCGCAAGCATGTTAATGATCAGTTTGTGCATCTCTAGTGCCTACTGATGTGCTAGCTCCATCGCACCATCAATTGGTATGAGATAAATAAAGTGCCTAATTATATTCAGTTCAATATTAAGCAATAAACTTAGAATAAGATAAATTTCCACACAGTTATTTGATCCCAAATTTCATCTCATGCTGCACCATCAATTTAAAGTGTGGGGATATTGAACTGTATCTTATGGATAATCACTACCAGAAAACGGAGATTTCGTGAGGGCTAAAAAACCGTCACGAAAGGGCCAAAACCGTCATGAAAACAATTGCGTGACTCAGAATCACACGCAATAACCCTCACGAATATGGCGCCAGGAAATTCAATTTTATGGTGGTGCACCAATCATCGTAACATATTTCGTGGCGGTGGCGACCTTCAGAAAACAATGGGCTCGCCAGTTGCACAAGAAATTTCGTAACAGGGACTGACTCACAGGAAAATAATTCATGACGGTGCTTAACCGCCATGAAATGTTTTCATGAGGGTTCCCAGGAGGTCACCCATCCTATTACTACTCTCCTTCAAGGACGCTTAACTTCAGAGCTCTTATGAGATCCATTACTCTAGTGGTGGTATGATAACATCCGATATATAATGTGTCCCTCCTCCTTTAACCCCGTGAAGAACCCAAACACCGATTTTCAATTATTACTCACTAAAACTATAACCCACATGAAAATAGGTAATTTTTGTATGACAGATACTTTCATGACAGCTTTATGAATACCTTCACGAAAATAACTTCAATTCATGAGGGTTTATGCACCACCTTCATGAAATGTATTTTTTACGAGGGTTTATGCACCACTTCACGAAATATTTTTGTTTCGTATGTTTGTTTATAACTCTCACGAAAATATAGCACCCTCACGAAATCTCGGTTTTCTGGTAGTTAATTATCAACATTAGTAGCCACTATTAGGTATCACCATATCTATATCTATACAAATTGGAGGCTCTCCTAGAAGACTCCACGTTAATTCTTGAGGGTGGAAAAGCTAGAAATTAATCCATTGATCGCAGAAAAAGAAAAAAATCTAGAAATTCCCACATTAATCTGAAAAAGAAAAAAATTCTTGACCATGTTGTACCCCAAACATAAATACAAAACTTGCAATTTAATTGAATTCATCTATACTAAATTGGAGACTCTACTAGAAGTCCCCACACGTTAATCCTTAGAGGGTGAAAAGGCTAGAAATTACCACATTAATCATAGAAAAAGAAAATTCTAGAAATTCCCATATTAATCAAACAAATAAAAAATCTGGACCATGTAATCAACGGCTAGATGACCATGTTGTACCCAAACATAAACACAAAACTTGCAATCTAAACGAAATCAGACAGGAAAGAATTAATGCATGTCATAATTCAAAATCCAAGTTAAATAGGGATGAAATTAAATCCAGAAGTAAAATAATACTCATACCAAAATTAAGTTAGTTCTGAATATAAATTTTGAACAAAAACAATTGTTACTAAAATCCATTGCTAAAGTTTTGCCTTTGAAAAGTATAATGTAAAATTTGAAATTTCAATATTTAGAAATATCAGCATTTGTAAATAAAATTATTCTTCCCGAATTTCTATAAACTTAGTACTAAATCTGCAAAAACATAGAGAAAATATGTAGTTTGCGCGATGCACGGGTTGATGACTAGTAACACTAACGTGTAAACAAAAACCATTGAAAGAGGAAATGCACGCCTCTGGTTAACAGGTTTGAGGGTCACTTAAAGTTAAAAAAAAAGAACGTGAACGCATAAGAGGGACTCTGTATCTTTGATTTTACAAGAACGAGAATGGGGACTTCAAACCATGACCTTAACCACCAGAGCCTTATGCATTACTACTAGACTACATTGGCGTCCGCTCAGGGTGCAGTGTGTAGTGTTTAGTCTGTTAATTCCAATATATTTTTGCTGTTATGGCCACAAAAAAGATGCTTTCAACTGGCTGCTATCCAAAAGTAGGAAAAAAGTTAAGTGCTTTTGAAAAGCCACTGCAATGACAAACAAAGCCTAACTATTTGTCAACTATTCTGAAATTTAATAATATATTGTAAATGATGATATGTTATAATGAGGTATATATATTTGGGATGTCCGGAAGCTAGTATACAGGTGGATGGGACATGGTTAGTATGATTTCAATGTGGTTAGATTTGGACTAAACAATAGCAACTCTGTTCATCTAATTTATAACAGCATGTCATTTTGGGTTTGTTTGGATAAAGTGGAGGGTAAATAATTAACACTACACATTATTATTTTATTCAGTGTTATATCACTTTGTGGGCACCATGAATTTATATACTATATATATAGGTGCATGCAAGAATATGTTATGTCTTGGATATGCACACACATGTGATCATGAAAACGAATTAAGGGTGGTGCCCCCTCTGCTTTGCATTTTTCAATCTATGTACTTATACATAATTGAATGTCAGTACTACACATACCGGCTCTTACACATTTGAGTATTTAATATATTCAAGTTAATTAAAGACTGAATATCAGGTATACATATGCACATGAATGTGGGTAAGGAATATGAGGTAAAATTGTAAATATTATTGTAAGTAATGGGACTAAAGTAACGCATGACAAAGTTTTGTTGTGTTGTGTAATGTTTATGGTTTCAAGTACAACTTAGATTCTACGTTGCTATATAAACACATACACATATATAGATATATATTTTTTGTACTCATGGAAATATATACTCCCACTTTCAATATACTACTTAAACTAACATGTTATACTTCTTTATTATTTTTGATATTATACTCCTTTATTAATTTTGGTAAACTTAAATACTAATTCTAGGATATATTGTAATGTGACATGATTGAAAAAAATTCATCAGAGGGCTTTTATTTTTGATATATACCATTTTTCATATGTAAAACAAGCATATACATAAATTATACTAAAAAATGGAGTTTGATGAAATTTTCCATGGAACACGCTTTGGAATATTTATAATCATTATTAGACTATTGTAAAAAAGATAAAGAAGTTTTTTTTTGTTTAAGTTGTACATGAGTCCAGGGAGTACATATTCCCGAGTATATACATATATACACATATATGTACACACATATAAACACACACACATATATTTATTTATTTATTACAATTACTTGGGTCGCAATGTGCCTGGGCATCATGATCTAAAACGAGTATTTTCTCTATGTATTTGCATGAAAATTATTTTGAAAATTTTATGATATTGAGTTTAATCAATTTACTAACTAGTTCAAACAAGTTTGAACTAACATTTAAATTAGAGTTTTCTTCTTTTATGATAGTTTGATTGTAGGTATGTGCTGATTTTATATATAAATCAACAAAGTATGTGATCTAAATTTGTTCAAATCTTTGAATTGTTATAGATGGGTATATACCCTAAACTAAAAGCTTCATAAAATATAAACAAACTAAGAAATTTTTCGCCGCGCGTGTTGTTTTTTCGTAGAAAATTTTTTCTTTTTTTCAGCGGTGTTTTTTTTTTAAATCGTCGAAAAAATGAGCGAAACGGTTGAAAGGACACAAATGAAATCACGTTTTTTTCGCATCTATCTAGGGTTCTCTCATGAAGGATCCGCGATCGTATTAAATCGAAAAGGTCATTTTCGTAAAAAATAGCTGGAATGATCCAAACGCTACTACGTTTTTTTGGTATCTATTTAGAATCCCCTCATGAAAGATTTGCGTTTTTTAAGGTCCTCTTCGTAAAAAAACGCGGAAAGGACCGATACGTAATTATGGATTTTTTGAAGGACTTAAACGCAAAAAAATTTGAGCCGAGCCGACCGGTCGGCTCGGCTCAAAGCGAGCAGCGCACGGGAATCTTTCAAGATTTAGGAAAGTATATATTTAGTTTAAATTCACGCGAGCTTACTTGTTGAACGAGAGATCAACCTAGAGCCCCTTTTCTGTGGAGGGGATAGCATCCGAGGGCCTGCCGAGCTAGGGCCGAAATGGTCGGGATAACACAACAAACAAGGGGTTATTTTTTGGCCTGCTTCGGGCCTCTCACGGGGGAGATAACAACCCTACATCCAGCTGCTGCACTAGCTTCCAAGGATGAATTACAAGGTGCTTGCTCGGGGGCGTTGGGCCTCCCTTTTCTCTCTACTTCTTACAGGTGAGTTTGGTGTTTGCTAATCTCTCTGGGGCCATAGGGTGGTTCTAAGTATGGCCCTCCTAGCCACCAGCAAATAACTGCTACTTGAGAGGAGAACAACGAGGAACCGAACCTCGATCATTACACACGACGGGGTATTTATAGACGGTTACAGCGTTGCAACATTTATTACGGAATGACGTACCACTACTGCTCCCAAACATGGGTGAAATTGTTTCCTCGCTTTTCACCATACCGCTACGTGGGCGTAGTGGGCTCAGATCGTGGTCGTACGGTCCTTCAAGCCGCCGAGTGATTAATGCAACGTTGCATTCGTAGACCGTGCCCGGCTTTTTGGCTATGCCCGAGGTCCCTTCTTCGGACCTGGTCGCTGGTCGCGTATCCCCGAGCAAGCATGCTCGGGGGCGAGCTTGACTAAGGACGGGGTAGGTCCGTAGGTCGGCCTACCCGAGGACCTTCCTTGGGGACACCGTCCAAGGGTGAGCACGGTCGGCAGCTGTCTAGCTGCCGAGGTATGATGGTCGCTATAGGAAATACCCAATCCCCGACAGCTAGCCCCCGAGGCTTAAGGGGGAAATTGCTCGACGAGGTCTCCGCCTTAAGCCTCCAGACTTGAATAAAGGATTGGAGCTTTGCAAGGAAGAACTACCGCAACGTCCGAGCAACCTTTGCTCGGGAATAAGAATCTTGCAGCGAAGAGCTGCTGCAGCACCCGAGCAATCCTGCTCGGGGACGACATCACTAAGACCTTCCAGGGGAACCTCTGCATGCGCCTTGGTCGGGTAAGCATGCTTTCTTTTCTTGTTGCTAGCTTCCTCTTTTTGCGCTTTGGGGGGAAGACGGTGCCTGAGATCTCTCCTTGCTTCGTTTGCTCGTAGGTTCTTCAAAAGACCATGGAGGACTTTGTCTCCTCGACAGTTCCTCCCGAGGTCGTGGCCAAAAAGAACGCCAAATACGATGCCCAGATAACCAAGCTCGAGCGGCAGATAGACGAACTTAAGGCCCGAGACAAGCTGATCTTGGAGAGGTGTCGCCAGGCTGAGAAGAGTATCCGTCAGGCCGAGGAAGACGCCACCGAGAAAAAGGGGGAAATTCACGAGCTCGAGCAAGCAAAGTAGCACTCCAAAGTTCTCGAGGCGAAGGTGGCGGAGCTTGGCCGGGCCACGCAGGAGGCTACCGAGCTTGTTGATCAAGGCAAAGAGAGACCGAGCAACTTCGCCAGAAGCTCATGAAGGTCATGGCTTCTGTGAAGGTGATCGACCTTGAAGCCAAGATTGTGGTGGCGAAACTCTCCACGGCACTTAGAGGAGTGAAGCCCGGTGCATAGAGGGTCTTTTTCTTTTCTTTCTTCTCTTTTTTGATGACTTTTGATAATGCCAATGGAGCATATATATTTTTCCCCCTAAGGGCTCTATCTTCTGTATTGTTTCTTTTGGGTCCTTCTGGTTATTTCCTGCAAGTAACAAACATGAGGTGAGCAGCGAGAGATAGGCAGATAGGAGTATAAGTTGGGGCGAAGCACGGGCAACATGAGCCCGAAATAAGTGAGAAAGCTCGACATGGGTAACAAATGTCTGAAAAAGAGACAAAGACACGATCACGAGCTAGAATGAGGCACTTAGCGATGATTTTTGGAAAAAAAACGTTAGTGCGGTAGCTCGTTCCTATCAAGCCCCCGCTGCGAATGAAGGTCGTGCACCTAAGTTGCGAGCACAAGCTCGTTCGCAGGAGAGTTAGGAAAATGCGCGTTGCTCCGCTGACCATGTCACCAACTTCTCCGAGTTGCGAGCATGGGCGGTCGAGGAAGCGTGCGAGGCCTCAACTTCCTCAACGCCTTAGGATGTATGCCCCTGATTTGCGAGCATGGCCTTTGGCGAGAAGGACGCCTGTTGCTAGATAGAGTCTTGCGACGATCAAACGATGTCTGAAGTCGAGCTAAAACTCGGACCGGCCAAAGGGTGTCTCGTATCGCGTATTCGAAATCGTCTGACAAAAACTCTGCGGATCATAGTCGCTTATGGGCTGAAGCCTTGGCGGTGAGCTTTAGTGAGGCGTTGGTCGTGGTACCTTCTACGATCTAAGGCCTTGGGCCCGACCTTAGAATGAGGACGCTTGGAGCGAATGTTCTGCCCGACGTGCTCGTCCCATCACCAAGATCGTAGAAAAGTATGCCCTTGCGCGAGCGCGAGTCGGCTTTCCAGCGGCGGTGACTTGAGAGCATTCACAAGACCTTAGAGGTAACGGACTTTGCGTGGGTGAGGGAACTGAATTTTCTCTTTGTTAGAAGAAAAACTGCTGATCGAGCGTAAGATAACAAAAGTGAACACTAGTTTAGACAATGAACTTGCGCAGCTGGTCGATGTTCCAGGAGCTTGTGAGCACTTGACCGTCTTCTATTGCCAGGCGGACAGCCCCCGGGCGTGCCATCTAGACGACCGTGAACGGACCTTCCCACTTGGGGGAGAGCTTGTTGGCCTTCGACGTATCCTGCATTCGACGCCAACTTGAAAGGTCCTGGGCCGAATCGACTTGGCCGCATGCTGACGGAGAGCTTGCAGGTAGATGGCAGATCGGAGCAGCGCCCTTTCACGCGCCTCTTCAGCGAGGTCGAGGTCGAGGAGACGCTCGAGCTCTTGGTCGACGCTATCGACCAGGTGCACTCTCTGGGATCCCAGCACGATTTCAGCGGGTAGGATGGCCTCTGCACCATAGACGAACTGCAAAGGCGTCTCGCCCGTAGCTCGGCTCGCTGTGGTGCGGACAGACCAAAGGACGGAAGGAAGCTCGTCCACCTACGACCCGCCATGTCGGGCGAGGTCTTTGAAGACCCTCTTCTTGATCCCCTGAAGTATTTGGCCATTTGCTCCCTCGGCCGCTCCGTTGCTCTGTGGATGAGTTACAGAGGCGAAGCAGACCTTTGTCCCGATGTCCTCGCAGTAGGCTTGCAACAGCTCACTAGTGAACTGAGTGTAGTTGTCCGTGATGAGGCGATTGGGGACTCCAAAACGCGTCACCACGTTTCTGCAGAAAAATCTCTTGGCTGCTTGAGCCAAAATGGTTGATACAGGCTCGGCCTCGATCCACTTAGAGAAAGTGTCGACGGCCACGAGAAAAAATTTACAACCCCTTCGACCACGGGGGAAAAGTCCGAGGATGTCGACCCCCTAGGTCGAGAATGGCCATGAGAGCGGGATGGTTTGAAGCGCGTACGCTGGCTGGTGTGCCTTGCGGGCATGGAACTGGCATGCCCGACAAGTCGCCACGAGCGCCCGAGCATCGGCTAAGGCCGTCGGCCAATAATATCCCAGCCGGAAGGCTTTGCTCACAAGTGTTCGGAAGGACGAGTGAGTTCCACACATCCCCTCATGGATATCTCTGAGAAGAAAATTGCCCTCTTCCCGAGATATGCACTTGGAGAGGACTCCAAGTGCCCCTTTGCGGTATAAGACGCCTTCGATTAGCTTGTACGGAGAGGACCACCTTTTAAGCCGGGAATGCTCGGCTTCTTCTTCGGGCAGTGTCCCATTGGCGAGATACTGGATGAATGGCGTCATCCAGTCTGCACCATGCTCGAGGAGGGAGATGTTACCATTCGTCTCCGGTGCCTCCTCTACAGAGGGAATGGAGGGCTTGCACAGATGCTCGACGAGCGCCCCCATTGGGGCAGGCATCTGAGAGGGTGCCTCCTCTACAGAGAGAATGGAGGGCTTGTACAGATGCTCGACGAGCGCCCCCGGTGGGCGGGCATCTGCGAGGAACCAACCTTGGAAAGATGATCGGCCAGGGAATTGTTCTTCCTGGGGATGTAGAGTACTTTGAAATTTCTAAAGTACTTTTCCATCTTCCTCACCTCAACCAAGTAAAGCGCCATTGAGTGATCGGAACACTGATATTCCTTGTTGACTTGGTTGACAACCAACTGCAAATCGCCTCTAACAGTCAGTCGCTAGACCCCGAGCGCCTTGCACACTCGCAGTCCGGCCAGGAGGCCTTCATACTCCGCCGCGTTGTTGGTCGCGGCGAAGTGCAATTGGATGACGTATTGGAGCTGATCCCCTTGAGGGGATACCAGCACGACACCAGCCCCCGAGCACTCAAATGCTCAGGACCCGTCAAAGTACATAGTCCAGCGACCATCTTTAGACCCGGGGGGCTCGGTGGCGGGTTGCATCGGATTTTTCCACTCTGCTACGAAGTCCGTCAGGACCTGGGGCTTGATCGCTGTGCGAGCCGAGAAGTGGATATCTAACTCGGCGAGCTCCATAGCTCACTTTGCTATCTGGCCGCCGGCGTCTTGATTTCTTAGGATCTCCCTAAGTGGAAAGTTGGTTGGGACGACGATCTTGTGAGCTTGAAAGTAGTGGCACAACTTCCTTGAAGCTACGAGCAGCGAGTACAAGAGTTTCTGGACCTCAGGGTATTGCTTCTTTGGTCCGTGCAAGGTCTCGCTGGCGTAGTATATTGGTCACTGTGCCCCATCTCGCTCGACCGCCAACACCGCGCTTACGGCCTGGGGGGTTGTCGTAAGATATAGTAGGAGCGGCTCATCCGACCTCGACGTGGCCAAGATAGGAGGACTGGATAAGTACCGCTTCAGCTCCTTGAAGGAGCGGTTAGCTTCTTCCTTGACCGAAGCCCTTCTGTGAGCGCCTTGAAGAAAGGCCGTGCTCTCCCGGCCGAAATGAAGCGACTTCGAGCCATTTATACACGGTCAAGGCTGGACCTCCTTTACACGGCTCGGAGCGCATTCTTTCAATGGCCGATTTTCTCGGGTTTGCCCGATGCCTTGTGCTTGGATTGGATAGCCGAGCACCTTGCACCTTTCCTCCAAAGACACATTTCTCTGGATTAAGCTTTATTCGGTGTCTATTGAGGTTACAAAATGTCTCCTCGAGGTCGGATACATGACCCGAGGTGAGCCTACTTTTCACCACGATGTCGTCTACATATACCTCCAGATTTCAATCTATCTGATCTGGGAAGGTCTTCTACATGAGGCGCTGAAAGGTCGCCCCGGTATTCCGCAGACATGGTCGTGTAGCAAAATGTGCTGAATGGTATGATGAATGAGGTCTTCTCTTCGTTCCCGGGGGATAAGCTGATCTGGTGATAGCCCGAATAGGCATCCAAAAAGCTCATCACCTGGGACTCTACCGTCGTGTCGACCGGTGATTTATCGCCCTTGTGAAAGTTGTCTTCGGGCAGGCGGCGTTGATGCGGTGTGGTTAAACACATCGCCACTTGCCACCCTTCTTTTTGACAATGGTGGGTTCTGACCACTTGAATCTTTCGATTTCTCGTGACGGCCGACCTTAAGGAGCTTGTTGAGTTCATCCGGGATGATTGCTTGCTTCTAGGAAAAAATGTCGAGCTTCGGGCGCCTGGGTTTTTATCGGTCGGAAACGACTAGCTTTGTGCTCGATTACTTCCCTTGGGACTCGGGCATATCGGACGGTTCTCAGGTAATTTCGTCCGTGCTCTTAGGAGGAAATGTGACTTGAGTTCCTATTTGGGATCTAAGGAAGATCCCAAATGCAAAACCTGGTCAGTCATGGCCTTAGCGGGACCGCTGTGGTTCCTCCTCCGAATTTGGAGGGCAACTTTGGGTAGGAGGGCTCTTAGTCGAGGCCACGCTGAGATAGCTGTCCAACCATGTCGAGCGACTTCTCATCGCAGTTGAAGGTCGCCCTGTGGTCCCCTCTGATGGTGATGACACCTTTCGGCCCGGGGACCTTCAGACACTGGTAAGCATGATGCGTGGTGGCCATGAACTTGGAGAGAGCCGGTCTGCCGAGGATGGCATTGTAGGCCGACTTGAAGTCGACGACCTCGAAAGTGATCATCTCGGTCCGGAAGTTGCTGAGGCTCCCGAACATCACGGGTAAGACGATCTGGCCGAGAGGCTTGATCGAGGTGCCCGGGACGATCCCGAAGAACGAGACGGCTATGCTTTTGATCTTGGACCGAGGAACTTGCATCTCGTCCAGGACCGTAGCGGATATGAGATCTAGGGAGCTCCCGCCATCGATGAGAACCCGCCCTACTTTAGCATTGCTGATGGTCGGGCTCATGACCAACGGGAGCTTCTGAGGCTTGGTCATTCCAAGGGGACAATCATCCTTGGAGAAAATAATCGGCATTTCGGACCATCGAGTGCTTGCGACGGGGCTTGCTGCAGGCGATGTGACACACCTCCCATGGCCGCTTCCTTCAGTCCTGTGGGACTTGTAGGTTGAGGAGCCCCCGAATATGATGACTATGTGGTTATGGGGCTCCTGGTACCCCATGTCGTCGTCCTTGTCCGCAGGACCCTTGCCCTTACCGCTCTCCCCTTTTCTCGGGAGAGTGGACATGGGACCTTGGCCATTGTAGAACTTCTCCATGCGGAATGCCTAGGTTTGGCAATTGCGAAGGTCGTCCCCGACCGCCTGATAGAGCGGGCAATAGCGGTCTTCCGAAGGAGCTAGGGATGAAAATAGGACAGGAAATATCCGCCGATCCAATCCGGATCCGTTTAAAACCCGATCCGTAATCCGAATACAGCTATCTGTCCAGATTCGGATCCGGATCCGGATATTTTATCCGGATACGGAGTCTTTGGTATCCGACAGATACAGGATCGGATCCGGATATCGGGTAATTTAACATTCGGATATCCGTTTTCGCCTGTGACTGGTATCGGTGTGAGTCTTTGTGAGCCGTTCGGCACTTAAGCTTCGGCCCAGCCCACAGCCCAGTCCATGCCTCCTCTATCCTCTCTAGACTCCAGGCCAGCTCTCCTCCAGGCGAAACCCTCAAATCGACAAACCCTATCCTCTCCTGTTAGACTCCTCTCCTCTTGCCACCAAGGCGACTCTCTAGCTCTCGTAGCCGCCACTGCTCCCCACGCCCATCGAGCCGATAGCCATGGTTTCCACCGATCCGACGCCTGCCCGCGCCTCCACCGAGCCGACGCCTTGCGTCGCCAGGTTTCCACCGAGCCGCCGCTTGTCCCTCGCCTCCACCGAGCCGACGCTGCGTCCCGTGCCTCCACGCCGGTCGCCAGGTTTCCACCGAAGCCGCCGCCCATCCCTCGCCTCCACCGAGCCGACGGTGAGATTTCCTCGACATCTCTCTGCTCGATAGCCCAGATCGATTTTTGTTAGCAATTTTGTTCAATAAGTTAGCCCAGATCAATTTTTGTTAGCTGACGGTGGTAGGAAATATCAACCAAAAGTGCAGTTTCTCAGGAAAAAGTGCCATTAGGAAAGTGTTACAAGGAAATAAGTAAATATACTGCAGAAGTCAATAATCCGGAGTGGTAATTTTCATGTAGGTTCATTAGTTAAAAATTTACCTTGTGAAGGTGTTTGACTTTTTATTGCCAAATGAGACACGAAATTTGCTGAAACTGGTGACCTCTCCGTTTATCTAGAATGGTTACTGCTATTCCTCTTAACTGGACCTGCACTTGCACAACCAAATAATTGAAGCCGAAAACTAATGCTTCAGAACGGCTACCATTTCACTTATTTTTGAATTTGTTTTATTATACCTCACATATCAGAATTTATGGATGCTAAATTGCTAATCGTAATTGCTGACATTGAATACCTATCAAATGGTTTTTTTTGTTTTTTTACATTTATGGTGCTTTCATACTGTAATCACTCGTATGTGCATTTACTTGTTGATACATTCGATGAGATTTGATCATCCAAGGTAAATTCGATCTTTGCAGAGATGGAGATGGAAAGTGGAAGTGCAAACGCTTAGTACAAATGTTGGTGTGGTCGCATCATCATCATTCGGAGATGTCAATGTTGCTCACGATGCACTACCCGAACCACCAAGTGAAGGGCAATGACAATAGGTGTCTTCTTAAAGAGAAGATATTGGAGACTCGGACAAGGATGATGATGCACCAAACCGAAAAGAAAGAAAAGTCCACATCAGAAGTATGGAATCACTATAATAGGTCAAAGGTGAAGGTTACGGAGAACGGAAAGAAGATTGTACAATACTGGGCAAAATGTAATTTATGTCGTTACAAGGCCAGATGTGAGAGCAACAATGGTACAAAGGTTTTTTGGAACCATCTGAAGAACAAGCATGCCATAAAGAATGGTCAGCAGTTGCTCAATGCAGAAAAGAATAAAGAAGATGATAGCGGTATTGTTCAAACATATAGGTATGATCAAGAAGCTAGCTTAAGGAAGTTTTATTTGGCGATTGTCATGCATGAGTACCCATTTAATATTGTGGAGCATGAATATTTTGTTGAGTTCATAAAATCCCTAAGGCCAACCTTTCCGATTAAGAGTCGTGTGACGGTTAGGAATGAAATTATGGACATATTTACATCTGAGAAATCAAAATTGTATAAGTATTTTAAATCTGTTCAATGCCGCTTTAGCACAACTATGGACATGTGGACTTCAAAGCAGAATAAAGGATATATGTGTGTCACTGTGCATTGGATTGATGATAGTTGGAATATTTAAAAGAGAATTATCAAGTTTATGCATGTAGAAGGGCGGCATACTGGTTCTAATATGTCTAATGCATTCACAAACTAGTATTATTAGATGGAATATTGAGAAGAAGTTGTTCTCTCTTACTTTGGACAATGCATCAGCAAATGAAGTATGTGTTAAATATGTCATTAACAATCTGAGTGGTAAAGTTCCCCTAGTATGTGATGGTGCATTCTTTCATGTGAGATTTGGTAATCACATATTGAATCTTGTTGCTAGAGATGGTTTGCGACAAATTGCTTTGGCGGTTCGAGAACATTAGTTCTTTTGTACTAGCCGTGAAGAGCTCATCATTGCAATGGGAAGAGTTTCAAAGTGTGCATCCGAATGTAACTTGGATAAGACTAAAGGCACTTTGTTTCACTTTGGATTCTCTAAAAGTGATTCGGATTAATGGTTGTAGAAGTCGATTCTACAAAAGTTGGAATCGAGCACATATGAAGTGGATTGTGGATTCTAATGTATATAGGTGGCTAGAGATTTTGAGAATTGCTTTGGTGGTTCTAACATTCGCTCTTTTGTACTAGCCGTGAAGAGCTCACCATTGCAATGGGAAGAGTTTCAAAAGTGTGCATCCGAATGTAACTTGGATAAGACTAAAGGTCTATCATTGATGTTGCCACAAGGTGGAATTCCACCTATTTCATGCTTAGGGATGCTTTATATTATAAGGAGGCTTTTGAGAGGCTTTTGTGGCTGGATGGCAACAGATATGAGAGGATTGCACCATCGATGAAGAATGGAAAAATGCACTAACTCTATGCAAATGCTGAAGAAATTCCATGATGTCACCGAGTTATTATCGGTACTTTGTATCCAACAGCAAATTTGTTCTATCAAAAATTTTGTGAGATTAAACTATTGATTGATGGTTGGTGTGGTAGTGCTGATATTACTATTAGTTCAATGGGTAAGGCCATGAAAGTA
Source organism: Guadua angustifolia (assembly GCA_036346375.1). NCBI lineage: Eukaryota > Viridiplantae > Streptophyta > Magnoliopsida > Poales > Poaceae > Guadua > Guadua angustifolia. The sequence continues at coordinate 35,270,366 of CM070506.1, read as the reverse complement.
AAGTTTGAAAAGTATTGGAAAAAGTCTAACATGGCACTAGCTGTGGCCTCTATTCTTGATCCTAGGTATAAGAAAAAAGTTGTGGAATTTTTTTTCAACAAGATATATGGTTCTGCATTGTATGCACATGAACTTGCTATTTTCAACAAGGTTTTAAGGCAACAGTATGAAACATATGCTTCTACACCTAGTGCTTCAAGAGTCTTGCTTGTCTTGGGACGACTACTAAGAGCCAAGAGCTTAATGATGACAATGATGATGAGCGCAAAAATTCATATATGAAAGTTATGGACCCGATCAAGAGGAAGTAGATGAGTTGTATAAGTACATGGTTGACCCATCGCTAAAGCTTGGTAAAACTAATCAATTTGATATCTTGGCTTGGTGGAAAAATCAACAAATGTCATATCCTATTCTCTCAAGGCTTGCACGTGATATTTTGGCTATGCAAGTATCAACCGTGGCTTCGAATCGAGATTTAGTACCGGTGGTCATATCGTTGATCCATTTCAGAGTCGTCTTGATCCCGAGATGGTAGAAGCATTGGTATGTACTAGAGATTGGATAGCTTCATCTAGAAAAGGTGATAAATAGTTTATCATTTTGTAGTATCATTGATCATGGAGTATTATTTACTCAATGTTTGACTAATGTAATTTACTTTGCAATTTCGTGTTCCACGAATAAGATTGAATCTATCGTTGGAGATCTAGAGGTTGTAGAGAACCTTGTCATTAATTTAACCATGATGCGGTATATACAATTTGTATCTAGAATGACAACAATAGCTAGCATACAGTAAGAGGTCTCAGTAAGTGCACTTTGCACTTTGCACTTTGCACTTAACAATACCAGCAAGTCTGTTTACTTTGCACTTTGCACATCTAAAATGATTTACATCACCCAATAAGCAGTAAGTGCAGCTCATGCATCTCCTGTGATTTCAATACAAAGTGAGATTCTGTGAATTATGGGCACAATGTGTTCCTCTTTTTTTTGGGTGCAATTTATCGGGTGAGAAGTTAACTGATTTGTAAATTTGGAACTTACAGCACTGGCAAACTGGAGCTAAATGTTTGTAAATTTGTACCTGGTGATTGAATTTTGGTGTGAGGGATTCTGAATATCGGCAGTTTGTGGCGCCCAAGATTCTCTAAACACTTGCTTGTGGCATGAAGGCATTCTAGTCCCTGAGTTTTCTCACTTTGTATTGAAATCACAGCTTAATTAGGGAAATTGCAGCTAATTCATCGCATATCTTGCATAAGCAGGGAGACCTCTTCTTTCTTCTCCAGTGCCACCAGCTTGCAGGGGAATGCAAGAACTGAAGAACCTCCCAGACTCTTGGGATTAAACCTGTTTCCCGCCTAAACATGCTTTGATGCTATCTTTGAAATCAGATGGCGTGATCTAGCATCAACCTTTCCATAGCTAGCATACAATAAAAGTTTTGTGCCATTCATCTGTTTTTAGTTGTCATTTAAGGAGATTAAATAGGTAGATCCAAACTTTTCGCATATCTTGATTTCAGATTTTTAATTGCCATTATAATTTGTAGGATGGAGAAGCAGAAGCTAGCGAAGAGGAGTTGTAGTTCTTTGGCTATGTTGTAGAAGCTAACGAAAAACTTCTTCAACTTTGGGATGTACTAAACATTGCTAATGAACACATCGCTTTAGTTCTTTGATTGTGGAATGTCTTGAACTTTGCTATGCTATTAAACTTTCAACTTTGGCTATGTTGTAGTTCTTTGGCTATGTTGTAGACACAAATCAATTGTGTAACTTTGGTTGTGTGATGTCTTTGCTAGTTCTCGACTTAGCTTTCCATGCTTCGTGATTGCCATGACTTAGAAGTTCTGTCATGTGTAACTTTGGTTGTGTGATGTAATATTATGTCTTTGCTACTTGCTAGTTACGAATCTGGACCTTACGGTTGCATAATGTTAGTTTTTCTATGCTTCGTGTTATGTTGTTGTATGCTTGGTTATGTTGTTGTTGTCCGTGACGCTATTCATATATGCTATTTTTAACAAATAGATATATCCGAATATTTACCCGCTTCGATCCGAATCCGTCTCATATTCAGATCCAAATAATCCGCATTAGATTCAGTATTCGGATCCGGAAAAAATATGGGTTAGGATATGGGACAAGCGATATCCGCCAGATCCGATCCGTTTTCACCCTAGAAGGAGCACTCCTCCTTCGCGACCTTGGTCGACCTTGGTCGTTCTTGGCCATGGAGGTGGTCGGCCCTTCGCCCTCGTCTTCTTGGCCGTGAGCCCAAGAAGAAAGCGATGCTCGACGACGGCCACCATGTCCCAAGAGCAGACCTCTTCTTTTTCTTGATCTTCTTCTCCACGGAGCCTGGGTGCTTCTTGCTCGAGGAGTCTTCTAAGCTTGCCTTCATCCAGTATATTTTTCCATTGGACCGCCTCATTGGCGTTCGCGTAACGATCGGTCATACGGAACAGCTCGTTGGCCGAAAGGTCGGGATGGATCTCCAGGTCTTGCGTGAAGCGAACGTCGCGGACCCCAAACTTGAAGGCTCGAACGACCGCCTCATCCGAGATGCTCGGAATGGAGTTCCTCACCTTGATGAACCTTTGGATGAAATGCCGCAAAGATTCTTTTTCGGTCTGGATCAACCGTTCGAGGTCGCGCTCCTTGCCCGGGCGAGTGTATCAACTCTGGAAGTTCGCCCGGAGAGCCTCGCAGAGTTGCCTCCAGGAGCGGATCGATCCTTCCTTCTGATTGAAGAGCCACGTCCTGGCGGAGCCGTCAAGGACCGTGGGGAGGTAGTTGGCCATAACTCCCTCGTCCCCCCTGCAGCCCAGAATGGCGGTGGAGTAGATCGAAAGGAACTCGTCTGGGTTCTGAGTCCCTTGAACCTCTCGATGTGGCCGGGTTTGAACTTGCTCGGCCACGAGACGTCACGGAGGGACGCCGAAAAGGCCCGGCACCCAAACGTCGGGCTGTCGTGGTGACCCCTCCGAGCGTGACGACCATGATGGTTAGCGTCGCGATGGTCCTTTATGTGCGGGCGAGACGAGAGAATACGTCTCCATGCCGGCGCGACGAAGGCAGCCCCGAGGTAGAATACTCGGTAAGCCCGTAATCGAATGGAGCGTGCCCCCGAGCCCGCGAGGCCATCCGGGAACCTCTCCGACCGTCCTCACGGCACCGATCTTGCATCCCGTGGCCCTCCCGAGCAGGACTTCGAGAGGCGCTGCGGCGGGAGCGAATAGGGGAATGGCGCTTATGGTCCCGGGAAACACTCCGGGGCCTCTCTCTGCCAGGGGGCCCTGGGAACCCCATGTCGGCGGTGAGTTTTTCTAGATTTTCAACCACGACCGCCCCCATGGCTGCCAGGTCCGCCTGACCGGAGAAATTTTGGAAGCTGCGCACGACCGTCGCCATGGCTCGTAGCCGCTCGCGCTTTGGAGAGCGGCGGGGGGCGACCTTGGCCGACGATCGCACGTACCCCGGGGAGCAGTGCTCGCCGGGATCTTCGCGAGCCGGGTCTCCAATCCTGGCGTCTGCCCTCCCGCTAACTTGGCGGCAGACGGTCATCAGGGTCTTGTCCAGGGACAACGCTAGTGACAACGAGTGGTCTCCAGAGACTCGACCTCGTGAATCTCTTCTCTTCCCACCATATTGACGCTGCGGGAGTACTGGGACCGCGAGGGCGACATCATGTTATCTCCATGCGACGCGGTCTCACGGCTGCACTCGGGACGATCAGGACGCCTTGACCGTCGCGGAGACCGCCATGTTTCTCCTCACTAGTGAGGGCATCGTGCTGCGAGTGGAGGAAATGCTCTCGCGCTGCAGCCGCCGGGGAAAGACTCCCGGATTCGGTGTGGCCTTCCGGATCAGCCACACCAACCACGCCTTCACCGGCGTAGTACATGTCGTCGTCCTCCATGTCGTCGAAGACGCAGAGGTCTTGATCATCTTGAGAATTCAACATCCTCAGGAATTCTCCATGAAAGGACTCAGTCGATCCCCATAGACGGCGCCAGCTATCGACGATTCGGGAATCGGTCCCCTGCTGAGCTTACTTGTTGAATGAAGGATCAACCTAGGGCCCCTTTTTCGCGGAGGGGATAGCGTCTGAGGGCCTGCCGAGCTAGAGCCGAGATGGTCGGGATAACACAACAAACAAGGGGTTATTTTTTGGCCTGGTTCGGGCCTCTCACGGGGGAGATAACAACCCTACATCCAGCTGCTGCACTAGCTTCCAAGGATGAATTACAAGGTGCTTGCTCGGGGGCGCTCGGCCTCCCTTTTCTCTCTACTTCTTACAGGTGAGTTTGGTGTTTGCTAATCTCTCTAGGCCGTAGAGCGGTTCTAAGTATTGCCCTCCTAGCCACCAGCAAATAACTGCTACTTGAGAGGAGAACAACGAGGAACCGAACCCCGATCATTACACGCGACGGGGTATTTATAGACGGTTACAGCGTTGCAACATTTATTACGGAATGACGTGCCACTACTGCTCCCGGACGTGGGTGAAACTGTTTCCTCACTTTTCGCCATACCGCTACGTGGGCGTAGTGGGCTCAGATCGTGGCCATACGGTCCTTCAAGCCGCCGAGTGATTAATGCCACGTCGCCTTCGTAGACTGTGCTCGGCTTTTTGGCTATGCCCGAGGTCCCTTCTTTGGACCTGGTCGCTGGTCGCGTATCCCCAAGCAAGCATGCTCGGGGGCGAGCTTGACTGAGGACGGGATAAGTCCGTAGGTCGGCCTACCCGAGGACCTTCCTTGGGGACACCGTCTAAGGGTGAGCACGGTCGGCAGCTGTCTAGCCGAGGTATGATGGTCGCTATAGGAAATACCCAATCCTCGACAATAATCTTATATTAAGGATCGATATTACTTAATGTCATCATGGGTATATACACTTACATATTATTCATACTTAGCCATACTTTAGAATCAACAAGGTAGATGATCAGATCAAAATTGTTTCCTAAAAGACTTAAAATGACACCGTTGGTTACTGGTATTTTGATTAAAAACCCAAAATAAAACTATGGTTTTGATGTGGGTGATTATTGGCAATAGCCGGATGTGCAAAGGGAATTGCACGTAGTGTAGGGTGAAGTATCGCCCATATTAGATTAAGGATCGAACAATGGGACGCTATTGATTCAAGAAATCCGTGCAACCAAAAGTGTTGGTATGGGACAACCTTAACCTACTAAGTTACGTAGATTTAGCTTTACGCATTGGAAGGTCAAGTAGTAAGGGCTCTCCTTTTAAGGTTTGCTCGACGGGTACCCTCACCAAGGTGTTGGGAGCCACACTTGCCAATACAACGATGTACGTCTTGTTATGAACAGATATGGTGTGTTGAGTGTTGTGAATGGATTCATGTCTTGGGTAAGTGTTTGTATTTCTATGGCGAGGCCTTAACGTCCCGGTGCTGGTGCAAAGTTAGATCTAGGTAATGTAACGGTTATGTCATGACTCTCTGCGGCACACCAATAGAAGTGTGCTAATTATCGATTGCATAAAGAGTAAGTCATGTCTTGTAGGTAAAGTTGTACACCTCTGCAGAGTGAAAATCTAATCGATTAGCCACGCCAGTGATCATGGGCACTTAGTGAAGTCATTCCAATGTTAGATTTTGGTATTTTCTGAAAATGAGTTTTGGTTTGAACTTATTTTAGCAACTGTTGCTTTATGTCAAAGGGCTGATCTTGATGGACTTCATGATTTGGATTATTCATTACTCGTGAAGGGCTATAAGTATTACTTATACTTTACTTATTTCTTACCAGTTAATCTTACTTTTATTAAATTTCGTTTGCAAATGACAACTTGATTTACAAATTCAAGTTTGCTTTATGCAAACTAACTGTAGTAGCCTCCTTTGTCTTGGCCTACATTTATGTATTTGCAAATACCACCTTAAGTCTTACTAAGTACGAAAGTACTTACCCTTGCTTAATCTATTGTTTTAGGTGGATAAATTAGCGAAGCTTCAAAGATTTGTTTTCGTCGCAGGATGTGGGATTTTCTTTGAAGTGATCTTTTCTAGGGATTATGCCTTGTTAGTTGCCTACGGGTTGATGGGCACACTACAAGACTTTGATTCTTTCTGTTGCATTACTCTGAATTATAAGATCTTATTGTGTAAATTACCATTATTATTTGAAATAAAGAGTATGGATGTGATATCAATTGTTGTAAATGTGTGTATTAGCTACTGATCATGGGACTAGTACTGTATGCACATGAGATTTTTATTTTTGTATTTATGTAAAAATAGGGATCGCTACAGCTCCCATGATGCATTAAAAGTCCTAGGAAACCTTTTCTTATAGACTTTGACTTCTTGGTGGGATTTTAAAAGAAGTCAAGTGGGTGTTGAGTTGGGTATAGGACTTTAATCCTACATTGCTTAGCTAGGTGGTGGAAAAACAACTTATAAGAGAAACTCTTGTGTGGACTTTAATATAAGTTGATGATAAGGTTAGAGGTATATATGATTGACTTTAGGCTATTTATACATGCACGAACACGTGACTTGTTACGGCGCGCAACTGCGATCGAAATATACTAAGTGTACTTAACCTTTTGTTATGTGTATCGACTATACTATATCAGTTTACACCTCGACTGTCAATGTAGTGCTATGGACTTAGCGAGACGTACGTTCTTGTGTGGTTAGTCCGTTCGCCCACGATGTGAGATAACAGGGAATAGTTCCTAGACCATGACAGTTTGATCTGAGATCTTGTAAGACGATTTTGCTTGGTTGTGCCTTCATAAGAGAGACGTCACTGTACATGAAGTAACTTGACGAAAAACCAATTTTGTCTTTCCTTAAGTACTCTCTACTTTCTCGGGTACTTGTTGCCATCCGAGTCATTCCATCCTTTTGCCCATCGTACAACGAGTATGACAGAGCAATATCTTCAATCCAACACCGGCCTTAAATGACCTGCACAAGAGACCAGCGATTAGATTTCTAAGAAGCACAATACCCCGTGATTGCTTGTCTTCATCTTCGATTGTCACACCGGCACACCGCTCTTACGTGGTTTGTTGTTCTTCGCCAAACCCTTTGTAAATGTCTCAAGCCAACTAATTATTGGTCCACACGATCTCTATTTATATGTTGAGAATGTAAACTATTACAATAGTTTTACTTACATTCATGTATTAATTGAACTATCTAGCGTATATAGATGTGCCTTCTTTAGTAGTATGTTATATTTTCATTGAATATTTGCTAGTAATCTTATCATAGACGGAATATTTAACTTCACATTTTTATTGCATAACTATGAAATTAAATTAACTTTAGACCATGTTAATTGTCCAACATATACATCATTACATGCTGCCGTTCAATTGTCTTACACGCTGCGATCTAACATTGTTCTACACTACACTGAGGAGTGGCAAAATTAAAAGGAAGAAAAAAAAACACCAATCACAACTACCCAAGATACACAAAATACACATATGCTTATACATCGCTTGGGCATTCCTCCTAATCGCTATGAGATGCTGAGTTCATCTATCCTTCTGGACAGTTCGATGTCAGCAGCTAGTCCATTGGTTCCGTTCATCTTCTGTTCTGTGGCATGATTGCTACCACCTGAATTTGCTTCACTGCCACCAGTAGGGTTAGCGCCGGTAGCAGCGGCGGCGCATTCAGCAAACCGGTAGCAGGAGATAAGGTGGTCATTGGTCATGCCAGAAACTTGCATAAAGGTATACACAACTGTTGGGCCTACACTACGGAAACCCCTTCGAACCAAATCTTTGCTTATCGCATCTGCTTTAGATGTTTTGACAGGTACCTGGCGGGCATACCTGAATCTACTCAAAATAGGTCTCTGGTTAACAAAGCTCCAACAATACTTATCAAATGACCCAAACTCCTCTACAATCTGCAATGATAAGCACATGGCTCAGATAAGAAAATATATAGTTTTAAAAAAATCTTACTTTAAGGTCATATGCAGCCTTTTTCAGTAAAAGCATGCACGAGACTGAATCAGTTGCTAAACATCAATAAGAAATGCAAAACGTTTTGTTTTGAGATGGAGTTACCAAATCTTGGGAAGACTTGAATACAGACGAGATTGTTCATAAAGACATCACATTTTTACTTGTTCTTATCCCAAAGCAGCATCTAGATTTGAGATTATGATGAAATCATGCCAAAAATTTATTTATGAGAGTAAAAGGCCAACCTTGAGTATTTGGCATGCATTCTCAATAACAGCGCGCAGTTTCTGTTCGGATAACAAGGAGCTGCTAGGACTTCCTGGTGCAATAATCTTCTTCTCACTTAATTTAGAGACCAATACTGGGTCAAAATCCGCGAAGACCTCCCTGTGAGGTATACTTGAAGATGTTAATAGGGTTGCCAAATGCCAGTAGTAAAGGTCTAACCACATCAAAGGTGCAAAGGGCTACCTGAATATAGGTCTCTTGTTCAGAATTGTTGGCCAGGTAAGCTCAGCTAATGCACCTGAGAGCACCAGAAACTCAAACAACTTCCTGTAATTAATATGGAGCAGTTGATACTTGATTCTTTTAGGAAAAATAAAAGAAATTTTTTCAAGAGTATACCACAGGCACAAATAAATTTGTATTTTATCAAGGTTCATTTTTGCATACTTGTCATCATGAACTGGAACTCCCCATTCTTCATCATGAAACGCAGCATAACAGGGATCTGCACTTGTAAGCAAATATGATTAAATCAACTTCAATCACATAGAAGATAGTAAGAAGATTTTGAAAAAAGAAAAGCACCATGGATTACTAGAAGCAAGTGGCACAAGCTCAGGCAATAAGATAGGACAGTAGCTTTTGATATAAGATTGATTCTCTAAATAAAAACTAGATTACTGGTACAAGCAGCATGATCTTATGGACCAAATTAGCAGGTAAGAAGTAGAAAGATCCAGAGTTTACCCCCGAAAAACCAATATCCAGATAAGTAACACGCAATAACAATCCAACAATGTGCACATGAGTTTCATACACACTCAAGTATAAGTTTATGTTTCCAAATTTAGGATGTTCCCACAGTTGATTTCAGTTTGCACTTTCAATATGAAAATAAATTTATTATTATCTGGTCCTTAATAATGAAAATAACATTCTTGGAGCAAAAAGAAGAACAAAAGAAAAGGACCCAGCCCTGCCTACTTCAATATCATACATAAATAAACTGGTAGACATGAGAAAATGATTCCTCCAACTAAGGACTTAATCACATCCCATTTTGGAAACCTGTAAGGTTATTCTTCTCATACTCTCAACTTAGTTCGCAAGTTTTGTGAAGCTACTCAATGATTATCATCCATTTCTGTACTCTGTAAATTTTGATGAACTAATCTGTAGCTGTGTGCATCATTATATTAGTAAACAACAGGGGAAGCCCACAAACAGGCAATGTGTACTGGAAAGCTAGCCAATATACTCAAAGATATGGGCATCGCGACTGTGAACTTCTTAGAATACGTCACACAAATAGACACACATACAAAAAAGAAGTCCTTAGCTTGCTACAAAGGACCTACCATCTTCCCATCTTCGCCTGCTTTATTCAATCAAGACTACAAATAGGGCTATATATAACATGACTAACTATACTAGTCCTTCATCATGAAACATTGTATCATATTTCAAAATGTATGGCCATGCTTTCTACATGCATCATCTTACATAGTATCTTCCTACATGTGGTTCAATGAGTAAAACTAGAAAATACCCTTCGTCCAATCACCATGGTATGAAAACTTTGTAGCCTAAAGTTTCACTGTGATAAAATCCTAACGCACAATTATATGCTTGTCTCGTGTCATCTGGAAATATTCATTTCATGCATACAAAATAGTTTTACCTTGAATACTTCTATGTTATGGGTACGGTTATAGAGTCTCGTGCCCGGCCGATGACCAGCACGAACTCCGGTGGACGTCGACGCCGCCGTGGCTGTCGACGGAATTAGCGAACGGAGCTACCGGCCTTGTTCTACGGAAGGCACCGCCAAGGGATAAGTTTTCGGCAAAATACTGCATGCCCTTTTCTTTTATTTCTTCATATATTTATAAGCTGATCTCCAACGATCAGATAACAATCAAAAGATATTATTTCCCTAACCGAATAGCTAACTAATTGATACTTTCCAACTAATGAATAAACTATCTGCGCCTGCCTTTGTTGGCTTTACGCAGATTTACAACCTTCCTAAACCTTATCCTTTCCATACTTATGCTTTCGGTAATAAACCTGATCATATCCTATAACATTGTCCCCTTTCGACCCAAATTTTGTCCGCAGTGAAAAAAGAAGGGTAAGAGCGACGCAATACCGTAGCTTCGACCCAGGTGGCTTCTTCGGCTGACTCCCCTTTCCACTGAATCAGAATGTGACGTTTGCCTTTGACAAATCGTTGGCCCAGCGCTTGGTGTGGTTCTGGTGGACATGGTTCCGGGGCGGTCACCACATCCGAAGGAAGCGAGGGAATTGACGGAGGGGGCGCACCTCTGTATGGTTTCAACAATGACGCATGAAAGACGTCGTGAAGTTTTGCCTCGGGTGGAAGGTGAAGCCGGTAGGCAACCTTCCCAATCAACTCCAGAATCTGATAAGGCCCATAATAACGTGGAGACAATTTGAGAGTGGCCGCCGTACGGAGAGAAGATCGCGGTGCGGTCTTTGGAGGCGTAATTCATACCCAATCACCCACCGCAGCGAAACATCCCTGATGATTGTCATAATATTGCTTCATGCGATTTTGAGCGCAGTGCAAATGTTGCTCGCACAACGGAGAAGAGCATCCTGTCTACCAACCGGCAATCAATCGTGAAGAACCGCCGCCTTGGTTATATGGAAGGAGTGGTGGCGGCGGCCGCCCATAGACCGGTGAAATGGCGTCATGCGATGAGATGTATGGAATGAAGAGTTATAACAGAATTCGGCCCAAGAGAGCCACTGAACCCAGGTGGTCGGATTATCTGTTGTCAAACAACGAAGATACATCTCCACTGTTTTATTAACTGCTTCCGTCTGGCCATCGGTTTGAGGATGATAAGCTGTGGACATCAGCAATTGTGTGCCACAGCGTTTGAAAAGATCCTGCCAAAATGCACTGGTGAAGACTGGGTCGCGGTCAAAGACAATGGATTCTGGCATGCCATGCAGATGGACCACGCAATCAAAGAAAAGCTGAGCCACCACAGAAGCCGAGGAAGGCTTGGTGAGCGGTATGAAATGTGCATATTTAGATAGCCTGTCGACCACCACGAGAATAGCCGTCTTCCCCTGCGACTTGGGCAACCGGATGATGAAGTCCATGGAGATATCTGCCCATATTTGATGCGGTATAGGGAGCGGCTGGAGCAACTTCTAGGGGACAGAGTCGCCGCCTTGTATGCGCCGGCAAGTGTTGCAGCCGCCTATGAAATCGCCATAGTTCCGCTACCGGCGCGCTAATAGAAAATTGGCGCAGGCGATGTAGAGTCTTCTGAACGCCCTCATGGGCCAAGTTATGGACAGTGGCCACAATGTCCGTAATCAAAGAAGAAGCCATTTAATGACAAGGCGATCGCTATGTATAATAACCCATTCTGAACGCGCCATACTGCCCCGGACTGAGTGGTATGACTCCCCGGTCGACCAACATCGGCAGGGTGAGAAGGAAACCGGGCTGCTACCTCATTCCTTGACGGTGTCTTTGGCCTTGGCATGAAGTCGCTGGAGTCCCTAAGATCGATCGAATCGGCCAAGGAGAGCGAGCAATGGGCTTGTTTGCAAGGATAACCATTGTGCACACCGCCGCATGATTTCGAATCATACAGCACATTCCGCCATTGTTCGCGATCAAGAAGCGAGGACCGCATAAGGCCGCATAAATGAGTTGATTCTTCAATGCGAGACAGGGCATCGGCAGCTTGGTTGGTCTTGCCAGGTTTGTACTCGACTTGGAATTCAAACCCCATGAGTTTGCTTAACCAATGCTGCTGCGGTGGAGTGATGAGTGCTTGTTCCAATAAGAACTTCAAACTGGCATGGTCTGTTCGAACCACAAAGGGGCGACCCCATAAATAAGGCCGCCAATGACGAATAAAATTTTAGACAACCCAATGAGTTCCTGCTCATAAGCGCGACTTCATGTGACGATCCGCTAATTTATGGTAAGAAAGCGATGGGATGGCCTTCCTGTTGAAGAACAGCCCCAATCCCATGGCCCGATGCATCACATTCAATAATGAAGGGAATGGAAAAATTAGGCAGACATAGTACTGGCGCCGAAGTAAGCTACATCTTAAGGAGTTGAAAAGCTCGTGTCGCTTCAGGTGTCCAATGAAAATTGTTGCGACGTAACATTGCTGTCAATGGCTCGGCAACATCAGCATATTTGTGAATAAACCGCCGATAGTAGCCTGTTAAGCCCAAGAAACCCCTCAGAGCTGTGATGCTGGAAGGTTGTGGCCAATTAGAAACAGCCAACAATTTTTCCGAATCAGCCGCCACCCCTTTATCTGAAATAATGTGACCCAAATAGGCCAACTGAGATTGCGCAAAGGCACACTTTGATTGCTTCAAGTAGAGGGCATGGTGGCGGAGACGCTCGAAGATCACCCTCACATGGTGCAGGTGTTCGTCGGCCGACTGACTATAAATGAGAATATCGTCAAAGAAGACGAGAACAAACTTCCGAAGAAAGTCTTGTAAGACATCATTCATGAGGGCCTGAAATGTGGACGGAGCATTGGAAAGGCCAAACGGCATCACCAAGAATTCATAATGGCCATGATGAGTACGGAATGCCGCCTTCTCGATGTCTCCCTCGTGCATACGCACCTGGTGATAACCCGACCGGAGGTCCAACTTAGAGAAGAACTTGGCGCCGTGCAACTCATCGAGCAACTCCTCCACTACCGGAATGGGAAACTTATCTTTGATCGTCTGAGCATTGAGTTCCCGGTAATCGACACAAAAGCACCAAGAGCCATCACTCTTTTTAACCAACAAAACTGGTGAAGAGAAGGGTGAGCGGCTATGCCGGATAATACCTTGGCTGAGCATCGCAGCACATTGACGCTCAATTTCATCCTTCAGCGACATTTGGGATATCAGACGGCAGACCACCACCGGATCCGTGCCTCCTTGAGACAAATGCGGTGATTGCAAGGGCGGTTCTGGGCAATCCTCGCGGCTCTAAGAATATGTCCTGGAACTCTTGAGCAAAGCAAAGAAAGGGCCGATCACCGAAAGAGCGTAAGATGTGGTCACGACAAGAAGTAAGGCCTCGAGACACACTGCCTTGCCGCCATACTGAGAAAGGACATCGTGAGAGTAACAAAATTCCATTGAATGTTGCCCAATGTTTGCAGCCATTGCACTCCCGAATCGACATCAAACCCGCCGGAGGGATTACCGTGAAGGTTGCGGTGAAGGAATGATCAGCAAGGGTGAAAGGTTGAGACGGAACATACCCCGCATAAGGAAGCCGATGGCCATTGGCCACCTTGACGTGTCTGGCGGCGGTCCGGACGCCGTCCCCATGTTCATGTGAGTCAAGCATGATCGCCAGAAATTGTGGTGCTACTGCCAATAAGACATCTCAAGACGATCCTCGCATGGATAACACCGCTGCATAGTACCGCCGGCTTGGGACCCAAAGATGGCCAACATAGACAAGGAAGGTTCCCTGGTTCTTCATTATCGAATGGCCATCGACAGTGCCGCCAGTGTTGCCCTCCTCCGTCGTCATCACAGAATCTCGATCGCACAATAGCTTCTGGCGATGTCCTCGAATAAAAGTCGCCACGGTGAAAGCACAATCCTTTAGATTTTCGCCGGCCGATTGATCGGCCACCGAGTCAACCCGAGCCGAAAGGTCGAGATGGGGGCGCTTAAATAATCCAAAGGGCGCTTTTGTTGGAACCGCCCGGACCAGAAGAGGCGCTCAGAGGAAGTCCGCCTGTTGGAGCAAAGACCAAGCGAGGAAGGTTGAAGACCTTCCGCCGACGCCGGCAGAGGTCGCCGCTTGTCGGGCCGAACAGAGAAGGGCGCTTGCCGAACGACGCATGACCCGGCCATGAGCGGACTCCGTCGCCGCTTCACCACCAGATGTCCTTATGTTCCTCAAGATCCCGGCGGCCGATGGCCTCCGCCAAATCACGGGGACGCTCCCGCCGCACATCGGCCGCGATCGCCCGTGACAACCCGGCGGCGAAGGTCTCCACTTGGTCCGCTTCGCCATCGCGGATCAGCGGCAAGAAGGCGCTGAACTCGCGGGCGAGTCATCTACTCGATCGGGCGCTCGCTTGAGATTCACCAGACGCTGAGCGGTCCCGCCCTACCACGAGCGGTTACCGAGGAACGACGAAGAAATCTTCCCAGGAGATCCAATCAGCTTCAAGCATCCAATTATCAAGCATGTCCTCGGCTTCACCGCGAAGATGGAGTCCCACGAAATCGACGTGTTCATGGTGAGGAATTTGATGGAGACGGAAGAAACGCTCGCATTGCCGGAGCCAGAGAGCGGGGTCTTGAGCCGCCATAACTCTAAGGTCAAGCCGGGGTTCGTGGTTGCCCAACGCCGGTGTTTTAATTGATCCCTTCCTCCAGATGGTGGTGGCGATCCAATGGGGGACCCATGTAACCACCCGCCTCCCAAGGCTGCCGTTCGCGACGAGCCCGCTCCATGGCGCGCGGGCGTGTCGGACGTGCTGCCATCGGAATGAGGCCCCCTGGAAGGTCCCCTGCAGTCGGATGGTCGCGGCGATCCGGCCATGGATGAGGACGCCGATTGATGTCCGCCGCGGTCTGGTGGGTCTGGTCGGCCTCGCCCGTGGTGTGTTGCGATGCCCTTGAGATGGCAAGCAACTCCCCCAGGGTATTCTTCACTTCTTCCATGGACAGCTCCAACTTGCCAACACGCTCGTCGATGGCGGATAACTCCATGGGCGCAGGATCGGATGACTCTGATACCAAGTTGTTATGGGTACGGTTATAGAGTCTCGTGTCTACCGATGACCAAAGACGAACTCCGGTGGACGCCGACGCCGTAGTGGTCAGTTAATTTTAATTAGCGAATCTGAGCTACCGCCTTGTTCTACGAAGGCACCGCCAAGGATAAGTTTTCGAAAATATCGCATGCCCTTTTCTTTTATTTCTTCATATATTTATAAGCTGATCTCCAACGATCGATAACAATCAAAAGATATTATTTCCCTAACCGAATAGCTAACTAATTGATACTTTCCAACTAATGAATAAACTATCTGCGCCTGCCTTTGTTGGCTTTACGCAGATTTACAACCTTCCTAAACCTTATCCTTTCCATACTTATGCTTTCGGTAATAAACCTGATCATATCCTATAACATTCTACCTCCAATCCTGTTTGCGCATGATACACATTCACACCAAAGCCATTTGACATTTAAAAATAAACAAGCATATTATCTACTGAGTAACTTTTATTGCCAGAATGGTAGGGTCTTAGTAATCTACCTCCATGCGGCAAGCCGGCAATAGCTAACCAACTACTTAATTGTAATATAATGTAGCAATTGATGCAACAACACAGAAAGAACATTAACGTAACATTTCGAATGTTAAAGATCAGATGAGCCCTAATAAGAAAAATGCTTCAACTATAAATGAATAGTACAATTCCTGGTGCCCAGTTTGCACCATTTAGGATTTGGCATTTCTAACACGAACAATAGACCTTTTGTTCTTAATTTTAGAGCTGATACATATTAATTTCTCTTCCAACAACAAAACCACTACTGCAGTGCCATAAACCATTACACTAGAGTACTAGAACAATTGCAGGTTTATATGTTCAAGGGAGCAGTGGCTCAAAAAATGCAACCAAACCGAAAACACGCACCAGTATTAGCTGTCACCCACGCGCACCTTCTCTTCAGACCAGCCACGTCACTTGGAGAAGCGGATCCAACCTCCCTTTCTAGCATTGAAACGATCTTATGATCAGTCTGAGAGACGGCCTTCTTCTTCCTGGCCCCAAATGCAGGCCTCCCGATACGTCCTGTGGATGCCCGGCTGCAAAATGAGTCTGTCGATGCGTCCGATGAGCATGACGCGTCAAGAGACAGCCCTGAGCGCAGTAGCAGCTCCTGCCGGCGCATCCCTGCTGGTGCACTGAGCGAGGGCAGCAATGTGGGCACCGCAGCCGGCTTCTTCTCCTCCACCGTTGCTGCTACATCCCTCCCAGACCTCGGCGAGGGTTTCCGACCCCGGGTAGCAGACACGGACCGCGTCCTGCTCCCCGCAGACCGCGGCTCGGAATCTCCACCACCGGAAACCGGCGACAGCCGCCCCCTCGCGTTAGCCCCGGACATTGCAACGAATACACCAACTTCTCGCAACCTCCCAGAAAGCACTCACCTTGAGAAGCTCAGAACGAGACCAAATCGACGACGCATTGCAACGGAAACACCGAATTGGGGCAAAGCAAGCTCCAGGTTGCAGATAACTCCCGCATTTCAAACAATCCCAAGCTCTCTCCGCAAATCCACGAACAAAACACTAGCAATCGGAGCCCGACCTCCCCGGCATTGCAGAGAAACAGCTCAGAAGCCTCGATCTAAACCTCAGAAATGCCAGAACCTTCCCACCCTGAGCTCTCAGAGGCAAAAAGGAAAGCTCAGTCACGAAAGCTCGAAGGCGTTAGCGGGAGGCCAGGAAACAGCTCCTGGGAGGCCCCCCGAGGCAGTAGAACCCTCCTCAGAACCCTAGCGATGGCGACGCGGCGCGCGAGCCGAGACGTAACCCTAGGTGGAGGGGGAGGATGAGGAGGGGAAGTGAGGAGCCCGAAATTTACTGCCCCTTGTATTGGTGGGTGGGGAATGGGGGTAGGTAGGGGCGTAAAGCTTCTCGAGCTACTCGCGCTAGTCTGGATTCAAGCTCGTTTTAAACTCCAGATCCAGATGAGCTGCTTAATCGAAGGTCGGTGAGGTGACGCTAGCAAGCTCGATCTCTCGACACGGTTCAAGTAGAATTTGTATGTCCGTTTTTACTGATACACACAGTCCCTTGTCTCTTTCCTCCATCAATTTTTTATCTTTCCACCATTTCCAACCGCTTCTTAGCATTCTATTCCCTTCCCCACCTCTAAAAAGAATCTCTTCTTAAATTCCATTCTCTTCCTAAAAAAACACTCCAACAACATTTCTTTCCTTATTTTCTTCCCATATAAGAAATACTTATTTTATCATCCTCTTCTAACCACTAATTTCTAAACTAAACAAGTCATCATATATATTGAGGGTAGCAATCATTTACTTGCTCACCCACAGCTCATTTTCAACCTCACCATGAGTTCTTTCAACCTATCTAGTACTCTGTACATTTCATCCTCAAGTGATGACGACGAGGACTCCCTTCTCTTTACTATCGCCGAGGAGGAGGAGATAGATGCGCGAGCTACCATCCGTCGTCAGGGCTCGGTTCTAGGACATGCGGTTATCAACAGACGTCATCCTGAAGGTGCGGCTAAGCTTTTTGCCGATTACTTCGCTAATTCCATGTCTACGGCCATATATTTATCAGGCGGAGGTACTAAAACCGAAAACTTCATATAATTCCATGATGTAATGCTAATGTTTGTTCTGTTCATTAATTATTAAGTGCAAGTCGTTTTCAATACGCAGGTTTAGGATGAGCCGCTCCCTATTTTTACGCATAGCCAATGCTGTGAAAGCACATGATGATTGGTTCCAGAAAAAAAGGATGCCACCGACAAGCATGGTTTGATCCACCGTGATCCAACTGTCTAACCTACCCTCGAGCCAAGTTAAACTTATTTGAGCTCTACGAAAAGCTTACCTAAAGCTATTCGAGCTTTGGATCAAGCCGAGATCAAGTTTTGATCCAGACTCCAATCTCACATAAGCCTCAGCTTTAGTTTATACCGAACTTGAGCTTGGGTAAGCAAGCAGGCTCACTTAATCTTTAGCTCATTTACAGCCCTATCGGTGGGTGCCTGAAGTTTAGCCGTATACTAGGTAGAAAAGCGCGCTACGCTGCGTCGGTTGAATTTCGATAGCATGCGTGATTATGACCCGCTGGCAAATCCATAAGTTGATATAAACCTTCGATGAATCCAGTGTTTTTGGTGACGAAAACATTGTTTTCGTTTTTTGTGTCCGAAAACATTTTTTTCGGTTTTTTGTTGCGCTTTGTTAAAAAAATGGGTCGTTAGGACCCATTGGCGAATCCGCGGATGAAAACATTGTTTAGTTTTTGGTGTCTTGAAAATATTTTTTCCGGGTTTTTATTGCGTTTGCTAAAAAATGGGTCGTTAGGACCACCGGCTAATCCACTCGTCGCTATAAATCATGACGAATCTACATTTTTTAAAAAGCATGATTCTGCACCGATTGGCAAATTCATAGCCGATATAAAACTCGATGAATCTGCGTTTTTTGGTGACGAAAACATTTTTAGGGTTTTTGGTGGCAAAATATTTTTAGGGTTTTTCGGTGGCGAAAACATTTTTTCCGGAAAACGGAGAAAGGACTCGAACGAAGAAGCGTGGACTGGTTGTTATTTTTTTGACCTGTTCGCTATCTGAAAAAATTAGAAAAGGGCTTGTTCGCGATTTGAAACTAACGGAGGTTTTTAGTAAATTAATGCTAGGGACCTAAACGCGAAGGAAAAAAATATTCTCGCCTCACAAAAATCGCGAAGGACCTATCCGTAATTTTGAAGAAACGGAGGGTTTTTTGCAAAATCCGTGATGACGGTGGCGCCGGTTGGTCACGATCGATTCTTGTGTATAGGTGTTTTTACTAGGTAGATAAGCGCTTACGTCACACGGTTGAATTTCGATAGCATGCGCTCGAAAAATAATAATTTTTATTTTCGCAAAACCACCCACCCAGAAAAAATAGTCTAGAAGAAAAAGGGCAAAAATTATTAGAGATGACAACCTACTTTTGTCGAGCCTAATACTCTACGCTGCGTTCGAGTAATAATACATGTTCGCAAAACCACCCATCGGTGAAAAATAGCCTAGAGGAAAAAAGGCTAAAAATTATTAGAGATGACAACCTTCTTTTGTCGAGTCTAATACTCCACGCATGCTCACCGAGTAATAATACATAAACCTTCGACGAATCTGTTTTTTTGTTTTTTGGTTTTTTGCGTTTGCTAAAAAAAATGGGTCGTTAGGACCTGCCGGCGAATCTATGGGTCGCTATAAATCTTCGGACGAATCTACATTTTTTTTTAAAAAACCCGCGGTTATGACCCGTTGGCAAATCCATAAGTTGCTATAAACCTTTGATGAATCTGTGTTTTTTTTGTGATGAAAACATTTTTTCCAGGCTTTTTTGGTGACGAAAACATTTTTTCCGGGTTTTTCTGTTGCGCTTGCTAAAAAAAATGGGTCGTTAGGACACGCCGGCGAATCTATGGGTCGCTATAAATCTTCGGACGAATATACATTTTTTTAAAAAAAAACCCGCGGTTATGACCCGTTGGCAAATCCATAAGTTGCTATAAACCTTCGATGAATCTGTGTTTTTTTTGTGACGAAAATATTTTTTCCGGGTTTTTTGGGTGACGAAAACATTTTCTCCGGTTTTTTTGTTGCGTTTGTTAAAAAAAATGGGTCGTTAGGACCCGCCAGCAAATCTATGGGTCGCTATAAATCTCCGGACGAATCTACATTTTTTTTAAAAAAAAAACCGCGATTATGACCCGTTGGCAAATCCATAAGTTGCTATAAACCCTCGATGAATCTGTATTTTTTTTGTGACAAAAACATTTTTTCCGGGATTTTTGGGTGACGAAAACACTTTTCCAGTTTTTTTGTTGCGTTTGTTAAAAAAAAATGGGTCGTTAGGACGCGCCGGTGAATCTATAGGTCGCTATAAATCTTCGGACGAATCTACATTTTTTTTAAAAAAACCCCGCAGTTATGATCCGTTGGCAAATCCATAAGTTGTTATAAACCTTCGATGAATCTACGTTTTTTTGGTGACGAAAACATTTTTCCGGTTTTTGGGTGACGAAAACATTTTTAGGTTTTTTTGTGTTTGTTAAAAAACGTCGTTAGGACCCACCAAATAATCTACTTGTCGCTATAAATCTTCGCACGAATCTACATTTTTTTAAAAACCCGCTTATGATGATTGGCAAATCCATAAGTTCTATAAATCTTCGATTTAATCTGTTTTTTTGTGACGAAAACATTTTTCGGGTTTTTGGTGACGAAAACATCTTTTTTGGTTTTTTTTGTGGCGAAAATATTTTTTCCGAGAAAAACGGAGAAAGGACCTGAATGTAAGAAGTAGGGACCTGTTTGTTATCTTTTTGGACCTGTTCGCTATTCTGAAAAATTAGAAAAGGGCATGTTCGCGATTTGAGCCTAACGGGAGGTTTTTCCGTAAAATACCGCGTCAGGGACCCAAACGCGAAGAAAAGAAAATATCTTTGTCTCACAAAAAATCGCGAAAGATCTATCCGTAATTTCGAAGAAACAGAGAGGGTTTTTTGCAAAATGCGCAAGTGACAGGTGGAGCTCTGATTGGCCTCCATTTCTTCCGCTCATAAGGGTGTTAATATTTATTGATTTGTTAGTTTAACTAGGTATTTTGGTCTTGGTGTTTGTGTGCGCGCGAGTTGGTTGGAACTTTGAATACGAGAGAGAGAGAGAGAGAGAGAGAGAGAGAGGGAGGCTGCCAGGCTGGAAGAGATCTGGGCTAGTAGTTCAGGAGTTATTTGCCTTAAGTTTGGTTGCAGTGTTGGCACAAACCCGTGATGGTTTAGGTCTCAAGTAAGATTGGTCTAGAGATTGTTTAGCCTGGTCTCGCCGTTTGTAGAATGGTTTAGCGGTGAGATGTATTGTCTCTTCGACTGATGATCAAAATTCAATTCTCGCTAATCATTCGTTGGGTGGGATGTTTGCGTAGAATTTTCACCGTGGTATTTTGGATTTGAATACATAACCTATGTGTTGTAAACGTTAAGTTGATTGGTAGATTGTACTAACCACTTGTTCCCACCATCTAAAAATCTAGAGGATACACCTTTCGCGTTTTTAGATGTGCTTCCGTGCTCTCCAAAGGGGATATTTGATGATTTGCTCCGTTTTTAAATCATCAATTTTTCCCTCGTTAATTGGTATTACTCCACTGCTAGTAATGATGGTGCTTTAAGATTTATGAAATTGAAAGAATTTCAGTAACACCCTAAACTTTGGTCAAAAGTTTATCCAACACTCTGAACTATGAAATCAAATATTTAACCCTAAATTTTGCAATCTGGTTCAAATAACACTCTGACCCGATTTTGCATGATGGTATTACCCTTGTGATGTAGGCCTGTTTGTGAGAGCTAGATCCCATCCTTCAAATTCAGAATTGAAACTTATAGGCTAAAATAAAGTGAATTAAGTTTATATTTTTAGTCTAAAATGTAAACAAGATGATCTACCTAAACACTCTTAATGTACCCACAGCCCAGCCTCCACAAATTTCTAGAGCTAGAAATACCGCTTCCACCAACTCCACAGATTTTGGTGTTGAGTTGTCCCAAACACCCCGTAATGAGTAGATGGTTTTACTATATAGGATGACATGCTGGGAAAGTTTGGAGCAATTACAGGTGGGGCTCACATGGGGCTTCTCTTCCAAATCAAAAATTTTGAGAGATGCTATGCAGTGAATGTTCACTAGATGTAGAAAAAAACTTTAAAACATTTGTAAAATATGGCAAGAAAGACAATCTCTAATTAAATATATTCATGGAATTCTACATTTTGTATAATATCATGTGATGATTATCAGAGTGAACAATGTTTTTGAGCTCTCTCAAATGTTAAATTTTATAGGAAAAAGTCCATATAATACCTCAAACTTTACTGAAAGTCCATACGGCACTCCGAACTATACAACTAAACATTTGACTCTCCAAAATTTTTAACCTGGTTCAAATAACACACTGAGCAGGTTTCGCACAGTGGTACTGACAGCATAGGTGATTTCACTATATAGACTGACATGCTGACTAATTTAGTTCATCTTACAGGTAAGGCTATATAGGCTTCTCCCATAGTGAGCTCCCAATCATTCTTCTCTGGCTGCTCCCTCCCTCTCTAAGTTTAGAACGCATGAGTTTTTTTAAGAGGTATAAACAGTTGTACCGTTTTCTCAAAATCCCTGTAAAAGTTGATTCGAAACACTTCTGCCTATGCTGTCTGGATTACGGACTAAAACACCTTTACAGCTTCAAACTCCACTTGCCTGCTCTGCACCCGCCCAAGATGAGACCACCACCAGCAGAGCAGGGTGCAGAGCGCCAATGGATAAAAAGAACCTGTCCGGCGGCCGCCCGCTGTGGGCTATCTGCTGTGGGCGTTGGGCAAAAAAACCGTCGCGTTTTTCGCACGGAAAGAAAGCAAATCCATGTGACCTAGTGACTGTCTCCAAGGGTTTCCCTTCCCCTCATTCTCTTCCCAAATTTCTAAAAGGATTCCTTCCTGGGTTTGCATTCCTTCCCAAAGAAAGATCTGAACGGATTCTTTTCCCCATTCCCTTCCCTTCCCAAAAGTACCTAGCTTTCCTCATCCTCTCTCATCCCATACAGCAATTCTATATAATGAGGGGTTCTAGTCTTCATGTTTCTCACTCAAACCCCATTGCCAATATCAAGAACTCACTCATTGAGCGTAACCATGAGTTCTTTCAATCCATTGGGTCCTGACTACCTTTCGTTCTCGAGTGATGACACGAGGTCCTCCTTATGATAGGCTGCAATGAGGAGGAGGAGGCGGAATCGAGAATCCGTCGAAGGGTCGGTTCCGGACATCTTGATTCTTAACAGAGGTCACCGTGAAGGAGCGGCTAGGCTCTATGTCGACATGCCAGAACTCCCCTATGTATGGGCACACATTGTTCAAAGTGAGGTACTAAAACCCGAACATCTCACGAAAATGGATGACGCGAGGTCATGCCTGTTGTTCTTTGAATTTGTATGATATTGTGTTACGCAGTTTAGGATGAGCCGATCCTCGTTTACACGCATATCGGGCCGCCGAGGGCCACGACGATTGGTTCCGCGAAACAAGGGATGCCACCGAAGCTCGGCTTGAACCCTCTGCGCGAAGATGACGGCCGCTATCCCAGCCTAGCGTCTGAGTCCTGGCGACGGTGTGGGCAGTACTGCGATTGGGGAAAGTATCGCGCTCCTATCTCTAAAGAAGTTAAATGCAGGCGGTGGTGGAGGTGTTCGTGAGGTACCTCCGTTCACGAACGCAATGACACGGCTAGACTCCTACAAGTTGGGGAGCAGAGGGTTTCTGGGATGCTTGGTAGCATCGATTGTATGCTGCTAATGGACTTGGAGGAACCGCCTAAGGCATGGCAGGGGGCTTCACAGGGCATACAGGAAGCCTTCCATAGTCCTCGAGGCGGTGGCCGTGCGACCTATGGATATGGCACGCCTTCTTTGGGATGCTCGTAGCTTGAACGATATTAATGTCTTGCGATCGTTCTAATATATTTTCCAGGATAACGATGGTTCAACTCCGGAGGTCACGTACTACGTCAAGCGGAAACCAATACAACATGGGATACTACCTCGCCGACGGATATATCCCGAGTGGGCGCCCGTGAAAGGCCATTCTTTGCCGATGGGAAACAAGCGCATCCACTTCTCCACAATGCAAGCCGCGGCGAGGAAGGATGTGGAGAGCTTTTGGAGTTTGCAAGCAGGTTTGCCATTGTACGAGGTCCCGGCCGTTCTTTGAGATCGAGCGACACTTTGGTACATTATGACCGCATGCATCGACATATAACATGATTATCGAGGACGAGAGGAACGGTCCACCTCGGCAGAGTCCTTCGACTATATGGGTACCCGGCCGTGGTAGGGACGCCACCGCGGTCGGTCCCTGATCGCATCGAAGCAACTCAAAGACGGAGAGATCGCGAATCGCACCATCGGTTGCGATCGGACCTTGTCGAACACCTCTCGGCACGCCACGGCAAGAGTACTATCGTCTAGCGTGATGTCGTTGCTTGTTCTGATCGTGTTATGCACCCTTTATGTGAGCTTGTCATATATTGCTCTGAGCCCTCTTGTGTCAGTGTGTCATGTACGCATGTCAGTTTTAATAATAAATTCAGCTTGTCAGCTATGCTGTCCATGTGTAATTCCATATCACACAGCAATTAGAAAAGTTCCATACATGTACCAACAAGGACCGAGCATACAGAACATGTAATCAGTTAACACAACAGCTGATAAGTTAACACAACATGTCATAACACAACATCTCATAACAGAACAAGTCATAACTTAACACAACATCTCACAACACAATATCTCATTAAGCATAGTGTCATAACATAACAGATCAGAACAAAAGGTCCGTACACAAAATATCATCGTCCATGAAACAACAAGGCACCACATCTGTGGCGAAGTCCATGCAGTTTACCATCATAATGACCAGGCTACCAAACAAGCACAGATAAGCAATCAGTCAAGTAAGGTCGGTCTACAGCCTACGCAATATCTCTTCCTGGCGCTTTCGATAGTACTCACGGATCGGACCTGTCAGGGTGTTCAAATCAACGTTCATAATCCTCTCGTCCTGGTCCTTCTCCATCAATTGTACTTGTCGACGCTTTACGCCCACCATCTCGATTTTGGCTTGGGATATCTTCTCGAAATGCTCAAGATAGACACTCCACCGATGACGACCGCGCACATCGCCCTCTTCCTTGCCGCCTTGGCATCGATCCTCTGGTCTTGTCGACTCGTCACATGAACCAACAGGTCGGCGAATTGGTAATGTTGTTCGACCCCGGTGCATCACCATGAGGTCCATCGCGATTGTCCTTTGCCTCTTCTTGCCCATGCGCGATTTCACTTTGGGTGATCGGCTAGAATCACCTAGCGATCCGAATGCGAAGGCCTTCCCTCACGATCTGGTACATCCTCGCCGCATGGGCCATCTCGTCCATGAAATTGAGAAGGCCATGTGTACAACAAAGGCATTAGTACATTGCAATGGGAAAGTCTAAAAAATAATGAAGTGCGTCTGATGCTTACCTGTCACGCTTCGGTGGTACCACTCTGGTTCAACCCGTTAACTGATTGACATACCCAGAGAACTTGTTGATCGCCTCATTGATCAACGCCCCTGGTTCACCATAGCCTTTGTCGAGCGTTCGTTGCCTCGCCGTGTTGTTAGCGTCTTGAAATATTCCGCAATCCGAGTCCAAGGGTTTCAGATTGATTGGTCTTTGCCCACAATGGGGTCTGGATCACATTCGATAGCGCCGACTAGGACCTCATCCTCGTCGTGATCCATTTAAATCTGTCGGTCTTGGACATTGGTTGCTTACCCTTCCTCCTAACAGGCGGCCTTGCTCATGAGCCATCCATGGTAGGTGCATGCTCTGTAGTCTCGGTGGCCGAGGGGACAATCGCCATCATCAATGTTGTTCACCGCAGAAGTGCCGAGAATCCCAACTAACTGGATCGGACTCATCCCGCATGTAGTCCGTGAAGAATGGATCCATAACTTCTTCCCGGTATGGTTACAAACCAAATAGGTCACATACATAAATATTGTCAAGAACATGTCGCTAATTGAATCGACAAAGATCGAATCGAGTAGTAACAAGCTTGCAGACTCAAGAGATTGAATTGAGTAGTAACAAGTGCAATGCTAGCAGGAACAACTGAGTAGTAACAAGTGCAATGCTAGCAGGAACAACTGAGTAGTAACAAGCTTGCGGACTCAAGAGATTGAGCGAGTAGTAATCGATAAAGATCGAACTCGAGTAGTAACAAGTGCAATGCTAGCAGGAACAACCCCAGGTGACCTAACAAAATTTCCAGTCGAGATCTCCATATCCCAGGTATTGGTACCAGGAACATAAAAGATTTCCAGTCGAGATTTCCAGTCGAGATTTCCATATCCCAGGTATTGATAGCAGGAACATAATAGATTGCATAAAAATTTCCATTAGAGATTTCCAGTCGAGATTTCCATATCCCAGGTATTGATAGCGGGAACAAAATTTCTATACAATCAAAATTTCTATGCTAGCAGGAACAAAATTTCTATACATTTGTTAGTAAACCCTGGACTTGGCAAATGAAGTTGTCAAGCAATTTCACAAGATTTCCAGTCACAGTATCAAAATTTCACAAGATTTCCAGTCACAGTATCAAAATTTCCAGTCAAGCAATTTCACAAGATTTCCAGTCACAGTGTCAAGCAATTCTGGACTTACCAGGTATCAAAATTTCTATGCTAGCAGGAACAAGATTTCCAGTCGAGATTTCTATGCTACCATAAAAATTTCACACTACTCAAGTCAGAATTGGCAAATGAAGTTGTCAAGCAATTTATTGTCCTCAAGGCAGAATTGGCAAATAATCACAGTACTCAAGTCTGGCAAATAATCACAGTACTCAAATTTCACACTACTCAAGGCAGACTATAAATTTTGTGTCCGAGAAGTACTTTCTGACACAAAAACTAGTACTCCTCCGCTCCAAAATATAGGGCGATTAGAATTCAAAAAGTCTTTTGAAGTAAACTTTGACTATTAATTTC
The DNA here is from genome assembly GCA_036346375.1 of Guadua angustifolia. Classification (NCBI taxonomy): domain Eukaryota; kingdom Viridiplantae; phylum Streptophyta; class Magnoliopsida; order Poales; family Poaceae; genus Guadua; species Guadua angustifolia. The sequence goes on along the minus strand of CM070506.1, from coordinate 35,243,752 downwards.
TATTATAATATATTATGAATTGTTATGAAACCAACAATAATTGAAAGATAAGTGAAATATCAATCAATTGATACATCTTTTGTAAATTAAACATGCACACAATTTGACTAATTCTTGATCAAAATTTATGTAATTTGACTTTTCTGAATTCTAATATGCCCTATATTTTGGAACAGAGGGAGTACTTCACAGACACAAAAAACTAGTAAAGTAGTAAAGTAGTTACTGTTAGCTTCTTACCTGGTTATGAAGTTCATGACAAGCAGACACAAAAACTAGTAAAGTAGTAACTAGTTTACTAAACTAGTACTTTACAGACACAAAAAATTCAGACACAAGTCTTTACTAATTACTGTCTTACTTGTAACTAGTACATGAGTGCCTGCTTGTCATGAACAATGTATCCCGGTGAACAAACCCTCCTGTAAGCAGTTCAAGAATGCGTGTTATGAAGTTTACTTGTACCTCCTAATTTTACAAAGCCAGGCCGATTGTACCTCCTAATTTTTTCATGGTGGTCGCAACATATATATGAGCATTGATAGCGAGAACAACCCGGGTAACCTACAAAATTACCATATCCCATGTAATCGACCTGAAGCACAATGAAAACCCGAAATGAAGAACCTGAAGTACAATGTATCCGAGCTAAACAACCTGAAGCACAATGAAAACAATGTATCACAGCTAAACAATGTATCCCAGGTAAGACTGTCTCCTGGCATGTCGACCTGCAGAACAATGTGGACTGCCAATATATTCTGAAGTACAATCAGTTGAAGAACCATTTGCTTATTCAGATCAGAACCTGAGTCCATGTATGCCAGCACACCCATGGGATGAGAAGTGTCACAACTGAACCACTGTGTTGTGCTTTGCAATATATTCTGAAGTGCTTTTTAAGATTGAGTAGCTACAGACCAATGAAACAATGTACCCCAGGCAATGAACCTAAAGAGCAATGAACCCTAACAAAGGTAAGAATCAAGTGAGTAATCACTACTTGAATACTACAAATTGCAGTCTATTACATGAGAACACTTCACATCTATGCAGGGAAAGAACCATTTGCTTATTCAGATCAGAACCTGAGTCCATGTATGCCAGCACACCCATGGGATGAGAAGTGTCACAACTGAACCACTGTGATGTGCTTTGCAATATATTCTGAAGTGCTTTTTAAGATTGAGTAGCTACAGACCAATGAAACAATGTACCCCAGGCAATAAACCTAAAGAGCAATGAACCCCAGGCAATGAACCTAAAGAGCAATGCAACCCTAACTGTTCAATTTCAGTGCAATACCACATGAACCTGCATTTCAGCCTAAAAACCTTGCCCCCAGACCTATCAAATTGGCAGCAGAGCAGCGAACAAAACCCTGCATTTCACTGATTATGACAGGTAACTCTTTTCCCTGGAGCCAACCGTGCATACCTGGTAGTTTAGGCAATAGACATTCCAGCTTTATACTTGGGCAGCAAAAAGAGTTAGCTCCAGGGAAAAGAGTTAGCTCTGTGGTTTCGAGAGCAGCAAAAAGAGTTACTGAAGGCGTAAAAGAGTTATCTCGAGGGAAAAGAGTTAGCTCCAGGGTTTCCAGAGAGCAGATTACAGCAAATACCAAAACCAGATTGCATACATACCCTGACCACAAACTGGAAGCTAACTCAATCAAAACCAGATTGCATACATACCCTGACCAAAACCAGATTGCTCCAGGGTTTCCAGAGAGCAGCGAGAAGAGTTAGCTCCAGGAAGCCAAACTGGCAACCGGAAAACAGTTGGACCAATACCAATTACAGCAAATACCAAAACCAGATTGCATACATACCCTGACCACAAAAATTGTACCAGTAAGACAAAACCTCTAAGCTGAAAATTGTACCAGTAAGCCAAAACCAGATTGCATACATACCAAACCGAAACCAGATTGCATACATACCAACCGAAAAACCTCTAAGCTGAAAATTGTACCAGTAAGCCAAAACAATCGGCACAACACATCCCTTCCCGCGCTACTCCATTCTAAATTTGAAATATGCTCTACCATGACTTGTGCATGTGCAAAGAAGAAATTCTGTAAAGATCATCCTTCTAACATACCCTGACCACAAATATGTCTTGTTACCTTTGCATTCAGTGTAAACATCACTCACACCATACAACCAAGTTTCAGTGTGTCCACGCACTAGGCATTCTTCCCCCTCAGTGAACTGCTCAAAATCCATTCTCCTACCACGAAACCGTAAAATAACACACAATGTTGCGAGCAACAAGAAAGATCATGCAGGAACTAAACCAACACTTGAAATTGTCATTTCATCAGAAGAGAAAAACAACACAAGCCATCCGATCATATTGTCGGTGCACTAGGAACTAAACCAACACTTGAGATTGAAAAGCACACCACTGCAGTCAACATCTGAGGATTTAAAAGTTCTAACCCCATAATTAAACATACAAGTACGAACCACCAAAATAACTGACCAGACCTTAATTAAACATACGTAATATGCCATGACCGATCAGACTCGACAGACAACTCGGTACCTTCACCGACAGACCAGTCGCTACGATCAGACTCGACATACAAGTCGCTACCTTCACCGACAGACCCGTCGCTACCTTCATCAGGTTCTACCGGTCCACGATGGATTAACGAGCTCATGGAAATCGTCGGTCGACGTCATCCTCCTCAACGCCCTCACTTCACACGGGACATCCCGTCTTATCTTGTCTCCAACGAGATGTTAATCAAGCTCTCGCTATCGCGTCAACCTCTAGAAGAGCTGGCTCAAGACGTTGCGACAAGTGGCATCGCTTGTAATCAAGTTTTCTCCCACAACCTTCTTGAGATCCTCGGCCTTGTCCTCTATCATCTCTCGCACTTCGAGATGACTTTGCGTAGCCTGCGTGCCTCCATCTAAAAAACCACAGGAACACAGAACCACCATTCTTCAATCTACGTGTTACATGCTAACATACAACATCTACCATCTCAACTATAAGTTCATCTCTAAGATTAGACCACTTCACTTTCATTGCTCAGCAGGTTTAGTATTTCAGTATCCGAGAGAACTTCCTGCACAAAAATTGAAGTACCAACAACCTTGATGCATAGCCATACAATGGCATGACAAAAGCAATGCTCAGATGAGCTAAACTAGAAAAAACTTCAAGGCTTGTTGTCAGAATATATGACCTACATGATCCCCACACCATTGCCCATGTCCAAATGTACATGATTGCACACTTGACTTTGCACAACCGGAAGCAAACGCATAAGGTTTAATCATTAGCAATATCTGTAGCAAATCATAAGTGCTCTTCTATAGCAAATCATAAGTGTTCTGCAGGTGTTCAACTATTGTTAACGTGTTCTTCAGGTGGTCTCGTATAGCAAATCTATATGCCCAGCTGTTCTTCGCTATTGTAAATCTTAAGTGCTCTTGTATAGCTAATCCATATGCCCAGGTGTTCTTCAGGTTACATAGTGCTCTGCTATAGGTAATCCATATGCCCAGGTGTTCTTCAGGTGTTCAAGTATTGCTCAGGTGTTCTTCAGCTCCTCTTCTATAGCAAACGCATAATCTATATGCCCACATCTACGGTTCTTTACCAAATCGCATAATCCACACTTCAAGGTTAATAATAACTACTTCAGGTGTTCTTCTACTGGAAGGTGTTCGTTAGGTTAATCCACACTACAAGGTTAATCCACACTAGAAGGTGTTCTTCACCAAATCGCATAATCCACACTGGAACCCTAATAGCAAATCGGCTAATCCACACTACAGAGCAACGATCTAGTGTCCATTCCGAACAAATCCCCCCAAATCCCATCATTTCCCCATATCTACCACTTCGCGAAATTCAAATCGAACCCAGATCAAGGTGCTCCAAGGGGATACCTCGGCCAAGTCTGCGCATCGAACTCCTCAACCTCCGCTCCGGCATGCTACGAGATCTGCTCCGTCGTCACGAAAAGTCGCAGATCTGGTTGTTGCCCTCGCCGCTTCCGCCCCGACGCGGGAGATGGAGTCCGTTGCTCTCTCGAGATGCGCGAGGCGACGAAGGGAATCCACAGTGCGCCCGGCGACGGGGGGTTCCGCTCTCCAATCCCGACGGGTTCCCTTCCGGGACGGGGCGCCGTTGGAGCCGCGCGATCGCTTCACTCGGCTGGCTTTTCCCATGCGGAAGGGAACGGGAAGGGGGAAGGGACACGCTTGGAGTCAGTCTTAAAAGACCCATTTGTTTCACAACAGAAGAAGCAACCAATCACTGCAGCCACTGCATACTGGTCCTCGATCAGACGCATCGATGGAAATGTGGCATATCATACGGCTAGGACACGCAAGTACTTTTTTTCGTGACAGAACAAGTTTGGCACGTGCCACCCTTTTTTTCTGTTTCGGGAGAACAGTGTCACATACCCAACGACAGCAAAGATGTGTACCAGACGTGAAGCAACACGATCAGCATTGTAAGCTTGAAAAAAAAAAGTAAAGCCCACTCCACTTGTACAGCTAATGCAGCTCCATCACGGTATAATATAGATATCTCTTTACTGAAACAAAGAGGAAAGTATGTACAACTGCGTACTAGCAAAGCTGAAAAATGACTAATTTCCAGTGCTGCTTTCTGCACAGGGCAATTGACTGCTGGGACGGGGAAAGAAACAAAGGAAACACCTGACATACGAAGCCCATTTACAAGGGGAAAAACCTCCTCTTCTTGAAGTACCAGAGGAAGCAGCAGAATATGACTACGCCGCATACGCCTGTTATGACAAGCGTCCACTCAAACGCGTGTGGCACCTTAAACAAGGTGACCCCCTCGAAGTTCATGCCGAAAACTCCGGAGACGACTCCGAAGATGGCCACCACAAATGTAGCAGTCGTCAGCAGCAGCTCGAATTGGATCAGTTGGTTCCGGACGTTATCCTGCAAGAGAGCATTCGCGATGATCGTGTCAACATCCTTTTCTGTCCAGGTTGGAAAGAGAGTTGTGAAAAAGGCCGAAAGAACAATGTTTTTTCTCACTCACTGAAACTAATTTACAATTCAACATTGCTAGTATCCGAGATAGTATAAAGCTATTAACACATCTAACCTATAGAAAATCTGAAAAAGTGACGTCTGTTTGCCCAACACCAGCTAGTCAGCTACTGTAACATGACGGACATCGATTAGAATGTTACCATAGAAAGTTATTGCTGCGTTCTACATCTGTTATGATGTTTAGCTAAGGTAGGCCATTCACTTTATTTTTTCCCTTTCTCCCCTTTATTAGACAAAATAGTTCTGTGTAAAGGTAAACCCACTGCATCAGAATTCGCTCGTGCAACTGTAATTAGCATCACATCATGCCAGAGTATTTGTGACTATATCCAATTGGTTTGTCTATATTGTAAATAAAAGGAATAAGTCCAACAACTTTGATTTGAACTCCGTCTTCAGTCACTTTTCAACCTGAACTTTGAAACCGTTCGAATCAGGACCTCAAACTAACAAAACCGTCCACTTTACCACCCTCGACCCAAACCAGGGTGGTTTTTATCTGATGTGGTGGCGGTTTTGTAGTCCACATCAGCAAAGTGGACAGTGGACACACAAGTGCTAACCTGAATCAGTTGGTACTACCAGCAAATAAAAAATAAAAGTAGCTGGACCCACATGTCAGCGTCTAAATCATCTCCCTCCCTCCCTCCCTCCCTCCCCCTAACAACCTCCGTGACTGGATTTGGTGCATCGTCAGGCCACAAGCTCCACAACCGCTATGTATCCAACAGTGAGAGTTCCCCCCAGTGGCGGAGACAAGGGGGGGCTGGCAGGGGCCTGGCCCCCCCCAATGGCCCATGAGAAGTCCAGCCCATATAGAATGGAAGCCCAACCGATCGGCCAGCAGCCACGCCGAAGCGGAACCGTCGGCGTCTCCTCGTATTCGCGTGAAGTAAACTATTGATTCGCTCTCTTTACAACCGACTGTGAAGCAGCCAAGCAGGTCGTTCAACGGCTAAAGCAACTCCATCTTCCAATTCGTGAACACCGATGGCGATAAAGCATGCATGATTTACATATTCAACATGTAGAAGAAGGTAAAGATAGCCGTAACTTGTGCCTGTTGAGTGTTGATGGTTTTTTTTCTCTAATAATCTGTTTTGACTAGATTTTATCTTGTAGATGCCAGCTTTGTATAATACAGTGTTTCTTGGAATTGTTCACAATTGTGTCTGCAGATAAGATGAGCAGATGTAAATTAACAATCTTAATTCCAAAGATTTTATTCTAGATTGATCGACTTGTGCTCCTCTGTTTCTTTCAAAACAATCTTCACTGCATGTTAATCTCATTCTCATATGAGACTAAGATGAAGAAAATGCCTCAAAAAAATTATCATGACCTTCAGCAGGTTTATTATCTCACAATACCTTGCTGAAGGTTTTGGTATGGTATATATTTCCCCAATATTTGCAGTATCGTTTTCTATTAGTTTGTATATGGAGATCAAAAGTTTCTATCCGATCAACTAATTCAGCAAGTAGGCCTATGTGTTTTTGGTAGTATATCAAAATCTTTGCTGTTACTGATTTGTAGCCCCCCGGCTAGAAAGAGTAATCATGAAACCACCACACTCCTTTTACGATGCTGGGAATTCCATTAAAAAAATCTGCATCTCAAAAATTGAAGAAATTGTGAGGAACATGATGTGACATAATTAGCTTACAGTAAGTGAAAATAGCGCATGCCATCACATTTACAGGATCATGTTTATTGTTTAGGATTTTGCTACGAAGAATTAGCTGTGCGATTTCTTGTTGTCTTGTGCTGCGATCCTCTTTGTCGACTGCTGCGAGGACTGGAGATCAATTGTTGAAGTCTGAAGGTATCAGGTATGATTATGTGAATCTCCACTACCTTAACCCTTAGATAATTTAGCAAATCAGCACTAATATGATTTGTATTAATTAGAATCAATTGTTGATACTTGATAGGCATGAAGAGGAAGAAAACCCTTGATTCTTTTTTCAAGCGAGTTGAAAGCCCTCAACACGTAGAAAATTCCAATCCAACTGATATGCAAGCTTCTAATCCAAGTGAAGTGCAAACTGATCATAATCAAAATAACCTAGTATCATTAGAAATTCCAGAGCAAGCTAGAATTATAACCACACCATATGAGCGATATCCAGGCAAACGTTGTCAAATATGGGACCTGCATCCTGATAAGCAAGATGAAGCTCGACTATTTTATATATCAGAGGGTCCATATCAACCAATCAAGAGCGAGTACCCATTTAGTGGATCAACAAAACATCATCGTCAATTCCAAAGTAGTTGGTTCAAAAAATTTTGTTGGCTGGAGTATTCACCTCACACAGATCGTGCATATTGCTTACCTTGTTCTCTTTTCAAAAAAGCCAATTGGGAAATGTGGCTCAGATACATTTACAGTCAAGGGATTTCAGAATTGGAAAAAGGTTAACGATGGAAAAGAATGTGCTTTTTTTAACTCATATGGGTTATATTTTACTTACGTGGACATGTGGTTATGCTATATTTAAATTTAAGTACATTCTATATTGCTATGATATTTTTCAATGGGTTCTATGATATTTTTAGTTGGTCCACGTGGCCCCCTCCATCCCGAAATCCTGGCTCCGCCCCTGGTTCCCCCTAACCTCTCTTGTGTTCTGTTCTCCATTTGAACAGCAGCTTCTTTATGTCCCCACGATGGATCAAGGCCACCGTCCACCCCATCCATCCTAGTGTGGAGCTTGCAGCGGCAAGCCTATATCCAGAAATTTAGTGGCTTACCCATTGATGCTTACCCACTGCTCAAGGACCCGAACCACCATTGGAAGTCCACCGCCAGCAATGCCATCTTCACCAGATCCCACGCGCAGCTACAGACGAAGACGGTGGTGACATACTGGCATGGCTGCATCGGCTACAGCAAACAAATCCCATGCCTCCGCTCGCTCATGGCTGTGCTTCTCATTCGTGGCCATGCTGTCCATGCCTCCACTCGTCACAACACCCCGCTCCATGCAGCAGGCCATGCCACCCCGCCGCCTGTGTGTGCCCGCACCCACTCGCTTCATCTACCACTCCACTCCAAAATTTGTAGTCATCCATCCACCTCGACCAAATTCCATTCATACCAAGCATTAAGACCTCCCCAAGAAGCCCCTATACATCTTTTTCCCTTCTTCGCAGTCAGACGCCATCGAGCCTAGCAGCACTGCCACTAGTACACGCCCATGTGCCACTATAGGCATCTAGCCGCCATGTCACATTCCCGGTCACACCACTCGTGTCACCACCTCCATCTGGGCCTCCTGAGTCTGTTCCAAGCGTCTCCTTGTCGATTGGTCACCGGTATCTCACCGTCACCATGTAACCCCGCCGTGTCGTCAACCTCGTTGTCACCAGCTCATCACCAACCATCCCCGTCCTAGCCGATGCCACCAATAGTCTCCCCATGTCTAGCTGCTCATGCATGCGTTGACCTGGCCTCCCCGTCTCCGGAGCTCTCCATCACACATGTGAGGTCGTCACACAAAGGCGACGTTCATGACTGGCACACAGCAGCTGTTCTCTGAGCTCGGTTTGCCCCTGGGGGAAGGGAGGGCATGGAGAGGTGGATATGGGGGATACAGGAGGGCAGAGGCATGGCGCGAAGGGAAGGAAGGAGAACAGTGCCCAGTATATGTAACCATGACAGTATGGAGGGAGAAGATGAGGATGATGTAGACGAACATGTAAATGCCATGTTGGTGAAATATGCACATGTGGATGCCATGTCAAACAAAACCACCATGGTTTGAGTCGAGAGGGGTAAAATGGACGATTTCATAAGTTTGAGATCCCGACTCAAACAGTTTCAAAGTTCAGGGTTGAAAATCGATCGAAGCCAGAGTTCGAGGTTGTAGATAGAACTTATTCCTAAATAAATGTCCACTGTTTCTCCTACTTTTTAAAGAAAGCGGTGACCAACACCAAAAAAAATGGTTACACAAATATCTGCAATACATGGCAAAAAAAGATTAAAGTGACATGGAAGATTTTTTAGTTGAAGGCCCCAGTAGTTAACCATTTGCTCCAACAGCCTGTTGTAAGCTTCTGACATAAGAGACTACTTATAGTCAATTTACTGCCTCATCTATCCCAGGCATTAACCTAATCTGAGTAAACATGTTACTTCAGCTAAATGAAGTATGTAACTCACGTTACAGTCAACAGTTTATACTTAAATTTACACAGCTATTTTACCTATATTATCATGCTGTCCTCTAAAACACAAGCATTCAACCATGCTTAGTAACGTTATTTAGCATTTTTAGTTAACCTATGATTTCCATTTGGAGACAAACAACTAATTATATGTTGCCATACAATTCTGAATGTGTGCTGCGACAACTAAAAGGTATGTGTAGTTTAAAAAAGAAGTTAAAAGGTATGTGAAAGTGCACATAGTATTGACTGTCCAGAAATGTGCCATTGAGATGTCGTGTATAAATCTCATCGATAACACAACGCAAGAGGCATATCATTTGCTTGCTATAGTGCAAAAACAGGAGAGAAAAAACTTGCAGCTTTCGATGAGCAACAAGCTAATTTTGCTGTAAGCTTGACTCGTTATCTGACTCTAAGTAATGGCCAGGTTTAATTCATTATAGAGGAAGAAATTAGGGACTATACCAGCTGGATGTTGATGAAATCCTCTGTATCATCAATATACTCCTTCAGCTGGAAAAATTGAATATAAATAGCAAAATTTTCAGCCAATGTAGTTCTTAAAAGAACAAAAAAAGATCAGAGGCTAACATAAATATAATTCAGGCTTTATACCGAAGTTAATTTGCTGAGGGTGTAGTCAATGACCACGAAGTAAGCCTCCAACAACATTTCCAGTTCTTCGATGCTGTAGTGACTGCTTTCAGAGCTCTTGAAGCTGTCGTGTCTGCTTCTGACAAAACTTAATTCCTTCTCAAGCCTCCGAGACGCAGGGGGTGACGACACTGGGGAAACTGGAGCAGAGAGAGATGGGCCAAACACATTATTGCCAATTCCCTGAAGGGCCTGTTCGTCTAATAAAGATGCTTCCATCCTCCTCTTTTTCTCTGTGAGGTACATTTCAGCCATATCACCATCGTCATCCATCAGCTCATCTATCTCGTCTCTGACCTTAATTGCGAAAAAATGGATCAGTTATTTAAACAACTGTTTAATGAATGCAGTAAAGAAAAGTACAACGATGACAGTCCATTCACCTTTTGGACCCTCCTAGTCAATGCAACCAGCTTGCTCTTTAGGCGCCGGGCATGTTCCAAGTTAAGGGTACTGATTTTTGCTGTCAACTCATCTAGTAATGGATAAGCTTCCGCCTCTAATTCGACAGCCTGACCAAATTTGTAAACATTTCCGATTTTATCCAATTAGACACCAAATCATTATCCATAAAAACAAACAAACTGAAAGTGCAGAACTCAAATCGTCTGTTACATGATTTGCCAAGTGATTGACAAATCAGTGATGCATGGCTTCATTTTCATTGATATTTGATGGAAATAGGGGCAAGACATTACCATTTTGCTGATAGTAATATGTAACCTCCCCTGATCATTGATAACTGACCCACTGAGCTTTCTGGAAAGTGGATGATCTAACCCACTTACCCACAGCTTAATTCACCATCAGATACCTTCCTTTCACTACACGGTACCAACTAATACAAAGCTAAAAGGAAATCTATTCTTTCCATCATACGGTGTGAATTGTTAGTACAAGACAGGACATGACTAGCCTGAGAGTACTGATCAAACAAAGACAATGTAAGTAATGCCATTGTGTTCTTCGATCTCAAATCAAACGCTTGCCCAACGCAAGAATCAACAAAGTAATAATTGGGGGGGAACAGTCATCACTCATCAGATACTCTGAAAGGGCCGAAACCAATCGAGTTCATCGTGCTATGTAAAATTGTAAATACATACACCACAACAGTAAACGACTAATACCATTAGTTGGGACTTGTGACAAGAAGACTGATTTAAAACAGGTCGAGATAGTACGATGTGGTACCTGCGAGTCGAGGAAGGAGCAAGCGGCTTCGAGCGCGACCTCCAGGGCGATGAACTCGAACGGCAGATCGTCGGCGCGGTCCACGAGGCGGCGCTGCAGCTCGTCGACGTACCTCCGCACGGCGTCCTCCGCCGCGGCGCCGCCGGCGGCGTCGGGGTCGCGCAGAACGAGCGCCTCGTCGGCGGTGATGATGCACCGTATCCTCTCGAGGTTGCAGACGATGGCGCGCTCGCGGCCGAGGATGGCGGAGGGGTATACGAAGAGCGGGTCGAGGAGGCGGAGGTCGCGCGCGGGCAGGTCGAGCCGCCGCATGAGCGCCGGCTTGGCGACCTCCACCGCCTCCGACGCGCCCGTCGCCGCGTCGACGCGCACCCACGAGCGCCGCCCGCCGCCACGCCTCTTCAGGCCGTGGACATCGATGGCCACGCCGCCCCCTCCGCCGCCCGCCGCGGGCGTGACCCGGCGGTGGGGCCCGTTCGCCACCGCCGACGCAGCGCGGGATGGGACGAGGAGGCGCTCCTTGAAGTCGTGGTCCATGGCGCGTCAATGACGGCTTAGGGGAGGCTGCGGGAGATGGGAGTGGAGGGATCTGCCGGAACACCGGTGGGTTGTGTGGGGGGATCGCATTATTGGTACTGGTATGGTGGGTTCGAGCGGGCCTGCAGGACACGTGGTGCGTTTGCTGCCGTTGGATCCAGCACGTGTGTGGATTACTACTAGTTAATATTATTATATTATTCTTGATTTTCTCCGTACTAACCCTTGGTCCCTCTCAGAAAAAAAATACTAAAGCTTCACCGTAGGAGGATTTTTCATCGATACTGTTAACATCCAGATTGATTTGACATATTTATTTGGACTCTATTTTTATTTTGACGAATTTGAATCTATCTTTTATTATCTTTCACTATAAATATGGCACCCTGAATACAAGAGAACTTTATAGGGTTTTGATAAACCTCACCTGGTTGTTTTGTCATAAAAAATCATCCAAAATACTGACCGTCGGATCTACTCTATGATCGGTGAGTACTGTTTCGAATTTTATTGGCTTTCTCGGTCTCCGCGCCATTTTTATTTTTGTGGAGTCCAGAAAGAGGAAGGATGAGAGAGACGACCATACGAGCAGATAGAAATCGGGAGCTCCGTCGGTGAGAAGTCGGCAGTTCCATCGCCGTTCACCCGCCGCCGTTCAATCGCTCTGGCCCGCCGCCATTCAGAGAGGTAAGAGACCGCTTCTTCCTTACAATCCCACGAGCTGAAGTTTTTCGATTTGGATTTGATTTGAGGGGGAGAGGGAGAGAGGTCGCACAGGGTGGAGAACTTGGGGTGAGAGAGAGAGAGAGAGAGAGCAGGTGGTAGAGATCTCGGGACACGCGAGTCATCTCCACAAGCTGGTGGTTAGCCGGATGAGCGGTGAAGGCAATGAAGGTAGGGAAATCGGTAAGCTCGTTAGGTTTGTTGTGCTCTGTGTGTGTTTGAGAGAGAGGAGAGGCAGATGGCGAGAGCGCTGGTGTCCAAATCGGACTCGACATTGGGGGTGATTTGGCAAGGATTTTGTGCTGTTCGTGCAGTAGTTTCTGTGGCCACTTGCTAATCCCCTTTTTAGCACTTCCCCCTATTTTCTGAATTTAGATGGATGGGGGTGAGATAGGAGTGGTAGAGAGTTCCATTGTTCGGGGGGATTTGTGGGTAGATTTTTTAAAATCTTTGTTAGGTCAACAAGGATTTTCAGATATCAGATTATGAGGATTTGTGATGAGAATAAGAGAAGGAGAGGAAGAGAAGAGTGGGGAATGTAGTTTTGTTTGTCCTGCTGATTTCATGAATGGTCGTGTTGTGACAAAGTTTGCTTTTGCTTCCCAGTCAAAATTCCTTGCATGGCTCGTGCAGTTTTTTTTGGGTGTGTGAATCCAACTGCTGTAGACTATTTTTGGATTTGATTATGCGTAGGCATTGAAGCAATATACCTTCCCAGATCTTGTATACAAGCATTGTACATAGCTGATGAGATCTTCAGTTACAAATGCTAAGCAATGTTGGGACAGAGAGTCTACATCTCTTTTGTTGCACATTCTTTGTGTTCTAGGGGTGGTGGAAGTAGCATCCTAATGTTACTATTCTCATTGTTATTAGAGAATATATATTTAGTTGTAACAGTAAAAGCTCATGTTATTGTATCCAAATCGTGTCTCTCATCTAGAGAATATAGTAGAGCCATATAGTAGAGCCATTCATTCTCTTGCCAAATGACATTGTTATTTTGTTGTTCTTTCCACTCCAATAATCCAAATATCCAAATTTCTCTTGCCAGATGACTTTGTTTTGTTATAATCCTGTAGAATGTAATAATGCATACTAGATTCTCATCTTAAAAGCATAGGTTTGTATGATTCACTAAGCCCTTACAGATTTTTTCATCTTATAAGCATAATTATGTTTGGTTCTATGTAAATAGGTCAAGATCTACTCATTATCTTGGTTGTTATGATTTTCATTTAAAAGTATGCAAACTCTGAAATTTTGTTTACTTCTTTTCCATATGGAATTGATTTAGAGACTACAGTTAATTCCACTCATTCATTACAGTTAATACGCCTATATGTTTCAACTTACAGCTCATCAAGTTTACAAGTTAGATGAATATGAAAAGAGATTAGATCAGTTACATGAGTTTGAATGTACATCTGACATTTGTGCTTTTTTACACAGAATTTTCAATTATTGAGACAAGTTCTCTTGAGACAAGTATATGATTTGCACAAGACAGGTAGTGTTTGCTTCTTTGTTGTCAAGTAGTATAGTTTGTTTTAAAGATCAGCACTAATTGTTCTAAGTGTAACATTTTTTTAGTACTTTGTTGCCCATATTTTTTTGAGTTAGTGCTAATTAGTACCAGTAACCTGGAAGCTGTTTTCTTTGACACCACAATCTTGCACTCTTGATGATAAAGAGTTTTGTTTTCCTTGAAAGATATTTTTTTACAGTTAAGGAATATTTTAATGCGCCTACAGCTTTAGGTTAGTTTAATAAGAGTTATAGTTTTTTTACAGAATGTTTTTTAGAAACTGCGGTTTATTTCAATGCATGCCAATCCCTCTAAACTTTTTTGTGTGTGATACAATTACATGCTTCTAACTAAGCATTCATTTTGGCCTGTCAACATATGTCATCTCTGAGTAATGCCCTTACTACTTCCTGTTAGAGTATATTAGGCAACACCAGATATGGTTAGTTTAGGATTGATTGTAATCCCGTGATAACCTTCCTTATCTCTAGGAGAGGCATCTTGCCCTCCAAGCTATGTACTCCTATATAAACGATCGAGGGCTCAAGAATATACCATCCGCATTATATACAATTCTCTCCTTTCTACATGGTATCACGAGTTTAGGGTTCTCATCCTAGACCTAGCCTTCTGCGGCCGCCACGCGCCGCCCGGGAGATCGATCTCCACCGGGGCGCGCCTAAATGAATTAGGTTGCGTGGCGATCCTTCGATCCGCCACGTCCGTCGTCGTCGGCACAAAGATCGAGTTCTCCCGGATCCGCGTCGTGGTGGTGCGTCTTCTCCGTCGTCGGTGCATCACGCCATGCCTCACTCCGATCTGTCCACACGCTATCGTGGTGGCAGTTTGTGGGTTGCGCGTCAAGCTTCCCTCGCTTCGCCGTCGTGTTGGGTGAGGAGGAACGCTGATCTGTAGGTCCGCTCCGTCGCGGCCGGGCCCCTCGCGTTCCACGCCGCGTGGTTCTCTGGGTCCCTCCTCCACCTGGCGGCCGCGGCCATCTCCGTCACTGGTCATCGTCGTGCCGCCGAGCCCTTCGCGGTCGGGCCTCGCTCCATGGCTCAAAATCGCTGGGGCCCTCCGCTCGGCCGGCGATCGCGCGCCGGCCACTATTGCGCCGCCCGCCGATGGTTATTTGGGCCATGAGGCGATGGGGCTATGGGTACCAGATCTCTTCTTGCTGCTGTACCTTTTATTTTTTTTTCGGCGAGAGATCGGGTTTTGCGTCGCCAGCGCTTGATCGACCTCGCGCATCTTCGACATCGGCATCGACAACACCGCTTCCTCATCTTCTTCGATATGCGGCATGGCATGGCTGCGGCGTGCGAAACGCTGCGTGTGCCGCGCCTCTTTCTGCACATCGACCTCGTCGGCTTGTCGTCGCCACCACCGTCGGGAGGCTCCACCTTCGACTCCGTCTCGCGCCCTCGGCACGATCAACCGATCACGCGGCGACCATCCTCCCGTGGCGTCGTTGTCTCTGCGCGTTGCTTTTCCAAGCACAAGGGCCGATTCGCGTCGCCTCCTCGGCGGCAGCCTTGGCCGTCTGTCGTCGTCCTCGCCATTGCACCTCCATCGGCGCCGACTACGTCGCTGCGCGTCTCTCGCGCATGGTCTTCTCCATTGTTCGAGTTCTTCGCCGACATCTTGAGCACCGCCGTCGTAACACTCGGCGCCACCGTGGCTCTCCTTGTGCGTTCACGGCTCTCTCTCGCTACCGAGCCCGAGCCTCGGTCGTCGCCCATCTACTTCTTCGACTTCGTCCGGCACAACCTCGTCGCGGCGTCGCCCTCTCGTCTCGCCTACGCCGTCCACTCCGAACAACGCGGTGCGCCGGCACCTTCTTCCCGCCGTTCTTTTGCGCCGTAATCGTCGTGGAGGCCTTCTCTCTTGGTCCCTTTAGGCGTTGGCGCATGGTTGGGGCCCTCTACCTAATACGTCCGTCGGCAACACCGGTCGCGTGCCTTCGTTCGCAGCGTTCCGGGCTGGCAAACGGCGCCGCGCCTGCGTCCATGGCGGCTCAACAGTGTCGACCGGCATCGACCTTCTTCTTCATCATTGCGTCGCCGTCTTCGTCTATGGCGCTCCCTCTTATGCGCCCTCATCCCGCGACTTGTGCGGCTCCTCCTCTTCGGCGACCTCAACGGCTCCCTCGACCACAGCTACCCTTCGCACGGCACCTCGACACGGCTTCTCAACCTCGTGCTTAGCTACCGACATGGGCACAAAGGGCTACCGCCTTGCTTGAAACAACCTCGTCGGCTTCCACTCCACCACAAAGCATCTCATGGCGATCGGCCGATTCCATTGCGGGGGATGTCAGCTCGTCTGCTTCTTCTACAGTCTCATCGTCTGCGTCACTCCCGCTGTGACTGCGGGGGGATGTTAGAGTATATTAGGCAACACCAGATATGGTTAGTTTAGGATTGATTGTAATCCCGTGATAACCTTCCTTATCTCTAGGAGAGGCATCTTGCCCTCCAAGCTATGTACTCCTATATAAACAGTCTGAGGGCTCAGCAATACACCATCCCACGCATTATATACAATTCTCTCCTTTCTACACTTCCAGATCATCCTTAGTTTCTAAACTGCCACTTGCTTTCTCCGGTGCTATTTCTGTCGTCGATCTCAATGTTGCCCCTTACTTGCTCAATGGTAGCAATCATATCATTTTTTCTAGGAATATCTCGATGTCCTCCAAAATTTACCATTCCTGTGCATTTTCTGCAGGGCGTTCATGTTGTATGATGTCTTCATCGCTTCCTTCATCAGTTTCTATTGTATTAGTAAAACTTTCGGTCACAATGGTGGTTGATTAACATACTAGTATTAGTTCTATGTGGGTTGGGTTGTCGTTTACTCCAACCGTAAATTAGGATTTTTTTGTAGTTTTTTGCTCTTGTTTTGTGCCCATATCAACTTGATAGTTAGGTCCCACTTGTAACAATGATGTTGCTTTCTATCTTAATAAAATGACACACAAGCCTGCTCCATGTTCTCGAAAACAATGGTGGTTGCTAAGATCCTGCCATCTGAATTCATCTGCCACTTTCGTTTCCTTCTAGATTTGTTATCTGAGAGAGATGTTTGGGGAGCAAGGTGAAGGAGTAGGAGGCGCTATGATAGTCATTGACATGTAGATTTCTTTTTCTTTTTTTTTGTTTTATGGGCATAATACTGGTTTTGTCTCAACTTTTCTTAGAGCCAAATGAGCTGCGAGCTGCACTTCTTCTTTTATGGCTATTGGTCATGAATACAACCTTTTCCTGATATTAGAAAAATGGAAATTCATGTTTCGGTAAATAATGTCTATCGTCTGATGTTTTTGGATAGCACAATAAAGTTGCCAAATGGCCATTGAGTACCGTTAGCTTAGCACCAAAGGATTCCATATGCTGATATGCTTGCAACTAACAGTAGTATGAATACGCCATTGTTAACTTTGCATCTCGTGATTCCCTGTTCATTAAGGAGTTTTTTGTGCAATGCTTTTTTCAGCCTCTGATTTTGTTGCAGACAATTGAACTTATTGAATTTTTTGCTATCTAGATCATGTGCTTGTCTCATAAAACCGGGAACAAGTTTTTTGCATTTTAGCATCCTATTTTTATGGAAGTTCATGCAGGAATCCACTTTTGTTTGGAAAAGTGGAGAAGTCTATGGCTGTTGTGTTTTCCTTTTTTTTTTTAATTTACAAGCATCCAAATGCTTATCTGAATTAGTTTTGTTTGGATGGTGCCTATCCAATTGTCCATATCATCAAAATAATTTCCAACAGCCTACTAAATTAACTATGAAAGTATTCTACTACATATGCTTATAGTTATGTTTGCACAGCTAAGAAACCAATCTCAGTGTTTGTTTATTGAATCATATTTGGAGTGAATATCCCTAAATGGTTTTGTATGATTAGGATACTAAATAGAATACTGCAATTACAGTAATTTTGTTTGGCTTCATATATACTAAACAAAGAGAACTATGATTTATAGTCTTGTGCTAAGGATGTCGATTGTAGTAGTTTTGTTTGGTTTTGATTGTAGTCTTTGTTTGCTTATAATATAGTTTTCGTGGATTTAGAAATCCTAAGTACTGGGTGCCTGCAATAAGAGTTTTGTCCTTCACTAACCCTAAGGTTTTTTGTTATCATATAATAATAGTTTTACCAAGCTCACTAATCCTAAGGTTTTGTTTGCTTAGAATAGTTGTTTTGTTTGCTTTACTAATAAAAAATGTTTTGTCAATTTAGAAAATGAAAATGGTAGGTTTTTTCTTTAGTAATTCTAAAATATATTTGTCAACAATCAATAGATACATTGTTCAGGTGCTCACCCTAAAGTTTGGCAATTGGATTTGTTCAATACTGGCAACTAGTTCAACAGAATGGAAATAGGATGCCATTTGTTTTGTCCCAGCTCTCGTTTGATGATGCTAAGCTGAGGCTCTTGCCGTTGTCCTGGCAGCCCAGTCGCTCGACGAGGACATGCCGTGTGGGCTCTTGATCTTGTTTTGTTAGGATCTCTTACTAACCCTAAGGTTTTTTGTTATCATATAATAATAGTTTTACCAAGCTCACTAATCCTAAGGTTTTGTTTGCTTAGAATAGTTGTTTTGTTTTTTTTACTAATAAAAATTTTTTTGTCAATTTAGAAAATGAAAATGGTAGGTTTTTTCTTTAGTAATTCTAAAATATATTTGTCAACAATCAATAGATACATTGTTCAGGTGCTTACCCTAAAGTTTGGCAATTGGATTTGTTCAATACTGGCAACTAGTTCAACAGAATGGAAATAGGATGCCGTTTGTTTTGTCCCAGCTCTCGTTTGATGATGCTAAGCTGAGGCTCTTGCCGTTGTCCTGGCAGCCCAGTCGCTCGACGACGACGAGGACATGCCGTGTGGGCTCTTGATCTTGTTTTGTATCTCTTACTGAGTTTCGCAACTAGTGTGTTATACCATTAGAAATTTCTCGAGTGACTTGTATGCTACAATAGTTTGTTTTGAATGACTTTTTTTTTCAAACTTTCTTGTCTCGAGTGACTTGTATGCGCACAAACTGAACTGCATCGGAAAAAAATAATCAAGAAATACTGGTGAATGAAATTAAATGGAGGTAAAAAGTTCTACCCTACAATGCATCTTCGAATTTAGTTTGTTTCTTATAGCAAACAAAGAAAACTATAGCAGCAGCCCTAGAGTTGTTCGCTACTTACACGGTACTGCAATGTGCTAAGAAGGAATTTTTTATTTGCTGAATTGTCTACTTACAATTTTTCTTGTCATGTCAGGGGTATCTTGTCTGCCCACGCACACTACTTTTACAAGTGCGTGGAACCAGTGTCAAGCAGCTGGCCAATCAACAAGCTAAGGGAAAGAGCTTTGGGCTACCTCATGGAGTATATCCATTACGAAGACGAGAACACGCAGTACCTCTGCATATGTTCTGTGAACAAGGTAATGCGCGTGAAGCCTTTAGATCTGGTCTCCTATGTTTTGCCTAAATGAATTTAGTCTGGGCTGATAAAAGTTCAGAATTGTGGGGTGGTTTTTTTACAAGGCAGATCTGTCTTAGGTCTAGTATTAGATAAGTCTTTGTCTTGTGTTTATTTCAAGTTCAAGCTACGGCCTTAATTTATTTGGTTACTTATATTTCACTCCTTTCTATTGCTAATTGGTTACTTATATTATATATACATGACTATGGCTTCGAACCATTTCTGTCCTTACTGAGAATAATAGGCAAAGTACTTTGTAGGACTCAGAAATTTAGACTTCAGGTTTTTTTTCTTCATCTAGCTAAGTGATTGTGTTTGATTGTAGTCTTTGTTCGACAATGTATCTATTGATTAATTATCCCTAATGGTTATGTTCTCTTACAAGGATAGTCAGGCTTTTTAATCAAATTTCCCAAACTGTACCGTAATGTTTTTTCTTAATAGGGTAAACTCATTTCACGAGAAGGATCTTCATACTGTACTGTTCTGCAGCCACTGTTTGCATAAGCCTAAAGTTCTGTTAGCTACACATACTCTTACAGTTCTTTTTATAGATATTGTGCTGTTTCATTCTATGAACCTAGATGGATATTGTGTTGTTTTGTTTGTTAGTACTAACATCGATAGCTTATTACTCCTAAACTTTTTTGCTTCAGTGCTGTGTAATGAACTTTTAAGTGAGGTCAGTAATCTAGGGGGAGTACTGGCTAGCACCAGTACATTTTCAAAGTGATTGAACAAGCCATAGCAGTTTTTTTTCTTTCTATGAACCTAGATGGATATTTTGCTGTTTTTGTGAACCTAGATGGTTATTGTGCTATTTTTTTCTATGAACCTAGATGATTTATGCACGAAGCTATATGGATACTGTGCAGCTTACAATTTTTCAGAATTAACATGTTAGCTTGTTTGAGGTTTTTCAACATTTTTGTTCGTGCACTGAGAAAACAAAGGGTGAACATTGCTACCAAATTGTGAACATTCTAACTTCTTGTTCTAGTTTTACTTCTTTAGAAGTATAGTTTGGTTTTCTTTGATTAAATATCCCTAGCTGTTTTGTCTGTTTTCTTTTGAGTCTTTTTCTTAATATGGCTAAGTGATTTGTTTGCTTAATTATCCCTAATGGTTATGTTCTCTTACAAGGATAATTTTAGACCATGCGTTTTCTTCTGTCATGCTCTAAGTCCTAAATGGTACATTTGTTATTGTTCTGCATTAATACTACCTTTCACAGCTTATTACTCTCCTAATTTTTTTCGACTTCAGTTGCCACATTTGTTAGGTTTAGTTTTTTGGATTTGTGATGGTAGTCAGGAGAGAATTATTAGATATAAATGGATGGGGGTAAGCTCGATTGCAAGTTCTTTTTTGATATCTCTGAGGTTTGTATTTTGTGCTTTTAATCTACAATGTTTTCAGCCCACAATGTTCTGTAATCCCATTTTTTGCATTTACTTGGGCCCACAACGTTCTATCGGCCCATTATGTTTTGTTGATGTGCATCACGTTTTGCACTTACTTAGGCTTACAAAACAGAGAGCTGCTGTCATATCAGGTTTTGTGACTTTCATCCAACGGTCACAAAATTGGGTGATTCTAAGCGAAAAAACATCCGGGAGTTATATAGACACACCCAACTTTATATCCTATATTATGTGTGCTCATACTTTTGTTCGTGTGATCCTGTTGGTGTGCTGTTTATTAGTGTGGATGAATGACTATATTTTACAACATGTTATCAGCACGAAACTCCACTAAGACTGATTGAAATCGTCTGCTTGCATCGATATACACTGCATCGAGATCGTCCTTCGACACGCGACTAAAATCATCCATAGGCCCTACGTAAGCTCGAGCTATGTAAGTGGATTGCATCTACGGTATTTCGATCCTATAGATCATCGTATCAAGATTGCTGTTTATCAATAATAATAAAAAGAGAAAAAAATTGATCCCGAAGACCGTAGCGCCGCCAGCGATGAGCAGCACTACGAGAAGCGAGGCGTTGCCTTGGTTTTCGCGCCCAAAGGGCCTCACCGTTCATGCCCATGCAACCTCTCGCCAGCCCAACACCTCGGCTACCATGTCCAAAGCGTACAACGGTGGCCGGCGAGCCGCCTCGTCTTTCGCACCAACAGCCGCGCTCCACTCCCTCTTGGCTTCCGCCCGACGGATCGACCTCTGCTCCCGCTGATGTCCATTCCCACGCACTTCGTCTCCCGTGAATCGGCCTCTGCTCCCACCGACATCCATTCCCACGCACTTCGTCACTTCGTCTCCTACGGTTACGGCGGTAGACCCCTCGCCTTTGTGCCCGCACGGCAGCGCGATCGTGCACCACTTCGGCTTCTCCGCTCGCGCCTCGAAGAACGCATGGCGGCGGCGCGACGCCTTGGCTCCCACGCCCGACGGGTGTGACGCCTCGCCTTTGCGCCCACGTGGGTGTGCGACCGACAACCCCTTGGCTTCCGCTCCCACAGACGTGAGCACCCCCGCTACGACGATGACGGCAGCGCCCGCGAATGGCGGAGGCCCTCGCATGGGGAAGAGGTGGCAGCTAGGGTTCCAACCCTAGTCGCCGACTTTAAGACTAAGTTTTGGCCCCTCTCGACCTAAGCGGTCGGAGGCCCAATTAGGCCGGATCAGCCCACTGGTTTTTCCAAAAAAGAAGAGAAAAAGGGAATTTTACACTTTTGCCTCTCAAATTTCTAGTATTTTTTAAAATCAATTAATAAATTCAAAAAAATTGTAGTAAATCCTAAAAATTGATTTTCTAGGTATATAGAGCTTTAATAAATTTGTTGAACATTAGTCTTAGTACATATTGGAAACTCCATATCTCTAGATTTATTTTTTCTAGCATTATTCCATGTTTATATGTGCTTGCATTTATTTATTTTTTGTTAATTAGTAATTATGAAAATTGCTTGATATTAGCGAAAATCATAAGAAATGCTAGGAAAATTATAAATAATATGTTGAAAGTTCCATGCCTTTGGAATTATTTTTCCTAGCATTATTCCATGTTTATATATCCTGAAATTTCTGTTTTTTATTAATTGGTAATTCTAAAAATTACTTAACAATTAGCAAAAAATTATGAGAAATGCTATGGAAATATTGGGAAATTTTAGATAATTATCTGCTGAATAGATATAGACCAAACTTTACTAATTCAAGAGTGAGCATACAATATATTGATTATACCAATAGTAAAATCCAATCATGCTTGCATATAGCATATGTCGGACATTGCAAAGAGAGGATTTGTTGAGCTTGCCCTGAATAGCAGCAATTGCTTAACTTGTGCAATTGATGCTAAAATCAACATAGGTACAGTAGGCGTAGTTTGCGAGCGCGTAGACCACGGGCGGCTACGCAGTTAATGCCACGTCTTCTTTGTAGATCATACCCGGCTTTTGGGAGAAACTCGAGGCTCCTCCGGTTGACTCGTTCGCTTGGTCGGGGACCCCCGAGCGTAGTCATGCTCGGGGGTGTACTTACTCGACGATGCGGTTGGTTCGGAGGTCGGGTGACCCGAGAGTCTTCTCCGGGGTGGATCTCCGAACATGCATATGCACGGAGCCCGCGGGAAGGCTATGGTCGGCTATCGGGCATATTCAATCCCATGCCTAGCCCCGAGGCTCAAGGGGGAAATCGTCTTGCCAAGAGTCGCCTTAAGCCACAGGCCTAGAGAGGATTGAAGCCCATGCTAAAACTTACCGACATCCGAGCAACCTGCGGGGATAACAATCTTTGCGGAAAAAGCTCTCGCGACATCCGAGCAACCTGACCGGGGATAACAATCTTTCGCGGTTAGCTACTGAGATCAGAGCAACAGCTCGGGGATAAAAATCTCGACCGAGGCCCGACCGGTATAGCGCAGCGGAGGCACAAGATCGCGACGGTTCCTTCCCTGCGAAGCCTCGGCGACACGTTACAGCGGTTTTTGAGAAGCGCCGTTTAAACCGCCGCGGAAGACGTGTCGGTTCGCAATTGGGCGGACCATTTTTTCGGACCGTTTGGCTTCTCCGCCTATAAAAGCGAGGCAGTACGGCTCTGGGAGCCTTTTCATCCTCACGCTCTGAGACCAGACGCCAGAAAATTTCGCAGCTTCCCCCCGAAAGACAAGAAAACACTCCTTTTTGCCCTGGCGCTTTCTCCTCCCACCTTTCTCCATGGCGAAGTTCGGCGCGAGCAAAACCACCGCGGAGAGGCTGCGAGTGCTCCGGGACTTCGGGTATCTTGACGCGGATACCTGGCGAATCCCTGCAGGCGAAAGAGCCCCGGCGCCGCGTGATGACGAGATCGTTACGTCTGAGTTGTATATCGTCATCCGGGCCGAATGCGAAAGTGAGTTTGTGGAGTCTGTCCTCGAGCAATGTGAGTCTTGAGATCACCCACTGGAACCCCAACTCCATTCTTATCTTGGCCGTGTTCTCCCATCTTTCGAGGGCTTCGTGGGCGTCACGCCCACTAAGCAAGTCTTTCTTTCATTTCTCGCCTTGTTTACCGCCGTGGCGCTTTTCACACCGGTGCTCAGATTGTTTCGTCTGCCCCACCGCCCTCACGAGTACCCTTTCTTCTCCTGAAAGACTTCGGTGGCGGGGTGGGCGATCGGTTCTATTCTATCTTGGAGCGGAGGGGCTTGCTGCGCTATCGAAGCAGCGGTGCCTAGCATCGGCAATTCGCACCCACCCATCACGCTTTGGGGAGGAGCAGATCTGATGCGGTCGGTGAGCTCACGAATATGGGGCTCACTGGCCGGGATGTCGTCAGGGACTTCCTCCGGAACAGGGTGTCCCCTCTGAGGAGGAGGGAGCACCCCTTCTTCGAGATCACCGGGTGGGACGACCTCACCCGCGAGGATATCTCCTGTAAGTTTATGGTCCTGCGCAAATCTTACCTCGTATGCCCCGTCAAACCCGAGCTGACTTTATCCGTTGGCCGATGGCAGCCCCGGGCTTCGACTGGGTGGAGAAGAGGGTCGGCGAGATGTTCGGGACCCCCAAGGGCAAGGAGCTCGAGCGGAAGCGGCAAGTCTTGAAAGCAACATGCTCGGCGAGGCGACCTGATGGCCGTCTTGGAGTTCCATGCTTTCGGGAGAAAGCATACCGAGCCGTCTTGACACCTTCTTGGCCTCTGGCGGAGAAACTTCTTGAGTGGCGGTGGCCGAGCTCAGTTCCCTGGCAGTGGTGAGAGTGCTCGTCTTGGCCGCTAAGGCCAAGAGCACTGAGAAAAGGAGTGTGCCACCGGCGACCACCCGTCGCTGCCGAAGAGGCAAAATGACGCGTCAAACCCCGCTGGCACCCATAAGGAGTACGCCTAAGGAAGGAGGAGGTAAGTACTGAGACTTTGGTGAAGAACTATAGTGTGAGGTTCAAGTGGAGCAGTCGAGGGAGGAAGATCGATCGAAGGGATGGTGCAGGGCGAGCGAGAGGCACTGAGGAGAGAGCTCGCCGATTTGAAGGCCGAGGTCGAGCAAACTAAGAAAGCTCGGGCCCTCGCGATCGCCCGACACTGACGCGCAATTTCGCATGTGAACATGGTCGTCCGGGAAGGCGCTTCGTGAAATTGACATGGAGAAGGTCGACCCAGCAGCTAGGATCACCCGGGCCGCGGAGAAGAAGGCCGAGATGGTGGTGTGGCGCGCCAATCCATCCGGGGGGTGACGACGAGGGTGCAGTCGGAGGTGAACCCGAATTTTTGCGTTTTCCTTCTCCTTTTCTCGTCCTTTTTGCGGCGCTCGAGCTAACCCACTCTTCTAACGTGGGCGAAAATAGCTCGTAGGGCCTTCCTGACTGCCATGAGAATAGCTTACGAGCTTGTTGATTATGCCTTAAGCGGGGTTGCCGACGCCTTGCCGACATTGTGATGGCCGCGTGGGAAGCGATGGAGAAGTTAAATCACGACGGCAATAGGGTCGAGATGGACCTCTCGCCCGAGGAGAGCTTCCCAGGCGGGCTTCCGCCCTTCAATGGAGAATCTGGAAGGAGGAAAAGTGACCTGTGACCTTGGGCGAAAAGGCTGCCCAAGAAGGCTTGGTGCCTCCGGGCGTACTACCTGCCCGGGATGAAGGCGCGAAGCCCCCGAGCGAACCGCGTGCTCGGGATGAGACGGCACCCACCCCAAGCGAATCGCATGCTCGGGTGGATGTTCTGCCCCCGAGCGAACAACATGCTCGGGCGGATAGTGAGAAGACTTTGAGTGAGCGCGCCGCTCAGGAGAGGGGCATGGTGCCCCGGGGCGAACCTCATGCCCAGGGGGACGATTCAGCGTCTTCAATGAACCCACCCTCCTAGAAGGAATCGGGAAAAACCCCCAGCCCCCTGCGGAAGCTCGAAGATCTTCGGGGGCATGAGGCCACCGAGCGCTTCCGGGAAGTTGTCAGTACGGGCTTCAGTTTGGTGAGAATGTTTCTTTTTATCGCTGTAGTAGTTTCGTTTTTTCGAGTTTTAAAGGCGGCGCCTGAGTTTCCCCATCTCTGACTTCTTGAAGACCTGGAGGAGTTTGACGTGGCGATGACCGTCTCCGATGGCGTGGCCGGATCTTTCGAGGAACACGAGGCACGGATAGCCAAGCTCGAGCAGCGTGAAGGCGACCTCAAAGCCCGGGACACCTTGCTCGTGCGTAGGTGTCGCCAGGCGGAGGCGGACGTCCAGACTTATAAGGAGAAAAGTCTTGGCCTCGAGCAAGAGCTTGAGCAAGAAAAGCTGCGCTCCCGCCAGGTCAAGGACGATGCCACCGGGGCCAAGGAGAAGGTCCTTGCGCTCGAGGAGAAGCTCGAGAAGGAGAGGTGAAATCACATAGCGGAGAAGGATCTTGCGTGGGCGGTCAAAAGTTCTTGAGCTTGAATCGAAGGTGGCGGACACAGGCGGCAACAGCGTATGAGCAGCCGACCTTATGCCCAAGGCAATGAAGAGCTAGAACAACCATGAGGCGGCCGCGAAGTCGCGGCTTGGCGAAGGTGCTCGACCTTGAGGCCAAGATTGACGATCTGCGGCAAAAGCTTTGGGCGGTGCTTAGGGCATTCTCTTTCTTTTTCTTTCTTGGCGTTTACGGTTGACTTTTGTGGAGTATGTAACTTTCTTTTGCTTAAGGGTTGCGCTGGTGCAATGCTTCTCTTGTTCTTGCTTACCTTTTCCTGTAAATAATGACCATGAGGCAAGCGTGAAAAGTAGGTCGATCGGGTTAGAATGAAACATAGGCGACACAAGCGAAATGCGCCAAGGACGACCTTACAAAGGTATCATGCCCTTAAGAAAGAAGCAATGTATTTTGGCAAGATAGAGCGAGCACTTGGCCATGATTTTTTTGAAATGATGCTAGCGTGGCAACTCGCTCTCCCCAAGCCCATTGCGAATGAAAGTCGTGCACTTATGTCATGAGCACAGGCTCGTTCGCCAAGAGAGTTGGGAAAGAATCGCTCCCAGACCAAGGCACCATTGTCTCAGGAGGCGGATGTGGTTTTAGTGCGAGGAAGAACAAGCAAGGCCTAGACTTCCTTAGCGCTTAGGATGCATAGCCACGAGTTGCGAGTATGGTCGTGGCGAGGAAAAGACGACGGTTGTTCGACAGGTCTTGCGACGACCAAACTGCGCTTCGCCAAAGTAAATCTCGGACCGACCAAGGGGTTGTTTGTATCGACGACTTAGTCATGGCGAAAGCTCTGCGGACCAAGGTCGACTTATCGAGACCGGAGCCTCGGTGGTGAGATTTTAGTGTCGGTGTTGGTCGTGGCACCTTGTGCGATCAGCGTCGCCGACTGAACTTAGAGTAGGAAGAATTTGCGATGGCTAATGGCGCCCGATGCACTTGTCTTAAATCAGAGATCGTGAAACAAAAAGGGAAGAGTGTGCCCTTATGCGAGATCGGGTCGGCTCTACCAAAGGCGATGACCTTATATGTATTTTCCACGATATCTTGGGGAAAGCAGACATTGCGTGCTGTCGGGACAAAAGTCTTTGCTTTCTAAAAGAAAAAGCATAAATATATACAAGGTGCAATATAGAGCAAAAGGTTTTAAACATAAAACTTGGCGCGGTGGTTGATATTCCACGAGCTCGCGAACACGTAGCCATCCTCCCTTGCGGTAGGCGGCCCGGGCGTGCTATTGAACGCAGCGGTAAGCACCCTCCACAGGGAGGGAGCTTGTTGGCCTTCGGCGATATCTTGAATCGCCTTAGGGCGAGGTCCCCACTTGCGGAGGCTCGGGGCCAAATGGACTTGGCAGCGTGCTGCAAGAGCTTGTTGGTAAGCGGCGGATCGGGCGGCGCCTTAACGCGCGCCTCTTGGCGAGGTCGAGGTCGGCGGCCTTCGCGACCTTAGTGAATACTTTCGGCGGGTGAATTCGGGGATCCGAGCACGATTTCGGCAGGCGGGGCGGCCTCGGCACCATAACGAGCCGAAAGGTGTTTCGCTGTAGCTCGGCTCGCCGTGGTGCGCCTGAACCGGAGGGGCGGAAGGAAGCTTCGTCCACCCATGACCCGCCGTCTTGGGCGAGGTCCATGAAGACCCTTTTCTTGACCCCTTGAAGGATTTGGCCATTTGCTCGCTCGGTGCGCTCTGTTACTCGTGGATGAGCCACGAGGCAAAGAACTTTTGTTCGATATCTTCGCGAGAGGCTTGGAACAGTTATTTGGTGAACTGGTGCCATTGTCCGTGATGAGGCGATTGGGGATCGGCAACGTCCTGCGTTCTTTGCGCGAAAAATCTCTTGGTCGCTTGGCGAAATGGTTGATCTGGGCTCGGCCTCGATCCACTTAGAGAAAGTGTCGATGGCCACGAGCAAGTATTTGCAACCCTTTCGACCACGGGAAAGGTCCGAGAATGTCGACACCCAGTGTCGAGAATAGCCATGAGAGTGGGATGGTGCAGCGCGTCTGTTGGTGGTGGAGCCTTACGGCGTGGGCCTTGCCCGCAGTCAGTCCGAGTGCCCGGCGTCGTCTAAAGTGTTGGCCAATAATATCCCAGCGGAATGCTTTGCTTCTGGCGTCCGGGAAGGGCAGTGGCGCCGCATTCATTCTCATGGATATCTCTCGAGAAGGAAAGTACCCTCTTCTCGAGATATACACTTGGAGAAGGACTCAAGTGCCCCTTTATGATATAAGCGCCTCTACTAGCTTATAGCGAGAGGACCGCCTTTTAAGCCGAACGCTTCGGCTTCCTCCTCGGGCGATGTCCGTGGGCAAGATATTGACGAATGGCGTCATCCGGTTTGCACCTTGCTCGAGGAAGAGAAGCGTTCTGACGTCTCTTGTGCCTCCTCTACGAGAGAGAATGGAGGGCTTGTCGAGATGCTTTGCTAGCGCCCGGGCGGTATGCATCTGGGGGTTGCCTCCTCTGAGAGGAATGGAGGGCTTGTGCAGATGCTCAGCAGCGTCCCGGAGGACGAGCATCTGCGAGAACCGACCTTGGAAGGTGGTCGGCCGAGGAATTGTCCTTCTTGGGGATGTAGAGTACTTGAAATTTCTAAAATACCGCTCCATCTTCCTTACTTCAACCAAGTAAAGCGCCATTGAGTGATCGGAACTTGATACTCCTTGTTGACTTGGTTGTGACCCATCACCGAATCGCCTTTCACGATTAGCCGCTAGACCCGGCGCCTGCACGCTTCAGAGGCTTGCCAAAGGCCTTCATACTCTGCCGCGTTGTTGGTTGCGGTGAAGTGTAGTTGGATAACATATTGGAGGCGGTCCCCTTGAGGGGACACGATTCCTTGACCCGGCGTTCAAAGTTCGGGACCCGTCAAATACATGGTCTAGCGGCCGTCGAGATTCTCGAGACTTCGATGGCGGTAGGCGGGGTTCGTCCATTCCGCCACGAATCTCCGCCAGATCTGGGACTTGATTGCCGTCTTGCGGCGAGAGAAGTGGATGTTGAACTCTGCGAGTTCCAAGGCCCCTTCGCTATCCATTCTTGGCGTCTAGATTTCTTAGGATCTCTCTAAGTGGGAAGTTGGTCGGGACGACGACCTTGTGGGCTTGGAAGTAGTGGCGTAACTTCCTGGAAGCCACGGCGCATGAATCTGAGGCTTCGGACCTCGTGGTAACGCGCTCCTTTAGTCTGTGCAAGACCTCGCTGACGTAATATATCGGACGCTACGTCCCTTCTCGCTAAACCGCCAGAACCGCGCTTACGACATGGGGTGTTGCTGCGAGGTAAAGTAGGAGTGGCTCCCCCGACCTTGGCGTAGCCAAGATCGAGCTGGGCAATCTTGCTTCAGCTCTTTGAAGGAGCGGTCACCTCTTCGTCCAGATGAAGCCCTGCATGCTGCGGGCGCCTTTTTAAAGAGGGCGGCGCACACACCGACCGAAATGAAGCGACTTAGGGCCGCCATGCGCCTGGTCAGGGTTTGGATTTCCTTAATAGAGCCCGGAGGGCGCATCCTTTCGATGGCTTCGATTTTCTCCGGATTGGCACCAATGCCCTGAGGCCCGATAAGGTACCCGAGCACTTTGCCCGCTTTCACCCTAAAGACGCATTTTTCGGGATTAAGCTTTATTCGATGTCTATTGAGATTACAAAAGGTCTACTCGAGGTCGGATATATGACCTGAGACGAGCTTACTTTTAACTACGATATCGTCTACATATACTTCCAGGTTTCGACCTATTTGGTCCCAGAAAGTTTTCTGCATCAAGCGTTGGAAAGTTGCCCCGGCATTCCGCAGACCGAAAGACATGGTCGTGTAGCAGAATGTGCCGAATGGAGTAATGAAGGAAGTCTTTTCTTCGTCCCCGGGGAACAAGCTAACCTGGTGATAGCCTGAGTAGGCGTCCAGGAAGCTCATCACCTGGGACTCCGCCGTAGCGTCGACCAGTTGGTCAATGCGTGGCAGCGGAAAGTTGTCCTTCGGGCAGGCGGCATTTAGGCCGGTGTGATCGACACACATGCGCCACTTGCCACCTTTCTTCTTGACAATGACCGGGTTTGCCAGCCACTCCGAATGCTCGACTTCCCTGACGAAGCCGGCTTTGAGGAGTTTGTCGAGTTCTTCCGGATGATTGCCTGTTTCTCCGGGGAAAATCGCCTGAGCTTCGGGCGCCTGAGTCTTTTATCGGGCGAATAGCTTCTTCAGGCTCAATCACTTCCCTTGGGACTCCGGGCATGTCGGACGGTTCCTAGGCGGACACGTCCGCGCTCCTCCGGAGAAAGTGGCGAGCTCGAGTTCCTATTTGGGATCTAGGGAATATCGGATGGAAGACCTTGGGCGGGTCGGCCTCGTTTAGAGGGACCGCTTTGGTTTCTCCTCCATTTGGAGGGCAATCTTAGGACGAGAGTCTTGTTGGCGCTTAGTCGAGGCACCGCAGGCGTTGCCCGACCATATCGGCGACTTCTCATCGCGATTCAGGCATACAGTGGGTCGCCTTTGGCGATGATAGCGCCCTTTGGTGGGGACCTTGAGCCTTGATAGGCGTGATGTGTAGCGGCCATGAACTTGGAGAGGGACGGCCGCCGGAGATGGCGTTGTAGGTCGACTTGAAGTCAACGACCTCCAAGTTGATTAGCTCGGTTCGGAAGTTCGCGAGCCCCCGGCGTCACGGCAAAACGATCGGCCAAGAGGCTTGATCGAGGTGCGGGGACGATCCGAGAATGGGGCGGCTATGCTTTTGATCTTGGAGCGAGGACTTGCATCTCGTCGGGGCCGTGGCGGATATGAGGTCCAAAGAGCTCCCGCCGTCGATGAGAACACTGACAAACCTTGGCATTGTTGATGGTGGGCTCATGATATGAGGAGCCTTTGGGGCTTGGTCATTCAAGGGACAATCGTCCTTGGAGAAAGTGAGGCGCTCGGACCACTTGAGGCATTGCACGAGCGGCTTGCCTGGCGATATGGCCGACCTCCGTGCGGCCTCTTTCAGATCCCTGCGGGACCTATAGGCCTAGGAGCCCGTGAATATGACGGCTATGTGGTTGCGGGGCTCCTGGTAGTTCATGTCGTCGTCGTCATTTGCGGGGCCCTTGCCTTTGCCACCGTCCCCTTTTTCTGGCAACACGGGCATGGGCCCTTCGCCATTGTAGAACTTCTCCAAGCGGTACACCCAAGTCCGGCAGTTGCGGAGGTCGTGGGCGGTGCGCCGATGGAACGAAGCGGCGGGCGCTTCGAGATGGCACCCCGCTCCCTGTGCTCCTGGCCGCCACGACCTTGGCCGTCGCGATCTTGATCGCCGCGGCCTTGGTTGTTGTCATCTTGGTCGTCGCACCTCCGTCGTGGCCGACCCTACCCGCCCTACGCCGAAGCGGAATTTGAGCACGCCGGTGAGCCGGCGATCAGCAGCGGCCACCACGCCCGGTAGCGTCGACCTCTTCTTCTTTTGATCTTCTTTTCGACGGGCCGAAAGTGCTTTTTTTGCTCGAGGGCCTTCGAGCCCGGTTGGGGCGGCATCTTGCCCTCGTCGATCATTTTCTTCCATTGCACGGCCACGCAGCATTCGCATGTGATCGACCCTCTGAAACAACTTCGTTGGCGGCGGTCGGGTAGATCTCGTGTCTTGAGTGAGGTGGACATCACGGACCCCAAACTTGAAGGCGGACGGCCGCCTCATCCGAAATGCTCGGGATGGAGTTCCTCACCTTGATGAATCTCGGGCGAACTCATAAAGTTTCTTTGTCCGTCTGGATCGGCCTCTCGTGTCGCTTCGTTGCGGCCAAAGTATAACAAACTTTGGAAGTTTGCTCGAAGGGCTTTGAGAGCTGCCTCCACGAATGGATCGACCTCTCCCGATTGAAGAGCCATGTCGGGCGGAGCCATCGAGGGACGGTGGGGAGGTAATTTGCCATAACCCCTCGTCCCTCCGCCGCTAGGGCGGCGATGGAGTAGATCGAGAGGAACTCGTTGGGGTTCGAGTCCCATTGAACCGCTTCGATGTGGCGGACTTGAACTTGCTCGGCCACGAGGCGTTCTGAGAGGGCGCCGAAAAGGCTCGGCACCCAATCTTGGGCCATCGTGGCGACCCCTCGGGCATGGTGATTCTGCGTCTAGGGCCCGAGACGGTCCTTTGCGCATGGGGTGAGGCGAGAGAATATGCCCCCTATTTGGTGCAACAACGGTAGGTTGAAGTGGAACACTCGGACCGTTAAGGGCGACGAAACATGCCCGTGAGCCCGCAAGGCCGTCCGGGAACCGCTCCGGATGTCTTCACGGGGCGGTGTTGCTTCCATGCCCTCCGGCGCAGACCGGGAGGTGCTAGCGTGGAGTGGTGCTTATGGTCCCGGAAATGCTCGGGGCCTTTGAACACCTGGCGGTCTGAGGAGCCCTATATCGGCGGCGAGCTTTTCCATGTTTTTAGCCACGAGAGCCCCCATGGCCGCCAGGTCAGCATGGTTGGAGAAGTTCTGGAGACCGCACACGACCGTCGCTATGGCGCGAAGGCGCTCTGGGGAGCGACGGGGGGTGACCTTGGAAGGCGGTCGCGCACGTGCTCCGGGGAGTGGTATTCGCGGGATTTTGACCCGGCCTCGATCCGGCACCGTCCCCGCTAGGTTGGCGGTGGACGATCACCGGGTTCTTGCCCGGGGACAACTCCGGAGATCTCGCTTGACATTGTCTTTGGTGAGGAGAAACTCTCGAGACCGCCGCTCCTCTTGATCACCCTCCTTCCCGCCATGTTGTGCTGCGGGAGCACCAAGACAGCGCGGCGACATCGAAGCGGTGTCGTGTGCCGTGGTCTCTAGGGTGAACTTCGAGGCGGTCGGGGCGCCCGATCGCCACGGGCCACAGACCCTTCCTCACGAACGAGGTATCCGGCGGCGGCGAGGAAGCTCTCGCTGCGTGCCACGGGAAAGACTCCGGTTTGATGTAGCCTTCCGGTCGACCGCACCACCCATGCCATCATGGCGTAGTATCGTCGTTGTCCTCCGTCGTCGAAGACGCAGAGGTCTTCATTGTCTTGTGAGTTCGGCATCCTCGAGATTCTCGCGAAAAGACTCGGTCGATCCCCACAGACGGCGCCCGGTTGTCGGCGATCGAGAACAGGTTCCCGCCGAGCTTACTTGTTGAATGAGAGATCAACCTAGGGCCCTTTTTCACGGGGTATAACCGAGGTCCTACCGAGCTACAAAGACAATCGACGACAGCGAGAGATCGTTTTTATGCGGTTGGCCTCTCGCTAAGGAGATAACAACCCTATGTCCAGTGATTGAACCGATGTGTGAAGGTTTCTTACAATGCGTTATGCTCGTGTACAAGTGTGGAAAGTAGATGCATGCGAACCCGAACCCTTCACGGGAGGAGGTATTTATAGAGATTCTGAGCGAGCAGCGGTTATTACGAAGCGCTCTTGTCTTTGGGCGCGTAGAGTTGTTGCTGCGCCACCGCACGGGCACTACGCGACGTGGAGTGCGATGGCGTAGTTCTTGGCCTTGAGACCACGGCGGCATTGCGGCGATTAATGCCACGTCTTCTTTGTAGATCGTGCCGACTTTTGAGAGAAACTTCGAGGCTCCTCCGATTGACTCGTTAAGCAGTCGGGGACCCCGGCGTAGTCATGCTTGGGCGTGCTTACTCGAGGATGCGGTTGGTTGGTCGGGTGACGAGAGTCTTCTCGGGGTGGATCTCCAAGCATGCATATGCACGAGCTCATGGGAAGGCTATGGTTAAGCTCTGGGCATATTCAATCCCCGACAAATGGTGAGGTAAAAATTCTATGAACTAAGTCATATGAAAATCTTATAGATTTATTCACTAAGTCATTACCAAAATCTACATTCCAAAGATATATCAATGGTATTGAAATGAGACGATTTAGAGATATGTAGAGTTCAGAGAAAGTAAATTCCTAAGCTATAACCCTTAGTATGATCTTAAAGATTGAAATTTAAATTCAGAAAAGTATAAATTGTACTCTTTTTATCTTATTGAGTTTTTGTGAAGTCTTCTCAAATGAAGGTTTTTAATGAGACAACTAGTGTAACACATTGTGTGAGTGCAATGTACTCTTTTTTCATCTCTTTTCCTATTCAATTTTTTAATAGAATTTTTAATGAGACATGTACATTACATGTTATTCATCAAAAAGAAATGTTAAGATATATAGATTAATTTAAATCCATATTTGATTGAACTCTGTCGCTATATGGGCCGATCACTAGGGATGACAACAAGTTGGGTCGGGTGCGGGTTTTACAAAATCCGACCCGTAACCCGAATTAAAAAACCCGACCCGAACTGGAATACCCTATCGGGTAAAAAACTATACCTGAACCCGATCGATTTTGTGTAGTATGGGTAGTAATAGGTTTGGTCGGGTGCGGGTTTTGCAAAACCCGACCCGTCAAGAAACCCGAACCCAAAAATCCAACCCGAACCCGACGGATACCCGAAATCCGACCTCAAACCGGTGGTGCGGAACCGACGGTACCCAATGGGTATGTCGCGGCATTTGAATTGCGATGGGTATCTGCGGGTGAAAATTAAAACCCTAACCTATTTCGGGTATCCGACCCGAAAACCCACGAGTAAAAATTAAAACCCAAATCTAATCCGATCAGATGCAAAACCCATAGATGCGAACCCACGGATACAATTGCCATTCCTACCGATCAACTCACCAACTTTTGGACCTGACCACAACGCTGCCGTCGTGAACGCACGGCGACGCCTGCAGCTCGCTCCTCCTGACGAGCCCCCTGTGCCCCTTTCTGCGCCCGCGGTCGGCCAGCGTTATATCCGGTGACCCGAAGGCGCCGCGGCCGCCGGGGCGCATCTCGTCCTTGTCCATAATCTCTATCGAGAGCACGGTGTCCTCGGGGAACAGCACCCGCCTCCCGGGCGAGGCACTTGACGAAGACGGCGACGAACTCCCGGTCCTTCCTTTCGAACCCCGACGCTTACACCTTGATGCGCCAGGACCGACAGCGGAAGTCGAAAGGATCCGACTTGCACGCCGTGCCGGCGGGCATCCCCGCCCGCTTCGATAACACGTTGGTCGTGCACCGCCTCTCGCCCACGCGCCAAACCTATTCCACATAAGTTGTTGGGCCGCCCGGCATCGTAATGGGCCGTTCGGCCCGGCCTGCCCGTGCCCTAGGTGTCTAGGGGAGTCGCCTGCGTGCATCTTATAAGCCCACGCCCGCGAGGCAACTAGGGTTTCTCCTCAGCCGTCTTCGCTCCGCGCCCCGGGAGAGGTAAGGTGAGCCGCGCGCCGCCAACCGTATCTCGCCCCTCCTCCACCGCGGTTCCCATGCTTCCCGTTCTTCCTCACATCCCCTTCGAGCGCATTTCTTAGCTGGGTTGCCGGCGTCGAGTTCTTGCATCTTTCTTGATCTGTGAGAGAGGCCGGATCCTGTCTTGTTCATGTCGCTGCTCGTAGGCTCGTAGCAGTATGTAGCTGATGTTTCTTTTTCCTATGAAAGTTTTGTAGGACATCCAGTTATAGATTAGTAACCTGATCCTTTAGCATCGAAGATGTAGGGAAGATGTTTATGTTTCGAGTGTGTTCATTGCGGTTGATTTGGGCTTGAACTAGATGCTTGTTTAGCTTTAGGGTGGCTCTTGGATGCATGAGTTCTTAGCCTGTTAGGTTTGTGAGATTTGATGGTTACATGGTTTTATAATAAAGATTTCGATTTGCGCGAAGGGTTCTTGAGAAATTGAATTAGTCATTAGGTGCTAGTTGTTGCTGTCACTGCTACTCCTGGATTTGTTGAAAATGGTAGTGTAAGAACTGTTGTCAACTGGTTTGTCTTTAGATTTACTAGGGTCATAGAACCGTGGAACTTCTATGATGAACTCTGAGGCTTTCTCGACTAACACTGTAGCATCTGCTATCTTTCAATTCCTCGTGACATTTTTCTCTACCTTGTTGTTTCTTCATCCACCTGACCTGAGATAACTGCTCTTCTTTCTGTGCAGTTCAAGAGGCTGTCCTGAGAAGCTCCAATGGCACCTAAAGGTACAGAAATAATATTGTGGGTTCTGTTTGTGCCTTTTTTATTGTGAAGGTTGTTGCCCGCATGCCAATTGCTTTAGATTGGGGTCTTCAATAGTTATTGTTTGCTTTGCACGTCATTATATTGTGGTCTCACTTCAGAATTGAGAAAGGCCTTTGGTATTACGAAAATCAAATGCAATGATCTACACTGCTACTTGTTGGTCCATTTATGTTTGTTCTTTGACAAATGATTGACAAATTGTGGTGCATGCATTTCTTTGGCAAATGGAAGGCAGCTCTGATATTATGCTCTCCATATTGTTAGCAATGTACACATTGAGCTGTTTACAGTGTGCCAGAAATTTGACTAACTGTACTGAGTCATCTCATGAGAATACACTAGCCTACATCAATCTGCCTTTTTAAGTATGGCTTACTGGGTATTTGCATAAGTTGCAAGAGCTGATTAATTTATCCAATCATGACTAGCTGCTCCCGCCAAGAAAGGTGATGTCAAGACCCAAGCCTTGAAGGTTGCCAAGGCTGTGAAGTCTGGGGCAATCAAGAAGTCGGCCAAGAAGGTCCGCACATCTGTAACATTTCACCGCCCCAAGACCCTGAAGAAGGCTAGGGACCCAAAATACCCAAGAATCAGTGCGCCTGGAAGGAACAAGCTTGATCAATACCAGATTCTCAAGTATCCCCTTACCACTGAATCTGCAATGAAGAAAATTGAAGATAACAACACTCTGGTCTTCATTGTCGACCTCAAGGCAGACAAGAAGAAGATCAAGGCTGCCGTCAAGAAGATGTACGACATTCAGGCAAAGAAAGTCAACACACTGATCAGGTTAGCATTTTGCTTCCATGTGTCTTCATTCTACTGCTTGATTGGCTGTGTTGTGTAGCTAAGTTATCAAATTTACGCCTTGCAGGCCTGATGGGAAGAAGAAGGCTTACGTAAAGCTGACACCAGACTACGATGCTCTCGATGTGGCCAACAAGATTGGCATCATCTAATTTAGAGGGTACTGCAGTAGGCATTTGTGTCCTGGTTTTTATGTGATTGGAGTTTTGTTGCTATTACTTAGCGAAGGCCCTCAGTGGTTCATTACCGATATGTTGCAGCACACTTCCATGAGTTTGATATCATCCAATTCACCTATTTTGAGTTTTAGATCTGCTTTTGCTGTTAGTTTTATTTTATGAGCCTATTAATCTATCCTTGCAGATTGAAGACTTTGGTTGTCACTTGTATTTGTGGTGGTTTTCTGCGCTGTAGTTCATTTGCGCTGGGTATTCAGTCAGTGCGATATTTTTTTAAAGACACAGTGCGATATTAGACCCAGTTTGGCACGAGTACTTATTTTTTTCAGGTGATATGATATCAACGTTGTACGTGACACCATACTACCATGCATAATAGTTGCATTTGTAGCCTGAACTGGCCACGCGATACTTCGGCGTGACACAGTGATAATCTCAGTTAATCTCTGAGTACTGCAGTAATCCAATGTTTGGAATGGCAATTAAGAAAAAACAAACAGTTTGGTATGAAACCAAAAGGAAAAATTGGTGATTTGTTTCGTTTCGTGATATCTCACTAACATTCGAGCGTATTGTTTGCACTAACTAAAAGAGGATAAATTATCAAATCTCCTCGTGTCTCTGTGCGCTCACCTCGGCCGGCCTCCAGTCTATTGAGTTCATCATCAGCAGTTCACCCAAAAGCTTAATATGGTATCGAGCTTTTGGGTGGCTGGCCAATCATCTAACTCAATACATATCGAGCTGGAGGTCTCGAGTTCGAGTCCCAGAGCGCAATTTAGCGTCGCTCCTATTTTCACGTGTTGAGTGCTGCCCAAGCGCCCACGCGTGAGGAGTGTTGGAAATATAAAGCACGGCCCATCCTTCCCCATAAGCTTAAGCTTTTGGGTGAACTGGCTGGTGCATGCAACTCAATACAGTCCACAGTCGTCGTCGCACAGCTTCCACCGCCCGCATGCCGCCGTACGTGCGCGGAACTGCTCCAGACCGTGGGCGCACCCAGGCGGGAACCGCACCCTCGATGGCCGGGTGCATGTCCAGGAACTCGGCGACGCCCCGGACTTGTAGCCCCGGAGGACGCGGCGCTCGTGCTCCCCGCCGCGGCGGTCGTGGTAATAGTCGAGGACGAGGTGGATGTGCTGCTTGTGCTCGTGGTGGGCGGCGGCCAGCGCCGGAGGCGTGTAGGCGGATGGCGCCGTGGTAGGCGGAGGCCGTGAAGGCGAAGCCATCGGCGCCGTCGTAGTGGGTCACCAGGTCTTGTATGGGCTCCATCGCCGTCCAGACCCGAATCTAGTGGTGGCCAGTGCGAAAGCCTGCGGCCCTATTTGTTTGGGATTTTTATCCAGTATAAAAGGAAAGCAAAGTCTAAATAAATGTAAGGTTTTTTAACTGGGTTTTTTGAATGCTATAAATCCTCTACATAACTAAAAGTCAAAATCTATTGAGGATTAGTTTTAGACTAAGGAGGTGTTTGGATTAGGGGTATTTTATTAGAATGTTTCAAGATCTAGTTTAAATTTAAACTAAATACTAAAACTTTTCACAGAATTATCACTTATGCAAACACGACCAACCTAAGACTAGCTTTTAAGCTATAAATAAAAAAAGTCTACGGTGCGGTGGTATCGTTAGACCCTGTTTTCTAAAGTTTTGAGGTTTCGTAGTGCGGCTGGGCTGGGCCTCCGCTGCTGGACACACGAACGAGCCATCGCAGTTCCCACCGGAGGGCGTCTACTGCGCACATAGGACGCGGTCCGCAGCGCGAGCCGCTGCCGTTCGGCGATGGACACCGGTGACGAAACCCGCACCCGTGCGCCGTGTCCCTTCGCACGCCCGCTTCCGCGCCGCGCACGCGCCTGCCGCCTCCGTTTCGCGGCAGCCCACTATCCCCCGTGCCCCGCGCCGCGCGCCTTAGAAAGCATAACAATGCTATGATAGCGATCGCCTATAACAAATCGCTTAATGCCACTTATAGACAACCTTATACAATGGTAAAGATAATCACTTTTTTGGTTCCCGTGCTACAATCAATTCATCTCTACACACAACCAACTTGGTTTACATCTTCTAAATCATTGCAAATGTATAGAGCAAATTTATTTCTTTCCTCTTTCTCTTTCATCCACATCAACAAATAGATGATATGGTAACTCTTATAGACAGCTGATGTCAATTCATTGTACATGCTC
The DNA here is from genome assembly GCA_036346375.1 of Guadua angustifolia. Classification (NCBI taxonomy): domain Eukaryota; kingdom Viridiplantae; phylum Streptophyta; class Magnoliopsida; order Poales; family Poaceae; genus Guadua; species Guadua angustifolia. Next base: position 35,204,273 of record CM070506.1, on the reverse strand, counting down.
TTATGTTTGCTTCTGCCGATGCTAGCAAGCTGCCCAGAGCCAAGACAACGCTGTTTTGGCTTTGGCTTCCCTGCCCCACGGCACGGCCCCAACAGCAGCTAGCTAGCAGCCTAGCACCTAGTACGCACGCTTGCACAGAACAGTGGCCAGTGGGCGATCGGCGAACCTTCTGTTCGGCTGATGCGCCTCTTTGCCACTGTGTCCGTACTACTTTTCAATCTTTCGCCAGGATGAGGTGAAGATGGATGCAACTTCACTAAAAACTGAACTACCGTATACCCATGCCCAACTGACCAAACAATTGAACCACCTTAATTTCCACTCAAATCATGCTGTTCGGCGTTGGCCCTTTTTTTTCCCCTTCCCGAAAACCCGCAGGAGATGTGTGTGTCTATGTATTGATAGAAGATGAGATAAGTACAAGGAGGCAGATAACATCATCTGCAACACCTGTTGGTTGCAATTCATTTTTCAGAATCTTCGTGTGGCATGCATGATTTGTATTTCTTCTCATCGGTAGCATGTGCTCCGCGAACCAGCCTTAGCGCCTAGACTCCACCGCATTGGTGAGAGATTTTGAAATTTGACACCCTTTAAAGACGAATTTTTCGATATTTGACACCCTGGCCCACTGTCATTGACTCAGATGGACCCACATGTCATACACAGAGCGTGAAAGGCATGCGAATTGAGTGTCAAATATCGAAATACCCCCCGCATTGGTCTGCAAGAACAACAAAAAACGAGGTGCTACTGATGTGTACGCCTAGAATCCTCTTTTTTCCGTACACATCAGTAGCACTACAGGAATCTACACTATTTTTGTCGGTCCAAATTATTTTAAATCGGTAAAAAAAACGCGAAAATAAGCTGAGTAATTAAATCGGTGAGATATAACCGACGAAAATAGAAATCCGGATATTTTTGTCGGCCTGTACCGATGAAAATAGTCCACGTGGCGACGCAAAAAAAATCACTTGTATTTTCGTCAACATAATTTTGTCGGCTTTTCCTTGTATTTTCGTCGGTTTTTGGCCGACGAAAATAGTGGCGATTTCTGTAGTGTAGCACCAAGAACAACAAAAGGATGCGTCAAGAAACGGATGGTGGGAAGAACAAACGACCGAGTTCCGAGAAGAAAGATCGCCATGGAGTCGCGGGTGTTCTTTGGCTTCCTCTTCCTCCAAGAAAACTACCAACTACAGCAAAAACAACAACAGTAACAGCAATAAGAAAACGGAAAGGAAGCAAGAACACCAGAGAAGATTGAAGAGTGGTAAAAATCGCGAAAGCTTTAGAGAGCGAAGGGCGTCAAGACGAGAGACGAACTCTCGAACAGTACTCACTAGAACTCGACAAATATTCGACATCATTAGCAGCAAGAACGACAAGAGGAGCTGAGGAGGCCAGGCATCAAGAAACGGAAGGTGGGAAAGTATCAATACCATCGAGTTCTGAGAAGAGAGGTGAACAGAGATCACCGTAGAGTCGCCGGTGCTCGTTTAGCCTCCTCCTACTCCAAGTACACCACCAACATCAGCAAGATCGACAACAGCAACGTCGAGAACAACATAAGAACGCAAGATAAGAACGGAGAGGACTAAAATCTCGCAAAGGTTTGGAGACCCAAGGCCTCAGCAGGTAGCGCTACCCGACAAGAACAACAGCGAGAACACCGAGAAGAACAGAAGCTACATTAAAACGAGCGGATGCGCGAGATCGAGCAAGATGAGATCGGAGAAGATGGGGTAAAAGGAGAGAATCTTACAGGTTCTTGGGGGCAAGAGACGAACGAAACCAAGAGCGGAGAAGAGAAGAGCAGCAGAGAGCATAGAAGGGAGGAGATAATATTACACAGGTTTCAAAGGATTGGCACTAGTTTAAGCATTTAGTAAATAAGTAGAATCTATCTTATTATATATTACATTTGAAACACAAACCATCAACAACAATCATCATCAACCGGTTATTACAAAATCTTAGTTATATTTAACAGCAATACAGAATCATCCTAAATACTTAAGCAGGATAATACCATTTAGTTCCTGAGTTTCAGCATCTCAGTATACCCAACACAATAAAATTAAAAAATAATCTCTCCTTTAAAAGTCAATTTTTTTACAGTTTAAGGTTTAACTGATCTTGATCACAGGACTTTATTTTACATTAAAGGAGTCCCCTCCAAGATTCGTATAGCCACATGCACAACTGCCGGAATAACCTCTAGATTTCTAGTCTACAGGTTACTGGATCCACTCGACCCGCAATGAGGAACTGTTATAGCAAGGCCTCTCACCAAACCACCATTCCCACGATAAACCACCCGTTCTAGGAAATTCATTTGGTCGTCATGCCATTGTTGAAGAAGTTATTTATTTGCTCAGGGTTATACTAAACACTAATATAAAACATCACTAACAACGTTTTATGGTTGCATTACTTTGTCACTCAGAGTAACATTTTGGGATGAAAGTAAGATTTTTATATTCCACTCGGCATTGGTGAAGATTGTTGAAATTGACACCCTTTAGCAAGATCAGATTGGTCTTACGAGTAGTTTGACACGTCAGTCTTCCGAAATTAGCACTAGAATGTCTCATACATTACGACAAATGCAAAAGCGATATCGAATTGAGTGTCATAATATCGATACCTGTCGATTGGTTGCCGCAAGAACAACACAACGAGTGCTATCGATGGTGATCCTCAGAATCCTCTCTTTTCGCTCACATCGAGCACTCTAGAATCTACACTATTGTTGTCGGTTCCAAATTGATTTTCTAAAAAAAACAAATCTGTAAAAAATGAATAATTAACATCCGAGGAGATATAAAGCGAGAAAATAGAAGATCGGGATTATTTTTGGCTGTATGGCAAAAAAATAGTCCAGTGGTCGAAGTCAAAAAATCACTTGTATTTTCGTCAACATGAATTTTTGGTTTTCTGGTATTTTCGTTGGTTTTTGGCGATTTAAAAAATAAAATGGCGAAAATTGTAGTGCACCAAGAACAACAAAAGGATGCGTCAAGAAACGGATGGTGGGAAGAACAAACGACCGAGTTCGAGAAGAAAGATCGCCATGGAGTCGCGGGTGTTCTTTGGCTTCCTCTTCCTCCAAGAAAACTACCAACTACAGCAAAAACAACAACAGTAACAGCAATAAGAAAACGGAAAGGAAGCAAACACCAGAGAAGATTGAAGAGTGGTAAAAATCGCGAAAGCTTTAGAGAGCGAAGGGCGTCAAGACGAGACGAACTCTCGAACAGTACTCACTAGAACTCGACAAATATTCGACATCATTAGCAGCAAGAACGACAAGAGGAGCTGAGGAGGCCAGGCATCAAGAAACGGAAGGTGGGAAAGTATCAATACCATCGAGTTCTGAGAAGAGAGGTGAACAGAGATCACCGTAGAGTCGCCGGTGCTCGTTTAGCCTCCTCCTACTCCAAGTACACCACCAACATCAGCAAGATCGACAACAGCAACGTCGAGAACAACATAAGAACGCAAGATAAGAACGGAGAGGACTAAAATCTCGCAAAGGTTTGGAGACCCAAGGCCTCAGCAGGTAGCGCTACCCGACAAGAACAACAGCGAGAACACCGAGAAGAACAGAAGCTACATTAAAAACGAGCGGATGCGCGAGATCGAGCAAGATGAGATCGGAGAAGATGGGGTAAAAAGGGAGAGAATCTTACAGGTTCTTGGGGGCAAGAGACGAACGAAACCAAGAGCGGAGAAGAGAAGAGCAGCAGAGAGCATAGAAGGGAGGAGAGGAGTGGTAAGACATCTTACCTTTCTACTGGACACTGGTCTTTCTTTACAAGCAAAAGTGCCGTCCATGCAAGGGAGGGGGACTTATAGCAAAGCGCCACCAAGGCAGGCACCAACTACACGCCGGCCCGGGCCCGTGTGCGGCGCACGCCGAGCCGTGCGGGGGATCGGCTCGCTCTGCATGGCTCGGCTTCTGCTCGAGGGGTGATTAACCTGCCCTAATTAGGAAGTTTGTTAGTAAACAAGAGTGGAATCCAAAGCAGGGCTGCTCTCTTGAAAATGCGAAATTTTGGCTTTTTGTCCCTTGCTCTTTTTTCTTTGGTTTGACTTCTATCCAAACCAAATTATAAATCTAACTCTCTGGTTGACTTCTGAAAAAAAAATCAGGGACGCGTCTCCTAACATGGTAGAAGACCACCGCCCAAAGATTCTAGAAACAGTGAGAAACTGTTAAACTCAAATCAGGTTCTGACGGCAGTACAATCAACGACGAATGACTACTATTGGATTAAACCTGCAATTAAGCATCGAAAGAGGAGATAACATGGACGAGGAGATAACATGGACTAAGAGCATCTCCAACAGTGCCTGAAAACCATTCTCAAAATGTGATTTAGGGATTGATTGGAAAAAAACAGACTCCAACAACTCCTGTTCTTCGTCCCAATATTTTCGCTCGTCCAAAAAACCATCCCGGCGGCCTCATTTTTTCGCACGGTCTCGGCGCTCCCAATCATCGTTTCGCTCGCCTACCTCCTCCACGCATCTTCTCACCCGTCCCCGCCGTGCCCAGCCCCCTGTCCCTCCGCGGCGAGCGAAGAGCCCCTTCCTCCCTCCCCCATCCGCCCTCCCCGTCTAGGCGCGCCGCCGCGTTTGGCCTCGCCGGCTCCATCACGGCGTCGCTGCTCGAGGGCTCCGTCCTGGTCTGGGCCGGCCGGCTCTACCTCCACTACGCGCTCCTCCACTCCGGGCTCGCCGGGTCTCCTCGCAACCCCTTCCTCCACTGTACAATCTGGAACTTTAGATAATGCTTCTGCGTCGACGCCGCCGGAACTTCTCCGCGCAACCCCTTCCTCCACTGTACAATCTGGAACTTCTGCGTCGACGCCGCCGGCTCGCGCTTCATCGACTGCCCCGTCGAGCCCAACGGCAGGCCCTGCGGCAACAGGATCGAGTTCCCGGCGTTCTAGCTAGCCACCCCAAAGATAGCCCTCACTTGCCCGATTCATGGTTATTGACTCTGTCTTAACTGTTTTTGTCTTCTTGGCAATTTTACATTATACTGTACCGCGTAAGTTTGTCTTCTTGACAATCTGGAACTTTAGATAATACTTCTGGGATCCAAGAAATGAATAGCCCATCTAGAGAGTCAATGGAAGGCCGTTTACTTCGATTTAGTCTCTGTTTTCTGCATTTGTGGGATGTTGATCATGAACTAGACAAATTACTTGTAGATGAAATGCAAGTTTGCAAGCCAGAAGGCTGCCATATAGCTACAGGGGTGGTAGGGGATAGAGGCTCGTTTACCTTGATGTTCCCAGGGAAAGAAGCCACTCTTGAGGTAAGCTGATTTACTTCATATCCCCTTCGCTTTTAAGCACACCTGAACTCTAAACATGCTTTTTTTTTGTTTCAGCTTTGGAAATCGTCAGCTGAATTTTGCGCTATGAGATCACTATCGATTGTTTCTCTTGCCCAACACATGATCACATTGTCTCGTTCTTGCACAAATGCTAGCAGGTACTGATTTATCTGTTACTTTTCTTTTCAGTTCAGTTCATAGTCTGCACAGTGCAAGACTGCCATCTTTCAGATGTGTGGCGGCGCAGACGTCGATCAAAAAGAAAAAGAACTCCGCGTCTCCTGGTGCCGCGATCGCCGAACTGGAAAAAAACACAATGGCGCGACGGGAAAGACGGCAAAACCGGGATCATCGGGACCGAGTCAAAATATTTTTGGGGGAAAAAATTGGAAACTATTGCAGTATGGTCCTTTTTTGGGCTCAATAACTTTTGGAAAACTCCCAATCCAGGATTATTGGGAGTCAAATTATTGGAAACTATTGGAGATGCTCTAAGTAGTACGTTTACAGCAGCCTGTATCCTAACGTTCTTTTTAACTGTGCTAGCTGTACCACATTCCGAACAAGCACTGTGGAGTTTTTTTTTTTTTTACTTTTCAATTCTCTTATTTTCTGGAGAATATTCTATAACCAGGACAAATCTGGTGACAGAGCTAAATAGTAAGTACCCCAAGTTCTTGATTGCTTTTCCTCAAAAAAAAGAAAAAAAGAAAAAACTTTGTGGAGCTCACAAGATGTACATGATCATCGGATTCATATCTATTTTGATTAGAGCAATTTTGATGATTAACCTCGCCTAAATCAACGAACAATAACACCAGATAGACAATGCAACCGGAAAATTGGCATAACAAAAGGTTAAAAGCTGCTTATGATATACCTGTTGTAGTGTACGAAGAGTAGCAGCACAGTAGCAGACATGGTGTACCTGCAAAATTCTGTTATGGCAGCAGCCGATAGAGTTTATTATCGGCGGCGTTAATTAGCCGAAGATTAGTTTCTTGCATGTTAATTAGTTTCTTGCATGTTAGTTAAATAATTAGTCCTTTGCATGGGCGCCAGCAAGCCATGCAGATAAGTCCGGAAATCAGGGAGTTGTTAGGAAAGAGGAGAGTTAGTTACCTATTTGAGTTTAACCGTGCGTAGATTGAAGCCGGCATATGTATTCTATATAAAGGGATAATAAACAAGGAGAAAAGGCATGCTTATTATGCCACAAAACTAATCTAAGGCGGTGGCTCCGAAAACAGCCAAAACCTGCGTCCATGGCCGCAAACGAGTTCATCTTCTTCATCGGTTAGTCACGGCTCGGCAGGACTAGGGCATTGAGTTGTCTCGTTCGAGTCGGCTCGTATCAATTTGTATCGAGCTAGCCGCCTGGCACCATGGCCACACCAACAATGGAAGACCGCATTGCCGTCCGGAGGAGGAAGGCAAGGAGGCGAAGACTTCGGAGGAAGTGCTCAAGCATGTCAAGGGCAAAGGTCAGGGAGGCACGGGACTGGTCGGAGGATCCGCTAGATCATCTGAAGATGATCGAACTTCGCGTGCGGCCAGCATCGGAAGGATCGTCTTGGCGGCAGAAGCGAGGCGGGTTAATGCGCGTGAGGAAGATGGAGGCGGGAAGAGCACCTCGCCGGAAGGAGGATGAGAACAATCGGAGTGGGCGCCTCGTGACATAAAACAGTTTGCAAAACAAATGATACCAACCCATTTGAGAAATAATAAACATCTAGCATTGGAATGAAATCACCAAGTGCTCATGACTTGTGAGCGCTAATCGATTAGATTTAAACTCTGCGAGGTGTGCATCTTTACCGCAAGGAATGATCAACTTTTGCCCGACACACTTCCTTAGGTGTGACGTCAGAAGACCATACATAGTCATTACATTACCTAGACATAGCTTTGACCAGCCGGGCGTTAACCCCTGCAGAGAACTAGAAACACACACCCAAACCGTGGATCCACATTCACACACCCAACACAACGTTTCTAAACACTGCAGGCATAGCTGCATTAGCAAGTAGACTGACCGAATACCCGTCGAGCATCTGGCCGGAAAACCATGCTAGCTCCCGCCTACCAATGTACAAAGCTATGTCTAATTAGCATAACAAGCTATGGCTAACCCATCCTCACCCTTGTGGTTGCGAAATCTCGGATCAATAGCGTCCCATTGCTCGGTCCTTAAACCGACACGGCGATACTCCACCCTACACTACGTCAATTCCTTTAGCATATCCAGCTTTGCCAATAATCACCCGCATCAAAGCATAGTTTTCTTTTGGGTTTTTAATCAAAGTACCAACCAACGATGACATATTCAATGTTTTCGGAAACAAATGTCAATTTGATCATGTACATTCTTGATTCTAGAGCATGGCTAAGCGGTTAAATATGTTCGCATATACCCAAAATGACATTAGCAATGTCTAATCCTATTCTGTGGTTATCAAGGTTCACATTTTCATAATCATCAAAGGAGATTCGAGACAACGTATAACTACCAATCCACAAAGTAGCAATTTACATAAAGTAGCGATGCACAAAACAATTTGATGCACAAAAGGAATATAAAATAATGGGCTCAATATGGTCAAAGGATGCTTGCCTTGCTTAATTGCGATTCATAAGCGAGGATTATGGATGACGACACGAAGAATAGGGACGTCCAGTCTACGTCGAAACAAGGAAATAAAGCAAAACACCGACATCAATAAGAGCAAAAGAGAATAGATAGCGAAACAAATAAACTCTTGCACAAGAAACGAGAGGTTGCTCTATTATGAATTTTATTAATCTTATTTTACAATTCAAGATGCAAAGATTGGTTAGATTGATCATTAGTTGCAAGTTCATTGATTTACTATTCACAATACGATTTGGGTAACTTTGTTACTTATGGGTTTTGCTCTAATAGGATTGATTCAAAGCAAGGTGAATTAAGAATATTTCTTAGATTGCGGTAGATTATGTCCTAAAGATAAATTCTAGACTATTCTTTACTATATTCAGATTTAGATGAATTGCTTTTGGGGTTAATGAAAAGGCTTAAATAATCATGTTAGAGCATGAATGATTAGTTATTTATCTTTTATTGATTTCGCTTAGAATTAGTCTTGGCGAGTTAGATTTATTGATTCAGAGCTCTGAGATTATTTCCATAACATTTGAGAAGGTTCTAGTGATAAAACAACTTAACTATAAGTTTCCTTCACTATTACCTAAAGCTTATTCATTCGCATTAAGGCCTAAAGAAAAGTGATAACTTAGGGTTATTCAGCTATTAAGATTAATATGCAAAACATGATGAAGTATGGTTATTTCTTCGTACTAAGATGATTTATACTTTGTATAACAATCCTAAGCTAATTCCATAAATTTTAGGCTTTGGCTGATACATTATATTCATTGCTGAAAAGGCTTAAGTGGTATTGCAAAGTTAACGATTATTCGGAATCGGCGAGAATATGAAACAAAAGGTTAATCACTTAAGGGTTTTGATCTGATGAGATTAATATGAAAACCTTAATGGAATATGATTCTTTTTATAGAATATGGTAGTATGAACTTTGTAGAGTGTTACTAAACTAGTTTCACACATTTTAGTGTTTAGACGAGTTATTTTATCGATCGTTGAAATAGACTAAATGACCACATTTGCAAACCCTAAATCGGCCACGTTTCGTTTTGAGTTTGTAACTACCCCATACATGATCTTTAATTCATTTCTCAAGCATTGGCGAGGAATAACCCATGGAGTGTTTTAAAAATTTGGTTTGGTATTATTTCAACTTCAATTGCAATAGATTATCTATTTACTTATCGTTATGATTTACACTTCCTTTTATTAAAAGAATACAAATGAAATCTTATTTTAAATATATTTGCAGACATGGATTTGTATTGTTTTCAAGAGACTAATACAATTTATTCCTTATTTTATAAGCTTTTAGGCTTTTGTTTCCATTAATGGCCATACAAGGTTTTACTAGTAATCATAAAGCAATTAAACTAAATTGAGTTGAATATTTAAATATTTTTGTACATTCGAGTTTACTAGGATTCCAGAGACACATAAAAATTCATTTAATGATTTTAAGAATTATATTTTCTAGGTAAGCAATAATATACATCATTGAATTTATTCTAAATTTTAATTTTAATAATTGCTTTGTGACTCAAAAATTAAATGTTTTTGGATATTTGAATACATACTGATACTAGCATCACATTAATATTTATTTCACCATTTCATTTCTTATTATTCACAAGTTCCCATTAACATCCTATTAGCACCATAATCAAGGTTTAATTTGAATAATAATCCCGCACTCCAAACATTAAATCTTTTTGTATATTTAAATTCATCCTGATTTTAGATGATTATAGAAACTTGCTCTACTAAGATTGGATCAAACATTCACATATTATTCTCATTTGATTTTACCCTGGTTGGAAAATAGTCTGAGAAGAAGAATGCGTTTTCTACCACAGAAGGCGACTTTTGGCTCTGCTCTCCTTCAACCTCAGGCGCTGGCTTCTTGGACCCACCGCACAAAGACAGGAAACAGAGGAGCACGGCTAGGGCTCGGCGAGGGTCTTCCGCGAATCGACAGCATGGGTAGCCAAGACGGCAAGGAGTCCGGGTGAAGTCGATTCAGGAGGAAGCCGAGGCAGCCAGATGGAGCAGGCGGCAATGGCGGAGCTCACGGAGAAGAAGAATGAGTGAGGCTCGGTTCAAATGGGTGACCTTGTGAGCATCGGTGAGGCTAGGGCATACCATTTTGGCGGTCGATTCATTCGGAGAAGGCCGGTTAAGCCTCGTTGGCTGGACAGAAGAAGGGCGACCGGTGGCATGATTTCGCACGTAAGAGCTTGCGAATAAGTGAGGGTTTCGATCTCGTGGCCGGGATGCTTGCTCAAGAGGATTTGGGAATGGTTGGTCATGGTGCTCGGATTTTGCTTGCGGCTTGGAGCACGAGCTTCGAAATGGCGATTTGGGGGTGCTTTCCGCTTGAGGAGAAGACAAGGGAAGGCAGAGGGAATGCTGGGCATTGCTTTGGTGGTCACTAGGCGCATTAGTAGCCAAGGAGTGGGATTCGTGGCAATGATCGAGAATGCCGGCTTCGAGCCGGACTCTTCTTAAGGAGCGAATCTGAGGTGGACGAACGGGTTGAGGCGATGAGTTCGTAGCAAAGCTCGGGTCCAATGTCGTGATCGAGCTTCACTATTGCACCAACGAACGGAGTAGCAACAATTGGCCCACACGCTGGTGGATCGATCCTCAAGTTCATTTCGATTTTGATTTCTCTTTAAGATCAATTGAAGTCTACTATTTTTGAAATTTTGTTTTTCAAAAGGATTTGACTTCAGAACGCTTCTATAAATTTTTCAAGCCGAATATGGTTTCATTATTTTATGTAAATTCGCATTACAATTTCCTATTTTCGAGTTTCTATTTTTGAATTTTTAAAGGTGTTATATCTCATGATCGCCTTCTAGAATTTTTACCGAGGTAAATATCACTCGAGGGTATTATGGTAATTTGAATGAAACCCTTCATGACTTCCTCCGCAGGTTCGTCTTGGTTTTCTTTGATGACATCTTAATATACAGCCAAGCGGAGGAGGACCATCGAGAGCATCTACGGTTGGTCATGGACCGTCTTCAGCAGCATCAGTTATTCCTCAAGGCCTCCAAATGTGCATTCGCTCAAGAACGCATAGGATATTTGGGTCACATTATTTCTTGCAATGGTGTGGAGGCGGATCCGGCAAAGCTCCAGGCAGTGGCTGATTGGCCGCATCCCACATCAGTGACGGCATTGCGAGGATTCCTCGTACTCACAGGCTGCTATCGACGTTTCATCAAGGGGTACGCCATTGTAGCAGACCCTTTGACCTCATTGCTCAGAAAAGGTAATTTCCATTGGACCCGAGAGGCTGACCAGGCTTTTGAGAACTTGAAGAGGGCATTAACCTCCGCTCCAGTATTGGCAACACCGGATTTCACCATTCCATTCGTCGTCGAATGCGACGCATCTGGTACGGGGATCGGTGTGCTCCAACAAAATGGGCACCCTATCGCCTACTTCAGCCGCAAGTTGGGTCTTCAGCACATGAAGCTCGCCGCTTATGAAAGGGAACTCATCGGCCTGTCCAAGGCAGTTCGCCACTGGCGCCCTTACCTCTGGGGACATACCTTTGTGGTTCGCACAGATCATGGCAGCCTTAAATACCTCTAGGAGCAAGCTCTTGTCACGCCGCCTCAACAACACTGGTTAAGCAAATTAATGGGCTTCGATTTCCAAGTCGAGTACAAACCAGGGCGGTCTAACCTGGCAGCAGACGACCGTTTCAGGATCAAGGAACCGCACTAGTCTGCGCAGCTCTATCGCGCTTGATGGACTGTCCCGGACGCTCTGGCTTGATGAACTCAGGGGCCATCCAGAAGTTCAGTGCCTATGTGGTCAGCTCAAGGAAGGCAATCGCAGCCAGCCGGAGCAGGAGGGTTCCTCCGTAGCAACTGAACCGATTCCTGCTTCTTCCATTCAGTGGGAAGAAAAAGAAGGATTGCTTTATCGGCAAGGCCGTTTGTATGTTCCAGCGTCATCTGCCCTGGTGGATGCCATCATTGCTTCTATACACGATCTCACACATGAAGGGGTCCAGAAGACGCTACATCGGCTCCGCGCAGAGTATTATTGGAAGAATCAACGTTTGACCGTGGAAAGGTTTATTGCTCGTTGTGAGATGTGTCAACGCAGCAAAGCAAGCTCACTATCACCAGCAGGCCTCCTCCAGCCACTTTCCATTCCTCATCAAGTCTGGGCCGACGTATCAATGGATTTCATCACGGCGCTTCCCAAGTCTCAAGGCAAAACGGCCATTATGGTAGTCGTGGATCGTCTATCCAAATATGCCCATTTCATGACTCTTACCCGACCAGCCACGGCTTCCGGAGTGGCCGCCATCTTCTTTGACCAAGTGGTCCGTTTACATGGGATACCAGAATCGATCGTGTCAGACCGTGATCTGGTTTTCCTCAGTGCTCTGTGGTAGGACCTGCTAAAACGGAGTGGCACCTCTTTGCGTTTCTCAACCGCCTATCACCCTCAGACGGATGGACAAACCGAGGTGGTCAACAGGACACTCGAGATGTATCTGCGGTGTCTCGCAGCCGACAACCCATCCACTTGGGAACGTTGGCTACCATGGGCGGAGTTCTGTTACAACACCTCCTTCCATTCATCTCATCGCGTAACACCGTTTGAGCTGGTTTATGGGCGCAAACCCCCTCCATTGTTGCCATACCAGCAGGGCACGTCAGTCATCGCGGCTGTGGACTGCCAATTGCTCGAACGTGATGCTATATTGCAGCAAGTCAAGGAACACTTGTTACGGGCACAGAACCGTATGAAGCAGCGGTATGATTCTCACCATCGCGAGCTGGAATTCACGGTGGGTCAGTGGGTTTGGCTCCGGCTGCAACAACATCGCCAGAATTCGCTCCGGGCTACTACCAATCACAAGCTGGGTGCACGATTCTTTGGGCCCTACCAGGTGTTAGCTCGGGTGGGTCCAGTGGCCTACAGACTCGCCTTGCCAGACGCTGCACGCATCCACAACGTCTTTCACGTCTCACTCCTTAAGGCATTTGTCGGCGAGCCGCCCACGGAAGTACCGCCGCTACCCCAGGACTTCACACCGGCCACGACGGTGCCTCCTCCAGAACCTCAGCAACTCTTGGAACAACGCTTCGTCAACGGCAAACGCCAAATCCTTGTCCATTGGCAAGGGGAACCACAGGAAGAAGCAACCTGGATGGATGCGTTGGTTCTGCGACGTTCCTATCCACACATTGCGCTTGAGGACAAGCTCAATTTTCAGGGGGGGAGTAATGTTATGGCAGCAGCCGATAGAGTTTATTATCGGCGACGTTAATTAGCCGAAGATTAGTTTCTTGCATGTTAGTTAAATAATTAGAGTCCTTTGCATGGGCGCCAGCAAGCCATGCAGATAAGTCCGGAAATCAGGGAGTTGTTAGGAAAGAGGAGAGTTAGTTACCTATTTGAGTTTAGCCGTGCCCAGATTGAAGCCGGCATATGTATTCTATATAAAGGGATAATAAACAAGGAGAAAAGGCATGCTTATTATGCCACAAAACTAATCTAAGGCGGTGGCTCAGCAGCCAAAACCTGCGTCCATGAGCCCACAAGAACGAGTTCATCTTCTTCATCGGTTCGTCACGGCTCGTGACGAGGGCATTTGAGTTGTCTCGTTCGAGTCACCGTATCAAATTCCCATCAAGCAGCTAGCATAATCAGACAAGGAATAAAAATAGACGCTGAAAAAAATTCTCTCAGATTCGTTTGATTTGTGATGTCACTGATGTAGGAGTATATGGTGTTAGAGAACGGGTTGGCTGCTCTAGTGTAAAATCAAAATTTTCTATCGTGTAACCAAAGAACCATTGCAAGTTATAGATCACAGAATTACTATTAAACACGCATACCCGTAAAAGAAGTAGAGTCGATATAGCGCGGTGGTGCAGATGTGGTCGTACTAGCCTCGCGCTTCTACCAACGGCTCCTTGTGACTATTACAGGTTGCGGATCATCCTAGCGTTGAATCTTTGCAACAATGCCTCCAAGGTATCCACATGTACATAGTAGAAACACCACACACCAGAGCTAGCTCCTTTTGCGTGGTTCTGGGCGAAGAAAGGGTGTCGGCTAAGGTTTTAGGAATTCTGAATTCCTACTACGTCTCTTAACCTTAGAGTCAACAATCCCTCCCTTTAAATAGACGCCTATAACGGGCTCTACATTAAAGGCCACTAGGAACTTAAAACCTATTAGAATTTGGATAAATATCCAAATTAAGTCTTAACCTTTTAAGAGTGTGACCCTATAGGTTTACATATACCTAGACATGATCCGAATACTCTTATTCAACCATTAATTGGTAGCGGTCCCTAGCAGAACGTGCCGACTTCCAAATAGATGTAAAGATCATATTGAGCGAATCTAAATAATACTTAGTTATATGCATTTCCCTTTGTCCAATGATATCAGTCAAACTCAAGACAAGTATATGCCATTCTTGTTTAGTTAGCTTGACCACTCTTTTTCAATCATATGGCTCGAAATCTCCAACTACGATTAACTTTAACCGCGAGTAGCATGGCTATGTATTTCCAAAATCCGACTACTCGAGAAGCTTAGAGATATCTCTCCCGTTGAATGGAGGGGCAAATCTTATTTTGATCGACCATGCTTCGTATCATGATTCATGAAAAATCCAAAAGCCACCTTTATAACTACTCAGTTATAGAGTAGTGTTTGGCAATTTCTAAATAAGTCATTACACATATCGAGTGCATGAGCCAACCTAAAGTCTAAGTATATAGTATACACATTGTATATAAGACCAATTGATGACAAGAAGATTACAACGTTCTTACAATGTCTCAAGTTGGATCAATTCAAATCCATATTCTCTAACATATATCCATATTATTGGTTTAATATCTATGATCTGTGAAATATCATCATTAACCAATACATGTGCTATTCCATTCATATGTGTGCTTATGTGTTTATCAACTAAGGATCACCTTAAAATAATCATCACAAAGTCATATATGGAATTTCATAAACAAGTCACATACTTACTAATAAATAATAATAACAATATTTAAAAACAAAATAATTAATTATAAATATAAAAAATATAATCACCTTGTCTCTGAACTTATCTCTAACAAACGGCGTGTCGCTCACCAATTTCACACGTATAGTGCACATGGGGGGACGGCGCGGCGGCGTCTGGACAGCACACGGGCGCCAACAAACTCACATGCCCGCGGGCGTCGAGCCTACGCGCGGTGGCCGCGGTTAGTGATCACGACAAGGGGCACCACGGTGGCCCAGCATAGCGGCCCGATGGCGCCCGGCCGGGCAATGAACATGGCGCGAAAGCATCACGGCGTGGCTAAAGGCCGGGCAGCGACGGGGCCAAGGCGTCCGGTGGGGCAACGCCTAGCACCCTACCTCATCCCACCCAATGTGGCAGCGGCAGGCCAGCCGCCCATGGTATGGCGCCGCCCGGACAGGGAGGGGATCGTGCAGCGAGCGGGGCTGCGCGGTGTTAGCAGGACAACGGTAGCGGCGCAGCGCATGTGGTCACGTGCGCCAGCATTCACGGAATGCTCGACCGCGCGACGGCGGGTAGCCAGCGGCTGCGGAACGACGCGGCCTAGATGGACCGCGTCAGCGGTCGCGGACGCCGCCCGATCGCGGAAGATCGAGGAAGGCGGGGGAGGGTAAGAGGAGTGGATTGGGCGGGAGCGGCGAGGAAGACGACGCTCACCCACAGTCGTGGCCTCGGGCTTCGTGCTTCGAAGTTTCGAACGGCCGGACAGGAGTGGGGTGGGGATGGGTCAGCCCCTGCCCCCACATGTCAGTCACGTGCCAGCCCTCGCATTTAAACGGAACTGGTGTGAGCGGCGGTTACAGGACACGCGTCCGCTCCACCCCCCGTGGCGCGACGCTTCTTCGCTAGCAAGGAAACGAGCCCGCAAAGAGAACGAGGCAGGAGGCGTGTCTGCGACGGCGGCTTTGCGGCCAATCCAGAACCACGGGCACATGTTCGTCCTCGGCTGCTGGTTCTTCCTCCTCCGTTTGCATGCACGGATGCGCAGCTCAGTCAGTCCGGGAGAGTTATAATGGCTCTTTCTGAGTCTGAAAAAAAGAAACTCAAGTCAACCTTACATGCAATATTCACTTGCAGCTCAAAACTCAGGCAGGCTAGTCTTGTGCTGTACATTCTTGTGCATCGCCAAAATTAGCTGAAGTTAAAAACAAGTGATCCTTTGATGCTGTTGATTTCTCCAAAACAAAATAGAAAGGGACAACTCATTATTGATAGCTCATACAATTATATGATGTCCAAAATAGCCCTCCAACCGAAGGCATAAAAAGAGTGGCCGATGAATTCACTTAACAAGAGCAACACAGCCACTGTTTTCACTTGAAACTTTCATGCATTTTAACCCATAGAAGCTCTCGCACAGCCTAAAGCTTCTTGCCCCTATAACTTCTTTCTGACATGAGTAATGCAGCCTGTTTAATTACACCTCGAAGATCAGCTTCCGAAACTTCTCCATGTGCCCAGCCTGCAACGAGATGGCGATGGAAAGGCTGCCGTCCCTGTTAGCGCTCGGGAGGACAAACGCCAGCCCCTCATATGCGATGCCACCAGGACCCATGAACACCGGCCGACCCCATCCAAAATCGGCATCGTGGATCGGCAGTCGCACCCAGCTGGTGAGTCCGAGGTTAGGGCACCGGAAAGTGTGCGCTCCACGGACCAACGCTGATAAATCTGGTTGCAGCTCCAGGTAGTCCAATGCTGAGCGGCAGTAGTCGTCGTCCATCCTATCTAGCGCCCCCTGGATGACCGCTGCTCCATCAGCCAGCCCGCTGGTCACCTTGCCTGCCTCAGCGAGTGGGGTGGCGGTGAAGATGACATTGCCGAAATAACCATCTGGAAGTGGAGGCTGCAGACGTTGTCGCCCATCAGTGGCACAATACAGCTTGGTGGGCTGTTCAGGAGGCAGGCCGCGTGCAAGGGAGACACATCGCCAGACATGCGCAGCTAGCACTGCATATGTGCTGAACCGTGGCGCACCTTCACCCATGGGGAGCTGCAAGCGCAGGCAATCAAGGTCTGAGCGGGTGAGCTTGAAGATGTCCACAGCAGTGGGGGGCGGCATTGACTTAGCAGTGAGAGCCTGGGGTGTGGAGGACAGCATGGCTGGGGCAGGCTGGTACTCAACATGTGGGTAAGATGGAGTCGGCGGATCACTGGCGCGGAGGAGAGTGCGGTCAATGAAGGGCATAACTGCAATTTGAGTTCCGCGGCAGAGGTCAGACCAGGAGTTAATGAAGTGCAAGCCGGACATGCCATCCGCGACATGGTGTTGCATGCCAACACCAAGGGAGACGCCTCCACACTTGAAGTAGGTCACCTGGAGTAAAAAATCAAAATAAAGGAGAATTAGCCTCTTGAATTGTTTATACCTTCCTTTCTTACTAAGATGAACAGAATGCATATTGCCAGCTGCAGCTACCATTCTACCAATTAATAGATGGCTGAAGTAAGCCACTAAGACAAACATATGTCATGAAATAAGACATGAATGAACCAGGAAGCTTCTTCAATTATATGCACAAATAACCTGGATATGTGAAATTAGCCATGGAACAACAAAATCAATATACAGTTTTGTTTTTAAAACTTATATAAGATATAATTGTATTTGAACCGAAATCCAATTTCATACCATCCTTAAGCACATAAAATTGGAACTTTGACTGGATTTCCAATTCTTAAGATGTACTCGTTCTGTTCAAGAATGTATGACGTTTTGGACATCGAGACGGTCTCTAACATGTAACTTTGACCATTATTTTGTATATAAATATGTTCATAAAAATATACAATTACAATATTATAAACATATCTTTCAAGACTAACCTAATAAAGTAATAATACCATTTCACAAAACCAATATATATATATATATAGTCAAAGTTGAAGAAGTTTGACTACATGCTTTCTAAAACATCATACATTTCTAAGCAGAGGGAGTAAGACATAAGCATTATTATCAAAATAGTTTTAAGTGCAGCCATAAAAACACATGAACTCTACTTTGTTAGTCCTGACTATACTTTTGTTATGTAAAGCATTGCAAATATCAACTCCCTAATTGAATTCTCTATTTCTGATTCTACCATCAAAATGTGCCTTGAAACCAGCTGCAGCGAAGTCCAAAGAAGGGTTCTAGGCAAAAAGGTAATGACTAAAAAACTAGTCCCAGCCCCATAACTCATCTAGTATGTATAATCGTCAATGAGCATGAGAAGCCATGCAGGCATGCACAGTTGTAAGTAATAAATGTCAAGACAAATTGAACCTAACCATGAAACCCCAACATACTTCGTGATGTCAACAATACGTACTGGTGATTAAATATACTTTTTTTGTACGAGGGATGATTAAATATCTATTGAAGCGCAATATGATGTTGATAATTGATTAGCATTACATGCACGCATATTAGACCACATTCTATCAGAGAATTATTGTCCCACTTACTCTAAAAGATAGACAACATATATTTATAGTTTAGGTGACACTGACGAATTGGTCAATTTTATATCACAACAGACAATGGGTGAATAAAAATGTACAGGTAGGTATGAGTTTGACCAATATAATCAGCTACCCGATGAGGTTTATATCACAACAGACAATGGGTGAATAAAAATGTACATGTAGGTAAGAGTATGACCAGTATAATCAGCTACCCAATGAGGTCACCAATAAGAAAATAATTGCATCTGGCAACCAACACAACTCACACGACTAAATCTGGGCCATGAATCAGAAGATAAGATATCAAAGTATTCTAGCGTGAAAACAGACAGGTGCACGAATTATACGAGTGCACAGCACGGTACATTCGAAAATTTGCAAGCCTCTGATTCACACTAACAAAGGGGTATGAATTATGAACCAAACAAATGATAGGCGTTCTGGCAACCAATCTGAAAGAAGCATTTCCACACCTCTGATAATCATTATATTGCCAACTCACAGAAAAGCCTATGCAAATGGCTTGTCTAACTCAAGATGTATTATTCCTCACCTAACATAGGGCCCGCCCTCGTACCAACTTTTTCCTTTTGAAAAGATCATAAGGAGTCCATACTAGGCAAGTATTCTAGCTGATGATAGGCATTAGCATCAGGGCATAAAAAGATGGTGTACTGGGGTGAAGGGTGGCGGTAGAAAAGAGTCTAATGCCAAATTTCAAACGGTAATTATCGTGCTAGCTTCAAGTGTGTGTGAGACACACTACTGGCCAGTCTTTGTATAACCAAAACCTTACAATCGATATGCCTACAGTTTGTTCACTTGTGCATGGGTATAAGATCTTCTATATTACAGTTTTAACAGTACATTCTGCATCTATCTCATCAACCTGTAGTACAAAACTTGTGAATTTCTTGCTCAGATCCATAACTTGTGCATGACAGCATAAGGAGACACTCATGATCACAAATTTATAAACCAAAGTCCAAACCTATTTCCAAAGAACCGTACAAGAAATATAGCTTCAGTGGGATAAATGTAATCAAGTGAGAACCAACGGCCTTTTGTGTTATAAAGCTGGCAATGGCAAACTAATAGCACCAACCATAACTATTGGGAGTTGGGACAAGTTCCTTTATTAGTTCAACAATAACTGACACTCATATTTGGACTAGCAAGCTTTATCTGGAATTCGGCAACTGTAAGAAAGTAACGATCTGTATATAACTATTTTTTGGCATAACATTTTTTTAAAAAAAAGTGGGCATGCAATAGTTTTGAAGTGCAGATCCTTTTAATCAATATGGTATGTATGTTGTATTAAATAATCATTCTTTTTGTATTATACATTTATACCACTATTACCCTAAATGCTATCTTACTTTTGAGATGGAAAATTCCTAATTATTTTATTTAAAAGTTTCCTTTTCTTTAATAGTATGCTTTATGCCCCATAATGAGAAAACCAAAGCAACAAAAAAAAAAGATGCTTCTAACCAATATGGATAAACATTCAATTGATGCATGAGCAGC
Organism: Guadua angustifolia; assembly: GCA_036346375.1. NCBI lineage: Eukaryota > Viridiplantae > Streptophyta > Magnoliopsida > Poales > Poaceae > Guadua > Guadua angustifolia. Next base: position 35,184,212 of record CM070506.1, on the reverse strand, counting down.
ATAATTGAAGTCAGCCTGCCACTTAAATCATGCATGCATCTATAATGAAGAATAGTGCCAATGAAGAGAATTAAGATAGCTTCTCAAAAATGGAAGAAAATTGAATACGCAACGCATTATAGGTTGTTGTAAATGAAAAGGTCTTCACAAAAAGTTATCACATGGAATATGCTCCAGCCAGGCTATCATTTTCATACCAACCACCATGCAGTGCACATCCCAAGCAAGTTTATTCAGAATAAGGTTGCCGACATACCAGTCAATAAAGAAGTTGCAAGATCAGAACAAACTAGGGATATGTAACCTCATAAGTTTTGGTTCAATTTTATGTTCTGTAAGGTACCATGCAAACAATTTCAGTTGAAAGGAAAAACTGTTGGCCGTGCATCACTTATTAGGATATTCAATTCTCAAGATAAAGGTTTAGCTCATAAGTGACTCCCCATGTTTCAATAGATCTGAAAAGAAAAGGAACACCTTTTCCTGTTATCATTTTGCACTGTGCACTTTTCTTTTTTTATTCCATGTAAATCCAGTACAAATATTTTATTCCAGCATGAAATGGCAGGTGACAAAAGGACCACCAGAAGGTGAGACGGTCAGACCTATTTCATTTACAAAAGAATTGAAAGTGCAACCCGAATTATGTCTCCATCAAAGGAAGAAGAACTCACAAGGTTCTACAGGGCAAGGGGTACAGTTCTCAAACAGGCAGAACAAAGCTATCGTGCTAGTTCAAGCCTAACAATCGGACATGTCAATATCACACTCAATTAAGTCCATTGATGTCCAGATCATGGAACAAATGGTTGACACTTTGGAACTCAGAGCTTGACCAGTCAACCCCAAATGAAAGCCATAACACCCCTAGTAGCCCATACTAGTACGGTAGTACCAACCGAGATATTGTCCCCATATATTTGTGGCATGATTAGTGCAGTTAGCCCATTACTTCCAACAACAAAAAAGTTAAATATTTAAAGCTCTAAATATTAGTCACTCGAAAGGTTCTGTATATAGCAATATATAGTAGTCATAAGTTATTGGCATGTATTCTACAAAAACTTGTGAGGTAAAACACAATTGCACAACCCTCATTAGAAAACAGCAAATGAGGCAAGCTCCTAGATTTCAAATATCTGGAGGTCACAAACATAGCAGTGCATGATGCGTAATTAATAAAGTGCCCCTCTACCAACAACTTCTCTAATTGGGCGGGACTGTATTCTCATGATTAAAATGCTTGGCTTATAATGCCTGCTATGGCGTAACCTAGTAAATATTGCCATTAACTTTAGCTGGTACAAATATAGCAGTGCATGATGTCCACTTAATAAAGAACCCCTCTACCGCATAGTTGTCACAGTGATCCAACGAGGTGTGGCAAGACCAGAGCGCCAGGACTCCTAGGCGTTTAGGCGGTAATTAGACAATGAAAATAATAAATAACAAACAATATCTCATATGACATGAAATTAACTAAATATGCCTCAGATGAAAGAAAATTAGATATGACAAGCAAGCAAATAAATAGTCCCATATAGGACAACAAAAGATATAACTAGTTCCAAATAGCACAACAAAGTACTAGTAGTGCTAACTATTAACATTTAACAGTACAAGCAATCTAGCTGTGTAGCAATTAGCAGTAGCAGTGTAGACTTAGCACCAGCACAGCAGCACTGGCTAAAAGGGGGAGGGACAGCAGCAGCAGCAGTACTAAAAGGGGGAGGGAGAGCAGCAGCAGCAGCAGTACGTAGCATGAGGGAGAGGGAGGGCAGCAGACGAGGGGGAGGGATTAGGGAGCAGAGGGAGAAGGGGATCAGGGTCTCACTGCAGTGAGGGGGAAGGGGGCCGAAGGGGAGAGCACTCGTGAGGATGACGGACAGGAGCTCGTTCGAGGCAGCAGCAGCACCTTGAATCGACCGTCGAGGTAATCAATTAGAGGAGGCGGAGCTCCTCTCGTTGCAGGTGGAGGTGGATTCTCCCTCCCTCCCTCCTCGGTATGTATCTATTTGACCCCCTCCTCCATCGGGTTTTCCTTTTCCCCTCTCTATCGAGTCTGCATACCCCTAGTCACCTGCCATCTCAAGCCGCCACGATGCCTAATCGCCGAGAGCTACGCTTGGACGTAAGCGGTCGCCTAATCCACTCCAGTCGAGGCGAGGTGTCCTGGCATCCCCCTCAGCCGCCGCGACGCCTAGTCGACGCCATGACAACTATGCTCTACCGGTGAGTTCTCTCATGATTGAAATTTTGGCTTATGTTGTCAGCTAAGGTGTTACCTAGTGAATGTTGCCACTAATTTTAGCCGGTACACGACAATATAGACAAATAACAGATTTTGAATGTATAAAATACAATCACTTACTGACAAAACAATTTGTAAATACTTGGATGTGACCAAGTCAAGGCGACACACAAGGTTTATTTCAATGAACGTTGGCATCTATGAATGACGATATTGGCAATTCCTAAGCAATTCTAACTGAATCTTCCGACCAAGCATATCCATCCAGCCAAAAATAGACACCCACCCACAGGAGCAAGACAGCAACTAACTGGATACAACCGTACAAGTCGTACAGCTAATAAAGGCCAACCTAGAACAGAATGAGGTGGTCCACTGCTAAGCTCCGCGCCACAAACTCAAGAGGATAAAATCAACACAACCAAACAACGATCCCAGCTATCCAATCAGGTACCGAATGTTATAAGCATTGTTGCATTCCTCATCCACCACTGACCACATTTGTGTTCGTCCTGAGCCTAATTGTAACCACTACTAGAAATTGAGCTCACCTGGAGCACGAGGAGCGGGAAGGAGGAGATGTCGTCCGTGTAGTCGACGGCCGGGATGAGGCGCTTGAGCTCCATGGTGGGCGCGAAGTCGCCGTAGTCGTCGACAGCGGCGTCGGGCGCGTCGGCCTCGACGAAGAGCACCCCCTCCCCATTGCAGTCGATCTCGACCCTCCCGTCCTCGTCACGCGTGAGGCGGCCGGCCATCGGGTAGAAGTGCACGAGCGCCTCCGCCAACGCGTGTCGCATGCGATCGCCGTCGAAGAACCCCTCCGACGCGGGCCCCTCAGGGAGGCGGTAGAAGTAGACGCTGGGCGTGTGGAAGCGCGGCACCACGAGGTCGAGGTTGGAGTTCCACAGCTTCCGCTGCGGCGTCTCCCCCGCCGGCCGCACCATCGTCGACCGCCTCACCGTGATCGCCATCTGCCGCCGCCGCCGCATTCCACAGAGCACCTCGTCAGCGGCCTCCAAAACAGAAGCTACAAACCAGCAGAAACAGAGCAGGGACCAACCTTGAGAGAAGGAGATCGAGGCGCCGGCGGATCAGATCTGAGGCGCGAAATCGGCAAAAATCTGGGAAGGATTCAGCGGACGGGCGGGTAACAGCTGCGTCTCTTGGTGGAGAGCAGCTGGGTAGGGCAGCGGGGGGTGGAACGGCTTTTATAGGCGGGCGGAGAGCTCAGAGCTGCCCAGCTCTCTCCTTCGTTTTTCCGATGCTGTATTTCGGAGGTTGGTGGAATGGGAAGGAAGCGATAGGGATGGGGAGGCCGAGAAGGTTGCTGGGTGGACACGGTCCACCCCACCGGACCCTGGACGCTCTCAGCCTTCTAGCCGTGTGGCTGTGTGGGACAGTGCGGCAGAGAGGAGGGGTGGCAACGAAAAATTCTTCACGGAACGCTCTACCATCCTCAATCTCTGATAATTATTAAAACTTCTCTGTTCCTGCGCACAGCCTTAATTCCTTCTGTCTCCGATCCCTAACGAGTTTATGGAGCCAAACGAGGACAAATTTTTAAAAATACTACATGAAAGATCATATGTTACATGAGTAAATAACTAAAGTAATAGTGCATGTGTGATTAAAGTGTGAGTGAATCACTAGAGTAATTCATATTTAGCATGTTTTTTACTAATGACTTCACATATGTTCTTTTTTCTTTTGAGAATGATCATTAGCTCCCACCTATTAGTAACTAGTTCAATGCTCGTGCGTTGTTGTGAAAAATAAAATTAATAACAGAACATAAAGGTCAAACAATAAAAGAAAATTGTGTTACAAGATCAAACATCTATTTCTCCCGATTACATAGGAGCGGGGATGCACCGAGGAAGGCATCTGGATTCGCAGATGGGGCGGCTATTGTGTTCATGGAGAAGTCGGGAGGTGAGTATATCGTGAGGAACGGAGCGAAAAACGGCTTAGGTTTTTTTTCCCGTCGGTCGGTCCGGTTTTTTCCGTCAGCGGTTTTTTTCACGGTTTAGACGTGGGTTGGTGGTAGAGAACGGACGTATCACCATCAATTCCTAATTAGAAATAGTAGAGATAACGTGGAGGAAGGGACAGGGATTAGAGATGGGGAACGGTGAAACATCCCTAGCCCCACGATCCTCAACAGGAACAACATTTTTTTTGATAAACCCCACGGAGGAGATTTGCCTCGTCCCCTAATAGGGGAATTACACACTGGGAAAGGGGGATTAGGACCCCATTGCCATCCCTAGCAGAGAGTATCATCATATGTCGTTTTCAACGGCAGATCTAATAGCAGCATATCAACGAATTTAATTTGAAATAATAGGGGGTTTTAAAAATAATAGTTATTTCTGGCAAAATTGGGAGAGTTAATAAAATTTAGGAACATTATAAGCTTCATTAAAATAGACTTGTTTGATAGAATCGTTGAGGATATTTTTTTAAAAAAAGTCTTGTTTTGCTTAGTAGAAACAAAGCTTGAAAAAGTTGGATTTTTCTTCTCTGTTGATATATAGTACTAATTTTTTCTAATTAGTTTCTCACTGAAAGATTTTTAAAAATTTCAATACAATGGACAAAATTCAAAAAAAAAACTTTTCTATCTATCCATTAGAATTTCTATAATTTCATCATTAAATATAAAGGATTTTGGATTTTAACAAAAATTTTAGAATAAAAGTATTTATGCTTTTATTAATACGATTTATCAAGCCTAAACCAATTTATTTGTGAATTTTGGATAAGATAGATAGAAGTTGTAAGTCCTATTGCAAAAATACTCTACTTTTCATAATAGAATCCTCACATTTTAGTATGAGGATTGATGAAAATCGGATTCATGCCCTAAAGAGGATGCTCTATCCGCTCTTGAAGCAGTCATTAGCCTAAGGTCAGGGTTGAAATCCTTAGGTTGAGCCTAGCCCATTTTCAGAATAGAATGTGAAGAAAATGGACAATGCAAGACAATGGGACGGAGATGCTCGAAATAATAGCGTCAAGTTATTATGGACCAATTTTCACACAAATAACTTGGGAATTGCTAATTTGAACATGGTAAGGATGTTCTCTCTTTATGATAAGTTCCATGTGATAAAGGGTAGCACATCCTTCCTTCTTCTACCTCTCTCCCTCTTCAAATGCCCTCTTACTATAATAAGCGGTAGCACATCCTTCCTTTCCCAACTTCTCTTCCCTTCAATGCCCCTTTCCTTATGACAAGTGTCAGCACCTCACTCCTTCCCTTCCCCAAAAGGCTTTCTCATCACTATACATGGCATCATCCCCTTAACCCCACTTTCCTACTGAATTCATTTTCTCTCAAACTCAAATAGTTTTTATATTTCAAAATTTTCCTAAGTTTTTGAAAATAAGTATTTTGTAACCACTTTTGAAAGTTTTTTCATTAAAACTTTTAGAACCGAAAGTTTGTTGAATAGAAACCTTTCGAACCAAAAGTTTTTGACTTGAAAGTTTTTAGAGTTGAAACTTTTTTATTTCATTTTTTTCAAGCTAAATCTTTCTGATTTGAAATTTTTCAATTAAATTTTTTTGCGTTGAAAATTTTGAGTCAATTTTTATATCAATTTTTTTGAATAAAAAAATTTTGAATCAAAACTTTTCAAATAGAAAATTTTTGAATTGAAAGTTTTCAAAGTTGAAACTTTTTTATTTGAAATTTTTTGAGTTGAAACTTTCGAATTTGAATTTTTTTTATTTAAACATTTCAAGTTGAAGCTTTTTTATTTAAAATTTCTCGAGTTGAAACTTTCTTATTTGAAATTTTTTAGCTTAAGAATTTTTTATGTATTTGTTTCAGTTGGACCTTTTTGAGTTGAAACCTTCTAATTTGAATTTTTTTTATTTAAAATTTTTTTTGTTCAAACTTTCTAATTTGAAATATCTTTTAGTTGAAACTTTCTAATTTGAAACCTTTTGAGTTAAAACTTTTTGTTTCAAAGTTGAAATTTTATAATTTGAAATTTTGTGTTAGAGTGTAAGGAAGGGAGGTGGGGGAAGCTAGTAGGGAAGAGGGAAGGAACGGTGGAAGTGAATGGAGAAGATGATACGTGAGACTATCCTTAAATTTTCTAGTTTAAGGTTACCCTCAAATCAGTCGTACCAAATAACTTTGTCTTCTAAGGTATATTAATCTTTCATAATTTACGTCTTATAGGTCGTGCTTTGTCTGGATGAAAACTAGTACCCTGGCCTCCTTATGCAGTGTCAGTCAAATCAACAACAAGTTTGTATGTATTTTTGTAGGTTGCTCTTATAAGTTAGCGGCAATTGATGTGATATAGTGGGTTGGAGATGCTCGAAAAAATAATGGTAAGTTATTATGGACCAATTTCCACGCAATCAAATTTGCCTTTTAAGGTATATTAAACTTCCATGCTCAAAATAATAATGGTAAGTTATTATAGACCAATTTCCACGCAAACAAATTTGCTTTTTAAGGTATATTAAGCTTCCATAATTTAAGCCATATAGGTTGTGCTCCATCCGGTTGAAAACTAGTACTCTGACATCCTTGTGCGATGTTGGCCAAATCAACACCAAGTTTATACACAATTTGGTTGGTTGCTCTAACGTTAGCAGCAACTAATGTGAGATAATGGGTTGGAGATGCTTGAAGTAATAATGGTAAGTTATTATGGACCAATTTCCACACAAACAACTTTGCCTTTTGAGGTATATTAAGCTTCCATAATTTACGCCATATAGGTTGGCCTCTGGCGGTCTGACCTCTTTGTACGATGTTATAGGCATTTTTGTCCGTTGCTCTAACGGTAGTGGCGTAGAGCCAAGTGCCAACTAACGTGAGATAGTGGGTTGGAGATGCTCAAAATAATAATGGTTAGTTATTATGGATCAATTTTTCCACACAATCAACTTTGCCTTCTGAGGGATATTAAGCTTCCATAATTTACGTCATAAAGGTTGTGCTCCATTCAGCTGAAAACTATGACTAACCTCCTTGTACAGTGTTGGCCAAATCAACAGCAAGTTTATAGGCACTTTTGTTGGCTGCTCTAACGTGAGCAGCAACTATTGTGAGGTAGTGGTTGGAGATTATCTAAATAATAAGACTTTTTACCATTCTTGAGAGATATCAAAATTTACAGTAAGATAGTACCAAGTGGTATCAAAAGTTAAAAGGAGGAGGTTTGTAGAATCACGAGCAAAGTTTTCATGAATCATCATACCAGACTTTGTAATTGTTGTTTTGGACTGCTGTTACGGCGATGGAAAGTTCCAAGTAAAATAGCCCTTCACCGTCAAGCGTGTCATTTTGTCGTGACGACAAGGAAACTTCGGGAATCAACCCCATGTTTCATCCAAGAATGAATAATCAACCTTCCGTATGTAGCAAAGAAAAAGCTAGAAATGCTAGCATATTTGGTCCTTTCACTTTTTTTTTAAACAAAAATAGCTCATCGAATAATCTATAAAACTAGACACCTTTGCGCTACAGTACCATAGGATGCGTATCCTACAGTACTGTAGAGCGAAAATTCGAGTTCCAACTGTCCTAAGTAGGGATGGCAATGGGGACCCGTTCATCGTCATGGAATTCCTCTATAGGGCCGGTATGAAGAAATCGTCATGGATGAAACAGGAAAATTATTCGTTGGGATGGCGAGGATAGGGACATGTGTTTTCCCGTGGGGACGGTTTGAATCAAATTTAATTTAATCCAATTTAGTTATTAAATTGCAAACATATTCTCTAGCCCATCATATTCACATTTTTATAAATGGGACAACATAATCTTCAATGAATGCATGCATTCTTTTTTCCTTGTCTATTGATATGATTTTAGAGTTAAAATGGCTATAAGCTCTTCTCTTTGTGAAATTTTCAGGATGGGTCATGGGTGATAATACCCGAAGGGGATGGGGAGTGGATTTTCTCCGAGGCAGAGGCAGAGACCAGGGCGGAGACGAAAATTACGGATCATGAGAGACAGACGGAGAGGCACTACCCCTAGTCCTAAGGTGTGGAAGGAATATGTATCACCTCCTAATTTTTCTAGGGTGGAGAAGGGGATTATTTTTGAAAAAAAAAATCAGAAAGAAGTATTTATGCAATAAAAAAAAGTCAAATAAGTGAACAGTTTATAAAGCTAAACATGTAAATGTAACCTATCCCTGATCGCAACACCTGTATGCAGCTAGCGAATAACAAACATTTACTTTATTCATCCGAGTTCACACGCACTGACACACGGAGATCGCCTATCCTCTGGAGTGGAAGCTGTTAGGCAATAATCCCAGCTACGCACTGACACACAGAGATCGCCTAGGCTCTGGAGTGGAAGCTGTTAGGCAATATAGAGGGTGTTTGGAACAGTTTTAACTCCATTAAAATCTGTAGAGTTGATGAAGTAGGGTATTTCTAGCTCTAGAAATTTATAGAGTTGGAGCTGTGGATATATTAAGAGTGTTTAGGTAGATTATCTTATTTACATTTTAGACTAAAAATATAGACTTAATTCACTTTATTTTAGCCTATAAATTTTAGATCTGAGCTAGAGCTCTCCTAAACAAGACCATAATTGCTATATCCTGTAATCCCCGATAACCATACTTACAAATATATGTATAACATGTACAGCAGTCTAATATCTTATATATAATGCCGCCAAGGATTGCCGGCCTCCCAGGGGGTCCACGTGTCGGCCCCCTGGGGAGGCCCCCAGGAAATTCAAAAATTACGATTAGGTCCTTTTTTGAAAATTGAAAATCGCGTTTGGGTCCTTTTCGACGTTTTTTAGGTAAAATAGATCCGAAAAAAATTGGAATTGCGTTCAAGTCCCTACCCAAAAATCTGAGAATCGCGTTTAGGTCCTTTCGGAAAAACTAAAAAAAACGCGTTTAGGTCCTTTCGACGGCTTTTAAAGTGGAATAGACCCGAAAAAAAACGAAATGACGTTTAGGCCCCTCCACGCGGTTTTCTAAAAAAACACGGATTCATCGAAGGTTTATAACGGTCCCATAGATTCGCCGACGAGGGTCCATACGCCAATTATTTTGCAAAAAAAAAAAACACCGGTTTTTTCAGCCTCGAAGATTTCAAAAAATCGGAATCGTAAATAGATCCTTCCGCCGATTAATTTGAAAAAACAGACTCGTGGTTCCGCAAATTCGATTTACAAAAAACTCGTGCCAGATTTTTTCCCTCGCGGCGCGGCATGGCGCGCTACTCAAACTAGTTTTGTTAATCTCTCCTCCTGTTTCAGCGAGGAAAACCCAAGAAGTGTCTCTGCTCTCCACGTCTCCATCCTGCCGCGTGGGGGGTGTTTCCTGACGGCTCTAGTATGGTTAGTATTGGCTGGATTGATATCCTGTATAATCCCCCCTCTCTCTCTATATATATATATAGTTAGATTTGCTTTACCGATCGAGCCCACGTAACTGTCCAATTGATTAAGCGTGTTTATACATAAATGACTAATAAATACTCTTGTATATAAATCTGTCTTTCTTTTATTTAACCATAACTTTTAAATATGATTGATTTTGATCTTTAAATTTACTGAGTTTGTAGAATCTCATCTCCTCTACATATGATAATTTTTTGAGAATTTTTAAAAATATGTATATGTGTTTTTCATGAACTTTAGAATATGTTGGATAAGTTGTTTTTTACTGGATAAGAGTGCTATACACAGTTATAGTAATATTTTGGAGTAAAAGACAGTAAAATTTATAAGTCTTATTAATAAACATTAATTTTTCTGGCCGGTAACAAATTTTACTACCTTATATATAAATTTTACTATCAATATATATATGTTTTATTATCATACGGTAGTAAATCGATGTTCATTTTAGCAGTAAAATTTGATTCATACAACGTTTATTAGCGAAGCTTATATCATGTTATTTCTCTCGTCATCAGTAATCTACTGGTGAAATTTGCGTGAATCGGAGCATCGAATAAAAAGTTATAACTAAAATTAAAAAAGAACAGACTTTTATACAAACTAGAAAATGAAGTAACTAGTGAAGCAGTAATGATGGCCGAAACAACTAGTAAGCGCATTTGTTAGTTTGTATATGATTCTATTCTTACTTTATTTTAGCCACAACTTTTTATTCGTAGCTCCAATTAATGAACGGGTTTCATCAGTAGTTTACTGACGACAAGAGGAACATAATGATATAAGAACATAGTCATATACAAACTAATAAATGCGCTTACTAGTTGTTTCTGACACCCTTATTGTTTCACTAGTTATTTCATTTTCTAATTTGTATGCATGTCTGTTTTTTCTTTATTTTAGTTATAACTTTCTATTCGATGCTCCGATTCACGAACAAATTTCACCATGAGATTACTTATGACTAGAGGAACAACATGATATATGTTTCGCTAACAAATGTTGCATGAATCCAATTTTATTGCTAAAACAAACATCGATTTACTATTGTATGATAGTAAAATATATATATATATATATATATATATATATATATATATATATATATATATATATATATATATAGTAAAATCTATATATAAAGATAGTAAAATTTGTTACCAATCGAAAAAATTAATGTTTATTAATAAGACTTATAATTTTACTATCGGTATACATAGATTTTACTAGCATGCGTAGTAAAATCTTACAAAGTACATTCGGTAAATTGGTAGTAAAAACTCATTCGTGCAGTATTTATTAGCGAGACTTATATCATTATGTTCCTAGTCATCGGTAATCTACTGGTGAAATTTGTTCGTGAATCGAAGCATCGAATAAAAAGTTATAACTAAATTAAAGAAAAAACAGACATGTATACAAACTAGAAAATGAAGTAACTAGTGAGGCAGTAAGGGTGATAGAAACAACTAGTAAGCGCATTTGTTAGTTTGTATATGATTCTATTCTTACTTTATTTTAGCCACAACTTTTTATTCGTAGCTCCAATTAACGAACGGTTTTCATCGGTAGTTTACTGACGACAAGAGGAATATAATGATATAAGTCTCGCTAATAAGTACTGCATGAATGAGTTTTTACTACTAATTTACCAAATGTACTGTAATATTTTACTACCGCATGACAGTAAAATCTATCTATACCGCTAGTAAAATCTAATTTATACGGTGAGACTTATATCAATATGTAGCTCTCGTTGTCAGTAAGCCAATGATGAAAACCGTTCGTGAATTAGACCTACCAATAAAAAATTATGGCTAAAACAACAAAAAAGATTCATGTACATACAAGAGAACTATATATTTATTAGTTCGGTTGGCACGTTACAAGGGAACAACACACGAAACGTCATCATACGAAACGAGCAGGCTTTGTGATTTCGACCAACGGGTAGAATAGCTTGATCTACACGTAGACGCAAAATAGTGCCACATGTGTATATGTATATTGCGTACGTAACAGACAGTCCTAAGTGTGGCTTATTTCAAATCCTTCTTTCAGAAGCTTCTATTTACCTAACCTGTGATAGAAGCGAGACAAAAATTGTTGTTGAACTTGCCTATCAATCTCGCGTTGCAAAGATGTAAAAAGGCACCCTTTTTCCTTCTTTTGAAACTGATGTAAAAACGCACTATGTAAGGTCGCGGACGCGTGAGGGCAGGCAGCCAAAGATCGATGCCAAGGTACTTTCGTCATCATGATCGCAGTTACCCTGAGAACGGCAAGCATAACTACCATTAGCTCAAGACTGCAACTGAATTGAGTTTAGGCAAAGCAACGACCTTTTTATCGTTGTTTGTATCCTGTATTCGTATTGTACACTCCTCTTTGGTGTTCTCTTGTCACATCGATCTTCCATAGTACAGCTAACACAATGTTTTGAATGAACACAGCTGACAAGAGTGGCATGTCGATTAAGTTCTATAGAGACGTGTTGCTTCTGTTTCCCGACTCCAGGAGTGTACGGTGAGAGTAGGATAGTAGGACTAGGGGACACGGTTCGCGTACGAGGGACTATAATTTAAGCAGTTTTTATTAAACCATTCGATCAAAAAATAACGGTCAAATTTGTGAGAGAAACTGTAGCAAAATCATTGTGCTGATTTTTCACCTAGCAGGTATTGTACCAAGTTACTATATCATTTTTGTATGCCGATCCGGGTTGTCCATTGCCTCGATTAGATGGCCCGCGTCCACAGGGACTACTTAAGTTGTAGTCCCCATAGAAACTGCACATGAACCGTTTCCAGGATTAGGATATAGCCGTTGACACCGCTTTGAGGTGGTGGGTTCGTACCTTGGCCTGCACACATGTAGCTTTGCATCGTTCTTTTGATCAAAGATGTGGAATAGAAGTGAATTGCAATTAATTTTTTCTAATTGCATCAATCGGATTTTGAATCTAAGACCTTTTTGACTCAGATACCATATTGAATTATATATATATCAATCAGTTCATCCAAAAAGTTTAAATTAACGAGAAAAGACGGACACTTCATATGTACTTGAGGACTATCCATGGAGTCACGATGAGGTGATGCTGACCACATTCGGCACCATGGTGTGTTTCTTAGCGAGGTTTGAAATTTCATTTTCGGTTTATATCTCGGAGGTGGGTAAAATTTGAAATTTTGGTAAAATCTCAGAATTTTGGACGAAATCTCAGAATTTCACAAGAAATCCAATCAAAATTCAAAAAGCAAATTTGCAATCTGGAATTTTTGAAAAGAAATTTCATAAATTTTGTCTGAAATTACCAAAATTGCCAAAATCTCGACGAAATTCAACATAGTGAAAAATGGTAGAAACAATGTTAAAAAATTTTAAAATTTTTTGGATTGTCTTGATATATCACTAATGTTCCCATAAAATTCATGTGATGATCAAACTTGAGGAATTTTTAAAGATTCTAAAGTGCTATTGTCCTGATAAAAGGCTGACCGATAAATTTCAACCGAATAAAAAATGCTGCAAACCAAGTTATAAAATTCTAAAATATATTTTTCATAGTCCTGATGTACCAATTTATTCTTATAAAATTTTTAGATGATGATCAATCTTGTGAAATTTTCAAAAATTCAGAGAGTGCTATTGAAGTCTGACCGGTAAATTTCAACCAGCTGAAAAATAGTTCAAACCACGTTAAAAAAATTTTGAAAATTTTTTGGTTGGTCTTGATGCATCACTAATATTTTCATAAAATTTTAAGATAATTATCAATCTTGAAGAAGTTTCAAAAATTGTGAAAGTTCTATTGCCCTGATAAAAGCCTTACGGTGTTAAATGTATTATTTCCATATATTTGATTGAGCAACCAAAACAAGTTTAAAATTTTTGAAACTTTTAGAGAAAAGTTTTGAGGCAATTATTAAGATCTCATATAAATTTTGGATCATGAGCACACTTGAGCGAATTTATAAAATTCTGTCATGTTTATTATCTTAGTTATGTTTATTCTGTTTTTCAATTTTTAAATATAAAAATGAAGTTGAATTATTTTAAAAAATTTTGTGTATGATCTTAGACTGCTAAATATGGTACCATAATTTTTTAGAATATGATCAAGCTTGTACAATATTATGAAAATCTGATAGTATTTCTGCTATTTTTATAAAATATCTAAAAAATCGGTTTTTTCAACAAATTTTCATGAAAGATGATAATCTTAAGAGTTATTGTTCCAAATCCAGTCCTCAAAAGTCAAAATCTGACCAAAATACCTGAGATTTTGGGGAAATTTGTTGAAATTTTTGAAAAAACACTGTAGCAATATTACTTTTTTATCCGGCCAGTATTTTGAATCTCATCTCCGGTCGAAATCCGAAATCTCGAATGAAATTTTTGAAATTTCACCAAGATTTTGAACTATGTTTCCTGGTGCACATACATTATGCACCGAAGGAAGCAGTAGATGGTGTGAATTTGAGCTAATTTGGAGGCTTGGTTTTAGGAAGATTGCATGTTGGATTTTGAAAATTGAAACCGATTCATGTAGATCATGTTGGTTACAGGAACCCTTGCGGATAATATAACTTATCTATTAAAGCTGAAGAGAATGGAGCTCAACCAGCCGTGCCAGTGTCGCAGTTTTTTTTGCGAAAAGGCCCTCCGTAAATTTTAGAATTACGTTTAGGTCCTCCAATGGTTATTTTGCAAAAAAGGACGCCGTAGTTCTGTATATTTACGAACGGGTCCTCCACTGGGTAATTTTGTAGAAAAAATACATCCAGGTCCTTCTATCGGTAATTTTGCAAAAAGGACCCTATGGTTTCATATATTCGCGAACGGGTCCTCCAACGGTTGCTTTTGCAAAATAAAAGGCCCCTGTGGTAACACAAATTCGCCATTGGCTCCTAGCCAGCCTATTTTTTTACAAAACCCCCTGAAAAAGGAAATTACGTTAAGATCCTCACTCTTTTCTTTTTTCAAAAGGAACCAACGAACCAAATTTCGCACCGAGCGGCGTAGCGCGAGATTCTATCTAGTATATCTTATCCTTGGAAGATTTGGAGAGCATGAGACAACAAAGTATATTTTTTGTGAAAAAACCCTTCAAAAAATCCAAAATCACGAATAGGTCCTTCCATCGGTTATTTTGCAAAAAGGACCCTGTAGTTTTGCAAATTCAAATCGGGCACTGGTTCTCTAAATCTGAAAGATTTAGAATTATGTTTAGGTCCAATTATTTTGCGAAAAAATTCCGTAGTGAAATATTTAAAATTACATTTAAGTCATTCTATCATTTTTGCAACAAAAAACTCCGGAGTGAGATTTGCACAGCGCGACGTAGCGCGCTATACTATCTAGTAACTCTTAAGCTCGGGAGATTTCGGAAGCAATCCAGCCGCCACGTTATCGAGTTTTCGAAAAAGCGCTCTGAAAAATTCAAAATTACAGATGGGTCCTTTCCACGGTAAATTAGAAATCGCGAACAGGTCCTTCTACAGGTTATTTTGCAAAAAACGACCCTGTAGTCCGGTTCTTTCGACCCGGGAGATTTTAAAAAATTTAAAATCACGAACAAGTCCTTCCATCGATTATTTTGTGGAAAGGACCCTGTAGTTCCGCGAATTTGACGTGGTCGCTGGTTCTTTCGGTCCAGAAGATTTTTTTTAAAAATAGAATCATGAGCATGTCTTTCCGCCGGTTATTTTGCAAAAAAAAAACAGTTCTTTCGACCCGAAAAATATAAAAAAAATTAGATCGTAAATAGGTCCTTTCACCGGTTATTTTGAAAAAAAAGACCCGTAGTTCTGCAAATTAGTTTACAGAAAACTCAAACCAAATTTTTTTCTCGGGTTCAACGTTTGTAGTATTGCGTTACTGATTCTCATAAGTACAACTAACGCCAACGGCGCGGTATAGAGCGCTATTTTACCTAGTTATTCCCAACGGGCTAGCAGTAGCAGCTTGAAAGTTCACTTTGCGCACGGCCACTTGTGTTGATGCTGGGCTGCTTGGTTTATGCATGACAAATTTATTTTATTAAAATTTATCAAAATCTGGCATTACTAAAATTTTGTCACCAAATTGGCTCCCAATATTTTAGCAAAAGATTAGCAAGAAAATGAACTAGAGACCCAAGGGAGAATGAAATCTTACTAAAATTTAGCAGCAAACCTAATACTTGTCAAATTTGATCAACACTACCAAAATTTGATGAGACAAATATTGATAACTATTAGAAACAAACCAAACGGACCTATTATCAGTGCGCTCATCCGGACCCTTTCAAGTCAAGGCAACCCATCGCCACATCTCAGGCAATTTCAACCAGCCCAGCATCACCCATGGATCTCCATCGGTCGCGCGGTTGCAACAAGTTTTAGATTTTGAAACTTAAGTTTCAATGAGTTTTAGTCGAAGAGTTTCAAGAAGTTTCGTCATGTTTTAATCAAAAGTTTCGAGAAGTTTCAATATGTTTCAAGAAATTTCAGTAGGTTTCAAAAAAGTTTCAACTGGTTTCAGCTAGTTTCAGCGAGCTCACCTAACTATAACTGCACTATTGCGTTGCCATGGAGCCGCCTGACACCGTCTGCCACCGATGCACCCTCTTCTCCAGCTCTAACTTGACTACAGCCATTGCCATAGAGCTGATCGATTGACGCACGCCTGCCACCATATCCGTGCTCGAGCTCTGCGCTGAGCCTTCATCTATATTTCTCTTCTTGGCTCTAGCTTCAACTTCACGTCACGTTGCCGATGGATCCAACTGTCCCAAGTTATGCCATCGCTAGATCTGTGCATCGTGAGCAACATCGCACTGCCTATTGCTTGACCTAGGAGCCAAAGGTAAAGCATCATCCCATGTGCCAGATACAAAGCAGGAGATGAAAAATGAGGGGGAACGGTGTCGGAGATGTGAGAGGTGGGGGTGGATGGGCAGCGCAGGAATTGAAGGAGGGGGGACGGGCTGCCTACTTCCATCAACTCGCGGTCTACTGTGGGGACCCGGATCACCTGATCCGAACCCTCCTGTGTTTCAACCGCGCTAGTCCAGAACGACTAAGCGCACAAAGATACAGTGATGATAACACAGACATATCATAAAGTTCATAACAGTATTAAGCAAAAGAGTGTAACAACATCATCACATTATTACAAGTATGAAGCCTTACGGCTTAAGTGAAAATGTAGCAATGAAATGTAGAACAAAAAGAGCCAATCAAGATGCCCACAGCAACCGACTGCACGCTCCCTAGTAGTCCTACTGATCCTCCTCATCAAAGTCTCAAAGACAAATGTCGAATGGTGGATCACAGGCTCTTTGTTCACCCTTCTCCCATCATCGCTTTATGGAATAAGCAAACCCATAATAAAAAGCGAGGGTGAGTATGCAACATACTCGCAAGTCTCAAAACTTAATGCAAGTAACTAAATGCATGGCTTTGAACAAAGGAAGCATATAGGGTTCATTTGCATAAAGCGAAATTGAAAGTTAAATACAAGTAATAATTTCATAAAGCAGCATTTAACAAAAATGTAAATAGCATAAATAATTAAACTTGAAGTATAACAATTTTCCAGGTTCCAACTACCTGGTTGGCTCTAGCCGCCAAACTAAAACCTCCGGGAGCTCTAGCCGCTCACGGATTCCCAACCACATTTTCCATTTTTAAACCAAATCATCATTTTTCCATTTAAAACCAAAAACCATAAAATCTACTATGTGAAAACGTTCCACGCTTGCCCTTATCCGTGGGCACGGCTACTCAAGTAGTTTTTAAGACTCTGCAGAGCTGGTACACTTTACCCACACGACATGATCAACCCGTTTTGCCAGGCCAGTAACACACTTCCTTTGGTGTGTCGGCAAGGAGATCATGACAAGGCCTTTACAATGCATATACCGCTACCAACTTCACCGCTAAGGTTTCACATTGGTAGGGCTACCTCGCCGATCCGAAGCCCCTTTTGCGCTTTGCAAGTGCCGTCCGACAAACCCCATGACCCACTGGCGAAGTCAAATAACGATACATGCAAATTACTTAGCGTGTCGTAACCATATAGACATGTGGTTGTCTTGTATAGCATGGCCCATGGTAACACACGATCGGTCCTTAATTGACTAGGGCGGACAATCACATTCCAAAAATTTTGTGCATCCCGCACCTCCATTCAACCAATCCACCCGGTCTAAATCATTTTCACTTTTAATTTCAAATTAACACCAAGCAACACCAATTGCCATAATTTCCACAATTCATTTTGAATCAAGAATGAAATCATTTCCATAATGGTAAGGTACCGAGCGTGATTAAGCATGGCTAAGCATTTTCACTGCTCCTATAGTAAAATGTTTACCATTAATTACGATTATCGTTGTTATCCTAAGCAGTAAAGCAGAAAGCGATCGGTCGCCCTTTGTTTAGCGTTTAGACCGCTTAAACGATGTTTACACTGAGTTAAACGGCCTAAACGGTTTTTATCTTGTAGCATTAAAATAAACATATTTATGCTTATAGAAGAATAAAATATTAGAGCAAGTACACATATTTATGCATGTAAAAAATATATATATGTATTTATACATGTAACAAATCAAGTATACATATTTATGTATGAATAATATAAGATATACATAATAATATATGAAAAAACTCAAGTGAATTTGGTCGTGTTCGCTTAAACAAAGGATTAAACAAATGTTTAGCTCGTTTAATAGCGTTTAACTCGTTTCGTTTAGACCGTTTAAGGCGCTTAACTGCTTAATGGACCGTTTACACTAAACTATTACGCTTTTACCTGCTATCGTTTAAGCGCCGTTAAACTGCCGTTTAGGCTTAGGCTAACAACGACGATAATTAGTTTTCCTAGGGTGTCAATGGTTGTCAACATGAATATCAATGTGGTTATAACAATTTGGCATTTATCTAAGTATTTAAAAATGACATTAAAATACAATTCATAATTCAAATAGCATGCAATAATTTAAAAGACAAAATAGCATTTCATAAACTTGGGTTCAAAATGGTCAAGGGAGACTTGCCTTCCATCTCTACCGCTGCTGCAACCTTCGCTGGATGCTCCTCTCTCTCAACCGATGCGTCGTCTACACGCGAAACACGCGAATCGAGGCAAAACCATAAATAAACAGAAATAAATAAAATTCAAAAATTCATAAAAGTAACACCAACAGATAGATCTTGATTTTAGATGAATTTAGAAATTTGAATCGTTCAAATCGGAGTTCGAACGGAGGAGAACGGGGCTTCCGAAGTTTAAATGGGGAAGAAAATCAGAAAATAAAAAGAGGACACGTGTCGCTACGCTATTGGCTGGCATTTCGGAAATTTGGATTTAATCGGAAAAAGAAAATGAACACAGTACCGCCGACATGCGGGTCCGCTTCATCATCGGCTCGGTCCATGGCGAACCGAGTTCACGGAGAACTCTAGGGCTTGGTGGCGTGGGCATGATGACATGGGCGACACATGGCGGATGCAGGCATACACATGTGCACGAGGGCACACGTGGCGGTGACGTGGTCTTGACTTGGCGCCGACATGGCTAATACTCGGTTTTGGGTGACGCGTGGCGTCGGCGTGTCGACACGCGCACCAAGTGGCGCTTAGTGTTGACATGGCTAGATCGTGGCGCATCCGTGGCGGACACGCAGACTAAAGTGATGAGGTGGCCGCCACATGGCTTGCATGTGCGCCGCCGAGACCTTATCCGGTGGCGGCGAGGTGGCGCTGTGATGGCGAGGTGAGGTGAGGTGGTGCGTCGTGGCGGACACTTGGCATTTACACGGCGCAAGCATAAGGTGACGGCACTGGCTCAGATTCTTCACGGGTGACCTGGTAGCAGATCCGACCGCTTCGGAAGAGATCTGACGGTTCTGGCTGGCCGAGCAGACGCGACGGATAGACGGCGGCGCAAGCAGAGCTCTCCCGCCGGCGCTGGGGAAGACGAAGCAGATCCGGTGAACGAATGGCGAAGGGAGCGGAAGAGTTAGATATTCGGGAAGAGCGTGAGAAGATGAGTTTAGCGGTACCAAGATCTTGGCCGGAGACTCACCGGCGAGAGAGAAAACGACGGTGGAAGTCTTCGGTTCCGACGGCCAACTTCGACGAGAGCTAGCAGCTTCCACACCGCGTCTCCGCCGGCGAGAGAAGGGGAAAAAAGGGCGGCGCGGAGAGGGGAATCTTGGGAAGGGTGCGGCGCTGCCTTAAATAGCCTAGGGTTGCGTGTAGGGGCGCGGAAAGCAAGGTAGGTCTGGCGGCTTTAGTGTGAGGCGGCGGCGCGGTTTTTGGGTGACGTTGCTTCTCGGCTGCCGCAGGATCGGGATCGAACGGGCGACAGCGTCAACGCCTTAGGGTTAGGGTTACTGTTCGGGGGCGGCGCGAATGCGAGCCGTTAGATCGTCGATCGACGGCTGACGTGAGTTGGCGCTAGGGTTTTCGGCTTATGGGCCAAGCGGAATCACGGGCCGGCTGGTGAACAGGAGCGGGCCGACCGGAGATAAATAGTGAAATCGGCCCGGAATAGAAAAGAAAAGAAAATCCATTTTAATTCCCAGAAAATTTCAGAAATTCAAATAAACTTCAAATAAATCAAATAAATAGCAAACAAAACCGGAAAAATCACCAAAAATACCAAAAAATCAAATGAAGCACAAGGAACCCAATAAAAATAATAAATAATTAATTTGAAGTTTAGGTTATTTAAATTAAATCTTTTTTTTGACACCGAAAATTCAAATTAAGCTAGATTAATTTCGAATAAAATTCCACAGGTTTGGGTTTTGAAATTCAAGTTCCAGAATGTGAAAAACGGTACGTTACATCTACCCTCCTTGATCGAAGGGGGAGAGAGGGATAGGGAATGGAGAGAGAAGGCAAAGGCGACGGGAAGGATAAGATGTGGTCGCACTGATTCAATCCAACGACAAAAGGCTATACCATTGAAACAGTATAGTATCCTCTAGTTTTTCTCGGGAGAAAAACATGCACATGGCGTACGACCATGGGCAGATCTAGGGGAAATTTGAAAAAGTTATAATATTACCTCTTTAATAGGCTAAATTTGTTGATTGAATTAGTTCTGATTTTAGTGATTTAGAAGTTTTAAGACCTTAGAACTATTTGTATTGTATTTTTTAGCAAATTTCAAATATATGCATTGGGTTTATGATGTTACAAATCTATTGTATAAGACTATAGAATTATAAATGTGAAATTGCACCCCATAGAAAGTTTTTTAGTCCCGCCGCTACATATGACCTTAGTGAGTAGTGGCTGTCAGGATTGGTTCATACTAGCTATATATGGATTCCTCTGGTTTGTACACATTAGGGTGTGTTTGGTAGGGCTCTAGCTCCATCAGATCTGTGGAACTGGAGCTATGAGTATATTAAGGGCCTGTTTGGTAGAGCTCCAGATCCCAGTTTTATCTGAAATCCGAAACTTGTAAGCTAAAATAAAGTGAATTAAGTTTATATTTTTGGTCTAAAATGTAAATAAGATGATCCATCTAAACACTCTTAATATATTAACAGCTCTAACTTCACGGATCTGATGAAGCTATGAATACCCAGCTCTATCAGATCCACGAATCTGGTGGAGCTGGAGCTTTACCAAACACACCCTAAGAGTGTTTAAATGGATCATCTTGTTTACATTTTAGACCAAAAATATAAACTTAATTTACTTTATTTTAGCCTACAAGTTTCAGATCTCAGGTGAAACTGGGATCTGGAGCTCTACTAAATAGGCCCTTAGTCTCCCCGCAGAAAACGGTTTCGAGATCGATGACTGGGGATGGTCAACTACTATGGCCAGTGATGGCAGTTGATGCTGCAACATGCCTATGCCTATGTGTCATCTGTCGTGTAGTTGGGGTTTGTAAACTTATACTCCTCTGGTTCAAAAAAATTATTTATTTGGAATAAGTGTAGTTAAACTTTAAAAACTTCATTTATCAACATCTTTTTAAATATTTAGATTGAATATAAAATCATACGTGTAGATTTGTCTCGAAATATATTTTCATAATATTATAATTTTATTAGATTTTTAAAATATATTACGATAGAAATTAATAGTTAAAGTTCAGTCTTAAAGACCATATCAATATCCAAAATGATAACTATTTGTGATCAGAAAGAGTAGCAGGATCGAACGACGCTGAGTCACTACGTGTACTAGAACACTACTCTTTAGCTTCTTCCTTCTGTCTAAAACATGTACTGGAGAGTCATGTACTGGAGAGTCAATCAAACGGCTGATGCAAAACAACATGTACGTACATTTTGCCAAAGAATACATTACATTACACATCCCACTCGTCAAAGTGTATGTATACCGATTGCAATAGAAAAGGGATTACACAAATGCCTGCCACGGCGCCGGCCGGCCGGCCGGCCCTCTCGGTGGTTAAAACTCGATCGTGTCGTACGCGCGCACGGGCAATTAGATCAGCCAGCTAGACACCGGTGACCGCCGGCAGCAAAGCAAAGCTAGGCGATTAGCATTTGAGCCCCTCGGGCCTTTCGCGGCACATGCTGGAGAAGATGCCCGGCGGCAGCCTGCCGCGGACGATGATCTGGAAGAACATCTCGTCCGCGCAGCCATTGCTGATGTCGTTCATCAGGTTGGAGTAGGGGCACGCGAAGGCCTTGAACGCCGCGCAGCACCGCGCCGCCGTCATTCGCGGCCCACGGCAGCTGCTCGTCACCGCGCCGTAGCTGTCCATCCGGTCGAACCGCACGGGGCAAACTCCTGCGTACATGCATGCACCAACCCACACGCGACGCACCCCACCAATCAAACCCACGCGCGCGATCGAATCTCAAATACCATGGCAGCTAGCACGAAATTAACCCGCGTTTTCCACCGTGTTACCTGCAGCCGGAAGGTCAACCAGCTTGCGCGACGACGACGGCGACGTTATGTTGGAGCACTCGAGGGCAGCCGCTGAGGTGATCGATCACCGACCAGTGAAACGACGGCAAATGTATAGAAGCGGAAAAAAAAAGGCATGCACAAGTTAGCTTACGGTTAAAGCTTCCAATGTTAGGTCTTCAAAAAACATGAACTTAACGTCAATCCATTTATCTGTGGCGCGCGGACTGCAGTATTACTTGATATGAAGCTCGATTTGTCTTGCTCGGCGGATCCGACGGCGACCATGGACAACGCGACGCAGTAAAAAAGGATAATGGCGACACCGGCGGAACCCATCTCTCCCCTCGCCTCTCACAAGGCAATACGTACAAGAGCTCTTCGTATGATTGTGAGAGCAAACGTCAGGAGAGATTGGAGCGGTGTTTGCGTGGATAGACAAACCAACTTACCAACCACCTGCAGACTTGTAAAAGATTACGTAATTTATACACAGCTTGGTTGAGCTTGTGCGGACCTCATTGTTTTGAGGACATTCGACAGGAAGGAGATCGATCGTGGTAATTTTTGTGGACCGACCGTGTCAACAAACTGTAAATAAGACATGTGGTTCTCAACAGCGTTCCTAACGTAGGAAGAGGCTTTAATTAGTAGGAGCCCTACCTTTGTTTGGCATATCGTTAGTTACTCCTAGATAGTGAAGCGACGCCTTTAGTATTGTACTTAGATTAACGTGAATCATCAACACGGTACAGTTTTTTTTAAGGTAAAATCCCACTAGGGGCTAGATTCCATTGCAAACATTGAAGCTTACAAGAATTTGTGAACGTGGGGGTGATTACATAGTCATATGGTTTAAGTTGCAACTGGAAGCTGAGTTTGTATACATGCTCCTGATACGTACAAGCTAATTCTGTTGATAAGCTGACCGCGTTCTGACTGCCATTCCCGTGCACATAACAAAATTTCATTTTCAATAAGGCCATCTTCTCTCCTTGATTCGCATAATGGTCGGTCCGATTGTCCAATGCCCTGGATTAGCATCTCCATTGTTGAGGGAAATTTCATGTATGAGAACCTGGCAATCTGAAAAGAAGACATGTGAATGCGGTTGCAGGAAATTAGCAACAGAGATTGCTTGTAGCAAAGCCATGGCCTCTGCTTGAAGCAGCGTGGCAGTCTCCTTCTCGGGGATCTGAGTATGTATCCTGTAATTGAGAGAAGAGTTGCATACATGTATAACAATGCCAATGTCTGTGAACCCAGTACTTGGTCGTGAGTCGTGACCCCTGAGGCATCAGTGAAGCAAATATTAATTGTTCATGGGACTGTTGTATGTGCATCTTGTATGTAGTGAGTTGCATCGAGTCTGCTAGAAATATATAATAAATAGGGATGGAGGAGAAGAGTTTGACTTGATAAGAATTAATCTACCAAGAAGAGATTGACCTGATAAGAATTAAACTTGGTCTTAAATTTGTTTACTAAGAACCCATAAGCCTTTGGGCTGATTGGTTATAAAGAGGGGATGACCAAGCGAGTGAAACTACTATCCATATCCTGCACATGGAAGATACATTTGATGGTGTTTCTAATATATGTGATTAGGAGCATTGACACCGAAATGAATACTAGACTTAGCCTAGTTTGGAGTTTGACCACAATGAGAAAAAAAACTGCATAAGAATATGTCTAATAGTAAGGGCTTCTTGAGTGCAAGCATTACCACAAAATAATTATATCCACCATCAAATAAGAGGGAATGAACTGCCCGGGGTTTAGGGATTCATTAAGACGGCAGGAGAGTTTATTAATGACAAGAATAAAGCGAGAGAGGACAACCCTGATGTATACCTCGATAACCGTGAAAAACGACCATAACCCTGTCTTAGGGAAAATTACCATAAAAAACCCTTGACGTAAGAGAGCAACTCTAATGAAATTTCATTCAATTCTGTCGGAAACTTTATTTAAATTAATTTTAAGGTTTGAAAGCGTCTTTTTTCCAGCTCCTGATAATATACGAGTGGATAATTTCAAGAGTGATAATAATATTTTAAGTAAGTCTTCTTCCTTTTACAAAAGCATATATACCAGGAGTCATCTATACATCCTGGCGTATGATGTTGCATCCTATTAGTAAGAGATCTGACAATAACTTTGTAAAGTAGTAACAACTTTCTAAATAACAATGCAGAGGCTTATGGGCCCAAATAAGAGGGATCTTTAGGATCATTCTTTTTGGGATGGGCACAATATTGGTATTAACAAAATCAACCGCAAGTCTGCAACTACCTTGCCATTTCCGAGGCAGGGAGGAGAGTTGTTTTAGGGTCTGTTTGAGACTGCGGTTGGGTTGAAAAGCTGTTTTTACTTACTAGATTGTAAAGTAGCTGTGGCTTTTCTTGTTATGCTATTTAGCAAATTGGCTGCTGTAATTGTAGCTTTTAAAGCAGAGACGATGAGGCGGGGCAGCGGAGATGGTGATGAGGCAACGAACGGCTAGGATAGGAGACGAGGTGAGGCGAGGAGGGAGGCGGAGCGAGCGGGGTGGGAGGCGGTCGAGTGAAGCCATACCTAAAAAGCTCTTCTTCAACAACTGCAATTTTTGGAGGTGCTTTTACTATGGCTTAATTTCCCAGCTGCTTTGTAGCCATATTGTTTGAAGGGTTTTTGGCCCAAAGCTAAAGTACAGCTGAAACAGAACCCCTTAGTTCCGACTCTGTGATCAAATCAAACATGGGATCTCCACAAGTCGTGGAGGTGGATCCCTAGCCTTAGGAAAGCGGGACTAGTGCTACCGCTTGTGTATATGGTCGAGAAGATTAGCAAGCACGAGTGCTGTGTTTCATATCATGAAGATGCACATTGATCCAATGCAGTCACCAAGTGATTGCAATTTTGGCTGTTTCACGTATACTATTAGATAAAAAGCAATAGAGATCAGATCTTTGGAAGCATCTAAGAAATGTTGTATCGATTCTTATACTATAAGGCCATTTACAGTGGAGAGTTTCGTTACACGGTTTCCAATAGTGCCACGTCATATTTAGATGTTTGGGTTGATGAATGAAACAACCTCTCTCAATGCACAATTTCATTTTGCAGTTTCATAGGCATGACATAACATTTAATTGTTGTATAGTGTTGTGATCAACTATGCCATATAAATTGTGTAGCCACTTGCAATTATATTTAGGGCCTGTTTGTTTCAGCTTTGGATTCTCTAAAAGCTGATTCTGGATTGTGGTCGTAGAGAAGTCGATTCTCCAAAATTTGGAATCCAAAAGCACATATGAAGTGGATTGTGGATTCTAGTGTATATGAGTGGGTTGGATTGTGAGAATCGATTCTAGAATCGATCTGTTTGTTTCGATTCGCTTTTAGGCCGTAATCCGAATCGGTTAAAACAAACAGGCCCTTAGCACACTACAATATGGCCACGGGATCCGAAAAGGTGTGGAGATGAAACAAATCACTCTCGGTAGGGTTTTATCCCGGTTCAAAGCACTTGGTAACCGTGTACACCAGATTTCATCCCCATGAAACTCAACTCTCCTCTCTCTTCATAAATTTGTTGCCATGTCACCACTTTTGCTTATGTGGCATCTCATTTAATAAGAATGAAACTCTCATGAAACTTGCATTGTGAATAGCCTAACAGGCATTGTATCAAAGCACTGTAGCTTATCGCTGTTGAGCGGTCCGGACCGTTGATTACTTCGATCCAACGGTCTGGTACAGTCTCCTCTCAAACTACACTAGAACCCAATCTGACACGTTCTACCTCCCATACGATGAGATTACAATCAGCCTCGAGATATTTCCATGAACTTCTTCGCCTATCCAGCTCCACGCAACTCTATAGAAATTAAGGCACATCTAATTCACCAGGGCCTGGTGCTTCGTCCCTTCTCATGGATTTAATCTTAAGGATATATATGTAGAACTTCTTCCTTGGATGAGGGCATGAGGCCGTGGTCGAACAGTTTGTGTAGCAGGTTGGTTGTTGGGGGATGTCCGCAATGAAAGATTCGATTGGAAGATGCGAAGAGATTAGTGAAGAGGAGTGAAAAATGCAGGTAGCTTACTACATCTTGGAAAACCACATGCCGATCGGCAAGTAAAGTTTGGAGTAGATCATTCACAAGTCACAACGCACCCATGCATCTCGTCGTTTGTCTCTGATTACTCGCACTGAAGTACTACTACTCGTCTAAACAAAATTAATGCTATTGCAGTCTATATACTCTGCACTTGCTAATTAGGGATGGCTGGCCCGTGTTTTCTAGCACTGACCTGCACATGCTCCATGATTAAGACCTTTGTTTGGGGTTTTTTACTAACTTAAAAGTCAAAAAACTAAAGACTAAACAAACGAATAGCTTTTTATCTGGACTTTTCAAAAGCCATAAACCTCCATATAACTAAAAGCCAAAAGTCATAGGATAGATGTTTTTTTGACTTATTGATGGTTGATTGTAGACTAATAATATTAAAATTAGATAAAATTATCCACCTTCATTAACTTTTAAACTGTTTAAACAAAAAAACTGATTTTAAACTATAAACAAAAAAAATCTAAATCTAAATAAGCAGCCGAGCCGAGCCGAGCCTATGACATACTCCAGCGACAGCTCACTAGTCACTTCCCTTGCCGAAGCCGAGCCACCAGTTTCCTGGTCCGACTCAACAAGACCCAACTCACTTCGGGTCCAACCGAACCAAAACCCATGCGTAAATTCCAAACCCTAAAACGGTAAACCCCTTTCCTCCCATCCCATGCTCCCACCGCCGCCACCGATGGATTCCACCGCTGCATCCGTCCCCACCAGCCGCCTCCGCCGCGAGGCTGTGGTCCGCGCTGTCGCAGCGCTCCTCCGGTGGCTCCAGCACCACCCCACCCCGGCGCTGGAGCCCATCTTCCTCCTCATCACCCTCAAGCGTGCCCCCGTCCGCCGCTTCGAGCACCGCCTCCGCCTCCCGCGCTCCCCCTTCCCCTCCATCTTCCTCGTCTCCGACCGCCTCCCAGCCGACCTCTCCGACGACATCGAGCCTCTCCCCGCCGCCGCGCGCCGCTCCCTTCCCGCCGCCGCGCGCCGCGGCCTGGTCCTCGTCGACCGCCGCCTCAGGATCCCCAATAACAGCAAGGGGGCCAAGGGCCGTGGCAGGGTTGTGCCCGTCGACCTCGCCGACCCGGAGTGGGTGGAGTCCGCGAGGGAGGCGGCGCGCTGCGTGGAGCTGCGGGTGGAGGCTGGGACGTGCCGCGCCGTGCGGGTGGGCCACGCGGCGATGGCTCAAGAGGAGGCGGTGGAGAACGTGGTGGCCGCCGTGGAGGCGGCCGCTTCGTGCGTGCCGAGGAAGTGGAGGAACGTGCGTGCGCTGCACGTGAAGGCGCCCGAGTCGATCGCGCTGCCCCTCTACTCCGCGCCCGGCACAGGCGGCGACGACTACGGCGACGCGGAAGAGGCGAAACGGGAGGGTGCGGCGGCGGATCAGGGGAAGGTGAAGCGGAGAAAGAAGAGTAGCGGCGGCTTGTGATTAGTTGTAAGGCTTCCTTGTCCAATTGTAAGCCTTTTCTCGTGCAATTTTGATGCGTGGTTGTATCGCGATGAACAATTTTGATGAGTAATTTTGCAGCGTGCTTTTCTTATCTGAGCAAGAACAGTGGTTCCCGAAATTCTAAAGTTGCAACCTCGTCCATTGATTTATCAATACAAGTATGATGTAGTGATGTTAGTACTTCCACTTTCCACCACTTAGCTGTAATAGCTGTAATTTGCAAGGTTCGAGAGGCAGCCGAATGGTGAATAGGAAGGATGATGTGGGCTGTTAAGTATAATTTTGCACTACAATTCGTTGGCTGGGTAGGAACTAGCAACATTGATTGTGACACTTCAATCAAATAATAATAACTTGTATTATAGCGGAAGAGATCTCCGCTCATTCGGCCGGGACACGTCACCCGAATTTTCGCCACTGTCCGTCTCTTTCGTCGGTACCGATCCACTGTCCACACGTCCCTGAGGACCGACCTATAAAGCGCCACCAAATCCTCTGCCGCAGAGCCCCCATGCTGCCGTTGCCCTCGGCCCATTCCCCGCACCCGCGCCAACCTCGCCCCTGGCACTGCCTGCCTCCTCGCCTCCTCCGCTTGCCCGTAGTCGCCTCCCCTGTGGGCGCGCGTCCACTCCTCGCCCTCGTGTTGTCCCGCCCTAGCTCGCCCTGAATCGAGTTGGTGCCATCGATCTATCCTCAACTGCCAATATATGGTCGCCTCCTCGTGTTACCCGTGCCCTCCCCAGCTGCTATGAGACCTTTGCTTGCAAGAGGCCACCTCCAATCCAACGTCCTCGCCTCCTCCCACGCCCTCGCCCTGGACAGGTTGCCCTATAGTGCGCCATTGCAGCCGATCTGCTCTAGCGGGTGGCGGTGGTGACCCTGTCTACCTCTTCGCTGTCCTCAAGTATCTCGCCGTCGAGGAAACCACTCTTCTCATCGGTCCTCTCTTCATCTCTCCACATTTGTTTCCAAATTTGGTCTGGATTTCGCAATCTCATGGTGATTGATTCTTGGTTTCTGTCGGTCGACCAGTTGCTGGAGCTCATAGGGAACGCGGCGCGGGACAACAGGCAGAACCCACCAGGCCACCCGCCTCCCCACGCAGCTCCTCCTCCACCCTGAATCCATCCCCGCCTCCCTGTTGGCTGTTTGAGACTTCGAGGAGATGATGTTCGTGCATATGGAATAGAAAAGGAGCATACTCTCAAGGTACCAGAAGATCCCTTCTATAAACAGTGGGCTGCTGGATTCACGAAAAATTAGACCTCAGTGGATATATTTTCTTTCATTGAGAAGTATTGTGATGTAGCTTCCTTAGGTGAGACTTTACTGACAAAAACTCTGGAGAAAAGTGCCTTTTATGTTTTCAATCATGCTGTTCTTTATTGTGCTATATATAATTTTGTAGGTTCTCTGGCGAAATATACTGCTGGTCAGGTGTGTTTCATCCATCAGGTTTGCTCTGTTAGGACCTCCTTCTTGTTATTATTTCTGTTGAAGCCTGATTAAAGATAGCCAGAAGAAAGATCTTCTGTTTCCTTCTCTATGAGGAAAGAGGAAAAAAATGTTCACAGCGTAAGGCTTGGTGAATACAGTTATAGCAAGCTATCAAGGGAATAGGTCCTTGCACAAGATATCTGTTCTAGTTATCGTTTGTTATATTTGTTTGTCATTTCCTTACATTTATGATGTCTGTTGCTTCACTCTAGCAGTATGTCGATGTATCACAGTTGGTAATCCTTTATCTAAATTTTGTGGCTCTGCAGGTTGTTCAACACAACTGATAAAAAACCAGTATACAAATAGCCAAGAGTTATTTGCAAGGTTGTCAAGGCGACAAGGCGAGGCGAGGCGCCAGCCCACCGCCTAGACGCCTAGGCGCCTAGGCGGGCGCCTAGGCGAGGATTAGGCGAGGGTAGGCTATATGAGTATATGACATTATCACCAATACAAGAGGAGAGCCAGAGAGAGGGGGCGGAGGAAGTGTCGAGTGAGCAACCAAGAGCAGAGCGAGAGAAGTGTCGAGCAACCAAGAGCAGAGCGGAGGAAGTGTCGAGCAACCAAGAGCAGAGCAGAGAGAGAGAGGGGCGGAGGTGCAGAGCAGAGAAATGGGGTCGGCGGAGGGGGTCAGCAGAGGAGGTCGTGTGGAGAAACGGAGGAGGGGGGGTGTGGAGGAGGAAGGCAGCAGAGGAGGTCGACGGTCGGCGGAGGAGCCACGACGCGGGAGGCAAAGCAGAGGAGGAGAAGGAGAAGCCGAGAAGGGCGACAGGACTTACGGATCTCGGGCGGAGGAGCCGACGGCGGCGACAGAGGTGGCGGCGGGTCAAGCATGGCAAGGACGAGCAAATGGGCGAGTAAACCCTAAACCCAGTCGCCCAATGCCTTATCCCGAGTACCTTCCCGTCTCCTCCCTCGCCAGGCGGCCGCCCTACCTCGCCTTGGAGACACCGCGACGGCCCAGGCGACGCCTAGACGCTCCAAGCGGACGCCTTGCTCCGGCCAGGCGAGGTGAGGCCTCCCGGCGAGCTCCCTCCAGCGCCTGGACGCCTAGGCGGCGCCTAGGCGACGCCTTAACAACCATGGTTATTTGTGCAACTTCCTCAAAAGGTTTTAGGGGTAAGTTACGGAAGGGCTCTCCAGCAGGATTTCTCAAACACATTGATGGATGTAGAATCCAAGATCATTGAGAAATCATCATGTGAGCACATGTACTTTTGGTACTTCACCAGGGAAGAATTAGAATTTTCCCCTTCAAGGAAAGCTGGTATTACTGAATGCAAGGAGTCAAACATTTTGCTCTTATATTGTTCATATTCGGGATGTAGGGATTAGACTGAAAAACTGTATGTAATTTCTTTTCTCCTCTCAAGTGAATCTCATTTTAGCAGTTTGCTGAGCTTGCCTGTCTATTTTAACATTCTTCTTTCAGGCCTCGGATGACAATAGCGACAGTGATAGTGTTTTGTCGTCGCATCTATCTACACCAGTCCCTTGCCAAAAATGGTTGGCAGGTGAGGAACTCTGTGTGTTGTGGTGGTTGGGTGGTGCTTATAAAAGTCGATCGGGGTGCAGTTTTTTACAAGCATTTGTTACAACAGGTGCTTAAGGAAACATGAAACTCTTGCATATTCTTCACTATATTAGTTCGAATACTCTTGGCAGATTGTTCTTCATTGGCTGGCTTAACTTCCTAAAACATCCAAGTATTGCTGAAAAGCATAAAACCACATAATACCACTGGCTCTTAGTTTTCAGTTGTTAATTCATTCTGATGCTACTGTGCCATGAGGAAACTTGGAAATTCCTGAGCAGTCCATTTATGCTTAATAGCAGTCCTCTTTTTCTGAATAGTATAGGTTTTCAGGTATAACCTCAACTGTAGCAGCAATAGTGCAAAAATATTTCTTTTGGTAATTTTTTTACTCGCTTATCCATTTCTCCTACTCTACTACAGTGTTTTGAGGTAATCAGGTTTATTTTCCATTTGTCCGGGATGTTTGGAAGATACATTAGCACGGAGATTATATTGTACAATACTTTATGTTTTTTGAGGACAAATCATCATTCTCCTGTTGAAGTTACTTAACAGCCATCAGCCAACTGGGGTGAAACTTATCGTTCCAACTTAAGCAAGTTTAACATACTTTGATGGATCATCTATATATATGACCTGACTACATTCCTATAGTTATGTGGAATTTGGTATTCTCATTCTTGCCTGCCCAATTAATCTGGAGTTTTCATCATTCTCTGCACATCAAGTTGTTATGTGCTGACAAGTTCGCTTTGCTGTTCGAAAAACGATCTTTACTTCATGCTATTTGTCCCTAATATTTTTTTTAGGTTACTTGGTATATTTATGATTTGCTTGTGTTCGTTTCTGGAGAAGTATCTTTTTCCTGATGTTCTGTTAGTTATCCTTCAGTTTGTATTTGTTGTGTGTTTGGGATGTTAATTAAGTAACCCAATTAAACAATATCTAAACTGACTAACCGCTCGGGACAAGTTCAGGGACCTACGAAGCATTTTACGTGCTCATATATGATATTAGGATATATGTCCTAACTTTATCCCCACCGTGACTCTTATAATGCCGGCATCGGCGAGCGGCATCGACGAGAGAAAGACCTGTTGACACGTCATTGCCTACGCTATCATAACCTGAAAACCTAACTCGGCACAACAGCTGCACCATCTCCGTCATCCTCCTTGACTAACTTAGGTCCTGTTTGGAAGCAATGTATTTTTATAATTTCTAAGTAATACTATGGTTTTTAAGAATACTATAGTATTTTATACTATGAGGTGTTTGGTTACCATGCCAAAAACTCTGTATTAAAAACCATGGTTTGGTAGATACTATGGTATTTTTGGAGTATTTGAAACTCCACTTCAACCCAAAGTTTTCATAGTTTTGGCTAGTTTCTTGTCTATTTTCACTCAAATACCATGGTTTGTGATGATGCATCCAAACAGTTGGTAGTTCTAAGAAATACCATGATTTTAAAGAAGTTTGATAAAACTATAGTATTTATGATAAAATAATTGCAAACCATAGTATATTAAAACTATAGTTTTGAAATACATTGCTTCCAAACAGAATCTTATTTCCCATATCCGACTGGTCACAACTGTTGGATCCACCAATGAATGTTGGCCATGAGTTAAACACGAAGACTCGAGTGGTGGACTAGGGATCCGCAAATCAAATGGCTCCATTTAAACAAATGAATCGATTGATTCTTAGCGGAATCCATCAGGGAAATGTGATTAATACCATATGATAGAAAAATAAAAGGCGCCGTGTTTAACGATCCTTAAATTAATCAGCCCTAATTTTCATAGACATACTATTGCCCAAGCTAAGGAAATCACAAGTAATGGACCAAATACGTGCCTCATAATACTAAGCTACTAGCAGAAACTTTGCATATCCCCTGGTGCATCTTGTGTTCTAGTCTTTTCTTCCTCCACAAATCCCTTAAAAACTCACTGTGTCATTGTCCAAAGGACTACAACCGTAAACATATACGAATCCATCTTTGGTGCCAAATAAAACAGTCCAACTTCATTTCGCTCACTTTAATTTGTACCTCTTAAGTATGTCGTTTTTTTTTTGCCCCTCATGCTTGTTATATATTCCCTCCGCGTATTTCTTTCTAGCACATAAATTATATATATAGAGAGAGAGAATATAAAGTAAGATGGATATTTATTAGGGGTATAGCTAGAAGGAATATCACATTAATTTTGCATTGCAATATAAGTACACCTAATATATATATATATATATATATATATATATATATATATATATATAAGAGCATTAAAAAACATGTCTTGCAAACTTAGACGGACGACAGAGTAAGCCTGAAATCATCCTCATCTACTTACGAAGCTATATCTCACGCCATAGTGATGGCCTTTTTTGGCAGAGATTTAGATTTCAGCTCCACCTCAGATCTGGAGCTTGTAGGCTAAAATAAAGCGAATTAAGTTTATATTTTTAGTCTAAAATGTAAACAAAATGACCCACCTAAACACTCTTAATGTACTCATAACTCTAGCTCCATAAATTTTTAGAGTTAGAAATACTCTATTCCATCAATTTCACAAATTTTGTTAAACTTGAAGCTATGCCAAACACCTCTTAAGTATAAACACCCCCTAAGTATAGCCTGCTCATAGCAACTCCAACCTAAACCCCTATATTTTTCCCCTAAATCACTTATTTATGGGTGATGTAAAAATTACGGGTACCCTATATTAAATTTGTCTCTAACCCACACTCCCTATTACTCACCCCTATTATTTATCTAAACATTATTATTACTTTACACCCATGAATTATTTATTAAAAATAGAAATGATGAATAAAAAAATGTTGAAGAAAATAATAGGGGGAAGAAGAAAGTCCCTAGATGTAGAGATGAGAAGGGGTCTCTCTAGAATAAAAGTTCCTTATAAGAGTTGGATTGGAGTTCATATTTTTCTAATTCTTCTTATAATTTAGGATAAAGAGAAGTTTAGAGAGTGAGTTGAGCTTGCTCTCGGCTAATGAATGCCCTTGTACCATACTCGTCACGGATACATAGCCTAAACGCCTCCTTCGGAGTCCTGAATCCAACTTTCCGCGGCCGTGGTCGTCACTTGATTTGAAAGAAGAAAACTTTCTGCTGTCATTTCTTAAAGTAGACAGTACAAGCATTACTTTACAGTTTTGGGTGGGTACTGGTGAATAATTAGTGAAACAATACGCTTTGGTTCAAAGCATTTTCCCACAAGTACATCGAACTTTTGAAAAATGTTAACGGTTAATTGATTGCAAAATATAGCTGACCAGAGAAGATCAAAATCAAATCGATAATGTACGTGCATGCATATATACCTGCCATCTGCGGTAATCTCGATCTTCATCTCCACACCATCGAGCCGGATGATTGATGTTGAACGAAACCCGGCCTTGTAGGGGCTAATTATTTACCACTGCTTGTTTGCGTCAATACAAAGAGAAGTTTCAACCAAATTAACGAGGAAATCCGGCTCAGTTTCTCTACTAATATAAATTTGCAGTTGGTGGTAACGGTCCGTTCTTCTTAACCCCCTCCATATCTCTAATAATGACAGGTTATTATAGCTAATTATTATTTTCTGATTTACAGCCAGTCATATCTCTCCCTGATTATTGCTGATAATTAATAGCCGGCCAATCATTCCTTTTGTACTCTATATATGCTGTACAGTTTTCACAGAATCAACAAGGGAATTCATTCAAGATCTCCCATGTTGTGCCGCCGCGGCGAATGAACTCGACAAACTGATCAATAAGTGACGGATCGACGTATATAGCCGTGAGGCGCAGGAGGCCGAGCGCCACGGTCAGTAGTAACTACGGCCAGAAAGACATCTAGAGCGCGACGTCCACCGGGTGTAGTGACCCCAGCGCCGACCAGTTAGACGTGAACAAAGCGTACGACGCTTCAGCGCGGTTGTCCGGTGACACCCGTGGGACGTCGACGGTGAGAGAGTTATTGGCATACCCCTTAGAGATAAACGGGTTGATCCAGCTGAACGTCGCGAGAGAGAAGAATGACGCGGCGGCGCACGACGTGGTGAGCGCCTCAGTGCTGGTGTTTTCTGGTTCACCTTCATGGGCTCCGGCATCATGTTGGTGAAGCCAGTGATAGTTAGATACACCAGAAGCATGGAGACGAGTAGGCCGGCAAAGGCAAGAGGGTCATCTAGGAAGAGCAGCGAACTGTCGGCGTAGCAGACCACCGCCGAAGTGGAGAAGAGTGCGGTGTCGCGGGCGGTGGCGATCCAGAAGACGCGGAGGTGCAAAGACTGGGTGGCGGCGGTGGCCCCTTTCTTCGAGGCGACTGACCACGCGACCATAGCATGCGCGACGAAGTGGGCGGCGAGAAAGGCGGACTCCACAGCGTGCGCTGCGGGCATGGCGAGAGGAAGAGGAACGCGAGCCGGTAATATAAATTGCAAAAAGGGATAAAAATGATTGATTGATTTTGATATTGGTAATATATATTGCTACGTATAATATATTTGGTTTTAATTCATACCAGAGAAGAAACCATAAAAACTTTTGTAATCGGGAAAAATAGATGTTTGATCTTGTAACACAATTTTCTTTTATTGTTTGATCTTTATATTTCGTTATCAATTTTATTTTTCGTAGCAACACACGGGCATTGATCTAGTAAAACTAATTAACCAGTCTTAAGTACTCTCAGCAGGTCACTGAGCACTGGGCCCATCACGATGCCTTGCTCCCCAAGCCAAGCCCTAACCTTTCGGCCATCCGTATACGAGGATGACGCCACCTACGCCATTGCTTGAGTCGAGGACGGTCTGGTTGTTCGGACGGGACAAGAACGTACGCGTGTAACGCCGTAACATAATGCCGTTTCGCGCGTGCAGCCGGCGTGCCCGCCGCGCCGCGCTGCGCACGCTCGGACGCACCCGACGACTGCGCCGTTGGCTCCCGCCGTGCCGGTGCACAGTGTCGCCGTACGTACAGGTTGTGTGGGTGAGGGGGAGGGGCTGCCCCCAACGAAAATAAGATTTAATAGATAGTAATTAGTAATTAACTAGCATTAGCAAACAATAAATAAAGGTCTAGTTCATTCCTAACAGGTAAAGTTTTCATTTTTCTCAATTTGATGTATACAATGCTTGATATTTCTTGCTAACTTAACGAATGGACTATATAAAATAGGTAAAGCTTCCCATTATTCATGGTTGATAGGCTGTTATGATTAGTCATAACTTTTCCGGTGTCAATAGCAACCACAGAGCGAACATTTTTAATTATGAAACTTGTCAAGACCCACATTCGAAATAAAATAGGAGATGCTTTCTTTTGACATTGTATGATAGTTTATATTGAAAAAGAACTAGCAACGAAAATTAGTTCAGATGAATTTATTGACTTATATGATCTTCTAGATAGTCGTAGAACTAAATTTAAGTTAATAGAGATGTAAGTTTTTTATTTTTAAAAATATATCATATTTTGTTTATGTGGATATGTGGTTATGCTATTTTTAAATTTAAATGCATTGATTTTGCTATAATATTTTTTAATAAATACTATAATAATTTTTTATTGATCCACGTGGCTCCTCTAACGTGAAATGCTGACTCCTCCCTGTTTGGACATTATGTATCGATGAGTTCATTCAGTTGGGTACACGAACGATTCTGAAACTGATCATAGCATCATCGGGTTTACGTTCCAGCGTCTCGCTTGCAGCAAAAAAGACGGGGACAGGTCTGTCTGGATGGGTGGTTTCTGCCTTTCTCCTTTTGTACTCTCGCCCTTGGGCAGCAACACCACAGCATGCAGCAGGTTGTGATTGGCGATCAGGCGCCGTGTGACGAACTGGCAGCTGCTCTCAGGCTCCGTTCACCTTTTGCTGCAGCCTGCAGCTGGGGCGAGAGGCAGGTGAGGTGAGGGGCCGCCTGCGCGGCGCGACCGTTCCATGTGGCGCATGGATGAACTGGCGAAGGATGAGACAGAGGTTTCGAAACGTCTGGTTCCTGTAGGTTCCTGTTCCAAGCAAATCAAATAACCATGAATGATCATTGTTAAGAAAGCATAAGCTAAAATATAGAAACAAGATATTTGACAACATTAAAGCATGTAGGTTCATAATCAAATATTTAGGCTCTGTTTGTTTCAGCTTTGAATTCTCTAAAAACTGATTCTGGATTGTGGTTGTAGATAAACTAATTCTCTAAAAACTGGAATCCAAAAGCACATATGAAGTAGATTATGGATTCTAGTGTATATGGGTGGGCTGGATTGTGAGAATCGGATTGTAGAATCAGACTGTTTGTTTTTTATTCTGCTTTTGGGATCAGAATCTATAAACAAAAAAGGTAAAACAAACAGGCCCTTAAGCAATTGCATAACAATGAACAGTAAAGGATGAGACATACAACTAGCAATAATGCCCAAATTTTTTTAGATATCGAGTTGCCTTAGCCCTTCTCGCCATTATGGATAAGATCATAGGCTTTTTTGTGACAACCTTACCTCAAGGAAGATAAAACAGTTTTCAATACTTGACAGATACAAGAAAGTAATCAATTGATAACTTTCTACCAATAATATATATATATATATGAATCAATATTAATTTAAGCAAACAATGCGGCCAACAGGAACATGGAAATGAAGCTAGCAGAAAGTAGCAGGATTAACAGAGATAGATAACCAAGTTATACTACTATGGCAGCTAGCAAATAGAGTTCCTACTGACAGCAAGCAACAATTTCCCACACTATTGACAGCCGACAAGAATGCATAAAACAATAAGAGATCCACAATATATATATTAGTACTAACTAGTTAATAATTGATCTTCAAAAGTAAATGCCAGTTGAAAAGAAATGTTGCCACAAATAGTCTATCTATAGTCCAATCATCATCGAACAATTGTCTCCCACATGCAAGGTCCCCAAGCCAATAAATTGATTAGCCCCTTTGCAATATAAAGAAAGCGAGTAATTACAGCAGTTAAGAATACTTACAAAGCATCAACTATAAAGTTAGTACAGCCAGCTAGACACGTCAAAGACGCTGTCCTAGAAAACAATATTGCTACTGCAATGCCGTAGAAATCTCCAACAATCGATCCGGAGATACAGAGCACAGTCCCATGGTGAAGCAATTCACCAAGAGATTCAAGAAGCAGCAGACACTGCACAAAGCCACAGAAATAGACCCCTCGCCCAAAGGGGTGGAGATGCCGAATCACAATAGCAACCGAACCACACCTCATAATACTCCAGACCAAGCAGCAAGCCAGCAAAGATCGCTAGCCAAATAGCCCAGAACTTGCACCCTTTTTCTTTAGAGAAAATTGTTTATTTGCCACTGAAAATTGGCCGGTTCCTCACAATGCCACCGCGAGCCACCATTAGTTGACACGCGAAAAGACCAAATTGCCCTCCTTTTGAGTGTGCATCAGATTAGGCAAACCGAAGCAAAGTTTGGATAAAATGAAATGAACAAATAAATAATTTATGTCGTGGGTAATATTACAAACATAATAAAATAAATAAATAATTTATACCACGCTTGTAGTAATACAGACACTAATAGGGCAGCACACTCAAAAGAAGGGCAATTTGGTCTTTTCGCGTGTCAACTAACGGTGGCTTGACAGCCAACTTGACGGCAATGGCAAAATGGGAAGGTAATTTGAGATCGAAAGGCAATGCAGAGAACAGCATCTTCGCGATGGTATTGTGGGGAACCGACCAACTTTCAGTGGCAAATAAACAATTTTCTCTTTTCTTTAATCGGACCTTAGATCAATCAAATGGCCAAAGATCAGAACTAAGCTACAGCTAGGGTTGCACACAAAAGTGGCAACCGCTAGTTGAATCAAGATTAGATCAGAGCTAGATGATCACACACAGTCGACTCAAGAAAAGAAGCAAGCAAAAAACTCAACCGGAATATTTGAGGATTAAATCGGCTAGATGGGAATTAAAGGGAGTGAGTTCACCATGATCTCAAGGGCCAAACCCCAACCAACTTTAAAGGAGTGCCAGGTAGAGGAGGATGAGCAACAACCGCCGGCTAAGCCGCACTCCACAGCCGAACTCGAAGGCCGAGTGACCAGGGCATCGTCGCCATAACTACCCCTAAGACTCGTTCCCTTTCTGGCTACTTTGGATCCTCATGGTTAAGAAACATGAAGGCATTGCCTTCTAGTTGGATGGCATCGCCGGCTAGGTTGGCTTAGAGCAACCCCAACCCACCCTCTAAATCTCCTCCTATCCTAAATTATAAAGAGACTTAGAAAAATATAAGCTCCAACCTAACTCCTATTATAAACCCCTATTTTAGGGAGGTACTCTCTCACCCCTACATCTAGGGGGTTTCTCTTTGCCCCTATTATTTTCTTTGGCATTTTTTTATTCATTTTAAAATAATAATTCATGGATGCAAAGTAATAATAATGTTTAGATAAATAATAGGGGTGAGTAATAGGGAGTGTGGGTTAGAGACAAATTTGATATAGAGTACCTTTAATTTTTATATCACCCCTAAATGAGTGATTTAGGGGGAAAATATAGGGGTTTGGGTTGGAGTTGCTCTTAGCCACATGAGCGGGGTTGGCCCAGACAGCCTCTTTTTTTCTTTTAAAATTGGGGCAACACCCAAATACACCAATAGAAATGTGCCTTGCCCTGATTGAAAATTACAGTTAATTACAGTTTGGGATGGGCTAATCATCATGCTTCCAAAAGTTTTTGAGAAGCATGTCTCTATCTTTAACTTTATCTTTACTGTTAAAAAAGAAGCCAGCGGCGGATGTTCATCTATCTCTCTTCTTCACATTCCTCACATAAGAATTATCTGACATGTGTGACTTCCACACTCCATCCCTAGCTTCCTTGCTCTACTCCATCAATTATACTTGCCTCTGTTTTTTTTTGTAACCAACAAACTGAATCCCTAAATCAAATTACTATGCAAACACCTTCCAAGTCATGTGGTTATTCCTCTTTCCAAACCTAACACCATAAAACTCAATCCCTAGTAACTACAAATCAAAATTAAAAAAAAAAAGAGAACATGGGGAAGTTACAATCGCTAATGAGGAATGCAGGGTGAAGGAGCTCATTTTGCTAAGCAACAACAAGATAGTCAGCGACGACGACGAGAAGATTGCCATGAGGGGGTAGAGGAGGAGGTCATGGAGCCGTGGTCAGGGGTAATGGGGTCCAACCAGACCGAGCCGCACTGCCGCTAGATCTAGTAGGATCCATTCATCCCAAGGTGGTGCGGTGGATGGATTGAGGGGGCAGCATGGCAAGTCGAGGAGACTCGGCGGCGTATTGAAACCCAAAGCACGGGTGCAGTGATGGACAGAGGAGATGCGAAGCTCAAAGGCGGCGGCATACAAAGGCTCATGGTGGATCCAATGGAGGTGGCAATGGCATGGATCTCATTGGAGGCCAAATTCGGCGGACCAAGTTGCATCGCAGTCTAATTCGACCAGACCGAGTCACATAGCTGTCGAATATGGCAGGATTTGTTCATCTCAAGGTGGCGGCGAACGAAGGTGTTGGCGTATTCCACCAGACAGGCCCGAGTCTACAAACCGGGTTTGGTTCAGTAGGAGGGCGTCTTCGCGGCTGGCAAACCCTAGCGAGTGAAAACCCTAATGACTCCCGCACGAAGGACTCCGGAGCCTATGAACTAAGATGACACACAGATTTTTACCCAGGTTCAGGCCCCCTCCACACCGGGTAATAGCCTTACGTCCTGCTAGATCTTTTATAGAGTGTTTGAAGCTTGTAAAGAGGTCTCAGGTTACAAGTTCTCCCTTAGGCTCTACTGCTGAACTCTTGATCCCTCGACCCCCTTCCCCATGCACCAAAGGGCCCTTATATAGCCCAGGCTAACGGGGGTAGGTAAAAGGAGGGTCATCATACTGATCTTCATACATTTATTACTCATTCCCGTGCTGTCCTGTTCCTCCAGCCTCATTAAATGCCGACGCATGGCTTCGCCCGGTCCGCCCGGTATGTGACCCCTTTGTGACGGGTAGGTGAGAGGCGTCAGAGGAATGGGCTTGTAGCAGAAATCCTCGCAGTTGATAGGTCTTACAGCAGGCCTGCCGTCTGGCATGGTACGATAGGGGAAGGAGACTTCGAGGTGAAGCCACCGTGCCCCACCTTTTTGCCTTGCGGCGGGCGGCGGCGTCCTCGCCCCGCCGCCGCCCAACGCCACGTGGTCGGCACTGGCCGGGGCATGATCGCCGCCCGATCGCCAGCCGCCACGCGGGCCGGCGCCGGCGAAAGCGCGGCGCCTCGCCGCTGCTCGCCGAACGCCACGTGGGCGGCACTGCCGCGTAGGCGTGTTTCGCCGCCCGTCGCCGAGCCGCCACGGGCCGGGTGCCAAGCGAAGGCGTCCTCGCCCACTGCCGCTCAACGCCATGTGGGCTGGTTTTGTGCGTCGGAGAGGGTACCCCAGTGTAAAGTACGCTGACAGAAGGAGACAGTGGAACGAACGAAAGAGACATGGAGGTCAGCGCGCGGCGGTGGACAGAGGAGACGTGGGCTTAGAGGTGGTGGTAGATGAAGGCTTGGGCGGATCCAATGGACGAGAAGGAGGCATGGGTCCTGCTGAAGCCGAATGAGAAGCTCAGGGGAGGAGGCGATGGCATAGGTTGGAGGGCTAAATGGTGCAAGAGTTGTAGGCAATCGGTGGAATTTGAGATTAAACAATAAAGAGGAGAATCGTGATAAATGGAATGATGAAAGCAAGCTAAGTGGCAGGTGACCAAAATTCTTGATCGATTTGCTATTAGTTTTGTCAACAACTAGATCTGTATATAATTAGGGGGCAAAAGAAACAATTAGATTTTTTTTACTTGGAATCAATTGCTAATTATAAATAGTGGACAGATCAATCCTAGATGGGCTGATAAACATCATGTGACATACTATCACATAGCCTTGAAAAATGATAGAAAATTATTCTTAAATTTAGCATGAAACTTGTTGAATTTTTTTATTTTGTCAATGCTTAGAGACATGTATTTATCTTTGTTGTGGCCTAGCCCTGTTATGGGAAGAGGATATGATGAATTGTGTTACCAAGGCTGTTGTAGCAGGCATGAAGCGACGATCGGTCTTCATTTGTGTATGGCCTTGAAAGACTTGCCTCAGAATCCTTATCGTCTTATAGTGGGTGTTGCCCGACATTAGGTTTTCACGTTTGTTTTCGTGCATCCTCCTTTTCTATTTGTTTCCAGCTACTAAAGAAAAATGTTTTAAAAAAAGGAAAATTCACTTCATATGTGATTTTTTACCTATGAAAGATGATAACAGCATTCAACTAGTATTCTCTTATTTTGGATGGTAAACTTGAGACAAGTTTTTCCTATGTTAATTCGCTTCGCTCTATGAAGAAAAGTCTGTCCTTGCGATAGGCAAACAAGCCTAGCACACAGCCACAGGACATGGGAACCTCTCCATGAAGTGTGAACTTGTCCGCCCATGCCGTTCGTCTGCAAGGTAATTTGTGGACGTCGGCAAAACGCATGTTCATGATGCACTTTGCGGGCTTTGTGGCCAAGCATGGCTGGAAAGCCTACAGATAGGAGGTATAGCTTGAATTTTTTTATTTAATATTTATTTTAAATCTTTTTTTCAAAACTAATCGGCGGGGCAAAAAAATTTGAAAAGTAGGCGCCCGTCGCCCCAGTACGGGGCGATCGCCCGGTACTAGGGCGACAAGTGCCCTGCCTAACGGCTAGCAACGGCGAAATTTCAAATTTTTAACGGCAGAGCAAAAAAAATTTGAAAATAGACCTATCGCCCGATCTTATGTTTATTTTTTAACAGGCGATCAAGAGTACTTGAAAAAACTCCTTGTGATAATTTTTCTATCATTTTTTTTTAACAATTTTGTTGTATTCAATTTTTTTCTTTAATTAAAAAAAAATACACGAAAAAAACTCCTTGTGATGTAATTTTTTTTCCGGGTAAATTTTTTTGGTTGAATACAACAAAATTGCGATTTTTGCTACAGTAAATATGCTACAGTCTATTTTCAATTTTTTTTTGCTCATGCTCGGTACTTCGTGTATAACAGCTTTGCAAACACACGACGTGACGTGGAAATGATTCGAGAATCACACGTACTATGAGATGTTTTGGACATGAAATTACTTAGGAAAAAACTCAGATCTATACATAAGGCACTGTTCAAGTATATTGACATGTCACGTACCTAAGCACAGG
This sequence comes from Guadua angustifolia, assembly GCA_036346375.1. Lineage (NCBI taxonomy): Eukaryota > Viridiplantae > Streptophyta > Magnoliopsida > Poales > Poaceae > Guadua > Guadua angustifolia. The sequence continues at coordinate 35,140,795 of CM070506.1, read as the reverse complement.
CATATGTTATGGACACACAAACAAACTCCATATATCAAATACTAATATCGTACATGTTCTATTCCACTGTGCAGAAATTTGGAATATTTGATTATTTACCACAAATTTTATGGTGAGCAAAAACATGACAAATCATCAATTATACAAACTTAGATGTAATAAATAATTAAGAACTTGTTTGTTTTAGTTTTTGATTCTGGATTCTAGCTCCAAAAGCAGAATAAAAAACAAACAATCCGATTCTCACAATCCAGCCCACCCATATACACTAAAATCCATAATCCACTTTATATGTGCTTTTAAATTTCAGTTTTTAGATAATCAACTTTTCTACTATCACATTCCAAAAATAACTTTTAAAGAATTCAAAACAAAAACAAACAGCAACTAAATCTCCCAGCGCAAATAGCCATTGCATGCCAACTAGAGCCGGGCTGAGACATGGATACCGAGTCGTAAATACCCCAACCTCCCGTGACCAAAACCATAATTACCGCCCACTCCATGTACAGTATAACCGACAGGTGGGCCCCAAGTCTCCCGCATGACTCAAAACTACTCGTATAAAAGTACGAAGCTACCCTTAGCCAGACTCATGAACCACGATGGCTTGCCCCCCACCGGCCGCAGCCCTAAAGTTGTCGAGATAAAAGCCCCACCTCCCGTCGGCCAAGCCTACCTTCTTCCTCTGGTCGCGAACGGAACCCTCTCTCCCCAACCCCAAAGAGGCAAAAAAAAGTTTCGATTTCTCCGCGATTTTTCTCGGGCGCAAGCCGATTCCTCTCGATCGAGCTAGCGCTGTTCGCTTGTCGGGTTCGCACGCCGGAAGCATGCAGTCGGATCAGCCGGTGATCAACTTGCGCCCTGGCGGCGGCGGCGGCCCGCGCGCCGGCCGCCTCTTCTCCCCCGCCTTCGCCGCCGCCACCTCCGGCTCCGGCGACTTCCTCCGCCCGCACGGCGGCTCCGCCTCCGGCGTCCCCAAGGTGAGGGAGCTAGCCGCGCCCGATCTGGAGGGCGGGGTTTCTGTTCGATGGGGATTCGATTGGTTTCGCGGTGGGATGGGAGTGGAGATCCGGGGGATAGGATTAGATCTCGGGATTAGGGGCTGTGCAAATGTGGAAGGAGCGTGTATTGGTGCGGGATGCTATTTCAGTAGTATATTTGGGGAGGTTTAGCAGTCAATCACACTGCTTAATTAGGTTTTAGGAGGTGTTAATGCATAACAAGGGATTGATATTCGCAACCGGGATGTGATTGGGCTTGCACTAATCGAGGTTGGGTGTTTCGGTAGACTAACGTTAGGACTTTTAGTGGATTCCGGTGCGTGGTGTGTGCTTTCGGGCGGATTTCAGCTTTCAGGGCTTCTCTTGTGCTTGTGTATGGTTTGTGGGATACGATGGGCTGTGCGTAAGTAGTGAACTGAACCTGGCTTTTTCTGGTTATGCTGCTACTTGCATATAGAGCCATGTTTTCATACGCCACATCATACGAATATTACATGCCTAGCTGGACCAAACAACTAAACAAGTGATTCTAAACTGATTTGCATTGTTTTTTTTTGTTTGTATTCTGATTGGGTTCAAATTCTCAAATTTTTACCCATATTGTAGTCTACCATTAAGTTTAATTTAATTATAGACTTATATTTGCTATGCTAACATGGCTGGCATTTTGGTGCAGATTGGTGATTCACATTTTGAGACACGTGAGCGTATTCGTTATACAAGAGATCAACTTCTCGAGCTGCGTGAGGTACTTGTGATCTGATATTTCATATAAAGTCAGTTTCTACATGGAAAATTTGCCGTAAATGTCTTCTTGGATGTGTTCTGCTTAGTGTATCCTGATTGTCTGTTTCTGGTGAAAAGTGTCTGTAGCGAGGCCTGGCCTCCTGGCAGATTTGAGATACATTAGAGTAGAAATTTCAATTTTTAATTCTCTAGGATACTTTGAGCTATGGCAAAAATAGTACATAGGCAATGGAAAATAATACTCCCACTGTTTACTAATGGGTGTCACTGTGGTATGTTTGCAGTCAAACTGAACCAACTTTGGCCACAATAAACATAAAAATGTTTGGATTGGCCACATGAAAATGATTCCAATAAATTTGCCGTTGGAAATACTTCCATAACTTATGCTTTGCTAGCATATCACTGGAAAAATGAATTAACTGTCACTGGAAAAGTTATATCTTGGAGACCGTGCTATCTTGGAGTAATGCTCGAGGATGAAGTAGAGGCATTCACAACAGGTAATAGTGAAACTGCACCTGTTGCCATCAATTGGAAGAGGCAGAAAAATTTCTAGCTGGCTAAACTTCTCTGAGTCTCTGATCAGTAGGAGTTTTTGTCACTTGTTTTAATTTGAATGTGAGAAATGAGGACTGAATTTTAATCAGCCTAGTTTCTTCCCAATTTGGATGCTTTTGTTTTAAGAGGGTGGAAACTCTTAAGGCTAAATGGTATAGAGCACCTTTTCATTTACATGTAAGATGGGTCTAGATAGGGATCAGCTATCTTTCCTTATTGTAGTAATGGGTCTAGATAGTGATCTGCTATCTTTCCTTATTGTGGTAAGTATGCTACATTAACTTCAATGACTAGGTTATTAAGTTTTGTCAGCATGTATGACCTAAACATTCAACGGGGCATACATTATATTGGGTACAAGTCTAAAATTATTGCTGACAATGCAGGCGCTTTATTTAATTTGTATGCACTGATTATAATTCCACTTCCCCACAGATTGTTGATGTACCCGATGACATCTTGAGAATTAAGCAAGAGGTTGATGCAGAGCTTCACGGTGAAGATCAGAGCTGGGTTCGCAATGATTTAAATGTGAGCTCTCCATTATTTCCCATTGGCATTGTAATTCGCTTTTTACCTTTTGCATTACTATAACATTCCTAAACCTTGTGAAATCGTCTTCATGACACCGTTTTGCTAAAATTATTAAAATGTTTTTCTGTTTTGCGCATTTGAAACGTAGCATCCTTATGGTAGTTTTTGTTATGCAGGTGCAAATGCAGACACAAACACAAACACAAACACAAACACACAATCGGTATGCTGAGACAGATAACCGTGACTGGCGTGCACGCACAGTTCAACCTTCCACAGTTAATGAAGAGAAGTCTTGGGACACCATACGTGAAGCAAAAGAAGCATATGCTTCAAGTGGTAGGCAGCAAGAGCAAGTTAACAGGCAAGATCAATTTGCTTCAAAAGCTCAGGTACCTTAAGATAAGGAGCATCCGTAACTCTGCTTACTTTTGTTGTTCCATTTGGCCTTTCTCGTTATGTGCTTGTAATTTGAATAAGCTCCTGCTTCTTCCTGTGCTAAACGTGGTTACTATGGATCACTTCTTGTTTTGTTTTGTTGGTCACTACTGATTCTGATTTAATACCCATTTGCCTCTGTTAATCAGTGCTAATGTGTGATATAACTATTTTTGTTAAATTTTAGTAGGGCAATTTGTTTTTTCTGACCTGTCATTCTTTCAGTGTTGGGATCATCGACCCAACTCAACAGCATAGTTTAATCATGTTTCAGTTGTCCTATTATACAAGTTGTTTCATGAAATATCATGCTGTGCAACTGTAAACATATCATTCTGGCAACGAATGTTGAAATGTAAGCTACATGCAGAAGTTGCGGGATTAAAAGCCAAAAAGGTAACAAGATTATTTGTTACAGAACATTGTCAACATTCAACAATGAGGCATGTCTCCTGAAATTTGCTGTATGCAATCGATTTCATATGTTGTAATGCTGTATTATTTTATTTTCTGAACTTGGATGCATAGTGTTTAGCCGTATGCATATGATATCTGTCTGTATGCCGATACTTTTCTCTTTATATTATCATTATTTCACACATTTTTGTTTTCAAAATTTCAGGTTGGCCCCACTCCTGCTCTTATCAAGGCTGAGGTACCCTGGTCAGCCCAAAGAGGCAATCTCTCGGAGAAAGATAGAGTCCTGAAAACAGTGAAAGGGTAATATAATTATCATTTTTTTGTTTGGTTCTTTTTGAAGCGGTGGTTTGTTTTCTTGTTTACAAAGTAAAAGTGTCCCAGTTATTTTCTTGCCTTTTCATGCTGTTTATTTGCTCTTGCTTGTGCAGTATATTAAACAAATTGACGCCAGAGAAATTTGATCTACTCAAGGGCCAACTATTGGATGCTGGAATTACTACTGCTGATATTTTGAAGGTTTGATTATCTACAGCTATCTGTTCCATATCTTTCTATTCTCTGACAATTTCCTTGTGATTCATCTATTCTCTGCTTTTGATACAGGATGTTATTTCTCTCATATTTGAGAAGGCTGTTTTTGAGCCCACCTTCTGTCCGATGTATGCTCAACTTTGTTCTGATCTCAATGACAAGCTCCCATCATTCCCTCCAGAAGAACCAGGTGGTAAAGAGGTTACATTCAAACGTGTGCTGTTGAACAATTGTCAGGAAGCCTTTGAAGGTGCTGACAACCTAAGGGCTGATATTGCAAAATTGACTGGCTCTGATCAAGAGATGGAGAGAAGGGACAAAGAAAGGGTTGTCAAACTTAGAATGCTTGGTAATATCCGTCTAATTGGTGAGCTACTCAAGCAAAAGATGGTACCTGAGAAGATAGTTCATCACATTGTTAAGGTACTCATCAGGAAATTAGTAATACAATTATTATTCAATGAAAAACTTGCCTAATCCATTTGTCGTATCTAGGAACTATTGGGATCCGGGCCTGACAGAAAGGCTTGCCCTGAAGAGGAAAACATCGAGGCCATCTGTCAGTTCTTCAATACGATCGGTAAACAACTTGATGAGAACCCAAAATCTCGCCGAATTAATGATAACTACTTCAATGATATGAAGGAGCTGACAAGAAATCCTAATTTGGCACCACGTTTGAGGTTCATGATTCGTGATGTGTTTGATCTCCGTTCGAACAACTGGGTGCCTCGACGCGAGGAGGTAAGTAAAATCATTTAAATGTATGAATTAGCTACTCTACATCGCATTCTTTCATAATGATACTAATGGACTGATGTTACTGGTGTACTGCTATTATTGTGCAGTATATCAGCCTTTAAGTAACCATTACCACTGGATAGTGGCTTATCACACTTTAGTGCCATGATATTAGAAGAGGCATATCACTTCTAGGAAAAATTTTAAGCTCTTAATGGTGAACTGACTAGAAGAACAAGCATGCATGTATGCTGTGGCACACAATATTCAGTGTGATGAATTGTACATTTATTGAAAATTAGTAAGGCATGCATTTTGCTTTGTACACCCCAACTTGACGTATAAATAGGAGATTGCACATGCTTATAATCATTCTGTTAAATTAATCCATCATGCTTGGTACCAGATATTGCTTCTGAGCTCAGTACTTAAACTGATCACTAAGCATAGCTTCAAAATTATTTTTTCACTTTTAGTTTGCTGTTCTTATAGCAATTGCTGTTCAGCTGGATTTGTAAATTCAATCATTCTGAGCTTTTTGCTGTTTGTGATCTTCAGATTAAAGCCAAGACAATCAGTGAAATTCACACTGAGGCTGAAAAGAATCTTGGATTACGTCCAGGGGCAACAGCTATCATTAGGAATGGCCGTAATGCACCAGGTGGACCCCTTTCACCTGGAGGTTTTCCAGTGAACCGACCAGGAACAGGAGGGATGATGCCTGGGATGCCTGGATCAAGAAAGATGCCTGGGATGCCTGGGTTAGATAATGATAACTGGGAAGTACCACGTACTAAATCAATGCCAAGAGGCGACCCACTTCGCAACCAGAGCCTGTTGCTTAATAAACCATCATCTATTAACAAACCATCATCTATCAACCCCAGGCTGCTTCCTCAAGGCAGTGGAGCGCTAATCGGCAAGAGTGCACTTTTGGGCACAGGAGGTCCACTATCTCGCCCTTCCAGCTTTACGGCTGGTCCTGTTCATTCACCAGCTCAAACTACAGCATCACCAAAACCATTAAGTGCAGCTTCAGCTGTTGCATCTGTCAGGGACAATCCAGCCAATTCTCCTAAGGTGATCCCCGCAGAGCTTCAGAAGAAGACAGTAGCCCTTCTTGAGGAGTATTTCGATATACGTATTTTGGACGAAGCACAACAATGTATTGAGGAGTTGCAGACTCCTGCTTACTACCCTGAGATTGTTAAAGAGGCTATCAACATTGCTCTGGATAAAGGTACCAGTTTTGTTGATCCTCTGGTTAGGCTTCTGGAGCACCTGTACACCAAGAAAATTTTCAAGACTTCAGACCTGGAAACTGGATGCTTTCTATATGGGTCCCTGCTGGAAGATATCGCTATAGACCTTCCTAAAGCTCCAGCACAATTTGGTGAAGTTGTTGCTCGTCTGATTCTATCGTGTGGCTTGAGCTTTGAAGCTATTGAGGAGATTTTGAAGAAAATGGAAGATACTTTCTTCCGTAAAGCAATTTTTAACGCTGCCAAGAAAACCCTGGAAGCAAAACCGGCAGGTCAGGCTATCTTGAGCTCACATGTTGCTGTAATCGACGCCTGCAACAGCCTTTTGAAATAATAGCTCTTGGCAGCTTTGCCCTATCAAGATGCTGCTTCTAGGCAAAACAGCATCGTGTATTCCCTCCATAGTTTAGGTGTTTCACCCGAGTAACTCTCGTGCTGGAGATGTGAGCAACAGCCAGTTTTGAGCTGTATATTTTTGCGAGAGCAGATGAGTGTTTACTATTGTTTCGACAATGAAGGAAAGAAAGAAGCCATGGATTTTGCTCTCGGGTGACGGCTTAATTCGCTGGAGCCTGAGATGAACAAGGCTTAATGTGATATTTTTGTGTCCCCTTAATGTTATTAGTTCTTTTCTGTGCCTACACATTTTGTAACAATGTACTATGGTTTTGGAGTATTCTGTTGGTTACAATATATTTTGTGTTATTGTAGGAGTCAAAATTTGAGATCTGAGATTTGCTTTAACCTGTATCCATAAACTTTTTATTTGGTTATCCATGGGCAAGCATTGTCTGAATTTTCTGCGCGATGCATGAGTTGTTTCCTTCCTTGAATATTCATTCTGACAGCAGAGGAAGGATATGATGATAACGAAATGTTTGCACATGGTATTCTGCTTGATGCTGCCATTTCGTCTCAAGCAATTAGCATCCAGTGGTAATGGTGTTCTGAGAAATTTTGTCCAATTACTGCAGTTTTGTTCGAGTTCAGTAGGCCAGGGATGGAAAAACCGTCGATAATCGGGCGATTATCGCGATTATTGCCTGTATCGATGCGGCTTGACATTCAAAATCGAGACGAAAACGGGTCAATTTGAAATTTAAATTCAAAAATTTATGAAATTTGAAAAAAAATTATCCAAAATATCTGTAAAATTAGTGTTAATAAGGTTTTGATATCTGGGATGAAATTTATATGAATTCACAGAATTTTTGACACGTTTTTGAGCCAAAACTAAATAAAGGAAAAAGGAAAGGAAAAAAAATAAAAACAAACAGTAAAGTCTTTGCTCTTAGGCCCACTAGCCCATTGCGGCCCAATAAGAAACCCTAGCCATTTTAACCCTGTTTGGCTGCTTCTGGACACAATTATTGCGCCCACAACACTCCATTTGATATCTTCTGTCTGATCCGTTAGATCAGGTGCCGGCGACGCTGAAATCGACTACTTAGAGCATGTACAATGGTACGTGTCAGCAGTCTCTAAGCTTTGCCACGTAGGATAAAAAATGACGTGGATGAGAGAGGGTGCGTATATAGAGTTGAGCCGTCTCTTAATCTAGAGTCGACTCTAGCACGAGAACCAAGACAGGTTTTGTATGGGAAGAAGCTATCTACTCATAAATGTGTTGTCTATACCATTGCATGGATTGTCTCTAACGCTGTCTATAAATGACATGTCAGCTTGTTATAGACATCAACTGTCTATACCATTGTACATGCCCTTAGCGACGATTATCGGCGATTTGGCGGCGAAAATTGGCGGATCAGCAGCGATTATCGCTAGGGTTCATGTGCGTGGCGATTTGGTTCGATAGCCTAGCAATTTTCTCAAAAAATCAAGTGATTCTTGGTGAGTTTCTTCGATTTTTGTTGTATATGTAGAGATATTCATGTATTTGTTGGTGTCATGTATTTTCCTTAGAACAAAGTAGGTTTTTTAGTGAAAAGCTGCATGTGTTTCTTAGAACACAGTAGGTTTCTTAGGTGAACACAGTAGGTTTCTTAGGTTTCATGTATTTGTTGGTGTCATGTCTTGTTGTTACGTATTTACATTATGAAGTATGAGTAATTGAGTAGTAACAAAAAAGTGTCATATTTATGAGTAGTAATAAAGAATATATGACATACGTAGTATGAGTACTTGAGTAGTAACGTTATGAATATTTAGTAAGTGCTATATTTACGAGTAGTAACAAAGAAGTTGGCCATTTAGTAAAAAATGGCACTTCGCAACAAGACTAATTAATCATGTAGTTTTTGAATAAATTATGTGCTCTGAGTTAGTTACTATACATAATGATGATTGCATAACTACCATCTTGTATTATGATTGGATTTGTATACAATTTTTTTGGTAGTGAAGTTATATCTTATGACCACGTGAATGCAAATAATTCCTTTTTATGAAACTGCATGAATGATGACTTACGGGTGGTACTGGTGAGGAGGACTAGCTGCAGCATACGATGGATGCCTCAAGGGTGGAGGTAGAATTTATGAGCCAGGAAGGTGGTAGGTATGAGCATGGTGGGAGCTCTAGAGAAAGGGGTGGCGGTGTATTGTCAAGGATGTTTTGGAGTTCATCATAACAGGACAGGCCGGCTATGGGGGATTATAATCTTGGCTCAGCCCGTGGCCCTGTGCAAACATGGATTGACACTGAGAGCTAGACACACAAGGGGAGAATTGCGAAGCAGTTGATTGGCTCGGCATGGGCCAAATTCTTCCACATGGCTGGTATAGCGAGGAGGAAAGAAGACAATCCCTACTTCGTTAGCGCTGTCAAGGAAACTCAAAAATAGGGTAAATGAGCTTTCAAACTTTCGTCCAGTTGTACGTCCAATAAAAACTCACATGGTCATCCTATATCTTATTTGTAGACAAGGGTTTCCCGTCTCCCAATGGGAAAGGCATAAACGGCAAGTATTTAGACGCTAATGAAGTGAATATAAATGAAAAGATGAAGAAGTTCAAGATGGAATGGCCTACGTATGACGTAACCATCATGTGTGATTCTTGAATCGGGTCGACACGTTTGAGCATTATAAAACTTCATACTATACTACAACGACATCATATTCTTTTACAAGTCCGTGGATACGATAGACGAAAGTCAAGATTCGTCGTACTTGCGCAAAGTACTTGCTCTCATTGCTCCTATACTGAAATCTATTTGAAGTATGCGTGAAGTAATGGAGATTTTCATTTTGTTTGTTGACGTAGGAAATTGCCTCAGTGGTCGACGAGATTAGCACGCAAAATGTTATACAACTTATCACGGATAATGATGCGAACTACAAGACGGTATGCAGGCTCACCGCACGTGAGCACCACAATATTGCGTGGCAACCTTGTGTGGCCCACACAATTGATTTGACGCTAAAGCAAATTAAAGAGTTCTCTGATCACGCCGCTATCATTGAGAGTGCTAGAAAAAATCTTGTGATGGAGGGCGTCAAAGGAATTTTTGTCGCCACGCTTTGTTAATATTGTAGAGGGGTGCCTGTGCCAACGAGCCGCCGCGCGGTGGTGTTGAGCCGTTCCACAAACGGGACGAGCGGAGTGGCGGGAGGGCAGGTAAGCGCGTGGACGGAGAGTAACGAGAGTCGCCCAGGGATTTGATCGAAACCGGGGAATACAAAAAACCCCTCGAATATTTCCGGCCCAGACCAATTTGACTTGGCCTGGTTGTGAACGGAGCGGGCCGAGATTGAGCCCGACTCAAGTTAACTGGCCATAGTGGTAGCCTGGCAGGAGAAAGCGTTTGCGCCTAGTTAAAAATGGCATCCTCGTGTGTGCACCAGCAAATCGCATGTGCATCACGATCTGGGTGTGTTTGGTTATCTATACTATCATAGTCTGTCTTATATAAGTTATCTAAGCTAGTTTTAGTCTGCATGAGTAGATGTAAGTTGAATTGTTTGGTTACTTGTTTATGCATCTCACGGACCTACATTGGAGAGAAGCCCAATTTCTGTGTTTCCTCCATTCTGTATGAGTGGGTGCAATTGCATCCAACTAGTTTGAATAAACAGAAAACCAAATATGTGTCTAACAAATACAGTTGCATCTACTCATATGATTTAGGCACTATGCATACAACCAAACACACCCTAAGTGAAGTCTCATGCAAGGTCGTGACTCAATTCGAGTTCCTCGCCCCTTCAATTTCCTCGCTCCTTCAATTTATACAGGTCTCATGTTGACTTATGTATATATATATAACTTGTAAACATGAGCTGTGAATTTTTTTAAATAATCCAAAATTTAAATAATTTTACAAAAATAATACATCAAAAAAATTATAGAAATATACTTCTGTAACCGTTTCAATTGGTGATAGAGCCACTATCACCATTCCAAACGTCGATTAGCGACAGCTCTATCGCCATTCCAAACGACGATAAAGCCTCTGTTGCTAATCGAACCGGCTAAATGGCGACAGAATTTGTCTCCATTTAAATTGTTGAGAGCTAATTGGACTGGCGACAGAGCTGCTATCGCCATTTACATTGGCGACATACGTTGTGTCATTAGTTGAAATAGTGACAAAACCTTATTTGATTTATTTAGATATAAAAATATTACAAATTAGCCCACATGGTGGAAAGAAAAAACACCGAAATAAGCAGCCATATGCTGAAATAGAATAATATTTTCCTTTAGGAAAGGATTACCGAATCGGCCCCTTTTGTCGCCTAACCAAGGAGTCTGTTGTATATGTGTAAGGAGATCTAGTGATGTTTTATATTCGAACAAACTGGATGAAGTCCGACATAGCAATTTGTAAGAAAGATGCGAATTACATAGCACGTAGACTTGGTTTGAGTACATATGTTGAAGGATCAGAAATGGCGATCAAAGAGAGGTGAATGATCACATAATAATTTTTCTCCCAAAGAATCCAACCAAAATCTCCTAAAATCTTAGAAGAGTGGAAGAAGAAATTTTTCCAAAAAATCAGCTCTGGGCGTGGCACTATCGCGCTACAAAGGTCGATAGTGACGAGGATGAATAGTATCCTGGCAATACCTTGTTACTGTAGCAGTAGTTCTAGATGACCAGTATATATTATGTGAACAGTAAAACCCGGCACTAGTTTAAGATCAAAATTCGTGTAACTTTTGATCGGCTGATTTAAACTATGTGAAACTTTGGAGACACCTTTATTTGAATGTCAGAAATCTATTCCAACCTTCAATCGCAAGGATTGACGTCAAAATTCTAACCTTTTTCTAGATCAAGGAAGAGTGCACAAAAATTGGGTTAAAACCTAAATCTTTACCATGTACTTGTTCGTGAGGATTTAATGGTCAAGATGACCTTAGATGGTCTCCCACATATCACAACAAGAAAGAACACTCAAGAAAAATCTCTCAAACCAATATAAACAAGATCTACCTCAAGAACTTCTTTCTCAACTCAAAAACCGGTTTCTTGAAGAAACTTGGTTTATTAAGAAGAAGCTTACCTAGATGATTGAGAAGATGATCTACAGAGGATACATCTATTAATCATACATCCTTGGCAACACGAGATCAAGCAAGTAAGAAACCATAAGAAAAGATCAAGAGCAAAGAAGAAGATTAAAACTTGAAGCAAACAATTAAGCAAAGACATGATTTGTATTCAGATCAAGAAAAGAGTTTTACAAAGCCTCTCATCTGAGAGCAAGGCCCTCGGAGCACTCACATACCTACACAAGAAAACCAAAATCTTGTGGGAACCTAAAACTCCTAGTAACTACATATAAGATCTTAAGTTCTTACCTCCCACTACATCTACTTATATAGTGGAGGAAATCCTAACCCTAAACCTGGACACTATAAGTGGATACTATTCATATTTATATGGACTAACTCAAAACCCAATACTCTTAATTGGTTTTTCACTCACATAAGCACGTTTCTCAAAGCAGCATTTACATTGAGGCCAAATCTGCTCTGTGAGCCCAAATTTACGTCTAACTCCACTTTAGCATGACCTAAACCACTTAGGCCACCGCCACGGTTTTTTAAACCATCTTGACCGCCGGTATTGTATAAATTACCAATTTGCCCCAATGACCAGTCTTCCTTCTCCTCAAAGCATCGTCATGCTTCGCGCTTTCCACGTGGCTCCAATGACATGCCGCCTAGCCTCTCATGCGTATGGACTTCCCAGAATTGTCATCACACTTAATCGCCATGTGTCCTTTCCCGCTTTACCATGGTGGCACCGGCTTTCTTGATCGTTTTGGACCTCAACACCTGCTGAGCCTAGTCCTAATCCTTGTCGTTGCACACCATGTCCATCACCAGTGCATCATGCTTCAATTTCTTGTCTTCCTAACTTGCAACCGCTTCCTTGCCTCAATCATCTTTCAGCGTCTCTTAACTGTTCTAGACCTCAGCTCTCCTAGCCTAGTCCTGGTCTCGCCTTCACCTCACCATAATCTAGTTCCGAAGTCTTGCAACCGACACAGACCAAAAACACATCACATAGCACTGTTCACAATAATATGCATTAATATCAATTAGTGCAAACATTAACCACAACATCACTAGAAAGTCAGCACTACCGCTCATCTAGGACTAGTAGTACCACACCATCAGTGCTACCGCTCTTAGTAGTTGGTAGTGCCGCTACCTCTAAAATTTCTCAAGAGACTCTCTCTCTCTAAAAAAGAACTACCGCTCCTTTGGGACGGTAGTACCGCTCCCCCAGCACTACCACTCCCAGATGCCGGTAGTACTGCACACCCGAGAGACCCCTCTTTGGAAAAATATCACTGTGTCCACGACCGGTAGCTCCAACAGGTCGGCTCTACCGCCCATCCCGGGTCAGTAGTGTCACCTGGCCGGTATTACCACGCCTCCAAGGCTGGTAGTGCCACCCTGACCTGACAACACTTCAAATTTCTTCAAATTCAAAATAGAATTCAAAATGAACTCAAACTTAAATACTACATACTCAAACACTATTAATAACTCATTACAAACCTAGATAAACCTCTACATGGTCTTTCATATGTTCACCTGTTACAATACAAATAGCAACACGCAAGAGTCATCAACACAAACTATATGTAAGATATATGTGCACTTTTGGAATCGAAAATAGTTAGGGCTGGAAAAGAAGTTAGGCTTTATGGTCATAAATCATATGCATCAGGATCAGCAGTGTATTTCCCTTTGGTTTTGCATGGGTGGTGGCCTTGGATTTCTTCCAATCACCTCTTTACACATCCATCCAAAGTTGATGTTCCGGCTCCACATTAGAGCTGTCCTCACCTCTAGCTACAGCATCGAGGTCCATTGGCCCTTTCCCTTGGATTTCCTGTGTTTGTAGTCTTTAGCCTTCTTCCAATTACTCTGGTATACATCTATCCAATACTGGTCTTTCAGGTCTATTGAGTTGTCATCGCCTTCTATATCTTGGCTCATTAAGCATGGTGACTATAGCTCGACTTCTCAACTTCTTCAGCTTTATCACTAATAGCCTCCTTGCGCATTACATGGACCGAAACAACTTTCTCTAATGCTTGGGCCAGCAGCACTAGAGGTCATCTTCGCTCCTTTGCCAATCGTACGTATGAGCTCCCCCTTCAATTCCACTAACTCCTAATACATGCACTGTCGTGAATGATTACCAACACTGTGCAACTTCAAATCATGCAATGTATGATCCAACGAGAACAAGTGGTACAACCATCTTATAGAAATGGCCCATGGACGATGTTCTACATGTGACAGGCTAGCCGTCACACTTGAAAAATAACCCAAATCAACCCTTTTTGAACCCATCTATAGAACCCATTCTCTGTAATATATTTTAAAATATACTCACTTATCCACACTTATCGAGCATTTCATCAAAAGTTATTACGTGAATAGCATAATATCATTCTATTAACCGAATATGTAATAAACCTAATGATTCTAAAGTTAATCGTACCACTATGCCTACATATCATAAAAAAAAACTACTCTACGGTTAGCTCAAATAACTCCTGATAATGCATTTACTATATTTCTTTTTATATTTTCCCCATTGCACATACCAATATCGACTAATGCCTATATAATATCAAATAAATATATGGAGTGAATAGGAATCGATTACTATCATGACTATTCCTCCAAACATGAAAACGCTTTAAATTATACACACAAAACGAACAAAAGATCATATATAGTTTTTAAAACCCAATATTCATGAAGAATATGTTATGACCCAACATTTGCATTATCTGTTCATTTATGTTTAAAATAATATTTTATGCATTTCTGAGTTTTTCTGCATTTTACTCTACTTATTTCAATTTTTTTCTTATTAAGGATGGCGGTGTTTAATTTTTTCACAAAAAATGCCGCAAAAGTCTTAATTTGTTTTTAATCTACACTCCACTAACAACATCCCCAAAAAAATTTAAAATTTCTCTAGCTATATTGCCAATTTTCAAAATTGCAAGTTCATTTTTATGCTGATACAATACGATATCAATTTTGAAAATTGTCTCGATTATTCATACCCAATAGAGTAATTTTTTTTAATTTGTCTAAATTGGAATGAATATATCCAATCTATTCTCACCCCTATCTATAGTATTACATTTCTACAACATAATACATCTACTTATCCATACAACTACAAATCTACATAACAAAAAGATCTAAACAACTACAGATCTAATTGTTTTGGTTGCTAACCTACTATGTTTCAAAATATAATCTAAAAGGCTACAAAAACCCATCTTAACCCTTTTCTTTTTCTTCTTTTTCTCTCCCCCCTTTCCTGTTCTCTTTCTGTCCTCTTTTCTCTTCGGTTCAGATTTCATATCTCCTTTTCCTTCCCTCTCCTCTCCACCTCTCTTTTCTTCCTATCCTCTCTTCTCCTTTTCTTCTCTCCGCTCTCTTCTCTTTCTCTCACTGTTGGTTTGGTAGCTGGCTGCGTTTAATTTAAAGGCTTTCGTCGCCGTTTGAAATGACAACAGAGGGAACATGGTATGTGTCGCTATTTCAATTGACAATTGGTTAACTCTGTCACTAAGTGAAATGACGACAGTTGGCGTGGCCACCCACGTGGTACTCTGTCACCATTCAATTACCGAGGAGTCTAATTGGCGACACAATCTATGTCGTCATGTGGAATGGCGACAAAGTTTCTATTGCCGTTTGTCACCAATTGAAATGATTACATAGGTATATTTCTATAAATTTTTTGTTGTATTATTTATATAACATTATTTTAAAAAAAGAGTTATGGTGGTGTTTTACCAAGGGAATGTATTACTCACCCTTTTGTAAACCAACTAGGTTGTATAGTGCGCTACGCCGCGCCGCACAAATTCTAGTCCAGTTTTTTTTTGGAAAAAATCTGATAAATTTTGTCGAATTTTTGGTTTTTATAATTTTTAAATAAAATGGGTCGGTAGGACCCGCTGGCGAATCCATGGGATATTACAAACCTTCGACGAATCCGCGTTTAATCTAAGGGTTACTATAAACCTTCGATGAATCTGTGTTTTTTTTGTCGATGTGTGTTTTTTTAGAAAATTACGGTTGAATCTGTGCTTTTTTGTTTTTTTAAAAGAAAAGTGCGGCTGTTTTTTTTATGTATTTCCTTTTTTAAAAGGTTGCTCGGACCCGTGGGCGAATCCATGAATCGCTATAAACCTTCGATGAATCTGGTTTTTTGGTCGGCGTATTTTTTTTGTTTTTGATTCCGTTTCTTAAAAATCCGTTTAGAGAAGCAAAACGTATTTTTTTCCGGGGAAAACAGAGAAAGGACCTGGACGTAAGGAGCAAGGGCCACATTTGTTATTTTTTGGACATTCGCTATCCTGAAAAATTAGAAAAGGGCTTGTTCGCGATTTGAATTTAACGGGAGGTTTTTTTCGTAAAACAGCGCACAAGGTACCCAAACGCGATTAAGGAAAAAAAATCTTCCCCTCACAAAAAATTGCAAAGGATCTATTTGTAATCCGTAAGGACCTATCCGTAATTCGAAGAAATGGAGGGGCTTTTTCGCAAAATCGGCTTGGGGGACACGTGAATCACATGGTTTCTCGGCAATCCTTTGCGCTATAAAGGATGGAATCATGACACTAGTACGGTTTTACATGTAAACCCAACCCAACAAAAAGCTTTGGTGTACTTGTCTCTGTGCACATTTTTTTTTTCTTATTCTTGCCCCTCTCGAATGAAATTAAAAATCTAGTTTCCTTCTCGACTTGCCAGTACCTGAGCTGAGTAGGAGGCCATATGTGCTGCCTAGCCATATGCTACAGTAGTAGAATGTGGTAGGCAAGATGTATCGATTATCGATACTTTCACGGTAAAAGAGACGACTAAATTTACAATTTCATACGAGACTAAATAATGCAACGAGACTACATGCACGTAGGCTTCACCCAACAAGTGTCGTGCTTGTAGCACCACTTCCACGGCCGTATTCACTTCTACCAAGTACACCGGTGGTTGGCCGGCGGAGTAAAAGTAAACGAGACCATTCACTCTCATTCATCTACGTAGCCAAGCTTCGTCGTGCACGCGCTTCTCAGTTTGAAAGCCCAGAAATGGAGATCAATGAGCTGCGCTGCACACACCTCTCTACCCGGCCGCCCCCCATAACTGCATCTGCAGCGCAGCGCAGGTCAGGGCAGGTGGAGTAGCGCCGTGCCCGGCCGACCGGCCCCGCCCCCGCCCTCGCCGACCACTTCCCCTCC
Source organism: Guadua angustifolia (assembly GCA_036346375.1). Lineage (NCBI taxonomy): Eukaryota > Viridiplantae > Streptophyta > Magnoliopsida > Poales > Poaceae > Guadua > Guadua angustifolia. The sequence continues at coordinate 35,123,847 of CM070506.1, read as the reverse complement.
CCCAACCAACCGCGACGCGGCACTAAATGCTGCCATTAATGGCGGTGCTCCCTCCCAATTTACTACGGCACACCAAGCACACAGCTCGATTACTCTCGCCATCAATGAACACTGCATCCACATGCTACTCCTAACGCCTGCCCTGCACAAGATTCTCCGAGGAGATCAAGCCATGGTGAAACGACGCGCGCGGAAGCTCGCAGAGCCGCCCGGGCGCGGGCGTGAGCATTCACGGCGGGGACCGAGGAGAAAGCATTGGACTTCAGGCAGGGATTCCTTCGCATAAAACAGTTCAATCACAGTAGAAATCGAGAAAATTCTTACGTTCCTTCCATACCCACAATTTAGCCGCTAGAGTGGCACACCGTTAACGCGGGTAAGCTAGCAAAGTATGGTGGTGTTTCGCGGTACGCTAAATTTAACATGGATTAATTATTTTTTTTATCTAGTAAATCAGATTAGCTAGTGTAACGGACCGTTTTTTCAGAGGGTACGTATAAATTCTTTTACATCTACTCAGGATTTTAGCTGTAGATAACCAAGTACACATTGCCTGACATAAAAGCAAAAGCAAATATTTTATAGATAAATTAAGAGCCTAACGGTTAGAGTTTTACAAAGGATGCGGCTGGTACCAGATACATTACAAAATACCCATAGGAAAGGTTTGAGTAGATAGATCAAGACCTTCAAAACCAAATTTTATCCCATCTACGATCTCCTAGAATCCGTTATCTTCTTGAAAATCTAAAGGGGGATAGGAGCAAGGGTGAGTACACACCCGTACTCAACAAACCACACGGAATTTCTGAATATTACATGCGGGGATAAACAAAGGCAGGCATAGGTTTTTAGTATTGTGGATGCAAGTTATAATTATCATTTTTCTTTTTTTACATTTGAAACACAAGCCACATAACAGTAAATACCATAGGGTGTTATTTGCAAAGTTCATATTTACGACAAGTTCTATTTATGAAAGCTACAGGTGCGTAGTTACAGGAATCACCTTAGATTAACTCAGCTTCATTAACCGGAAGCACGGCGTATTCGAATACCATTGATATCACTCTGCAGAGGTGTTTAACTTTACCCACAAGATATCTTCGGCAGTAATGCCGCTCGAGATTAACATGCAACTTAAATGCATGCGGCCAGGCCGAGATGAATCATAGTCTTTTGTTGAACTTCCCTTCTTTAGCCTTTACTCAGTAGGTTACTTGGATCCCCAGCTTCCAGGACCCACTGGCCAAGGCGGGTGGTGCGATCTGGCCAACTGATGATACCTACTATTGTGAGAAACTGGCGAATGGCCACCCTATTCCAGTTCCACCCCAGTCGCTACGCGATCCATTCCTCCTACCAGAAATGGTAGCTACCTCCTATAGGTATTCTAAAGGGAAGTACAATGTACTGAGCTATGTTGGAACATGTCAACAAGGCTGACTGGCCTAACTTGTGGTTGAGCGGGAACTGAAATTATTTATTTTGCCCAAGACATCGGTCCTTAAATGCCAAAGACTCAGCCAATGACATATCACAAATCACTAGTACCCACTGTACCACCACCACACCACACCCTAACTTCGTCATTGGTTAGGGGTTGGACCAGCACCCACCTCCTGTGGTCCGTCCAACACTGTCCCCCTAACCGTAGCAATTTTTGAAAATCACCCGAGCCATTTCTTAGAGATTTTAAGCATTTTAACTAAAGGTGAAAATTATATTAACTGCTAATCTATGCTGGTTCAATATTCTATAGCCTAAGGTTAAAAAGGAATTAAGGCGTGGCAACAGCTTTAACCGTGGGTTGTATCTAATCATGTCATTCGAAAAGGTTGTATCTAATCATATCATTCGAAATTATCTCCTTTTCTAGTTTTCTAAAATACCAAAAAATAATGCAGTACAGAAAATATACATATTACTGTAATGGAACTGGGTTCAACATGCTCAAGGAGTGTGGCTTGCCTTGCGGGGTCGAGGGTTCGCCTAGCGAGAAATAGTCGACGTCACGTCTAGGCCCGAACGGCGCTTGCTCCTGGTACAGCTCCAAAGACTGCTCCTGCTCTGGGATTCGTGCCAAAGGTTGTTTTAACGTCGAATCTAATGCGAGAAAACGCAACCAATAAATAAAAGAATAAAAAAAATAATTAAAGAGAGAAGAACGGAAAAAGAGGCCGAAGAGAAAATGGTCGGAATAGGGTTCAGGGGTATTTTGGAAATTTTCTAGACTTGGTTTGGTGGAACGGAGATCATTTTTGGATTTAGCGTCACGAACTAGTCAAGAATATGTATTTTTGAGAATTTTTTGGGATTTTTGGGGATTTTCTGGAATTTTATTTGATTTTTTTGATTTAAAAATAAAAAAGAAATCCGAAAAATCAATTTAAATTGAAAAAAGATTTGAATCGGCCAAGACAAGAAATCGCATGGCTCAATCGGCTATATGCCTACGTGGCTTAATCTGGACCTATGGCGTAGCAGATGAGGAGACTAACGTGGGGGGCTTATCACCGCAAGTGGAGGAAGCTAATCGGCGATGGTGTTACGTGCTACTGATATCGATCACAGATATCGTCACGTATGCGACGCCCCTCTGACCAATAACACAAAGACAGAAACAGAGTCAGAAGAGTCCATGTATGCGAACGAGAGTATGCGATGCCGAGATCGATTAGAGTACCGGTTGGTTACGATTCTAATTTCCTAGAGTCCGAGTTGGTTACGTAAGTAGTGGTCGCTTGATGGTCGGAGTCGGAGAGTTGGCGTGAGTTGTATCTAGGTATAAATAAAGCACAGCAATAAGAAAAGGGCAAGCTTGATTTGCCACAAACCAGTTCCAAGGCGTCGGCTCGACAATGACCAAACTATCTACTGGCCTTGAAGCTTTGGCGAAGTTCTCGTCGAGTAGCTTGCGTTCCGGTTGTAGACCGGGAACCCGAGCATACGAACGCGCTCATCCGGAATTAGCCGTGGAGGACCAAATAGCCATCCAGAGCCTTTTGGATACATTTCAGGACGTCTTCGCAGAGCCCCAAGGATTACCTCCGCCCCGGCATTGTGACCACCGCATTACATTAAGAGAAGGCACTGATCCAGTAGTGGTCAGACCCTATCGATATCCTTACCGCCAAAAAGATGAGATTGAACGACAATGTGACGCAATGCTACAACAAGGTATCATCCGCCCCAGCCGCTCGCCTTTTTCTTCGCCTGTCCTCTTGGTTAAAAAGGCGGATGGAACTTGGCGGTTCTGTGTGGACTACCGGGAACTCAACGCTCGGACAGTCAAGGACAAGTTCCCTATTCCAGTGGCGGAGGAACTTTTCGATGAACTGGATGGCGCGCGCTTCTTCACCAAGCTGGACCTTCGCTCCGGTTATCATCAAGTTCGGATGTGGGCTAATGACATCGACAAAAATGCCTTCCGGACACACCATGGGCACTACGAGTTTCTCGTGATGCCTTTTGGCCTCTCCAACGCATCGTCAACCTTTAAGCACTAATGAATGAAGTTTTGCAGGATTTCCTTCGCAAATTTGTCCTTGTGTTTTTTGATGATATACTGATCTACAGTCGTTCGGAGGAGGAGCATCTCGAGCATCTTCGCTTGGTGCTCTACCGCCTTCGTCTCCACCGCCTCTACCTCAAGCAGTCCAAATGTACCTTCACCTAGGGGCGAGTGCGGTATTTGGGCCATATCATTTCTCCAAACGGAGTGGCCGCGGATCCAGAAAAACTTCAGGCAGTGACGCAGTGGCCCCAGCCTTCTTCAGTATCAGTGTTACGTGGATTCCTTGGCCTCACGGGCTATTATCGTCGGTTCGTCCGGGACTACGCCAGCATCGCGGATCCCCTCACAGCGTTGCTTCGCCGCAACAACTTTGCATGGTCTGACTTATCGGAAGACGCCTTCCAGCGCTTGAAGAAGGTTCTGGTATCGGCTCCGGTGCTCCAAATGCCGGACTTCTCGGTTCCTTTTGTGGTGGAGTGCGATGCATCAGGGACAGGCATCGGGGCGGTATTGCAGCAGAACGGCCACCCCATTGCGTATTTCAGTCGCAAGCTAGCGGACCGGCATCGACAGTTGGCAGCGTATGAGCGTGAGCTTATCGACTTGTCCAAAGCAGTGCGGCACTGGAGGCCATACCTATGGGGACACTCTTTCGTGGTGCGCACAGATCATGGGAGCCTCAAATTCCTTCTCGACCAGGCACTCGTCACCCCGCCCCAGCAGCACTGGCTCAGTAAGCTAATGGGTTTCGACTTTCAGGTTGAGTACAAGCCGGGGCGTCACAATGCCGCGGCCGATGCACTTTCCCGCATGATGCTGGAGCTGGACACGGAGGCTCACTGCGCTGCCATCTCCCGTCCTCAAGAGATAACCCGGGCACAGTGGCATGACCTCCTACGGCGCGACCCTGACGTCCAGCGCTTAGCCACAGCACACGCTGTCCGGACTAGCCCGGAGGCCGTTTCACTCTCTAGTACCACAACGCCCTCAACCAAACCGCGTGAGGGATGGCATGTTATGGACGGGCTGGTCTACCGGGCAGGAAGGCTGTTTGTACCAAGCGCCTCGCCCATGGTGAATCAAATCATTGCATCGGTACATGATCTCACACATGAAGGGATCCAGAAGACCTTGCTACGGTTGCAAAGCACCTACTACTGGGAGCACCAACGAGCCACTGTGGGAGATTTTGTGAGTTGATGCACTATATGCCAACAGAATAAGTCCAGTACCACATCCCCTGCCGGACTTCTACAGCCTCTCCCGGTGCCACAGCAGGTTTGGGCGGACGTCTCGATGGATTTCATCACAGACTTGCCAATCCCACAGCAAATCGGCTCTCTTGGTCGTGGTGGACAGGTTGTCCAAATACGCTCACTTTATTCCCTTATCCCGACCAGCCACAGCACTGACGGTGGCCAAGCTTTTTTTTGACCACGTCGTGCGCCTGCACGGAATACCCGAGTCAATCATCTCGGATCGCGACCCCATTTTTCTCATTGCTTTTTGGCAGGATTTGCTAAAACGGAGCGGCACCACCTTGTTGCTATCAACGGCCTACCACCCCCAGACGGACGGACAAACGGAGGTCGTGAATCGTACTATTGAGATGTACTTGCGATGCCTCACGGGGTCCAACCCCGCGAGCTGGGCTTAGTGGGTACCTTGGGCGGAGTTTTGTTATAATACTTCGTTCCATTCGGCCCTCCGGATGACTCCCTTTGAGCTAGTGTATGGGCGCCCTCCTCTAGCCCTTACGCCCTACCAGCAAGGTTCTACCGTCATCGACCTCGTGGACTGCGCTTTGGTGGATCGGGATGCCTTATTGGCTCAGGCAAAGGAACACCTCCTCCAAGCCCAGAATCGAATGAAACAACGCTACGATCGTCGGCACCGAGAAGTGGAGTTCAGAGTTGGTTCTTGGGTCTGGCTTAAACTCCAAAAGCATCGCCAGACTTCTTTGCGTTCTCATTCTCCGGCAAAATTGGGGCCACGTTTCTTCGGTCCCTTTCAGGTGGAGCAGCGGATTGGTGCCGTGGCATATCGGCTACAACTACCTCCATCAGCACGTCTGCATACCGTCTTCCACGTCTCCTTGCTGAAAGCCTTCAAGGGTGATCCGCCTGCTCAACCAGGAGCTCTACCGGCCGACGTCACCCTAACGACGGCACAACCGCAGCCAGCGCCTCATCAGATCTTGGCTCAGCGGTTTGCCAACGGAGTTCACCAATTCCTTGTGCATTGGTCAGGCGAGTCCGCGGATGAAGCTACGTGGATGGACGCCATCATCTTGCGACGTTCGTTTCCTGATTGTTAGCTTGAGGACAAGCTGGCCTTCCAGGGGGGAGTAATGTTACGGCCACGGATACGATCACAGATATCGACGACGTGACGCCCTCTGACCAATAACACAAAGATAGAAAGCAGAGCCGCCAAGAGTCCATGTATGCGAGAACGAGAGTATGCAAGATGCCGAGATCGATTAGAGTACCGGTTGGTTACGATTCTAATTTCCTAGAGTCCGAGTTGGTTACGTAAGTAGTGGTCGCCAGTGGCCGGAGTCGGAGAGTTGGCGTGAGTTGTATCTCGGGTATAAATAAAGCACAAGAATAAGAAAAGGGCAAGCTTGATTTGCCACAAACCGATTCAAAGCGGTGGCTCGACAACGACCAAACTATCTACTGGCTGAAGTCAGACCGACGAAGTTCCTCGTCGAGTAGCTTATGTTCGGTTAATAGACCGAACCCGAAACATACTTAACGCTCATCCGGAATTAGCTCGTATCACGTGGGCCTCAGGGCGCAGCGACTGACTAGGGGATCCCACGACGCAGAGAGAGGAGGCGAGCGGCGGAGCGAGAGTGGCCGGAGTTGGGGGAGACGACGGGCGATACGGCGGCTCGGGAGAGGTAATGGACTGGCGGGGAAGGAGGGGCTCGCGGCGAGCTCGGGGACGGTGAAAAATGGGTGGGGGAGGAAGCGGAGGCCTTGGCATGGAGGGCGGGGGACGGGAAGGAGCTCAGGCAAGCGGAGGGGAGCTCGGGAGAGTGAAAGGGATAGCGGGGGAGGAAGCGAAGAGCGCGGCAAGCTCGGGGCGGGGAAAATGGGGTGCGGCGGGGCTATTTATAGGGCGCGCGCGATGAGAAAGGGCGGGAGGAGAGAGAGGGTGATGGCGATGACGAACGGCGCAGGAGTGGCTCGAGGCGGCCGGGAGGGGCTCGAGATGCGCTCTGCGTAAGGGGGCAAGGCCAGCGGCGACGAGACAAAGCCACGACTATGGGACGGGCGGCGACGGGTCAGGCGGCGCGAGCAGGGGAAGATGATGGCACTGTGCGTGCACGAGTCGGGCCGGGCGAGGCTACGAGCGAGGCGAGCTGGACCCAGGCGGAAGGAGAAGAAGGGACAAGCGAGGTGGGGGCACACGCAAGACACGCTGCAATGGAGTGAGCCGAGGCGGAGCGGGTCGGCGCGAGACGCAGCCGACGCAGGAAGATGGGCTGGGCCGGGGCAAGGCGGAGCCCAGTAGGGGAGGCGATACGGGCCAAAATGAGCTAGCCGCGGGAGAAAGCGGAAAGGCCAAGAAAGGAAAGCGGGCAGCGCGGGGAAGTTTCCAGAAACGGAAAGAACTCAAAATAAAGCCAAATAAAATCGGAATAAATTCCGAAAAATTCGAGTAAAATCCAAATAAATCAAATAAATAAATTTTGAAATTTTTAGGGTGTTTCAGCTAGTATATATTTACATTTTATTTAATATAAGAGTAGTAAGAACACTCTTATCAAGTCTGAACTTTATTTTTTACTGCTATCGTGTACTATATACTAACACTGTAATACTCCGAGTTACAGCCTTCGCATTTGTGAGAGGCTGGGGCAGTGATGTGCAAACTGTTAGTACGGCCACGGAATTAACCTACAGTACTGCTGCGTCGCACGGCGCGATATTTACTACGACTACTCGCGAATTGCGATAGATTGTCCCTGCGCGTGAAGGCTTGGTTGGGCGCGATTTTTAGATCGCGCGCACTGCCAGTCCAGTACACCCGTATCTGCTGCCCCGCCCTTAATGCCAAACACCCCCTAGTTCGATGGATTCGATTCTCCATACAAACTCTCTGTCGATCCATCTCTAGCTGGTTCTTGCTGCTGGCTACATGCATTCACCTAGCTGCTGGCTAGCTAGCAACTTCTTGTTCTTGCATTCTGTGGTATGCGCTCGTGAGCTAGCTCAGGAGCTTCTTTTGAAGAAGGTTTTCGTTTTGTTTTGAAGACGCGAGCTCACGGGCTTCTCGTTCGACCAGTGCAGTAGTGCTATACCCTCACTCTGCCCCGAAATGGATCGGAGGCAGCAAAGCGGTGCTGTCTGCTCTGTGCTCATCCTTTTAACGCTCGTAGTGGCCACCGCTTCGCAATCGCAACCTCCGTCTCCCACGCCGGCGCCGAAGACGACATCTCCAGCCGCATCGTCACCGGCGCCAAAGTTAGTATCTCCGTCTCCAACACCCGCTCCAAGACCACCATCTCCACCTGCGGCGTCGCCGGCGCCGAAGACGACGTCTCCAGCCGCATCGTCACCGGCGCCAAAGTTAGCATCTCCGTCTCCAACACCAGGTCCAAGACCACCATCTCCACTTGCGGCGTCGCCGGCGCAGAAACCATCATCTCCACCTACGGCACCGCCGGCCCCAAGGCCACCATCTCCACCTGCGACGTCGCCAGCCCCAAAGCCCCCATCTCCACCTGTGGCAACGCCGGTTCCAAGACCACCATCTCCACCTGCGGCACCGCCGGCCCCAAAGCCGCCATCTCCGTCGCCGGCTCCGAAACCATCACCTCCTCCACCGCAGTCTCCTTCGAATTCCTCGCCGCCGCCCATGTCTTCCTCGGGCCGGCTCTCGCGTCGCTTCTACGCACTCTCCTGCCCGGGCGTGGAGCTGGCGGTGAGGGATGTCGTCAGGTCCGCCTCCACCGTGGACCCCACCATCCCCGGCAAGCTTCTCAGGATGCTCTTCCATGACTGCTTTGTTGAGGTATGGAAATGAAGATGTGTATACCAGTCTACTACTTGCGTCTGGCAAAAATGTGTGGTACTGGCATTGCCACCATGGGAGTTCAAGCATGCAAACAAATTGTGAAATGGATTTGGCCGGCTAATCTAGTTGGTCATATTCTGATTTATTTATTTTTTTCGCGTGCCCATGTGCTAGATCTAGGCTTAAATTGATTGGGTCTTCCAGAAAAACTTTCCTTATGTGATGACATCGGGGCATTGCCTGGTCAGTTCTTCGAATTTCAGTGACTACAGCGGTCGCTAAATGATGTAGTAATGGATCTAAAAAAATGAAGTAGTAATGTCTTTTTACTCGTTTGACCTGTGGTCTATGATGTGTCTTTATTTAGGCAAATTTAAATTTACCATGACTATCTGTCAAATAAGTAAGAGCTGTTTTTTTTATTCTATTGACTTATCTATGAAAAATTCTTATTTTCTCCCGACTAGTTTCCTGAAAAAAAGGAACTCCAGTTAATGGGTCAAGAGAATGGTTATCAAGCATCAATTGCACACTCTAATTATGTTATAATATTCAAACCTTTCATCCTCTGGATAAATGAATGATCTAGATTATATTTCTAATCATTCTCATTCTATTGACTTATGTATGAAAAACTCTCAATTTCTCCCAACCAGTTTCCTGAAACAAGAAAAGAAACTCCAGTTAATGTGTCAAGAGAGTGGTTATCAAGCACCAATTGCACACTCTAATTATGTTATAATATTCAAACCTTGCATCCTCTGGTAAAATGAATGATCTAGAATATTTTTTTAATGATTCTTCTAGGTTGGTAGGTTAATGGATTATGGAAACCCATCATGGCTGCCTACTGGTAATCAAACACAATGTAGTCCCTGACAACCTTGGCATGTATGTAACTTCAGCATCTTGCAGTTGCAGCCCATCGAGTTTAATCTGCGAAAACTTACAGGCATGCACAATTGACATATAGTTTCAAGGGCGTAATTTTCTTGATCTCAGGGATGTGATGCGTCGGTGCTGATAGAAGGCAACGGCTCGGAGAGGACCGATCCAGCGAACCTCTCACTCGGCGGGTTCAATGTCATTGATTCAACCAAGAGGCTGCTTGAAGTCCTGTGCCCTGCAACTGTTTCTTGCAGTGACATTATAGTCCTCGCCGCAAGAGATGCTGTCGTATTTGTAAGTAGCATGGCAATTTGCTCTACTCAAACCCATTGCCCTCATACGCTAGCTGCAGTCTGTGTTTTCTCTTGCTACAATTCACTCATAATGTTGATGTGCCAATAGTTAGTTTGATGCCTAAGATGAATCAGTCTAGAGAGATGATACTAAGCAGAAATACTTAGAGAGCATACGACGTCAGAAATTCTCAAACATTAAACGCTGCAAGAATTAGATCTCAGACCATCCGATGAATCCAGTGCTCATGGTCCCCCGTATGCGACAACTAAACGTCAAACTAGTCAAGTCAGTCTAAGGTCATTCCTAGTGGAGGGTTTCATTTCACAGTTTTCAAGATTGTCATGTCATCTAAAGAAATTTGAGTATATGAATGAAACAAGAGCAGTCTCAACCCATAGTTTCTATGAGCAGTGTTTAAAGGAGATAGAGTAATAAACCAATGCATAGTTTCCTAGCTTATGGTTTCCATGAGCAGTATCTAGAGGAGAGAGAGAGAGAGCAATAAGCCAATGCATGCACCACAAACACACTTTGATCAGCGCGCAGAAATGTCTAACCCCAATTTTGCTCGTTTCTTGCGTCTTGATTTCCGCGCCGACTCAGTTTCTTGCATGAGACATGGTTTCTTTGTTTTTCCTTCTCTCCCTTCCTTAATTCCTATGCCACATCAGATTTTTACATAGTTAGCAGCGTAATTAATTCTATGGACACCAGCTGAGGTGGAGGGTTGGGATTGCTCTAATGCACAGTTTCATTTCACGGTTTCATATGCTAACCATCGCATTTAATTGCAAGGCACAAGATTGGGCGAAGTTGGATGAAATGAAACTCTATAGCCCCAGTGCTAGTTTCAACAGGTTTCATAGTCTTGCAAACAGTGTACACCCAGTTTCATCCTGATGAAACTCATTCCTCTCTCTCTTTATAATTATCATGCCATGCCATCCAAATTGCTTATGTGTCACATCATTTAATGGAAATAAAACCCTTATGAAATCTCCACTGGAAATGGCCTAAGGATTACATCCAAATACAGCGGGACAGGGGACCATGATGAACTTGCCGGTAAGTGAACATAATTATATGTCCATTAATCTCGTGTGTTTCATCTTATGATTGGGACCTGGTCATCTGTGTGCGTAATTTGTGTGGGACATGATTGATGTTCCTAAAGGGTGAGAATGGAAAAATGAATCTGGACACATTTGGAATTCTGAAAGTTTAGAACAGCTGTGTTTTGAAACACACTACTCTATGCCTTTGAAGATTAGAGACCTGCAGAGTTGCAGCAACATTCAACATTGCACCTATAGCCTCTATATGTCAATTTGATACAGAAGTAAATGACTTACTGAAATGACAGTAACAATAAAATGGTTGCTTTGCATGAATAATCTATCTTCTAGACTAATACCAATACATTAACCCAACTTAGCTGACAAACTAAAGCAGGCTGCTTTACACTGCACAGGACTAGAAATGCCAAATGTTGGGTGCTACTAATGTATGAACTGATGTTTGTATGTTTGTTGCAAACCAGACTGGAGGACCATCGGTGCCTGTCTCGCTGGGTCGACGGGACGGCCTGGTCTCGCTGGCCTCCAACGTCAGAGCAAACATCATCGACACGGGCTTCTCCGTCGACGCGATGGCGACGAGCTTCGCCAGCAAGGGGCTCACCATGGACGACCTCGTCACCCTCTCAGGTAGCTAGCTAGACAGGCAGACACACATACTCTGGTAAACCTGCTCGAGTAGACTGCATTGGACTACCTTGCACGAGGTTTCATCTCACACAAGAGTACATCGTCGTGTGTCGCCGCGTGCAGGCGGCCATACCATCGGGTCGGCGCACTGCAACACGTTCGGCGAGCGCTTCCGGACGGACGCGAACGGGAGCATGGTGCCCGTGGACGGCTCCATGAACGCGGACTACGCGGACGAGCTGATCCGGGCGTGCTCGGCGGCGAACGGCACCGTGTCGGGAAGCGCGACGGTGGACTGCGATGACGGCTCCGCGTCGGCGTTCGACAACCGTATTTCGGCAACTCGCTTGGACGGGCGGGGCTCTGCGCCGCAGACGGACGCTTTGGTCGGTGCAGAACGACACGACGAGGGCCAAAGTGGCGGCCTTCGCGCAGAGCCAGGAGAGCTTCTTCGACAGCTGGGCCGACTCGTTCGCCAGGCTCACCGGCCTCGGAGTCAAGACCGGCGCCGACGGCGAGATCCGGCGGTCCTGCTCCAGAGTCAACGGCTGATCAAGTGGTCGTTCTCATGGGCAGGGTACAATACACACATACATAGCGATCGAATTAACGATCTGAGAATGAGATTGATTCGTTTGTTGTTGCTACTGTAGCTGATGATTCAGCGATGCGTCGGCGATGTGTTCCTGTGGTGGTGGCATCGTTTAGTGAAAGGACATAAAAAGGACAGGAAGGAAATTAAGTAAGATTATGTAGAGGGCAGCACGTGCAACCGAATTAAGCACGGTGAAATTATACCCCGGGTGTCTGAACTCTGTAGATCACCAAATACATAGTAGTATTAGTACTACTAGAAAACGTTCTTATGCAGATTTAATTGGCACATAATCTGTGAAGTGTGGATCAGATCCAAGAAGATGTCTGTATCTCCGTGGAGAAAAACTACAAGCTGGCAGCAGTAGTATGCATTCGGAGAGACACAAACACAATACCGAGGACCTGTTTTAAATGCAAGAATTTTACATAAAAGAGCCGAGATTAATACTAGCGCTAACAAGATTAGAATGAGCTGTTCTTTGTCTGCTCGTAGAATCTACACGGCTCGTAGCGGTTTTAGAATCTGGGCCGGAATGCTGGGCTGCACCCACGCAAACCGTTCGTTTGGACGAACCCAACGACGGTGCAGGAGAAGTGCGCCTTTTCTGTTCGGCTTGGTTCTCTGACCATCTCGCAGAGTACTGCTCCTCTGGTCGCAGATAGTCATTGTTTCAGAGATTGTTAAAGTTAAACTTTTAAAATTTTAACTGTTAATTTTTTTTTCAAATATTTTAATTGGATATATGAAAATTATGTGTAGATTTATCTAGAAAAGTAATTTTATAATATTATAATTTTATTAAATTATATAAATATATTATAATAGAAATTAGTGGTCAAAACTATATTTTAAAGACTCGCTGATATCCAAAACCATATAACTATTTGGACCGGAGGGAGTAGAAACAATGGACCGGATGCAACAACTCCAGTGGAGTATTTGAGAGGTACTTCTATATATTACTGTTTGAAAGTTGCGTAAATATTAAAATATAAATAAATGATAGATAGTGATTATTTATTACTTTGTTTGCTTCAAGATTAATATAACTTATACTAGCTATGTGCCCGTGCGTTGTAACAGAAACTTAATTTACGATAAATTTTTTTTTGCAAAGAGCATTAATCTTATCTGAATAATAATGTTCACTTTGAATGTGCAATGGTTAAATGTTTAAATCAATTCATCGAAACGTACAAATTCTAAGCACCTGTATATAAACTCAAGCTTAAAATTATCCTTAATTTCACAAACTTAAATAATAACATCACAACATTTGGGATTGTAAATTTATAACGCCATAATTTGAGATCGATCGATTAACCGAGAGAGGCATCACCTGCTACCCTATGAGCGCAAAGGCATTAAAGAGGTAGACGTCATCCGTATGTGGCTACCACTATCAGCGGCGTGCATGGCCCGTACGTCTTGCTCCAACCATACCATAGCCTCACCCCATCAACCAGCTCCACCGCTCCTTGCCTCCCTCCACGAGTGTCTCCTTCAACCTATTGACATCATCCACCGCGGCGAGCTCCAGCAGCGCCGCCAGCCTATCTCATCGCCCACCATCGGCGACCTGCCACTACGTCACATCGATGAGATCAGGAAGGTTGTGAGGTTATATAGATTCAACAATCGAGGAGATATCTATGGAATCCAGATTAAGAAATCGCCGAATAAGGAAGGCAATAAAAGGGAAAGAGGCGAGAAAAGACCCAACCCTATGAATCGAAGCTTTGTTTCCTTCGAAAGGGAATCAATCAATTTAATCCGAAAAGCACCGGGAGCAATCGCCATCGATTCGAATGCCAGATTAATGGAAGAAAAGAAAACAATAAATGAGTCATGCATATTCATTTACCCCCGCGACGGGATGATCTAATCCAATCTATTGGGGTGGCCACTGCCCGCTTCCTACTTAGCCATGTATGTGTGCACACATGTCGAGATGAGGGTGGAGAACGAACACACCACCGCCAACTCCTAATTAGAATTAGTAGAGATAGAGATAATAAACTTATCTAGTCGCTTCATGCATGGCCGTGCTCATGCTGCTGGCCGGTCGAAATCAAGTCCATATGTGATTAGATAAAAAAAAAGATGATCTTATCTACACATGTAAGTAAATATTTAATGGAAATGATGTATATGGCAACTCAAAGTCACATGGCAACTCAAAGGCACATGGTAACTTAGAAGCTGTATGCGTGCAGTACATGGAAAAAGAATCGGTCGTGCAGTATTTGAAAATAGAATCGGCTGATTGAGACAAGAGTCTGATACATCACAGATCACGCATACATGCATATCTAATCGAATTAAAACTCTTTCTATTCGCCAATGTATAGAAGATCGGGACAATGACGGTTTCGTGGGTATGCCCGGGAGGGGGAAGGGGAAAACAGACCACTGCCACCAACTCGTAATTAGAAGTAGTAGAGATAGAGATAACAAACTTATCTAGTCGCGTTATGTATGGTCGTGTGCATGCTGCCAGCCGACCGAAATCAAGTCCATACGTGATTAGATAAAAAGAAAAGATGATCTTATCTACATTTGCAAGTAAATATTTAATAAAAAGGATGCATATGGCAATTCAAAGTCACATGGTAATCAGAAGCTGTATGCGTACAGTATATAGAAAATGAATCGGTCGTGCAGTATTTGAGAATAGAATCGACTGATTGAGATAAGAGCCTGATACATCGTAGAATATGCATGCATGCATATCCAATCGAATTAAAACTTTATCTGTTCACCAATATATAAAAGATTGGAATAACGACGGTTTCGTGAGGATGCCGGGAGGGAGACGAGACGACTCTTCCTGGACTGGATAGACATTAGCCGTCCTCTCGTTCTCTCCTCATGGCGTACGTCTGTCTAGTCAGCAGCCACTTGCCGGCCAATCTGGGACGCATGCATCTCAGGAAGACGCAATTGGGACATGCCTGAACAAGCGTAGACCGCGCAAGGCATCGATCCCTGTCCTCAATTCAAGCACGCAATCCAACGTGTGGGACGGACATCAGGGCACTTGCGCGAGTCCAGAAGAAGAATGTTAGACGTGTGAGATTGCTTACCTCCGCTTGGCAAGGGATGGCTGGCCGGCGCAGAAGCGGAGCATTTTCTCTGGACAAATCTTTCAGAATAATTTTGGCGTTCGCTAATGCAGAGCACACCGAGAGTCAGGTTCAGCCCATCGAAGCACAAGACTGGAAGCCAAAGAGGAGGAGGGATTTGATTTTGATACGCTTGGATTGGAATGAATCTCACTCTGCGGTTGGGAGGAGATATGGACGGCCGGTGTGGCAGCACCCCGAAGAACCGGAGAAAATTCTCTGAATGCCGCTAAGAGTTCTCCCGATTTCATGTTTCACTTGAAAAAATTTGCTTCCCTGTATATTGCTAGAAAATTTTCCGAATCTCTTCTATGTCATTTCTGGTAGCTCCGTTAGTGCAATGGACTGTCAGTAATTGGAAACTTGTCATTTTTTTAGAAATACCCATCTTGCCCCTCTCGAAATCAGGAGCCCACATGTCAGTGCACTTCTCCAATCTCCATGCTCCACCTCTGACCCCTTCTCTCGTGCATCCCTCTACTCTCAACACTGGCGCCCGCTCTCTGGCCTCATGCTGTCGCTGTCAAACACCAACCGAGTAGCGCCATGCTAGGCCAGTAGAGGAGCATTAGCAGTGGAAGAGAGAGGGAGCAAAGAGGAGGCGATGCCACCACTGGCCAACCCTCTCCCGCCGTCGACAATCAAAGAGGAGGTTGGGGGTTCCACCTTGGAGCAAGAGGAAACACGCGGGGTCTATCTCGGAGAAAGAAGGAGGCTGGCTTCATTCTCCCATCTAATCCCAACCACTAGTGGCGTACATCTAATCCCCATCTCTAGTAGTGTACGTAGGAGAAAAATAGAGAGGATGCTCAGTACTGCTGCATTTTCATACGTTTATGGCAAGAGACAGGTGCGACGCCTCTAAAAACATTGAAAAATAGTTGTGTGACTAAGGAGTGCCAGGGATACAACAGTCAGAACCGGTGCTCTAGCCGCTTCACACCCTCTTCTTGCGTCCACCACTACCTACATTAAACTAGCCCGTAATGTGCAAATTTGGCCATGGCACTACCTCCTCAACGCCATTCTCGTCGACGCCAGCAAGCTCCCCGTGAGCTTGGACACAACAAGCACGGCCACGAGCTCGCCTTCGGCAGCCCCTCTGTCGATGCCGTCCTCCATCGATATTTCCCTCTCCCTGGCAATGACAATGCCCCTACTACCATGGCCATCACCTTTCTTCCTCATATCCTCTTTCTTCTTCCAACTCTTCTTCTTACCTAATCCCATGTTGCCATAGACATCATGGTTGTGCAAATGTCGCTATCGCAGCAACGGACCAGCTAGCCTAGTCTGTCAAACTTATCAACTCTCCCCACCACTTCCACGGCAGGGACACCACTACTCCACCACTGGCGACGCCTCCTCAGCTTGGGTCTTGGCTCCAGCGAGGCGGATCCGACCAAATTTGGAGATAGCGAGCGGTAAAACAAAGAGGGTGGGGGATCTGAATGGCGGTGACAAGCTCGGTGGTGAGTGGAGAGAGGGGTAAGGGAAGATGAGGGAGGAGAGAAAGATGAGGAAGAAGGGTATTTTTGTCTTTTTATAGCCCACATAACAACACACTAAGGGGTTGTTTGGAGGAGCTGTGCTTCAGTTTTGCTTCAGCTTTAGACCAAAAGCTCCCCCAAATAGCATAGCTGCAATGCAGCTGAGAAGCTAAGCCACAACAGAAGCACCTCCAAAAACTACAGCTGCTAGGGAGGAGCTTTTCAACTGCGGCTTCGCTTAACCACCTTCCACCTTGGTCGCTCTGCCTTCTCGACCTTCGCCACCCCGCCTCGCCGTCTCTACGTCACCTCCCTACTCGAACGCTGTTGTACTTCGCTATGTTACTACCGCCCCGCTTGGTTGGCCTCTAAAAGTTACAGTTGCAACAGCCAGTTTGCCAAACAGCATAACAAGAAAAGCCACAGCCGCCAGCCACAGCTGCTTTACAATCCAACAAATGAAAAGCAGCTTTTTAATCCAGTCGCAGCTTCCCCAAATAGGCCCTAACTAGATATGGGAGGCAATAGTACGGAAGGGATGAAAGTTGAAACTCAGTGGTATAGAAAGAAACGTGATTTTTGTAGTGATAAATACAGCATCAGGACAACTCTCAATGGCACACATGAAATTTCATCATGAACATACTACCTTTATTATATCTCATAGATTTCCTGGAAGGAGACCGACGCCACGCCTACTGTGCAGCGAAAGGCCCTCGATTGTTTTCCGCTTTGCGCTTGTTCTCGCTTTGTGCTTCCGGCTACTTGGTCCTCCAATACCACGCTGCCGCGGCCTTCGTGGGCATCGCCTCCTCCACAAATGCGCCCTCGCCACCACGTTGCCATGTGGACTTCGTGAGCATCGCCCGCAAATGCGTAGGCGCCACGAGTGCTCCCGCCGTCTTCGAGACCAAGATCGCCGCGTCCGGTTTGGCCTCTCGCGGGCGCGAGGGCTTCACCCGCTTATGCGTTCGTGAAAAGGTCTGCGCCGCGTCGGTGCGAGGGCTTCGCCGGCCGTCTTCGCAGTTTCTTCGCAAGAAGCGGCGCCATCTCCCGTCTCTCTTCCGGCTCCACCTGCGGAGACCCGTCGCGCCGTCGCGCTTTTCGCCTGCGGTGCGCCGCGAAAGACGCCGCGCCGCGCTTTCGGCGGTTGCGAAATAGCTCGACCGCGACGCTCCTCAGGCTTCACGCAGTGACGCCGCTCTCTCGATTACTCTTCATGCTATCGGCGTTGATGGTGCCGCCCGCTCTCCGCTCGTCGAAGCGCCATCGCGCTTCGCTTTCGGTTAGCTTTGTCTCCCTCGGCCGATTAGCTCAGCAGTGTCGCCGATCTTCGCTCGTTACCTTTGTCTCTCCGTCTTGATTATTTGCTTTTCCCTTTTTTTCTTGGTGGATTTCGATTGCCCTCGGCAGCATTCGACCAAAGGATGACCGTAAGAAGAACGGGAATCCGAAAAGGAACACTTTAAAGACATAATCATAGCTTGTAGCTCGCCATAGATTTCCCACCGTCAATATTTTCGCATTCCCTTGTTTTCTAACATAGATTTGATTTGCTATCTTCAATTCATAAATCTTCTCTCGCTAATTTGAAATTCTCTTGGTCATCTATGCAGATGGCTCTATTTTATGCTCTTGACCTTAGAGGAACAAATTTCCATGTTTTACGGGTTCAATTAGGAGGCAAGGAAGGCGAGTTCTCAAGCAAGAATATGATGAGATTTCAATTCGACACATTTAATGACTGGAGTTCGCATGTAAAAATTGTTCCGCTTTTCTGCTTTTGCATTCGCTCCATTGAAATGATAAGTATGCCACATCTCATGTAATTTTGTTTCAGGAACTATTTTATTTTATTGCTGCTGCTTTGGCAAAATTTGTTGCCTCGGAGGGTGAAAACTTTTATCTTCCTGAGAAGAGGAAGAGAGCTCGGTTTTACATTCTCTTTCCCAGTAAAGCAATCTTCAATTGCATCAGGCACTCTTATCAAGTGGACAAATGGTATTGCAATTGGTGAAATGGTTAGATGTTAGCCACTGTACTATGTTATTAACAAGTATCCATTACACACAAGAACATACTCTTACAATGGTAGACAAGACTTGCCATTTTCCATTGAAAAATCTAAGTTCTTTACTCAACAAGACTTGCCTTTTTCCATTGAAAAATGTTAAGTTCTTTACTAAAAAACACACCCTTATCACTCATGGTTATTACAAATTCCTCTGGACCATAATAGTTATTGCATGTTGCTGTAAAGTCAGGTCGGCGAGGATGTGGTGGCTGAATTAGGCAAGGCTGTAGAACATCAGGGACTTGATATGAAAGTCGCAGCATTGGTTAGTGTCTTTTGATTTGAGAGTTACGAGATAACTTCTGTTAAATACCCTGTGTCAAGAATATGTTTCTGTAACCTGAAGTGCATGTCCCTTCTTTTGTAGGTAAATGATACTATAGGGGCATTGGCTGATGCGAGATACGATGATAATGATGTGTTACTGCTGTTATACTGGGGATAGGTACTAATGCGGCATATGTGGAACGTGCTAATGCGATTCCTAAATGGCATGACCTCCTGCCCAAGTCTGGAGATATGTTAGGTGTTTTTTCTTTCTACCTAGCTCACAAGGCCAAAGCTATACAATTGTTCAGTATGTAATACCTATGGGCTGTGGCCATCTCAAAAAAAAAAAACATGAAAGTGAAAAACTGGAAAAAGGAGCAACACATCGTCTGTATGGTTCATGAGTCATGTTTCTTGTGCATGATTAGCTCATTCATAAGCTTGAGATTGTTCTCAGGGTTTTTATCAGTTTTTATGCTGTCATACGTAATAAATATGGAATGGGGGAACTTCAGGTCATCCCATCTTCCTTTGACTGAATTTGACCAAGCATTAGATGCTGAAAGTCTGAACCCTGGTGAACAGGTATATAAAAAAGAGGTATATCTTCTTTCATTGCCAATTACAACTAATCATTGCATTCTTCCTTTATAGATTTATGAAAAGCTGATCTCTGGTATGTGTTTGGGGGAAAATTGTTCGGAGAGTCCTGTTAAAGATGACTAAAGAAGCTTCCTTTTGGTGATGATGCATTACCAAAACTCAAGATTCCATTTATTCTTAGGTAAGCGTAGTTTCAGTTTCATCTGTCATCCTACATCAATAAATGTGATTTGCTCCAAAATGAAGTCTCGAAACACACAAAAAAACAAAAAGAATTATAGTGCTTTGTATTGCTGTGCTTGAGTCCAGGTAGAAAGATGAACAAAAATTGATGATGAACATCTATTGGATGATGAACATCTATTGGAGTAGTGATGTTGTATTGATTCGCTAAGAAGCTGCCCGAAGAAATACAGTTGTTGCATATGTCACATCATAGTACTGTTACTAATTACTAATAATAAATCTAGAACCTGAGCATTTTGTTAGTCTCTCCATTCTTCAAAGAAGATGGATCAAAATTTTGGCTACCATCTGCATCATTTTCTTGTGTGCTACCCTTAATTAAATAGCTTGAGACACTGTATTCAGGGCGCCACATATGTGAGGAGGCTACAATCATTTGTGAACCTACTAACTTGTTTATTTATTACCGTCTTAAACAGTTTTTTTCCTAAGAGCATCTCCAACAGAGCCCCTAAACCAGCCCCTAAACCTTAAAATAGGGGCTTTAGTAAAAAATACAGATCCAAAGAGGCCCTAATGCAGCCTCTAAAATTAGGAGGCCCCTAAATTTGCCTCCTCATTTCAATTCCAGTGAGCCCCTAAATCACCCTAAACCTTAAAATAGGGAGTTAAGTGAATGATGGCTTGCATTAGTTCGATTCTAAATTGGCGTGTCTTTCTTTGGATGAGTTGCAATTGTTGCATTTGTATCTCATTGAAAATTTTGAAAATTTTAAATTTAAATTTTAAATATCATGTTTTGAAAATTTTAAATTTAAATTTTAAATATCATGTTTTTAAATTGTAAATGTTAATATGCTTATGTTTTATGTATTACAAATATTTTTGATTGAATTTTAGTGGTGTCAAATGAAGATTATACATAGTGGATATGTCAAAATAGGAGAAAAAGTAAAATAGGAATTGAGATTTAGGGATGTTCTTTGACTTATATGCTTCTAAAAGCAGGACCCCAAAAAATAGGGAGAGTCCATAAATCCAAAATAGAGGCCCTGTTTTAGGGGCCTTTACTGGAGATGCTCTAACAATGTTTTGCCTGTGAAACACATAAAATCTAACTAGCTTTTTTCGAATGGACCCTTCAAACCTCTTGCATTTTTCTTACTGTTCTTTTCTTTGATCCTAAAATCACGTGGAATATTTTGAAAATTACATCTGACTAAGATTTTTTTACAAAATTGCCCTCCAAAAAAAATTAGATTTTTACTGCTATTATTTTCTTCGACTAAAAAACCATCTATGCACGTCGCTGCCCGCCTACGCAGCGCGGCGTGCCGCCGCGCAAACGTGCCTAGTATTCTCCGAAATTGCAGCACGAGCTCTCTTCTAGACGCAGGCAGGCAGCTTGTCATGGCAGCCAAGCAAAAGCATGAACCAAACTTTTGGTGATACGACGAGATCAAAATCTCAATTCCCAGCGGCAGCCACAGAGCAGCGGACAAATGAAGAGAGGGGACGCGTACATATTTGTCCCGACTCCCCTCTAAAGATTAGGTAGCAGATACGCAACTACCACATACGTCTACGTATTTGTTTGCGTGGGAGATGCTGCGCGCCTCTCGTATCGTATGGTGATGAAGGGTGGCCTCTGCTGATGCCAACAGAATCAACTGAGGAACACACGAAATGCTGCTTAAATTTAGCTCTCGATGGATCAGCGCTAGCTCTGCACAGACGAAACAACGTCAGAGCGGCACAGGAGGGGTTTGCAACGCATGTTGTTGCAGCGTGTGGCGCTATCTTTTGTTCGCGGCGAAGGCACCGAAGCTAGTGAGACACACACTCAGGGCCTGTTTAGTTGAGCTCTAGATTCCAGTTTTATCTTAAATCTGAAACTTATAGGCTAAAATAAAGTGGATTAAATTTATATTTTTAGTCTAAAATGTAAATAGGATGATCCATCTAAACACTCTTAATGTACTCACAACTTCAGCTTCACGAATCTTGTGAAATTAGAATTTTCAGCTTCATCAGATTCACGAATCTAATAAAGCTGAATCCCTGCCAAACAGGCTCTTACTTGGGTCATTTTCGTAAATTTATCTGAAAGAAGATGAGAACAAGTCACTCTCGCACCAATCAGCAACAGGTCACGCCATGATCTCTCGTCCATCCAGGAATAGGATTCTCCTCCCGTCTGAACGATCCGAGATTTGAACGCAAGGTGCCATCCATCCCACATCCAACTCACAGATGCCATCTCAATATTATTGAACACAAGGTCCATGGGAATCAGGGGATAGGCATATGCGTGGAGAATCGAACAGGTCTCCCCATATCTCTCCATGTCCAACCAAATCAAGAACAATACCTATCGATTACCGAAAGCACCAGATATATACAATAGAGAAAAACTAACGCATGGTATACCGTACGAATAGAAATCAACGGAATAGGAATCCATCTTTGGTCGTTCGCGCGCTTCATTCTATCGGTGGCCCGACGCTCGCCCACCTTCCCATTGCCGACCACCGACTGCTCACCCTCCTGCCACGGCTACTACAGGTTCGACGTCCTGCCGCCTTCGTCTCTCGTCGATTTTCGAAGACGACGCTCATTGGTCAGATCGAGAGATACCGTCCGCTCCACGTGAAGAAGTTCACCCGAGAGCTTGCGCTAGAGAAGGAATAATCGCCGGATGTGAATAAGCTTCAGGATGTGAAGGAACATTTGCCTTCGGCGACAAGAAGAAGTGCAAAGCAAGTGGCATCTACAAGCCATTTTTTTGCTCGTCAAGGAGTCGAGAGCCCGATCGGTTCAACCGGATTTAATCCATTTGGCATCTAGTCCGCTTCAAGCCTTCAAGTACTTGACTCTAACTTCGTAACAGCCGTGGCTTTTAGCTTCGCTTTTGCTTCTAAGACCGGCTCTTGAACAATGTTTCATAGATAAGTTCCATAAGATTTCACGAAATAAGTGTCACAATGTTTCAGTAACTAGGTTTAAGTATCATAACTTTTCACGGATCATGAAATGTTACTGAAACTTATTAGTACACTACTGAAACCTAGTGAAACTTAACTATGAAATAACATGAAACCTATCTATGAAACGCTAGAAACTCCCGAATCAATTAATAACCCAAACATGCTCTAAAACTTGTGAAACATGCTCTAAAACTTGTTGAAACGCATGGGTTGAAACTTGATGAAACTTAAAATATTCTAGAAACACGTGAAATTTACCAAACATGAAACTTTTCAAATGTTCTCTTGAAACTTAGCATAACACGCATGGAACTTATCAAACTTGTCAAACTTCAAATACACATGTAATTTGTATAAACTTACCAAACACAAATGAATATTTATTGAAACTTCTTTTAAAATCGATTTAAACATGCATAAAGTATGAAACTTA
Organism: Guadua angustifolia; assembly: GCA_036346375.1. Classification (NCBI taxonomy): domain Eukaryota; kingdom Viridiplantae; phylum Streptophyta; class Magnoliopsida; order Poales; family Poaceae; genus Guadua; species Guadua angustifolia. Next base: position 35,100,642 of record CM070506.1, on the reverse strand, counting down.
TAAGTATACTACTTAAACCCGTGAAACTCAAACTGTGAAACAATATGAAACCTAGTTCTTGAAACTTAGTGTGAAACTTAGCTATGAAACTTAGCTTTCGAGGCTAAGTCATTAAAATTATTTTGAATTTCGTTTTAAATCAAGTTTGATTTGAAACTTGATTTAAACTTGCGCTTCATACTAGAAACTCATTGAAATTTATTGAGATATACTTTGAAATATTTGTAAAATCTATTTGAAACTCTTTTGAAACCTAATGAAACATACTGAAACCTAATGAAATCTACAAAAGCTCAAACGTTATTTAAACTTATAAGTACACTACTGAAACCTAGTGAAACTTAACTGTTAAACAACATGAAATCTATCTAGATGAAACAACATGAAACCTTTGGTTGAAACTTAGTGTGAAACTTTTTTAATGAAACACGAAATCTTATGAAACTTCAAACCTTATGAAACCCATGAAACTATTTGATCAGTTATTTTGAATTTCGTTTTAAATCAAGTTTCAGATTTGAAACTTGATTAAACTTGCGCTTCATATTAGAAACTCAATGAAATTTATTGAGATATCTTGAAATATTTGTAAAATCTATTTGAAACTCTCTTGAAACCTAATGAAACATACGAAACCTAATGAAACCTACAAAACTGAAACATTACGAAACTTATAAGTACACTACGAAACCTAGTGAAACAACATAAAACCCATCTAGACGAAACAACATGAAACTTTTGGTTGAAACTTAGCTGCGAAACTTTTTTTAATGAAACACAAAACCTTATGAAATTTGAAATATCATGAAACCCATGAAACTACTGTACCGTTGGAATACACTCCAACGGTACAGCGTGGGCTAGCTGCACTCTATACAATAACCAGGGCGTAAACATGTGCAATATAGACAACGAAGTCGATGGTAAAAGCAATAGATGCCGAAGACGAATGGGGCAAAACATTGCATCTAGCCGCCGAGCATGCTGACACACGTCCTTCTTCCAGCCATTTCTATTTCTACAGGTAAAGGCGTGCTCTTCTGCCTCTACGCTGTACATCTGTACCGCCCTGCCTTCACCGCAAGAACCAAGGGGAGCGCAGCAAAATTGAAACAAACAGCAACTTTCTGAAATTCGAGTTTGCCAACAGGCAACAGCGACGAACAGAAATGTATCCTTGTCACAAGAAGCCTTGCAGAAATCCTGGCCTGTTCGACGCACATTTTAGGAGAGAACGCCGATGGTTTGTAAACGATTACTATCAATGACATGATATACCTGCGGTAGGAATGCGATACTTTCAGCTTGTTAATCCATCGGCGATCAAAATTTGACCAAAATAAGGATAAATAAAAATCAGTACTGAAGGCGCTTGCTTCAAAAATTAAAAAGTAGCGAAGGCAAAGAAATCTGTCACAACACATAATATACTTATTCGTATGTTTCGACAACATTGCTCCATACATACGCTGCTCATTGTGGTAGACGCAGCAGACCACCTAGAGCTCTAGTTTATTCAAAGCATATGTCGCAACATCAGAACACATGCTTACAAACGATAGCGCTAATAATTAGCCTGGCTGGCTGCTTCACAGAATAACCAAACGACAACCACAACAAAATAGAACAAATTTCCACGGACGAAACTCAACAGCGAATCATCAAGTCCGTCGTCTTACTCAATCCACCAACAATCCGTCCTTCTCTAAGGCATCCCCTCCCCAGGAGGAGAGGAGATTAGCCAGTTTGCCATCCTTCGCGAGGGCAGGGTTCTCCACGTTCTCACCCTCAAAGCAGTGCAGGACAGATTTGGGCGACCCAGCAGCAGCATCAACGTCGTCACTCGCGGCAAAGCTCTGGTAGATGAGGAGGCCACCGCATGGAAGCTCCTGCTCTAACATGATGTTGCAGTCATAAGCCTCGGCATCAAGCTTCTTCCCCCACGTCCCAGCATGGCCATGCCCGCCAAAGATTGTAACAGCAACTGAGAACTCTGAAGGGCCAAAGCACCTGAGGACCCTCTTGACGAGGTCACCATAACCGAGAGCAGAAGAGTTGATGCCCATAACCTCGTAGCTGGCATAGCTGAAGCCATCCTCAGGGGTCACATGAATGGTAGAGAGTGCAGAGCCATGGATCGCATTCATGGAGTAGCCGCAGGGTTCAAAGTCAAAGTCACAGATCTCCATCTCCGGGATAATGTCAGAGATACCCGAGAGCTTTGTCATTTCCTTAGCGCATGTAGTGTGGCCATCAGCTGAAGTCTTGAAAAAGACTGAAGCTTTCTTCTTGTCCAGTCCAGTCATGCACATCTCAAGGGTAACCATAGGCTGCTCAGGGTATTGAGTGGCATGGTAGATGTGCCACTTCTGGCCAGGCTTAGCTGGATCTCCAATCAAATAAGCATTGCCACCAGATTTCAGACCGCCAAAGTAGCGGTTCAGAACAGCAACCTCCTCAGAGAAGCTCCTGTGGGGAGCAGGCTGTGCGCTAGGGAAGATGAACATCCCACGAGAGTACTTCACAGCAGCAAGTGGCATGGACAGCTCTTCAGCAAGCTCAAGAATCCTGGGAATGGTGAGCAGGAGCATGGTAGTACCACAGGTCTTGATCACAATCTTATGAGGATAGATAAACAGGCTTGACTCAGAAAGGACGTAGGAGTCGAAATCCTTGTTGGAGAGCTCGGACACAATGGTGCACCGTGCAAGATCCAGAACAGAGTCAATCTGGGCCCTAGAGAGGGCACGCAAGCCCCGACCATGAGGGTCAGCAAAGACAGGCGCCTCTGCGAAGGTGATCTCAAGGCGCTTCTCATAGCCCTCAAACCCGATCGCTGAGACCGGGGGAGGGTCAGCAACAGAAAGGACAGCCATTGGAGCAGGTGAGTCAGAACACATTGCCGGAGATGGAGAAGGGAGGAGTTGAGGGAGCAAGATTACAGAACTGGTCGATTATCGGAAGCAGCTAGCCAGAGAGAGCGGTCAGAAGCAGAGTCAGAATGCAAATCTCGAGAAATCCTAAACTACTAGGATGGGGAAACCGAAAGGGCTATCAGGATGGCTTCTTCGCGCACTGCAAGAGAAGAAATAACGGACCTGATTAGCAACATATCTAAAAATTCCATGGTGTAATGAAGTAAATGTCTGTGTTTCATCCTTACGTTGGAGTAAGCAGCAGACTGGAACTTCTTGACGCCTCCGGCAGGTCGAACGTCCTCAATGCTGTAGCCGAGGGGAGCTTCGTACATCAAGGAACGACTACTGCTAGACTTCTTCTTGCCACCCTTTGACTCCATTAGTACATCAATTTACTGCAGAAGGAGGTGAAGTCACACAGCAGATTCCAACAAACTTCCATGGTTCAAAGTGAAGAAAGGCCCATGTACGTTTTTTTGTACAACATAAAAGCTAGACAAGAGCATCGATTATTTATGCAACAAATTAAAATTATGAGATGATTTCAAGATTTGAAGTACTAATCGTAACAGAATACCGAAACTTGAATCATATAGTCAACTCCAACTAAGGGCAAGCGTGCCTAAATTACTTATATCAACAACCAGCGACTCGATGGGGCAGAGCAAAATCTAATCTTGTTCAATTCCTACAGAACACAATATCATACTTTGACAAATTACTTTACATTTCCAATCTATATACCTTTCTTCCGAAAAAACTCCCGAATGAGTAAAATAACACCGTTGCAGCGATTAATCTTTCCAGTTAAACGGTAACCACAAAGAAATTCATCGTCCCAGCAAGAAATTAAGGGGATAACTATTACCTAAATCACATAATCCTACTCGCTCCACTCGCAAGATTAATTTTCTTACGCATATCTAAATCAAATAGTCGACAAAATTAAAAAAGAAAATAACACAACCACCCGCGCATAACAACATGTCCTACAAATCATAAATCTAAGCGCTACTGTAACCCAAACTTAAAGAGGGGATCTAACGAAAAACTTACAGTTCCACGAAGCTATGTATGGAACTCCCCAATCCCGAGCGCGCCCGCGTGATCCTATTCCGATCTCACGAACTCCCCCTTGTAACACCCCCTCTCGACGCAGATCTCGAACCGAGAAATCGAAGTTTTCTCTCCCCCTCTTTCTCTCTCGAAGAGCTCGTAGATTTCTTCTCTCCAAGAGAGCGGCGGCGGCGAGAGGTCGGGGAGGAAGGAATTCTTAGGCAACAAGAAGCGTGCGGCTGAGGAGGAAGCCCTGATTTGGCCACGGTATTTATAGCACCCTTATCGGATCCGGGTTTCGTGACAGCCAAAGAACGAACCGCCCTGCGAGACCCAGTCCGCCGGGAGGCCCGTGGACCGGTGGGTCCCAGCGTGCGTGGGATTCGCGGCTGTGAGGGCCTGGGCTACGGTGGACCGAGTCCAGGGAGAGATCCCTGGCGTTTGAGGAGGGAGTTTCTGTGAGGTTCCGATTGTTTCCGGGGAGTGTCCGCATGACAGGTGGGACCTACCTGTCGGAGTTGGAATCGGGGCCCATGTGGTGACTAACTTGGCCTGGTAGGCCTGGGAAGCTTCGAGGATGGCACCGTGGAGGGGGTGCAACAATGTACGGCGGCTGCTGAGCTTGATTCCTTGGTTTTTTCCCCCTCTTTGGACTCCTACTCGGCTTAGATTTAAGCTTTATTTTCTTTAGACTTCACTTTCATGACAGACAGCACCTGTGAACGAACTTTGTTTTTTTTGGAGTGTGTAGGATTTAAAAAGAATCTGCTACGCCCATTCTGAATACATATAACTTTACCTTCCAAATTTTATTACTAAATATATATCATTCTATATTTTCAAGATAAATTTTAACCGTTTTTTTCCTCTGGATGTCCCTTCCATTCATTATTTCCAATATTATTTACTATTATGGAATAGAATAACACACACTATCTAAGAGCGATAAGTAAGCAAATGAGGAAGTGTAATTTGATTATTTTTACATGTGCCTTGATTGAAGTGCAAAATCCTAAAACATCTTCTACTTATGAAATTCTAAAGTCTTCGATGACATTGAGATTTCTACACAACCTTAAGGCTTGTTTGCAACGTAGATTTTTTTTTGGGTAAAAAAAGTTCAATGCTTCCATGAGTTATAAAAAACTGGTAAAGCCGTGTGTTGTGCTGTGCCAAATGAATTTTAATTTAGGATTTGGGAACAATTTTCTAGAACCACGGGACTTTTTTGCAAAAGGGTGTGATCATATCTGGATGCAAATTTCCGCAACCGGAATGTTGTTCTACAAAAGGGGCCGAAGTCATACGCGAAATTGCGAAATCACAAGATATTTTTGCAAAAGAGTTGGTAGAGGATCTAAACGTAATTTTGAAATTCCAAAGGGACTTTTCTAAAAAAATGCTGAGGTGGCGCTCTCTTGACATGGGAATTCCTTCGGGCTTAATACAATACTAGCCAAAATAACACACTACGCTGCGTCGTGCACGATAATACAATATGTAAAATTGAGAAATTTTGTCGTATTTTCGGTTTTTGTATTTTTTTTAAAAAAGAATGGGTCATTAGGATCTGCCAATAAATCTATGGGCTGCTATAAACCTCTGGCGAATCTGTATTTTTTTAAGAAAACCGCGATTAGGATTGTTGCCGAATTTATAGGTCACTATAAACATTCAACGAATTTGCGTTTTTTTATAAAACCGCGGTTGTTGTTTTTACGTATTTTTGGAAATTTGGTCGTATTTTTTGTTTTCATATTTTTTTAAAAGAATGGGACGTTGGGATTTGTCGGTGAATCTATAGACTGCTATAAACCTTCGAAGAATCTGTTATTTTTTTTTTGAGAAAACCGTGGTTAGGACTATGTTTTTTTATAAACCCACAGCTCAGACCCGTCGACAAATATATGGGCTGTTCTAAACCTTCGATAAACCTATGTTTTTTTTTGAGAAATCGTGGCTGCTTTTCTTTATGTATTTTCGGTTTTCTTGTTTTTTTTAAAAGGTCGCTAGGACTCGTCAGCAAATCCGTGGGCTGCTATAAACCTTCGATGAATCTGTTTTTTTTTGTCGAGACGTATTTTTATTTTTGAGTCCGTCTCTCTAAAAACCGTTGAGAGAAACCAAACGTAAACCGTAGAGCAACATAAAGTAATCTATTTTTTTTCCAGGGTTCATCCCGTTAAAAACCATCAAGAGGGCCTAGTCGTAAACCGCAGAGGGATATAAACGTAATTTTGTATTTTTCGGGTCTATTTTACTAAAAAAACCACCAAAAGAACCTAAACGCGATTTCTAGCCCCACCATTTTTAGAGGACCATGGGACTCTTCGCGAGGGTCGATGCATGTGATTGGTGGGCTAGTATGCTAAAGAGCCTCACGATCGGGCAATCCTCTTGTAAGTTCAACCCATAATATATAGTATACATATATATAGATGTTATCGCATTCCGAATATTATCTTAAAAATAGTTGCTCCACTAACACTCGTAGAGCCCCACCATTATGTTCTAGGAGTGTCCCCACCATTGGACATAGACCTAGTATTGGATCGATCAAATTGGATATGTGCATATTATATCCAAGTCAATCATATTTATGCATATACATTTTTTGATTTGGAGTAATGATCATTTCCATATAATTTACATATAATGGATCATTACTTTTCATCAACATGAGTATATGAAAACTTGTGTAGTTAATATATACTCATATCAATTTAAATGATAATTTAAATTGGCACTTAAATCATGCATGTGCATTAATTGAGGGGCTAGTATGACATCAATGATAAATTTCAATTGATTTAGGTTGTGCTCAATTGATCTAAAGGCCTCACGACGGGTGCATAATGGCATCTTGGCACTACACGAGTGGATATCCTGGGGAGTATCAAAGTGATGATCATAAAGACCCCAAAGGGATTGCTTGCGTCTTGGCTGCAAAGGTATAACTAGATAGGCTAAGGACTTTGATATGTGTTGCGAATGTTGAAGCTTCATGCTTTGGTTTCATACAAAACAAATCTTTCAAAATCTTGATGTTGCTTGGAGCTAAGTTTTGCATGTGTTGCAAAAGGAAAGAGCCGTGCTCATACGTGTGATTTGGTTTAGTTGATGTTTGGTTTTGGTGTGAAGTCGATTTGGTGTTGCATGGGACTAGAGAATTGCATGTGTTGCAATTAGAGTTCATGCACCTTGATTTAGTGTTGTTTGAGCAACATAGCGTGAAATGTGTTTGATCCTAGAGCATGTGTTGGCATTTGCAAATGTGTTTTGCCCAATAGGCCTAAGTAGACATGGCACACCGATTCAGATTAATCATATGGGGCTACAGTACTACCTGCCCTTAGAGGCGGTAGTACCATTTATTGTTGCCCATTTGCCCCCAAACGGCTAGTTTTCTTGTGGGGTTATAAATAGAGCCTTTGGGGCTTGGGCAGAGTGTTCTTTGCATTGCTTAAGTGTTTGGGTGAGGTGTTGCATGTGTTGCATACTCCCAATTGAGTTTTGAGCTTAAGAGTGGCACTAATTGCATGTGTTGCACTTTGTCGTGATATTGCATCATAGCAATTCTTGTGTAGAGATATAATTTAGATAGTGCACATAGTGAGCCTAGTTGATTTAGGCCTTAATTGTCAAAACCGAGTGTCTTGTCCTATGACATAAGGCTTGATTAGAGCAAATTGATTAGTGAGCGTCCTATTCACATACGAGAGAGCGCAGACCCTACAACGAGATGCTAAAAGATGAAACAGCCCAATAATAGGCACTTTGTCGCGAAAAGTATATACATCACAACAGAGATGCTAAAAGTTGAAGAATAGAGACTGGAAAGTATATGCTCACTAACACTAAGCACAACACTGAGCTACTCTGTATAGGAGTACCCTACACTTGGTGTAAGATTTTTAGCTGATCTATAACTTTGTGTCTATTTAAGAATAAATAAAATTTAATTTTTTCTCTAATAACACGACACAATTTAGACACATAGTTCAATAGACCTGTGAGTGTTGGCTTGTCCAGTCCGATGCCCACCTCTAATCGGATATTCCGCTCACGTGAACACAGCACAAAAGGGCCTCGTGGCCCTCATCCATCAACAGTCAGATCTAGCACCTAGGCGCCCACGATCCCTGGATCTACCTAGTCCTGTTGACAACGCCTCCCCGAGCCGTGCTGTGCGTCATCCAACAGTTGATGCTGGGATATAACACAGGGGCCAATGGGGCGAAAGTACTATCATACCCTAGTAATGTAGCACTTTATAGGGCGTACTTATGAAATTCGCCGAACCCCTGTAGAGCTATAAATAGAGCCGATGGATATTATTTAAGAGCATGTACAATAATATATATCAGTTGTCTATAAACTAATATTACGTAAGATTTTAAGTGATGTAGAAAAAACAGAATAAAGAAAGAGAAAAGTGTTATCTGCTATTTAATAGACGGTGTTATAAACGGCTTTAGACTATTTGTATCATTATATAGACAGTTTATTAATTGTATGTGAGGTCATTATAAATGAATATATAGACAACTTATTGTATAATTTTTCTTTAAATCTGTCTATAGATAATATAGATGTGTATTACAAATAGTACAGTTAGGAAAAAAAAGGACGCCTTAAACCCGCTCGTTTCTTTTTGTGCATAGCCAGTGCCTCGAGTGGGGCAATGGGCCAAAAATAGATGGGCAAGATGATTCACGGGAGCATAATATCCACACGTATCTGCGAGGAGTAAAAATAAAGGGAAGATTTATGTGCATTACAGTGACAGTATATAGTAGCTAGTAGAAATTAGATTTATCTATTGATTTGTTAAAAGTATTATTACTATTACTACTCTATTAATGAGAAAAATCGAACTAATCTAATCCATTAGATTAAAATAAATAATTTATATTAAATTTGATGTACCTAAAAAAGCTAAAAACCGCACCGCGCATGGTTGCTGGAATATTTGTCGCTCCATGGAGATTGGGTTTCCTTGCGTTGATAGTGGAAAATGATGATAGAAAATGCGTTCTTTCTCTCTCCTCTGTGGATCGTGGAATTGATTCCAAGATAGCTAGGGGTAAAAAGTAATCAAATACGGGCTAACCGAATATGGAATATTGCTTTTTTTTATTTTAACCTATATTTATCTTTTAGATTCAAAATTGGATACATGCTAACCGAATACGGATACGAATCTGAGACGGATATGTAATAGATTCGAATCGAAAACGGATAAAGATATACGATTAATGCACATATATATTGAGTAATATATGTTAAATCAAACCATATATGCACAACAATAGTAACAAGTCATATAACAATCAAACCCGATAGACATCATATATAAAGAATATACTATTTAAGAATCAACAAAACCAACTAATTATCAATATAAATGAGGTGACATAAAAAACCCACTCGCATAGCGGATGCTCATATATTAGCCCTCGCAAGCTTCCTGTGAATACAAGCAGGTAGCCCCTTCAAATCGCACACCATAAACTCATCCACACCCTCTTACCTTAAAAAGAAACTACACTCTCTAACTCTCTTCTATAGCCTCATGGCTAAAATTAAGATATTCAAATCCCGTCTCATATTTATCGAATATTGATTACTCCAAATCTTATCTCAAATCCGGATTTCAGTATCCGGATTCTATTCTGAATCCGATCGGATAGTTAAATTCTATCTTGAATCCAACACCAACTAGATCCGATTCCAAAACAAACGAAAATCTGTTTTCAAGGCTGCAGAAGTTGGATGGGGTCGATAGATAAGCTGACAATTTTCTTCAATAAATTTTTACCTGCGTGACAGTGATCTGGTCCACGGTTCCTTGCCTGTGACAGCTTCCTCCTCTGGACGGATAGATATGCTTGTCCCCGCTCTTTCTTTTCTTTGCCGCATTTCAGCTAACTTTGTCAAATATATATAATCTTAGACATTATAAATTCTTAAGCAAGTATTTGGTTCATTGTCAAAATTATGGTTTGTCTCACTTTCTTAGCCTTATGTAAAACGTGTCAGACTCGGTTTTTACTAAACTATGCAACATTTGTGACGCTGAATTTTATTGCTATAAAAAGTATGACAAACCATATTTACCTAAGATTAGTGATGATAAAATTGACTTGAAACCAAACATGTGCTTTTCTTTCATTGAGGCCCCAGCTGTTGCCCTCGTAGTGTATTTTCTTTTCCTACACAAAATCATGTTGTGTTTTTGAAGTTTGAACCCGGGTGAAACGAACAGATGGGAAGATACAGGCGTCGAGAAATTTGTTGCGCGGGTTAGGTGAAGCTTTGACGGGATTAGCCGGCTAAGCAGGGAAAGAAAACGCTATTTAGTACGAACTGGATAATATCTCCTGTCTGGAAGGCTACCAGAATGAAGAGATGACCTGCCCCTGATGTTAACAGTATCGCTATTTTTCTTGGCCCGTTGTCACTGTTTTTGTCGACTTCTGAACTAGATGGTCAAAAATTTTGTTTCTGGGTGATACGGCTGGATGCACCACAGATTTCTCTGAATTATAAAATGGCATTTGAATATGTTGTGTTAAAATGTTTAAACGCGACGAAATGAAAAATAGAGTTCCTGCGTGGATTGCAGGTCTGACCAGAATGAGTAAACGCAGCATGCCAGCATGTGCTTCTTTTCTTTGACCGCCACATGCTTTCCTGGGAACTTGATTGGGTTAGGTTAGTTATCAAGTTACTACTTCGTTTTTTTTTTACATACACAAGAAAATCAGTTTTTTGAAAGCCTGCATAAGAAAATTAGTGAAGTTACTGAAGCAAAGCAAGCATCTTGAGTTAGTGTGCGCTCTGAGCTCAGGTGAACAGACCCTTCTTTCTGTTGCCTGACCGGTTAATACCATCCTCAATTCCTGACCAGAAAATGGATACCACAATTTCTTGAGAAAATTCTTTATATGCAATTGAAAGTTGACCGCTTCCCTAGTATGCCATTGCGAAACTGCTTATCCCTTCATTGCCGTTCTATCTCTTATTTACCACTCCAGTTAGTGGCCTATAATGTGGCCGTTAACCGGGACATCTAAGGATATTTTTGCCGTGTTTAGTGTTAGAATATTTGGGCCTAGGGTCCTTTTATTTTAATTATAAAATTCCAAGTCCATGTTAAATGCTAAGAGATAATGGGAGTTATTTCTTTTGAGGCTATTAGTTTGTCAACTTATGGCTGGTTATGGCTAGAGAATAGATTTGGAAATTCTGCCTTCAGATCCTCTTCACGTTCCCAGGTCGCTTCATTCTCGGAGTGATTACTCCATTGAACTCTACAAAGCGAGTGGACTTATTTCGTCTGCGCCCATTACATCCGTAATCTTAATGGTACGCTCTTTATAAGTCGATCCTCCTGTAATTCGATAGCTTCTAATCGCGCGCTCGCCGCAAGCACTTTGAGACATTTCTTAAGTCTGCGACACATGGAACACATCATGGACTCGCTAATGATCGGGCAACTCCACCGGTAAGCAACCTCTCCTCGGCTCGTAATCTTGAATGGCCCAACATACCTAGGTGCAAACTTCCTTTGACATGAAACCTTTTACGCCTTTTAAGGGAGTAACTCGAGATATCTGAAATCATCGGGTTCAAAATCAAATCACGACGACGATTGTCCGCATAACTCTTCTCGCCTTTGGTCGAAGCTGTTTTAATCTTTCTCTGATCATGGCAACCTATTCTTCGGCTTCTCTGAGCAACTCAGGCCCAAATACTGAACGCTCCCCCGTCTCGTTCCAATTCAACGGGGTACGACAAGCCCAACCATACAAGGCTTCAAATGGCGACATTTGCAAGCTAGCCTGATAACTATTATTATAGCTAAACTCTGCATACGGCAAACTCTTATCCCAAGATGTACTATAAGATATCGTACATGCTCTCAACATATCCTCTAAAATCTGATTCACTCTTTCCATTTGACCATCTCATTCTGCGGATGATAAGCAAGACTGAAATTCAGACGAGTCCCCATTGCTTCGCGCAATTTATCCCAAAATCTTGAGGTAAATTGGGTACCTCGATCCGATACAATTTTCTTGGGCACACCATGCGGACATACAATTCGATATGTATAACTCGCTAATCGATCCCTAATAGGTTGTCTTCACTGGGATAAAGTGAGCAACCTTGGTCAACCGATCAATGATGACCCATATGGAATCATAACCCCTTTGAGTCTTGGGCAACCCAATGATGAAATCTATACCAATTTCCTCCCATTTCCATTCAGGAATCTTTAACGGCTGCAAAAGTCCTGCAGGCTTTTGATGCATTGCCTTTACCCTCTGGCATACATCACATACTGCAACGTGTTCTGCAACCTCACGCTTCATACTCGGCCACCAAAATCTCTTCTTAAGATCCTGATACATCTTGGCACTTCCAGGATGAATGGAATACTTAGAATCGTGTGCTTCCTCGAGAATTACTTGTTTAAGCTCTTTCTCATTTGGTACACAAATTCGACCTTTAAACCATAGGGTTCCTTGCTCATCTATCGAGAAATCTTCGGCTAAACCCTCTTCCTTCTTAGCCTTGATCCTACCGATCTTCTCATCATCACTTTGCTTTTCCTTAATTTGATCCTCAAGGGTTGGCTTTACTTCTAAAGCACTACAAATCCTGTGGCACAACCTCTAATCTTAATTTCGAAATTCTCACATAACTCCTACGATCGCTAACTATTAACGAATTTACATTGTGGCCTTTTACGACTCAAAGCATCGCCTACCACATTAGCTTTCCGGGATGATAATGGATTCCGATATTATAATCCTTGATTAGTTCTAACCATCTTCGCTGTCTCATATTAAGGTCTGACTGGGTAAATATATACTTCAAGCTCTTATGATCCGTATATACCTCACATCTATTTCCGATGAGATAGTGGTGTCATATCTTTAAAGCATGCACTACAGCGGCTAACTCCAGATCATGCGTCGGATAATTTCCTTCGTGCGGCCTCAACTGCCTTGACGCGTAAGCTACAACCTTGCCATTCTGCATTAATACACAACCAAGTCCTTGTCTTGATGCATCACAATAAATGTCAAAGCCACACTGCACATCCGGCAACACTAACACCGGTGCAGATGTTAATCGCATCTTCAACTCCTCAAAACTCTTTTCGCACTCTGGCGTCCATACAAACTTCTTCTCCTTTTTTAACAATTACGTAAGAGGTCTCATAATCGTTGAGAATCCTTCTAGGAATCGACGGTAATATCCCTCCATTCCCAGAAAACTACGGATTTGGGTAACTGTCTTTGGCGGTTCCCAATTCATCATAGCTTCCACTTTACTTGGGTCCACGGCAACTCCTCTAGCGGTTATCACATGGCCAAGGAATTCCACTTTCTTCTTCCAGAAGTCACATTTACTAAATTTGGCATACAACTGTTGTTCTCGCAACTTCTCCAAAACCAATCTCAAATGTTCTGCGTGCTCTTCTTCTGACTTAGAGTACACAAGGATATCATCTATAAAGACAACCACAAAATTATCCAAATACTCTATGAATACTTTATTCATCATGTTCATGAGTCAAACTAGGTTAATAGCTGGTACGCACGGATCATAGCAGCTTAACCATAACTAAGCAGTAACTTAAAAATTCAATATCAGAGCACTGCTTGACATATCCTCTTATTACAAAAGTCAGACCCGTAGGTCACATAGTGACAGGGACATTAAACTGGTAACTAAACTTTAGACTAAGCAAAAACCGAGAAAACCCGTGATCCTGGGCGTCTGGCTATTCCTCCTCTTCACCACCTTCTCCGCAGATATCAAATGGAGGGTCGCAAGCTCTTGGATAGCTATCTTCGTTCTCCTAATTTTGGTTAGCGAAGAGAGAGTCGTCCTCTTGCTGTTCAGCGGCGGTGTCGACGTCAGGTATTTCTAGCACCACTTCCACGGCGTCCTGGGCTTCATCTGTCGTGATGTGATTGATCCTTCCACGCATGGTCGCTTGTGGCGATACTCCGATCGCATCTTGGTACTCAATTACTTCTCGTCACCGGGCTTTAGCCGGGTAGTGCCTAAGTTAAAGTGGATGGAGTAACATTTCCTTTCTTCAACACTTGTTGGCGAAATGTCCTCGTTCGCTATAAGAGAAACATTTCTTGACAATGATCACGACTTCTGCCGGCATTGTTTCTGGTGCCGGTGTTTGGAAATTCTAATTAGTGGGGCGAGATGGTGGAGTTGATGTCTTGTTGGTCCTTGGGGTTGAATTTCGCAAACCGCTGCGGTGTCATCCTTAACCTAAGTTGATTAGGTCGCCCCGCTGATTAGCCATCCTGCGCCATTTATCTTCACCCAATTCTTTACGCTTATCCTCAAGGATTAAGACTTTATTAACTAACTCCGAAAATCGTGAAATTGTGGGTAATCGCCCCACCAGTAATCCGTGGTTAAACCCTTCAAGAATCGAGTATCTAGCCTTATCTCGTAGCTACATCTTCGGTGCATAACGTACAACCGAGTAAACTTGTTTAAGTATTCGCCACCGTCGGCCTCCTTGCTTCAGAGCCCTAAACTCTTCCTTCTTAAGATCCATCATTCCTTCCGGTACATGATAATGACGGAAAGCAACTGAAAACTCTTCCCAAGTAATCTCCTGGGGTGCTTCATGCGCTGCGCAATAGTTCTCCCACCATTCCACGGTAGTCCCTTCTAGCTGGTGTGAAGCATACAACACCTTCTCATTACCCTCACATTGCGTGATGTGCAACTTTCTCTCAATGGTCCTTAACCAATCATCGGCCTCTAAAGGATTAGCATTGCCTGAGAATGTTGGAGGACGGGTTCTCATGAAATCTGACAATTTAGAATGTGAACGCGGCCCATTGTTGCCTTGTTGCATGTTAGTGTTGCCTACGGCTTGATTGGTCATGTTCTGCATTTGTTGCATCATGGTTTGCATAAGTTGAGTTTGCGCGGCTATAAAAGCTCCCAAATTCTGCATATCTACTGGTGGTGATGGCTGCAGTGGCGTTCCATCATTGAATTCATCATTCCGACGAAGGCCACTTCTGAGGCTCCATTGTTACCGCGAGTGTTCACCATCTGCTTAATTTGTTTTTAGGTTTAGGAAAGATAGACTTAGCATAGATAAGATGTAAGAATTCCTAATGCGGGGGAAATAGGTTAAACCCAAAATTTTATATCTTTATTAATTAACTTGGTATGGTTGCTCACAAAAGCCTAAAAGCTTTGCAACACATACTGCACACTCAGCAAGCATTAAAATCCAAAGTAAACACTCAACCTTAACGTCTAGTACATTTGGGTAAGACTATTCTATTTGACGCAACTCCATATTCGAGTCCAAACTTAAGCTAAGACTCTCACTCCTCGAGCCATCCTCCACGTGAACTTCCTGGTGGGTATGCTGGCGGGTGAGCTGGTGCTGGTACGAATCGATCCCAATGTTCTTCAACTGGTTGCTCCTCTAACTCGGATTTCATCTTCTTTGATTCTGCCTCCTCTGATGATGTCGGTGTAGCGTGGCTCTTTTCTTGTAATGCCTCCTCGAGTTCCATGATTCTCTCCTCGTAAGCTACTCAGTCTCGTAGTTCCTTCTCCGCAACTCGAAAGTGCTTCATAGGCCGCTCTTAATTCCGTCGGTTTGTCGTGGACATGGATCTCTTGAATACCAGAATCGTGCTAATCTGTCATCGTGGTAGCATCCTCCTTCCGTGTGACGATGAACGCCAAGAATCTCGAACCATGGGGTGAAGTCTCAACACCGTGTCTTCTAGCTCATGGTAGTAGTCGTAGCAGATCCTCCGTAGAGCGAGTCGTGATGCCTCCTGGATACCAATCTCCCACGTGGCTCTTCTCACCGTGATGCTGATAGGTTGGCTTGCTCTCTCACCATTTCTGGCGTAAATTAACAGCTTGCACACCATTCCTCTTGTGGCTTCATTGACGATCCAATCTCGGCCTTGATATGTTGGCTTGGCGAAACCTCCCAAAACTTGGAGCACTCTCCAGAGCTCTGTTGCGTAGCCTCCCTCGCACTCTACATATGACTGTGTCCTCCTCATCTATTTAAAGAAAAATTTAGATAAGTCTTCCATCTTCAAATGGCCACTCCGAAAAATTTAAGGTAGACTTCAGCAAAGGTAAGGAGTAGAGAATAAGATGAGTTGAGAGTGTTGTATTAATCAAATTGTGGTTTTTCTTTTAGAAAATAGTTTTGGACACTCTACCAACTAGGGCCAAGTCCTACGGTTAGTATATATGCTCTGATACCACATCTATAAGGACCCGAATTCACCAATTCGAATCCACTGTGTTTTACCGCACTAGTCCCAGGATCAATCGCTAGTGCACACAGCTTAACATCGGTAAGCATCATATCATACACAACGATAAGAATAATAAGACTTTATTTATTGAATATAACTAGTGTATGATCTTATGATCACTTACAATATTCAACCTCACAAGGCAATAGTAAGACCAATGAGACAAATGCAATGGAAAGTAGTAGAAAACGAGATGTCCCATCAAGACACCACATGCGATCGACAAGGATTGGCCTAGTGACACGCTGGCCCACCGATAGTCCTCCTCCAATAACGCATTTATGATTCATCCATCGTTGTTGGTTGTTAAGCAAGGGTGAGTACACCAACACGCACTCAACAAGTTGTGCACAAAATGCAATTCTATCATAGCTATATGCGTGCTTATTCCAAAGGAAAGGCTAAGGGTTCATTTGCAATAAAGCAAAGATTTAAGAACACATACGATACTTAGATTGAAAAGACAAGAAACAAATAATAACAAGTAAATATATTCAATGATTCTCAAATAAACCCAAGTTTTCCATCCTAAATCAAATTCCATTATCCTCATGGCATCCTCGCCATCCCATAACAGCTTATCCATTTTTATTAACTACCCTTGATTGTAATTCCCGAGCATTGCTCAATACGTGAGCACGGCTATCCTAATAGTTTGTACACTCGCAGAGGTTATGCACTTTACCCACATGATACAACCATGCGCCACATGTGAACGATTATAACAAAGCCTTTACAATGCGCCCTCTTAACCCGATGCTACCCGCTAAGGTTTCAACACCAAGGGTTACACCACCACAACAGGCCCCCCTCTTGCGCCATGTGAGCCACTCCCGAGCATGGATGGTTACCACCACCCGGTCTCACGCCACCACGATAGCACTCAAGTTAAGATTTGCAAATTAGTCACCTAGGTCGCCCCATAATGTATATGTGGTTGCATGATCGACTCAGGTCAAAGACTCGCAAGGTTAAGTCCTTAGGATTGATTAAAGCAAGACATACACATACCCTCAGCTCCTCTAAGCCCACCCTGGCACACTTGTCCCTTCCACTTGCTTCAATCATAAAGTGATTACCACCCGGTTGGTTACCAAGCACCACGTGCTTCTCACAAATCAACATCCTTGTGTGACCTCCCCGCCACAACAACTCAATCTCTTTGTGTGACCACACATGACACACAAGTTATCATCATTGTTCCATATTCCATTAATCAAAATTAATACTCAACATCTCATGTACATGTGATGACGTGGCATGGCTAAGCAATTCTATTCCGTTCTAATCATCCATGTTGATTTCAGTATTAACCAACTATAATGAACCAACCTAAGGTGACAAGTGGATTATGGCATGCAAATAGCAAGGTAGGGTGTAATTCAAAAGGGTACATTAACTAATCCCAAAGTTAAGTTGAAACCATTTGTACACGTAAAATATCATGCAATAAAGTAAATCAAAATAGCAGTTTTGCAAACATGGGTGAAACATGATCAAAGCACAACTTGCCTTGCTTAAGCTCCTGGTCTTGGTTTAGAAATTGCTCTTGAGTTGCCTGCTCCTCCTCCGAAGCCTCGCACAATTCAACGTCTACGCGAATCGAGAAGAAATAGCAAATAAACACCAAAACCAAAGAACAAACAAACTCAAAAATTCAAAAAAAGCCACCATTAGAAAGATCTCAATTTTACAAATTTTTAGGAATTTGAATCACCTAAATCTGAGTTAAAATGCAAAAGATATAGCCATTTGAAGTTTTAAATGAATCTGAAATTAGAAAATCAACTTTTCCCGAATTTTTCTATTAAGAAAACCCAATTTATTAAGACGCGACACATGGACCAATCATCACCGACACGTCGCTTCTACAAGACGGACCCGGTTCATCGAATTCCTTCGCCCACGGTGGACCAAATTTCAAGAACCGATCACGACAATGGGCCCATAGTCTCGACTTAGCGAGCGACTTCGGCGGATGACACCGCAGATCGCAATGCCACGCCACGCCCACGAAGCGCCACCTCTGCACAAATATCTACGCGTTCGCCACGTGTCGATTTAACTAGCAACCCACGCCACACGGCGCAAGACAAGAACCTAGGGTCACCGGCGACGAGCGGCGAGGCACCTCCTAACTCACCTTGATGTCGCGGATTCAATGACGCGAACGGTTTTCCGAATGGAGCTTTGGTTCGACGGCGGTATAGCTTTCTTCTCCGGCGGCGACGACCTCCACGGCTAACTCCTTCCCCGGTGATGCTCCGGCGAAACAATGGTGCGCACGGGGTGCGCCTTGACGCGACGAGTTCGAACGTCCCGCTGGCGACTCGAGACGACGATCCACGGCGGCTAATCGGGCGCGATTTAATCTTTTTCGCGATGCGCTTAAGAGCTTCGATTGCGGCGACTATGCGGCGATTCTTGGGCTAAGCCTTGGAGCTTTGATTGCTTATGATTTTGCGCACTTGTACTCTCCGCTTTATAGCACGCGATTTAACGGAATATGGCAAGTCTTGGCGAAGTGTCCGCGGCGGCTACGACGAGAATCGGTGGAGTCCTGTTCGGAAACGGCCGAGACGATGACCGGATGCTCGCCACGTGGTAGATCAACGGCTACTCTCCATGCGTGTGCTAATATTTCCAAACCGGTATCCTTTGATGAAGTCCGTCCGATCAACATCTAACGGCTCGCATTGGTTTAAGATTCATTAAATGACGTGGCTCAATATTGGCCGTTGATAACGATCCGACGGCCACGCCACTCCTCCCGAATCTTGGTCGGTCCAAGACAAGAATGGGCTTCGCCCGCTATCATTCACCGAATTTTCCAAGTTTTTCGATTTAAAATAATTAAGAAAAATCATCGATTTATTTGAGGTAGTAAAAATATTCTAAAATTCCAAGAAAATTCTCAAAAATATTTTGAGACATTCTCGACTGACTAAAATATTTTGGGCAAAACTTTATTTTAAATTTTTCTATTTAAAATTAATTCTTGACAAAAACAATATATTTTAATTTGGAATAATTCCAATAAATCTTAAAATCCAAATAAATCCGTAAAATTCATAAAAATCATAAATTGCAATAAAATAATAAATAAATAAATTTTGGGACGTGTATCATGTTGCAAGCGGAAAGCCTAAGCCTGGAGAAACGCAACTCACTCCCGAAAAGGAGCAAGCGTTTGAGGCTGCGGATAACTTGTTTCGTGGTGCAATCATTAGCGTTCTTGGTGAGAACATTGTGGATGCATATATGCTCTTATCCACCGTCAAGGAAATGTGGGATGCGCTTGAGGCCAAATTTGGGGTCTCTGATGCAGGCAGTGAACTGTACGTCATGGAGCAGTTCCATGACTACAGAATGGTTGATAATCGTTCTGTAGTAGAACAGGCTCATGAGATTCAGTCGCTTGCAAAAGAACTCGAAAACTTCCCATGTGTGTTACCTGACAAGTTTGTGGCAGGTTGCATAATTGCTAAGCTGCCGCATTCTTGGAAGGATTTTGCTACTTCTCTAAAGCACAAGAGACAAGAATTCAGCGTTGCTGATCTGATTGGTTCTCTTGATGTTGAGGAGAAGGCGAGAGCAAAAGACACGCGTGTGAAGGGACATGAGGAAAATTCTAGTGCCAATGTGGTGCAGAGGAAGAATTTTCAATCCCAAAAGAAAGGCAAAAACAAGCCTGAGAATAAAAACAATGCCATTCAGACTACCAGCTTTAAGAAGAAGAAGAAGAACAAGAAAGAAGGTCATGAAAAGCGGAAGTTTCGACCATTGGGCTAAGGACCGCCCGTAACGCAAGGATAAGCGTAAAAATCAGCAATGTTGTTGTTGCTAATATCGATGTTGGAACGTCTGGTATGGTAATTTACCCTCGAGTTTTTTCAAGATGTCATTTACCCGATTGGTGGATTGACACCGGGCAAATATTCATGTGTGTGCCGATATTTCCTTGTTTTCTTCTTATCAGTCGCAAGGACTTCCTCCATCGTGATGGGGAACGGATCACATGCTTATGTTCGTGGTGTTGGCACGGTCGATCCGAAGTTTACTTGGAAAGATCGCGTACCGAGGAACGCAAAGATGTCCCATCTATCAAGAAGAACTTGGTCACGGCTCTCTCTCGTAAAGAGGGCTATAAACCGGTGTTTGAATCCAATAAATGTGTTGTCTCTAAGTTTAGAACATTTGTTGGTAAAGGCTATGAGAGCGGAGGCTTGTTCCGCTTATCTTTGTCGGATTTGTGTAATAACATTTGTTAACCATGTGTGTGATGATGAGGCTAATGTTTGGCATTCCCGGCTTTGTCATATTAATCTTGGTTGCTTGAAGCGCTTAGCCAGCATGAGTTTAATTCCAAAGTTAACGTCTGTCAAAAGTTCTAAGTGCCAAACGTGTGTGCCTAAGCAAACTCGCAAGCCTCACAAGGTAGCAGAGGCGTAGAAGCTTGGCAATCATAGAACTAATTCACTCGGATTTGTGCGAGATGAATGGTATGTTGACAAAAGGCGGAAAGAAATATTTCATGACGTTGATGGATGATTCTACTAGATTTTGCTACGTGTATTTATTGAAGTCAAAAGATGAGGCGTTTCACTATTTTAAAATCTATAAAGTCAAGCGTAAAATCAACTTGAGAGAAAGATTAAGCGGGTTAGGTCCGATCGTGGTGGAGAATATTTTTCAAATGAATTCAATTTATTCTGCGAGAACATGGCATAATCCATGAGAGGACGCCTCCTATTCACCGCAATCAAACGGGGTTATGGAGAGGAAGAACCGCACTCTAACCGAGATGGTTAACGCCATGTTAGATACAGCAGGACTTTCCAAAGAATGGTGGGGTGAGGCTATATTGACGGCATGTCATGTCCTAAACAGAGTTCCTACAAAGAATAAAGAGATAACCCCGTTTGAGGAATGGGAAAAGAGAAGATTGAATCTCTCCTACTTACTTAACTTGGGGTTGTCGGCTAAGGTCAATGTGCCAATCCCAAAGAAGCGTAAGCTTGGACCTCGATCGTGGATTGTGTTTTTCTTGGCTATGCTTTTCACAAATGGGTATAGATTTTAATAGTAAAATCTGGTATTCTTGATATGCATGAAGGCACCATAATGGAATCCAGAGATGTCACATTTTTGAGGATGTATTTCCAATGAAAGAAACACCTAGCATTTCTAGCGAAGAACCTATCATTTCTCCCGAACCTACTATTTCAGAATGCACAATGAACCTCACTTGTGGAAAATCCTATAGATGAAGGCAATGAAGTAACTCGCAAGAGTAAGAGACAAAAGACTGCAAAGTCTTTTGGTGATGACTTTATTGTATATCTAGTGGATGACACTCCAAAAACCATTGTTGAGGCGTATTCATCTCAGGACATTGACTATTGGAAGGAAGCGGTTCGGAGTGAGATGGATTCTATCATGACTAATGGAACTTGGGAGATAGTGGATCGTCCTTACGAGTGCATACCAGAGGATGTAAGTGGGTGTTCAAAAAGAAGCTTAAGCCTCGAAGTACGATTGATAAGTACAAAGCGAGGCTTGTTGCAAAGGGTTATACCCGTAAAGAAGGCGAAGACTTCTTCGATACTTATTCACCAGCTTGCCGACCGACTACTATTCGAGTACTACTATCACTGGCTACCTCTCACGGCCTGATTGTCCATCAAATGGACGTTAAGACGGCTTTCCTTAATGGAGAGTTGGAGGAGGAAATTTACATGGAACAGCCAGATGGATTTGTAGTAAAGGGTCATGAAGGGAAGGTGTGTAAATTGTTGAAGTCCTTATACGGCCTTAAGTAGGCACCTAAACAAAGGGCATGAGAAGTTCGACAGACTTTGACATCTGCCGGCTTTATTGTGAATGAAGCTGACAGATGCGTGTATTACCGCTATGGTGGGGGAGAGGGAGTGATCTTGTGTTTATATGTCGATGACATACTGATATTTGGGACGAACCTTAATTTAATCAAGGAGGTCAAAAACTTTTTGTCTGAAAGCTTTGAAATGAAGGATTTGGGAGTAGCAGACGTCATCTTAAACATTAAGTTGTTAAGAGAAGATGATGGTGGGATCACACTTGTGCAATCCCATTATGTGGAAAAGGTCTTGAGTCGCTTTGGTTTTAGTGACTGCAAGCCTGCTCCAACGCCGTATGATCCTAGTGTGCTATTACGGAAAAATCAGAGTATAGCAATGGATCAATTGAGATATTCCCAGATCATTGGCTCGCTGATGTATCTAGCAAGTGCTACGAGGCCAGATATCTCGTTTGTTGTGAGCAAACTCACCGGTTTGTTTCAACCGGAGATGATCACTAGCGTGCTCTAGAAAGAGTATTGCGCTACCTAAAAGGGACAGCAAGCTATGGAATTCACTACACCGGGTATCCAAGGGTACTGGAGGGTTACGGTGATTCTAACTGGATATCTGATGCTGATGAGATAAAAGCCACAAGTGGATATGTGTTCACTTTGGGAGGTGGCGCTGTTTCATGGAAGTCTTGCAAGCAGACCATCTTAACGAGGTCAACAATGGAAGCAGAACTCACAGCATTAGACACCGCCACTGTTGAAGCCGACTGGCTGCGTGAGCTTGTGATGGACTTGCCGGTCGTTGAGAAACCGGTACCTGCTATTCTTTTGAATTGTGACAATCAAACTGTGATTGTCAAGGTCAACAATTCTAAGGATAACATGAAGTCATCAAGACACGTCAAGAGGCGGTTGAAGTCTGTCAGGAAAATGAAAAACTCCGGAGTAATAGCATTGGACTATGTCCAGACGGCTAAAAACCTGGCAGATCCCTTTACCAAAAGACTATCACGGAATGTGATAGATGAAGCATCGAGGGAGATGGGCTTGAGACCCACATGAGTACGCCTCAGTGGTAACTCATCCTATGTGATCGGAGATCCCGTGAAGTAGGGTGGTGAAACAAGCTATTGGCTGGCTAGGAGGAGAGTATTCTTATACATATCCCACTCCGTTGGAGATGCATTACTCTCCTATTCTGTATGGCAGGTTGGTTATACCTTAATGTGTTCCGAGTGGCTTACAAAGCAGAGATGTTGTCCCACAGAACATCTTATGAGGAATACACCTATATGAGCCCGACTGCTAGTCACAATATATGAGACTGGGTGATCTCTAGAAGCTCATGAAAGGCCAAGGAGTATGACTTATATGCTCCAAACCGAGGGGATGCTTATGGCAGCCTAGTACCAGTAAAGGACTTTGGTGAAATTTATTCGCACAAAACTGTCAATTCAAGGCATAGTCCATTGTTCAGTTGTGGATGAGTGTAGCCTTTGTCCTAGGTGGATGTTCAACTTAACAGTCTCCATCGAAACACTGGTATATCAAACAGTAGTGGAACCGAGAGTATTTCACACATGCCTTGGAATTTGGTGGGGATTGTTAGAATATTTGGGCCTAGGGTACTTTTATTTTAATTATAAAATTCCAAGTCCATGTTAAATGCTAAGAGATAATGGGAGTTATTTCTTTTGAGGCTATTAGTTTGTCAACTTATGGCTGGTTATGGATGACCACTAGTAACGGCTATTTGATGGCTGATAAATTACTAGTAACGGTTATGTTGATGGCCTGCTTTATGGTTGATTTACTAGCAACGGTTCTCTCCTTTCTTGAGCGACTACATAAGAAAGGGACTGCCCGTGAACTCGATTCATTCCATTGTTGCATTCGCGCTCGCATTCCCGCTTTGTTTCTTGCGCGCACAAGACGCAGAGTAAGCGAGCCTCCTAACCATCGTCATTGAAGAGATCCCGCCGGATAGGCGGCCGATCAGTTTTTGGGGAGCGACTGCATGATCGCTCCGATTAGATCGACTACTTCCTAAAGTCCGCTCGAGGGATCGTGATCGTGAACCTCTACATTGCATCAACTAAGATCGACTACATCGAATAGTTGTGATCAGAATGTCGACTGGTCCGCAGAATAGCGCCACCATTGCCTCCGGTAATGGTCCCGCTATTGGGTACTTTCTTAAACTCTACTTTTGTATGTTCTATATTCTACAAATCTGCGAGCTAGACATGATAGTTTGTTCAAACTTTGATATGTCTAGCAAAACCATTAACACTATTTTATTGTTCATCTTGATCACATATCTCATGATTTATTATACAACTTTATGGATTAAAAATTACCGGAAAAACCTACTAATTCCAACAATTAGTTGCTATGAACTCAGCCAATTGCTGGTTCGGTTCGGTCGGTTATTGTTGGATTAGGTGGAAGTAGTCCGGATCAATCAATTGGAGATGTGACTCGGTTGGTCTTGGTCGGAAGTGGTTGCATTTGACCTTGAGCACATAGTACCGCACCTGTTTTCCCTTCTTCTCTAGTGCGTAGCAGAGCATGAGTGATTAGGACGCGGTTGTGGCAATGCCCCAGTGGCGGAATGGCTACAAATAGGTGAGCATAGCATGTTTCCGAACATGGGAAATTCATTTGTGGTAGTTTTAGACAACAGGTATGAATATGGTAGTCGGAATGGTCTGAAGAAGCAATGGCGGCTGTGGAGAAGAGGAGTTCACCGGCGGTGGGCTCTGGTGGGGAATTAGCAGCGATAGGGCACACACGAGCACAACGAGGTTGTGGGGACCCTCTTGGTGGTAGTAGCTTGGCCCGAGGTAGTGTGAGCAAAGCCGGTGATGGTAGCGGCTATGGCAAGGAGGTGGAGCTCAATGGCAGTGTTATATGACAGAGGGGATGGCCAGAGAAGGTGGGGAATAGCTTTAGCATGGTGAAGCGGACATCATGATACGGTTGGCACAATAGGTAGATGATAGAGGTGGCGAACCGTCAGAGGCGTAGGGGAGGACAGCAGCGCAACTCAACTTCGGTGCTCCTCTGGTGAGCTTTGACGGTGAGAGTGGCACTGCGAGGATAATCGAAAAGTTAGGAAGGTGATGGTGTAGTCAATTTAGAGAAGGAAGAACCTAGAGAACTAATTTGAGTATACTACCCATGGTGGTTATGGTGGTGATGGCAGTCTACCCAATAGGGGACAAGGACAATGCTTAGCGATCGTGTGGGTGGCCTTAGGAGGCTGAGAAAGTGCGAAAAAATTGGAAGTGAGTCGTCATTGCTACTGGTTTTATTGGCACGGGAGGAGGGCGAGGTGAATAGCGGCGAGGGCTTCCACTCGGGCTCTTGCTCTTGGCGAGGTGAGCAACTATGTTGAGATGGACGGTGTGAGGTCGACGACCGAAAACCTCCATGGGCAGTGTCAGCGTGGGAGGGGATGAAGAGCAGTGATGGGCGTTCAGAGGGTAGAAGGAAGAGAGGAGGAAGAAGAAGGGCTCTGACTAAGGGGTAGGACTAATGTTCTCTAAATAAACCTGACAAGGTCAAGGGGCAAATGACATTTGACTTATAGCAAAATGACAGGAATGGCAAAAACATGATAAATGTTGAGATCTGATGGCAATGAAGGGAAGAAAAGTTTCACGATGGTATTTTGGAGATCTGGCCAACTTTCAATGGTAAATAAGGAATTTTCTCTAATTTTTTCCAAGCTGATGACTTGTGAAAAACCTCCTACACAAAAATGTTCAGTTGTTAGCTATGAGAAAATTTGGTTTATATGGTCCCATCGCACTTTTGTTTGTTGCAAATTTGGCCCTCGTTCAAACAAAATTGCAAAAATGACCTTTTTTCCCCCCAACTACAGAAGCCGCACTCCACTACCTCGGCAGGTACCTGGGACCGCATTAGCAACTTCCATCACATCAAGTGGAGTGGAATCACTGCGGGAGCTCACCTATCGAGCACGATGGGTTCGATAAAACCTACCGCACTGCCTCCGCTTAACAGTATCCCTTCATGCCGAGCTTGGCAGGTACCTACTGCGTAACTGAGCATGGCAAGAGGGTGTCCGTGCTACTGACCACCTACTACAATAGGAAAACACGGTAGGTGACACATATCGCCAACCGGTATTTTCGTAGTCAGGAAAGAGTCTAGATTTATAATTTCATTTGAGAGGAAATTAAAAATAAAAAAGAGTGTACATATAGGCTTTGAGCCGTGACACCTGAGACTCTGGGAGGGTGAAGGAAGCGGACAAGCAAGGTTTCAAATTTCGTTTTCGGTTTACTTCTTATAACCCTCCGAAATCCAAAATTTCGGCAAAATCTCATTATTTCGGATGAAATTCAGACAAAATCCAAAAAGAAAAATTCAAATCTAGAATTTTTTGAACCGGGATTTCCAGCATTTTGGCGAATTTTTTGAAAATTTGCTCGAAATTGCTGAAATCTTGGCAAATTTTAATCGAGCGAAAAATGGTTCAAACGATGTTAAAAATTATGAATTTTTTATTAGATGATTTTAACACATCACTAATATTTCCATAAAAAATTTAGATGATTATAAATCCTGATAAATTTTTAAAATTCTAACAGCGTTAGTGTCTTGAAAAAAGGTTGAATAGCAAATTTGAACCGAATAAAAAATGGAACAAACCATTATAAAATTTTGAATTTTTTTATAGTGCTGATGCATCAATAACGTTTTCATAAAATTTTCATATGATGATCAAACTTCATAAATTCTAAAAAATTCTAACGGTGCTACTATCCTGGTAAAAGGCTTACCTGTAAAATATCTCAAAAATTCGGTTTCTTAAGGGTTATTGAGCCAAATCTGGCCTCAAAACTCAAAATCCAATCATAATACCTGAGATTTCGACGAGATTTGGCGAAATCTTGTTGAAAATTTTGAAATTACTGTAGTATTTTATTTTTTTAAAAAATTATTTTATTTAGATAGGATTTCAGATCCATCTCTGACCGGAGTTCGAGATCTTTACGAGAAATTTCAAAATTTCTCCGGTTATTGTACCTGCGGAGTGCGGACGAGTGTGGCAGTGTCTTGTCACTGTATCAGATAATCAATCAGACGAAGGCGGTGGCATCGGCATGCATGGCGGGTCACAGGGTCACGGCCTCACAGGGTGACGTTCTCGAGAATCAGAGGGTCCAGCCTCCAAATCCAAATGGCTCTTCGAGCTGGATCCGCCATCTGCGAACAGCGTGAAAAAGGTTGTGCCGTCGCTTTCGGATGCAGGGTCCCGAATATTTTGTGAGCATACTAGCTGCTCCTACTGACGTGAGCTGAGCCTACCTCGATCGATATATTCGGATTTGGGCGGCGATGCCGACCGCTCAACCGCAAGGATTTGCGGGGCACAAATCCAACGTGTGCGTGTGCAGCGGTCGCCGCCGTTCGGTCGGCGAGGAGTGTGGTCTAAATGGAAATGCGGCGCTGCTTCTCTCGCGCTCGCCTGCACAGGAGAAGAATAGTCTGATTCGAGCTTTGGAGCCTTGGGGTGATGGATGCAAGCAAGAAAGCTTCTTCCAATCCAACGTGTGATCTTCGCGCTTACAAGAGCTCGTGGGGGAGGGAGAAGCTGCACTTGCCTCTTTCTATAGTTCGGCTGAGGAACAGCAGGGGAAGGCCCTGCCCTGCTGAATCAACCAAGCAGATCAATTAAAAATACTAGATTAAAAATAATTAGCAGCACATGGTGGACAAGGGTGATCAATGCCCAGATGTAACTTGAATTTTTTTAGTATTAGCCACCATATGCGTAGGAACATTTTCTACCCTTTCATGTGTTTACGAAGAAAAGCGTGTAGTCAAACCACAGGCAAGCAAATTACAGAGAAAAAAAATTCCGTGGAGGAGCTATGCAAATTTAATTCTGTGCATCCCCACTTCGATAGATGTCACGTGTTTATCTTGCCAATCTCAACCATTCATTTAATTTCTCACTCCTTCCATTAATAACACCATTGATTTCCCACTTCTCCAATTAATAACACTGTTGGTAGGGTGAGATTGAGATTTAGTTAGATGGACACGTGGTATCCATTGAAGTGAAAATGCACATAATTAAATTTGCATACCTCCTTCACGGAATTTTTTTCCGTCACAGATACCACAAACACCGGTAGATCATTGCAATGCCCCAGCTTGTGACTGAAGGGACCTGCTAAACGACTAATAAAAGAGGAGACTTGACCCTGAGCTTTCAACGCCCTATCTCATCTGACACTGTGTGCCCAACGCTTCCTCGTTCATTCTCTTTGCAAAATTTTCTCTAGAAGAGAGAGAGAGAAACGTATATACCGAAGTAGGGCCAGTTGACTGTACTAATGGGCCTCCAAAGGTCCATATTACAGCCCACCCCACCGTTGGGCGTAGCGGGTTTAAGCCCAGCAAGCTCTAACGGGCCAGATCGGAATAATAAGGGTGTGTTTGGTAGGTGAGATGAGGTTGAATAGGGTGAAATAGTCCTATTCTATTTGATTATATTATTTTGGATGAATAGAATAGTTTAACTTTTATATGAAATATTCTTCAAATTTGTATTCTACCATCCATAATGTGATGGTTTGATGATTTTTTTTCAAAACCATTCCATACACGTACACTTAGTACAAGCCTCTACCTTAACCAGCCCCACGTCGCCATCTAAGAATAGGGATGGCAAAAATACCCGTGGGTACCCGACCCGACGGGTCCGGATCCGGGTCCAAATTTGGACCCACGGGTATATTATTTTGGTTCCGGGTTCAGGTCTGGGTTTGAGTCTAGGTCTCATTTTGGACCCGTGGGTACCCAGACCCAGACCCAGACCCGTTAAGTCGGTATGCATGCTGGCGATTTGAAGTTTTAGCGCTAGGGCCTGATCATTCACGGCTTACGCTTATTTCTTTACCAACAGTTGCGAAGTGACAGTCGATCTCCTCATACTGACGCCGACGCGAGCGGCCCTTGAAAGAAGACGCGAGCGGAAAAGCAGGTGGCATCCGACGCCTGGCCCAACTGGAAAAAGCGTGTGGAGGGTGTTCTGTTTTGTCCCACATCGGTAGTCGATGGAGGCGTTTGCGCGGGAGGTGAGCATAAGATGCGGAGGTGTGCGTGCGTTTAGTCTCATCTTTGCGCTTGGGCCAATGACGTATAGCATTGGTAACGGGTCCGGGTACCATCGGGTCTGGGTCTGGGTCCGAGTTTGGACCTGTGACTAACTTCGGGTCCGGATTCAGGTCCAAATTTCGGATCTCGGGTCCGGGTCCACAGAGGCTAGACCCAGAGGTACCTGGATCCGTTGCCATCCCTATCTAAGAACAATTATTGTGCTTCCTCTATATTACTTCCCTGCGTTCTCGGACGTTGATAAAAGGGGGGATTTGATCGATGCCCTATTTTATTTTGTGCAATTGATAAAATGCCCAGTTTGCCTCCCTGACATGTGGTTCTAGGGTCTGTATATTAGTGAGACATCACAGGGTATTTTATCAATGACATAAATGAGGACATTTTATCAATTATTCCTGATAAAAAACAGAGGCACATATTGTTGAGGATGGAACATTAGGAAAAATTGATGATTTGCCCTTATTACTTATGCTATTAATGATTTACTTCATAATATTTCACTGACATACAGGTCCTAAAACTACATACCAAGAAAGCTACGTGCCAAAAAGATATACGAAATAAATCATCAATTGCACCGGCTGTTTACAATTGCAATCTCCCCAAACATTACGATGGCCATTTCAAACAAAACCCCTTGGAAGAACATCCTCGTTTCCATTTTGTCCCCGTTCGCTTCGGTGGTACATGTTGCAAAAATCCACCTGCTGTTCTGTTGCACTTCATTTTAGCTCCTTCCCCTCCCCAACTCCATCTGCTTCCCCTGACAAACTCCATGTGCTCCAATCCGAACAGACGACCTCCATGGCTCACCCTGATCCCGCCGATCCTCCCCATGCACGTGCCGTTCGGTGAGGTGATATGGCGCACCAGGCACACAGCTACACACTGATTCAGGGAAATTTCGATGAAAATGTTGTTCGCATCATCTTCAACTGCATTTGCAGTAGTAGAACACACATGCTCTGGGCGTGGCTTGAGATTGGTTCCATTTGCCACCGCTTTCATGCAAACAAGATTGCAGCCTGCTTTTTACATGTCAATTAATACATCAATTTCGTGTAGATATTCAGCTGCGGCCTGCTGTTCTTAGTTTCCAATATGCCACCTCAGTCCAACTGTTTCACTCCATAAAAGTGCTCTCATTTTTTTTTTGGCACTGCAAATCCAAATACTCAGGACGTTAGCACTGCCAAATCTAGTACAGCAAGGTGCATGCCAAAAAAAATCACAGTGGCGCGCCAATCGTTTCCTATTGAAACAAACAAGTGCAGGTAGAATGGCTCTCCGCTCTGCGACACCGCGATTCCTTCCTCGCCTCCGGTCTCCGGCCTGCAGCTTCCATCCAACCGGCGAGGTGGCTGAGGTTAGAACCTTCTGGAATCCTTCTTCTCCCGATCGAATCTTCTGTACGCTCGTTCCGGAACATTCGCTTCCGGCGCCGTACGCTACGCTCGTTGGCTCGTCCATCGCGCGGTTGGAGTTGGTTTCTCGCCGTGCGCATCCGATCCGATCCGTGTTTATCTATCGTCCGCGCGTGGTGTGAATTTTATTGTGATAGGTGTGTTGGTTCTGAACCCGTCAGTGGTGAATTTTTGGTGAAAAGTTTGAATCCTTCCGGTCAGGTTTGATGGCCATCGGATGTACCGTTGCAGGGTGTCGATCTGTTCATCATCAGATTGAAAACTAAGAACCGCGCGCGTGATATATTCGCTTAGGGTCTGACGTCGATAGGTAGAGGCTAGATGTCCAGGGGGAGTTCGGAAGATGGGCAGGGTGATTGGGTTAAGCTAAATCTGTTGGAAAATTAGCCAAGGCTGCTCGCGCAGCGCATCTCATTGTGATGACCGCTCGCAAGGCTTCCTCGCATCACATTATGCAAAGAAAAAAAACTCGTTTCCGGTTCCCAGCTACTGTCAAGGTGTCGTTGTTCTTGTGTTATAGTGTGTATATATAACAAAGTTTTACAGAGTTCTAACGGTGCAGCGTGTTTGATGTAAGTTTCAATGATGCAACAAGTTTTGTAGAAGTTTAGTGTAAAAATAAATGAAGTTTCAGGAAGGTCTCAACACGACTTTTGAGTATATTTCAACATGTTTCAAAAGTTATCGAGGAAGTTTCAAAAATTTAAGCAAAATTTCCATCCTTGTTTCATCAAGTTTCACTAGGTCTCACAGAGTTTCAATGCATTTTTAGATTGTTTTCAATGGATCTAAAAAATACGAAACTTTATTGAAAAATGAGTTTCCTCGAAGTTTTAGGTTTAAAAAGTTGCAGTTTCAAAAAGGTTTCGATGATTTTTGTAGATTTCAACAAGGTTCATAAAAATTCGAACAAGCAACAAGTTTATACAGTTTCAAGAGAACTTTTTGAACAGTTTTTATGCTTTCTAGATGTTTCTATAAAATTTGGACCCAAAGATTCAACAAGTTACAGGTTTTAGAACTCAAGTTAACAAAATTTGACAAGTTTCAACCAAAAGTTTCTAGAAGTTTCAGCAAGTTCCAACCAAAAGTTTTCAATAAGTTTCAAGCAAGTTTCAAAAAGTTTTGGCTAGTCTTAGTGAGCACACCTGGCTACAAATGATAATACCACACCATCGAGGTTGCCCAACACTGTTTCGGCGGATACACCCTCTTCTCCAGCTCTAGCCCCAACAACCACCAACGCCATGGAGTCGATCGACGCTGCTCAACACCGAATCCTTGCTTGAGCTCCACGCTTTGTGTCCCCAAGCCACCAAGTCACACTACGTCAGATCCGGTTGGACCCGAGGTCAGCGCCACTGGATCTGTTGGATCCTATCGTTGGCAACGAAAGCGCTGGTTGTAGCCCCATCCATCATCTGACTTGGATGTAGGGCCTTGTAACCAACCGTCGGCACCGGATATGAGCCTCGTTCAACCATTGCTGGATCCATACGTTCTTGGCCCATTCCATGTTGCCGCTGCAAGTTTGTGTTGTTGCCTCTAACTATAAGTCACACCGCCACCTTTCCGCGAAGCTGCTTGGTCTCCTCCTCTGGCCGAGCCCGCACAGGCTAGCTACAGATGCTCCTTCGGCCATGAGAACACTGAGAATGGGGAATGCAAGGGGTTGTCGGGATGGGGGAGTGGGGATTGAGACTTGAGAGACAGTGAGAAGAGTGTGTCCGAGTGCTATAAGATTGGTGTGATTCCGACGGTATCAATAGTTAGATGCTATACCGTCAAATCGCTAAGTAATGCTATACTGTTGTGCGGTATTTCTGTTTTACGAGCGGTGCAGCGAAGGAGTGCATGTAAGGAGAATGGGACGACGGGGAGTTCAAGCGTCCCGCGGCTCTAAACTGAAGGAAAAAATCCACCGGCGTTAATCACCATGGGATTAGTAAGATGTTGCTCACACAGTCACAATCAGTTGAATTCTGCCGTATCCATGGTTGGTCTCTCATCGAGAGGGCGTATCAGAGGCTCAGAACCAGAGAGAGCCATGGGGCATGCCCGGCCCATCAGCATCGCATCTCTTCGTTCCATACACACGCCAAACGCAGTAACAAACACGCTCGCAGAAACAGATTTCGCTAAGATCATCGATCTCGTGTGTGTCAGGCTTGTGATCGAGCCAGTCGGTGCGCGTGGTGATGGCGAAGAAAGAGTTTCCCTAGATTGGCAGCAGATGCAGACGCTGCATGAGGCTAACGGCCTGCAGCAGAAACACCACTCGGCGATGGCAGCTTAAATTCAGTGAAGTGATCAAGCCATGAGATGCGAGGCCCTGATCGAGCCCCTTCAATGCCCTACGTCAAGACTTGCGACATGGGCTCTCGCTCTACCTGCCTTGCTCCTCCTTGCATTTACTACTCTCTGCATGCTGCGATCGATACTCCCATGTCAATATGCCATGTTATCACTTAACAAAGAGATTCCACGGCACAGTCTGAAACAAAAGCTTTGGAACTGAAATATAGTATGTCTAAACTGAAGCCTGGACGGTTCATCTGGTGAAAAGCGTCGACACAAGCGTACGTGCACGCCTGATCGACACGGAGGCCGTAGTTGTTGTTACTTCCGGCAGGCCGGCCTCACTAGCGTCGTGGCGTCGATCGGTCAGTTCCGACGGGGCGGGGGTTCGTGCCTGGCGACGGCGGTGGACGCCGTGAGCATGTGGTTCACCGCCGTGACCCACCTCTTGTACACGGCGTAGTCGTCGGAGCGGAGCTCCACCTTGCCCTTGCTCGTCGAGACCTCGATCGGGTACGTCGCGTCCTCGTCGCGGCTCGGCTTCTCCGGGGCGCACGGGCTCACGTCCTGGATGACACCTGTGTTGTTCGCGCGTGATAGCACACGACGTGAACGTGTAGCTCGCCGGTTAGTTTGTGTCTCAAGAAGAGGAAGGAACTGAGGTGGTTGCTGCCTTGCTGCTGCTTACTTTCTTTCGCGTTGGAGAAGGCCATGACGAGGTTCATCTTCTTGATCCGCATGACGACCTTGCCGTTCTTGTTCGAGGCTGCCGACACCGTGTGCAGCTTCCACTTCCCTGCATGCACGGCAAGAGGGCTTTAGTTTGTCACGACTTGACATGGACATGCGACGGCGGCTTACCGTCCGGCATTGCCACGAACATCTCGTCACCCTTGGCTAGCGCCGCCTTGGACCTCGCGTAGTTGAAGTCGAAGTCGAGGTCATCCTGCGACACCGCCGCCGAGCAAGCCCTCTCGTTCTGGCCATGGCCGCTGCAGCTGCGTCGTCCTCGCAGCGCCGCGGCGCCCCGCAGTGCTGTCCGACGCGCAAAGAAATGATTTTGAGGCACAGAAATTCTTCGTCGCTTAAGACGTAGTCGAACAACGGTGGGTGAGGCTTACAGGTAGCAGCGGCCGCGGTGAGTGTGATAATGTTGCTGGCGTCTATGGCAGCCACGGCGGCGTTGACGGCCGCGGCGACCTGGTCCCGCGTAGCACCCGCGGCCTCGGCCACCTTGGCGCACTGCGCCGCAACGAGCGCGGCCGCGGACGCCACCGCCGTCTCCCTCATCGCCGCTGAGCCCTGAGCCGGCGCGGAGTTCTCCGCGGCGATGGCGGCGAGCGCGGCTGCGACGCCGGCGACGGACACAGCTGCG
Organism: Guadua angustifolia; assembly: GCA_036346375.1. NCBI lineage: Eukaryota > Viridiplantae > Streptophyta > Magnoliopsida > Poales > Poaceae > Guadua > Guadua angustifolia. The sequence goes on along the minus strand of CM070506.1, from coordinate 35,066,209 downwards.
TGGATCTCGGCCTTGTGCAGGCGCGCCTCCTCCTTGCGCTTCTGCTTCCGCTCCTTGACCCACTTCTTGAGCGAGATGCCGCTCCATGGCGCCATCTTGCGCGGGAGCTGCAGGCACAAAAGTTCGAATCTTTTAAGCTCGAAGAAAGTCATCATAAATGGCAAATATATTTCACAATTTCCTGGATCCGATCATTACTAGGAAAGTTGAAATCAATCAATGATCCGCTTCTTATTTTTTGGAACGGGAAACGATCCGCTTCTTAAAGAAAAAGAACGGAAAGAAACTCGGAAAAAAAGGGTGTCTGCCTTCTAGCTTATGCAATTGTACGATTGTTCCATTTGCATCATGGTTATGTTTTGTTTTCTAGAACACGCTAATTAAACTCTATTGTTCTTTCACTCACCCATTTCTTCTTGAGGCAGAGATCATAATCCAACTCTGGATGAATTGTCTTCTGCAGCCATATCCATGACTGAAAAAGAATGAACACCATAAAAAGACACACATTTGAGATTAGGCTAAAACGAAGCTTGCATATATATAAAGAGACACACACACACACACACACGAACATCACATCCCATAGGCTCTACCTTCAGATCATCATATTTCCACTGAGGCGCTCTGAAGTTGCTTCTGTCGATAACCAGGCTACGATCATTCTTCTGCAAAGCACACGGATATAGTTTCTTATGCACCTCAATTTTCACCTTCAGCGTAATCTTTTGACAAAATATTTGCTACAATACTTAAGTAATACCTACCGGTAACAGGTCCCTCCTTTCATTGTCAAGCGCCATGACCGGGTTCTCCACCAGCGCCATTGAGCAATCCTTCGGTCCCGTCTGTAGAACTTGGATAGCCGAGCTGCACCATGCGCTCGAGAGCAGGTCCATCGGCTCCGACTCCGAAGGTAGCTCTTCGCAGGCAATCAGGCCTCTTTCCGGTTCCATGGCCAAGGCAGAAGCCAAGCTAGTTCCCCCAGAAGCAACTGAAAAGGCAAGGATCGGGGATTTATACAGAGCAATGCTTTGATCTCTGGTAGTTGTGGAGGTGCAGCCTCTCTTTATGATGCCAACCTTCAGCCGTATAGAATGTCTTAGCAGGAACCAGATCCTGATCAAATCACTAGGATAGCTCCAACCACTTTAGGACAACTTTTAGCTGTAAAAATCTTAAACAAGACAGGTGTCACAGAGAAAAGCAGTGAGTTTAATACTTTAAATACTAATTAAAAAGCATACTAGTGAATTTTGGGAGGAATAAGAGTGGAGTGGATCATTAGCTTCACCTATGCTTTAGGCGCACACAAAGAAGATGGAATCAAAATGGGGACCTCGGAGCCTTTACAGTAGAAAATTATCGGCATAACCATCCTGAAAACGCTTAAGAAGTTTGAGCATGCACTTTTACGTGCTGGATTATTTTATATTTGAACCACTTAAAAACACTGTTGCAAAGAGGAGATACTTAAAAGTTTTGGTGCAATGATCTCACGTATTTTATTTCTAATCAAAACGAATAAAAGGCGAAGGCTTCTCTGGGAGAACATGAGATGTTGGGCTGCCACTGCTGCAATAGAAAAATTGGGAAAAGGCAGCAGGATGAGGGTGTCATACATACGATGTCGTGGAACTTTCCTAGCATCATTGCCATGCGTGCAGTACTGCAATGTTGGGGCAAAGACGTACACCTCATGGGTCATAGATTGTAGAGCTGTAGTGTAGCATCCCGTAGCGGCAGGGTGCGAGAATCTAGTCGATGTTCAGCGCACTGGGGTTCAGCCAGCGAACTGTAGGCAACAGTGTAGAATGATAACGCTGAGGGGTCCCGTTCTCAAGCATCAGCCGATGACCATGTTTTTAACAACAAGATGCTGGTGTTTTAACATCAGAGGTTCAGATATCAGAAATTCAGAACCAATCTTCACAACAAGGGGGCAAAACATTGTGTCTCTATGCCTTGAGATTCTTCAATTCTGGAGTATCACTGGATTAACAACTTCAGTTTACGAAGCAATTGAGAGTTGCAAAAAGCTTAACCGATTACGTGTTGGTCCAAAACAAAATTACCATCTCTTGCAAAAGGTGTTGCTAGCTCCAACGACCAACCACTTGCTTGCGGCTACAGTACCAGGGTCGTCTCATTCGGAATAACGAGCTTTGGCACAGAGCAGGAGAGAATTTCACTGACTGGTGAATTATTTGCACTCGGTCTCTCAAGAAATTGCTTCATGATTAGCGGTAGGAACAGTGCTTGCAGATGATCCAAACCAGCTGCCATTGCTGAGGAATAGTTGAGCAACTCCCAACATTGTTTCTTCTAGACCAGAGTGAGGGCTGCAGTGATTCATTGCTGGTTGGTGTAATTATCAAAACCTAAAGCAAATTCATGGCTTTTAAGCTTAGCTTTGGTGCATGCATTAGGTTAAATCTCTCTCTTATTGCTGCCTAAAGAGCATTCCAACCAAAGCCTCGTATAGTCATACATCCATTGTTTATCCTATTCTTATGTGTAGGCCTCTAATCCTGTCTGCTGATCATTCACCTTTTGAAAAACTTGATAGAGATTTATATGTATCACGGCAAGAACCCTTTTGATCATTGAATGGAGTTTGATCGCTGCGCTTTACAACTCCTTTTGAATGTAAAGTTGCCGCTGCGGATTCTTGAAGGCTCTCGCAGGGAATTTCAAGGGGAAGCCGAAATCAAGTTGATCGGTCCTGTCTCAGCTTTTTACTAGCTTTTGTGAAAGGGCAAGTGGAACGGCAATTCCTGCAGCACTATGGTTGTTGGACAATTTTCTAGTCACGTACTGGACTAGTTTTCAGAATATCTTCAGGGAAAAAAAGCTCATTACATGGCTAAAACTCCACATGTAACCTGTGACTGAGATAAGATAGCCATTGTTTTAGTTGGATGAGAAACTTTGTCCTAATACACCCTGTAAGTCTTCCCAGAAATATGTTGAGCACTAGAGGTTAAAATATGTGCTCATTATGCACTTTGCTTCAGATAAACATTGAATTGCTGAATCTTTCTATGCGTAAGCAACTTGCCTGGTTCAGCCACCTTTTTTTTACTGGGCATCGCCTTGATGCCAGCTCGTTGTAGGCCTTTGTGCTTGGCCATTCTTCTGACTTTTGGTTGGACATTGTCATTGTGTTCTGTTTCTGTTATCAGCCCCAAGTTGGCTGGGTTGCTCTTGTTTCAGATGTTCTTATGCTAAAGGAGGAAGTGACATGGAAATCACTCAGTACCCTTAGTAACAATTGTTCTAATAAACAGCCCAACCAAGAATTCAAAATCAACCTCACACAAGAATCAAGCCAAAGCCCAACTTCTTTATAAAGAACAATCTACCAGAAATATCACAGTAGCTTCTATTCTCAAAAGATCATTAAAACTTCCGCAGAGGAAGAATTACATAATGAGCGACTATTCCATAAAGACATAGTTCAAAATTGACAAGACCTGCTAATTGTACACAACCACGGAATTGCATAGGATTCTTTAATACCTGTTTGTGCCATATCTAAATTTCTCCAGTAAAATGGCTCGCTCTGAAACACTGAAACTGAATACAGCATTCTAGTACTTTGAAACTAAACTATCTCGCCGTCAATAATGTGGTGTCTCATCAGAACAATTTCTTTGACAAGATTTCTGTAAGTGAATGGCCGGACGGCGGCCCTCAGGAAGAGCCCTGGAGGTACCTCGCTCTTCCCTCTGTCCTTCTCACGTTTGCTCCTTGCAGCCTCCTGCTCCTCCTCATCCTCCTCAGTCTGCTCTGGCTCCATAACCATTGTATTTGAACTGCCCATTTTCCATTCCATCTCTTTCTCCTGTTGCATCTGCCGTCTATTATACTCGTTTGATGCCTCGATGCTAGTCTTGAGCAGCTTCTCCATTTTATCAGAACTTTTCAGCGCCTTCTTCCACTGCTCATCCCAGTACTTCTCACTCTCATTATGTTCTACTTCATCCGCTTCCAACTCCTCCATGGCATCGACTAATTCCTCATCCTCGTAATCGCTGTCTCCATGATCAACATCACCCTCATCAAGCCCATCATCCTCAATCCAATCAATAGTCTCACTTCCACCCTCATCACCACCCTCATCATCACTATCATCAGGCGCATCACATCCAAGCTCCATCTCCTCTAGCTTCACCTTCCACTCCTTTGTGTATGGATGGAGGAGCTCCACGGGATGGTTTGTGAGCAGGAACTCAAGGCACCGCAACTTGTCTGCATCGCTCAGCTTTGAGTAGGCATTGACGACGTCATCCACGTAAGCCTTTGGGTTCGCCTTCACAATCCTGCAGAGGCCACCGAAGTAGGTTGTTCGAATGACCCGGCCATCCTGCTCAAGATCGAACAAGAACTGGTTCTCCGTCGCAGGGTCAACCAACGGGCGGAGCCGGCTAAAGAAATCCTCCTGCGGCTCAAACCTCGACTGGTACAGCGGCCGCTTGACGTATATGATGTCCGGGCGCGTCCAGGCCGCACACCTCGTGATCAGCTCGCGCGTCGGGTTGCCGAGCCGGCCCATGAGGCTCCATTTGTCGAGCCGCTGGTCCTTGCTGGCCTGGACGGCGACCTCGGCCGAGAGCGTCCACTGCTCCCATGGTAGCTCGTCGGGGCGCCACTTCGGGTGCCGCACGAATACCCAGTAGTACTGGAACCCGACGGCGGCGTCGAGCTCGTTGAGGCGGTTCGAGAACTGGTTGGACATGTCGAACTGCTCAACGCGGTCCCACTCGTCGTGGTCGGCGACCTCAGCCATGAGGGAGACGCGGTCGTCGGAGAAGCGGCCCCGGATGGGCGGCCCCACGACGATGCCGCGCCAGGAGTAGGGCCCGTAGCGGCCGAACCTGTACCAGTCGTGCGGGTGGCGGAGGCGCGGGTCGTCAGGCCCGTCCATGAAGCGCACGGCGCGGTCGTAGCCGAGGCCGATCATCTCCAGCTCAGCGTCGGTGAAGGCGTCGGCCTGGTTCCCCGAGGCGGCGCGGCGCTTGCGTCGGTAGAAGGCGTTCTCGCCGAGGCGGCGGCTGCGGACGCGGGCCCGGGACTTGGCCTCGCGCCGCACGTCACCGCCGCCCTCGATTCGGCCGCCCGAGGGCTTGTTCTTCTTGCTGCGGCCGGCGTGGGCAACGGTGGAGGCGGGCTCCGGAGGGGGCGGGCGCGGAGGCGGGGTCGGGGAGGAAGGGAAGGAGGAGGCATGGATGGTGGTGGAGCTGGGGTTGCGTCTGGGGTAGGCGAGAGGCGGGGGGTTCGCGCGGAAGGGGGAGGCGGTGGCGAGGAGGAGGCCGAGGCGGAGGCCGGAGTAGTGGGGGTTGCGGCGGAGGAGAGGAGGGGATTGCGGGGGTTTGGGGTAAAGGAGGGTGGTGTTGGTGGTGCCAGGCGGCATGGCCGGACGGCGCTTTGGGTATTGCTGCGGTGGGGGTTGGTGTCTCGAGCCGAGCCAAGTCTGCAGATTTTCCTCTCTTCACTGTGAGAGACGGTTTCTCCCAGCCGGGTAGAGATTGGGAACTTAGGCCACATGGTGGCCCATGTTAAGAATTGCCTGGGCTAGTTTTCCTTTACAGCAAACTCTTTGCCGTTCAGGCCGGGGCCATTAACAGCTGAAGTTTTTCCTTGCAGCCGCACACTCAGTTTTTTTTACTGCGCGACGTTCATACCGTAATGAAACCGCTGAAGTAGACCTGCGCAATGGCCGTGTTTTTTTTTGGGCTGACTCTAAGCAGGGGCGGAGTTGGGCCTCGGGCCATTGGGCCTGGGCCCAAGGCTTGGCTCAAATAGCGCAGCCCGTAGCTAACCCTAGCTCTTCCAATCTCTTCGCCCAATCCCGACCGGGCCACGGTGGATCGCCGACCCGACGCTCCGGCTCTCGGCCTCCAGGCGTTCGCTTGACGCCCGGTGTCCGCGTCGACCACACCTCGGCCACGCCGCCGCTCGAGCACTCCACCCATGCTCTCCGGCCACCCACCGCCCGAGCCAAGGCGCCACTGCCGACCGCCGTTTCGCCTCCCGCCGAAGGCGCCCAACCGACGAACGCCGCCGCTTCCTGCGTGCATTCGCCTGGTCGGTTTGCCGCCCGACCGGTTCACAGATTCGACGCGGACGCTGCCCACCGCCGCCCACCGGATCGCCGCCTCGACTTGACCATGGGCCACGCCGCTTCGCCTCTCGGCTCTGACCGCCTCTAGGCCTTCGAACGGAGTTATGGAAACGTGGTCAACTGGCCGCCCACCCCTCGAGACTAGAAAGCCTTGCCCAACGGCAGAACTGACGCTTTCTTAAGGAGGGAGAAAAGACGAAGTCACAACGTCTCGGCGGATTAGGGATTCGGGAAGAGCGCGAGGTAAATCATACTGTCAGGACGCGCGCGAGGAGGAAAAAGAACAGTTGGAAGACGGCAGCAAAGCTATCAATTGACCGAGTTCCTTTAAGTGTGCATCAACGGCTGTTAAAGACTTAGATATGTTTAGTTTGATCCAACGGCTAAGAGTTGTCAACAGTAATTACTGAAATGTCACTGCTATAATTCTATTGTCGTTTTTTGTTTTGTTACCACCTGAGGTTAAAGCAAGCGGATCTTTCTGTTGTGGGTAAAACGGGTGGCCATGGAGTATAAATGTTGGAAAGGAAATGAAAGGAAAAACAGAATCCATTCCTCATATTTAGAGTATTCTTAGTTATAGTCTTCTGTTTGCTTTACTAATCTTCGCTAGAATCTTTCAATCGGTACTCAAATCTTCACTTATCGGTTCGATTTGCTTCCGATTTGGACTCATATTGGTTGAAGGGCCTGACAAAGTGGTATCAAAGCAGTGATTTCCTTGGCAAAGGATTAGAATGGGGATGGTGTAATCCGTAAAATCCCCCAATTTGCTATTCTGGTATCCCAAGTTCTGAAGGATTACAGGCGATCTGGTGATGGAAGGAACGAATGTGCAAGAAGAGATTGGAAAGATACAGGTTAGACTCTCTGAACTGGAAACTCTTAAAACAAATGTAGTCGAGATTAAAAGTCTTTTGATGAGTAAAGCAGAGGGGTTGAAACCTCACCTGAACAGCAAAGTTCTTCAGTGATTGGTGAGGGTAGTTTCCAGCCATTTGTGGGGGAACTGAATCGTGTGGGTCATCCAATAGCTAGTATGGATTTGGGTCAGGAAGCATCAACCTTAGCTGAGCAGGGGATCGGGGGAAATATTATGTACCCAGTCTTTACTCCCGCTATCAGAACATCAATTCATCCTGTGACTAGAAATTACGGAGGTCTAGGATATGTTGAAATCTGGTGAAATCCGGCCTAGTAGCAGCTCGTATTCCTCTCCAGTAGTGATGATTCGGAAAAAAGATGGCGCATGGCGAATGTGTGTTGACTTTAGACAACTTAATGCCCAGACTATTAAAAATCGTTTTCCAATGCCCGTGTTGAAGATCTGCTGGATGAATTGTATGGATCGGTAATTTTCTCCAAGCTGGACTTAAAATCTGGTTAACATCAAATAAAGATGAACAAAGCAGACATTCCAAAGACGGCTTTCAGATTTCATCTAGGGCATTATGAGTATACTGTGATGCCCTTCAGTTTGTCCAATGCTCCTTCTACTTTTCAAGCTTTAATGAATATTGTCTTTGTTGATTATCTGAGGAAATTTATTTTAGCCTTCTTTGATGATATACTCATTTATAGCAAGAGCTTTAATGATCACTTGAAGCATTTAGATATTGCCTTACAATGCTTAAGGACACATCGCTTGGTGGCCAAGAAAACTAAGTGTGTTTTCGTAGTTGACAGTATTGAATACCTAGGTCATGTAATTAGCTCTGAAGGAGTCTTCACTGACTCGAAGATCGCTGATGTCCTTAACTGGCCGACACCCAATACCATCACCAAATTGAGCAGATTTTTGAGTTTAATAGGTTATTTTCGATGATTTGTCAAGGGGTATGGTCAATTGTGCAGACCCTTGTTTGATATGCTTAAAAAGGGATGCTTCCAGTGGGGAATAGCTCAAGCTAAAGCATTTGAAGACCTGAAGATTGTCATGACTTCTTGCCCAGTTCTTGCTTTGTCGAATTTCAGTAAGCCTTTTGTCGGTGTTTCGTATAACCGGCAAGTAAATTTGTAAGTATAGAGGTCGCGCGTTCCCTCTCCTTGAATGGTTAGACTACAGGAGTCCAAGATGTATACTGGTTCGGGCCGAATATCCCTACGTCCAGTTCGTGGTGGTGGTTTTGTATTGCTCGGGGTGCAGCGGACTGCACTAGGTTACAAGCGAGGGCTAAGGACAGGCCCTTAGTGCTCGTCTAAGTGGAGGGGCTCGGGAATGTTCGTTGTATGTTTGACTTGCTCGAGACCGGATGTGTTTGCTTAAGTCGGATGCGAGTGCGAATGAGAGTGCCCTTCCCTGAGGGCCCTGCCTCCCTTTATATAGGCGGAGGGGGCAGGTTACACGGGAGTTTAGAGCAAAAAGGTAGGGGTATGCTATGCTTGGGAGTCCCGGTCTTCGGTCTTGGTGACTGACAGGTTCCTGCGCGTCCCACGTCTGGGTTGGTAGACACAACGGACGGCATTCCGTCGGGAAGGTGCGACCGCCTCCGAGTGCTTGTCGTGCTAACGCTGCTACCAGGCTCGTACTGCGGGACGGAGCGCTGCTCTCCATCGCATGGACGGAGTGAAGGGATCAGGCGCTTGACTTTGGCGGCCCTCGCCACCTTGGGAAGGAGCCACTGCTCAAAGATGGCTGTCGCGTCCATGGGCGGTGACTGCTGAGATCGACCCGCGACGTGCGGAGGTCGCCGAAGCCTGAGGTCGTTTGGGCTCCAACCCGAGGGCAAGTCTGAGCTCATGGGCGTCCGACCTGTGGCTGTGTCTGGGAACTGGAAGGCGTCCGACCCGAGGCCAGGTCGGACCGCCTCTAGTGGGCCTGAATGAGGCCGAGGGTCCTTTGTGGGCCCACGAGGCCTAGAGCTGGGCCCAAGACGGATCATTTGGTGTTCCAGCCAATATTCAGTGATAATCCCATCTGTGAGGGACAGAGACTTTGGTAATACCCTCTCCAGCATTCTGCACCGCTGCCAATCTTGCCGCCATGTTCGCACGACTGAGAGAGAAATGATCTTGAAATAGATGTATACCTTGCTGTGGGGTACCCCTGGTATAAGTATTCGTCAGTAGCCCCCGGGGCCATCCCGAAACGCGTGCGTTTCCGGATGGGCCCATCGTCTTCGGCGACATGATCTCTTCGCATGCATGGCGACGCTTCGGCTTCTCTCATGGCTTAGTCCAAGAATGGAACCTTGATGTTCTGTTTTGGAGATGACGATGCGCCGGCGCCCACGGACGAGGAGGCCTGCCTTGCAGAGCTTTGGGAAGACCTCGAGCTTGCCCAGGCCGAGTGGGCCGAGCAGGACGCCGCCGCTCACGACACCGCAGCCGTCGACGCGTTGATCGACGCCGTCCCGAAGCTCGTCAAGGCTAGGGATGCCCTCATTGAGGTAGTTCAGCGCGCGCGCGGTGCTTAGAGTGTTGTGTCATCTTGATGTCTTCGAGCTAGTTTGTTGTGATGCGAGTAGCAACCGTATGAAACTCGCGCACCATATCAATGTTACTAGCTTTTGTCTGTTGAGAATTTTTTGTATCTTAGCCACGGTGTCGCGTGACGAAGCGACGGGCTCTCTGGGGTGGCCGCCTTGGTCGGCCGAGCCCGACCGACCTAGTCGGTCGGTCTCGATCGGGTGCGAGCGCGAGCGCACCCAGTGGGTGTAGCCCTCGAGCCCCCGAGCGGGTCGGAGAGCCGGTCAGGGGGTTACTTTGGTCGGCAGAAATCCGATTGAGTGAAGCGAGGGCGGGCTCGATCCGCCTCGAGCCTCCGAGTGAATCACAAGGCCGTTTTAGTTTGTGAAGTCCGACCGACTAGGTCGGCCGGTCTCAACCAGGTGCGCGCGAGTGCACCCGGTGGGTGTAGCCCCCGAGCCCTCGAGCGGGTCGGAGAGCTGGTCGGGGGGTTACTTTGGTCGACGCCCGGATGCCCTATATAAGGTTCGGGTATCCGAGTGCTCGTTTTACGTCGTAGCTGGAAGCGGCCTTGGTCGGCAGGGATGCCCAGATGCCTCGGCGAGGTTCTGGTTTTCGAATGCTCATTTTACATCGTAGCTGGATGCGACCTTGGTCGGCAGGGATGCCCAGATGCCTCGGCGAGGTTCTGGTTTCCGAATGCTCGTTTTACGTCGTAGCTGGACACGGCCTTGGTCGGTAGGGATGCCCAGATGCCTCAGCAAGGTCCTGGTTCCCGAATGCTCGTTTTACATCATAACTAGACGCGGTCTTAGTCGGCAGGGATGCCCAGATGCCTCGGCGAGGTCCTGGTTCCCGAATGCTCGTTTTGCGTCGTAGTTGGATGTGTTAGTAAAGCTGGTTTAACGCCGAGCTAGGCGAAGGGCATCCGTCCTGAGTCCTCGTCGGGCGAGGTTTTCTGCGGGAGGAGCGGCCGCTGTCTGTCCCACGTATACGCCCCGTCCGCAGGTGTGGGACCTGGAGGGGGTGAGCAAGCGCGTGTTTACCATGCATCGGTTTGAACACCGTGCTCGTGGAGCTACTAACGGGTTATCCGAGTGGCTCCTGGAGATCCCTCCCGAGGGGGACCTTTTTCCGAGCGGACGATCCCTGCGCCGGGTGTCCGACCCGCTAGGGGCGACCCATAAGAAACCTTTCTTTACTCGATCCTGTATCGGACCCCGAGCCATCCGCCGACTCGGAGCACAACTGGCTGCCACCCATCGATGGGTTCCGCGGGAGAGTGTGAAGTATGGTCTCGGACACGAGTTAAGGCGATTGAGTCATCCGCCAACCCAACTAGAGGCCCGCCGGGGGCTCGCCTTGTCCTCGCCCCTCGCTCATTTTGTGCCGGGCGACCCTGAATCCACTTGGTGGATTAGGGCTTTGGAACCCACGGTGCCGGATCGGGTCCTGGCGCGAGCTATTGAGCTCTCTCGCCACCTCGAGGCCGGCGCGGCTGGTGGACTTTTTCAAACTGTTTGCCCACCGATCCGGCTCGAGGCGAGATCGAGAGGTTGCGGGCGCTCGCCCGAGCAAAGGTTCTCGGGCCTCCTCATCGGCATTTAATGCGCGCGGCAGAATTTAATGCGGTTAAATGATTAAGTCCGGCGCGCTCACCACCGGGCGTGGCGTGGCGGTTCGACGGGACGGGCGATGCTTCATCCGAGACGAGGTCTGCTTGACTGGCGTTCGCTCGGTCAGTGCGCGCTCGGCTGGTACCTGTTCGGCGCCTATAAGTTGGGCGCTTAGATCGCTAGGGCACGCTCCTGCCCTTGCCTTCGCCGCCCCCCTCGCTTTTGCTTTCCCCGCTCCCTCGCCTTTGCCTGAGACGAAAGAGCAAAAAGAAAGCCAGAGAGTTCTTTACTTTTCCTCTTCGCCGCCTGCATCTTCGGAGATGTTGTGGCCGGAGTGCACCGCCCAGCCCAGCCGCGCGCAAGGCTTGGAGAAGAAGGGGTTCCTCCCCCTGCAGGATGCCTCGCGATGGAGAGTGCCGACGGGAGACACGGAACCCGCACCGGGGGATGAGGAGATCGTCGTGCCGGCCTCGTTCTACGAGCGCGGGTTCGGACTTCCGCTCCATCCCTTCATGCGCGGGCTGCTGCATCATTACAGGGTGGAGGTACACCACCTCAACCCCAACGACGTGCTTCACATAGCAGTCTTCATGACGCTGTGCGAGACATTCCTGGGGATCGAGCCCCACTGGACGCTGTGGAGGAACTTCTTCCAAGCCCGACTGTGGAAGGACAAGACGGTGGATGCTACGGCGTCCATGGGGGGCGCCGCCCTGCAGCTGCGCGCTGGTCGCTTGGCGGAGTACATCAACCTGAAGCTGCCATCGTCGAACCGAGGGTGGCACTCTGAGTAGTTCTATGTTGGAACCTAGAGGGTAGTGCCCCGATCTTCTCCGGTCGGCTTCCTGAAGCGTGGTCTGAGTGGGCCTGGGGGCCCGACCAGAGGGAGAGGAACAAGGTGGAGATGATCGTCGAGCAGATCAAAGCCTAGAAGGATCGGGGCTTGACCGGCGATGTCGTCGTGCGCGCATTCATGAAGATGCGCGTCTAGCCCCTTATGGACAGGGTGCGCCCCATGTTCCAGTACAGGGGGCATCCGATCCCGTGAGGATGGAGGAGGCAGAACTCGCCAGACGGAGCTCGAGGCTGGTGGTGGCTGCCGTCTTTGGTCGGGAGTGCCAAGTGGCGTGGTGGCCACCCCGAGCCTTTCTCGAGGAGAATCCCTGACTTGGTAAGCCAATAATTCTCTTTTCCTTTTCTCCTTCCTCTTTAACCTCAAAGACATTGTCCGACCCGCTGCCGTGTTGTCTAGGGGTTAGGGTGATGGTCTCCAAGGCCCGCCAGCGTATGAGTAGAGGGCTAAGGCTCGCGAGAGCGCCTCAGACTACGCGAGTATGCTCAAGAAGCTAAGGAAGAGAGGAGGAGGAAGAAGAAGAAAGATCGACAATGAGGATCAGCTGGGCGAGGAGGTCTCCGAAATGACCGTCGCTGACACGGCCAATCCGGAGTCGTCCTCGAGCAACAATGGCGGCGGCCATGTCGACGACCAGACAACAAGATTCGACGGCCGCTGGTGGTGGCCCAGACGAGGGTGTTTGCAAAGCATTGCCATCGTTCTCAAAGTGAGGTGCCTCTGACGGAGACGCCTTTGGGAAAACGGAGGGGCGATTCATCTCCGCAGGGGGGCAGCGAAGAAGATGCGATTGCAGCTCCTCGCTTCGCGGTGGTCCCGCCGGAGTGACGCTGTGCTGAGGACTGCGGCTGCCTCTCGCCAGCAAGGGTCGAGGCGTTGACACCGAGTCTTGTCGCCGCCAGATCGGACCAAATACAGAAGAGAGGGTTCGAGAGGAGCCAGAGCGCGAGGGGGCCCTAGCGCCCCTTGGCGGGTCGGGGCCTCAATCAGAGGTCGGAGGAGGCAAAGGAGAGTTTCTGCCGCTACCGCCAGGGTCCGCGCCAGCTGGCGTGGTCCCGTCGCTATTATGCACTTCGCCGTTGCCGCCAGGACCCGCCAGAGAAGGCGGTCCAAACGCCGGAGGCGGTCACCGCCGGGCTGCAGGTGGAGGTGGCGCATGACCTTCCAGAAGCCAGACGCCGGCTCAGGCCGACTGCCAGCGACGACCCAACCGGCAAGCCGCGGTTCAAATTGGACGACGAGGCAGCGGACAGGTCATGGGGGGCCTTCCAAGAAGGCGGGCGGTGAGTCGAGGTTCGGGTGAGGTAGATTCGGAAGGGTTTGGTTCTTGCCCTCGAGTCCGCCGACGAGGCGCTGAACGCCATTTCTGAGGTAAATCGCCCGATCGGCAAGGTAAGCCAAACCGAACCCCAGCTTCAGCTTTCGAATGCTTTAGTGGTCGGCAGGCATAATAGAGTGCTCGTGTTCCGCAGCAACTGAAGGTCCGATCGGTGGAAAAGTCAGGGTTCCTCCGGATCCTGCATGGCCGGAGGACGGCGGCCGAGGAGGAGGGCGAACGCTCGCGCTCGAAGCCGCATGACGCCGGAAGTTCTGGCGACGAAGCGACGGAGGCGAGGGATCGGCCTCCAAGAGCCGAAGCCGATCCTCCAAGGCGCTGTCTGAGGTGCGCCGGATAACCAAGTCCCAGGAGACGAGGATATCCGAGTTTGAGTCTCTCCTGGCGGTGGCCCACAGCGCCAAGGACGCCACTGCTGCTGTGGAAGAAACCGCGCAGTCGGAGGTGACCCGCCTCCGGGGTGAGCGCGACCAAGCTCGGGAAGAGTTGGACTCTGTGGGGGACGCCTGCGTGACGGAGGCCCGCTAAGGCCGAGGAGGATCTTCGCGCCGACGGCCTCCATGGTGTAAGCGACCCAATGCTGGCTTAGTCCCCGCAATCGTGGATTGCCGGGCATGCTTTTTAATATTGCTTCGATCTGCAGAGTTGCAGAAGAATCTCTGTGACGCTGTGGAGGCGCGGAAACTGGCGGTGGAGGAGCGTGTCACGATGGCCACGTCGCTGGAAGTGGCCCTCTCGGCGAAGGGACTGGTGGAACAAGATCTATCCGAGCAAACTGCCGAACTGATGGCCCTTCGGTGGGTCGGTCAGGAGGTCTGCAGCTAGGTGTTCGGAACCGCCGTGCAGGGTCCGAGCTCGCTTGCCGCCGCGTTAGCCCGTGTGTCGTAGCACGTCGAGCGTTCGGTGAGTGAGGGAATTGACCTTAGAGCTTCTTCGGCGCTTGTTTTCGTCATCTCCCACTATGACGGCATTGACCTTGCCGCCGTTAGCGGTGGGGTCGCCGCGGACCGGACCGACGAGGAGGTCGACGAGTTCAATACCCAGGTTGACCCGTACGCCGTAGTGATCGCCGGCCGGATATCGCCACAAAGCATCCTCCACCGGAAGCGGGAAGAAAGTTAGATATTTTGCTTTCAGCAATGTAAAGAACTTCATCGTGTAATGAATTGAAGTTTGTTTTAGCGTTTTGGCCAGTCGGGCCATTCCGTAGGTCCCACTTTATCCTTCGCGCTTCCCAGAAGTGATAAACATTTAACGACCATATCTTTCGAAACCGCAGGGGTTGTACAGGCGTAGGTCGGCATGTTAACACCTTTGGAGAAAGCTCAAAGAAAAACAGGGATCTAAGGAACGAAACGTTCGCCCGCACTCGACGCGGAAAAGGAGTGTTCCCGACCAGCTATGGATCGCACCTCACGGCACTTCTTCTCAAGCGCTACAAATCGAGCCATCGGGCGTGGGCCGAGCGCTTGGGTCGAGAGGGTTACCGCTAGGGGGAACCGGGTGGCCAGCGGGGTCACCAACCCGTGTGAGTGTAAGAACTTAAGTATAGATCGTTCATCTCAAGGCTATGCGGAGAGGAGTGTTCTGACCGACTATAGATCGTGATCTGACGGCACTTCCTTCTACCGCAAGGCACCACTTCGAAACCGTAGCCGCTGGGGCGTAGGTCGTAGCACTTGGGTCAAGAGGGTTACCGTTAGGGGGAACCGAATGGCCAGTCAAGTCACTGACCCGTGTAAGTATGTGAACCTGCAGCCCCCGAGCGGTGTGTGGGATCCAAGCTGTGGCCGCCACGCAGCGCTTGAACTTGGAGGGATAGGACATTCGTGCGGGAACGAGGAAAAGTTTTAGGGATAGGATCGCCTTAACTTTTTTACTCCGCGTGTTGGAGATGACGTGGCTGTGGGCCCCTCGCTCAGCCCTCCGCTGGCACGGTTGAGCTAATAGGCCCTCTGCCACCTTGGGGCCACCGCGGCCCATCCAGGCCTTTCTTCGTTGTGTCGGTGCGGTTGGTCCAGCCCAGGAGCCGAAACCGAAGAGTCGCGTCGCGCTACGTCTGGCGGCGCGCCCGCGCTTCGCCGCCCCATTGCATTTTAATGCGAGGGGGAGTGAAAGGACACGCCCGTCGCTACCGGGCGTGAAGTTACGCGCTGCGGCGGCACCGCCCGACGCAGCTGCCGCTTTGCCGCTTCCGCCGCCTCTATAAATAGGACAGGGGGCGTGAGAGCGACCACGTCTAGCCATTCACCCTTGCTTCTCCGCCCGCCCCCCCTGCGCCCGTTTCCAACCCTTCGAAGAGCAAGATGACGAGCGGAGGGTGTAATGATGCGGGTTACCGGAGGGCCGGCAAAAGGCCCCTCACCGATGCCGGATCGTCGGCGACCGCGATGAGGGGCAGGCTCACCCTGCCCTCGTCGACCTTCCGCATCCGGAATCCTCTTCCGGAGTGAGTCTCCTTTGCTTGGCCTCGGGATGGCCTTGATTTTATTTTACTGATGTTGGGTTGTTTCTTCTTCCTTGCAGCGCCTCTGGCCCGGGTTCAAGCCAACCGCCGGCCGCACCCGTGCCGACCCCTTCGGAGGGGGAGGTGGACGCCACCGTCTCCGCGATGAGGGCTCGGGCAGCCAACATGACGGCCGCGCTGGCGCGACTGGAGGCTTCTTTGATGGCTCAGGCCGCAACGGCTGCCGCTCAGGAAGCGGAGGCGTCGGCCCTGCGGGCACGGGCCCGGGCCGCCGAGGAGGAGCTCGCGAAGACGCGCGAGGAGGTGGCGTCCCAGCAAGCTCGGGCCCTGGCCGCCGAGGAGGAGGTGTCCAGGATGCACGAGGGGCGTTGGGCCTCGCACGAGAATCTCCTAGCCATGCTCCGCCCAGCCTTCGAGAGCATGGGCAGGAGCTTGGAGCCACTAGGGTTGAGGATGCACGAGCCGCTGGAGCGTACTCCGTCGGGGTACGCTTTCGGCCTCACCCAGGCGGCCGACGCCTTGGCCGACCTGCCCCGCGCCTTGCACGAGCGTTCTGCTCGCGAGGGGCGGGAGGTCGCCGTTGCGGTGGCGGAGTATGTGCTGGCCTGCTGTGCCAGCCGCGACGCCTCCTTCGACCCGATCGCGACCGTCGCCGGGATCGTAAGCGACGCGGGCCGGAATTGAGCCAGAGTGCGGGCGGCGGCAGAGAAAGTGGCAGGGCTGGGCGACATCGTCGTGAGCAGCGACAGCTCCGACGACGACGACGCCGTTGTTTAGCTTAGGAATATCCTGGGCGTCCGCACTTGACTTTTGCTTTCATGTAATATTATGAAAGCTTCGTTTGATGTCTTGCATTTCTCTCTCTGTGATGAGCACTCGTCGACCGTAGCCCTTAGGAACCGCTGTGGTTGCTTGAGCGTAGGTTGGAATGCTTACATTTTGAGGGAAACACAAAGACAGCAAAGAGAATTAGCAACCCTAAGCGCATCCCCGATCGACTAAGGACCGCCCTACATGGGCACTTCCTTTTTCCGCAAAGTACTACTTCGCAACCGTAGCCGCTGGGGCATGGGTCGTAGCACTTGGGTCGAGAAGGTCTCCACCTGGGAGGCCCCGATGGTCGGTCAGGTGTCAACTTGCATGGGTATGCTACCGAGTAGCCCCCAAGTGGCACATAAGGACCAGGGCGTGTTCGGCACACGACACTCTGGACTCGGAGGATTTAGTGGAGACGCAAGAATAGAGGAAAAGTTTTAGGGATAGAATCGCCTTAACTTCTCGATATTCCATGCGTTTGATACAACGTTGCCATCGGCATCTTTGAGTCGAAAGGAGCCGGGTTGGAGGACCTCCACGACAGTGAAGGGTCCTTCCCATGGAGGAGACAACTTATGCTCGCCCTGTTGGATGAACTCGCGCAGACTGTGTCGCCAACGTTGAAGGACCGACCGCGGACCTAACGACTGTGGTAGCGTCACAGCGTCTGCTGGTACTTAGCTGATCGCAGAACGGCCACATCGTGCGCCTCGTCGAGTTGGTCGATGGCGTCTTGTTGCGCGTCAAGCCCCCGAGTCTCGTCGAAGGCTTGTAGTCTTGGGGCACCATATTCCAGGTCGGTCGGCAGGACGGCTTCAGCATCGAACACCAGGAAGAATGGTGTAAACCCGGTCGACCGGGTTGGTGTGGTCCGCAGGCTCCAGAGAACGGAGGGCAGTTCGGCCACCCATCATCCCGCGAACTTCTTCAGTCGGCTGAAGATTCGCGGTTTGAGCCCTTAGAGGATCATGCCATTCGCCCGCTCGACCTGGCCGTTGGTCCGCGGATGGGCCACAGCAGCCCAGTCGACGCGGATGTTGAAGTCGTCGCAGAACTCAAGGAACTCCTTCCCCGTGAACTGCGTTCCGTTATCGGTGATAAAGGAGTTCGGGACTCCAAACCGATAAACGATGTCGCGGAAGAAGTTGGCCGCTTGCACCAAAGTGATGGTGGCGACCGGTTTGGCTTCTATCCATTTGGTGAACTTGTCCACTACAACAAATAAGTGGGTCAAGCCTCCGGGCGCCTTTTTGAAGAGCCCGACCAGATCAAGTCCCCAAACGGCAAATGGCCAGGTGATGGGGATTGTCTGCAAGGCTTGCGCTGGAAGATGCGTATGTCGGGTAAAGAACTGGCACCCTTCGCAGGTGCGAACAATTTGCTCGGCGTCAGCGACGGCGGTAGGCCAGTAGAAGCCTTGGCGGAAGGCTTTCCCACAAGGAAGCGCCGACAAAGATGGTGGCCGCAGACGCCGTGGATGTCGGCAAAGCATTGTTTCCTTGGTCCGCCAGAATGCACTTCTGGAGAATCCCGGAGGGCTCCTCTTGTAGAGGTCTTCTCCGACCAGGACGAAGGATTTCGCTCATCGAGCGAGGCGCCGAGCCTTGGTTGGGTCGCCGCGGCCAGACCTAGAAGATCCCGCATCCGACTGTCTGGTAGTCGGAGCGGATGCACCCGGAGAGTCGGTCGGTTGCTCGGTTGGCGAGTCCAGTCGGACGGAGGGTTTGTGGAGGTCGGAGACGAAGATCCCAGGCGGGATCGGTCCCTTGCTGGAGGCGAGATTGGCCAGGTAATCGACCTCAGCGTTATAGCGTCGATAGTTATGGTGAAGCTCGAAACCCTTGAACCTTTCCTTGAGCTTGCGCACCTCTCGGCAGTACGCTGCCATGCGGGCGTCGCGAGGCTCCGAGGCCTTCATGACTTGGTCGACGACAAGCTTGGAGTCGCCGTGTACGTAGAGTCGGCGCGCGCCGAGGTCGGCAGCGATCCGAAGACCGTTGACGAGGGCTTTGTACTCGGCGACATTGTTGGTTGCATCGAAGTGCAACCGGATGGCGTATTGGAGCTTGTTTCCAAGCGGGGAAACAAGGACGACCCCGGCACCTGCTCCGTTCTTGGCGTAGGACCCGTCGAAGTACATCGTCTAGTACTCGGGGTCTTCAAGCGCTGGTGGCTCCTGGGCTTCAGTCCACTCGGCAACGAAATCAGCCAAGGCTTGCGACTTGATCGCCGTCCGGGGGACGTACGATATGTCGTGGCCGTTGAGCTCAAGCGCCCATTTGGCGATCCTTCCTGAAGCGTTGCCATTGCGGACGATCTCGCCGAGTGGCGAGGAGGTCACCACGGAGACGGGATGCCGGTCGAAGTAGTGGACCAGCTTCCTCTTTATGATGAGCACCGCATAGAGCAGCTTCTGCATCTGCGGGTACCGAGTCTTGTACTCGGAGAGTATTTCACTGATGAAATACACCGGTTGTTGTACCTTGAGCACATGGCCTTCTTCGGCTCGCTCCACCACAAGCGCCGTGCTGACGACCTGGGTCGTGGCGGCGATGTAGAGGAGGAGCGGCTCCCCGGTCTTTGGGCGACCAAAGACCGGGGTGAAGTCGAGAATGCCTTGAGTCGGTCGAGGGCTTCCTGCGTTTCCTTGGTCCAGCTGAAATGGTCGGACTTCTTGAGTAGCTTGTAGAGTGGCATCCCGCGCTCGTCAAGGTGAGACACGAAACGGCTCAAGGCTGCAAGGCATCCCGTCAGCTTCTGGACTCCCTTCAGATTGTCCACCGGGCCCATCTTCATGATCGCAGAGATGTTCTTCCGATTGGCTTCGATGCCACGCTCGGAGATGATGAAGCCGAGTAGTTTTCCTTTGGGGACCCCGAAGACACACTTTTCGGGGTTGAGCTTGATGCGAAACCGCCAGAGGTTCGCAAAAGTCTCGTCTAAGTCGGTGACGAGGTCGTCGGCCTCCTTAGTCTTGACGACGATGTCGTCGACGTACGCCTCGATGTTACGGCCTATCTGGTCGCTGAAACACGTTTGCATACATCGCTGGTATGTAGCACCCGCGTTCTTTAGACCAAATGGCATCGTTACGTAACAAAACGAGTCGAACGGAGTGATGAAAGAAGTCGCGAGCTGGTCGGACTCTTTCATCGCTATCTGGTGGTAGCCTGAGTAGGCGTCCAGAAAGGACAGGGACTCGCACCCTGCGGTGGAGTCGACGACTTGGTCGATGCGAGGCAATAGAAAAGGGTCCTTGGGCATGCCTTGTTTAGGCCTGTGTAATCAACACACATTCTCCATTGCCAAGACTTCTTTTTTACAAGGACAGGGTTGGCAAGCCACTCGGGGTGACGCACCTCTTTTATAAACCCTGCGACCAAAAGTTTGGCGATCTCTCCTCCTATGATCTTGCGCTTCTCCTCATCGAAGCGGCGCAAGCGTTGGGCGACCGACCTTGAGCCAGGTCGGATATTCAAGGAGTGCTTGGTGACCTCCCTTGGGATGCCTGGCATGTCGGAGGGCTTCCATGCGAAGACATCTCGATTGGCGTGGAGGAAGTCGACGAGCGCGCCTTCCTATTTGGCGGGAGTGTGGCTCCAACCTGCACGGTCTTGGCCAGATCGTCGAGATCGACCATGACCGCCTTCGTGTCCTCGGCGGACCTGAAGGACCCTAGCCCCGACTTGCCGGAGTCGGGGGCAGACTCGGAGGTTTCCCTCCGAAGATTTTCGAGCTCGACGGACGCAATGAGCGTCAACGCCACATAGAATCTGCCAGCTTTCGCGGTTGTAAGCGAAGGATGATCTTGACCCACGGTGATCACTCCCGTGGCCCCAGATCTTCGACTTGAGGTAGGTGTAGTTGGGGACGGCCATGAACTTGGCGTAGCACGGCCTCCCCATGATGGCGTGGTAGGAGCCAAGAAACCTCACGACCTCAAAGGTTAAGGTTTCGGTGCGGAAGTTGTCCGGGCTCCCAAAGGTTACGGGCAGATCGATCTGCATGAGCGGGTGGCCTGGCCGCCAGGACGATACCGTGGAAAGGCGCCTTGCTTGGCCAGAGACGCGAGCGAGGGATTCCCATGGCGTCTAGCGTCTCAACATACAGGATGTTGAGACTACTGTCGCCGTCCATAAGCACCTTGGATAGGCGCTTTGGCCCCACGACGGG
Source organism: Guadua angustifolia (assembly GCA_036346375.1). Lineage (NCBI taxonomy): Eukaryota > Viridiplantae > Streptophyta > Magnoliopsida > Poales > Poaceae > Guadua > Guadua angustifolia. The sequence continues at coordinate 35,045,413 of CM070506.1, read as the reverse complement.
GGCAACGACCAGGGGATATCTCCCCAGGTGCGGGACGTGGTCGGGGTGGTCGGTCTGATCAAAGGTGATCGGAGACTCCGACCACCGGAGGTACTTGGGCGCGACGGGTGTCGCTGTGTGGACCTCGCGGAAGGCGAGCTTTAGGCGCCACTTGTCGGCGTAGCATGCCGGTCCGCCGAAGATCATAAGGCAGCCGTTGGGTTCCGGGAACTCGTCGTCCGCCTCCTTTGCCCGCAAGATCTGGTGCGAAGTCTCGCTTCTTCCCTTTGCCGCGTGAAACTGGAGATGAAGCGCCAGTGGTCTCGCGATTCGAGTTTGTGCTCGACGGGTACCCGTGATGCGGACATGGGCTATCCATCAGCTTCTCGAAGTGGTTGGGCGACTGCCGCGCCTGCTGCTTGGCAGGGCGGTCAGCGGCCGTGACCATGGGGCATTCGCGGCCCTGCTTCCCCTTCCGCTTCCGTTTGTCGGAACGGTCGGAGGGGGCAGCAGCATCAACACCGGATTCACGCTTGGCCTTCCCCTTGTTGAAGATGGCCCCCACGGCCTCCTCGCCGGAGGCGTGGTTGGTGGCGATGTCCAGAAGCTCTTTGGTGGTCCTAGGCTTGGCGCAGCCCAACTTGTGGACCAGAGCTTTGGAGGTGGTGCCGTAGATGAATGCCCCGACGACGTCAGCGTCGCAGATGTCGGGGAGCTCGTTGCATTGTTGGGAGAAGCGCCGGATGTAGTCTCGGAGAGTCTCCTTGGGCTGCTGCTTGTAGCCCTTCAGGTCCCAGGAGTTCCCAGGGCGCTTGTAAGTGCCCTAAAAATTACCGACGAAGAGGCTCTTCAAGTCGACCCAGCTCCTGATGGTGTTTGCGGGCAGGTACTCGAGCCAGGCTCGAGCCGAGTTCGCGAGGTAGATGGGAAGGTACTGGATGATGAAAAGATCATCAGTAGCTCCCCCCGCTCGGCATGCGAGCCGGTAGTCTTCCAGCCAAACACTGGGGTTTGTCGCCCTAGTGTATTTTGCTATGTTGACTGGTGCCCGGAACCGGGCAGGGAAACTCGCGTTGCGGATCTCCCGGCAGAATGCCTGGGGCCCCGGGCCATCGGGCTCGAGCAGCGGTCATGGCGTCGACCGCTATCCACGGCCCGCGATCGTGCCGCTTCGTCCATCACCCTTCTCCGTGCCTCGAGGGTGTCGCGGACATCGTGGCTGTCGCCCAGGCGCCGGCACACCGGAGTGCGCGAGGCCTAGGGCTGCTCAAGGAGCGGCGCCATCATCGCCGGACCTCGCTGGTCCCGCGCAGCGGCACGGCTCGGGTGGCTCGAGGAGCCCCCGAGTGATGGGAGCCGGAGCCCTGCATGTGCTGCACGGCAGAACGCTCCACCAGCCCCCGGAGGTTCTGGTACATGGCCTTGGCCTCCGGGGCTTCAGCTCAGAATGCCGCGAGCAAAGACCACGGCCGCAGCCGACATTTTAGTCGGCGTGGGAAGAACGGAAGACCGTCTGACTACTCGGCCAGTTGGTGTTGTACCTGATGAGCGTGCGCGCGTGCGCTAGGGGTGTGTGGGGGCTCGGGCTATGCTTGCTCGAGTCGGCTCGAGTTGGTCAGTGGGCCTTTTGAGCCTCCAATGTTTCGCTCTTCTTTGAAGCTCAAGGCGGCGAGCCTGGAGGCTCTACTCCGCCTCCTGCGCCTCGGTGCGTCGAGCGGCGGTTCCCGGAGTTACGGGGGTTGCAGCCGGGTCGGTTGCATCCGCCATGTTGCACTCGCGGGAGTACAACTCGTCTGTGGTGTGCTCCCCGTCGGAGCTGAAGTCGTCGCTGGAGGAAAGCTCTAGCAGTTCGTGGACGGAGGTTGGCACGTAGCCAGCCATCGCTACGAGCCGTGAGCCTGCGGGAGGCGACGTCGCCGCCCGCGCAAGCTCGGTGGCGCAATGCCTGATGAGTTCCGACATCGGGGTCCGCGCGGGAGCCCCAAGCCGGAGGTTGCCGAAGGCGTCGGCGACGGAGTCCAAGCTCCTAGCGGAGGCTTGGACCTGAGAGGTGGCAGGGACGAGCACGAGCTCTCCCATCGGAGTGGCGACGAAGTCGAGGGAGCCGAAATGAATCCAGCTCCCCAACGCAAATGCGCCATCGCAGGTGAAGGAAGCCATCAAGGAGGTGACTGGGGATCCGGAGATCACGAAGATGACGCGCGAAAGCCCCTACCTAGCGCGCCAACTGTCGGTGTTTCGTACAACCGGCAAGTAAATTTGTAAGTATAGGGGCTGCGCGTTCCCTTTCCTTGAATGGTTAGACTACAGGAGTCCAAGATGTATACTGGTTCGGGCCGAATATCCCTACGTCCAGTTCGTGGTGGTGGTTTTGTATTGCTCGGGGTGTAGCGGACTGCACTGCGCTCGTCCGAGTGGAGGGGCTCGGGAATGTTCGTTGTATGTTTGACTTGCTCGAGACCGGATGTGTTCGCTTAAGTCGGATGCGAGTGCGAATGAGAGTGCGAATGAGAGTGCCCTTCCTTGACGGCCCTGCCTCCCTTTATATAGGCGGAGGGGGCAGGTTACACGGGAGTTTGGAGTAAAAAGGTAGGGGTATGCTATGCCCAAGAGTCCCGGTCTTCGGTCTTGGTGACTGACAGGCTCCTACGCGTCCCACGTCTGGGTTGGTAGACACAACGGACGACATTCCATCGGGAAGGTGCACACTTGCTCTCTGAGTGCTTGTCGTGTCCGACGTCGTTCTGTTGTGCTCTAGTACCGCCAGGGGCAGGCGCGTCTCTCCACTGCGCGGGACGGAGTGAAGGGACGGGCGCTTGACTTTGGCGACCCCCTGGCCACCTTGGGAAGGAGCCACCTGCTCCAGCATGGCCGTCGCGTCCATAGGGCAGGTGACCTGCTTGAGGTCGACCGGCGACGTGGCGGAGGTCGCTGAGTTGGAGGCCGCCACATCGCCGGTCGTTTAGGCTCTGACCTGAGGCCAAGTCGGAGCCTGCGGGGGCATCCGACCTATGGCCAGGTTGGGGCCTGCGGAGGTGTCCAACGCGAGGCCAGGTCGGACTACCTCTAGTGGGCCTGAACGAGGCCGAGGGTCCTTTGTGGGCCCACGAGGCCTAGAGCTGGGCCCAAGACGGATCATTTGGTATTTTAGCCAATATTCAGTGATAATCCCATCTGTGAGGGACGGAGACTTTGGTAATACCCTCTCCAGCATTCTGCACCACTGCCAATCTTGCCGCCATGTTCGCACGACTGAGAGAGAAACGATCTTGAAATAGATGTATACCTTGCTGTGGGGTACTCCTGGTATAAGTATTCGTCACCTTTCCAATTAGAAACGGATGCAAGTGGATCTGGCATTGGTGTCGTCTTATTGCAAGAAGGTCAACTCATAGCTTATTTTACCAAGACCCTGGGGGCTAGAAATGTTGCTAAATCAATTTATGACAAGGAGGCCATTGCCATTTTGGAAGCTCTTAAAAGGTGGAGGCATTATTTATTGGGGAGCTCGGTAATTATCAGAACGGATCAATAGAGCTTGAAATTCATAACCTCACAAAAATTGGAGAGTATTCAACAGAAGTTAATGCTCAAGCTGCTAGAATTTGATTTTAAAATCGAATACAAGAAAGGACAAGATAATAGGGTTGTTGATGTATTGTCAAGAAAAGAGCAATCATCATTGTTAGATGAATCTTGCGCTGCAGTTACTATTATTGTTCCTGAATGGATCAATGATGTTAAAGCTAGCTATGAAAATGATGCAGTAGCTGCTAAATTGTTGAGTGAACTGCAGTCGGGTACTAACTCTTAGGACCAATACAAACTAGAAGCTAGGGTTATCAAATACAAAGGGAGGTTATATGTGGGAGAAAACAACAATTTCAAATCTAAATTACTCAAAGCACTCCATTCATCAGCTTTTGGAGATCATTCAGGGACAAGAGCTACACACCATAGGCTTCGGAAATTGTTCTATTGGCCTAAATTGAGGAAAAGTGTTGAGGTATTCGTCAGGGAGTGTCTGGTATGCATGTTAACCAAAACTGAACACCTTCATGTTCCTGGATTACTCAGCCCTTTGGAAGTGCTAGAAATGGCGTGGACTCATATTTCCATGGACTTTATTGAAGGATTATCAAGTTCCAAAGGAAAGGATGTTATATTGGTGGTGGTAGACCGGTTGACAAAATATTCCCACTTTCTAGCTTTGTCTCACCCATACACTGTGCAACAGGTCTTCCAGTTGTTTATGGACCACATCTTCAAACTACATGGTATGTCGTTAGTTATTGTTATGGATCGTGACTGTATATTCACTAGCAAACTGTTTCAAGAAATGTTCAAGGCATTGAAAGTCTCCCTCCAGTTCAATACCTCGCACCATCCCGAAATAGATGACCAAACCGAACGGGTTAATTAATGTTTAGAGGCGTATTTGCGAAGTATGGTTTTACAAGAACCAAGAAAATGGATGAATTGGCTTACAATGGCAAAGTGGTAGTATAATACTTCATATCATACTTCTTTGGGCGTCTCACCGTTTCAAGCTCTTTATGGCTATCCTCCACCCCAATTGGCTGAATTTTCTATTCCTTGTGGATTGTCTGAAGAAGCAAAAGTTACTCTGGATGATAAAGTTGAAATGATGAAGAAACTCAAGGATAATTTGCATAGAGCTCAAGGCCACATCAAGAAGTTTGCAGATAAGATGAGAATCGAATGGAGCTTCGATGTCGGGGATATGGTTTATCTAAAAATTCAGCGTCTTACCGGCAAAATGCCTTTGGACTTAGGGGATCTCTCAAGCTGTGATCGAAATACTACGGGCCTTTCCGCATTCTGAGCAAAGTAGGGTATGTAGCTTATAAATTGCAATTGTCCACTGAATAGGCTATACACCTAGTCTTTCATGTTAGTTAGCTCAAAAAACATGTGGGATAGCATGCTGTTCCTTTACCTGGAGTGCCCTTAGTGGATGGAGAAGGCAGAATCAAGGTTGAACCAGTAGCAGTGTTGGATCAAAGATTGGTACCTCGGAAGGGAAATGCTGTGACTCAATGGTTGGTTCAATGGTTGACTCTGTCAGAGAAGGATGCGACTTGGGAAGATGTCAGTTTCATTCGCAGCAATTCCTGCATTTTACCGCTTGAGGACAAGCTCTGGCTTCTGAAGAGGGAGAATGTCAGGACGCGCGCGAGGAGGAAGAAGAACAGTTGGAAGACGGCAGCAAAGCTATCAATTGACCGAGTTCCTTCAAGTGTTCATCAACGGTTGTTAAAGACTTAGATATGTTTAGTTTGATCCAACGGCTAAGAATTGTTAACAGTAATTACTGAAATGTCACTGCTGTAATTCTGTTGCCGTTTTTTTGTTTTGTTACCGCCTGAGGTTAAAGCAAGCGAATCTTTCTATTGTGGGTAAAACGGGTGGCGATTGAGTATAAACGCTGGAAAGGAAATGAAAGGAAAAACAGAATCCATTCCTCATATTTAGAGTATTCTTAGTTATAGTCTTCTGTTTGCTTTACTAATCTTCACTAGAATCTTTCAATCGGTACTCGAATCTTCGCTTATCGATTCGATTTGCTTCTGATTTGGGCTCGGATTGGTTGAAGGGCATAACACATACTCCCCTGTTCCCTTCGTAAATCGGCACGCTATATTGTTTGTGAGAATGGGATTATGTAGGAATTTTGATCATGGGGCTGAAAAATATTATCTATTCATCCATCCTCTAGACTCATTGTGGAATGAATGGGTGTAGGCTTGTAGGGTGAAGTTAGGTCAGTATTGATGGTGAAACTCAGATGTGCACACTGATACATGGAAGTGATAATGAAGTTGATTTGTTAATTCAAGGAGCTCTTAGTTGTTTAAAACTGGGTAGTGCCACCTGCTAATGTAGCACTATTACTTGGTTAACATCTTAGTATCGATGTCTTCGGTCTTTGGTGGCTAACGTTAGCAAGTGATAGGCCAATCAGTTTGTTAATGTTCTTTCTTTTGAGAAACTAAAGGGGTACACAGGTAACTTTGGGAAACTGATGTTGGACTAGGATATCTGAAAATGTGAAAGTAGATTTTGATTTATTGGACTGCTATATTTTCTGTTACTTTCATTTGCAAAATATAGGTGTCTGGTTACTTTCATTTGCAAATATAGGTGCCTGTAGTTTTGCTTCATATATGAACAAAGAATCTTATTTAGAAAAGGACACATATTCCATCTGAACTCTGGCTATGACTAGTGAGTGATTAGTGGAGGCCTTTGGACTCTGGTGACTGGTAATCTTGTATTGCTTGATCAGTAGTTGATCAGTTGATCTAATGATCTTGATGCCTTGATAGAATCATAGAATGATAGTTGATAATTCAGTTGAATGATTATTGATTATATTGCTCCGGTATTACTTGCTATTTGTTAGTTGTTGCTATATGAGAAACTGAAAAGGATAGCTTTGGTTATGCTTATGCACTGATGCTAGATTCGAGTATATTGATTTGAACAATTTATATATTTCATGATTATTTGATGAAAATATGATAGTCTAGGATGCACCAAACCTTCCTTAATTAGGTATTAAGTTTTCTACCACTCCACTACGTTATATTGTTTTGACATATTTTATCTATTTTATTGAAATGTTAAGCATGAAATTCAAATTTATCCTTAATTGTGTATTTGTGTAGTGTTTTTATTGTACCTCGGTGTGAGTAGTATTTGGCGTTAGTTATTGCCGCTTAGTTTTCGGCCCGAGGCTTCGAAGAATCCTGGCTCCACCACTGACTCTAAGACACGAATGTCTTCAGTTCAAACCAGTGTAGCAAAGATATCTTAGATTGAGCCAACATGGCATAAATAATGGGCTGTGCTAAGTCTTGAAATCCGACACAATAGGCCTATTACGGTACGATCGACTAGGTCGTCCCTGAGCCGGTTCGGTATGACTATGAATGCGGCACTTTCATAAAAATACCATATTTACAGCTCAGCCCATCATCAACTACCTTACCCTAGCGACCCAGTCTATTATCAAATACTACATCTTTCCCTCACTTCCTCCCATGACCCATCCGATGCAATCACCATCTCCCCAATACCTTTGTCGTTTCCTCCCTCTCTCCTCTCGCCCTCCTCTACTCCTACTTCCTCCACGTACTACCACCTCCCTAGTCTTCCCACGCCTTACTGCCAAATACAGCACCTTTCGGTCACGCCATCGTCAAATATAACCTTGTGACACTGCATCACTATCTTCACCAACCGCCATGAGGAAGAATACGACGACGATCGGAGAGGAAGAACAAAATGCCAAATCTCAACAATCCTCACTACCTCGGTGTGGGATCTTGCAGTCTTTTTCCCAATGAATAAATAAAATTTAGTTTTTTCTCCAATAATTATGTGTACTAATTCTCGCCAGCGGTCGACGCTCGCTCCTTGTCTACGGTGATGGACCGATGGTGGCGGCATTCACAACTCCACAAGCTCAACAGGATAATGCTTAGACCAACACTGTACGATAATGACAGCGTGTCTTGGCTTGTGCCTGGACCTCGCTGGAGGCAAGTCGGACCAGTATGGCACGCCATAGCCCAAAGCCCGTTGAACCTGTGCCTCGTTGGCACAACCCAACTCCTACCTCTAGAAGTAAGCATGCAAACCTATATACTCCATCCAGTCTATTGTTTTGACACAGTTGCGGTTAAACTTTTAAAACTTTGACTATAAATATCTTTTTAAATATTTAAATTGGGCATGTAAAAAGTATGGGTAGATTTGTTTCGTAAAAATTATATGTGTAGACTTGTTTCAAAAAATACTTTCCTAATATTATAATTTTATTGGGTTTTATAAATATATGTAATAGAGATTAGTGGTTAAAGATGTGTTTTTGAAACCGTGTCCGTGTTTAAAGATATTTATTTGTAATAGGAGGGACTAGGGAGCAGTATTCAACTGTAAGTACCGAAAACACATGCAGCAAAAGCGAAATCCAGACGCCAAAGATGGGTCATAAAGCATTATAAAAGGTGTCGCATTTGCTGAACGCCGAGAGCAGTAAAGCTAGCCAGTGCCAGTGGTGGCAATGAGAAGCATAGCACGCACTCAACAAAAATCTCAGTCGCCTCTCCCACTAAACAGGAAAGCTAGCACATCAGTGGCCCAACATTACTTAATCCAGAGCTTATCCAATGATAGCACGGAGAAAGATACAGCACGTTAAATCGCACAACTAGTAGGTAGTACGAGCGACAATGCAAAACATGCACGCACGACGAGTCACTGATGTGATGCAGTAACCTGATTAGTAAAAAGTACAGTTGCAGATTAGCAGCGTTGGCGGTGATAATATACAGGAGTAGGTGTAGGGATCATCGGAAAGGAGGGAGCTTGGAAGTCCGGTCGCTTCCGTGGAATCATCTTACAACGAATGCTAGCCTACACGATGCTTCGCATGCATGCGCGGGCGCGCAACAAAATTACAGCCCGAGGGGAAGGGCTATTTTACAGATTGCTTGCGTGCCGGCCGGCCGACCGATCAGAAGGTCGGCACGACGCCGTCCACGCCGTAGTCGGCGTCGGGGCCGGGCGCCATTAGCGCGGCCACGGCCGCGGCGGCCGAGGAGTACATCTCCTCGTGCTCCATGGCGTCCTCGCCCTCGGCATCCGCCTCTGCCCCCGTCGTGCGCTTGGCGAACCGGCCCTTGATGCGCGGCCGCGTCTCCGCGTACGCCTTGCGGGACGCGTACCGGATAGTCTTCTCGAACCGCCGGCTCTTGCGCTTCTCCCGGTACCGCATCAACCGCGCCTCCCGCTCCCGCCCCTTGCTCGCCACAGGCACGGGGGCGGCGCCCGCAGCCGCGTCCGGCACCACCGCTGCCTCCGACGATGATACCTGCGTCGCGTCGCCACAATATCCGTCCCATTTCAGAACACTGACTGAACAACTCATGGAGAGCTACGTAATGATGCAGTGTGGATAAACTTCGGAGGCTTACGCTGTGGTTCATGGAGTGGTCGGAGTAGAAGAGCTTGGCGCCGTTGAGGTCGAGCTCGGGCGGGTCGTTCTGGACGCCGATAGCCTTGATGTCGTCCATGGAGCGCGCGAAGTCGAGGTCGAGGTAAGCGTCGGAGTCCGCGAAGAACACGTCGGTGGCACCGACAGGTCCGTCTTTCTGCTGGCCGTGGTCGGGCTCCGGGAGGAGCCACGACGCCGCCTCGGCCTCGTTGCTCCCGTCATCGTCGGCAGCCGCCACGCCGTGCGCACCGGCTCCGCCGGCCAGGCCCGACGAGGCGAAGGGCTTGGGCGCGTCGGCCAGCGCTCCGAAGAAGGGCGCGACGGGGAGCCGCTCGTGGCGGCGTGCGAGCGGGTTGGCGGAGTGGATGTCGGCATCGCAAGCGGCGCACAGCGCCGCGGCGTCGGCCCTGCAGGTGACGGCGGCGGGTGCGTGTTCGCAGACCTCGCAGAGCCAGACCCGCGCGTGGCGCGACCCGGGCCCGTGCGCGCGCGCGTCGCAGCCCGCGCAGAGGAACGCGGCGTCGGCGCGGCAGAAGAGCCGCGCCGCCTGGGCGCCGCAAGCGTCGCACGTCCTCGCCGCCAGGCCCCAGTAGGCCCCGCCCACCGACTTCTCGTCACCTTCCATGGCACCCACCAACGCGCGCGCGCTCACCTCACCTCACACGCTCACTCAAACCCAGCAGAGCACCAGCTGCGAGTGGCTGCGGGGACGAAGCGGTTCTCAGCCAAGCTTTTCTCTCGACGCCCGGCTGCGCGCGGATTTGAGCTCTGCGGGTGGGCTACGGGCCGGGGCGCGCGAGTTTTTTTGACGCGAACGCGCGACGTGGACGCCCTCCCAGCCGCGGAAGTCGCCGTCCCGGCGGGCCACGCAGAGTTTGTCCGCCAGTACAGTCCGTGCCACCGCGCCGCTCCCCTCTCCTCACTTCACCTCTTTGCGTCTTGTCGGGTTCGAGCTGTCGAGGCCCTGTGGCGAGGTAAAACGCTACAGCCATCGCGGCGCCCACGACGCGGACGTGCGCGCGGTGAAAACTGACGTCCTTTTCAGTCCCTCTACGACCGTTTTACTGATCTAGTCATTATTTTCTAACGGCTTGTTCGAGGTCATGGTTTGATTGAAAAGCTGTTTTTATTTGCTAAGTTGTAAAATAGCTATAATTGGTGGTTGTGATTTTTTTTATATACCGTTTGGCAAACTATGTACTATAGTTGTAGATTTTTGTGGAGTAACCGAGGGGGGAAGGCAATCGGGCAAGGAGACGGTGGGGCGAGGAGGGAGACGGAGTGAGCGAGGCAAGAGACGGTTGAGCGAAGCCATAGCTGAAAAACTTCTCTCCAATGGTTGTAGTTTTACGGATGCTTTTATTGTGACTTGGCTTCTCAGTTACTTTGCAGTTTTAAGGTTTTTACCTTAAAATTAAAACACAGTCTTCAAACAGCCTCTAAGTCAATTTAAAAAATAGTTGTATCTTCAATCGGGGAGTTCGGTAGGGTCGGATTTAAAAAAAGTGAAGGCTACAGAAACGAAGGACCCGTGAAAACTCGCGGGTGTACGACGTTTTCTTTTTTTCGTTTTTCACACTGGTGGCGCCGTAGTGGCAATTGCATCACGGTGTCCCTGTCTCTGAGAAAAGGGGTTTACCGTGCTCGTCGTTGTCGTCGGAAAATTAGGCGGACATCATCATACGCCAAGTTGCGGGATGCGACGGCGACGGTCGGGCAGCGGCTGCGCTGGCCGGGCTGTCCGATGCGCGCCGTGGGAGCCACCGCGGGAAAGAGGTGGCGCCGCGTGGTTGGCCCTTGCGATCTCGCCCTTATCAATTTGAGATGCGCTCTCCCGGCCATGTCAGCGACCCGTGGTGGCACAGGCCGGGCGCGGATTCTTCACGTACGATCCGACGGCTGTAGTAGCCCGCAGGCCGTCCTGGATAGCGCGTTACGACGTTCTTGGAACGCAATGCTCCGGGAATCCGCTGCATGCAGTGTACGAAGATAACAGCCTACATGTACACGCTAAAACGAATACGTGGATCTGGCATCTGGGACTGTCAGGAGCACGTACGCCGTGGGTACCAACAAAGTCATGCTTCGTCTTGTCCCGGCCCGGCATATATAAACAAAAACACCATGACATATATATAGCAGCTCAGAAGTTTGACAGGATAGGTATGTCAGCCATAACTAAGCACACCTTTGGCTCGACTGTACGTGTACTGTCAATTCACATAAGCCCATGCAGAATAGCATCTCTAACGCAAAAAGGAGGTGTGAAAAACGGGCGTAGTTTTGAGGGCTAACAAGCAAAATCCAAAGTAATACGTAATCGTAGAAAGCTACGGGCAGCTTTTCGGGAAAATACCATGCTAAAAACAAATCATGAAAGTTTCAGGGTAATAAAAATTTTTAATGGACTATTCTATAATATCATTCTTTTTGCCCCCTTTTGAAAAAAAAGATGCAGTTTTTCGAGAAAATGGCGTGCTAAAAACAAATCACGGGAGTTACGAGGTAACAAAGAATTTTAAGAGACTATTCTGTAACATTAGCTTTTTTTGGGCCTTCTTTTGCAAAAAAAAAAAGGATCCGTAAGGTATTAAGCTGTAATTCTAGAAAATCTATTTTAGAATTCTAAGGGCCTCCTTGCAAAAAAACAAAATTTTGGATTTTTAGGGTCTTTCCTGCAAAAAAAAGTGACCTAGATGTGATTTTCGAAACTTCCGAGTGCTTCTTCGCAAAAAATAGGCGGTATCTAGGGGCCCCCTGGCCAAAAAAACAAAATTTCGGATTTTTCAGAGTCTTCCCCATAAAAAAGGGACCTAAATGTGATTTTTGAAATTTTAGAGGGCTTCTCCGCAAAAAAATAGGCGGGCGATGCCACGACTACGCATCGCGTGGAAAAAAACCGCAAGCACGCCTGAAAGCAGGAATCGAACTTCGTGGACCGGAAGGCGTGATGACAAGATGTCTCACCGCTTGTTACCACGAGCATTGTTGGCGAATAGTAGTAGCTAAAATATATAAGCCGAACAAATTGCCGAGACACATAGTACTATCGTTCCTCCATCCGTGTGCCATCTATATTATGATAGGCTCTGATAGGTGCCAATTCTAAAAAAAAAAACTATTCACAGTTGGCCTACCTTTTAGCAATTAGTGCCTTTGTTTGCAAAGTGTATTTTGTTAGATTCCAAATATCTAATTTGTGCTGTGCAGTGTGCCTGAGTTGTCGGCCGTCGAATCAGGGTCTTGTGTATAATAATAATAATAAGAAGAAGAAGCAACAACGGATGCAAAACACAGAAATTTGATATCAAAAATCCGAAGGGAGATGCCACAACAGTAAAAAAATAGGCAAGATTTCAAATGGATACAAGGGATACATTCCTATCACAATGAGTCAAAAACAAATCAGCCATTCACATATCAAAACTTCCAGAACAAGTGACACTAGTTTCCTTCTCGAAAGTTGCAATACCAAAGTATACTCGAGCAGCTCTGTTTTCAACAACTATTTAAAACATACACAAGCTGACAAGCTTGAACCTCCTAAGCACAAAAAGATGTCAACTTGGGCCATAATTTACTGAAGAATGAAAGTAGCAACTGGAACCATCAAATCATATAAGATTAAATGGTATACTATTTTGGTATTTTCATAAGCTAGCTCCTTCTGCCATCAAACTTGTCATATCAAGTAAATAACTTGGAACACTAAAATTGTAGGTACATGTCCAGTCATTTCTTGGACCAACAACATGAAAGATGGCACAGTCCAATTACACCAAATGAAACATCTAATACCAGCAGCAAATCCAGATCAAATGCTCAGGAGAGACCAAAGCTATGAAAATTTAGACACCAAATTTGACCTAGATTGGTATATTGAAATATTTAAAGAGCTAAAAAGACTACTATATAGTAATAGGTACACAAATGAACCATATTAACTGATGCCGTGTTGTCTAGCTAAAAGAAACAATTACGAATTATTGTCTAGGTAGGAACGGGTTGAATTAATTGCTGCTATGGTCTTTAACTTTTGCTGTCACTACTATGCAGTTCCAAAGTACCGTGTATTTTCGAGTTACATGCAACTTCGAATCCATTGAGCAACCACAAACTCATATCACTAAATGTGATAATGACCATTATATCTGACATAATGCATTCAATTACTCTTTATGGTGAGTAGGTTGACCAAGCTACGGAACCCATCTTATTTGTTGAAGTCACAAAAACAGCAAGCTCTATAGGAACCAAATTAAACACAATCTTCTCCAAAGGCTGCAGGAGCTAGATGTGGAAAAGTTACTTTGAAATTTGGGTAGAATTACACAAAATTGCTGCTCTCTAAAGAATATAGTACTCTTTATTAATGAGGTCAAAATCGCCAATAGCAATTCCTAGGCAGATAACCTAATAACCTACAATAAAGTACTCTAAACGCTTTTAGCTTTCATGTTTCTAGGCTCATGATTCTATTTGGACAGTGATTTGCACAGATCCAATTTCCCCATGATAGAAGATGGAACAGGAGCATGACCCAAACAAGTTAGAGCTGTAGTCACCTCAAACATCAAATTTACTTTATGTCCCAACTTTGTTATGTACACCACCTCAGAACTTAACCCCACATGTTTTATGAAAACTTCGCTGTCCAAGTGCTACTTTTGTAATGGTTAGGACTGACAATATGCAATTTAACTCAAATCAGCAGCATCTAAACGTCAATCCACTATGCACCCAGAGCAACACTAACAAAATTACAGTGATGCACAAATACCCAACTTATCTCACACTCCATCTATCACAATAATCTTGAGTGGTGGTTAGCATAGAAATTGTTCCTCCGACATCTGAATTAGAATCAATAGCTATTGCTCGCTACCATAATGTCCAATCCATTTCACCAGACCAGCAATAATACTATCTAAATACAGCTGAACCTGAGCCTACAACACACAATTTGGCTTAAAATCAGTGATATATGTCCATCTGACACGCACCTCTCAACTCTTTCCCGAAGCGTTGAAATGGAAGCACTGACCTAGGTACCTAACTTAAACAGGAAATCTCATACTAATATTCTAGTACACTACCAATAACTAATCCCAGCAAGGCAGCAAGCTTGATTCATTTAACTAGAATGGCAACGACATTACACAAACAATATGCCGTTAGTACTTTTCGACAAATTTTGGCTCAATTTAACTGAATCAATATTATGAATATGTCGGGGATTGGGTGATTCCCATAAGGATCATCATACCTCGGCAGCCAATCTTCGGCCAACCATACTTACCCTTAGATGGTGTTCCCAAAGAAGATTTCCGGGCAGCTCGACCGCTGGGTCTGCCCCGACCACGACCAAGCTCGTCCTCGAGCATGTGCCTCTATTTCCCGAGCGTGCCTGCTCGGAGGGATGCAACGATTGATCAAGGCTGGAGGAAGACCCCGGGCATGATCGGCAGGTCGGGCGCGGCCCATGAAGACGACGTGGCATTAATCACACGGCGGCTCGAAGGACCGTACGACCACGTCACAGCATGGCGAAAAGTAAGGGCAACAGTTACGCCCACATCCGGGCACAGTAGTGGCATGTCATTCAGTTATAAATGATGTAAGACTGTAATCGTCTACAAAGGCCCCGCTGTGAGAAGCATTTAGGGCCTCCTGGAACTGTAAAAAAAGAAACACCCAAGAGTATTTGTAAGAAGTGGAGAGAAGAGAGAAAGCTCAACACTCCCGAGCAAGCACCCTGTAAATCATGCTTCGGCAGTAGTGAAGCCACTGGACGTAGGGTTGGTTCTTGTCTCTTGTCTTATTTTGAACCTCTGACCATCCTCCTAGCTCGGCAGGCCTTCGGACGCTAAACCCTTTGCGGGAAAGGGGCCCTGGTTGATCCCTCATTCAACAAGTAAGCTCGACGGGGGATCCATTCCCGAATCGTCGACAATACTCATGCTTTATTTGTTACCATGACGCCTAGCATAGAGACTAAGCATAAAGGGCACTGTTGTCTTTTCCCATATGGATGGCATGGTAGGTAATTTCTCTAAACTAATTGAGGAAAATAGTTTTCTTATCCATTGGTAAACTTTGAGAAATTATAGAGACTTACCACCTAGGCGCATGAACTGTCATTTTGGGCAGTTTGGTCTTTTCATAATGTGACATAGAATACAATTTAAGTTGAAGTTGGTAGGTATACATAAATTCTTAAATTAATGTTCATGGTGATTATTTTACCTTTATTAAAAGTTTTGCATTTACCATGGACATGCTTCATTGCTAAGTTTTGGCTAGAGGTGGGTATCATGCCTAGTATGGACCCATCGTGCTTCATGCCTGAATCATGCCAAGTAGGCTCAATGTCTCTCAGCTCTCTCCCCTCTCTCGCCCATCTCTCTTAGCTCTCTCTCTCTCGTTGCTACCTCTCTCAGCTCTCTCCCTCGCCCGTCTCTCTCAATCTCTCATGCCTATCTCTCTCACTCTCTCTCTCACCCGTTGCCCTCCCTCTCTCTCATCCATTTATCTCAATCTCTCTCAGCTCTATCTCGTTTGTCCTCTCTCTCAATATCTCTTAGCGATGAGTGAAGGAGGCGATGAGAGGAGGAAGAGAGTGAAGAGCGTCGTCGGTTGAGGAGAAAGAGAGAGACGAGTAGTGAGAGGAATGGAGAAAGCTAGGCATGGTGCCGACCAAGGAGAGGAAGAGAGAGGGACTGAGAGAGTGAGAGTGAGGCAAGAGGGGTGACAAAGAGTGTTAGAGGGGATGAGCAACAGTCAGGGATGATGTCCATGCAAGCAAGGCAACTTTTTCAGGAGTTAGAAGGCAAGGACTAAACGAAAAACGAGCACCTCCATGACACAAGCAAGCACACCCTCAAACACCCCTATTAATTCTTCTCCCAAGCATCCTAAATATTTAAGCATCCATAAATTTACTTAATTACTTGAATTTTATAATTTTATTTTATTTTTTCTTTCCCCTTGCATCGGCCCCCCTTCTCTTGCCTCCCCCACTGCCATGCCTCGCCCTTCACCACCTCGCCTCCCACGCCAACCCCAACGCCTCCTCCCCTTCCCTCGCTTGACCCCCTCCCCTTCCCTCGCCTCCCCTGCCGCCTTGCCTCGCCCCCCCGCCGCCTCACCTCTCTTCGCCACCTCGCCTACCCCATCAACACCGACTCCTCTCCTCCCCTCGTCGCCCCCCTCCTTCCCCGCCTCCTTCACCGCCTCGGACCTCCCTCACCCCCTCCGCTGCCTCGGTCTCACGTCACCCCTTCCCCTTCCTCCTCTAGCCGGTGCACATCCTGGCCTCCCGATAGCCCCTGACGGGGCGGTGTAGGTGCGTTGCCACCCCCTTCCCTTCCCCCTCCGACCAACGCGCATCCTAGCTCCTCGACGGCTTGTCCAGGGAGCGGCACCACCCCTCCCCTTCCCTTTGACCAGCACCCATCCCCCTCGGACGATAGTAAGTACTCAGGCTCCTCTTCTCCCCTCCCTAACATCCCCTTCCCCCTCTAGTGCGGTGCCTCCCCCTCCCTTCCCCTATTCTACCGCAGGTTTGGCCGTAGGCCATGCACGCTACCACCGGCATGGTGAGGCAAGGCGACATGATGAAGCAGCAGCACACACTGGCCGCGTGGCCATGGTGGCCACGATGACGGTGCATGGAGGCGAGGTAACGCGACGGGAGGTGAGGCGGTGTGAGCTTGATGTGGCCAGTGTGGGAGGCAAGGCGGCATGGGCTCGGCATGGCCACGACATGCACAGTGACGATGACACCGTAGGTACCCCTCGCCTCCTATCCCCAACCTCCCTGTTGTGGCCATCATGCACTACTGCGGGTCTACAGAAGTGCACCGTGCCCCCGTGTTGGCATGAACCCAGCCCAAATGGCCATGCCGGGCTGTGCCACCCACCGTGCCTATTTCCCCGGCCTAGCATGGTTCGCTTCATGCCGGGCTGTGCCGTGCCTCGGGCCAGCCCAAAAAAGTCTAGCCCGATGCCCACCTCTAGTTTTGGCCCTTATATAACTTCTTAGAAGCTCTTAGTATTTTTGCAAAATGTTGATATAAGAGTCTTTGATAGCATCTAGGCCCACTTATTTTTTTTCATTATATATGATCTTATGGTTTTGGTGTTGATGACTAAGTCAATGACCCCTAATTAAAAAGGTTACTGGTTGAGTATCCAAGAAGACATCAAACAAAATGGTCAAGATTAAGGACCCTTGTTACTAGTTTTGGCTTGGGAGATGATTCAAGCTGAGTAGTTAGGATTATTTTAGATTGGTTGTACTATAAAGGGGGATTGTGCACAAGTTCAAGCTTTGGTTCATAGACTAAGATTAATTAGACTACTTGGAGTTAAAATCTTTTAGTCATATTTTCCCTTGGAATCAATCCTTCTCTCAAACCAATTCTATGTGTTTCCCCAGACTAAATTTTTCTGCTCTTTCCTTAAGTCCGGCGCAACCTCAGTCAAAATTTCATTTTCGCTGGACCATTCTTTTAGTCCAATCTTTGAAATCATGCAGTCAAATTTCCAACAAGAGCACATCCAGTCTATGAGACTAACTTTGATTTCTCAGAAGTTTAGTCCGGCACATGCCCATCTTCGCCGGACCATATTCCTCTAAGTCCGTTGGTGAAAGCATTCCTTGCTTAAGTCAAATCGAGTGTACGCCATTCTCGCCGGACAAACTTTCACTAACTCAAATTCTAAGTCCGACGTAGATGCATCCCTCTCGGTTAGACATATCCTTTCTTCCAAAAAGTCCGTTGATGCAAATCTCTTTAATCTCCATCTACAGCGGACCAAATTTTTTGGTCCGGTGCATATGTTCAAGATCACATCTCTTCGCCGGATCAAAATTTTCTAAAATCCTATATACGATGGACCAAGCAAACTTAGTCCAGCGCAAATGTTCATATCAATAATATTGGTCTAGAGTGAAAAGTGCAAATCTCTAAGTCTATTTTTGCTAAGTCCATAGCAAATGTGTTAGTCTGTTTTTTGAAAGTCTGATAGGTCCAACGGATACTGTGGTAGGTGTAACGACTATATACTATGCAGATGGCTATATAAGCATTACCTGAGCATTCCTTTACATATCTTTTGATCTTCTTAACATTTTAGCACCTTAGAGCTTTTCATTCCCTCAAGGAGACCGAGCTTCAACCTTAAATTCAAACTCAACACTTTCTAAGTGTTTTAGCTTCAAGCTTAGTCTAGTTTAGCACTGGGTTAGTGAACCAAGAGACAGGGCTTGTGGATAGTCTATTACTCTTGGGACCAATTGTTCCTAGACGGCTTGGAGGTGGTGTGGTGAAACCTGTCTAAAGGTGATTGTGGAAGGCTACCACTGATTGTGAGAGGTTGAAACTCACCTTACCGGAGTGGTGAAAGAGTCACCTTAGTGGAAACCAAGACTGCATCTAGTTTTGGAGAAGCTATACTTCGTGAGAAGTGCTCTAACGTGGACTAAGAGTTTAGCTCTGAACCACGGGATAAACTCTCGTGTCTCTTGTTGATTTCTGTGATCAGTTTTCATTTGAAGCTCTTCAGTGCTTTCTTGTTGAATTTTATTAAGTAATTATTTCTGAAATTCGAAGAGTTGCCTATTCACCCATCTCTAGGCCAACTCGATCCTTCAGTCTTTTTGTAATTGTGGTCTAAATTGGATCATTTTTAAAAAACTATTATGATGAAATTAAATATCTATTTCTTAAGGAAATAGTGTGGCTGTTCTTTGAATTATTCTCTCTAATGTAATTGTGCCCTAGTCTATTGGCACATTTACAGTAGTTTGTGGCAATTCTGATGAGGGCTGGTTTTCTAATCTAGTAATTATAGTTTTTTAAAACGTAACGTGTGTCTGGCCTCCTACAGTAAAATTGCATAGTCTTAGGTTCACACATATATTTCAATTAGAATATCTAATTTCTTGTTAAGTGGAGAAGAAAAATTAGTATATTTTAGATTAGAGTGCAACTACAAGACGCCATATCGTTATAACACGATTAGAACAGTATAGCATCTGGCCGTTCATAGCTAAGTATAATAGCCCCGCCTCCGCCTCCCCTATGAGTGATGTGTGCTTTCCTGTCTGTCATACTCTGCTATGTGATGCGGCATGAGCGATGCCGTCTTATGCTACACGGCACGAGCGCGAGCGACACTGCCCCCATCGTCTTCTATTGCATGGTGCGAACGTCCTGTCATCCTCTACTGCGCAACGCGAGTGCGAGCAATGCGTGCTCCTGGGTTTTGCGCCCCATCGTCCTCTGCTGCATGGCGCGAGCGACGTCGTGCTCCTAGGTTTCACGTGAAACCACGCTGTTCTCTTCTTCGCGCGAAGCCTTTCCATCCCGGTAGCTAGTCCATCTCATCTCTGGTATGTGCCCTGTATTCACCGTTTGGCACCCTCGTTCTTCTCCATCATTCTCATTCTTGCTATAATTTTTTCTCGTGGGTCACGCTCTGCCGCATCTAAACCTTTTTCCCCATGTGTTTTTTGCATATACAGTGTTCGATGAAATGGATAACTTGATTTTTAATTGATTTGCTTTTTTAATTCAAGATTCTATTTGATGAGAAGCTTTTTGTTAGATGTTTTATTGTTGTGTATTTGCTAAAATTTGCTAGCTATGGTGTTCTATTGGTACAATTCTAAAGCATTCATTTGTTTTCTGTGTGTGCAGACAATACTGACCATGGATGCAGAAAATGAATCTAAGGATGCCTTCAGTAATGCTTTAATTACAACTAGTAATGATAAAAAAATGGGGCTGCATAAAATGAATGATTAGATGAGCAAGATGAAAATGCAGAATGTGTAAGCTCACAAGCCTGTGAAACCCCATGTTGGCATAGAGTTCTTCACGAAAGAGGAAGCACAAAAATTCTGGCGTACTTCTACAAATTCTGACTATTTGGTTGACTATAATACTATTGACTGGTTGTTCCACCGTGAAGCTCTATACGTGTGAGATCTTGTGAAATATAGTCCTGCACTATTGAGACATGATGAAACCAAAAACTGTGCTAATGAAACACAATAAAACCTCATAAAACTTAGTTGTCAAACTACATGATATTTGACGTGTACTTCGTGAAACTTATGAAACATTGGAAAAACTGTAAACGTGAGACCTATTGAAATTTATCTACAAAAAATATGAAACTTTTACATAAAAAACTTTAGACCCATGAAACTTGATGAAACTTAGTGAAACTGAATTATCCAGATGAGACTCATGAAACTTGCCCGTGAAACATCATGCCTAGTTAAGAATTCTATGAAACATCATCAAACCTAAATATGGAATGTTGTGAAACTTAGCACTGAAACATCATAAAACTTCATCTAAATTGGTGAAACTTATTTTTTGTGGACAGATGCTATGTAAAAGTTTCATGAGGTTCCATATGTTTCACGAGGTTCATAACAAAGTTTCACGAGGTTCATAGCTAAGTTTCACGAAGAAGTTTCATGAGGTTTCAAGATGTTTCATGATTATTATTGCTAAGTTTCACAAGGTCATAGCTAAGTTTCACAAAGAAGTTTCATTAGGTTTCATGCTATTTCACGAGGTTTATTCCTAACTCTCACTATGTTTTTAGCTAAGTTTCAGGAGTTTTGCATTAAAGTTTCACAATGTTTCATAGGTAGGTTTCTTGTTGTTTCACATTTCTGATTCACCGTGTAGGTTTCAGAATATTTCATATATAGGTTCCATGTAGTTGTACAATCTCGTGAGGTTCCATATGTTTCACAAGGTTCATAACTAAGTTTCATGATATTTCATGAAGTTTCACGACGTTATAACCAGTTTTGTATCTAAGTTTCAAGAGTTTCACAATGTTTCATAGATAGGTCATACTTAGGTTTCATAATACTATGAAACTTGGAGAAACTAATGAACCTAAGTGTTAAATGTTGTGAAACTTGTAAGTAAAACATCATGAAACTTCGCCTATACTAGTGAAACTCAGTAAAACTACTTTGCCTACATGTAGGTTTTGTAGGTTTCACATATAAGTTTCCACTCAGAAGCTTGACGTTGCATATATTTCAAGAGGTTCATAGTTAGGTTTCACGATGGTTCATTAAGTTTCAGTTTATGTGATTCAGAAGTTTCTCAACACACAATTTTCATGATGTTTCACAGAAAAGATTCATAGACGGGTTTCATATTGTTTCATAGATAAGTTTCACCAGATTTCTTAAGCATCACAACGTAAAAACTAGTGCATGGCGTCACGCAGTTGCATGAGATCCTGCCGGCGTGTCCTTCAGTTTTAGCCGAGGTGACCATCTTTACTTTTTTTACTTGGATTGATAGAAACTCAATATCAATAGACGGAGATTCCATGCCTACAAAAATATAGACAAAATATACTTCTAATTCCGCACATAAGTAGAATGCATTACAAGATTGATTAAACTTTGGAACAGCCAACAAATCTCCTTGAATCCAAATTCAGTGTGGTTTCACAATCATTGACATGCACAGATTCACCAAAATTTAACCGACATCAACTGGAACTTGCCGTGCCTCCCCTCCACCTACACCCACCGCCGGGCCCCACCATCCCTGCCTCTACAGACCTCCTCTCTCCCTTAATCGATGTGAGTGAGACGCGAGAACTATACTGGAGTGAGTTTTGGGGGAAGTTAATCGGCGTGACCTCCTCTCTCCCTCTACAACCGAAGCTGAGCGAGAAAAAGTGGAAAACTAGTGGTTTTTGGGGAAAGTTATTTGCGTGTGAACACGAGAAAGATCAGACGGTTCCTGTCGATCTTGTCGATTCCCATCAAAACAATATACTGTACATTGGTTTTTCTGTTTAGATTAACATAACAGTAGAAGAATAAAATTATAATAACTCATTATACCTGGCGGGTTATTGAATGCAATTGGGAAGATACATGTAAAGGAATGAAATATTTGGCGTATTCTGTGTTTACTTTCTAACTCATATCTCCCACATAATGCATATGACAAATGAATTAGAATAGGTTTGTAGATCCTAGCCAGCATGGTGGCACCGCTAAACAGTCAACTCAGCAATATGAGTGTAAATTTTAACTTAACCAACATCGTGGGCCTCGTGGCATACTCTATCGGAAACAATGATTGTTACGGACAGCCCACGGGCCATCTGTTTGTTGTCTTCGTTGTCGAACAACAAGGGTAGACAATGTACCTCTTGTAGAATAGCCACTGTGCTGGTGTGTTGTGTAGTGTTGTGTATGTTGGGTTTGCCCTCGTTTAGGCTTTGATCTTCTGAATATGATCGAATCTATTTGGCCCATGAATCATGTACCAATATGGAGAACCGGCCCGGGCCTGCGAATGCAACCAATGTATGTACTGCACTAATCAACGGTGAAATAATCATTTTTCTAGCTTTATAGCAAATATTTGGCAAATTTGATCTCCTTACGAATACAATTATACAAAATAGTTTTATCTTCAAACACAATTACAAAAATAATGTGTCATCTGTGGTTACGGATAGAATCATTTTTACAATTATATTTGTAAAGAGGCTAGATTTTTTAAAAAATATCACACTCAACACTAGAAAAGCGATGATTTCACATATCATAACTTGAAATCCAAACCTTTTCAGCGAGCCCAAAAACTGTGGATGCTTAGCCCAATTCGGCAAGTGGAAATATAATTCCATCCATACGCCGTACGCCTTTTTCCCCCTCGTCTTCGGAGGATTTTCGGAGTTAAAAACCCCGAACAGTACCCGCCAGCCAGCCCCTAAAACCCTAGCACCTCCGCCGCCCAACGCGCTAGCCATGGCGACCGCACCAGCCGCCGCCGCTTCCCTCGACGAAACCAAGGCCAAAAATGTTCTCCGCCAGGTTTGCAATTCCTACCCCGTGCCCGATCCCGGCCGCTTTGCCCCCTCAAATCTGGGGCATTTTTGGGATCGAAGTTGCTTATTTTCTCTCTCTCTCTCTCTCTCTCTCTCGGCCACAGGTGGAGTTCTACTTCAGCGACAGCAACCTCCCCCGCGACGGGTTCCTGCGGAGGACCGTGGAGGAGAGCGACGATGGCTGTAAGAATTCCTGTCATCTTTGATGATTGTTTTGGTGATAATGCCGTCTTGTGTGGTTCTGGTGCTGATTTTGGTGCTTTTTTTCTGGGGGATGGGATTGGGCAGTGGTGAGCTTGGCTCTCATCTGCTCCTTCTCGCGGATGAGGTCGTACCTAGGCCTGGATGCGGCCGTGAAGCAGGAGACCGTGCCAGAGGAGGCGGTGCTTGCAGTCGCCGAGGTGCTGCGGCGATCCTCGGCCCTCCGCGTCTCTGAGGACGGTAAGCAATTTTTTCCCCTTTTGCTTATGAATTTTGTTACATGATAGGAGTATGTGAACTGCTATAGTGGTCTCCAGTCCAAGTTCATGTTTTGGTGGTGAAGAAGCTTAAATTTTTATCATGGTACAAACAAACTAGGCCAAAATTAATACGGCCTACTTAAGTTGGACCTATAGAACTATAGAAGTATGCTAATGACTTGGTATTCTCTTATGTAACTGTTGTTCAACTTTGTATTTATACAGGGACGAAAGTTGGTAGAGCAAATGAATTGTTGAAGCCAGATGAGATTATAGAGCAAGTGGACACTAGGACAATTGCTGCATCACCGCTTCCTTACAATGTAAAGCTGGAAGATGTTCAATCTCTCTTCACTCAATATGGCAAGGTATGTTATCTCTATAGCATATTACAAAAAAAAAAAAAAAAATCAAACATCACACATTGTCAACAGAGTTAAGCAAATACAGAACTGATGCATACGGTAGGCTAGATTACACTGCTTGCTGCTTTAAGCTTTTAAGGTTCACTTATGCACAGATTAATTCTTTTGAACTGGAAATGTTCTGTCAGATCCGTGAGGTGATACATGTGAATTCAATGTATATGATAACTTTGTGAATTCAGAAATTACTATAAAGAACTATAAATACATGAATCATGCAATATAAATACTGATGATGTGGGGTTGTATCTGAACCGTTTGCGTCACAGGTGAACAGTGTGAGGCTACCACGGCATGTTTCTGACAAAAGGCACTTCTGTGGCACTGCTTTAGTCGAATTTTCAGAAGAGGAGGAAGCAAAAGGTGTTATGAGCAATAATCTTATTTTTGCAGGGGCAGATCTGGAAATAAAACCAAAGTAAGTTAACTACCAGTTCGAGCTTCTTTCCTCATGCCGTCATGCATACCATCTAAATTTATGTTTCCATTCTTCGGGCAAATTCTTCATTCTTGCTTGCCAGCTGTTCTATTGTTTAGTTTCTACAGGAATCATGAGTTGATGGTTGCAGTTTGCTTAACTGAAAGATGTTCTACTGTTTGTCCATGATGATAATACCTTAATCAGTTCCTTTTCTCTTATTTTTAGAATCAGGAGTTGAGTGACTTAATAGTTTTCATTCTGTTGATTTTATTGGAACTGTATATCGTTGTATAACCTGTAATCTTATGCTGAAATAATGAAGGAAGGAATTCGATGCTGAAAGAGAGGCTAAGAAAAAAGTATATGAAAAGTCACACCCTAGTAAGAACGACCATGATGAAGGGTAAATATTTTTAATTTCTTTACTACCAGTATGACGTGATTTGTTTAATATCCTTTTGTTTTAATTAACTCTGTGAATCATCAATGTTTGGCTGTAGCTTTCCAAAAGGTCTAATACTGGCCTTCAAGCTGAAGAGAATTCTAGCTGATGGTGACACGGAGCAAAATGGTGGGGACGAAGTGGATGACACTGACAGTGCCAATAAGGAAGGAGCTTCCAATTCCACCGAAAAGTCAGATGTAGGTCATGAAGAGAAGATCCCTGAGAACACTGATATCAGGGAGGAGAAGTCAAATGATGTTGATGAGTTGAAAGGGGTAGCTGCACAATCTATTAACAAGGATGAGAAGCTAATTTCAAGGGAGGACATAAAAGAAGATTTCACAAAATTCGGCACAGTGCGGGTAATTTGATATTTGATGATGCTTCATTTTCCATATTGGTTTTATGTCATCACTAGCAACCTTTGTTTGCATGCGCATGCTACGCGAGTATATAGCCTGCAACATACCCTTTTTTCTGTGAGATAGCTGCGTCTCTGAAACATTTAACTCAAGCTTGCTAAATAAATAAGCAAATAAATCAGAAAGTTCAAACTTTGCTATCATAATATTTTTTTTGACATTTACATCCACCGTTCAAATTGTCAAGAATGCAGTGCATAACATGTCCGGAACAGAAATTTCATTTGCATTCCCCACTACTGTTACTACAGATTGCAAAACCATTATGAAGCATTTCTTGTTGATTTATTATGAGGTATTCATTGGCTTCAACGGTAGAATCATGTAGGTTTATAAATAGCAATATATGTTTTAAATAGGTGGTCCATCTAACTATCAACTGCCAGGTTTGCTATGGTTTTGTTTCTATTCAGGTTATTGTTGTAGAATTTTGCAAATGTTATTTGAATATTCAATTCATTTAAGCTAGATGGAGCACATAACCTGTGTGGCTAATTGAACAATACCAAGAACATAGTTAAACATATTTTAGCTATACAGATATTATTCATTAACTATTTTTAATTCTTACTCTTACTGGATTTTGTGAATATATTTGTCTTGGCAGAATGCTGCATGTACTAAGGACATTGTGCATGCGTTCTGCATTTCTATTTCTTTGCTTTGCAGTTTCTATAAGGTCTTCAAACAGAATTTCTTTATCACATAGCATTTGTTGATACCAAACTGTATTTTCCCCCTTCTTGAAGTATGTGGACTTCAGTAAAGGGGATGATTCAGGGTACATTCGATTTGAGGATTCCAAGGCAGCTGAAAAGGCCCGTGCATTTGCAGCTCTTGCAGATGAAGGCGGTTTGATTATGAAGGGCCACACTGTTACTTTGGAACCCGTGACTGGTAAAACTACAGCTTCTCTCAGTTAAAATTTCTGTTAGCTGATATTTAACTGGCTAACTAATTCAACCATGCAAATAGACGCTTGTATCATCAGGTCTTGTTGGTATTGTAGTTTATGCGTGATAATAATATAATATGAATAGATTTCCTGTTAGAAGTATTTTATTTTCATCCAAATATGAGCTTAAGGCAGAATCGTGTTTAAATTATGCCAGAAATGATTTTCATTGATAATCTTTCTTATGATAGCATTAATGATTCATCAAATTGGGTATTGAAATGGACTAATGGAGTATGAATTCAGCAGATTCGAATACATTGATTAATCACTAGTATGATGCACCTACTGTTTCAATCATGTAGGTCAAGCTGAGAAGGATTATTGGAGTGCAATAAAGGGTGGTCAAGAGAAGTATAAAGACAGTAGAAGTAACAGAGGAAGGTACTATTTATTTGCACATTTGTCTGTTGATGTTGTTTTCAGTAACAGAGGATGGTACTATTTATTTGCACATTTGTCTGTTGATGTTGTTTTCATGTTTGTTCTCCCTGTTTTAGTCCTGTTAGGTATTCGAGGTAGATATTATATCTAAATTGAATCCTAGGCATTGAAATTTGAAAGATTAGAAAAGCTTCATGCTTTACAAAAAAGTAATTATACATTATGTCTGGAACGATGTTGTCATGAAACTGATGATAATATTGTTATCCACCATGAATATAAATATTAGAAGAAAGTCGTATCGTTATACAAAATTCTTTGGTTCAGTGCAGTCTTGCACTCCTGCTTCGTTTGAACTCTACTGAAAACGTTACATGCTTGTGATACAATACAAGATGCTAGGAGTTTAGGATACATATGATTCCTGCATTTTGGTTTTGGGTTTATTATCTCATGGCATCTTAGCATTGCTAAACTGTTGGCAGAAGATAATGCGGTTTTGGTTGCTTTGTGTAAACTTTACAGGGACAGGAAGAACAACAGAGGTGGAAAGCACTTCGGTGGGAAGCGGGGTCGCCACTTCGACTCCCATGATAGGGCTTCTAATAAAGCTCGGAAAGTCGATGCTTCTGCTTAGAGGCCGGATAGGCTGATTACTAGCGTTAGCTCCAGTGACTGAGAAACGAAATGTATGCTCTGCTGCTTGCTTTTTCCACAGCTTTGGAGGCGGCCTTTTGGTGTTTTTTTTTATTTATGATTATTTGTTCTTGTGGGCTGTTGTGCTCTTTAAAGCACAAAAGATGAATTATGAGCCATGTTGACAATGAGAGGAAAATATGTAATTCACCTTTATGCGGCTAAAAGCTCTCGGACTATGAACCAGCCACATCCTGCAAATATAGGTATAGCAGGAAAGACCATTGTTTGAGTCTGGAAGGACCGCAACGCTATTGGGATTTGTCATGGACCTGACAGTCCGTGAGTTGCACTGCTTCCTGCAAATCTTCCGTGTTCCAAGCCGCATTGCATCGGCCGATAACCCGTATCATTCTTTCGATTAAAGACAAAGTGATAAGAAAGGCCACTGATGAACCATCAATTCTTGATTTGAAGGTATGCCTGTGTATAGGGTCTGGTTATAACACAAGAATTTTGAGGAAACATTGGTAAAACACGTACAAACTTATGAAATTCTCACCTCCAAAGTGGGCTAAACATTTTTAATTTTCACACATGACGACTGATCTGAAGCTGGCGGCAAGTCGTGTACAACTACAACCTAAAATCGCAGCGTTTTGATCAAAATGCCACAGCGAAGCGGCCCCCCAAACAGACCCGCTTCGTCGCCGCTTCAGCTCAAAGCCACCGCAGAAGCGTCCTTAAAGCCGTAGACCCCTCGTCCGGTGCTTCAACCGTTTCGGCTATGCTTCGCTTGGTCTCACCCCACTGAGCCCCGTCGCCTCCTTATCGCCTCTCGCCCGGTCTAAGAGCATCTCCAGCAAAGGCCTCTAAAACAGGGCTTCTATTTTAAATTTAAGGACTCCTCCTATTTTTTAGGGTCCTGTTTTCAGAGCATAAGTCCAGCAACATCTCCTAAATCTCAGCCCCTATTTTACTTTTTCTCCTATTTTAACATATCCGCTATGTATAATCTTCATTTGACACCACTAAAATTCAATCAAAAATATTTCTAATACATAAAACATAAGCATATTAACATTTACAATTTTAAAAATGATATTTAAAATTTAAATTTAAAATTTTCAAAACATGATATTTAAAATTTAAATTTAAAATTTTCAAAATTTTCAACAAAGAGATCAGATGCTGCAGATTGCAACTCATCCGGCAAAGACACGCTTCATTGCGGTAATTAATGCAAGCTATCCTTCACTTAACTCCCTATTTTAAGGTTTAAGGGCTGGTTTAGGGGCTCCTTGGGAATTGAGGCTGAGGAGGCAAATTTAAGGGCCTCCTAATTTTAGGGACTGGATTAGGGGCCCTGCTGGATCTGTATTTTTTACTAAACTCCCTATTTTAAGGTTTAGGGGCTCTGCTGGAGATGCTCTAACCCCGCCGACCCCCGTCGCCCCATCTTGCCTCGGCCTGATCCAGCCCCTCCGCCCCATCTCGCCTCTCTGACCCAGCCCCTCGGCCCGGTAGTCGTCGAGCTCCCCACACAGTCGCCACCGAGTAAGGATGGCAATTAGACCCGCGGGTTCTGTACCTGATCGGATTAGGTTCGGGTTCTAATTTTCATCAGTGGGTTCTTTAGGTCGGGTATTCGAGATGGGTTTGGGTCGGGTTCAAGTTCTAATTTTCACTCGTGGGCACTCATCGGGTATTCGAAATACCGCACATACCCATCGAGTACCCGCTGGGTTCGATTCGGGTTTTTTAGTTCGGGTTTCTTATTGGGTCGGGTTTTGCAAAACCCACACTCGATCTGACCTATTGTCACCTCTAGAACTGTAGTACTGCACAAACCGGTCGGGGTTTTAGATTTAGATATAATTTTTTATCTAATAAGATATTTAGGTTTCAGATCAAGTTTTGTAAAATCCACGCTCGACCTATCCGTTGCCATCCCTTCAGTCGAGCCCCATCGCCTGGTGGCTTCTTCCTCTCTGTCCGATCCCCTATGCATATCAGCCAAAAAGTTTGCGCAGCCTTTCCAGAAAAGGTGCAGCTGCTTTACAGCCCAACAGCTTTTTCAACCCGGATCTTCCCCTGCACCCACCGACGGCGATGGCGGCTTCACCAGCGACATCATCCGCGGCCGCGAGGCCCCCCTCCTGCCCACGGCTACCCGACGCGCCTCTGCGTGCGCCGAGACCCGCCGCTGTCTCCTTCCCTTCGTCCCCCTCCCGTACGCGCGCGCGCTCGTTACTGTCTCGACTGCTGCACCTCAGCGCCATCCGTCTTCTGATTCTGTTCTCGTTTGATTCGTGCAGCTCGTCCGGTCTCGCTGGTCGGAGTTGCTCGACGCCCCGTCGTGGGCGCCGCCGCTGCGGGGCACCAGCGGCTGATTGGGTCGCTAACCAACACCGAGGGGCTCAGGTTTGGTGTGGTGAGTGGGTGCTCCTTTCCTCGCCCCTTGTCGGCTTCTGTGCGGTTTGCACGGAATCAAGAAATACTGAAATAGTGATTAATGGTTACCGAGAATCATGGATGATTGATGATATTTTTCCTGAACAAAACCATTGATTTCCTGTGCTACGGCTAATTGCTACTAAATGAGATGCTGTTTTACTGGAAAGCCGTTGCATTCCTGGTAGTCAACACCCATTTACCTTTCAATTGTCTAAACATTATGGTATATTACATGCAGGTTGTGGCACGGTTCAATGAGATAGTGACAAACTTGCTACTGCAGGGTGCTCTAGAGGCATTTGAGCGATTTTCCATAAAAGAAGAAAATATAACAGTATGCATCTTTATTCATCTGGCTAAACTGAGGTTATTTTGTGCCATGAGAATGTCATTTTTGAAATGCAGATATTTGTGATAAGTAATCTTGAACCTCGTTGGTTATCACCACTTTGATAACTCATGTGTCTATGGACTGCGAAGGAACTTCGCTGCCTTCCTTCCTAATGTTGGGAATAAAAATGCTTTTTTCATGAAGTACAGCCCATGAGCAATTGACCATGCAAACCAATCTTGTCGGATGACTTATCTACTTTATTGTGTTGATATGTTCTATATACCAGTTAATTGTTTTCTTTTTGTTCTTTGCTTCACAATATGTGTAAGTTATATATTGACTTATAGATAGCTAGCTCGTTTCATGGTTTTCTGTTTATGAGTTATTTTGATCAATGTTTTCACTTTTGATGAAAGATGAACTTTTGACATGTAGCATGTATAATGGTAGAGGGATGCTAATAGTCTAATAATTACTAATTAACTACCACCTAAAAGAATATGTAGCGTGATATTAGTGGCGGATCTAGGATTAAGTTAGGGTATGCCGAGCTAATACTATAATATACAATTCGGTAAAATCCAATGAACAATTTGGTAAACAACTACAAATGTTGTCGAGAAATTCGGTATACGAGTATAAAATAACTAGAAACATGATAATACAAGTATAAATTACAATATAAATAGTTCGAACATTTTAAGTATGAAATATGCATAAAAGAAGCTTACGCACCTACAATAGTTCAAAGAATACAATATTACTTCTTGTCCTTCTTGTCTGGCCTCCGCCTTCTAATAGCCATAAAACTGTTGATTATATCATTTTCATCAACTTGGAAGAAAATATCTCGCTCAATAAACGTTTCCGGAAAAGAGATGCAATGTTTCCAGAAAAGAGATGAAGCAGCAGCAGCCTTCTTTGCTACATGTTTCCGAAAAAGAGATGCAATGTCTCCGTTCCTCTTCATAATTCAACAACTCTACAAACAAAAAAAGCAATGCATCAACAAGCAACTCTCTAATCTCTAGCAAAGTAGCAATTATATTTGTTTCTACTCTATAAATCAACTAGCAGTCTTGCACTCAAATCACATATAGGATCGATATATACTAATATAGCAATCAGAGTGGGGTGAATGATTGCATGGAAGCTAAAACAATTTTTTATTGATTCTCAAATCACCCCTAAACAAATTATAAAAAACTGCTTCGGTTTCAGAAAAACAAACTGACACATGTTAACTGAAACAGTAATTTCTAAAGATCCAACCGTTGGATTGATGTGAAATTTTAACTGTAGAAACTAGATTCAATTTCGAAACTAACGCAATAATAATCAGCTCAATCGGATATACGGTTCTAAAGTTATGACCTTCACAAGCTGACTGTATAAAATAATGACGGCATTATGGACTGTATTAGGCCGAATCTACAGGGTATGCCGTGGCCCACCCGGCATACCCTGTAGATCCGCCCCTGCGTGATATGCATTTTAACAAGAATGCTTTCTGTGTAAAACCTTCGTTACAAACTCACATATAAATTAAACTGCACCATATTAAATTAACCTTTGGTACATTCAGACGTCATATGCACAGTGATAAGAAACAGCCTTACTCGTGATTTGCACAGTTGGTGTATGTTTCTCAAAAAGTTTCACAAACTGTGGTACACACACTTTCACTCTAATTAAAATTATTGTTTAGGTTGTTAGTGTTCCTGGCAGCTTTGAAATTCCTGTTGCCGCGCAGAAGCTTGGGAAGTCTGGAAAGTTTGATGCAATTATTTGCATTGGTGCTGTGGTAAGCTGATTGTTTTTCTGGGTATCACCTCCAAATTAAATACTTGAATTTTTATCCTTGTCTACATTCATTTTGCTTTTAGTGGTCATGTAGCATATCTCCCAGGTAGTCTTGACCCTCTTAAGGTTCTTTTCCAGGTATATTATATATAGAACGATACAATTCATTGCTATGCAGCCTGGTGACCTTTGCAGAATGATTAATTCTGAAAGGTTTAAGAAACCTGTATATTTTTGTACACTGCTCTTGAAACAATAATTTTTTAGGCCTAAACCCTTTTTTTCCATTTTTGATTGAGGTACAAAATATCACATCTATCTGTAATTTTGAACGGAGAAAGCTCCAATATTAGCTGTATAAGCCATATGCTGCTGAAAACCTGTTTTTTATCTGTATAACTGTTGTTGAGAATGGAATCTTCTATTAATATCTTCTTGGTTTTAACATATCTTAACCGTGTGAAGTCTATAACCTGTGGGAAGACATCTATCAAATATCCTAAGGCTAGTTAATACCGAGTTTGCTACGTATTTCCCCTTTTCAATCATGTTAATTGTGATGCTGTTGTCATAGCAATACCTACTTGTAAACGCATAGTTAGCAGAAGCTGATGATATTTGATTCGAAGGTCTTCTTTTAAACTGATTTGCAGATTAGAGGTGACACGACCCACTATGATGCTGTTGCAAACTCTGCTGCTTCAGGTGTACTCAATGCGGGATTGTCTGCTGGTATGTTGCTTTAATCTCTTAGCCTCCTTGGAACATGCCAGTACAGACCTTTGATGTCTTCTTGTTGTTAACAATGTCAACTGACGCCTAGAAGTATTGCGCTGTTCCTAGGCATAACAAGAGGAGAAGCTTTTTGGTATCATTCATGTGCAATGAACATACAAAGTTCCCATATAAGTAATTACAGACAGCTATACGTGTCTCATATAGCTTTCAGAATTATATTTCTAATGACTAATGAAATCAATGAATATTGGATTTGAAATTGTTATAGCTGTAAATTTGGTGCTCTCAAAGTGCCTTGTGACATGCTCATCTTGCTGTTTGATCTGGTGATTATAGTTATTTATAATTCAGATCCTAGTGGATTGATTATTTTCTTGAATGTTGCAACAGGGGTCCCTTGCATATTTGGTGTTCTGACCTGTGATGACATGGACCAGGTAATTCGTGACTTGATAGCATATACACCTTACCAAACGCTCCATAATTCTGGATCCTGTTTTGTCATCGTTTTTCACCCATTTCTTTAGCTTCTTCAGGCAACATTTTCAGAGTTTGTAACAAAAATGCTATTATTTGTGTTCCCAAGCCATATTCTAATTCAAATTCAAGATGCCTCACCACTTGGGCATGTTCATAGGGAAACAATCTTTTTGTGAATTTTGTAATCTCAGCTTCAATCTAGCATGCGTGGACTAAGGATGCAGAATTTCCATACATGCTTTCCAATGAAGTTGTCATGCAGATAATGCAATCCTTTGTAAATTATCTGTCCATTCAGAATGTTGAGCTCCTTTATCAATCAAACTAAGCTTCCCTACTGCAAAATAACTGTCAAATTGAACCTTTGCAGGCGCTAAACCGTGCTGGTGGCAAGGCTGGAAACAAGGGTGCTGAAGCCGCTTTAACTGCTGTAAGTACCTTTTCATGCCAAGCCCAATAGACCTGGATTTATTTTATCTGACAAACTCTCATTTCCTGTAGATTGAGATGGCCTCGCTGTTTCGGCATCACTTAGGCTGACAATCGGTGGATATTGGATTCTTTAACGTGGCAATCTTTTCTCCTATCCATGGTTTGGATGTCGCCTACCAGAGTAACTAGTAGAGCTTTTTCCGGCAGGCTAGCATTCGAGCTATCGTTCCAAATTGGTTGATCGGGATGCTGATTGTTTACTTATCCCCTTGATGATCGCTAGACTCAGATGTCTCACTAGTCAGCAACATTGTTCAACTGTGATCTCTCAGAAACCGAGACCCTGAATAAATTTCACCAAGTACGGTGCAAGGTTATGAATAAAGCTGCATTACCGTATGTTTTTCTGGATGAGAACTCTTGCATCACTTTCTTCTTGTTGGTGACCAGAGTCGACGAAACGAGGCCCGGATCACGCGTGCATGGTTGGCGCCTGTGCTGCAACCAGCCGTGGACATAGCCACCTTCCCCGTGCCGTGGTTGCGCGCGGACTAATCCATCCACAGGCGTGGTGGACACTGGAGAGCTTGGTGGCTGGTGCCAGGGTTATAACAAAATCTACGAAAATCTACTTTGTCGAGCCGGTTTAAAATCCTAAACCGATCGGTAAACTGATCAAATTAAAAATATATGAAATAAAAAAACAGAAAAATTTATATTACATAAATCGGTCGAAAATCAGTGAAAATCGATGAAAATTGCTCAAAAAATTAACTCTAAGAAAAGTTCAATTCGTTAGTCAATTTTCATTGAAAATCGATTTTTAGAAAACCAATCCATTTTTGATTTTTTTTCCAAACTGTTCGTTTTCGAAACCCTTCGATTTTTAACGATGTTTATTCGATTTTCACGATAAATCGGTGCCAGTGTGGTCTCGATTTTCTAGTGCAAAATGATTTTTGTTAACACGCCGTGGACGTAGTGCCTTGATCTGCACCAGGCTGTAGGTTTAAGGCTCTGGGCTCAACCGCCTCAACACCGTCCTTGCGTGTGTTTCGTGCGCCGGCACGGGCAAGCCGACAGCCCGACCCCGTTCCCCGGAGCAACCGTCTGCGGCGCGGGCGCGGGTGAACGCGCGCACACATCACAACGTGCAGCCGCAGCTGCATCTCCCTCGGCGCGTACTGGATGCTGTCGGTCCCCGTCGACCGCCGCGGCGAGGCTCTTCACAGCAGCTTCGTAGTTTCCGGGCGTCAGGCGCGGCACGATAGCGGGACAATGCGAGCGGTTTGGCCCAGTGCGGCGGCGCTCGGTGGACGTGTGGCGGCGGAGGCATTTGTTCGAACGCATGGCGGGCAGGTGAGCCTTGGTGGGAGGAGTACGGGACGGTGTATGGATTAATAACACAGGAGTGTAATGCTGGGTAATTGTAGAATCCTTTCGTAAACCTCTGCTGCCGCTGATGTCGATCTGGACAGTTTACGGATGATCTAACGGTGTAAGGTAGATCCATTTCGGACCGCGAACTTCCATCGAGATCCATATTGGGCCAAAAATTTCCAGCGCTATCCAATTTTAGCAGCTATATTAGAAGTATTTAACACAAGAGGGTTTTTCACTCGCAAAAGTTCCCCGTTTGCCCTTTCTTCTGCCTCAATCTGAGCCGTTCAAACGGATCGGACGGCCGCAAGATATCGTTCATTCACATCTCCCTCTCTACCCTTCCGCCGGAGCCACGCCGCCGCCGAGCCAACGCCCCGGCGCCTCTAGCCTCGCCTTGGGAGCGCCGCCGCCGAATCTGCGCCCTCATCCTGTCGCGCTCCCTCCGGCCGACGCAGATTGCCTCCCCGTCCGCCGCGCAGTCTACCACCTCCTGTCTAAGTCCAAAAGGTCGTTGTTTCCGTGCACCACACCGCAACCCCAAGGTGCCCGCGCGCGCGTGCGACTCCGAATTGGCGTCGACGTCTTCGAAAAGAGAGACCTTGATAGATTCTACGGACGAGCTCATGAGGCACTCCACCCTCCATTGCAGATACCTCGCGATCTCGCTGGGACGAAACCCCCGCTCACCGGAGCTCCAGTCGAAGAGAGGTTGTCTTCACAGTTTTGCAATGGGAGGCTCCTCCGTTTGGGACGGGACTCACTCTGTCTCTTGACGACTTCAATGCCTCAGAAAAGCCTCTGATTGAGAGGTGGAGGGAGAATGACGTCGATGATTCTCTTCCTGACTGAACATGGAAACCTTGGTGCAAAATTGGGGTGCCGCCATCTGTGGTTGTGCTCAATGAATGTGTTTTGTTCTGTATTATCCTGGATGTTTTTTCCCTTTTCGGAGTAATTTTTAAAGATTGCGTTCACTTCGACTCCGCTGGCAATGGCATGAATCGTTGAAATTGACGGTGATACGAATTCGTTTTCTATTCTGTCTCAAGTCTTTCTATATACAGACTCTACTATATATCATTATAAATATAACTCTATAACGTAGGTCAAGAGCATATGATAAAATTGATTTTGTGTTCCTATGGTTTTCTTACAAAAAGGTTTTCTACGTAAAATTCATATTTGCTATTTCTTTGATCCTATATTTTTACCGTGCGTTTGTAACATGAATGGAAATCAGATCACAAACCTTTGGTAGGGATAACTTCCCACACCTCTTCGCCATATCAAAAAGGAAGAGTAGAATCGTCAGCAACTCCACTACACAACGCGAATTGGATCCAGGACTTGCGTATCAACCAGGCAACATCGGGCCACCACACTGAGGAATTCGTTAGCCTCTGGGAGCAGCTACAAGCAATTCAGCTAGACCCCAACACGCCGGATGACATAGCGTGGAATTTACCTCGGCATGGCGAATACGCTTCAAGCTCGGCATATGAGGCGCGATTCATGGGATCCTTGCACACGGTTTTTGACCACCCCCTCATTCATTTATTTGGAAACCATGGGCATCGACCCCAAAAGCAAATTCTTTGCGTGATCCAGAGTAGGCTCTGGACCTCCCAACAGTAGAAGAGTGTGGTGGGCGATTGGGATGGTCGGATGGATACCACAGCTTGGGGCAATGGTGGCTGGACCTGGTTGCGACTAAAGAGATACTAAGCGCTGCGAATGGTCATCATCTTAGTTACGTGGGAAATCTGGAAAATGCGCGATATGAGAGTTTACAAACATAAGATGGCCCCTGTAGATGCCCTTCTCGCTAAAATCGAAGAGGAAGTGCCTAGCAGGAGCCAAATGGCTAGCGCAATTAGTCCTTGGCGAGTGATTAGCTAGCTGTAGTCTTTTGGCCAGGCCACCTTCTTGGCCCTAAACTTTGCTTCTCACGCTCTGCTCTATTAATTAAAGGCAAATCTTTTGCCGCCGTTTCAAATAAAAGATTAAGATTGTGATCACTGATTCTTTTGCTTGTTTTTGCAGGTAGATGGGTATATAGCTCTTGAACGAGTGTACCACATTGGTGCAGGAAGCCAGGTGGGTGGTTTCTTTGCCTGTATAATGAGGAATATGATCCTGCAAAATAGCGTTTAATGTGAATTTTCCTCCAGGAGCAGATTGAGGAGAGCAACAACTTCAATGATGCGGACATTGTTGGTGATGATACTTGGGTAAATTTTCAGTATGCATTTTTCAACTTATGTTTCTGTTAGCTGCTTTTTGGTACATTAACTTGCTCTGAACCTCTGCAGTAGTCATATCTTCAGAATCTTTTTCTATAAACAAATCAACAGTTTGGCCAAATAGCTCTTGTAAGGCAGCAATTTAAATGCTCAGGGACTCAGGGTCTTGTACTTAAGGCTATTTTGTAGACAAGATCGACCATCCCAAATCTATTACGAGCATATGTTAAAAAACCGAAGAACTAGTAGCAACTGATGGTTATGGACCTATACTCTTTTGCCAAGAATCCTCAGTTGGCCGTGGCTTCTTTTCTTCTCAATCCGGCTATCTCCATTAACTTTCACTTGCCTTTGTCGGATCAGGCATTCCAAGATCTTCAAAACCTCCGATCTATGATCAATGGCATCAGTATTCAGAATGATACTTTGGATGAATGGAGCTATATTTGGAACTCTAAGGATTTCGCCCCAGCTAAGTTCTATAAAATGGTCTTCAATCACATCTCGGTTCCGGGGCCGATTGTTCAGATTTGGAAAGCTAAATGCTCCATCAAGCTTAAAATCTTCACCTGGCTTCTTTGTTGGCACCGCCTTAACACTAGGAACCTCCTCAGGAGAAAGAACTGCCCGGTTATTGATTCAAATTACAATTGCATTCTCTGCAACAATTTGGTTGAAGAATCCAGAGATCATCTCTTCTTTGCTTGCCCCTTTAGTGCTCGGTGTTGGAATGCCTTACAGATTGACTGGAATCTTCAGAGTGAGATCCTCCAAAGAATTTTGGTTGCTTCTACTGCAGAGGAGGCTCCATTCTTCATGGAGGTGTTCATGATTGCTTGTTGGGGGATCTGGTGGCAGCGGAATGACAGGATTTTTAGATCCACGCTTTTTAGTTTCCTTGCCTGGAAGACTGGCTTTCTTGCGGATATTCATTTACAGTCCTTTAGGGTGCCTGTTCCTCTTAGAGACTCCCTGTTAGCCTGGGGTCTCCGTCTCTCTTGATTTTCCTTTCCCCCTATCCCCCTCCCCTCTCTTTTCTTCCTCTCTCCCTCCCTTTGGCTGGTTTCTCACTAGTCTTGCTTGTATTGCTTTTGGTTGGGTTAATCAATTTTAGCATCAGGGGCTTCCCCTGGTGTTCCTTGCTTTCAAAAAAAAAAACTGATGGTTATGGACATCATAGAGTTCCAGTTTTTGTTCTTTCGTGTGTGCCCGCATGGTTTTGGGGTACAGAGCGTGAACTAGAAAACTGAAAAGGATCACTTTGATCTCACATCATACACTAGCTAATAAAGTGTATATATTACTACTAGCTCACAACATTCATAGCAAAAAACTGACATGACTGCTTGTTTTGCCATAAAGTTTCGAGAAAATTTGTAAACGCAGCTGTTATTGAGCACTTACACTTTCAGTTCTTAATTCATATATACTCCATTCATGATTTCCTTCTCTTTGCAGGTCCAGAGCTCTAGTTATAATGCTCATGTTTATGATTTCCATGTTGTCTACAGCTTTTCTTACGAGGTTTCAGTGCTATACTTTCAGGTTATCAGGCTGATATGCATTTATCACAACATAAGTCAATATTTACTTTCCTTTATTATCCTGTTTGAGAGCCAACACCTGCAACTTGTCATCAGGTGGGCAGCTGCTAACTCTAGATGAGATAAAAGAGGACCTTCCTTCTCGCTTAAAGTATTAAGTGAATCAAAGTGGACGTTGATTACTCGAGAGGTATGAATGGTTGATATATGATTTTAGCAATGATATATAAAACATATCTTTGGTCTCTGGTTCACTATTAGTCGGAAAAAGTTTGTACTTTACACTGGATGCTTGAACTGTCCTTGCGCTCTTGCAGGAGCACCCCCAGTTAAGTAGGCCATGGTTCACCTTGCACCCCTGTGGACCAGTGACTGGATGAAGTTACTTCTTTAAAAAACTAAATTGGTAGATAAGGATCAATTGCTGAGATACTTACCGGCATGGTTATCTGCGGTTGGCCAGGCAGTAGGATTGAAAATCCCGCTTGAGCTTTATTGCAATCCATAGGTTCGCTCTTTTCCGGTATGTAATATTATCGTGGTGACTGAATGCCAATGGGGAAATGCTCGCCTCTTGTTTGGCTATGTATAGGTTCACGAATGATACTGAATTGGTTGCATTGGATAATTTCACCACTTTATCTACTTTCATTGGATTCACTAGAATACCACGATTGCACACACAGCTGCTTACTTGCAGCCTTAACATTATTTAGTTATTGTCTTGAACATGCAACTGAAACATCCTTGTGTATTTGTCAAGTTCGTTCGAGAACTACTTGCTCGCAAGAATCATGCAAACTGAGTATTCTCAGAATTTAGTAAAAATGATGGTATGATGGGCTACTGCTGAATAGCTGCTGCAGAATGGTTTAGCAGCTCATACGAAACTCTTCTTTGGAGACCTCAAGGCTTATCAGACGCTTTCTTTGAACCAGGAGCTTTAGGCTTCCTTAATTTCTTCTTCACAATGTAGTTCTGGCGCGTGATTGGGTTCATGGCGACTGGCTTCCCGGCAGTGCAAGGCCATGCATTGAACTTGTCGTCAGTTGCCTTCCACCAATCCTTGTTCGCCACTGTGCGAGGAGTTGTCCCTGGTTTCAGGTGATGCAACAAGTAAGATATCTTCTGCTGTAAAATTGACAGGAAATGTCAAAAGGTTAGTTAAAATCTGACCTCCTAAAACCTTGTTATCGGCGAAGTAAACACCACAAACATAGGCAAACGCAAAGGATGCGGTCACTGATCCGACGATGTACTTGATTGCCATGCTTGGAATGACCCTGGAAAATTGATTAATTGATCGTAATTTTTCTCATGCTCTCTTACATCAGTGCAATTCTAATGAATAGAAGACAGTGGTATCAAGTATGAAGAACACACGTTATACAAGCTCAGCCACAAGTCTGAACAGCGGTATCAAGTATGGAAATCAAATAAATAACTAGCTGATGCAAAGCTTTGTCTTCAGAGAAGAACCAATTGTGGTGACCGCCTAATTAGCCCCGGATAACAACAGTCGTGCTGCCATTACTCTTGAGCTAATTAAGTGGATCTTGGTACAATAGCTAGTAGAACATCGGTATCCCGATACTTTATTATTTACTATGCCTTATTCAGAATATTGCAGCAGAACAATAATTAGATACTAGAATGTAAATATATTACAACCCAAACCACGTAGGGCTATATGTCTATTACATAATTATATATCTAATCCAAGTACAATGAAAATACATTA
Organism: Guadua angustifolia; assembly: GCA_036346375.1. NCBI lineage: Eukaryota > Viridiplantae > Streptophyta > Magnoliopsida > Poales > Poaceae > Guadua > Guadua angustifolia. The sequence continues at coordinate 35,005,203 of CM070506.1, read as the reverse complement.
CATCGATACTAATTACGCAAAAGATTGGCAAGTCGATGTATGGCTACCCTTCCCTCTATCCCTCCTAGAAGTACTCAGCCGCCTCTTATGCACCCTTAGGATCCAGGTCCAAATCCATCGCTTGACATCCAAAGCAATTTTCTAAGCAAAAGGGGAGTTAAGCAAGAGTGAGTACAAAAGTACTCAGCAAACATTAATAATAAAATGCACCATATGAGTTTTCTCCAAATTATCTCATTACTCCTTCCTCAAATCCTTTTTCAGAAAACAGGGTTTTAAATTATGAAAATCTGCATTCCAGTTTTCATTTATCGAGCATGCTACTACCATTCCTCATATACACCATACCAACTGTACCTCGACTTTAAAGCACATTGGCGATACACCCACCACCTATTGTACTCCGACTAACAACGTAGTACAGTAGTCTAACTTCAATGCATGTTGAGGTGTTGTACTCCGACCAACAACGGTAGTACAATATCCCAATTCCAACGGTGCTGTACTCCGACCAACAATGGTAGTACAGTATCCCAACTCTAACGGTGCTGTACTCTGACCAACAGCGGTAGTACAATATCCCAACTCCAATGGTGATGTACTTCAACTAACAACGGTAGTACAGTACCCCAACTCCAATACACGCCACGGTGTTGTACTCCAACTAACAACGGTAGTACAGTACACCAAACAACAACGGTAGTACAATACTCCGACTAATAACCACAATTTATTAACAATACGACTTATTCATAACCAATATCCGCTACCATAGTTTAAACAATTTCTGCCACCCCAGGTCACATGTATCCATCTTTTTAGCCTTCCATTCAGTGCAGGGTTTTGATATAGAAGATAATGGCCTCACTCGGATCCTGAAAATGACCTTCTGCTAGATTTGGTTCGATTCCTGAAAATCGTAGCATATTAATCTATGGCAATTTTATTAATACGAGTTGCAATATCCAACGTTTTCAATTAGGCAGTCTTATCATTTTAATGAAATTGACATTCATTCTTATATGCATGCACTACATTGCTATTTATATTTCCATTATGAGTCTAATGCAATCACTAATGTTTTATGACAAATGCAATGCAGGTACATTCTCCATTTTCACTTCTTCCATTGGCCGACTTCACCTCCTGTTGCCTCCTCTTAAAAATCATAAACTATCAAAATCGAAACCAATTCAATAAACAAATTTGGCCTATAGAAGAGGTGAATTTGTTGCATTTCTCAATTTTTTGGGGTGCCTGGGCAACCCTGCTTTAGATCCGCCCATGGCTGCATGGCAGTGAGCTCTTTTCATTGGCGCCATTGGTGAGCTTGGATTGGGGAGGAAGAAGATGGTGGCACTATGAAGGAGGGGATAATACAGAGCATGTGTACCAGGGAGGGCGGCTTGCTGCAACCATTGCCGGAGGTAGCCACCGACATTCTTCTTGTTGCTGTCTTTGTTTGGGTGGGAAGAGGATGGGAAGAGATAATGAAGAAGAAAGGGTACGTACTATTTGACATGTGGGCCCTAATTTGTTAATGATTTTGATATATTAAAATTTGTTGAGCAACCACCATATCATCACCATGTCATTGTCCATAGTAATGAAACGAAACCATCTCACAGGCTGTATTCCATGGTTTTAGAAGATCATGGGTAAGGATAACCGGTTTTGTAGTTTAGGGAATAAGTGGCTAGAAAGTAAAAGTGGGTAGGAGGGGTAAAATGGACTTCTTTTAAAGAAAAACAAGCCCAAGAAAAGACAGGTCAATGTGATGCAAGATATGTTAATAGAAAGCAGTGAGAAAATATGGCACGTGGCATGCCCAACACTCAACTACGTGATGCACCAATGTAATCTACAAATATGAAAACATAGACCCATATGGATATAACAATATTAAGCATATTACAATGTATTTGATGCCCCATTCTAACAGTTTTATAATGCATCCCTATATTAATCTCCTATGACCTATGACCAAACAATTTTTTTGTTTTATAAATCTTGCCTCCATCCTGTATATGCATTTACAAATTTAGCCTCTCCTTGTGGAAGACATGGCATGTGACATTTGTCCCCTACTGCGCTCGAGGAAAGTGGAAAATCATTGACACCCTAAGAGCTTGGCCGACCACACAATCAGCACATGGCCCATCGTGGTAGGGCTTTTTCCAGGCTACCTGGGTGCGGCAACGCCTTCTCCTGCGCAGTGCCACATGCACGCCGCAGCTCCTCCGTGAGTCCATCACCCTACCACGACACTGGTGACCTTCTGTGCTCCCTGAGCGTAGAATGGGATAGGCGTTCGCTTGCCATGCCTTCCACGATGGGGGAGGGGGCCAAATTCACAAATACATACGTGGGGGAGGGGGAGAGGGGATGAGGTACAAAGGGCTCAATAAGCAATGATTTTAGGAAAAGGGTGGTGTATTGAACCATCCAGTTGGCAACCATCGCCAAACAATGCCTTCCTATTTGTGAACTGAGATAGTCTTCCAAAACATTATATGCTCCATGGGCGGATCTAGGAGGATGTTGAGTATGCACAGGTGCCTCCAAAAATTTGAAAAGTGTGAGGAGATCAACTTTTCAATGGATTATTTTTTGATTGAATTGATTCCAATTTTAGTGGTTTAGGATTTGTAAGACCTTAGAACTATTTATATTGTACCTTTTAACAATTTTTAAATATATTTGTTGGATTTATGATGTTACGAAACTATCGTACAAGACTATAGATTTTGTGCGTGTGTACCCCTATTAAAAAATTTCTAGTTTCGCCACTAGCTCAACAAATTATCTTTAAAATGAAAAAAATATCTAACAACACAAAACAAAAAGTAAAAAGTACTTAAACCTCAAGACCTGAAGCTAAAAGAAACTCATCACACAAGAAACAATATATGAACCTTCCAATTTGACATGGGTGGCTTGGATAAAGGGGTCAAATCAGGTAGGTTTTTCCCTCGTTGGATTTGATGAATTTGAGCACTTTATTGCTTCAATAAGACAAATCATAAGAGATTCATATAGCAATTTGAGCAATTTCTATAGCTGTATCGAACCTAAAAACCAGGCACTAGGGTTTAGTGCATTTGAAGAACTTATTGCTCCAACCTAAAAATCTTAGGAGATTCATAAATAAATCATGTACCAGCTTTATATGCAATTTTCATCACCCCACTCAACCTTAAAAACTAATTGTGAAGGGTATATAACAAGTCAAAATCAGTAACACCTCTACCATGAAGCATGCAAATAATAAGCAATAGGAGAGGAACTCACAAAATCTATGTTAGGAGTTTTGGTGGTAGTGATCTGAAGTGATGAAGTGGTATAGATCTGTGGCAATGGAATATGCCCTAGGAAGGAGATGAGAGGAATTGAGAACTTGATATATCAAGGGAACAAGTTCGCCTCACGTGAGGTACCTGATTTGAATGCTTTCCATGAGGGAGAAAACATGAGGCACGCTTGCAACAACTCACCTCATGCAAGGAGTCTAATTTAAGCGTTACATGTGCGACAACAAAACTTGAGGCATAGTAGTGAGGTTGGGGCATGAGAAAACTAGGGGTGTCTGCTAAATGATGCCTATAGATTTTCGAAGGAGTTAATGGAACGAGATGATTTTGTTGAGGATGTGCTTGCACTAAGAATATACAAATAATGACAATATTAATACTACTATACTTTTGTCGTAGGGATGGCCACCATCCCCCTCGCCTCGCCAAAGACCTGCCAATGAGATGACCCCCTCATCATGAAGCCAAAGGGGGGTACTGCAAATACAGAGATTTCGCGAGAGAGGCAAAGGATAGGCCAAGATACCGAAGGGGCAACTACCCTCTTCGGTCAAAATCATCAGGATGACAGGGCGGGCAGGGGAGGGGCGAGGCTCAAGCGCAGAGGCATGCATTCCCAAAGAAAACCTACTCAAGTAGCCATCATAGCCCCTAAGACCTAGCTACCAAAAGGGAAAAATACCGCAGGGCCTATAGGGACACTGTAGACTTTTTGTGATAAAAAATAAAAACACTCACTATCATATCTCGTCGTCCCTCACGTCCTTCAGGCCTTTGGGCACCCCCTCCGTCTAAGGGGTAGTATCGGAGGGGCATCATTTTTCTACTGTTTGGTTTGAAACTATAACAACTTTATTAACCCTTTTCCCAGAAGATATGGGCAAAATTTGGAAAAGAACATATCATTGGGGTACAGAGTATGTAACTGTACATACAACACTACATGTTTCTCATTTATATCAATAGGAAATCATGACCAAAAATGCCGCATATTGGAATAACTAACATAAGAGAAGATTATACTCCGTTTGGAGTACAGAAATTTCACGAAAACTTCACAGAAACAGTTTAATTCCTCAGGAATTAGAAGAAAAAAAATCTCTCATTTCAAACGAGACCATAATCATATACACCGTAACCTAAGTATTTAGCGGTGCCATGGATAAAAATCTCCTATTTTGGCACCTAGAAAGTGCCAGTCCACTCTAATTTTTCACTTGGTGCCCCGTCCTTAGATGCAAATTGTTTGTCATCATCCATTCATCATGGTATAGTAGTAGTAAGCTCGTCATCAACGTCTGCCACTGTTGTCATTCTTACTCTTGCCGTGAGCCATCTCCAGAGTCCCAGACTCCATGTAGTAGTACATGCATAATATGTCAGAAGTCGGAATCGGAACAGGCTCTGGAATCCGAACTACAATCTCTGTTTGGTCCTTGACTCCTTGTACCATTCCAGATGGTTTATTCTCCCGAATATGCCCCTACTTTTTTTTTCTGGCATCATTCCGAGTATGTAGTCTGCGTCAGTGTTCACTTCGGTCGTTTCCCAGATCTGGCTAGGTTCAGGGTTTCTCGCCTCCTCATCTCTCTAGCTCCGCTCCCATGAATCTTTCTCGCTCTGGTGAGATGTGTCGATTAATGCAGCTCTGAACATGTTTTGTTGGTTGTCATCTAACCATCGATCCAAGCTTTGGGTGGACGGACTGATGATTTGCTGGTGCTTGTGCGATATCGATGATGACCATCAGCAAACATGTTCTTGAGGCATGGCATCATGAGGTTTTCCGTGTTTGATCCCGTTTTGTTGCTTTCTGCTGGCATATGTTGTGAGCATGTTCTCTGATTAATTGTTGTTCTGGATTGACCCCTGAGGTAAGATGATTGGCTGCAAATGCAGGCCATGCTTCCTTCCTAGCTTCCTGCCCTTTTCTTCAGCCTCAGCTTCTCAAAAGAGGATAATAATAGTAGTTTTTTTTCCCCTTCTCCTACTAGGCTACTACTCGGATTGAAGGTAAGCTTCGTGGTTCTCCTGCCATGGCTTTGCTGATTCTTTCGATTTGTTGCGCAATTTATCTTCTGTGTGAGGCTTAAACTAAGAAATGTTGGCCTAAGAGGCCTACTACGCCAAAAACGAGAAAAACTTCATCCCTTTCCTTTTGACATCCTTATACCGTCAAAAAGGGGATACTTCAGTGATTCGCGTGGAATTGATATCCGTGGTTTCTACACCTTCGTGACTCTACAAACAACAAAAGCTAATAACCTAAGATTGCATCTTGTTATTTATATCTGATCCATCGTAAGATTTTGTGCATTTGTTTATCACTTCTGTTGAGGTTTTGTTAAATTATTTACTAGAACTTGCTTAGCCCAATTTGTCTTGCTCAAATGTACATGCAGCATTGGGGACGAAGAGAGGAACGTGAAGCAACGCATATCTTCTTTGCTTCTCATATGGCCATATATGGGAACCATGAGATAACTTGAAACGGTTGTTTTACCACTGATAAAGGTGGAGGATGCGATGTGGATCTTGGAAAAGTAACTTTTGGGTCTGACTGTGGAGCCATAGCTTTTCTAGCAAGTTATTTTTTTGGTTTTCTAGACTGAAAAACATCTGTAGATTTTTATGAGAGGCCGTTTAGCAAATAACTAATTTTTCTCAATAATAAGCTGTCAAAACATGTCACATCTTCTTTTTTTTTAACTTTTGGCTTTTGATTAGTTATACGTGAATTCTACCTTCTGTTATAAGTTACTTAAAAGGTGACCCGTTTCGAGGGTTTACTGGCCTATGTGTACGCTTTTCAGCTTTTCGAGCCAGGAGAATAAAATGACAATCAAGACTATCTCGTAGCTGTACAAGTACAACATAGTGTCAGCATCGTGCTCATTTGCAGAGCTATTCAAACCTCTTATTTTTCCTTCAAAGAAAAACAAGTAAACTTCAAATCAAAAGAAGCCAAGGAAGCTTGTTGCATTCCATTTGTGCCTCCATCCTTGACTGGAGAGAGCGATCAACACAGATCACACATGGTTGTTGGGCTTGCAGTTTTTGCTAACCCGACCATGAGAGGCTCCCCTAAATCCTCATTATGTCAAAGGAAACTCTTTTCATTAGGCTTGTGTTTACCTTTCCACTCTCCATTTGCAATTCTTGTTCAGATTGAAATTGCAGCGACCATGCTGGTGAAGATAGCAATACCAGTTTATGCAGGATTGACGCAGATAAACTGCCAGCACATAGTTCTATGGGTTATAATTAGTGATGTCTGTTAGGCCTGTTTGACGCGGATGAGACTCTTATAGCAAATAAAGTAAATTAAGTTTATATTTTTAGTCTAAAATGTAAACAAAATGATCTACCTAAACATTGTTGTCACTCACTCCATAAATTTTGGGTAGAAATCCTGCAGGATTTTGGTGGGAGAGCCCTTAGTGATCCTGCAGGCTGGGTGGGAGAGCCCTTTGGTTGCTTACTGAACAAACCAAGTCTTGACGGCATCCTATCACAGACATACTCAAAAGAATTTACCAACATAAGCCGACTACTGGCACAAACATTGTTTCACCAGCCGTGGAGAGAGATACGCGGAGGTTAACTGGCAGACAAATCAGACAAACGGATGCCGATGCAGACAGATTGTTTTGCATGCTGCACACCTGCAGCCGCATGCATGACGAACACACCATCTCAAAATTCAGACAGGTGCCAAATCACTATTGGGAAGCAAGCAGAGATGGGAGCTTCCCCGATCGATCGCCGGCGCGTGCTCACAACAGCGAAAAGGATTTGTTCTTTTGTTCCCACGCACCATGAATCACAAGCGATAAAGCCAAAGCAGGCAAGCAGCATATGCACGCATGCCCCACCAGGTGAGGCCAGGCCACCACTGGCCGCCCTCTCTTCTGCTGCATGGGAGCAGATTGTGCCTTCCTCGAACGCACACATGGAAAGCCATGGTTTTTTTTCCCTTCTGATCTTCACTCGGTCTGGGAATCTTAGTCAAGTATTCCTGCGATCAGCCAATTATCCCCCGGGAACTCGCATTGCGGTCCACTTCGACCGGCCAGTCTCTACCGGACATTCAGATCCCAGCGACACCTCCAACGAGGAGCTGTCTAAAGGACTCACAGATAGTTGTTTTTTTAACAAACATACGGCTAAATTTTCAGAAACTTTGAATGCTAATATATTTTTAAATATTTAAATTAGATATATAAAAATTATATATTTAGATTTGTCTCGAAAAATACTTTCATAATATTATAATTTTATTAGATTTTATAAATATATTAAAAATGGTGGTCAGAACCATGTTTTAGAGATGATGTCGATTTTCAAATTTGTAACTATTTATAATTGGAGAGTACACAACATATGTACCTCTCGTAAAACCCCTATGTGCGGACAGAAAGAAGGGACATGCCAAAACTTTGATCTGCACGTGACTAAAATACACGACTATTTTATTACAAATATAAATAAGAAAGCGTAACTATTTTTTTAAAACAAAAACGACTCCGTAACTTGCCACATATTTCAATATATCTATTCTAGGCAGTAGGCACATTAGGTGATTTTTATAACTGACGAAGATATGACACTTTATCTAATAAAAACAATATAAGGTTCTAATTACAAAAATCAACAAGCCATACTGAAATCAAACAAGAATTGGCTCGAGCTACGTCGAATATGCACATCCAACCATTGAGCGTTAAATACGAAAATAGGGCAAGCTTAGCTACATTGCTGAATTAGCCCTACACTTAATATAGCGTAAAACATGTATCTATTAGCTCTATACCTTCCAAATCAACCAAATCGACGGTGAGGATGGAGATTTATATCTGGCCGTGCGACGTGCGAGTGTGTTGGTGTAAAAATAAGATACACACATAAAAGAAATCATTTCTTGTTGATACCCAAAAGCATTGGCACAAAAATGAGTAAATTTCACAAAACTACAAATTTTTTTATAAACTATTAGAAAATTATATATTTTAGTTTCTATATAAGAAAACTACAGTTTTTAGGAGAACTTATATCACAAAACTATATGTTTTAGAATTGACCGTTTCTTGTAATTGGTCTGACAGTATATGTCCACATGGCAGACTCACACGTGAGTGAAACGGGAAACGAGGACACTTGAGTCTATTATATGGGCCCCATACAGTCAAACATATTATAAGAAACAATCAATTTTAAAATTTATAATTTTGTGTCATAAGTTCTCTTAAAATCTATAGTTTTGTAAAATTTAAATTAAAAACTATAATTTTTAATAGTTCCTAAAAAACCTATAATTTTATAAAATTTGCTCAAGAAAAATCATCGTAAAAAAACTCAAGCCACCTCTTGGGTTTCCCTCCCTATCCCTTCCCCTTCCCATACGGTCTCACACTTTGGACCGAGATCCAGTGCAGTCTTTGTAGGGACTATAACTTAAAGCAATCTCTATAGGTGTGGACTGTCCGATCGAAGCATTGGACGGTTCGGATCGGTTGAAAACAAGGTGAATCGTGCTTGCTACAGTATGATAAACAGTATTTGCTCAAAGTAGAAAAAATTACACAATACTTTTAGCCAATCCACAAGTTCATTTTTAATTAGGCAGTCCTCTAAAGACTTCTTTTGTAGTCTGGGGACTGCACCTGATACAAATCCTCACGCCTCCCACAGCACCTCAAGTCAACCACCCTAGTCCTCTTCAAAACTCCCCACCGGCCACCGCCACCCCCCGCACCCTCCCCGCGGGTTTCTGCAAACCGACCACCGCCAGGAAGAGTACCAAGTCCCCACTGTCACCGCCCGAGCGCGCGCGGAGCCAACCAAGAACCCAGCAGCGGCGGCCGGCCACCATGTACTCCGGGAACGCCTGGGGCGGGTCGTTCGAGATCGCCGCCGACGGGGCGGCGGAGGACGACCACAGCCACAACATGGACCTCGACCGCGGCGCGCTTTCCGCGCGGCAGCACCTGCAGCAGCTGGACGAGACGCAGCAGAGCTGGCTGCTCGGCCCGCCGGAGGCCAAGAAGAAGAACAAGTACGTCGACCTCGGCTGCATCGTCGTCAAGCGCAAGCTCCTCTGGTGGATCTTATGGGGCCTCGTGGCCGCCTTCTTCCTCGTCGGCCTCCCCGTCATCATCGCCAAGTCCATCCCCAAGAAGAAGCCCCACCCGCCGCCGCCCGACCAGTACACCGAGGCGCTCCACAAGGCGCTCCTCTTCTTCAACGCCCAGAAATGTGAGTACGCAACGAAGTCCCACGCAACAAAAACAACAACAACAAAAGCTTCCTCCTTTCGATCTCTTCTTCATACTACATTCGTATGAACGATTAGTTGTTTTTTTGAAAGCGCAAAAGAACAGGGGAGACCCTGCATGAACGATTAGTTGTTGGTTTAGAATGGATTTTTTCTTTTTCTTTTTGGCTAAAGCGGCGATCTTTGATCTGTACAAGCCTGTGTGGATCTGCCCCAGTGTTCGAACTTGGGAATTCGCGTAGAGATGAGAAATTTGCGCTAATCAGTAGAAATATATTGCCTTAATTTTTCGTTTTGACCCGCGATCCCAAGAACAAAGGCAAGTGCAAGTGCAACCCCTGCGTGGTACTATTAAGTTGTGAACAGGACAACTGTGTACAACTGCAACCCCACAGATGGAATGTTCTGTCCTGTTCACTGTCCCAGCACCTTTGCAGAAAATGAAAAACTGGCATGGGGAGAAACCACCCAAATTCCAATTGCTCGGTAGTTGGTCGGTGAATCTTGGCACGTTCACGCACATGTAGGCCATCCAATTGATCCATTCTTTAACTTTGCCCAAAACACGGTTAAAATTCCAGCTTTACAGTCTGAATCAAAGTAAACGTGCAGAGAGCCGAGCTCTGCTAGGTTGGTTGGGACGCTGTGAGAGCGCCCAGCCTGCCCACATTCGAACGCCACTCTCGACGTGAGTGCTCGCAGGCCAAGTGTGTGTGTGGGGTATGTATTTGTAGCTTAGCTGATGTTCTTCTTTAATGAAATATGAGTGCTCTTGCCCTTTTTTTTTAAGAAAAGTAAATGTGTAGAGATCTTTTCAAATATCCTCTAAAAGAAAGTGCGTAGAGATCTTCTGAAATTCACCTACTCTGTCAGGCTATAACTGTAGATCTTGTCGAATGGCCTGTACTTTTGGATCTTGCCACATTCTCTGTACCTAGCGATCTCTACAGACAACCTCCTGCACCATTCGATTCATTTTCTGTTCATAGTGTACTAATCGTTTAATTCAGATTTGCATGCTCAAAATTCAGTTACGAAATTTAAGGATCGAGAAATGTCTCCCAACATTTTGCCCATCTCTCCTTTCTGACAGCCGGTCGCCTTCCGAAGAACAACGGCATCCCGTGGCGCGGGAACTCCGGCCTGTCGGACGGCTCCGACCTGACGGACGTGAAGGGCGGCCTTGTCGGTGGCTACTACGACGCCGGCGACAACATAAAGTTCCACTTCCCGATGGCGTTCTCCATGACCCTGCTGAGCTGGTCGGTGATAGAGTACAGCGCGAAGTACAAAGCCATTGGGGAATATGACCATGTGAGGGAACTGATCAAGTGGGGCACTGACTATCTGCTTCTCACCTTCAACTCCTCTGCATCCACCATCAACAAAGTCTACAGTCAGGTAACTCAAAATTCTCAAATGCTGAAAATTGCAATGTGAAATTTTTTGGGGTACTTTCTTGGTTCTGCGCCACTATACAGTATGAGTCACTCTATGAAATCAAGAAAACATTTAGAATATTTGAATGCATCGCTAATAGAAAAGGAAAAAAGAAAAGTGTAATACTGAAGACAAAAGCTGTAAATTAGTCATGACATTTTAACCGTATTCTGCAATAAGGTTTCACCATAGTGATGATTTTGATCCGTTGAATAAAAAGGTAATTATTATAAAGGGGAATGTTTTTTTTAAGATGCCGAAAGCCGTGATTTGACTAGTAGGAAAAAGTATAAAGAACAATTTTTAAGGTGCGGAAATTGCACCCGAGGGGAGGAGAGGGAGAAGAGGAAGAGAAGAGCAGGATCTAAGGCTTTCACTGGATCAGTTTGCAAAAGTGTGTTGCTCCTGCTAAAGTTCAGTTCGCAACCTCATCTTTGATCAATTGAAGGATCTGTTTGTGAGTTGCCCAATTCCTTTAGAAAATTCTGTTGTTGCCGAGGGAAAAGATTTTGATATGCAATAATGCAACTGGCCAAAACAACTTTTTCCGTTAATAAGAAGGATTGATGGGCACACCTAACGACCTTTGACACTACCGCATCAGGGCTTGATGGACCATGCCATATTCCTAAAAGCAATACCACTATATTCAACTGTTTGTTTCCTCTATCGTGTGATCTGCAACAAGAGATAATCCGAAGTACCCAAATGCAACAGGGCTTAGACTATCTCCAGCAATTTCTTTTATTCCCTTCTCTTCTCTCATTCTCTTCTCCATATTCATTCTCTTTATTTCTATCATCTCCAGCAGCTTCCCTCGAAAGGTTTTGTATAGGGATTGGAGAGAGAATCCTTTTCTGAAGAGATTATCACTCCAAATCCCTTCCGAAGGGAACCGTGAAGGGAATTCGTTGGAGTGCTTGGGATCTGTCTGCGAAGAGATTTGAAGGCTGAAGGGATGCCGCTGGAGATAATCTTAGCACTTAATTTTGGTTGTTAGGATCTGATCTGTCTTAGCATAAGAGATCTTTCACCCGGATGACAACTATCAAAACCCAATAAGATTTCACGTTTTGTCGCGTTGGATTCACAATCACAAGCTAAATTTACTACAACATATGGAGGCACTCACCAGCTGCACTTGTTGATTTGAGGCTCGCCATGGTGACAACTGCCAAAGTACTCGTCTCTGAAACGTGCTTGCTCCTCCAGATGGGCATCGCAAAGATCAACGGCAGCACGCCGGACGACCACTACTGCTGGAATCGGCCGGAGGACATGGCGTACCCACGCCCCGTTCAGACGGCCACCTCGGCCCCCGACCTCGGCGGCGAGATGGCGGCAGCCCTCGCGGCCGCCTCCATCGTGTTCCACGACAACGCCGCTTACTCCAAGAAGCTCCTCCACGGCGCGGCCACCGTGTACAAGTTCGCGCGCGACGGCGGCCGCCGCAACCTCTATTCCCAGGGCAACCCGTACATCGAGTATTACTACAACTCCACCACCTTCTGGGACGAGTACATGTGGAGCGCGGCCTGGATGTACTACGCCACGGGGAACAACACCTACATCAGCTTCGCCACTGACCCGCGGCTGCCCAAGCACGCCAAGGCCTTCTATGGCATCCTCGACTACGCCGTGTTCAGCTGGGACAACAAGCTCCCCGGCGCCGAGCTGCTCCTGTCGCGGCTGCGCATGTTCCTCAACCCCGGCTACCCCTACGAGGAGATGCTCTCGGGATACCAAAATACCACCGGCGTCAACATGTGCATGTACTTCCCCAAGTTCGCCGTCTTCAACTTCACCAAGGGTGGCCTCGCCCTCTTCAACCACGGCAAGGGACAGCCCCTGCAGTACGTCGTCGCCAACTCCTTCCTAGCCGCGCTCTACGCCGACTACATGGAGTCCATCAACGTCCCCGGCTGGTACTGCGGCCCCAACTTCATGACCACGGACGACCTCCGTGCTTTCGCCGGGTCTCAGGTAATTGCCAGACATCGATCGGAATGTCTTAGTCTGCTGAAGAATGCATTTGTGAGTTTCTGACAATGAATTTTGTTTCGTGAAAACGTACAATGAGCAGCTCAACTACATACTTGGCGATAACCCGAAGAAGATGAGCTACATGGTGGGGTACGGCAAGAAGTACCCGAGGCACCTGCACCACCGCGGGGCATCGACTCCGCACAACGGCATCAAGTACTCGTGCACCGGCGGGTACAAGTGGCGCGACAGCAAGAAGAACGACCCGAACCTGCTTACCGGCGCGATGGTCGGCGGGCCGGACAAGAACGACGGTTTCAAGGACTCGCGCAACACCTTCGGGCAGAACGAGCCGACCATGGTGGGCAACGCCGGCCTCGTGGCCGCCCTGGTGGCCGTCACCAACAGCGGCCGCGGCACGGGCGTTGGCGCCGTCGACAAGAACACGATGTTCTCCGCCGTGCCGCCCATGTTCCCCGCCGCGCCGCCGCCACCGTCCTCGTGGAAGCCGTGAGAGATTACCTAGCTGACAGGGTTTACGTATGTACACCTAGCAGTGGTGGCGGCGGAGGATCCGATGTTGAGTAGATCAAGGGGTTTCGTGGTCGGTTTGGTCGTACAGTTTTTTTTCTTAATAACTAATCTATTAAAGCTGGGAGATTTCGGGAGCAACCAGCCATGCCACGTCGCCCGTTTTCTCTGGACCGTCGATCCCTTGCGTCGAGACGATCTGGCCACCCGCTACACGCTCCAGGACCGACGGCCTAGCCCTTCCTGTTTCCCTCCCGGAACCCGCCGCCTAGCTCGAGCTAGCCTCCAGCCCCGAGCGCTCACTTCTTCGCCCCTTACCTCGCACAGCCTCTCCCTTGCCTCCGCTCGCTCTCCCTCGGTTGCTGCCACGCCTGGCGTCGCCTCCTCCCCTCCCATCCCAGCCATCGTTTGCGCCGCTGGCTGGGGCTCGTGGTCCCTCCCAGATCTCCTATGGAGCTACTTTGCGATCGATTCGTAGACGGCGCTTTCAGAGCCCTCCGAGCCATGCCGCCGCCGGCTGGAGACCTCATGGAGCCGCTCTCTCTCCAGCAGCCGCAGATCTCCGCAGGCCTCGAGCGACCCACATGCTCCCGTCGGCCGACGCCGCACGCGGTACAACCCTCCCCCCGGCGCTCCTACTTCCGTGCCCTCGCCCTTGCCTTCTCTCTTCCTGGTTCATGTACGTGGCGTCGTCGTACGGCAATAGCAGCCTCCCCGTCGCCTCTGCCGGCCTGCAAGCCGGTGGGTCCGCTCAAGGCCGTCGCCCTCGCCGCTTAACCATGCATGGATGTTTGTTTTGCAATGGCAGGATTGTCAACAAGGGCAAAGAACTGGCTCGCGAATATTCTTGGTAAAGCCATGGCCTCGGCTCCTGATCTGCATATGTCCTCCCTTTGGTTAGTTTCCACTTTATGCATGCAAAAAGTATTGGTCTTTAAGCTTTGAACTTTGCTTTCCTGTAAGATGAAACAGTTAGTGCTAGGATAGTCATACTTAGCGATTTAGTTCCATGTTGTTCGATTGCAAGCTTACTAGCAGTTTGTGTGTCTGCAGATTTTAGGATTTGCGTATGTGCTCAGAAAAGTATTAATTTTAGGATTTGTTATTGGCGTACAGAACAAGATAGAACAATCCTGAACTTCTTGCAATGTTTTTTTTATATTGACCGGTGTGACCTCTTTGCCAATCCATCGGCTTTTCGACACATTTCATCCCACTTCGAAGCAAATTCGAAGGCAGTCATCCATGGTAGATCAGTCACATTCTTGATGATTTGAGTGCGACCCTTGGGATTTCAGACAACTAGGTACTTTCTTTTGCAGAAGAATTTCAAAACATGTACACTTTGGATTATTGCCTTGAAAGATTTTTTCACTTGATAATGATACCTTTTACAGGTCTCAATAAGAATGCCCATCCAAGGATCTTCAGTTCAACAAACTGCTCTAGCTGCCCCGACAATCTGGTCTTCCATCTCAGTTGCTTGCAAATTCACAAGGAACCAGTTGTGTTCAGGCAGCAACATCTTCTGCTGACAGCAAAGCCAGTGGTCGAAAAGAACTTCCGGTAGGATGCGATTAACCGCTTGTAGAGTATTGAAGCGATTAACTGTTTGTAGAGTATTGAACATCTATTTATGCTGCAGTTTTGTGCATCCTCACACTGTATGCTATTCCTTTGTTCACCCCCTCTCTTGATTGATCTGTTGTGGGTACTACATTATAGAATGCATAGGTTTGTATCTACACTGTAACTACTGTAAAGTACTATGCCGCTTTTAAAATCTTATGTGATAAATCATAAAACAGGAAGTTACCTGTTTTGAGGACAAAGCATAGAACCAGGACTTATCCATTGTTGGGTATATACATGGGATGGACCTCAACTGTTAAAAGGATGAAAGCAAACAAGTTGCTATGCTGAGTTGGTCCTCGGATATTTTTAGTGATGAATATGTTATTTATACTGTTTCTTCATGTTGTGATGTGAGAAGTGCACTCGTGCTGTTTCATTCTAATTATTAGTTTCGTTCTAATTAAAATGCTCTTGGAGATCATGACACTAAATTAGATTCTTCCTTCTATTTATTAATTTCTGTGATGACATAAATGCATTTTATGGTTAATTGATGCATGCCATTCAAGTTCTGGGCAAGGGATCCTGTGCGTATGTTTATTCTCAGTTCTTTTTATATAAAAAAAGTTGTCACATTATGTGCAGGCTTGTTGTTGTATTGCAGGACAAGACCTATATTTATGATCTAAACAGCATTAACATGTTGCAAGAAATTGAAACGGTGCCCAATACAAAAGGTAAGCATAATACTATTGTTCTTGTACTAAATATTTTAGATTGAATATTCCTGACTATCAAGTAGGAGAATCTAGGGAAAATCACTAAGCATTCTTGAACTGTTTTTTCTTGACATATTTGCTGCTAATATTGTTAACGTCTAAATTTCAGGTCTTTGTGCATTTGCTCCTAATTCAGAAGGGTGCCATTTAGCTATCCCACAAGCACATCCAAAGGATATGCTTTAGTGTATAAAGCATCGAACTTGAATTAATATGTCGGGTAATTTTTCCCTGGTCATTCTGTATTAGCTCAAGTAGGTTTAGATCCTTCTATGTTGTGATTTTGTTACACACCGAGTAAACAAGATTACATTTATGAACTTAAGTTCTCTAGATTACGATCTATGTCGACATATATCCTTTGTAAAAACCTATTGCGCTTAATTGATTATTTAGGATCCTTTCGCCCTTTCAAATCATAGAGAAGAAAAGGCAATGGTTATGCAACTGTGGTGGCATGGGACATATTTATTGAGTTGCTCAGTAAAAGGGCAAAATTGAGCTATTTTTTCCCATAATATTTGCATCATAGCATGGATAACTCTCATGACATGATTTCTTTTTCCTACACTTGTCAGTCACCTTTGGAGGCTTAATCTTCTTCCATAAGGTACATAGACCAAAAGCAGTAGATAGAAGCTTGAGTTTCGCTGTACAAAATAGAGCAACTAAGATTCTTCTATAATCATATGTTTCTGGAAAAGCACATGTTAGGAGGGTCAAAATTATCCCAATTATAAGTTCACATCCAAGTTCTCCAAAGAGGACCCTAGCAATTTGAATTCGAAGTTAGTCTGTCTTTTTCTTTTTTTTCTTACATCGCTTTTTTTCACTATTTTTGTGTAATTAACCAACAGATAGATGCTCATCGATCTCCATTAGTTTGCAATGTCATTTTCTTCTAATGGCATGTGCTTGCCAACAACTTCGAAAAGGGTGCTATTATTAGAGTACATCTCATGGCACGAGCAACCAAGGTGAAATGAACATTATTGACTTTTCTCTGTTGTGCACAATTAGACAATGAGCTCGTTATCATCTGCATAGTCTCTTCTTGCATTCGGACTTCAATGATCACATAGTTTTTTCAAGGGAACATGCTCATCAGCGATCTATTCGCTCTCATTTGGGCCGTGTATTGATGCATGATGTTCTTGTTGCCACAAGTTCATCGAGCTCTTTGCACATGTTTTTCTTTGATGCTGCCGAAACGGAAGGTTACCTTTCCTCTCGAAATTGTTGATACTTTGTGAACCATTTTTATGTACATGTTTTGATGTACTCACTCCATTTTTTCCATTTCTCTTACTCTACTACAACGTTTTGAGGTAATTTGGTTTATTTTCCATTTGTTCGGGATGTTTAGAAGATACATTAGCACTTAGATTATATTGTACAATACTTTATGTTTTTTGAGGATAGATTATCGTTCTTGTTGAGGTTACTTATGACCATCGATATTGGGTGCAACTTACCGTTCCAACTTAAGCAAGTTTAACTTACATTGATGGATTATCTATATATATGACGACTACATTCCTATAATTATGTGAAATTTGGTATTCTCATTCTTGCCTACCCAATTAATCTGGAGTTTTCATCGTTCTCTGCACCTCCGGTTGTTATGTCTTGACAAGTTTTGCTTTGCTATTCAAAAACGATCTTTGCTTTGTCTTTGTTTGTCTCTAATATTTTATTTAGGTAATTTGGTATATTTATGATTTGCTACATTCATTTACGAGAAGTATCTTTTTCTGATGTCCGTTAGTTATCCTTGACTTGTTTTTGGTTTCACGGGTTTTCTTGGTCCCCTCTGTGTTTTTTGTCAATTGCGCATAATTTGCAACAGTATGTATATTTCTTGCATTGGATATTTACCAACCCGAGGATAATAAATTTCTGACTCTATCGGTAGCTACTTTTTACGTGTTTGTTTTGGATGGTTTTAATTTCCTCGAGTAGGTCATTTGTTCTTGGATGCATCCAAACGAGCTAAAAAGTTTCGGTTTTTGGGGATTTATTAGGGAGGAAGATTTGATCTGGAACAAACAAGGTGTGATCTTTCTTTATCAAAAGGTATATTTTTTGCTTTCGGTGAATCCTTCGCTAGATCCTTTCTTTCTCTTCGTGTGTTTTCCTATATTATTATGTATTCTTTTGTTGACCAAAGTATTACATTGGAACTAAAAAATGCTTTTTATAGTTTTATCTGTCGGATTGAAGTGAATGAGCTATCTTTGGAAAATAGTGTCAAACAAAGTGGCGGTCATTGCAAACATCGGAACCAGTACACCTACACATCGGTTGTGTTCCCCCAAGAACTACCTTCAAGCGCTAGCTCTTGTGCCAATTGAGGTCTTCTCATTCACAGTCTTCGCCCAATTGAACAATTTGATCTAGCTCCACATGATGTGCCTGCCATCAAAGATAGTAACCACCGCCGCCTCAGCAAAACATCACTTACGCATGGTTTTATTTTGAGGGCTTTGCATTTGCTTTCATTTTTGGTGTAGCAGCTGCAATGTTGTGCTGATCAGGGCTAGATCAGGTCGGGGTTTTGTAATACATGCTAGATTTCGTTCATTGTCGCTTCTATTGCGTTAGTATGGGTGAATTGGACCGTGTTGCGATTGGTTTTACAAGCTATGGTGCTTAAACTGGGGGTTGTTGGAGTTTCCAGAAACTTCTAGAACAATTGGTCGGGTGCCATTGGTGAGGAACTCTTTGTTTTTAAAGGCTCATTGATTCCTCTTTTGTTCTAAAGGAAATGTGCTTTCCAAGCAAGCAACATTGATGAGCGGCAGTCTTTTAATTCTTCATGTTTAATGACAAAGCTGCTTTTCTCCTGGCCTCTTGATTCATCTTGGAAAGATCTTGACATGTACTATATGCCATGACTTGTGGACTGTGAAGTGAACCTACAAATAAAGTTCTTTTATATGTATTTTTTACTTAGAAAATATTTTAAGATGTGATTGGTCAGTGCTTCCTTCATGATAACCTCTGTCCACTAATATGGGGTAACGATACATTTATCCTATCGCTTTATTGATACATTTGGACTGGCTTCCTTGGCTCCTTTTCTTATATTATGCATATTGATTTACTATCATTTTGTTTCACATATGCTTTCATCACTTACTTTATAGTCCTAATGAGAAATTGTAGGTTATGATCATAACACCACAGCAGAAGTCAGAACAATGCTACAACTTTCTTTTGATCCATTTCCTTATTACTTGTGTTGGTCTGATTTGTTAAGAAGTCGAGTTGCCTCAATTTTCCTTTTTAGACAGATGACATGAAGGGGTTACGGACTTTTCATCGTGACCAATTTTGGGCATCAACTAGAACCTCTGCACTTCTCAAGGTATTTTTTTCCAGATCTATTCTTTAGTTCCTTGATGGTGCACATGTATAGTCGATCCTATTATACATTTTCTCGGAACAAGATTCATCTTGTTTTATTTATAGTGTCATGCATGTATGGGCTCGTGCACATATATTAGATGCTAGAGAGACTAATGGGATTCAACACATTTACGTTGTTTCTTGATTATAATCCATAAAACATAACTTCAATAAAAAGCATCGAAATTTTGGTGTGGTGAGGCCTATATATGATGCACTTCCTGATAGAGTTTTTTCGCTTTTGTTGCTTCTTTTACAATGCGTGGTGTGAACTGTAAACTTTTCTTTGTTCATATGAAATAAATAACATCAGAAGCTTTAATTAATTATTTACTATATTGATCTTTGCAAGGAATACTTGCTGACCAATATCAAAATAAATAACTTAGACATAGGATTAGTTTTGATACCAAATACTCACCCATCATGGAATAGGTTGTCTAGATGTACGCTTTACAATAAGCCTTTTTGGTCTTGATTAATATACGTGGTACAATATTTCTTTTTGCCTCAAACATGTACAACGCTCCATCAAAAAGTTACGGCGCAGCGTAGCGCGCAATCCTACCTAGTATAATGATCATGCAAAATTCTTTGGGTATCACAAGCTTGAGGTTATACCTAAATTAAAAAAAAACATCATCCTAAGATGAGGTGTGTTATCTTCATCCATCTTCACCCTTTTGGTTGGCACGGTCCTAGTAGCAAATACTCCCTTTTATCAATATCCCTATTATCCACATCTAACTCCTCAATTGGTTTTCGAAGTCTAGGATCAGTAACATTGTCATCTAGATTAAGCACAACATGAGGATTGTTTTTTTTTTGGCGCTACTAGCTTCCGGTTCTTGCTATTTGTGGAGGGGATTGGTTGAACCATGTTTGATGGAAATTAAGAAGTCAATATCTTGGTCCTCTTTATCATGTATTTCTATTACATCAAATTGAATCCTATCAATTAAACCGTAATTCACCAATTCAGAATGTTGGTAATACGATGCTACAAATTAAAGGGTTAAGAGAAAATCATCTAGAGTTGGCAGTCGGCGGGCAGCTTGGAGGGCCTAGTCGTGCAGGACTCGCTATCTTAGAGCTTGCGCTGCCGACCCTTGTCTCGTCCATGCTTGAGAGAGAGAGAGAGGAGGAGGAGGAGGAGGTACGGCTGAGCTAG
Source organism: Guadua angustifolia (assembly GCA_036346375.1). Taxonomy (NCBI): domain Eukaryota; kingdom Viridiplantae; phylum Streptophyta; class Magnoliopsida; order Poales; family Poaceae; genus Guadua; species Guadua angustifolia. Next base: position 34,984,728 of record CM070506.1, on the reverse strand, counting down.
AGAGAGTGGAGGGCCAACGAGGCCATGTCTGCGCAATGCGTAGCGCCACGGCAAGGCGAGGTATACATGAGGCAAGCGAGAGAGAGGATGTGGCGTTGTCGAGTGGGTGATGTGGGAGCCAAGAGGGAGAGTGTGGTGTGAAGTGTGAGCTGATAACGGTAGAGTTTCTTTGCTTCTAACACGTGGGGCTATAGGCTGTCACAGACTGCAATGGTGCAGGTTTTATGGGAAGGATTGAATATGGGCTGCCCTGAATGTCCCGAGCTAGTTAGTAGGTCTCGGACAAGTATGATGTGAGCTGAAATTTTCTCTATACATGTAAGGATTATTGACTATTACCAGCCCTACATCTCGGGCTATTGCCTCAGCAATCCGAGGCCCAGCCCTGCCCCAAATATGTACGGAATATAAATGTCCGCAATGTCATGTCACTCTATTCTTGAACACTTGAGAGCAAGTGTTTTGCGTTTGGTGGCCAGTAGAGGTGAAGGCGCCAACCCATCTCTCCAAGGCGCCTGAGCCACATGGGTCCATGAGTGTTTCTTGGCCGCCGCTTCAATTCCTCACAACAAATCATGTTACCACCCAAGCCCACAGCATGAACTGCCACGCCTAGGGATGTTAATGGGGAAAATCCCTACGGGGAGCGCCCTCCCATCCCTGATCCTTGATAACCAAAGCTTCTCCCATCCCCACATGTAGGGCTTAATTTCCCATATCCCCGACCCCGACAGGTTCGCAGGGCCCAGGAAAGGACTAATAGCTGAAAATGGACAAGCAAACACAATCCAAATTTCATCAATAATATACCAAATAACAGCAAACAATTACAACATCAAAATCAGAAGATGAGTACATGACAGTACGACGTATTAAAATTGTTCGCAAATCACAAATAGTGGTTTAGCCTCAAGCCACAAATCCACCTATCAGTGATAAAGCGGGGCTGGAGGGAAAGGTGGAACGTCTCGGGACCCACCAACCCCGACATGGGCAATATTTTCTCCAATAAGCCTCCTGCGGTAGGAGATTTCCACCCATCCCTATCCCCTAATAGGGGAATTCCCCACGGGAAAACAGGGACCTAGGCCTATTGCCATCTCTAGCCACGCCTATGTCGAGGAGTGTGTAAGATCGAGAATACTGACTAGAGGGGAGTGAATAGGTGGTATTAAAAATTTATCTCTAGACGCTCTTTAGCCAAAACCTAATTTGTACGCAAAAACAATACCCTCGGCTCCACCTCCACACTAGGTCGCATCGCGTCGATATTTGGTGAGATAGAATTTTTGGCTCCGTCTCCATGCCATCGGCTTCGCCGCACGCCTGAAATTGCTTTACTATTTTTTATATTTTTTCTTAGGGAATGTTTAGAGAGATAGAATTTATTTGTTGGTATATTGTTTTTTTTCTAATAGAGAATATTTACAGAAGTGTAATTTGTTGTTGGTATATTTTTTTTCTATTTTTGTTAGAGATTTTTTAGGTAGGTGGAAAGAGGAGATGGAGTAGGAGAGAATGATGAACCACCACCACTAGTAACTCCTTTCCTAAAGATGGAAAGAAGGCCGCCGTCTGGAACGATTGGTCGGCTCGGCTCAAAAAAAAATTCGCGATTATGTCCTTTTGTAAATTACGAATAGGCTCTTCGCGATTTTTTGAGAGAGGAAGATTTTTTCATCTAAATTCACGTTCGGGTCCCTCGTGCGCCATTTTACGAAAAGAGCCTTCCGTAAAATCCAAATCGTGAACAAACCCTTTTCTAATTTTTAAGGATAGCAGATAGGTCCAAAAACGTAACATTCAGATCCTTGCTCTTTACGTCTAGGTCCTTTCTCCGTTTTTCTCGGGAAAAATTATTTTTTTCACTAGAAATATATGTGCAGCTCTATCTCTAAACTTTTTTCCCACCTCGATTTCCCATCTCGATCTCTAATATTTTTTAAATCATGTATTATTACTCCACGAACGCGTCGGTCTCTGATATTTTTTAAAACATGTATTATTACTCCGTGAACGTGTAGAGTGTTAAGCTCGACAAAAGAAAGTTGTCATCTCTAATAATTTTTCGCCATTTTCCCTCTAGACTTTTTCCCCACCTCGGTTTTCTAGCTCGATCTCCAATATTTTTCAAATAATTCGTTGAAAGAGATATTTCTACAGCTCTATCCCTCTACTTTTTTCGCCATTTCGCTCATTATTTCGACGATTTAAAAAATAAAACGCCGTCGAAAAAAGAGATCCCTACGAAAAAACGACGTGTGCGGCGTGTTACACCGCGAGTCTCTAATATTTTTTGAAACATGTCCTTTTTCCGTTTTCCCGAAAAAAAACGATTTTGTCGCCAGAAATATTTGTGCAGCTCTATCTCTAGACTTTTTTCCCAGCTCGATTTCCCATCTCGTTCTCTGATATTTTTTAAAACATGTATTATTACTCCGTGAACGCGTCGATCTCTAATATTTTTTCAAACATGTATTATTACTCCGCGAACGCGTAGAGTGTTAAGCTCGACAAAAGAAAGTTGTCATCTCTAATAATTTTTCACCATTTTCCCTCTAGACTTTTTCCCTTGTAGCTTTTCATTTCGGCCTCCAATATTTTCCAAATAATTCGTCGAAAGAGATATTTCTACAACTCTATCTCTATTTTTTCCCTATTTCGACAATTTAAAAAATAAGACGTCGCCGAGAAAAAATAAATTTTTCCTACGGAAAAAAGACACGCGGTGTGTTACATCATGAAGTTTTAATATTTTTAAAAATATGTATTATTACTCGTGAACGTAGAGTATTAAACTCGACAAAAAAAGGTTAACATCTCTAATAATTTTTCGCCATTTTCCTCTAGACTTTTTTCCGCCGTGGTTTTTCAAATTTCGGTCTCCAATATTTTCCAAATAATTCGTCGAAAGAGATATTTGTACAACTCTATCTCTCTATATTTCCCCGTTTCGCTTATTATTTCGACGATTTAAAAAATTAAACGCCGCCGAAAAAAACATTTTTTATTTGAAAAAACGACACGCGCGGCGTATTACACCGCGGAAAATTTCCTAGTTTCCTTTACAGAAACAAAGAGACATGAGCTCTGCCGAGTTTTAAAGCCAGAGAACGAAACAAGAGTTTACAGGAGGTTCATTGGAACCGAAACTTAAAAGCAGGTAAACGTACAGCAAAAAGCTGAAAGAAAGGGAGCTGTGGCAAGAAGCTAAGTAGACGACAAAACAGCAAGCAAAGACGACTAGGGAACTAATGTTGCGGCCCCAATGCTAATCGACGCTGTTGAACAACGTGTCGTACGAATGCCAGAAGGTGTAAACTAGTTCACACCAATTACTCGAACGGTCACAATTATGACGTCGACCGCGCCCGTCAGGCGTCTGGCTGCCCTTTGTGTCGCTCCAACGAGGACGCCGCGCGTGCAGGAAGATGCAAAGTTGGGTTGGCCCGCTCCTCGCCTCCACGTCGATCGGTCGCCTGCAATGACGCCATCTGAGATGGATGCTGTACTCTCCAGGACAGGCAGTCCCAGCGACGGGGCTTTTGGTTATCTGCCACTCCTCATATTGCCATTCGTTAAAATACCACTCGGGCCCACTGTCATAGACACAGAAGGTCCTACATGTCATTGAGACAGGAGTGTCATTTTAACGAATGGCAATATCAGGGGGGCATATTACCAATTTTTTCCCCAGCGACAAAGGCTGCCAAGTGCCCAAGTGGCAATAGTACCGTTCCTCTTTCACACTTGTCCTAGACCAGGTTCGCATTATCATCGATAATAGGATGTATCAAGCTGGTTCAACATTTCGTACCTATCAATAAGACTGGTTAAGTTCAAACTCAACAACAGTTCCCAGCCCATCTGGCCCACCGAGAATCAAATCTTGGCCATAAGCATCAAACCGATGTTTCGGACAGCCATTATCTAGCTTCCAACACTTCTCTCCATTCCCCAAACCCTTCCTTGTCGTCTTCGACTAGATCCGAGTGCCGTCGACCAGTGTATCGCCGCTGGCCACATGATAATTGATCAGTAAGCCTCGATTTTCATTTCGCATATCGATTTCTATCAACATTCTGTGATGTGTCGATTTTTGTTATAGTTCCTGTGGAGTATATGGGCCCCGGGTATCTGCATGGCAGGCCGTGAGGACCACCCAAGAGAGGATGGGCCAAGCCGACTGCATGAAGATGGGTATTGCTCAGGAGGCAGGCCGCCATGCGCAACAAGGAAACCTCGAAGATGGAAACCAACCCTGCTTAGGGAGGATACAATTGTAATCCTAACCGCTATCATGTTCAACGGATAAGGAAAGAGATATAATCTCCACCTTGTAACCGATTAGGACTCTCCTTTGTAACCGCCCTCCTCCGCTATATAAAGGGGGTGGGGGAGGAGGAGAGGAAAAAAGAGAAGATCATCAGCAAATAAGCTAGCCAATCATAATCCCAGAGCACAGGACTAGGGTATTATCTCCACCGTGAGAGCCCGAACCTGTATAATTCCGGTGTTCTTGTGCTACCATCGAGTTTGGATCCAGCGTCTAGCCCCCTTTTCATTATTGTCGGTAACAAATCTCGACAGTTGGCGCGCCAGGTAGGGGGTGCATGAAGATCAATCTTAACAAGCTCGATGGCCTCCATCAACGGAATCCTGCTCGTCGCCGCCGCCGTTCGTCGCTCCGTCGCCTTCCGCGCGAATCCTGCGCCGATCCGGCCTCACCTCGCCTGGACTTGTGCCGTCGCTCATGAATCTGGTTCGCCCGGCCTCTGCGTGGCTTCGTCCGAGCCACAAGCCGCAGCGCCTGAATGTTGCAACGCCGACTTCTTCGCCGTGTCTCGTCGGTGTCACCATCAGCCGGATCTGCGTGGCTATTCGCTTCTCTAGCCCAAGCTCGCGCCGGCCTCTGGATCGCCTCCAGACTCCTACGAGCCGTGGAACTCGTGAAGACCAAATCGCTTGCGCCCGTGAAAATCGAGAGCAAGGCTATTCAATACACGTGAACAGGCTGCGACTAGAACTGGAGGGTAGATTGGTGCATGCATGACTAGAAATTTTGATGGCTGCATGCATATTCTTGACGACAAGGAACATTGACTAGAAACGAAGCTGACGTGCATGCATACACGGGAAAGATCTCCAGGCCGACTAGTTTGTTCCCTGGCCGCACATGCATGCAAAGCAACTAGATAATTTGCTTGCTATCTGGCGCAAATCCTGGCGGCCGGTGGCTCGCCATTTTCCTCTAAGCGGCGGAATTTTTCTTCGTAACACATCTTGGAGATGAAAATCACAATTTGCAAGTCATTTGTCTTTGGATGCGTCAAGATCAATCTCGGCAAGCTCAATGGCCTCCATCAACGGAATCATCATCACCTTCGCTTCGGGAGCTTGGACTTCATCGCCGACAATCTTGACAAGTTTGCTCTCTTAGACTCGGACCAGATCCAATCCGGGAGAGACTTCATTGATACTTCATCCGGACTTCCGTTCGGTCGGGGGCCATGCCATCTACTCACAAGTAGTAAGTCGGGTGACTTCCGATTCGGACCCTGAAGGATTCGATCCGGAACATCTCGGATGTCGTCATAGCGGCCAGAAAGGAGTCGACGCCAACTTAATCAAGAAGATGTCCCGAGGCCGCCGACTACGGTAGAAGAAGATATTTGCATTAGCGGACCGCCTGCGCTCCGAGCACCACCTTCGGCACGACGGCCACGAGCCACGCCGCGCTTCGAAGCGCCACTTTTCGCCGACGGCCACGAGCCACCGCGCGCCGAAGCGCCACCGCCGGCGACGGCCACGAGCTAGCGCTGCGCTTCGAAGCGCCACTTTTCGCACGACGGCCACGAAGCTAGCGCTGCGCCTCGGCGCCACTTTCTAAGACGGCGACTGAGCCACGCTGCGCCGAAGCGCCACCGCCGCACGGCCACGAAGCCACGCTGCGCCGAAGCGCCACCTTCGCACGGCCACGAGCTAGCGCCTGCGCCGAAGCGCCACCTTCGACGACGACCACGAGTTAACGCTGCGCCTGAAGCGCCACCTTCGGCACGCTCACGAGCCCACGCACACTTTAGCGCCACCTTCGCACGGCCACGAGCCTACGCTGCGCCCGAGCAAGGGCGGCACGATCGTCAACAACACATGGAGCATATAGCAACTAAGTTGCTTTTTACTCATTTATGTCATTATTAATAAAATTGTTGGCTTTCTTGACTTGCTACTTAGTTGATCCGCAACTAAGCAGTAAGTCGGGGGCTACACTTAATAGTGTGCATATGCGCACATCTTTTTCTGAGTTGTGTTTTTCTTCTTTTACTTAACAATTGCAAATGAATCCGAGTGCGTTAATTCCGAGTTGTGAAGCTCTGACCCCATGAACGGCGAACTTTAGTCACCCAAAATGCGTGCCTGGGAAAAAGAGCTATGAGCCGACTCCCGACGCTCGGGGGCTAGACTAGTCGGGCAGAGTGCTTAAACAAAAAGAGTCAAACCACTCGGATGAATTCAAAATCAATAAGGAAAAGAAATAAAAAACACTAAAATTATATATAAACCAGTCGGATACCACATCCGAGTGAATTGTTTTTATATGGCCTAAGTTTTGCACATACATGATTTCAGGGCTACTAAATTTGGATGCGACGCGTGTGGGCCAACGCTTCAACGCATTTACATCAACAACTTCATGACGAATGAATTTAAAGGAGCGCGCTGAATTTTGCCTTGAGCGAAAAAGCGTTTTTATACGCATATCGTTTGGGATATGGTATGCCCCATGATGGGCCACTAGTCTGACGCATGACAGTTGGATATAATTCAACGTGGAGCTCTATTGAGTCCTTCACGATCTCTTTGCCTACAATGGGCACTTTACCGAAAGGAAAACAAGTCGGAAACTACATCAAGAATGGAAGCACTTTCGGCGTGAAGCGTGATTTCGGTTGGGCTGCGACAGAAGGCAAGAACTCGATCGCAAAGCACTCTGGAGACTCAGGAGTATATGGGCCGGGTATCTGCATGGCAGTCGTGAGGACCACCCAGAGGGATGGGCCAAGCCGATCAGCATGAAGATGGGTATTGCTCAGAGGCAAAGCCGCCATGCGCAACAAGGAAACCTCAAGATGGAAACCAACCACGCTTAGGAGGATACAATTGTAATCCTAACCGCTATCATGTTCAATCGGATAAGGAAAGAGATATAATCTCCACCTTGTAACCGATTAGGACTCTCCTTTGTAACCGCCCTCCTCTGCTATATAAAGGGGGGTGGGGGAGGAGGAGAGGAAAAAAGAGAAGATCATCAGCAAATAAGCTAGCCAATCATAATCCCAAAGCATAGGACTAGGGTATTATCTCCACCGTGAGAGCCCGAACCTGTATAATTCCGGTGTTCTTGTGCTACCATCGAGTTTGGATCCAGCGCCTAGCCCCCTTTTTATTATTGTCGGTAACAAACCTCGACAGTTCCCGAGAGAGTATCGCGGTAATGTGTCGATAATCTATCGATAATAGTCGATAATCGAGATTCTGTAGGCGAAAAATCGAGCGGCCCTGGGACAATAGACTTCGTTGTAGATTATCGTGTTGAGCCGTGCGATTATCACATGGATCCGAGCAATTTTTGTCTGTAGCCTAGAGATTTTCTTTGTTGCATGTTTTGCATCAGAAACAGATAATTGTTAGGCATAATCTGGTATAAGTAGGGTTTTTTTGCGTTAGGCATGAAGTCAACAATGTAGGGTTAAGTAGGTATTTTTTTCATTGGAGATGAAGTAAAGAGATAATTGTTAGGCATTCTTTCGATAGAACCTAGGTGAAATGTAAGTATAATATAGCATGTTATGCTCATGGATGGAAGCTGGATATAAGTAGGTAGACAAATTTTGTGCACACCATCCTTCATGCATGTGTTTGCTATTATTGTAGAATATTTACGAGTAGTAATAAAGTAGTAGCCATTTAGTGAAAAATAACTCTTCGCAAATTGGATATTGGATATGGTATATGTCTGCAGCTAGCATCATATAAGCGATTGATCTAGCAGGTTCGTAGGGATGGTTAATTAGCTGTTGCATTGATTTAGTGTATGGTCTAGGATAGTACTATGGTTAAGTACAAGGTGATTATTTTTTGTTTACATACTGGATGTATGACTGGAACATTATATAAACTGCATGCATGATGATGGCTTGTTGTTTTGTATTAGCAAATGGTAGACCAAGACGATGTTGTGTGGGAGCACGGCAACAAGATGGGGATCGAATTTCAATGCAAGTACTATCACCAAGAGAAGCAAGGAGACGGTTCAACCCGACTGAAGCACCATTTGGTAGGGCATGGTATGAATGTCGTCCTTTGCAGTCAAGTTCCTAAGGATGTTCGCGAGTACTTTCAGTGTAACCTAGACAGAATTAAGGATAAGAGGAAGGGAATGAGAGACGAGATACTCAAAAAGGAAGTAAGCATTTGTAGATTACCCACCAAGAAGTTCATATGCAGTGTATACGGGGGATGTTGATGAGGAGAACCAACTCCAGCATACCATGACTACCTCAAGGGCGGAAGCAGAATTTATCAGTCGGTTAGGTAGCATGTATGAACACGGTGGTGGTAATAGCACCTCTAAAGAGGCTAGAGGAGGGAGCGATGGTGTGTTGTCGAGGATGTTTTAGAGTTCCTTGCAACAGGAAAGACCGCCGTGGGGAATTACAACCATGGTACGGCCCATGGTCCTGTGCAAATAAGAATTGGCACTGGGAAGTAGACACAGAAGGAGATGAATGTGAAGTAGACGATTGGTTCGGCTTGGGCCAAATTTTTCCACACGGCTGGTATTGCGAGAAGGAAAATAGACAATCCCTACTTCGTTAGTGAGCTTTCAATTTTTCATCCACTTGTTCACCAATTAATAACTTACATTTTTATCTTATATTTTATTTGAAGGCGAGGGTGTCTCATCTCCGACTGGGAGAAACATAAACGGTAAACATTTAGATGCCAATGAAGCACCATATGAGAGAAGTTGGTAAGGTTCAAGCTAGATTAGCCTATATACGACATAACAATCATATGCGATTCTTATATTGGCCCGACACGAATGAGCGTCATCAACTTTATAATATATTACAATGGCACTATATTCTTCCATAAGTCCATGGATGCAACGGACCTAACTCAGAATGTCTCTATTTGAGGTACGCATCATGTAATGGGGGTTTTTATTTTGTTTGTTGACATAGAAAATTATCTTAGTGGTTGATGAGGTAGGTCTGGCAAATATTGTGTAGATTATCACGAACAATGGTGCCAACTACAAGAAGGCATATAGGATGATTGCACGGGAGCACCACAACATCGTATGGCAGCCTTATGTGTCCCACATGATTAATTTTATGTTGAAACATATTGAAGAGTTATCTGACCTCACCTCTGTCATTGAGAGTGTGAGGAGAATTTCTCGATGGCTCTAAAACCATTCAAACTTCATGCTATGATGAAGATAATGGGGATGAGTTGTTCAAGTGAAATACTACTCGCTTTAGATTAAACTACATATTTTTGGATAATTTTCTTCATCGCAAGGATAAGTTCTTACAATAAATGGGCTCAAAGGAATTTCTATCATCACGCTTTGTTGATACCACAGAAGGGAGGTTCATGAACTCCTGCATCTCAAGCTTGGACTGGTGGGATAACATTTGATCGGTTGTTAAATCCATAGAACCGTTGTACATCTTCTTGCATTTTGCTGATTAAGATAGAGTGTCTACGTTGAGCGAGGTACTACTACAGTACAACATAATAAGACAGGAATATGATAGCTTGTTCCAGAACTCTCCAAATACATTTGACTTATACATGAACGTCATGAACCCAAGAATGGATAGCCTAACACAAGACACTACATGAACGTCGGTAATATATCCTTCTCTTACGCATAATATCTTATTCTTGCATGTACGTTACATATTTGTACTGACATGTTTCCTTAACTTTGTGCAGTTGTCGCCTTGAACCCCCAGACACACTACGCATACAGCACGACTAACACCTTTTTGCCTAATATTCGAGATGCTTTTCAAGGGCTTATTGATGATACTGATAACGCCATGAACCCTCTTCACAAGGCCGATCTGTACAAAAGGAGGTTAAAACGTTCGCGAGTGCTCTAGTTGAGCAGATGGTATATAATCCTAAGACAACCTCTGGTATTTTCCTTATATTGTCTTAAGTGTAAGGTCACTCTTGTATTTTCACTTTGTACTTGCTTTTCTCTTTGTTAACTTGCAGCACATTGGTGGGGTGTGTTCGGTTCGGACACACCCACGCTTTAGAAGTTTGCTCAACGGCTCATTATGCATTGTGCTTCTTCTAGCAGATGCGAGTGTAATTGGAGCATATTCGCATTCATCTATACTAAAATTTGCAACCACCTGTCCTATAAGAAGCTCTACAGGGATGGTGGTGACTCTGATGACGGTGCCTCCATCCCTCTCACTTCCCGCTCACAAAGACAACATCCATAGAATTTACAGGGGAGTCCCAGTTCACTCATGCCATATAGGACAAAGATCATGGTGCTCCATAGTCACAGAGGACGACTACTGTAGACAAGGGAAGAGATCATCAACATAGCCATGATGCACTGCAGGATAGTTCCAACTCGTTCAGTGTCACCGAGATGTAAGGGAGTTATGGCTCATATAGCCAATATGACTACACTATCCCGGATGCTCGTGTACAATGTCTCCACTCAATGGATCTATGAGTGGCAAAACTCCCAATTTTATGACATGTTGTTCCAATAGTGGCAAACGACTAACCCATGGATGGGGCAAAACTAGTATGAATACAAGCGGAGTTGTTAGGTACACAAAGGATTGTTGGTGATGTCCAAAAAAGAGTATAGCATAGCCAACCAAGTGTACAACCAACAATACTACTCATAGCCTCAAAGGTAATATTTCATTTTATTGTAACTTGATTTTTTACTAACATAATGTTCATATAGGTTCAACATGGCATATGTGTAACAATAGAAGGATGATGAAGCTATGCCAACTGTGAACTTTCATTTTCGATGAGAAATATTGCTTGCAAATGCCATATGTCATAGAATTGAAATTAATGTTATTGAAATGTGGACTTGTTGAATTCATTTACGAATGGTGTTGAAATGAAATGTTACTTGTTGAGATATTATTGCTAAATGTTTACTTCACAACTTTATATTGTCTAAAATATAGCAAAGATCATGCCAAATTTTTTTCCAATTTTTTTTATAGTTGTGCTATTATTACAAAATGTGTACCTCACAACTTGACGTTGCCTTGAAACGTAGGAAAGGTCATACAAGAATTTTAAAATATTTTTCATATTCTTTTATGCATTTCTAACATTTTCCTGATTTTTGGGCTATTTTCTGCAATTTTTCCATTTTCCTTATTTTTCTGCATTTTTCGTTCGGTTGCCGATATTCCCTAAAAATCGTTCGAATTATCGTCATTTTTGGCCTAGTTTGACCATAGATTTCAAATCAGTTTGACTTTGCAAACCATTCAATTTTTCTCGATAATCGACGAAAATCGCTACCGGCCTGTTTTTGATTTTCAACACTAAATCGATATTGCTGACCCTGCCCAGGACTAGCTTTCGCAATAAAACAGCCTTCCGCTTGCTATGTTCCTGTGGTATACTTTCTGCAGTCACAAATACAAGTTGTTTAGGATATTAACATGATGTTTAAAACTTAACTTTAATTACTTATTTATATTATAATATATTTATAAAACCTAATAAATTAAGATATTGTGAAAGTATTTTTCAAGATAAATATATACATGTAATTTTCATATATCCAATCTAAATATTTTAAAAAATACTGATAGTCAAATATTCAAAAGTACTTTGATTACACGTATATGTATTTATGACTGAAGTAAGTATATTAACTTTCCAAACTAATTTGAAGTTTTGCCTTGTGGTTGGACGCTGGAGCGACGCTTGTACATCGTCATTATGTATTTATGACTGAAGTAAGTATATTAACTTTCCAAACCAATTTGAAGTTTCGCCGGGTGCACCCACGAGTTCCACGGTGCAGATTACTGTGGTGCACGAGAAGAGCCATGAAAAGGAAGTCACCGTACCGTCGGTGCAAAGTCGCAACCACAATGTACGAGCGCATTACGTCTCCGACCATTGAACGTGCCACGCATCCGTGTCCAAAAGCATATGTTCCCCTTGCGTGGCTTTCTTGTCCATGACTGGAAGCTTATATAGACGCCCACGGCGGAGCCACATGATGATCCATACGAAGTTAATTACAAGCACACGCGCTAATTAAAACAATAGCAAGAGCAACACCAACAGTGCAGATCGGCACGCACTAGCTAGCTAGCTAGATAGGCATTAAGACATCAGTTCAGCTAGAGAGATCGAGCTATCGAACGATCGAAGAATGGCGGGGCAGATGGCGAACAAGAAGATCGTGCTCAAGAACTACGTGACGGGCTTCCCCAAGGAGACCGACATGGAGGTCGTAACGACGGCCACCGCGCCGTCAAAGGTGCCGGAGGGCACGGCCGGCGCAATCCTCGTCAGGAACCTGTACCTGTCGTGCGACCCCTACATGCGCGGGCGCATGTCCAAGCACGACGAGCCCTCTTACACCCCTTACATCGACGACTTCGTCGTCGGCGAGGTACGTGTGCATTTGCACTTGCGCGCAGTTGATCGATCGGCTAAGCCGCCGCAGAAGTACGCCGTGTTTTCATCAGAGAAATCGTTGATCAACATCATCAATCATCGTGGCAACTTTTAGTTGCTGAGGTGTCGCTGTACCGTATGGATTTATCCCTCAGCCGTGCTTGGAAGCCCAGTTTTAACCTAAAACCGGTGTAAAATGTCAGCACCTAATCTTTTCCAGGCTGTGCTACAAAAGTTTACTTGGATATGGACCATTAAGCTAATAAAATTACACCTGACAATTTGGTCTATTACAATCGGATTAAAATTATCTGCTAAGTAGGCCACATTTTATTTCCGACAAATATCGGGCTCTCTTGGCTTCTCGCCGGTCCTCGCCGCTCAAGTCGCATGTTGTCCTTCACTCCATGCATGAGGAGCCCTAGTGGAGGTGAGCTCATCATGAGCGGTGGCGGCGACGGTGATGAGAGATCCCTAGCATCGGCATATCTGAATACATGATAACGACATCATTGACAATGGCGGCGGTGAGGAGAGGAAATGCGGGGCGAACTTCCACTCCCTCCCTCCTCACTCCGACCTAGAGCAAACTTCTCTTCCACCGCTTGCTGCCACCACCGCACCTTCTCCTTCACCGTCAAGCTCGGATCTGATATTCAACTTTGATTTGGAGCTCATTTTTTTTTCTTTTATTCTCGGTAGCAAGTTTGTATAACATGAGGTAGAGCTGTTTTCAAACAACAAATTACAAGGGAAAATAGATACAAAGGTAATTGAAGGGATTCCTAGTGCACACAAAATTATAAATGCTTTTTAATTCGTTTGTAAAAAAATCCGAGGTTGCCAAGCAGGGCATTGTCTAGCTTTCCTGCTTAATTGTCATGTGCTATTTATTAATTATTGCCTTGACACGTACAAGATTGTCATGATAAAGGACTCATTTTGCTGGCCATTTTCCATGACGTGCATAGGCCATCACCGGTTACGGCGTCGGCAAGGTGGTGGACTCCAGCCACCCGGAGTACAAAACCGGCGACTACGTGTGGGGATGACAGGATGGGAGGAGTACAGCCTCATTAAGGACCCCAAAACTTGTTCACCATCGGCCACCCCGAGCTGCCCCTCTCCTACTACACCGGCCTCCTCGGTACGTACGTACGTGCATCAATCAAACGCGCGCTGGCCGCACGCTCAATGTTGGTGCCATTCCAGGCATGGCGGGTTTCACGGCGTACGTCGGGTTCCACGAGATATGCGCGCCCAAGGAAGGCGAGAGGGTGTTCGTCTCGGCCGCGGCCGGCGCCGTCGGCCAGCTCGTGGGGCAGTTCGCCAAGCTCATGGGCTGCTACGTGGTCGGGAGCGCCGGCTCCGACGAGAAGGTTCGTGCCCCGGCCGCGCCGGAATGCTCAGATCATACCCTGCTTCACACCGCTTTTCAATCGCGTTCTCGCTCGTCGCGTTCTTCTGTGGCTCTAGTCTTTCTCATCTCACACTGATCCATGTATTCAGGTCAACTTACTCAAGGACAGGTTCGGCTTCGACGAGGCCTTCAACTACAAGGACGAGAAGGACCTGAGCCTGGCTCTGAGGAGGCGCTTCCCGGAGGGCATCGACATCTACTTCGAGAACGTGGGCGGCGCGATGCTCGACGCCGTGCTGCTCAACATGCGGGTGCGAGGCCGCGTCGCCGTCTGCGGGATGATCTCTCAGTACAACCTCGACCGGCCGGACCCCGTGCACAACCTGATCACCGTCATCGTGAAGCGGCTCCGGGTGGAGGGGTTCCTGGTGCTCGACCACTTCGCCAGGTACAGGGAGTTCGAGGAGATGGCCGCGCGGTGCGTCAAGGAGGGCAAGATCACGTACGTGGAGGACGTTGTCGAAGGGTTGGACAGCGCGCCGACCGCGCTCATCGGCCTCTTCTCCGGCCGCAACGTCGGCAAGCAGGTGGTCGCCGTCGGTAGGGAGTAACCTCGAGATGCGTGAGATGGGAAAATTTTCATCGATCCTTGTGTAAGGCCGCGTGTATTATGTATGAGTGAATAAAATCGATCATGCCAGTTCGTTCTGATTGCATACGGCTCGGTAAACTGAATACAGAGTTACCGTTGGCTGTATTGGTCAATGTCTATCTCCGCTTAAGGGACTTCCAAACACAACAAAATCGTTTCTCATGCGCTCTACTTTTTTTTAGATCAACAGGAAATCCAAACACAGATGCCCCAATTTCATTACTGAAACTGAAGATTTCAAGTTATGCTCATATAAAGCTCACCACCAGTAAACACACACCCAGTGGGTGACAGTCACATAGGAAAGAGAAAGTACCAAGCAAAGGATTTACGAGAGAGCAAGCAAAAGGAGAGCATCCGTAAGAAAAGGAAAAGCTTCCCATAGAGGAGGAACATCACATAAAGACCGATGACTGACCGATAGCACTCCCAAGGACCATCAAGCTCGTCATACTAAGAGTCTAATAACAATAGCTCAAAGATGGACATCGATGGTGGTGACTCTGATGACGGTGCCTTCATCCCTCTCACTTCCCGCTCACAAAGACAGCATCCATAGAATTTACAGGGGAGTCCCAGTTCACTCATGCCGCATAGGACAAAGATCATGGTGCTCTATAGTCACAGAGGATGACTACTGTAGACAAGAGAAGAGATCATCAACATAGCCATGATGCACCGCAGGATAGTTCCAACTCGTTCAGTGTCACTGAGATGTAAGGGAGTTATGGCTCATATGGCCAATATGACTACGCTATCCCGGATGCTCGTGTACAACGTCTCCACTTAATGGATTTATGAGTGGCAAAACCCCCAATTTTATGACATGTTGTACCAATAGTGGCAAACGACTAACCCATGGATGGGGCAAAGCTGGTATAAATACAAGCGGAGTTGTTAGGTACACAAAGGATTGTTGGTGATGGCCACAAAGGAGTATAGTATGGCCAACCAAGTGTACAACTAACAATACTACTTATAACCCCAAAGGTAATGTTTCATTTTACTGTAACTCGATTTTTTACTAACATAATTGTCGACGATTCGGGAACCGGTCCCCCGCCGAGCTTACTTGTTGAATGAGGGATCAACCTAGGGCCCCATTTTCGCAGGAGGTATAGCTTCCGATGTCGTTCCGAGCAACAAAGACAATCACAACGAGCAGGGAGATCGTTTTTGTCTGGTTCGGGCCTCTCGCCAAGGAGATAACAACCCTACGTTCAGTGATTGAACTGATGTGTGAAGATTTCTTACAATGCGTTATGCTCGGTACAAGTGTGGAAAGTAGATGCGTGCCAACCCTGAACCCTTCGCGGGAGGAGGTATTTATAGGGATTACAGCGATAAAGCAAGGATTATTAGGGGCACGCCATCAGGCCGGACGGCGAGAGTCTGTTGCCGCGCCACCCGCCGAGCACCACGCGATGTGGGTACAATAGGCGTAGTTTGCGGGTGCGCAGACCACGGGCGGCTACGCAATAATGCCACGTCTTCTTCGCGGACCGTGCCCGGCTTCTTGGTGAGGCTCGAGGCCTTTTCCTCCGGGCCCGGGTCGCTGGTCGCACACTCCCGAGCAAGCATGCTCGGGGACGAGCTTGACTGAGGTCGGGGCAGGTGCGAGGGTCGACCTCCCCGGGGGTCTCTGTAGGGGATACTGTCCAAGGGCGTGCATGGTCGGTGGTCGGCTGGCCGCCGAGGTATCATGGTTGTTGTAGGAAATAGCCAATCCCCGACAGCTAGCCCCCGAGGCTTAAGGGGAGAAATTGCTTAGCCGAGGTCTCCACCTTGAGCCTTTATACTTCGAAATAAGGGATTGGGGTTCCGCAAATCAAGAGTGCTGCGCATCCGAGCGTGGCTGGCTCGGGGATGTGTCTCGCAATCAAGAGCTGCTGCGCATCCGGCGGTATGGCTCGGGATGTCTCGCAGCGAAGAGTCGCTGGCGCATCCGGAAAGCAGGCTTGCTTTCGGGATGTGTCTCGCAGTCAAGAGTTGCTGCGCATCCGGAAGTGGCTGCTCGGGGATGTCTCGCAATAAGAGCTGCTGCGACATCCGGCAGAGCTTGCTCGGGATGTGTCTCGCAGCAAGAGCTGCTGCGGCATCCGAAAGCAGAGCTTTGGGACAGTCTTCGCAGCCAAGAGCTATCGCGGCATCTCGAAAGCGCTTGCTCGAGGATAGGTCTCGAGCGAAGAGCTGCGCGTATCCGGCGGCGCTTGCTCAGGATGTGTCTCGCAGCAAAGAGCTGCTGCGCATCCGGCGAGCTTGCTCGGGGATGTCTCGCAAGAAAGAGCTGCTGCATGTATTCGAGCAGAGCTTACTCGGGATGTCTCACAATAAGAGTCTGCTGCGGCATCCGGCAGCCGCTTGCTCGGGGACAGTCTCGAACGAAGAGTCGCTGCGGATCCGAGCGGCGCTTGCTCGGGACAGTTCGCGCATCCGGCATGGATCAAACGCACAGGGAACTAGACATAGATCAAGTCTAGGGAGAAGGCAACTAGCAGATTATGAAGCGGACTCAAGACCGCCGCATCCCATGCATGGGTCAGATGCTCGAGGAACTGACAGACGAGACATGCTCGAAATGCCACATCCCGGACATGGACTAGACGTCCAGGGGAACTAACCAACAGGTCACGAGAGGACTCACGCCGCCGCGTTCGGGCGAGCCCTGAGAGTCCGAAAATGTTTTTATAGAAAGAAAAGATGCAATGAGCATACTCATTTACCTGGGAAGACCCGCACTTAAGCACGAAACTTACCTGGTGCGGAAGAGACTCGCGCCCGAGCAAGGGACGTGCACGGCGCAGAACATGGACAGTCCCCGAGCGAAACGCATGCCCGGGGGAAGGGACTCGCACGCCGAGCGGCGACGGTTTCGGCGCGAATGACATCCCCGAAATAAACGCGTGCTCGGGAGGGACTCACGGAGCGAGGACTCGCCGGCGCGGACGTGGATAGCCCCCGAGCGTAAACGCTGCGTTCGGGAAGGGACTCGCGCCGAAGCGAGGACGGTTTCGGCGCGACATGGACAGTCCTCGAGCGAAATGCATGCCCGGGGGAAGAGACTCGCTACCGAGTGAAGGACGAGCCGCTAGGGACATGGATGGCCCCGAGCGAAATGCGTTCGGAAGAGACCGCGCCGAAGCGAAGGACGGTTTCGGCGCGGGACGTGGATAGCCCCCGAGCTAAACGCTGCGTTCGGGGAAGGGACTCGCACCGAAGCGGAGGACGGTTTCGGCAAGGACATGGACAATCCCCGAGTGAAATGCGTGTTCGGAAGAGACTCGCCGAAGCGGAGGACGGTTTCGGCGCGAGACATGGATAGCACCCGAGCGAAACGCTGCGTTCGGGAAGGGACTCGCGCCGAAGCGAGGACGGTTTCGGCGCGACATGGATACCCCGAGTGAAATGCGTGCGGGAAGGGACTCGCTACCGAAGCGGAGGACGGTTTCGGCGAGATATGGACATACCCCGAGCGAAATGCGTGTCGAGGAAGAGACTCGCCCCGAGCGAAGGATGTGCTCGGCGTGGGACGTGGATAGCACCAGCGAAACGCTGCGTTTCGGGAAGGGACTCGCGCCGAAGGAGGACGGTTTCGGCAAGGACATGGACTCGATGTGGCCTTCCGAATCGCCACACCGCCACGCTTTGTTTAAGATAGCACACGCCGCCGCCCTTCACGCCGCCAAGACGCAGAGGTCTTGGTTGTTTTGAGAATTCGCATTCTCGTGGATTCTTCGCGAAAGGACTCAGTCGATCCCCACGGACGGCGCCAGCTGTCGACGATTCGGGAAATGGTCCCCCGCCGAGTTTACTTGTTGAATGAGGGATCAACCTAGGGCCCCATTTTCACAGGGGGTATAGTTTCCGAGGTCCTACCGAGCAACAAAGACAATCGCAACGAGCAGAGAGATCGTTTTTGTCTAGTTCGAGCCTCTCGCCAAGGAGATAACAATCCTACGTCCATTGATTGAACTGATGTGTGAAGATTTCTTACAATGTGTTATGCTCGGTACAAGTGTGGAAAGTAGATGCGTACAACCCCGAACCCTTTCGGGAGGAGGTATTTATAGGGATTACAGCGCATAAAGCGCTTATTACAAGGCGCGCCATCGCGGCGACGGCGAGAGTCAAGCGCGCCGCCACCCGCCGCACCACGCGACGCCGCGACAAAGAGGGCGAGTTTGCTAGCGCAGAGACACACGGCGGCAAGCAAAGAATGCCACGCCTTCTTCGCGACCATGCCCGGCTTCTTGGTGAGGCTCGAGGCCTTTTCCTCTGGGCCGGTCATTGGTCACGACTCGAAAGCAAGCATGCTCTGGGGCGAGCTTGATCGAGGTCGGGCAAAGTAGGGTCAACCTCCCGGGGGTCTCAGAGGGACACTTGCCCAAGGGCGTGCATGAGTGGAAATTACGGTCGCCGAGGTACCATGGTCGTTGTAGGAAATACCCAATCCCCGATAATAATGTTCATGTAGGTACAACATGGCATATGTGTAACAATAGAAGAATGATGAAGCTATGCCAACTGTGAACTTTCATTTTCGACGAGAAATATTGCTTGCAAATGCCATATGTCATAGAATTGAAATTAATGTTATTAAAATGTGGACTTGTTGGATTCATTTACGAATGGTGTTGAAATGAAATATTATTTGTTGAGATATTATTGCTAAATGTTTACTTCACAACTTTATATTGTCTAAAATATAGTAAAGGTAATGCCGAATTTTTTTTCAATTCTTTTTATAGTTGTGCTATTATTATAAAATGTGTACCTCACAACTTGACGTTGGCTTGAAATGTAGGAAAGGTCATACAAGAATTTTATCGTATTTTTTCATATTCTTTTATGCATTTCTAACATTTTCCTGATTTTTGGGCCTTTATCGGCTTTTTACTATTTTTCCACTATTTTCTGCAATTTTTCCATTTTTCCTTATTTTTCTGCATTTTTCATTCGGTTGCCGATATTCCCTAAAAATCATTCGATAATCAATGGAAACCGTTGATTATCGTCTTTTTTTTTGCCTAGTTTGACCATAGATTTCAAATCAGTTTGACTTTGCAAACCATTCATTTTTTCTCGATAATCGACGAAAATCGCTATCGCCTGTCTCCGATTTTCAACCCTAAATCGATATTGTCAATTCGCCCAGACTAGCTTTACATAATAAACATCCTTCCGCTTGCTATGTTCCTGTGGTATACTTTCAAATACAAATACAAGTTGTTTAGGTCATTAACATGATGTTTAAAACTTAACTTTAACTACTTATTTATATTATAATATATTTATAAAACATAATAAATTAAGATATTATGAAAGTATTTTTCAAGATAAATATATACATGTAATTTCTATATATCCAATCTAAATATTTTAAAAAATACTGATAGTCAAATATTCAAAATTAGTTTGATTACACGTATATGTATTTATGACTGAAGTAAGTATATTAACTTTCCAAACCAATTTGAAGTTTTGCCTTGTGGTTGGACGCTGGAGCGACGCTTGTACATCGTCATCAGCTAGTATCCAGATTACTTCATTTTCTTTTGTCGTATCAACCATCAGATGTTTCGCCGGGTGCACCCACGAGTTCCACGGTGCAGATTACTGTGTTGCACGAGAAGAGCCATGAAAAGGAAGTCACCGTACCATCGGTGCAAAGTCGCAACCACACTGTACGAGTGCATTACGTCTCCGACCATTGAACGTGCCACGCATCCGTGTCCAAAAGCATTTGTTCCCCTTGCGTGGCTTTCTTGTCCATGACTGGAAGCTTATATAGACGCCCACGGCAGAGCCACACGATCCATACGAAGTTATTACAAGCACACACGCAAAACAATAGCAAGAGCAACACCAGCAGTGCAGATCGGCACGTACTAGCTAGCTAGATAGGCATTAAGATTTAAGACATCAGTTCAGCTAGAGAGATCGAGCTATCGAACGATCGAAGAATGGCGGCGCAGATGGCGAACAAGAAGGTCGTGCTCAAGAACTACGTGACGGGCTTCCCCAAGGAGACCGACATGGAGGTCGTAACGACGGCCACCGCGGCGTCCAAGGTGCCGGAGGGCACGGCCGGCGCAGTCCTCGTCAGGAACCTGTACCTGTCGTGCGACCCCTACATGCGCGGGCGCATGTCCAAGCACGACGTCGACGAGCCCTCTTACATCGACGACTTCGTCGTCGGCGAGGTACGTGTGCATTAATTTGCACTTGCGCGTAGTTGATCGATCGGCTAAGCCAGCGCAGCATCTGCCCGTGTTATCACTGTAGAAATCGTTGATCAGCATCATCAATCATCGTGGCAACTTTTAGTTGCTCAGGTGCCGCTGTACCGTATGGATTTATCCCTATGTCTAGCTTTCCTGCTTAATTGTCATGTGCTATTTATTAATTATTGCCTTGAGACGTACAAGATTGTCATGATAAAGGACTCATTTTGCTGGTCATTTTCCATGACGTGCATAGGCCATCACCGGTTACGGCGTCGGCAAGGTGGTGGACTCCAGCCACCCGGAGTACAAAACCGGCGACTACGTGTGGGGGATGACAGGATGGGAGGAGTACAGCCTCATTACGGACCCCCAAAACTTGTTCACCATCGGCCACCCCGAGCTGCCCCTCTCCTACTACACCGGCCTCCTCGGTACGTACGTACGTGCATCAATCAAACGCGCGCTGGCCGCACGCTCAATGTTGGTGCCATTCCAGGCATGGCGGGTTTCACGGCGTACGTCGGGTTCCACGAGATATGCGCGCCCAAGGAAGGCGAGAGGGTGTTCGTCTCGGCAGCGGCCGGCGCCGTCGGCCAGCTCGTGGGGCAGTTCGCCAAGCTCATGGGCTGCTACGTGGTCGGGAGCGCCGGCTCCGACGAGAAGGTTCGTGCCCCGGCCGCGCCGGAATGCTCAGATCATACCCTGCTTCACACCGCTTTTCAATCGCGTTCTCGCTCGTCTCGTTCTTCTGTGGCGCCCTAGTCTCTCATCTCACATTGATCCATGTATTCAGGTCAACTTACTCAAGGACAGGTTCGGCTTCGACGACGCCTTCAACTACAAGGACGAGAAGGACCTGAGCCTGGCTCTGAGGAGGCGCTTCCCGGAGGGCATCGACATCTACTTCGAGAACGTGGGCGGCGCGATGCTGGACGCCGTGCTGCTCAACATGCGGGTGCGAGGCCGCGTCGCCGCCTGCGGGATGATCTCTCAGTACAACCTCGACCGGCCGGACCCCGTGCACAACCTGTTCACCGTCATCGCGAAGCGGCTCCGGGTGGAGGGGTTCCTGGTGTTCGACCACCTCGCCGGGTACAGGGAGTTCGAGGAGATGGCCGTGCGGTACGTCAAGGAGGGCAAGATCACGTACGTGGAGGACGTTGTCGAAGGGTTGGACAGCGCGCCGACCGCGCTCATCGGCCTCTTCTCCGGCCGCAACGTCGGCAAGCAGGTTGTCGTCGTCGGTAGGGAGTAACCTCGAGATGCGTGAGACGGGAAAATTTTCATCGATCCTTGTGTAAGGCCGCGTGTATTATGTATGAGTGAATAAAATCGATCATGCCAGTTCGTTCTGATTGCATACGGCTCGGTAAACTGAATACAGAGTTACCGTTGCCTGTATTGGTCAATGTCTATCTCCGCTTAAGGGACTTCCAAACACAACAAAATCGTTTCTCATGCGCTCTACTTTTTTTAGATCAACAGAAAATCCAAACACAGATGCCCCAATTCCATTACTGAAACTGAAGATTTCAAATTATGCTCATATAAAGCTCACCACCAGTAAACACACACCCAGTGAGTGATAGTTATATGGGAAAGAGAAAGTACCAAGTAGTGACGACGAGAGAGCAAGCAAAAAGGAGAGCATCCTCAGAAGGAAAGGAAAAGCTTCCCATAGAGGAGGAACATCACATAAAGGCTGATGACTCGACTGATAGCACTCCCAAGGACCATCGAAGCTCGTCATACTAAGAGTCTAATAACAGTAGCTCAAAGATGGACAGCGATGGTGGTGACTCTGATGACAGTGCTTCCATCCCTCTCACTTCTCGCTCACAAAGACAGCATCCATAGAATTTACAGGGGAGTCCCAGTTCACTCATGCCACATAGGACAAAGATCATGGTGCTCCATAGTCACAGAGGACGACTACTGTAGACAAGGGAAGAGATTATCAACATAGCCATGATGCACTGCAGGATAGTTCTAACTCGTTCAGTGTCACCGAGATGTAAGGGAGTTATGGTTCATACGACCAATATGACTACGCTATCCCAGATGCTCGTGTACAACGTCTCCACTTAATGGATCTATGAGTGGCAAAACCCCCAATTTTATGACATGTTGTACCAATAGTGGCAAACGACTAACCCATGGATGGGGCAAAGCTGGTATAAATACAAGCGGAGTTGTTAGGTATACAAAGGATTGTTGTTGATGGCCACAAAGGAGTATAGTATGGCCAACCAAGTGTACAACTAACAATACTACTTGCCGGGGATTGGTTATCACCCGTTGCGACCATCGGAACCCGGCCAGCATCGACCATGCCCAAGTCCGGACGCCGTCCCTGCGTAGGGTCCCCCCCGACCTTCCGACCTTGAGGTTAAGCTCCCCTCCCCGAGCATGCCTGCTCGGGTGTTAGCGACCGTGCGACTCGGTCCATCGAAGACACCTCGAAGTTCTCCCAAAAGCCGGACACGGTCTGCGAGGCGGGTCCGACATTAACTACGGGGCCGCCCGTGGTCTGCTCGCCCGCAATACATGCTCGTTGTACCCACGTCGCGTGGTGCCCGGCGGGTGGCGCGGCAACAGCTCTGCGCATGTCCAAGAACAGTGGAGCGCCCCCTGTAATAAATGCTTTGTCGCCTGTAATCCCCTATAAATACCCTCTCGTGTGAAGGGTTGGAGGTTCCTCCTGGCTAGGTTAGCTCCACTAGACTTTCACTCACACTTGTACGAAGCATTTGTAACCATCTTTACATATCAGTGCAATTACTGGACGAAGGACTGTTATCTCCCCCACGAGAGGCCCGAACCGTATAAAAAGTCTCCTCTCAGGTTTTGCGATTGCTCCAATCGCTTTGTCCCGTAGCTCGGTAGGGCCTCGGACGCTACACCCCTCGCGGAAAAGGGGCCTTAGGTTGATCTCTCATTCAACAAGTAAACTCGGCGAGGGACTGGTTCCCGAATCGTCGACAGCTAGCACAGTCCGTGGGGATCGACTGAAATCCTTTTGCGAGGAATCCCTGAGGATGCCGAACTCACAAGACAATCAAGACCTCGCGTTTTCGACGACGTGGCGGACGGCGACGAATACTACGCCCGATGATGGCGTGTGGTGGTGCGGTCGACCCGTAAGCTACACCGAGACCGGAGTCTTTCCGGTGGTCGGGCGCGAGAGCGCTTTCTCCGCCGCAATGATACCTCGTTCGCGAGGAAGAACATGGCGACTCCGTGACGAAGCGGACATTCCCGACCGCCTCGAAGTTCAGCCAGGGACCATGGCGCATTTACACCACTTCGCGCCATCCACGCTGGGTCCCGTGCTCCCGCAGCCGTCTACATGGCGGGAAGAGAAGGCGTACCAAGGAGAGCGGCAGATCTCCGCGCTCTCTCCCTTCACCAAAGAAACATCGATGAGGTTGACCGGAGTTGTCCTCGGCGGAACCCGCGATCGCCCACCACCGCCAGAAAGTGGGGATTTGGCGCCGGACCGGGACCGCCCGCCAAGATCTCAACAGTACCGCCCCGAGCATGTGCACAACCGCCTTCCAAGGTCGCCTCGCCGCTTCCTCAAAGCGCCGAAGCGCCGCACCATGGCGACGGTGCAGGCGCGCCTCCGTAACTTCTCCAACCAGCGGACTGGCGCTATGGGGCCTCGTGGTCAAAAACCCGAAAAGCTCGCGGTCGACATAGGGCTCTCAGACCACTCGCCTTCAAGGGCCCCGGCGCTTCCCCGGCCATCGGCCACTCCCGCCAAGGCTTCCCCAAGTCCCGCCGAGAGGACCGGGAAAGCAAGACCGCACCACGAGGACGCTCGAGCGGTTCCCGGATCGCCTCGCTGCCATGGCATGCTCGCCCACCCGCGAGCACTCCTCGTGCTCCACCTCAACCGCAATCGCCGCTACCGACATGATGGCGTGTTCTTCGCCTCACCTTGTGCGCGAAGGACCGCCTGGCCCCGGCCGCCACTATCGCCATGTCCGGAGGGGTCGCCATGACGGCCGCTGCTCGATGCCGAAGCGGCCCTCGCGACGCTATGGCCGAGCAAGTTCAAGCCCGCCACATCGAAGCGTTTAACGGACCGTAACCCCGACGAGTTCATCTCGATTTATTTCCACTACCGCTTCGGCGGCCGGGGACGAGGGGTCATGGCTAACTACCTCCCCACGGTCCTCGACGGCCCGCCGTAACTTGGCTCTTCAACCGTAAAGAAGGGTCTATCCGCCTCGGAGGCAGCTCTCCGAGTTCCTCCCGCAAACTTCCGAGTTGTTATACTCGCCGCAACGAAAAGCGACTCGAAGCGGTTGATCCAGATGGACAAAGAGACACCGCGGACTTCGCCCGAGATTTATTAAGGTAAGAAACTCCATCCCGAGCATCTCGGATGAGGCGGTCGTCTGGCCTTTAAATTCGGGTCCGCAACG
This sequence comes from Guadua angustifolia, assembly GCA_036346375.1. Lineage (NCBI taxonomy): Eukaryota > Viridiplantae > Streptophyta > Magnoliopsida > Poales > Poaceae > Guadua > Guadua angustifolia. Next base: position 34,959,339 of record CM070506.1, on the reverse strand, counting down.
CTCGCTTCACACAAGACCGGAGATTCACCCGACCGACGCTAACGAGCTATTCCGCATGGCCGATCGCTATGCAAATGCTGACAAACCCGTACAATGGAAAAAGGCGCTCGACGAGGGCAAGCTGCCGCCCTAGTTGGGCCTGGAGGGCCCCTCGAGCAAGAGGCCCTCAAGCTCCGCAGAGAAGAAGGCCAAGAAGAAGAAGAAGTCGCGGCCGGACATGGTGGCGGCCGGAGCACCGCCTGCCTCAGGCCCGCCAAATTTCATCCATGGGCAGAGACGGCCGAGGGCGGCCACGCCACGGCGCCACGACCAAGACGACAACGACCAAGATCAAGCGCTCGTGGTCCCGAGACTGTGGTCGCGTGGCTAGGATCGCGGCGAGAGGGGCGCCCAACAGTAACCGCCGCCTGCTTCCACCAAGTGGCCGGCCACGACCTCCGAATTGTAGGACCTGGCTTACCGCTGGAGAAATTTACAGGCGTAGGGCCCATGCCGACTCTCCGGGCAAGGGAGAGGGCAAGCAGGGCAAGGGTCCCGCAGACGACGATTTACATGGATTAACAGAGCCCCAAAACCACATAGCCGCTATATTTGGGGGCTCTCTACTACAAGTCCCGTAGAGGATTTGAAGGAGGCAGCATGAGGTTGGCCACATTACTCAAGGCAAGCCATCTGCAAGCCAGCCTGTGGTCCGAGCTGCCCATCACTTTCTCCAAGGAGGATTGTCCCTTAGAATGTCCAAACCCCGTAAGCTCCCATTGGTCGGAGTCCGACCGCCAACAATGCCAAGGTCGGTCGGGCCCTCATCGACGGCGGGAGCTCCTTGGACCTCATATCTGCCACGGTCTTGGACGAGATGCAAGTCCCTCGTTCCAGGATCAAGAGCATAGCTGTCCCGTTCTTCGGGATTGTCCCCGGCACTTCGATCAAGCCTCTGGGCCAGATCGTCCTACCTGTGACGTTCGGGGACATCGCGAACTTTCGCATCGAGGTAGTCAACTTCAAGTCGTGGACTTTAAGTCGGCCCATAACGCCATCCTTGGCAGGCGGCCCTCCAAGTTCATGGCCGCCACGCATCACGCCTACCGCCTCAAGGTCCCCTGACCGAAGGGCGCCATCACCATCAAAGGCGCACCATCTAAGGCGTTCTGAATCGCGACGAGAAGTCCTCGACATGGTCGGTAACTGCCTCGGCAGGGCCCCGATCAAGCGCCGACGCACTCCCGGCCAAAAGTTACCTTCAAACCGGAGGAGAAACCAAGGCGTCCCTCTCAATGAGGCCGACCGACTAAGGTCCTCTATCCGGATCTTCCTTAGATCCCAATAGAACTCGAGCTCATCACTTTCCTCCGGAGGAGCGCGGACGGTTCGCTCGGGAACCGTCCGACATGCCCAGAGTCCCAAGGGAAGTGATTGAGCATAGGCTAGCTGTTCGCCCGACAAAAAGACTCAGGCGCTGAAGCTCAGCGATTTTCCCGGAGAAGGCAGTAATCATCCGGAGGAACTTGACAAGCTCCTTAAGGCCGCTTGCCGGGAGGTCGAGCACTGAGTGGCCGGCAAACCCGGCCATCGCCAAGAAGAAGGGCGGCAAGTGGCGCATGTGTGTCGACCACACCGCTTAAACGCCGCCTAAAGGACAACTCTCGCCGCCACGCATTGACCAACTAGTTGACGAACGGCGAGTCCTGTGATGAGCTTTTTGACGCCTACTCGCTATCACCAGATTAGCTTGTACCGGGGACGAGGAGAGGACTTCTTCATCACCCCGCTCTAAGACGCTCGCACACGACCATGTCCTTCGGTTCATGAACGCCAGTATGGCATATTCCAAATATTGATGCGTAAGACTTTCTAGGATCGAGATAGGTCAAACTCGGAGGTATATGTAAATGATATCGTAGTTAAGAGTAAGCCCTCGTGCCATGTATCCGACCGAGGAGACCTTTTGTAATCTCCAGAGACATAGAATAAAACTTAATCCCGAGAAATGCGTTTTAGGGTAAAAGTCGGGCAAAGTGCTCTGTATCTCATCGCCGCAGGCATCGGTGCTAACCCGAGAAAATCGAGGCTATCGAAAGGATGCGCCTGCCCGTGGAAGGAAGTCCAGACTCGACCGGACGCATGGTGGCCCCGAGCCGCTTCATTTTTTGGCCAAGAAGCTACCGCTTTTTTTAGGCCCCGACACACGAGGGCTTCGCTCGACAGAGGAGGCTAACCGCCTTTTGAGGAGCTAAAGCAAGATTCTGCCCAATTCGATCTTGGCTACTCCAAGGTCTGGGAGCCACCTTACTTTACTGCAATGACACCCCACGCCAGAAGCGCGCGTGTCAAGTAGAGCCGAAGGGACGAACGCCCCAAGATACTACGCCGCCAAGTGTTGCACGGACCAAAGGAGCGCACCGAGGTCCGTAAACTTCAGACTCCGCTCATGGCTTCTAGGAAGTTACGCCACTACTTTCGTGCCCACAAGGTCGCTATCCCGATCGCCTTTCCGCTTAGGGAGATCCTAAGAAATCGGACGCCACGTACGGACAACGGTGGGCCATAGAACTCGCAGAGTTCGACATACACTCTTCGCCTGCGACGGCAATTAAGTCCCAGATCTTGGCAGACTTCAGAGCGAATGGATTTAACCCCGCCAAATTTCGCCATCGAAGTCTCAAGAATCTCGGACTACTACCGACCATGTATTAAAGCTCCCGAGCTTTAACGCCGGCCGGTGTTGTATCGTGTCCCTCAAGGATCGGCCCAATACGTTATCCACTACACTTCGCCGCAACAAACAATGCGGCGGAGTATGAAGGCCTTTGGTCGTGCCCGAAGGCCCAAGGCACTCGGAATCCAAAGAGCCTAACCGTGAAAGGCGATTCGCAATGGGTCATCAACCAAGTCAACAAGGAGTATCGGTGTTCCGATCACTCAATGACGCTTACTTGGTTGAGGTGAGGAAGATGGAGCGATACTTTAGAAATTTCAAGTACTCTACATCCCCTGTGAAGGATAATTCCTCGACGACTATCTTTCTAAAGTCGGTTCTCGCAATGCCCGCCCCGGGGTGCTTGTCGAGCATCCGCACAAGCCCTCCATTCCTCTCAGAGGAGGCAAACCCCAAATGCCCGCCCGCCCGGGCGCTTAGCCGAAAGCATCTGAGAAAGCCCTCCGTTCCCTCTGTAGAGGAGGCACCAGAGATGTGCGGTCACATCTCCTTCCTCGAGCAAGGTGCAGATTGGATGACGCCATTCGTCCAATATCTTGCCCACGGGACACTGCCCGAGGAAGCAGCCGAGCGTTCCCGGCTTACAAGGCGGTCCTCCGCCTACAAACTGGTCGAGGGCGCCTTATACCGCAAAGGGGCACTTGGAGTCCTCTCCAAATGTATATCCCGAGAAGAGGGCAATTTCCTTCTCAAAGATATCCACGAGGGCATGTGCGGGCTCACTGCCCTTTTCAGACGCCAGAAGCAAAGCATTCCGCCGATACTATTGGTCGACAATTTAGACGACGCCGGGCGCCAGGCGACCGCGGGCGCAAGGCTTATGCTCAAGAAGGCCCACTCAAACCAACAGACGCTGGCAGCACCATCCCACTCTCGTGGCCATTCTCGACTGGGGTCGACATTCTTGGCCTTTCCGCCATCGAAAAGGGTTGTAGGTACTGCCGCCATCGACACTTTCTAGTGGATCGAGGTCGAGCTCAGATCAACCATCTCACCAAGCAGCCAAGAGATTCTTCCAGTAGCAATGTGGTGACGCTGCTTTGATCCCCAATCGCCTCATCACACACAATGGCACTCGCCACCAAATAACTGCTCCAAGCCTACAAATGAGGACATCGAACAAAGGTCCGCTTCACCTCTCAGAGCTCATCCACGAGTAACGGAGCAACCGAGCTGCAAATGGCCAAATCCTTCAAGGAATCAAGAAAAGGGTCTTCAAAGACCTCTCCGCAAGACGGCGGGTCATAGGTGGACGAGCTTCCTTCCGTCCTCCGTCTCAGGTGCACCACAATGAAGCGCACGGCGAACGCCCTTCCGGCTTGCCTACGGTGCCGAGGCCGCCCTACTCCACCGAATTGTGCTCGGATCCCCAAGGGTTCACTCGCCGACAAGATCCACCAAAGTCGCGAAGGCCGCCGACCTTGACCTCGCCGAGGAGACGCTGAAGGGCGCGGTTCGATCCGCCGCCTACCGAAGAAGCTCTTCGCAGCACGCCGCCAAGTCAATCCGCCACGCGACCGCAGTCGGCGACCTCGCCCTTCGTCGAATCCAGGATTTGTCGAAGGCCAACAAGCTCTCCCCCAAGTGGGAAGGTCCGTTCACGGTCGTCTCGATAGCACGCCCGGGGGTTGTCCACCTTGCGCGGGAAGACGGTCGCGTTCTCGCGAGCTCATGGAACATCGACCAGTTGCGCAAGTTCTTTGTCTAAATTTATGCTCTATTTTGCGCTTTGTATATAAATCTGTTTCCTCTCTTTCTTTTTAAAGAAAGTGGCACTTTCGCTACGTTCACGCAAATGTCTTTTTTCCCCCAAGATGCTGCGAATACATATATAAGGTCATTGCCTTTTGGTAAGCCGGCTCAGTCTCGCGCAAGGGCATACTTTTCATTTCTTTCATGATCTTGGTAGCAAAACAAGGCGCTTGACGCAGTCAGCATCAAAATCTTTTCCAACCTAAAGTTTCTCACACAAGGCCAAGACAAGGTTCCACGACCAACACCCCGCCAGTAAAACTCACCACCAGGGGGCTTCGGTCTCTATAAGCCGACCTTGGTCCGCAGTAGCTCTTCGCTGCGCGATGCAAGTCGCATACAGACAACCCCTTGGTCGGCCCCGAGGTTTACTTCAAGCGCAGGTTCTATTGTCAAGACCCGGCCGAAAGCAACGCATGCTCCCTCGCCATTTGACCATACTCGCAACTCCTGCAAAGGGTGTGCGCCTCAAGCTTCAAGGAAGCCCGCCTTGCTCCTTCTCCCCGACCAAAACCACTTCGGCCTCTGAAAGGTCAAAACCTTGGTGGGGGGCAATCTTTTCCCAACTCTCCTACGAACGAGCTCAGTTTCAAGATCATAGGCGCACGACCTCGCTCGCAGCTGGGGCTAAGGGAGAGCGAAGTTGTCCGCCAAGACCATTTCAAAAATCTCGACCAAGCATTTCGTCCTATCTTACTAACGTAACGCTGTTCTTTCTTAAAAGACGCGCTATCATTATGTTGAGCATTCCGGCTAGTGCCGCCCACGGTCGCTCTAACCCACGACCAACCTACTTTTTCTTTGTTTGCCTCATGGTTTCACAGTGAAAAAAGCCGCAAGGACAAAAGAAGCACAAAGACCGAAGCAACCCTACAAAAAGATAGTTACATGCCCCACCGGCGACATCAAAGGCCTTCCAAAAAGTGCCAAGAAAAGAAAAGAAACTAATCTCCCACGCGACCGCATCGCTCCCTTGAGGGCCACGGATAGCTTCGCCTCACCATCAATCTTGGCCTCTTTATCGATCGCCTTCCACCGGCTTCGCGACCCATGGCTTCTTCAAGGAGCCGCCGACCTCTTTCATTTCTTGTCTCAAGAAGGTCGGGCGGCCACGCCTTCGCCCTAGTTCGCCACCTTCGCCTCAAGGGCGCGGAGTGTCGCTTCATCGCGCCGAGCTCTTGTTCGAGCTTGAGGGTCTTCTCCCATCAAGGGACCGCTTTTTTCCCCGCCGAGCTCCTCGCCAAGCTGCAGGATCTTCTTTCTCGCCAGCCGCGCCTTCCTAGGCTCCGGGCGGAGCATCGACCTTTCTTGCTCAAGCTCTTGCTCGAGCTCAAGGATCCTTTCCCTACCTTGGTGAACGCCCTTCTCCGCTCGGGCTATCTCGAGCACGAGCAATTGCCTTCGAGCTTGAAGTCGCGTTGTTCCGCTTCAACTCCGCCAGCGGGCCTCATGGTTTGCTAGCGCTGGGCCGTGGCCTCGTGGACCTCCATTGCTACGCCGAAGCCCTCCATGGTCTTTTTTCAAGGACTCGCAATCCGTAAAATCTCGATGCTATCCCAAGGCGCTAAGAAGGGGACCACGACGAAGGCGAAAGAAACATCCTCACCTAATCAAGGCACGCCACGAGGTCATTTGGAAGCGCCATGACCTCCTCCTCGTAAAAATCGCCACTTCTGGGGGCTCGCGCTTCCTCCGGGCCCTTCCGTAAAGGCGTTGGTCGACGATGACGAGCCTTCCCTCAGGCATGAGGTTCACCCCGGCACCAAGACCCACTCGTGAGCGGCGCCTCGCCAGAGTGTTCTCACCATCCGCCTCGAGCATGTTGTTCGCTCAGGGTAAACATCCGCCCGAGCATGCGGTTCGCTTCGGCGCAACGCCTCATCCCCGCATGCGGTTCACCCGGGACTTCACGCCTCATCTCGGCAAAGGCTACCCGGAGGCACCAAGCCTTCTTGAGCAATTTTTCGCCGGGGCCGTGGAGGTCGGCCTTCCTCGCCTCCGCTGGCCCTCGCGTGGGGTGGTGAAGCCCGCCTGGGGAGCGCCACGCAAGGGGGGTCCATCTCGACCTGGGCCTCGGCGACGCAATTCTCCACCGCTCCCACGCCCTCGCCATCACAATGTCGGCGGCGCCGGCAAGCACCCCGCTAAGGCACAATCAATAAGCTCGAAGTTATCCCCGCGATAGTCCCGAAGGCCCTACGAGCTATTTTCGCCACGCCTGGGAGTGGAGTTAGCTCTCGGCGCGCGGCAAAGAGCAAGGAGGCGAAGAAGGGCAAAATCTCAAGACTCACCTTCGCCAGACTCGCCGCCACCCACTACTGGGCCCACGGCGGCAAAGAACCACCCCTCGGCCCTCTTCTCCCGCACAGGTAATCCCGCCAGCGAGGCTCGCCTTCTCCATGTCAATCTTGACCGGCTCCTCCGAAGCTCAAGGCTGGTCAGCTGGATGGTGCGCGGCCCGTGTGGGCGATCAAGGGCCCACCTTCTTGGCTTGCTCAACCTCGCCTCACCAAGCAAGCCGCCTCCAGCTTCCGCCGGCCAGATCATCCCTCCGATCACCTTCCGCTCGCCGATCCGCTTCCACTTGAGCCCTCAGACTATAGTGCTCCAACCAGATCCTCAAGCTGCTTACCTCCTTCCTTCCAATCGGCATACTCCTGTGGGGCACCGGCTGGTCTCTAGATGCGCCCACCGCCTCTTCGACGCCTCGAGTGGTCGCCGGTGGCGTGGCGCTTTCTTGCTCCTGAGCCCTTGGCCTGGAGGCGGGATAAGCACTTCGCCGCCGAGGGCGCAAGCGCTGCCACCGCCAGTCCAAGGTGAGCTTCTCCTCGCTGCAATGCACGAAGAAAACATCAAGAGCTCTGGATGCTCTCCCTGCACGAACTATGAAGCAACTTACCACTTCGCCCGCCAAGCACGTTAGCCGGACCTATCGCTATGCCGAGCTCCTTGCCCTTGAGGGTACCGAACAACTTCGGCCACCCTCTTCTCCGTCAGCCGAAGTCCGAGGTCAAGTTTGCCAAGAATGAAGTCAAGACGACCCGGCAACAGTATAAAATAGGATCTCTTCAAGGTCATGGAACTTACAGAGGTGCCTCCCGGTTAGGGTCGCCCCATCCGTGATCTCGAAGAACGGTGCCCTCCTCCGCAGAGGGACACCTGCTCGGAGGAAGTCGCGGGCGATGTCCCGGCGGTGAGCCCCATCTGTGAGCTCACCGATCATCATTAGCGCCCGCCTCCTCAGCGCGACGGCCGGGCGCGATCTCAAGTAGCGTGCAGCTGCCTCTGTAGCGCAGGTGCTCCCTCCGCCTTCCGCAGTAGAACTGCTGCCCATCCCGCCACTAATCCTTGAGGGAGAAGGAGGGGTAGTCGTACGGGCGGTTGTTCTGGAGGCGGAAGTACCAGGAGCCGACGAGGGAGGTGCCCCAGACGAACAAGGAATAGAAATGAAAGAAAAGACTTACAGAGGAAGGACGCCCACAAAACCCTCGCACAGATGGGCGAAGATCGTCAAGACAAGGATGGAGTTGGGATTCGATGGATGAGCTCAGACTACAGCTTTAGGAGCACTGCCTCGGGTGACTCGCCTGCATCCGGAGTCTCTGGTGATGTACAACAGACGCAACTATCTCGCTGTTGGTTGGAACCCGCGCCGCCTCGCCGGAAGCCGCCAAGTACCGACGCCAAGGTACCCAAAGTCCTGGAGCACCCGAAGCCTCTCCGCGGTGGCCTTGCTCACGCCAAACTTCGCCATGGAGGGAATTGGGGGAAAGGTCGGTGGAGCGGCAAAAGGAAGTTCGAAGGATGAAGCGCTTTTTCAAGTTTAATTGCGAATCGTGGGAGGAAGAAAAGGTTTTCGGGAACTGTTCCCGCCTGATATTTATAGGTGGAAAAGTCGAACGGGCGGGAAAACCGTCCCTTGTCCCGATGGCCGACTCGTGGCGACTCGGTTGCCCCGGCCGCCCAAAGAGCGCCAGCTTCCCAAAAGTCGCCGGTCAGACCGCCAGCCGCAGAGAAGGAACCGCCGCGATTTCTCCTCGTTATTTTCAAGGCATTGCCAAGGTCGATCCTCGTGCCAAGACGCTTCGCCCCGAAAGCAAAGCGCGTTGCTTTCGATGTTGCAGTAGTCCTTCGCCGCAAAGATCCTCGTCCCCGAGCAAGCATTGCTCGGATGCTGTGGTAGTCCTTCGCCGCAAAGATCCTCGTCCCCGAGCAAGCATTGCTCGGATGCTGCGGTAGTCCTTCGCCGCAAGGATCATCATCCCCGAGCGGGCGTTGCTCGGATGCTACGGTAGTCTGTAACATGCCAAAATTTGAGTTTTGGAATGTTTAAAATCAAAAATGAATCATTTGCAATTTCTTGGAATTAACCGAAGCTTAAATTGAATTTTCCAATAATGAAAAGATTTAATTTGAATAATCTATGCATCAAACTAAACGTTTCCAGTCTTTATTGGGTTTTTGTGCTTCAAGGAATTTTTCTGTATTTTTAGAGATTTTTTGAATTTAATTGGTATTTATTTGAATTTATTTGGTTTTACTTGAATTTTCGAATTTAAATTAATTCGAAAACGTTTTAATTTCCAAACCCTTCGGCCGAATTTGCCCCGACCACGTCCTTGCCTCAAGAGTCTGCCTCCACTGCCAAGGCTCGCCTGCTCGATCACCGCCGTGGATCACGGATTGTCACGTGAGGCATGCCGCCTGAAACCCTAGCCAGCCGGAGACCCGGCCACGACGCCGCCTTCCGAAGTTTTCTCAGATCGGCCCGCTCAAGGCTATTTAAGCCGACGCCCACATTGCCCGAGGTTCGCCTCACCACCGCCGCCTCTACTTCTCGCCGCCCAAGACCTCGCCGAGGAGATCGAGTCACAAGTATCGCCAGCCCCGACACCTTCCACCGCCGCTTTCTCCTCTCCGGTGGGTCTCCGCCGGATCGGTGGCACCATCGAAGTCCGCCGCCGAACTCCTCCCAGATCCGCGACTTCCTTCCGCCTCGATCAACCTGGCCCATTCGCCAAGGCCAGGTCGCCTTCCTCGGCTCGTAAGCGCGCCGCTTTCGTTGCCGGTCTCCTTCGCAAACTCATCCGCTCGATCGTTTCGCTAACGATCCAAATCGCGCCGCGTCTTCCTACCGTGAGCATCAATCGTGGTCGTCCGATTCGGAGCTAACGCCCAGATCTTGCCGCGTGGTCGAACTCCTCGTGACCAGGTCTTTGCCATCGCTATGCGTGGTCAGCCAAGCCAGGTGCTAAGTCATGCCACGCCGCCTCTAGCCTCCTGCGTGGCGTCGCGTCAAGACAGCTCGCCACCTCACCCGAATGTCGCCTCGGTGATCCCGGTCCATCAGGATCGAGCCACCGACATGTGGCCCCGCATGTCGGTCGGCATTTATTTTCTTTTTTCTGATTTTCGAAAAACCGAAAATCCCAGCCAATCACAAGCTGCCACGTGTCACCCTTGTAAATTTTTTGATTTTCTCTGAATTAAATCTTCCGGAGGCCCGCTCTCCTTCGTCAGAACTCCGATTGAGCGATTCAAATTTCTAAATTTTTGTAAAATCGAGATCTACATTCCAGAGCCATTTATTTTCAATTTTGAGCTTGTTTGCTTCTCTGTTTTGTATTTATTTGGCTCTGTTGTTTTATTTTCCCAGAGACGCGAACCCCGAAGGAGCGAAGGAGACTTCAAGACCAAGACTCAAAGATTTGAACAGCAAGGCAAGTCATAGACCTTTGATCATATTGAACCCATGTTTGCAAAAGTACTTTGTTTTATACAATTGCATGCTATTTGTGTAACAATGCTAGTTTACGGGAGTAGCTATTTACCTGTTTGAGTATGCCCCCTTTGATTATTGGTATGCCATGTATCCATTGTTAACCATAGTGGGACATTATTAGTTGGACATAATCATAGTACCAAAGATTGGGTTATCGAGCTATGCTTAGCCATGCTTAGTTGTCCGATGGGATTCATAACACCGTGAGCTAATGTTAATCTTGACTTAATGAGATATTGAATTGTGGTCATGACCATGTTGTAAACTTGTTGTACCATGGCGGGGATGCCATTGGTTTTGGGTTGAACAAAATGTTTCCTCTGCAATTGATCGTGCGCAAGAAAGGGTGCTGCTTTGGCACATTGGGATGTGGCTGTCTTGCTCGAGACAATTTAAGGACTTAATCTTGTGCGCCATTGAATCTGGGTCTAACCGTGCAACCACAAGTCCGTATGGGACGGACCTAGTGATTAATTTGCAATGTCCAGACTTGAGTATTGCGATTGTTGATGTGGGTTCCGAGATGGACGGGTAGACTCACATGGCTCAAGAGGGGCCCCGAGGGCTAAACCTTAGAGGGCAAGATTGGGTTTAGACATGCATTGTAAAGGCTTTGTAGTGATCTTCCGCCGACACACCAAAGGAAGTGTGTTCTTAGCGCTTGGCATTAAGGGATGATCATGTCTTGTGGGTAAAGCCTGCATAACCTCGCAGAGTGTAAACTATTCAAATAGCCGTGTCCGCGGTCATGGACAAGCCCGGGATTTCACACGGGTATAGAGTATTTTCTTGAAATGTGAAATGGTTGGGATGTGAACGGGAGTTCACCGTTGTTTTGTTGTCTCAAGCTATCTTGTTGAATTGTGTGGTTGATACTTGTTTCAATGATGTAGGGTGATGCCTCGTCATTCTGCTCATGTTGTCTACCATTGATTTACCGATTATTTATTATTGTTTTTATCAATCGCCTTCAATCTATTTATTGTATTTAAATTCAAGTTATTGCTTTACGCAAATGAACCATATAACTATCCTTTGTCAAGCCGCATGAATATATTGCATCATTTCCCTCACGGCTTGTTGAGTACGTTTTGTACTCACGCTTTATGCCCCCGTTGTTCGGGCTTGCCGAGGAAGGACCAGATAATGAGTATCAAGAGGAGGAGTACTATGAAGACTACGCCGACTAGGAAGGCGTTTCCCTGCATTTATTTACTCGTGGCATGTTGAATGGCCCGAGTTATTTTATTTCATTGTATATGTTTATTTGTTTCTTTAGCCAAAAGGCATTGGTGTATGAACCTTGACCATAAGGTCGCTTTGTTTTATTCAATAATAATTTGCTTCTTCTAGTTATTTCGATGTATGGAATGATATGTCATCTATATTTCATGTGTGCACTAGCGTGATCCTCGACTAGTGCAATATATAAAGAGGGTTTTGATTTGCATATCCGGTCCCGACAGAGATGGTATCAAGAGGAGTACTATGAAGACTACGCCGACTAGGAAGGCGTTTCAGACGATTATTCGTGGCATGTCGAATGGCCCCAGCTTATTTTATTTCCGCCATAGCAGTTTATTTGTTTCTTAAGCCAAAAGGCATTGGTGTATGAACCTTGACTATAAGGTCGTTTGTTTTATTCAATAATAATTTGCTTCTTCTTAGTTATTTCGATGTATGTAATGACATGTCATCTATGTTTCCAATGTGTGCACTAGCGTGATCCTCGACTAGTGCGGTATACGAGGGTTTTGATTTGCATATCCTGTCCCGACAGAGATGGTATCGAGCCATATCGATCGTGAGGTCGCTTTCTTAGTTAGCATGGTCTTCAAAATTATTTTCTAAATCAAACCAACCAATTGGTATTCAATAGTTTGTCTCTTCTCATCTTATTCTTAGGTTCTCATTCCTCTCCTTTGCTGAAACATTGCTTTGAAATTTAAATTGATCTTATCCCATTAAACTTCTTGAAAGCCATGGATTTTCTCGCGAGGAACCAAATCAAGGGGACGATGATCAAGTCCGAAGAGTATATCCGAGAAGACCACCATATAAGATAGGTTTGTGGTGCTCTATGGTGTTTGAGCATGCCATTCTCTTTTGGTTTAGCTACGCTTAGTCTGCGTGATACTAGGATTTTTGTTGCTTGTGTGTCGGGTATGTTGTACACTTGCCTCTAGCACGTTGTTACAACCGTATTCTTAAGTTGAAAGCTTTATTTGGTTCTTTATTTTGTAGCCTTTTCGCTATTTCTTTGGTTGACCTTTGTTCTGGGTATTACCTTCTCCCCTAGAGGACCTTACCACTTTCCTATTGCTTTTCCCTCTACCTATTAAACCCTTGTGTTGCATCGCAGATGGTTGACACTGCTCGAGCCCGGTCGCAGTTAGCCAAGGATGCCAATGCTAATGCCGCGCCAGTGCACCCCGCCACCACCTCCTGAGTGACAGATCGTAACTTGGGACATTTCTTGGCAGCTCAGACCAAATTTTATGAATACAATGATGCGAGATTATGAACAATATGATGAATCGCCAGAATCGATCATAGCTGTTCTAGCAAACTTGTTGAACCAACAAAATCAAGCCGATGTCTTTGTTGCTGCAAGACTCTCCTCCAAATCGCCCTCACCAAGCTAGCGAAATTCATGAGGACTCATCCGCCTACCTTCTCCAACTCCTCGTAACCATTGATGCAGATGATTGATTCGCTCCATTGAAAAGAAGCTCGCTATTGCTCGAAAGGCACGATCATGAGAAAGTTCTTTATGCCGCCATCGCTTTGAAGGCACCGCCGTTGAATGGTGGGAGAACTACATTGCCGCCCATGATGACCCTCAAACCATCACTTGGGCAGAGTTTTCAACTGCTTTTCGCCATTCCCATATCCCTGATGGAAAGGTAGAGATGAAGAAGAATGAGTTCAGGGAGCTAAAGCAAGAAGGGATGTCAGTGAGTGAATATCTCAATAAGTTCACTCAACTTGCTCGCTATGCTCCAGAGGATGTGGCCACAGATGATGCAACATGGAGCTCATCAGAATCACCCGCAGAGAGCCAGGTCCAATGCTCAACAAACCGCTTCGTTTCACTACTTCCATCAAGATTCGTAACACCGCACCAAAGACTCGCCCCAACTCTTTCAGTAACCCTAACATCAACGCCAACAAAGAATCCGCCTCAGAGGACCAAGAATCCGGTGCAGGAGTGACATGCTTCAATTGCAATGAGCGTGGTCACTATGCTAATAATTGCCCCAGAAGCAAGCCGTGACACCTGCTCGCTTCAACTCGATCGACACTACCAAGACCCCGCACCAGAACAGGACGTGGAACGCCTCAGACTCCAAATCAAGCTACCAGACTCCACCGCCTATTGAAAGAGGTCGTGTGAATCATGTCACCACCGAAGATGCCCAGTACGCATCGACGTCATACTAGGTAAGCTCCTAGTCAACTCAAAGATTCGCCATGGTTTTATTTGATTCCGAGCTACGATTCGCTTGTTTCTCGGAATTTTGCTGCAAATCATCACTTAAAGACAAGGCCTTTGAAAGCTGCTTTTATTGGTGCAATCACCGTTCGGATTTGAGTACGAACCAAGGCTGCCCCGAGGTTAAGATATTAATCGGAGGGGTAGAATTCTTAGCCAACCTCATTGTCCTAGACACCAAATCCCTAGATATAATCCTAGGAATGGATTGGCTCTCTAAGAACCAAGCAGCTTTGGATTGTGGAAATAGAGAGATCACATTAACCATCCCGATGGAACAAAGCTAAAGTTTCAAGCTGCCAGAGATCAATTCAAGGAATAAAAGTTTATAGTGCCAAAGGAATAAGTCTAGAAGATGTGCCGATTGCTAGAGATTTTCCGATGTGTTTCAGATGAGTTGTCGGAATGCCACGGATAGAGATATAGAGTTCTTGATTGAGCTAGTTCCCGAACGCCACCCATTTCAAGAGACCGTATAGAATGCACGCTAATGAGTTAGCCAAGTAAAGAAACAGATCAAAGAGTTGCAAGATCGTGGTTTTGTTAGACCAAGTTCTTTCGCCATGGGGAGCCCAGTTCTTCTAGTTGAAAAGAAGGATGGAACTCGGAGGATGTGTGTAGATTATCGTGCTTTAAATGAGGTCACCATTAAGAATAAGTACCCTCCGCCAAGGATTGATGATTTGTTTGACCAGCTTCAAGGAGCGGGAGTATTCTCAAGATTGACTTGAGGTCGTTACCATCATTGAAGATTCAGAAGAGGATATACCCAAAACAACTTTTGTGACTCGATATGGACGGTATGAGTATCTTGTGATGTCTTTTGGTTTGACCAATGCCCCGCCTATTTCATGACCACGATGAATAAAGTATTCATGGAATATTTAGACAAGTTTATCGTTGTCTTTATCGATGACATTCTCGTCTATTCCAAGAGTGAGGCGTAACATGAGGATCACTTATGAAAGTATTGACAAAGCTAAGAGAACATCAACTCTATGCTAAGTTAGTAAATGTGAGTTCCGGATGAAAGAAGTTGCTTTCCTAGGTCACGTTATATCAGGCGAAGGTGTCGCTGTTGACCCTGGTAAAGTGAGAGATGTGCTCAATTGGGAGTCACCGAAGACGGTAACCCAAGTTAGAAGTTTCCTTGGAATGGCGGGATATTATCGCCGTTTCATAGAAGGTTTTTCCAGAAAAGCTAGACCGCTCACTCAACTTTTGAAAAAGGAGAAGAAATTTGCTTGGACATCAGAGTGTGAGCGAAGTTTTCAAGAGCTAAAGAAGTGTTTGACAACTGCCCCAGTGCTTATTTTGCCAGATATCAGAAAAGATTTTGAGATATTTTGTGATGCATCCCGTCAAGGACTCGGTTGTGTGCTAATGCAAGATAAGAAGGTTGTGGCATATGCTTCAAGGCCGATTAAGGCCACATGAAGTCAACTATCCGACCCATGATTTGGAATTAGCTGCCGTAGTGCATGCTCTAAAGATTTGGCGTCATTACCTCATCGGTAATCGTTGTGAGGTGTACACTGATCATAAGAGTCTGAAGTACATTTTTACCCAAGCCGAACTCAATATGAGGCAAAGAAGATGGTTAGAGTTAATCAAGGACTATGACATTGGTATTCATTATCATCCAGGCAAAGCTAATGTCGTAGCTGATGCTTTAAGTAGAAAGAGTTATTGTAATACCCTGATGATTAAGGAAAGTCAGCCAGCACTCTATGAGGAATTTCAGAAGCTCAGTCTAGAAGTGGTGCAAGAAGGTTACTTAGCAACTTTGGAAGTGCGTCCAACATTGGAAGATCGATCCGGAAGCCCAAACCGATGATCTTGATATCAAGGAGATCAAGAGTAATATGAAGAAAGGAAAAGCCCTGTGATTCATCAAGATGAAAAGGGTCTTGTGTGGTATGAGAATCGATTTGTGTACGATCGTAAAGAGCTCAAGGAGTCAGTACTCAAAGAAGCGCATGAGACATTATACTCCATTCACCCCGAAGTACCAAGATGTATCAAGACCTCAAGGAAGGTATTGGTGGCCTAGTATGAAGCGTGAGATTGCGAGAATATGTTGCTCTTTGTGATGTTTGCGAAGGTTAAAGCAGAGCATCGAGGCGGCAGGATTGCTTGACCATTGAAGATTCCAGAGTGGAAGTGGGAAGAGATTGGTATGGATTTCATTAACGGACTTCCTAAGACCCAAGAGTTATGATTCGATCCGGGTGATAGTGGATCGATTGACTAAGGTAGCTCACTTCATTCCGATTAAGACTACCTACACCGAGATAAATTGGCGTAATTATATATGTCAAGGATTGTCGGTCTTCATGGAGTGCCTAAGAAGATTGTCTCCGATAGAGGAACCCGTTTACCTCTCGTTTTGGCGAGTTTGCATGAAGCTATGGGAACTCATCTCGTGTTTAATCTTGCTTATCACCCTCGGTCGATGGACAAACCGGCGCATGAACCGATTCTTGAAGATATGCTAAGAGCTTGTGCTTTGACCTATGGTGCAAAATGGGACAAGTGTTTGCCCTATCTGAGAGTTTTCATACAACAATAGCTATCAAGCTAGCCTGCAAATGTCTCCTTTTGAAGCCTTATATGGTAGAAAGTGCAGACCCCTCTCAACTGGAAGGAGACTGGAGAAAGACAGTTATTTGGTCCTGCCATCTTGCAAGAAGTCAAGAGCAAGTCTGATTAATTGAGACAAGTTGAGGATAGCCCAAAGCGCATGTAAGAGTTATGAGATAATAAATCGCCGAGATTTGAGTTTCGAGCCCAATGATTATGTGTATCTCAGAGTCACACCTCTCAAAGGAGTTAAGAGATTTCAAGTAAAAGGGAAGCTTGCCCCTAGATATGTTGGACCGTTCAAAGTCTTGGAACGAAGAGGAGAAGTTGCTTACAAGCTTGAGTTGCCTCAGTCCTTCACTGGAATCCATGATGTGTTCCATGTGTCTCAGTTGAAGAAGTGCCTGCAAGTGCCAGAAGAACAGATGCCATTGGGAGCTATCGATTTGCAAGAGGATCTCACTTACAAGGAGCAGCCAGTGAAGATATTGGATGTTGCAGAGCGCATCACGAGAAGCGAGATCATCCGTTTTTGCAAAGTCCAGTGGAGCAATCATTCAGAAGAGGAAGCCACTTGGGAGCAAGAAGAGGATCTGAAGTCCGAGTTTCCCCACCTATTCTTTAGCCAGTCCGAATCTCGGGGTCGAGATTCCATTTAAGGGGGGGGAGGTTTGTAACATGCCAAAATTTGAGTTTTGGAATGTTTAAAATCAAAAATGAATCATTTGCAATTTCTTGGAATTAACCGAAGCTTAAATTGAATTTTCCAATAATGAAAAGATTTAATTTGAATAATCTATGCATCAAACTAAACGTTTCCAGTCTTTATTGGGTTTCTTGTGCTTCAAGGAATTTTTCTGTATTTTTAGAGATTTTTTTGAATTTAATTGGTATTTATTTGAATTTATTTGGTTTTACTTGAATTTCTGGAATTTAAATTAATTCGGAAAACGTTTTTAATTTCCAAAACCCCTTCGGGCCGAATTTGCCCCGACCAAATCCATTGTTCCTCGGCCGAGTCGTGCTCACAAGGCCATTCGCCGATTCGATCACCGCGTGGACGCTCGGATTGCCGCCACGTAGCGCTATCGCTCGAAACCCTAAGCGCCTCGGAGACCCAGCGCGACGCCGCCTCCGAAGTTTTCGCGTCAGGCGCCTCTCAAGGCTATTTAAGCCGACGCCTCACATTGCCCGAGGTTCGCTCTCCGCGCCGACCGCCGCCCTACTTCTCGCCGTCCAAGACCCTGCCGTCGAGGAGATCGAGCTCGCCGAAGTATCGCCGCCTCCCGACACCTTCCACCGCCGTTTCCTCCCTCTCCGGTGGGTCTCCGCCGTGATCGGTGCTTTCATCGAAGTCCGCCGCGTCGAACTCTCCCAGATCCGCACTTCCTTCCGCCCGATCAGCCGTCCATTCGCCGCGCCGTGGGTCGTCTTCCTCGGCTCTGGTAAGTGCGCCGCCGCCTCGTCGTCGGTCTCCTTCGCGAAACCTCATCCGTTCGATCGTTCGCCAACGATCCAGATCGCGCCGCGTCTTCCCAGCCGTGAGCATCAACTGTGGCCGTCCGATTCGGAGCCAACGGCCCAGATCTTGCCGCGTGGCGAACCTGCACCGTCTTTGCGTCGCGCATCGCGTGGCGGCGTGTGTGCTAAGTCGGCGCCACGTCGACCCTAGCTCTGCGTGGCGTCGCGTCGGCCTGACTCGCCACCTCGCCGAATGTCGCCTCGGTGATCCGGTCCATCGTGGATCGAGCCAGCGACATGTGGGCCCGCATGTCAGTCGGCATTTATTTTCTTTTTCTGATTTTCCGAAAAACCGAAAATCCCAGCCAATCACAAGCTGCCACGTGTCACCCCTTGTAAATTTCTTTGATTTTCTCTGAATTAAATCTTCCGGAGGCCCGTTCTCCTTCGTCCGAACTCCGATTGGAGCGATTCAATTTTCTAAATTTTTGTAAAATCGAGATCTACATTCCAGAGCCATTTATTTTCAATTTTGAGCTTGTTTGCTTCTCTGTTTTGTATTTATTTGGCTCTGTTGCTTTATTTTCCGGTAGACGCGAACCCCGAAGGAGCGAAAGGAGACTTCGAAGACCAAGACTCAGCATTTGAACAGCAAGGCAAGTCATAGACCTTTGATCATATTGAACCCATGTTTACAAAAGTACTTTGTTTTATACAACTGCATGCTATTTGCGTAACGATGCTAGTTTATGGGGGTAGCTATTTACCTGTTTGAGTATGCCCCTTTTGATTATTGGTATGCCATGTATCCATTGTTAACCACAGGCTGGGACATTATTAGTTGGACATAATCATAGTACCAGCATTGGGTTATCGTAGCTATGCTTAGCCATGCTTAGTTGTCCGATGGGATTCATAACACTGTGAGCTAATGTTAATCTTGACTTAATGAGATATTGAATTGTGGTCATTGACCTTTGTTGTAAAACTTGTTGTACCATGGCGAGGATGCCATTGGTTTTGGGTTGAACAAAATGTTTCCCTGCAATTGATCGTGCGATAAAGGGGTCTTTGTTTGGCACATTGGGATGTGGCTATCTTGCTCGAGACAATTTAAGGACTTAATCTTGTCGCCATTGAACTGGGTCTAACCGTGCAACCACAAGTCCGGTATGGGGACGGACCTAGTGATTAATTTGCAATGTCCGGACTTGAGTATTGCCGTGGTTGATGTGGGTTCGAGATGGACGGGTAGACTCACATGGCTCAAGAGGGGCCCCGAGGGCGAAACCTTAGAGGGCGATCTTGGGTTTAGACATGCATTGTAAAGGCTTTGTAGTGATCTCTCCGCCGACACACCAAAGGAAGTGTGTTCTTAGCGCTTGGCATTAAGGGATGATCATGTCTTGTGGGTAAAGTTGTACAACCTCTGCAGAGTGTAAACTATTGAATAGCCGTGTCGCGGTCATGGACAAGCAGGGATTTCACGGGGTATAGAGTATTTTCTTGAAATGTGGAATGGTTGGGATGTGAGCAGGGAGTTCCTTTGTTGTTTTGTTGTCTCAAGCTATCTTTGTTGAATTGTGTGGTTGATACTTGTTTGAATGATGTAGGGTGATGCCTCGTCATTACTGTTCATGTTGTCTACCATTGATTTACGATTATTTATTATTGTTTTATCAATCGCCTTCAATCTATTTATTGTATTTAAATTCAAGTTATTGCTTTACGCAAATGAACCATATAACTATCCTTTGTCAAGCCGTGCATGAATATATTGCATCATTTCCTACGGCTTGTTGAGTACGTTTTGTACTCACGGCTTTATGCCCTGTTGTTCGATTCTTGAGGAAGGACGGTAATGAGTATCAAGAGGAGGAGTACTATGAAGACTAAATCGACTAGGAAGGCGTTCCCAGACGATTACTGTGGCATGTCGAATAGCCCAAGTTATTTTATTTCGCCGCTTGTTTATTTGTTTCTTAAGCCAAAAGGCATTGGTGTATGAACCTTGACTATAAGGTCGTTTGCTTTATTCAATAATAATTTGCTTCTTCTTAGTTATTTCGATGTATGGAATGACATGTCATCTATGTTTCCACTGTGTGCACTAGCGTGATCCTGGACTAGTGCGGTATACACAGAGGGTTTCGGATTTGCATATCCGGGTCCCGACATAGTCCATCGCCTCAGGGCTCCAACCCCACCCCAAGAATTTGGAGGCTTAAGGCGGATGCCTTGAGAAGGCGAATTTCCCCCTTTAGCCTCGTGGGCTAGCTGTCGGGGATTGGTTATCGCCCGTTGCGACCATCGGAGCCCGGCCAGCATCGACCATGCCCAAGCCCGGGCGCCGTCCCTACGTAGGGTCCCCCCCGACCTTCCGACCTTGAGGTTAAGCTCCCTTCCCCGAGCATGCCTGCTCGGGTGTTAGCGACCGTGCGACTCGGTCCATCGAAGACACCTCGAAGTTCTCCCAAAAGCTGGGCACGGTCTCTGGCGGGTCCAGGCATTAACTACGGGCCGCCCGTGGTCTGTAGCGCCCATAATACACGCTCACTGTACCCACGTCGCGTGGTGCCGTGGTGGCGCGATAATGACTCTGCGCATGTCCAAAACACGATGGGCGCCCCAGAATAAATGCTTTGTGCTTTGTAATCCCTATAAATACCCTCTCGTGCGAAGGGTTGGAGGTTCCTCCTGGCTGGGTTAGCTCCACAAGACTTTCACTCACACTTGTACACAACATTTGTAACCATATTTACATATTAGTGCAATTACTGGACGTAGGGTGTTATCTCCCCACGAGAGGCCGAACCGGATAAAAAGTCTCCTCTGTAGCTGCGATTGCTCCAAGCGCCTTGTCCGTAGCTCGGTAGGGCCTCGGACGCTACACCCCTCGCGAAAAAGGAGCCTTAGGTTGATCCCTCATTCAACAAGTAAGCTCGGCGAGGGACCGGTTTCCGAATCGTCGACACTACTCATAACCCCAAATGTAATGTTTCATTTTACCGTAACTCGATTTTTTACTAACATAATGTTCATGTAGGTACAACATAGCATATGTGTAACAATAGAAGGATGATGAAGCTATGCCAACTGTGAACTTTCATTTTCGACGAGAAATATTGCTTGCAAATGCCATATGTCATAGAATTGAAATTAATGTTATTAAAATGTGGACTTGTTGGATTCATTTACGAATAGTGTTGAAATGAAATGTTATTTGTTGAGATATTATTGCTAAATGTTTACTTCACAACGTTATATTGTCTAAAATATAGTAAAGGTCATGCTGAATTTTTTTTCAATTTTTTTTATAGTTGTGCTATTATTACAAAATGTGTACCTCACAACTTGACGTTGCCTTGAAATGTAGGAAAGGTCATACAAGAATTTTATCGTATTTTTTCATATTCTTTTATGCATTTCTAACATTTTCCTGATTTTAGGCCTTTATAGGCTTTTTACTATTTTTCCACTATTTTCTGCAATTTTTCCATTTTTCCTTATTTTTACGCATTTTTCATTAGGTTGTCGATATTCCTAAAATCATTCGATAATCAATGGAAACCGTTGATTATCGTCATTTTTTTTGCCTAGTTTGACCATAGATTTCAAATCAGTTTGACTTTGTAAACCATTCATTTTTTCTCGATAATCGACGAAAATCGCTACCGGCCTGTCTCCGTTCTTCAACCCTAAATCGATATTGTGACCTGTCGGGACTAGCTTTAATAAAACTTCCTTCCGCTTGCTATGTTCTGTGGTATACTTTCTGCGATCACAAATACAAGTTGTTTAGGTCATTAACATGATGTTTAAAACTTAACTTTAACTACTTATTTATATTATAATATATTTGTAAAACCTAATAAATTAAGATATTATGAAATTATTTTTCAAGATAAATATATACATGTAATTTCCATATATCCAATCTAAATATTTTAAAAAAATACTGATAGTCAAATATTCAAAATTACTTTGATTACACGTATATGTATTTATGACTGAAGTAAGTGTATTAACTTTCCAAACTAATTTGAAGTTTTGCCTTGTGGTTGGACGCTGGAGCGACGCTTGTACATCGTCATCACCCTTAGCTAGTATCCAGATTACTTCATTTTCTTTTGTCGTATCAACCATCAGATGTTTCGCCGGGTGCACCCACGAGTTCCACGGTGCAGATTACTGTGTTGCACGAGAAGAGCCATGAAAAGGAAGTTACCGTACCATCGGTGCAAAGTCGCAACCACACTGTACGAGTGCATTACGTCTCCGACCATTGAACGTGCCACGCATCCGTGTCCAAAAGCATTTGTTCCCCTTGCGTGGCTTTCTTGTCCATGACTGGAAGCTTATATAGACGCCCACGGCAGAGCCACACGATCCATACGAAGTTATTACAAGCACACACGCAAAACAATAGCAAGAGCAACACCAGCAGTGCAGATCGGCACGTACTAGCTAGCTAGATAGGCATTAAGATTTAAGACATCAGTTCAGCTAGAGAGATCGAGCTATCGAACGATCGAAGAATGGCGGCGCAGATGGCGAACAAGAAGGTCGTGCTCAAGAACTACGTGACGGGCTTCCCCAAGGTGACCGACATGGAGGTCGTAACGACGGCCACCGCGGCGTCCAAGGTGCCGGAGGGCACGGCCGACGCAGTCCTCGTCAGGAACCTGTACCTGTCGTGCGACCCCTACATGCGCGGGCGCATGTCCAAGCACGACGAGCCCTCTTACATCGACGACTTCGTCGTCAGCGAGGTACGTGTGTGCATTAATTTGCACTCGCGCGCAGTTGATCGATCGGCTAAGCCAGCGCAGCAGCTGCCCGTGTTATCACTGTAGAAATCGTCGATCAACATTATCAATCATCGTGGCAACTTTTAGTTGCTCAGGTGCCGCTGTACCGTATGGATTTATCCCTATGTCTAGCTTTCCTGCTTAATTGTCATGTGCTATTTATTAATTATTGCCTTGAGACGTACAAGATTGTCATGATAAACGACTCATTTTGCTGGTCATTTTCCATGACGTGCATAGGCCATCACCGGTTACGGCGTCGGCAAGGTGGTGGACTCCAGCCACCCGGAGTACAAAACCGGCGACTACGTGTGGGGGATGACAGGATGGGAGGAGTACAGCCTCATTAAGGACCCCCAAAACTTGTTCACCATCAGCCACCCCGAGCTGCCCCTCTCCTACTACACCGGCCTCCTCGGTACGTACGTACGTGCATCAATCAAACGCGCGCTGGCCGCACGCTCAATGTTGGTGCCATTCCAGGCATGGCGGGTTTCACGGCGTACGTCGGGTTCCACGAGATATGCGCGCCCAAGGAAGGCGAGAGGGTGTTCGTCTCGGCCGCGGCCGGCGCCGTCGGCCAGCTCGTGGGGCAGTTCGCCAAGCTCATGGGCTGCTACGTGGTCGGGAGCGCCGGCTCCGACGAGAAGGTTCGTGCCCCGGCCGCGCCGGAATGCTCAGATCATACCCTGCTTCACACCGCTTTTCAATCGCGTTCTCGCTCGTCGCGTTCTTCTGTGGCTCTAGTCTTTCTCATCTCACACTGATCCATGTATTCAGGTCAACTTACTCAAGGACAGGTTCGGCTTCGACAGGGCCTTCAACTTCAAGGACGAGAAGGACCTGAGCCTGGCTCTGAGGAGCGCTTCCCGGAGGGCATCGACATCTACTTCGAGAACGTGGGCGGCGCGATGCTCGACGCCGTGCTGCTCAACATGCGGGTGCGAGGCCGCGTCGCCGTCTGCGGGATGATCTCTCAGTACAACCTCGACCGGCCGGACCCGTGCACAACCTGATCACCGTCATCGTGAAGCGGCTCCGGGTGGAGGGGTTCCTGGTGCTCGACCACTTCGCCAGGTACAGGAGTTCGAGGAGATGGCCGCGCGGTGCGTCAAGGAGGGCAAGATCACGTACGTGGAGGACGTTGTCGAAGGGTTGGACAGCGCGCCGACCGCGCTCATCGGCCTCTTCTCCGGCCGCAACGTCGGCAAGCAGGTGGTCGCCGTCGGTAGGGAGTAACCTCGAGATGCGTGAGATGGGAAAATTTTCATCGATCCTTGTGTAAGGCCGCGTGTATTATGTATGAGTGAATAAAATCGATCATGCCAGTTCGTTCTGATTGCATACGGCTCGGTAAACTGAATACAGAGTTACCGTTGGCTGTATTGGTCAATGTCTATCTCCGCTTAAGGGACTTCCAAACACAACAAAATCGTTTCTCATGCGCTCTACTTTTTTTTAGATCAACAGGAAATCCAAATACAGATGCCCCAATTCTATTACTGAAACTGAAGATTTCAAGTTATGCTCATATAAAGCTCACCACCAGTAAACACACACCCAGTGGGTGACAGTCACATGGGAAAAAGAAAGTACCAAGCAGTGACGACGAGAGAGCAAGCAAACAAGAGAGCATCCTCAGAAGAAAAGGAAAAGCTTCCCATAGAGGAGGAACATCACATAAAGACTGATGACTCGACTGATAGCACTCCCAAGGACCATCGAAGCTCGTCATACTAAGAGTCTAATAACAGTAGCTCAAAGATGGACATCGATGGTGGTGACTCTGATGACGGTGCTTCCATTCCTCTCACTTCCCGCTCACAAAGATAGCATCCATAGAATTTACAGGGGAGTCCCAGTTCACTCATGCCACATAGGACAAAGATCATGGTGCTCCATAGTCACAGAGGACGACTACTGTAGACAAGGGAAGAGATCATCAACATAGCCATGATGCACTGCAGGATAGTTCTAACTCGTTCAGTGTCACCGAGATGTAAGGGAGTTATGGTTCATACGGCCAATATGACTATGCTATCCCGGATGCTCGTGTACAACGTCTCCACTTAATGGATTTATGAGTGGCAAAACCCCCAATTTTATGACATGTTGTACCAATAGTGGCAAACGACTAACCCATGGATGGGGCAAAGCTGGTATAAATACAAGCGGAGTTGTTAGGTACACAAAGGATTGTTGGTGATGGCCACAAAGGAGTATAGTATGGCCAACCAAGTGTACAACTAACAATACTACTTATAACCCCAAAGGTAATGTTTCATTTTACTGTAACTCGATTTTTTACTAACATAATTGTCGGCGATTAGGGAACCGGTTCCCCGCCGAGCTTACTTGTTGAATGAGGGATCAACCTAGGGCCCCATTTTCGCAGGAGGTATAGCTTCCGATGTCGTACCGAGCAACAAAGACAATCACAACGAGCAGGGAGATCGTTTTTGTCTGGTTCGGGCCTCTCGCCAAGGAGATAACAACCCTACGTTCAGTGATTGAACTGATGTGTGAAGATTTCTTACAATGCGTTATGCTCTGTGTACAAGTGTGGAAAGTAGATGCGTGCCAACCCTGAACCGTTCGCGGGAGGAGGTATTTATAGGGATTCTGAGCGACAAGCGGTTATTACAGAGGCACGCCATTTGTCTTTGGGCGTCGTAGTTGCATTGTTGCGCCACCGCCGAGCACCACGCGATGTGGGTACAATAAGGCGTAGTTCTTGGTCGCGCAGACCACGGTGACTCTGTGATAATGCCACGTCTTCTTCGCGGACCGTGCGGCTTCTTGGTGAGGCTCGAGGCCTTTTCCTCCGGGCCGGTCATTGGTCGCACACTCCGAAAGCAAGCATGCTCGGGGACGAGCTTGTTGAGGTCAGGCGGTCAGGGTCGACCTCCCGGGGTCTCTGTGGGGATCTTGCCCAAGGCGTGCATGGTCGGTGGTGGTGGCCGCCGAGGTATCATGGTCGTTGTAGGAAATAGCCAATCCCCGACAGCTAGCCCCCGAGACTTAAGGGGAGAAATTGCTTAGCCGAGGTCTCCACCTTGAGCCTCTATACTTCGAAATAAGGGATTGGGGGTTCCGTAGCGAAGAGCTGCTGCGGCATCCGGCGGTGGCTCGGGGGCAGTCTCGCGAAGAGCTGCTGCGCATCCGGCGGTGGCTCGGGACAGTCTCGCGGCGAAGAGCTGCTGCGGACATCCGGCGAAGTGGCTCGGGGCGGGAGTCTCGCAGCGAAGAGCTGCTGCGGCATCCGAGCAGAGCTTACTCGGGGACAGGTCTCGCAGCGAAGAGCTGCTGCGGCATCTGAGCTGCGCTTGCTCGGGGACAGGTCTCGCAGCGAAGAGCTGCTGCGGCATCCGGCGGCGCTTGCTTTCGAGGCGTGTCTCGCAGACCAAGAGCTGCTGCGGCATCCGGCGAGCTTGCTCGGGGGGAGTCTCGCGACAAAGAGGCTGCTGCGGTATTCGAGCAGAGCTTACTCGGGGACAGGTCTCACAGCGAAGAGCTGCTGCGGCATCCGAGCAGCGCTTGCTCGGGGACAGGTCTCGCAACGAAGAGCTGCTGCGACATCCGAGCAGCGCTTGCTCGGGGACAGGTCTGCGGCATCCGGTGCATGGATCAAACGCACAGGGGAACTAGACATAGATCAGAAGTCTAGGGAGAAGGCAACTAGCAGATTGCGAGCGGACTCGCACTGCCGCATCCCATGCATGGGTCAGATGCTCGAGGAACTGACAGACGAGACATGCTCGAAATGCCACATCCCGGACATGGACTAGACGTCCAGGGGAACTAACCAACAGGTCACGAGAGGACTCACGCCGCGCGTTGGCGAGCCCCGAGTCGAAAATGTTTTATAGAAAGAAAAGATGCAATGAGCATACTCATTTACAGGAAGACCCGCGCTTAAGCACGAAACTTACGGCGCGGAAGAGACTTCGCGCCCGAGCAAGGGACGTGCGGCGCAGAACATGGGCGATCCCGGCGAAAACGCATGCGGGGAAGGACTCGCGACGCCGAGCGAAGCGGCGTGCTCGGCGTGAAAAATGACATCCCCGAGCGTAAACGCGTGCTCGGGGAAGGACTTCAGCCGAGCGGAGGACCTCGCGGCGCGGGGCGTGGATAGCCCCGGCAGCGCGTGCGGGGAAGGACTCGCGCCGCGGGGGACGTGCTGGCGCGGGACATGGATAGCCCGAGCGAAAGCGTGCCGGGAAGGACTTTCGCCGGCGGAGGGCGTGTTTCGGCGCGGGACATGGGCGATCCTCGGCGAAATGCATGCGGGGAAGAGACTTCGCGCCGAGTGAAGGGCGTGCTTTCGCATGATGACATGGGCGATCCCCGGCGAAATCGTGCGGGGAAGAGACTTCGCGCCCGGCGGCGGCGTGCTTTCGGCGCGGGGCGTGGATAGCCCGAGCGAAAGCAGCGTGCTTTCGGGAAGGACTTCGCGCGGCGGAGGGCGTGCTTCGGCGCGGACATGGACAATCCCGAGCGAAATCGTGCGGGAAGAGACTTCGCGCCGGCGGAGGGCGTGCTCGGCGCGAGACATGGATAGCACCGAGCTAAAGCGCGTGCGGGAAGGACTTCGCGCGGCGGAGGGCGTGCTTTCGGCGCGGGACATGGGCGATCCCGAGTGAAATCGTGCGGGAAGGACTCGCGCGGCGGAGGGCGTGCTCGGTGCGAGACATGGGCGAGCCCCGAGCGAAATCGTGCGAGGAAAGACTTCGCTCGGCGAAGGATGTGCTTTCGGCGTGGGGCGTGGATAGCACCCCGCGAGTAAGCGTGCTTTCGGGAAGGACTTCGCGCCCGGCGGAGGGCGTGTTTCGGCGGGACATGGACTCGATGTGGCCTTCCGAATCAGTCACACCGGCCACGCCTTTGCCGGCATAGCACACGTCGTCGTCCTTCACGTCGCCGAAGACGCAGAGGTCTTGGTTGTTTTGAGAATTCGGCATTCTCAGGGATTCTTCGCGAAAGGACTCAGTCGATCCCCACGGACGGCGCCAGCTGTCGACGATTCGGGAAATGGTCCCCCGCCGAGTTTACTTGTTGAATGAGGGATCAACCTAGGGCCCCATTTTCACGGGGGTATAGCTTCGAGGTCCTACCGAGCAACAAAGACAATCGCAACGAGCAGAGAGATCGTTTTTGTCTAGTTCGAGCCTCTCGCCAAGGAGATAACAACCCTACGTCCATTGATTGAACTGATGTGTGAAGATTTCTTACAATGTGTTATGCTCTGTGTACAAGTGTGGAAAGTAGATGCGTGCCAACCCTGAACCCTTCGCGGGAGGAGGTATTTATAGGGATTCTGAGCGACCAGCGGTTATTACGATTAGGCGCGCCCTTTGTCTTTGGGCGTCGTGAGAATTGTTGCCGCGCCACCCGCCGGGCACCACGCGACGTCGATAAAGATGGCGTGGTTGCTAAGCAGCAGAGACCACGGCGGCTTGCTGATAAATGCCACGTCTTCTTCGCGGACCATGCCCGGCTTCTTGGTGAGGCTCGAGGCCTTTTCCTCTGGGCCCGGGTCGCTGGTCACGCACTCCCGAGCAAGCATGCTCGGGGCGAAGCTTGAATGAGGTCAGGCAAAGTCAGGTCGACCTCCCGGGGTCTCTGTAGGGGACACTGTCCAAGGGCGTGCATGGTCGGTGGTCGGCTGGCCGCCGAGGTACCATGGTCGTTGTAGGAAATACCCAATCCCCGACAATAATGTTCATGTAGGTACAACATGGCATATGTGTAACAATAGAAGAATGATGAAGCTATGCCAACTGTGAACTTTCATTTTCGACTAGAAATATTGCTTGCAAATGCCATATGTCATAGAATTGAAATTAATGTTATTAAAATGTGGACTTGTTGGATTCATTTACGAATGGTGTTGAAATGAAATATTATTTGTTGAGATATTATTGCTAAATGTTTACTTCACAACTTTATATTGTCTAAAATATAGTAAAGGTAATGCCGAATTTTTTTTCAATTCTTTTTATAGTTGTGCTATTATTACAAAATGTGTACCTCACAACTTGACGTTGGCTTGAAATGTAGGAAAGGTCATACAAGAATTTTATCGTATTTTTTCATATTATTTTATGCATTTCTAACATTTTCCTGATTTTTGGGCCTTTATCGGTTTTTTACTATTTTTCCACTATTTTCTGCAATTTTTCCATTTTTTCCTTATTTTTTCTGCATTTTTCATTCGATTGCCGACATTCCCTAAAAGTCATTCGATAATCAATGGAAACCGTTGATTATCGTCATTTTTTTTGCCTAGTTTGACCATAGATTTCAAATCAGTTTGACTTTGCAAACCATTCATTTTTTCTCGATAATCGACGAAAATCGCTACCGGCCTGTCTCCGTTCTTCAACCCTAAATCGATATTGCTGACCCTGTCCAGGACTAGCTTTCGCAATAAAACTTCCTTCCGCTTGCTATGTTCCTGTGGTATACTTTCTGCAGTCACAAATACAAGTTGTTTAGGTCATTAACATGATGTTTAAAACTTAACTTTAACTACTTATTTATATTATAATATATTTGTAAAACCTAATAAATTAAGATATTATGAAATTATTTTTCAAGATAAATATATACATGTAATTTCCATATATCCAATCTAAATATTTTAAAAAATACTGATAGTCAAATATTCAAAATTACTTTGATTACACGTATATGTATTTATGAATGAAGTAAGTGTATTAACTTTCCAAACTAATTTGAAGTTTTGCCTTGTGGTTGGACGCTGGAGCGACGCTTGTACATCGTCATCACCCTTAGCTAGTATCCAGATTACTTCATTTTCTTTTGTCGTATCAACCATCGATGTTTCACGGGTGCACCCACGAGTTCCACGGTGCGATTCTTGTGTTGCACGAGAAGAGCCATGAAAAGGAAGTCACCGTACCATCGGTGCAAAGTCGCAACCACACTGTACGAGTGCATTACGTCTCCGACCATTGAACGTGCCACGCATCCGTGTCCAAAAGCATTTGTTCCTTGCGTGGCTTTCTTGTCCATGACTGGAAGCTTATATAGACGCCCACGGCAGAGCCACACGATCCATACGAAGTTATTACAAGCACACACGCAAAACAATAGCAAGAGCAACACCAGAAGTGCAGATCGGCACGTACTAGCTAGCTAGATAGGCATTAAGATTTAAGACATCAGTTCAGCTAGAGAGATCGAGCTATCGAACGATCGAAGAATGGCGGCGCAGATGGCGAACAAGAAGGTCGTGCTCAAGAACTACGTGACGGGCTTCCCCAAGGAGACCGACATGGAGGTCGTAACGACGGCCACCGCGGCGTCCAAGGTGCCGGAGGGCACGGCCGGCGCAGTCCTCGTCGAGAACACTGTACTGTCGTGGCGACCCTATCTTGTGGCGCATGTCCGCTGCACGACGAGCCCTCTTACATCGACGACTT
This sequence comes from Guadua angustifolia, assembly GCA_036346375.1. Taxonomy (NCBI): domain Eukaryota; kingdom Viridiplantae; phylum Streptophyta; class Magnoliopsida; order Poales; family Poaceae; genus Guadua; species Guadua angustifolia. The sequence continues at coordinate 34,929,290 of CM070506.1, read as the reverse complement.
CGTCGTCAGCGAGGTACGTGTGTGCATTAATTTGCACTCGCGCGCAGTTGATCGATCGGCTAAGCCAGCGCAGCAGCTGCCCGTGTTATCACTGTAGAAATCGTCGATCAACATTATCAATCATCGTGGCAACTTTTAGTTGCTCAGGTGCCGCTGTACCGTATGGATTTATCCCTATGTCTAGCTTTCCTGCTTAATTGTCATGTGCTATTTATTAATTATTGCCTTGAGACGTACAAGATTGTCATGATAAACGACTCATTTTGCTGGTCATTTTCCATGACGTGCATAGGCCATCACCGGTTACGGCGTCGGCAAGGTGGTGGACTCCAGCCACCCGGAGTACAAAACCGGCGACTACGTGTGGGGGATGACAGGATGGGAGGAGTACAGCCTCATTAAGGACCCCCAAAACTTGTTCACCATCGGCCACCCCGAGCTGCCCCTCTCCTACTACACCGGCCTCCTCGGTACGTACGTACGTGCATCAATCAAACGCGCGCTGGCCGCACGCTCAATGTTGGTGCCATTCCAGGCATGGCGGGTTTCACGGCGTACGTCGGGTTCCACGAGATATGCGCGCCCAAGGAAGGCGAGACGGTGTTCGTCTCGGCCGCGGCCGGCGCCGTCGGCCAGCTCGTGGGGCAGTTCGCCAAGCTCATGGGCTGCTACGTGGTCGGGAGCGCCGGCTCCGACGAGAAGGTTCGTGCCCCGGCCGCGCCGGAATGCTCAGATCATACCCTGCTTCACACCGCTTTTCAATCGCGTTCTCGCTCGTCTCGTTCTTCTGTGGCGCCCTAGTCTCTCATCTCACATTGATCCATGTATTCAGGTCAACTTACTCAAGGACAGGTTCGGCTTCGACGACGCCTTCAACTACAAGGACGAGAAGGACCTGAGCCTGGCTCTGAGGAGGCGCTTCCCGGAGGGCATCGACATCTACTTCGAGAACGTGGGCGGCGCGATGCTGGACGCCGTGCTGCTCAACATGCGGGTGCGAGGCCGCGTCGCCGCCTGCGGGATGATCTCTCAGTACAACCTCGACCGGCCGGACCCCGTGCACAACCTGTTCACCGTCATCGCGAAGCGCTCCGGGTGGAGGGGTTCCTGGTGTTCGACCACCTCGCCGGGTACAGGGAGTTCGAGGAGATGGCCGTGCGGTACGTCAAGGAGGGCAAGATCACGTACGTGGAGGACGTTGTCGAAGGGTTGGACAGCGCGCCGACCGCGCTCATCGGCCTCTTCTCCGGCCGCAACGTCGGCAAGCAGGTTGTCGTCGTCGGTAGGGAGTAACCTCGAGATGCGTGAGACGGGAAAATTTTCATCGATCCTTGTGTAAGGCCGCGTGTATTATGTATGAGTGAATAAAATCGATCATGCCAGTTCGTTCTGATTGCATACGGGCATACGGCTCGGTAAACTGAATACAGAGTTACCGTTGGCTGTATTGGTCGATGTCTATCTCCGGACAAGGGCAGTACTAAGGGCCTGTTTGGTAGGGCTCTAGCTCCATCAGATCTGTAGATCTGGTGGAGCTGGGTATTTTTAGCTCCACAGATCTGTGAAGCTAGAGCTGTGAGTATATTAAGAGTGTTTAGATGGATCATCTTGTTTATATTTTAGACCAAAAATATAAACTTAATTCACTTTATTTTAGCCTACAAGTTTCAGATCTCAGGTGAAGCTGGGATCCGAAGCTCTACCAAACAAGCCCTAACCTGTGGTTTTCATGAACAGTGTCTAGAGGAGAGAGATTAATAAATCAATACATAGTTTTCTAACCTATGGTTTCCATGAGCAGTGTCTAGAGGAAAGAGAGAGAGTAAACCAATGCATGCACTATAAACACAGTTTGATCAGCGCGGAGAAACGTTCAACCCCGATTTTGCTCGTTTCTTGCGTCTTGGTACCTGCGCCGATCCAGTTTCTTGCATGAGACACGGCTTCTTTGTTTTTCCTTCTCTCCCTTCCTTAATTCCTATGCCACATCAAATTTTTACTTAGTTGGCAGCGTAATTAATTCTATAGACATCAGCTGAGGTGGAGGGTTAGGACTACCCTAAGGGACTTCCAAACATAACAAAATCGTTTCTCATGCGCTCTACTTTATATACGTCCACGTGGGTCCAATCAATAAATATTCATCCCCTCTCACATTTCTCTCCCTCACCCATCTAACCACGTCAGGAAAAAATAAGCCGCACATAGATGCCCCCACGTCAGGAAAACAAGATAAACAGTATTTTATTACAGTACTATGAACTTGTGTTCAGTTCAAGGCCCGACAAGTTTCGAACCGACTAAGTACACAGCCCAAGTAGTTCAGTTCAAGGCCCCACCAAGTCTCCTAGCCTTTGCTTGCCTTGCCTCCTCCACTTTCCTTCATCAGCCGGATCACTTGCAGTTGTGCAGTCTGTAGGTGATCTCATTTATCCATTTTTAGATGAAGGATTTAGGTTTATTGCCGACTTTCAACAGTAATTTACTGCTGTACACTTTAAGGAAGAGAGACCTTTTGGGCCGTAGTAATGGATTCCTGTTGCGGCCAATTTGTGGGGTTTCTCTTGCCAACTATGAATCTTGTGCATAGAAGTTTCGATTCCCCTTGGGATTCAGGTATTTCCCGCAGTTAGTCTGCACGGCGTCAAACACAGCTAGGCAGCCTAAATACGATATTCGGAATGAGCAGACTTGAGGATCAGAAGCAGAAGCAGCGGAAAAAGGAGGCATCCCCAGAACAGTGCGATCAGGCAGTGGAAGGTACTGCAAACGATGAGGCTAAGCAGGTGCAAGAAGTTCAGAAGACTGACTAATCAATCATACAGATTCTGAGCAAGCCTTCCGGGTATTGGCCCTGCTGTGCGTGCTGTTGCTTGTTCTTTTCCATGGATTAGCTGTTTGTTTTGGACGTTCTGGTTTATATTTTGTTTCGTGGGTTTAAGATCTGACTGAGCCGTGAAGTTGAAGCATTGGAAGGATGAATTCGTTTCTACCCTGCAGCGTTATTGGTTGGGCACTGGTCCTCTTTGGGGCTTTAAATCAGCTTCAACTTCTGAAAAGCGAAAAGCAGTAAACTCTTCAAACACTCAGTTTTTAAACGGTTTTTGGTATAAACTAGAAGTCATACATAACTAGTAAAAACCAAATATTGAAATCTAGACTGGATTTACTTTTGCAACTTATTACTGAGAGAAATTAACTATTTGCCAAACGATCTCTTATATAAGCTGCAAGTCTGCAACTACTTTTTAGCCTAGAAAGCCAAAAAAATATATCTCTACTACTTCTAATTTTGAGTTGGTGGTGATGCGTCCGTTCTCCACCACCAAACAAAACTGAACCGGCCGAAAAAAAACCGGTCTACTTTTTTTTCTTCAGTTGCGTCGTTCTCGTTTACTCCCGAACAAAACCGAACCGGCTCCTTCCTCTCCGGATATCTCTCTGGTTCGTCCCGATCTCATCCCCCGCCCGCCCGCCCCCTTCCAGATCCGGCTCCTGATCCCCCGCGCCGCAATCCTCCTCGCGCATCCCCCAAACCCGCCGCCCCCGAGCGATCCGGATGCCTCACGATATCCCTCGCGCCGCAATCCTCGCTCCGACTATCCTGCTCCCGATCTGTCGCGGCATCCCCCACCCTGCCTGCCCCCGGGCCATCCGGATCACCCCCGATCTCCCCGCACCGCAATCCTTGAGTTGACCCCTGCACCAAGTTGGATGATCGTCCCCCTCGAGGCTCTCGCACTGCCCAAACCGCACCAACTCTTGCGCCTTCCAACTCCTCTCACCATCGCCCCTCGCCCCTCTACCCACCGCCACGCTGGAGAGCCCGGATCTGGCAGCGGGCTCAACCGGCGGAAGACGGTGCTGGTTCGCGCGTGCTTGGTGGTTTCAAGAACGGCTGCGCGGGCTCGGTGGCTTCGAGGATGGGCGGCGGCGCTGCCTAGAGACCAGTGGAAACGATGTTGGGCGGGAGCAGGCCGCAGAGGCTGAGCCGGTCCCTCTCCGTCATCGAGAACACTGTGCCCTCCAGAACCCCCATCCCTCCGAGCAGGCCACCGTGCTGTTTCCGGATCCATCAAGAGCTCGCCATAGAAGAAGGAGCGCGGCTGCCATTTGTGGGAGGGAGACGCCAGAGCCGGCGGCGCCATTGCCGGAAGCGAGGAAGATGGCCGGATCGGGCCTTTCTCGCTGTCGCCAGCGAGGTTCGTCCCAATAACTGCCACCTCCTACCTCAAGATCTCGAAGACCATCGCTGCCTCCCTCGAGATCCTGACAACTGCTACCTCCTTCCTGACATGGCACCTCTTCCTGTCGTCAATGTTTGCTGTCTCGCCGTAGTGGCTAGGAGCACCTCCGCAACAACTTGGCTGCCTGTCCGCCTCCCTCCAGCCTCATCTCGGTGCCATCGCCAACCTCCATAGACGTGAGGTCTACCTACCTGATCAATCAATTTGCAGAGAGGAAGTATGCCTTAGGTTTTGTTTTTGTGGTTTTTGACAATTTTATTTTATCTTCACCAGATTTGCTCAGGAATTGCGTTACAGAAATGGAGGCTCAGGAATATGGTAACAAGGATGGAGGAAACACAAGTAAACACCTATTCTACGATTTTTATAATCTTCCCTTTTATTTTTTTCTTTATAATACTTGCAATATTCATCCTAATGTAGAATAGCAGTTGTCAGTGACATTGCTTACAATTTGGATTGTTACATATGTGTTTAACATAGATCTTGGAAGCCCTTTTCTTCACAACTGCAGGCCATTTGTATCACAATTTGGATTGTTTCAATAGGAGCTAACATTGTATGCATATATGCGCTTCTAAAGTTACTGTCAATTTCTGAACATAGATTTGAATTGATTTCTTTATCAAACTGAATGCATGCTTCCATGCTATGCCCATCAAAAGGTACATTGTTAATGAATACCATCCTCTCATATAAAATTATATGTAGCCAATGTAGTGTTATGGCTTGCAAAAACCTTAAGGGGCTTAGACAATTGTTGTTAGTGGAGTTAAAGCTTCGTTGATTCTCCATGAAAATAACACTTCAGAAAATTACAGTCCCATTAAGTGTGCAGTATCTATGTCTTAGTGATGTTCTGATAAAATAGTTTTTTTTGGCCACTTTTTGGAACAGTTAGCCTTTTTTTTCCATGGTATGATGAGATACATCTGCTCATCCACCTGGTGCTAGTAAAAGGAATTGACAGCATGGGATATTGTAAGATGTGCAGCGTTTGCTTTCTTTGGCATATTTGCCAAAACAGAACAGAATCACGAGTTCTTACAAAGTATGGTAGTGAGTCCTATCCGCTTCCTTCTTCTTGATTACTTGTATATGAATCGGCAATCACTGGCATTTGTTATCTTTGTGCAGGCGTTGAAGCAAAAGTTGGTAAAGATGCCAAGATAACTGTGGTATGTTCGACGGGAGGAACAATGAAACCAACACAGAATCTACCTGATGGGAAGCAATAAACAGAATCTTCCTAATGTGCATCAAGATTTGTGCATCCACATTTGAAATTCAAATGATTTGTCCAATCTGCACTGTACAAGCCTGATAATGTTTGTTGAATTCTTGCAAGTAACTATCAAAGCTGCAATGGAGTAGGATGAAGACTCGCATAATCAGTTAATGCCTCTTACATTAACACTAAGCATCTCTTCCTTTTTGCTATCTTGCGTTTTTTTCTATTATCTATAGCACACATATTTATGGTATGGTATTTTAGTATGCATAATTTTGTATGCACTGATCATGTCTTCATATTTACTACCCTAATACGATGCTTGTAATTAGATAAGAGCTTAGCTTTGTCAGTTTGCCTTAGGAAATAGATAAGACCCATTCACTATGTTATCTTTAACTAGCTATTTTTATATTGAGATAGTAAGATCTTATATGGTGTGTTCGTATAGTGTGTGAATGGTTGCCCTTTAGTTTAATTATGCCTTAATTAGCTATTTTTATGCTGAGATAATAATATCTTATATGGTGTGTTCATACAGTGTGACTTTTTTTAAAAAAAAAGGAAAACAGATTAGGTATAACTGACACCTTATCCAAATTGTCCATAATTCAAGCAATTATCTCCAATAATTTTTAGTTTGTTAACTCATGCTAATTTTGTCAGGGACTGATTGAACTATGGTAATAAACTTGAACCAACTTATTCTAACACAGATTAAACATATTATTGCTTGTGATACAAGTTATATTTCCCATACTATCAAAATCTGTAGATAAAGAAAGGAGGCGGTTGATAGGATTTAGGTTAGTAATGTATGTCAGCTTAACCATGACGTACTTGTCTTGAAAAGTCTTCTATTGAGATCAACTTACCATGAATTGAGCTGAATAACCTACAAATCGTACTAAGAACATTACAAGTCAAAGCAAACTGTTAAATCTATTTCATGATTGTAATTTGAAAATTCATCACATGTGCGTGTGTAGATGTAAGCTAAAATCATACATATCCCTCGAAAAAAATCATGCATAGTTTCAACCAATCTCATATACATCCACATCTCAATTTTCTTTTATCTAATTTCATATCTCAAGATCAGATTTGGTGGGTAGCCATTAAAGCATTGACACATTCATAATTAGAGCTAAGGCTAAATTGAGAATTTGCCTGTCTTAATTAGATCTTAGAGAAACATGCTTATAATAATAGCCATATAGAGCCGGTAAGCTATCTAGAGCAGGGATTACAAAACCGTTTTTCAAAATTCGCGTCGAAATTTGCGGCACGGTTTTCGCAAAAACCGCACGAAAAACTGCTCGAAAATCGTCAAAAACCGAAGGTTTAAAAATAAAAAAAAATTGAAAAAATCGAAATCCGTTTGGTTTTTCACGAAAAACCGTTTGGTTTTCTCGAAAAATCGCTCAATTTTTTTACGAAAACCGACTCGGCTATTTGAATATTCTTCGAATACGGTTTTGAGCGGTTTTTGACGAAAAACCGCTCACATAATTTTTTTTCAAAATTTTAAAAAAATTTAAATTTTTTTAATTAGAACAGTTTACTGAGCGGTTTTGAGTTTCGAACCGGAGTGGTAAGGTCGAAAATCGCGGTTTTCGTCGGTTCTGTGAACCCTGATCTAGAGCCACCGCCCGAATTCTACCTTCTTGAACCGGTTTTCTCTCATGGGCAACCGTATGTTGTGCTATCTAGAGCCACTGCTAAAAGCAATATCAAGATACTTGCCGTCGTAGACAGGGAGAAGGACAATGGCTAGAAGTCTAAGAAAACTCACAGGAACATTACAAAAAACTTTATCTACAGAGAAGTACTCACATCATGAACAAAATTTGATCAAAATGATATCCAAGCTGTGTTGCAATATAACTATTTATTTTCAGATCTTCCGGAATGTATAGCAAGAATATCATTTCTAAATATGTTGTAATGTCAAGAATGCCTTATGTAATATGTACAATATATTTGGTTTTTATTCATGTCGAAGGAGAAACCATATAAACTTTTTGTAATCGGGAGAAATAGATGTTTGATCTTGTAGCAAAATTTTATTTTTTTGCTTGACCTTTATGATTCATTACCAATTTTATTTTTTGTAGCAACGCACGGGCACTAAACTAGTTTTTAGAAAAATTACAGCTCCTCACTAAACTAGTGTAAGCTCCCTTTCCATGGCAGGCTATATCTTCTGTGGTGGAGTAGGAAGTTATTTTTATAAATTTATTTGGAAAAGTACCAAATTTGAAGAAAAAAATGTGTGGGAAAAAAATAAAAATTGCCGTTTCCTCTCCGTCCTCCTTGGTCCTTATCGCCATCACCGTTATCATAACTCACGGTCACGGCACACGCGCACGGCGCACCAAAGAGAAAGGGATCTCTCCTCCCCATCCTTCCTCTTCCGGTTCCAATCTGGTCTCGGATTAAGCGAGCGAGGAATCGAGGCGGGAGGGAGAGATGGGGAAGAACCAGGCGTACAAGGCGATGCAGAGGGCGCGGCTGGGGTCCTCCTCCGACGCCCCCGGCGCCACGGACTCCGCCGAAGATGGCATGGTCGGTCCCCTTCCTCACCTCACCCTTCCCCCTACAGATCTTGCTTCTCCCTACCCTGCCAAGTTCTAAACTCGCAATTCACTTGCTGGAATCTTTTCCGCAGCCCTGTTAAGATCTGTCTTGACGTGGGCAACTTCCATGGAGAATCTTGCTGTTAGGACTTAGGAGATAGCGGTAGAGAAAATTGAGGGGCTTTTACTAACGAGGGCCGTCGCAGACGGACGGTTCATTTCATTCTCCAGAGTGGCATGCGGCGCGCTTGGCCAGCCTGAGCAAGACCCACACCATCACGTGGGAGGAGTTCAAGAAGAAGCAGAAGGTACGTGCAGCCGCGGCTTGCCTGGTGCTAGCTTTATCAGTGGATTTAATTTCTCCTTCTTTGTGTGTTCGAACCACTGTTCATATCCATGTGCTCCCAAAGTTTATTCTTTTGACGTGCTGGCGTGCTACCTCTTCAGTTCTGTGGTGTGTTGGTGCTCCTAATTATATTATTGGTGGATCGATGTAATGTGTGATGGATGCTGAATTGCTGAAGCATAGTTTGTTTGTGATTTTGCTCTCGATATGTGACGCTTCAATTCGCTATAACCTGATATCTACTAGTTGGATTTGGAATGTTCATCGCCTTCCTAGTGCATATAGTAACAGATAAATCTCCGATAGCATAGGGAAATATCTAGCAACATGAACTTTTGCAGTAGGAGAAGCTCGTTCTTGTGTTGCATGGTCACTTCTTTTTTGCAGACCTTCAAGTTTTTCTAGCTGGGAGTGACTATTAGGCACTTAAACTTGCGCTATGATACAAAATACAAGAGTTGGGGCAATTATCCTGTGAAACAGTTCTTTACCATTCAATCCTTTTGTTCCCTAGGAGAGGTCTTATAATGCCGGTTTTTATTTGATTTTGATTTCTGGATTAGTCTTGGTCCTCTTGGATAATGTTGTAGTTACATACCAAACAGTACGAGAGGGAGGTCCCCAAAGGTACACCCTACGAGGGGGTATGCTCGGAGACCCAAAGTATGTCTAGGAGAGCAAGTGAAATTGAATGGCTGTATCTCTTTTTTATTTTCTTTTTCCACACCATACAATACGGCTGAGGCTATTTATAGGTCTTTTGCCAACATGAGTGGATGTTACAAATATGTCCCTACGAGTCCTCTAGGCTGCTAGGGATCCTGGGGTATTTTTCATGTACAGTAGGTAGCCCATAGGCCTCTTGAAGGCTACCAACATAGGGACTCCGCTTGAGGCTTTGCACCTTCGACGGTATCCCCCTTCGGTCATCCGGAGCATGCCTTTGGGGTCAAGCCGAAGGGGTAGAGGTCCCCCTTCGGCGTCTGGAGCAGGCCTTCAGGGTGAAGCCGAAGGGGCGGAGGCCCCCCTCCGGCCTCTGGATGTCGTGGTCTTCTACTGGCCCTGGGACGAAGGGTATGTTGGTCTTGGCCATTCGCCGGGTCGTAGGGTGCGGTCGCCTTGCCCACAATAGATAATGATACCAATTTTTGAGTCTATTATAGTTCTTGGACATAAGGTTTATATACATGATGCTTACACTAATTCTAAAGTGTGATTCTAAGCCTTTTCGATATTGGTCAGGGTGTCTGATTTATTTGCAAATGCTTTGTGGTTTTCTGCATTGATCTGTGAGGTTACTGCTGGTCATCCTAAGCCTTTTGCACTTATTTCAAGATCGCTTTGTAACTAAAATAGTTTATTATTGATATTTAATACAGCAACTCATGATGCTCTTGTTCCCTAATAGGAAGAGGAGCTAAAGAGGGGGGAGATGGAGGCTGACAAAGATAAAATGATGAGAGAGTATAGAGCTCAACTGGATGCGGAAAGGGCTCAAAAGCTAGGTCTTGGAAAAAATCACTCAAGATCAAAATCGTCATCTTCCAAGAAAGGTAAATGGGTAACTTAGCAACCTGATGAATGATATTTCCTACAGTTGGGTCTTGTTACTTTCACTCGTTCACTTATTTCTTATATCTATTGCGTTTGTCAAGTGACTCGTCTGACAAAGAATTTTGGATACAGAGAGGAAAGATAAGGATGCAAAGAAACGGATTAAAAAGAGGAGAAAGGTATTACTCTCCAAATGCAAATATAACGAGTTGGGATTTTTATGTTGTAGCTACATCAGTTTTGGTTTTAATATAGCATGAGTTGTATTCCAACTTTAGTTACTCGCATAACTTCCCTAAAAGAGATGGACTGATGAAAAAGAAATTCTAATTTTAAATGATTTTTCCCAAGTGTCAAATGTAAAAAACATTCATATACCATTTGCTTCCCGTTATGAACCAAATTTGTCTTGTATGGTTACTTTTGCATTCATAACAGCACAGAAGTTCATCAGAGTCAGGTTCCAGCTCATCTTCAGAATCATCAAGCAGTGATGATGAGGACAGGGGTTCCAGAAAGTCCAGATCACGGTCGAGATCAAAGAGAAATAAGAAGGATAAGAAGCACAGGTCAAGATCCAAGCACTCTGGCAGTGATAGTGAGGAGGAAGGAGGTCCGGTTCGGCTCTCTAAGTTTTTTGGAAATAAAAAAAATTAGATGCTGGATACTGAGACACCTGAAACCAATTAGCTTGCTCCTGGAATCACTTTTCGTTACAAACTATCAATTGGTGGGTGTAGATTGTATCATTGAACTCAAGAGTATTGTCCAAAGGTTGTGGTAACCAGTCACCACGATTATGTTTCTCAAGAGTGCTTGGCAATTGGAGAGTATGTATTGAATTATCTGGCATCCTGCAACTTTTAAGAAATGCCAAATCATTGTTACATTGTTGTACTTGAGGAGGGGATACTGCCAGTATTTTATAATATTTGATGTGAACTCCTTTATTTGTTGTCGGGATTCACATCTCATTTAAATTATTTTTTGTTTTGCTGCTCCTGTGGGGGCAAACAACGGCACAATGCAACTAAAAAGGGTGTGCAGAACAAAAATGCTATTTAAATAATAATCTGAACTCACCGTTACCTTGGATTTGAGCCAAGCTGGGCCGCCAACAAACAGTTGCCACTTTTAATTACTTTACTACCGTTTAGTGATCATTGGCACGAAAATCTGGATACAGCAACAAAATAAAAACGCAATGAACTATTCTTGAAATTAATAAATTTCACTGTCTGGGTGGTGCTTTTCACTCCTTGCTTAGCCAGGGGAAGGAATCTGTCGTATTTCCGAGGCTTCCGGAGATTCAGATTTGAAGTTTTGATTTTGTTGGTTTCGGCGATGCTTTGTAAATGTGAATTATTCTGCTTCTTCCGAGTTGTGTAGTTCGCTTGTTCTGCAAGTTCCTGTTACTCTGCATGAGTATATTTGCAGATTGTCTGGGTGGTGTAGTTGGTTATCACGCTAGTCTCACACACTAGAGGTCCCCAGTTCGAACCTGGGCTCAGACATTTGTGTCTTTTTTTTGCTGTACTTAATGTTCCCTCGGATTATTAAGATAATCATCCTGCCAAGGAGAAGATGTGTTTTGCTGGATTTGCAATCGTGCTCGCTCCACACACCTGCAGTATCTCGACAGCCTTCGTATAACCTACTGCTGCCACAGCTTCACAACGTTTTGCAGCACCACCATGTTGAGATTCAGGTGAAAAGGATGATATATGTAAACCACATACATACAGAGTCGCAGACCGGTCGTTCATGACATCAAGGACAAGGAATTTGCAGCGACACCGAACAATCTGTAATCTAGGTGGATGAACCATGCACATATTGATTAGTGCTGTTTGCATATTACAGTTTAGAGCAAAAGGAATATCGCCCGGCCATAACAAGGCCACAGGTAAAGCTAACAGTGAGGTAACAAAAATGTAAGGTGAAATAACCCAAAAATTTCAAAATTTTGATCTATTTATTTATTTGGATTTAATTCGAATTTTTCCGGATTTATTTGAATTTTATTCGGCTTTCTTTTGTTTCCTTTCCTTTTTGGGAAATCTTTTCCGTTTTGGTCGCCGTCCATTTCCGGAAACCTTCCCTTTTCGACCTTGGCCCAATTCTCCTCTTCGGCCCGGCCGCTTTCTTCCCAGCCTTTGGCAGTTGGCCTCACCCAATCGCTCCCTCATGTGGCCAGTCGGCCAATGATGACCCCGTCGCCCCAGCTCGGAGAATCCCAGGCCATGCCTTGCCACCTGCCGCCTAGCGCCTCCCCCTACCTCCTTTCCCTCACTTGCGACCACGCAAGCAGCACCGCATCCATCCGCTCGCTCGCTCCGGTCTCCTCGCGCCGCCGCCGTGCCCCTCCCTTCTCTCCTCCCGGCGACACTATAAATCCCCCGCCTCTCATTTACTCCATCGCAGACTCCAAAGCGGCTCTTCTCCTTCCTGCACCCCATCTCCATTTCTCCCAATCCATTTCCCTCTCCGTGCATTGCTCACTTGGCGCCTGACCATCTTCTCGGCTCAGGTACTTCTCCGTCGTCCGTAGCCTCCTTTCTCTCCGGCCATTTCACATACCGAACTCATGGTGAGTTCTTCTCCTCCCAATGAGTCCATTTTGCCCCCAAGCCACCGTTCGACGGATTCATCTTCGTCTTCTCCAAGTCCGTGCCTTACCACCGCCTCACAGTAGCTCTCCTCCTCTCATTGCTTGCTGGTCCCGTAAGTCGCCCGCCCTTATGTCGCTAACGCCGGGCCCGCCTCGTGAATGCCCACCCTCTCATCGACACGGGCCCCACTGTCGGCGTGGCCCTCTTGGGTAGGCTGAGGGTGCTTATCGCACCTGCAAAGGGCGGTCCGTGACAAGTGGTATCAGAGCTTGACTTGACCAGTAGATCAAGACCTTAAAGTGGCTTAGGAATGTTTCCAAAAATTAGTTAAACATTAGCAAAACATATTAAAAAATATATAAGCATATCTGCTGCTTTCTTCTTGTTCTCACCTCCTTCCTCCTTGCCTAAAGTTCTATGTCCAAAAAATTGTTTTGAGATTTTCCGACTCTCAACTAACTTCAAATCTTCGTGTCAGCAGATGGCGCACAAGGTTCACTCCGACCCAGCAGTTCTTGGCGGCTATGTAGCTCAGCTTTGGAAGATGCGGTTCCTCTCAAGAAGGAGGCGCATCGCCTGTCTTCCACTCAGAGGAGCGATTCCTCGGAGATGTTCGCTGCCATTGGAAGGCATGGGTGATTCTAAACCCACTGCCCCTCTGTCTGGACGCGCCCCAGAGGTTCGAAGCCGAGAGGATGCTTGAGGAGGACGCCATACAGGATGCTGCTCGCAGGGTAGTAAGGCACTTGAGGCGTCACTACCATAACAAGTTCAACGCCAGTCCATTCCAGTTAATTCCGCAAAATGGGGATCATCCAAGCCAATCGCAAATCGTGATTTTCGACAACGAGCCAGACCAGCGAGTGCAGGTGATCGCTCCCCACGTGGCTCTGCAAGAGGTCCGCTACGGTCGACTACTGAAGGAGCTCGACTACCTCGACGAGCAGCTTCACCAGGCTTGGGCAGAAATCCAAGAGCTTGTGGAGAGGTTGGATCTGCCTCAGCCCCTTCTTGAGCCCGTGAAGGAGAATCCCGACGAGGGAAGTCACCCTGAGGTGAAGGACCCATAGTGGACCCGCCGATCGACAACAAAGAGAGGACTCCGCTGATTAAGATCGCTATAACTAGACTGTATTCCCTTATTGTGCTAAGTCTTTTGGTATTGTAATCGTGGGTTGTACCGGACCTTAAACGGTATTATGTACGAACCCTCGAGTATGAATGAAAAGCTATGTTTTCTATTTTCTGCTACTTTGTGTTGTACTAAATATTCAATTACCCCTATTTAACTCAAAAACTCCCTCACTTCGTCTGAAACCCTCACCTATTTATTCTACCCTTACCCCATAGTCTGAATCTTACTTACCTTCTGCTTACTCAAAAACTACTGCAAAACCGAACAAGAATTTGCTTAAGTCAAATGGTGGGAATCAGATCGCGCCAGCATATTAATGATGAGGCAAAATCAGCAGAAAACCCAGCCAAGCTAGTGCAGACGTTAGCTATAATGCAAAGGCACAGGCACCAGGTAGAGATACACTAGACGCAATGGATGGACAAGGTCATGGAATAGCTAGACAGAACACGAGGACAATTACACAGACAGGATAAGAACATTGGAGGATTAAGATGATCAGATTATTCAGAAGGCAAGACCATTTGTCTCTGCAAACACAACAAAACCACTCGCAACGAATGATTGAATCAAGGACAGTCAGCGAAAGGTTGACACAAGTTTAGTATTCAAATAAGAAGTAAATATAATATGACTCGCATCAACTTCAAGGACAATCCGCCGCCTAATGGATAAACTTCCAGGCACAGAAATCAGGACAGGAAATCTGGTGGTCAGAATTTTGAAAGTGCATCTAGACACTAATGTTATTTTGGTGATTAATGACAAACACATATAATGACAATCTATGTAATTGTGTAAATACTTAACTTAGTGCTTAACAAATGACAAACCTCTAATATGATTATATTGCTATGAGACTAACATGTTCATTGCCAAGTTGAGTATTAGTCTCATCTATTTAGAGGAAAATCAAGTGGATGGTTAAGCAAAGATAAGGTATGCAATCTCGGTATCCCTTCCATATTTGTTATTGCATTCCTTTTGTGCAAATGCATAGTAAACTCCAAGTAGTATGTTGATTGTATATATGCACATTGGTTCATGTCATATTTATTTGTGCATATATGTTCATTTGAGTTCATTATGTGCTTTGCTTTTAGTATGCATGTAATAACTAGAGTTAAACTTCACATTGCTATAAATTGACTTGGTGCATGCATGTTTTGGTTGTGTATCTTTTCATGCACCTCTCCTAGTGGAGTTTAATCTAGAGTTGGATCACATATTTACTCTTGTTCTAAGTATTATTTGCATATGTACAATTCGTGTATATTCTATCATGTGCTTCATTTAAGTAAAGACTGTGATCCTTGCCATAATTTAATTGATTCATCATATCGCAATTATCTCTCTAGTGCATATAGATCAATTACATATTCATCATGATGTACTTAGTAGAGAATATCTCCTATGTCAAGTGTTTCCAGTTATATTATGCTTCTTTATATGAAATACTTGTGGTACTTAATTGCTCACAAATATCAATTTATTCACATCTACTGAGTTTTTGGGACTAATGTCTTTCATGAGTGGTTTGGAAAGAATTAGGTCCCGTATGTGTATGATGACCAAGGTATCCGGGAGGATGATCATTAAGCCGAGGTCAACAAGACGGCGGTGTCACCAAGAGTTGAGGACTAAGTCAAGATCGACTTGGCGTGGAGATCGTCGGAGAGGATGATCAAGTCAAGGTCGATAGGACGAGAGTCTCATGAGGTGAATCGAGTCAAGTTGGACAAGGTGAAGATGTCATCAATCATTTGGTTAAAGACATCATGCGCATTGCATCCACGGAGAAGACGCCATGCAGATTGAATGTAAGACTTAGATTTCTCGTTTGAATTTGAGTCTAAGGATTGCCGTACTATTAAGAGGGATGCGACGTCGAATGACTTTTAGATGTGTCAAGTGCTCAAATGATCCTTTCTTGTGAAACTTAGAGAGAGAGTGGTATTGGTGATGCCGAAAAATGAAAATTGTAGGTCTCTCTTGGATTCTTGGTGAAATATGGATTTATCCTTTGAGATTTGGGTAGTGAGACCTTATTGGTTGTGTAGCCCTTGTTCTTAGCTTTCAATAGAGTCCAAAATCACTTAAATCGGAGTCCGGAATCAAAAGTTATGCTCTTTTTCGTCGAAGTCTTTGAGTCGATCCGAGTATCCGGGTTGGGTCTCGGTTAGGTCAATCCGGAGTATCCGGGTGATTCGAGTATCCGGACATTTTGTCAGGACACTCGGCGTAAAAAGTCCGGAGTATCCGGGTTTATGATTCAAGCGGCTAGTTTTTTGGGGACTTCTATTTAAAGCCCCCTCTTGGGTAGCCGTTGGGGTAGGTTGTTGGGCTGGTTCCTTGGTGCTTTGGGATGTATTCTTGGTGATCTTAAGCTCCCAAAGCCCTCTAACCCTAGATCTTAGTGATCCTTTTTGAGTGAAGGGTTGGGTGTGAGAGCGGGTAGTGCTCGGGTTGAGTGAGATTTGAGTTGTTTGAGCATTTGATTTCATCTCCAAGCTTGTTCTTCGTGAGCATTTGTTACTTTTGGAGGTTGAGGACTCCTAGGCGGCTAGGAGGTCGCCTCGAGCCACCAAGCTTTGTGTGGTTGGTAGTGGGAAGTTTGTGAAGGCCGATTCCGCCTCCAAGGGAAGGAATCAAAGAAGTGAAAGCCGGTGAGTGCAAGGTGCAACAGGCGGCTAG
This sequence comes from Guadua angustifolia, assembly GCA_036346375.1. Classification (NCBI taxonomy): domain Eukaryota; kingdom Viridiplantae; phylum Streptophyta; class Magnoliopsida; order Poales; family Poaceae; genus Guadua; species Guadua angustifolia. The sequence continues at coordinate 34,912,892 of CM070506.1, read as the reverse complement.
CAGGTTGAAAGAGACCCCGTGTCTTGGGTGGCCAAGCCATGCCGAGTGCAAAGTGCAACACAGGAGGATAAGGGTTGAAAGAGACCCCGGCTTGGTGCCGCCTCAACGGAGACGTAGGATCCCCTCAAGGATCCAAACTTCGGGTAAAAAATCATTGTCTCCAAGTTTGCTTCTTACTCTTGGTTTAGTATTTGATTTTGAATCTTGAAATTGCCCGATCTACTTTTCTATTGAGTTTTCCGCTATATCTCTACTTGTTCCACGTACCTGGTAGTGTTTATAATCTTTGTGTTCAAGTAGTTTGATTAAAAGTTGAAGAAATTTCAAATTTCATCTCGAGGTGCCCAACCCGGAGTATCCGGACAATTACCGGATAGTCCGGACATCTGAGTATCCGAGTAAAAGCTTGGATAGTCTGGCTGACCCTCGGCTCTTCAAGGTCTCAATCCGAGATATCAGGACCCACGACTCGGATAGTCCGGACATACCGAATATCCGGATAAAACCGGACACTCGGGCTTAGACCCTCTGGATTGTTTTATTCATTGTGATTTAGTTTTAAATTTATTATTCGCCTATTCACCCCCCCTCTAGGCGACATCCCCTGTCCTTTCAAATTTGAACAAGAATTCAGCAAAGCTCATATTCCTCCAGGATTAATGGTAGCTAAAAGAAAAAAAATTCTGGCTCTACGCCAAAGAGGAATTCTAGAATATTTCCGCCAATTCAACCGACTGGCACGATACGCCCCACGAGCAGTAAACACTAAAGCAAAGAAGATGGAAAGATTCTTCGAATGGCCCCAGAAGAAATTGAAGATACCGCATTACAACGATTGACTTCAATGAGTTGTCGACAATGGTGAACAAAGCGAATCATTGCAGAGAAGACCCAGAATGATTTGGAGGACACTCGGAAAAAAAGAAAGTACAGCGACTCGAAATGCAGACTCCAGAACTAGCAGGATAGAGGATACAAACTTCCATTCCTGGAATCATCACAAAAAGGAAAAGCGACAAGTGAACAAAGACCAGCCCCCACCACAACACAATTCAACACGGTGCGATTACAACAGAAATCACTACGCAATTGATTGCTCCGAGAAACAACTAAGTCACTATCACCATTTACGAACAGACATGTCAGACAGAGTTAACCAGGACAGTATCTACCGGATAGAAGTAACTCGGATACAAACATCAAACCCCATTCCAACAAATAGGCAATTGGTCCCCTGCCGACCGCCGCAACGGCAACCGAATCCATTCCAAGAAAGAAGGTCAATGAAATCAGAACAACACACCAGTGGCAGAAGTCAGAACGTCGTCAGAAATTTTCAAAGGAAAATCAATCATATCTCTGAAGAAAACGCAACAGGAACAGCGGTCGTCATTGGTAAAATTGAGTGACAACTTGGTTCAAATATGAGGACCTGAAACTGACCCTTCAAGAAATAAAAGTCACGACCTGTTTGCTGATATTAATGGAAGGACAGGACATCGTTCGTGGTATGAATTGGATGATGTATCCATAAGGCAGTATTGGGATATGAGAGGAAATCTATCACTTTCATAACATAACCAGGGACAACAAATGACCATGCAAATAAACCCCAAATTAACGAAAAGCGGATGCAGGGGCAACCACACCTCAGAAACAGCTAAGGTGCCACCCGATCAGGAATACCCAGCTGAATTGACATGAAAGGTAACCTGACCTACCATGGGAAACCAGTCAAAGATGGAACGTTTTTAACCTGCAAATGATATCAAAAAGATTCATACACTATGTAAAAACCCAATCAGATCTGTTAGACAGGGACGAGACAACTCAGCAGGAAAATGAAGAAATCCGCCAGTACAAGGAAGGAATGACAGATGCCAACCCCACGAGAATTTGCAGAAGATGAATAAGCCACACTACAGCCATATAACTGTATATGTAATAATAAAGATATAAGAGGATTGATTTTGACAAAGAAAGTAGCCGAGTACGTCTTATGCAGTGATGTATGTCAGAATGGTTAAGATTGACCACCGGACGCCACCAGTTTACTACAACCACCTCCGATCACCGACAGGAAATGAGACAGGGTTACAATGGACTTCATCACGAGAATGCCTAAAGACTCAACAAGGATTCAACACTAATTGGATGACAACTAACAGATTGATCAAAGTAGCACATTCAATCAGACTTTGGCGAAGGTAAGTCGGCAAAATTTTACCCGACACAAGTAACAAGTGTGAATGGAATCCCAAAGAGAATTATGTCAGATCGAGGAACCCAATCCGCATCAAATTCCTAGAAAAATCTACATGGAGCAAGAAGGACAAAATTAACATTTAGTACAACCTACCATCCACAGACTGACAAACAGACAGAAAAGACCAACCAGATTCTGGAAGACATGCTACAGGCATAAGCTTTGGCCTACCAAGCCTCTTAGGCCGCATACCTACCATTTGCGGAGTCCTCCGACAATAACGGCGGTCAGGATAGGGAGAATGTCGCCGTTTTAAAGCCTTAACAAAGAAAGTGCAGAACCCCATTAAAGTGGACAGAGGCAAGAAAAAGAAAATTCTTTGGACCCCAGATTGCTCATGACAAAAGCCCATGAAAGGATCATCAGAGATAACCTAAAGGTCGCCCAAGATCGACAAAAGATCTACACCGACGACAAACAGAAGAGGGTCAGCTACCAGAATGAAGATTTTGCCTATCTGAAAATGATACTCCTTGAGCCAGTGCACAGGTTTCAGAGTTAAGGAAAAAGTACACCCAGAGATGTTGGACCCTATACAGTTCTCAATAAAGTCGGAGAAATAACCTACCAATTGCGGTTGAGCCTAGAAATCCACTCAGATACCCCATGGACCCCAGGAACTCCAGTTGAGAAATACCTTCGCCAACCGATAGACCGAGTGCAGCCCCGAGAAATTGACTTGCAAAAGAAGTTACCCTATTACAAAGAGCCAACCAGGATCATCGCGCCAACTGAAAGACAGCATAAGAGACCAGGATGACAGAGTATGCCAAGGATTGTGGAAGATTTTTTTTGGAAGAACCCACCCGGAAAAAGGAATCGGAATTGCAGCAGAATTTCCCAACCAGTTCCCTAGGATGAATAAATCTCGGGGACGAGATTTATTTTAAAGGGGGTAGGTCGAAATAACCCAAAAATTTCAAAATTTTGATCTATTTATTTATTTGGATTTAATTCAAATTTTTTCGGATTTATTTGAATTTTATTCGGCTTTCTTTTGTTTCCTTTCCTTTTTGGGAAATCTTTCCCGTTTTGGTCGCCATCCATTTCGAAACCTTCCTTTTCGACCTTGGCCCAATTGTCCTCTTGACCGGCCTTTCTTCCCCACGCTTGGCCGTTGGCCTCAACAATCGCTCCCTCGCGGCCAGTCCGGCCAGCAAGTATGACCCGTCGCCCGGCTCAATGAGAATCCCCTGTGCCTTGGCTTGCCACTGCCGCCGCCTAGCGCCTCCCCTACCTCCTTTCCCTCACTTGCTGACCACGCTAACGCCACGCATCCAGCGCCGCTCGCTCCGGTCTCCCGCGCCCCGTCGTCCGTGCCCTCCCTTCTCTCTCCTCCCGGCGACACTATAAACCCACGCGCCTAATTTACTCCATCGCAGCTCGAGGCGAGCGGCTCTTCTCCTTCTCCGCACCCCATCTCCATTTCTCCCAATCCATTTCCCTCTCCGGCGCATTGCTCACTTGCGCCCCTGACCATCTTCTCGGCTCAGTACTTCTCGTCGTCCGCCGCCTCCTTTCTCTCCGGCCATTTTCACATACCGAACTTCATGGTGAGTTCTTCTCCCTCCCCAGCCAGTCCATTTTTGCACCCAAGCCACCGTTCGCCAGATTCATCTTCGTCTTCTCCAAGTCCGTGGCCCTACAAGACCACCGCCTCATGACTCTCCTCCTCTCATTGCTTGCTGGTCCCATAAATAAGCCCGCCCTTGTGTTGCTAACGTCGAGCCCGCCTCGTCGGCGCCCACACCCTCTCCACGACGGGCCCCACATCGGTGTGGGCTCGCCGCCTACGCTGGGCCGCCACGCCTCGCGTGGGCCTCGCTTCGCCCGTATGCAAGACAGTGTGGGCATGGGCAATTTGTGACTTGTGTGACCCGTTTTCAAATTTCCGAATTTTCAATTTCTTTTCGGATTAAAATTCGTTTTAAAATCCGAAAATTAATTTAAAATTCAGAGAAATTCCCGAAAATACCCAAAAATCCTCAAAAATGCCCAAAAATACATATTCTTGACCAGTTCGAGCCACTGAGTCCAAAAATGATCTCTGTTTCGCCAAACCAAATCCAAAAAAATTCCAAAAAAAATACCCCTGAGCTCCGTCCCATCCATTTCTTCTCCGATTTTCCTTTCCGTTTCTTTTTGTTTTATTCGTTTATTTATTATTTGCGTTTTCTCGCGCTAGATCCGACGTCGACGCACCCATTGGCACGAATCTCAGAGCAGGAGCAGACGTTGGAGCCGTATCAGGAGCAAGCGCCGTTCAAGGCCGGACACGACATCAACCCCTTCTCACTAGGCGAACCCTCAAATCCGCAAGGCAAGCCACACTCCTTGAACATGTTGAACCCAGTACTGTTACAATAGTATGTATATATTTTTATACTGCATTATTTTAGTATTTTACGTAACTAGAAAATGTGGTAGTTTCGAATGACATGATTAGATACAACCCAATGATTAACCTATTGTTATGTCTTAAATTCCTTTGTAACCTTAGGCTATAAAATATTGAACCATTGTAGACTAGCAATTGATATACTTTCACCCTTAGTTAAAATTGCTTAAAATCTTTGAGAGATGGCTCGGTGGATTTTCAAAATTGCTACGGTTTGGGGGACAGTGTTGGGCGGACCACAGAAGGTGGATGCTGACCCAACCTCCCAACCGATGACGAAGCCAGGTTGTGGTGTGGTGGTGGTACAGTTAGTACCAATGGTTTGTGGAATGTTGTTTGGCTGAGTCTTTGGCATTTAAGGACCGACGTCTTGGGCAAAGAAAATAACTTCAGATCTCGCTCAACCACAAGTTGGGCCGACCAACTCTGTTGACTTGGTCCAACATAGCTCAGTACATTGTACTTCCTTTTTTAATACCTATAGGAAGTAGCTGCTATGTGCTGGTAATGCAATGGCTCGCAGAGCGATCGGGGCGGAATGGGAATGGAGAGGCCATTCGGAGGTTCACGCAACAGTGGGTATCCACAATATTCAGATCGCGGATCCCACGACGGCCAGTGGGTCCTGAATATTGCGGATCTTGAATAGCCTACTGGGTAGGAGCTAAAAAGGGGAAGTTCAACGAAATGCTATGATTATCCCGGGCCGGCCACATGCATTAAAGTTGCATGTTGTTTGTGCATGGCACTAACGGTCGATGATATCTTGTGGGTAAAGCTGAGCACCTCTGCGAGTGATATCAATGGTATTCGAATACGCCGTGCTTCCGGTTAATGAAGCTAAGTTAATTTAGGGTGATTCCTGTAATTGCGCCCCTGTAGCTTTTATAATTAAAACCTGTCGTGAATATGAACTTTGCAGATAACCCCCTCATGTTATATTGCTATTTATGGTTTGTGTTTCAAATGTAAAATGAAAAGTGATATTTACAACTTGCATCCACACTACCAAAAAACCTGTGCCTACCTTTGTTTACTCCTGCATGTAATATTCAGAATTTCCGTGTGGATTGTTGAGTACGGTTGTGTACTCACCCTTGCTCCCCAACCCCCTCTTTAGATTTCAACTGAAGCTGGCGAATTCCAGAAGACCGTAGATGACGATGCTATTTGGTTTTGAAGGCCTTGATCTATCTGCTCAAGCCTTTCCTGTGGGTGTTCTGTAGTGTATTCGGTGCCAGCCGCACCTTTTGTAAAACCTTGGCCGTTAGGCCCTTATTTCATCTGTAAAAATATTCGCATTTGTTCTTATATCAAGCAATGTACACTTAGTTACCTGCAACTAAATTCCTAGGTAGTTGCGAGGGTACTTACACGCACCCCTGAAAAGGGCGGTCCGTGACATAAGGTACCCAGTGAAGATATCGAACTAGTATTTTAGCAGTAAAAATTTTCTGACAAGATACGCATTCTGGTATCTTCAGCAGTATGTTTGTATGCCAATGAGCATGGCAAGTTGCTAAGTAGCAAGTAGTACATGTTAGTATGGAAAAAAAAGGCTCAATGTTTTCAATTTACATTTAGAAAACGTATAGCTGTTGGTGGCTAGTAATAATTTGGCTGCTTAAAGCTAACCCAGAAGCAGTGTATAGTAGGATTAATCAGGCAAACGGAAGATCCAACCTATGCAAGAGGTTACTGTAAAATTTTCGTGCTCTCACGCTATCAGCCACAAAGCAATCCTAAATGCCAGATGATCAGCTCCTATGTGGACTCTAACTCTTATCCAAATTTTTCCAGCCTTGACACCTCTGCATCATAATCACGGATCAGAGAATGGTTGATGGAACCATCATCTTCGCTCGCATGGATTTGCCTCCCACCAAACCTGCACAGCAAGAAATCACACTTTGTTTGCTAATTCATATTCATACAGGGGGGAAAATGTAATTGCTCAACAATTTTAATAGTAAAACCCTTAGGTAGAAAACAAACATGCACAATTCCAACAGCAACTCCTTCCCTTTTCCAAAGTATTCTCATTCAGCCAACAATTTTTTTTCTAGCATGTAAAATTAATCTTACCAAGGCATTTGACAAACTCAAGATTTATGCAGATCAAACATACGTTCATTTTAATGCTTACATTACCACATCATAAACCAAGGGGAAAAGAACGGCTGAATGATTTTATGTTGAAACTTACCATCTTCCGTTCATCTTCTGTATGCATTTGGCACCTTCCTTCCGGTCTTTGAACTTCACCAATATAACACCTTGCGGATGATTCTCACATACCTGCAAGCAGAAACATGTGCATTAAACAAAACTGGTTAGCTGGAAAGGACAAAAAGAAACAAGAAACCACCAAGAACTGGTGGTTAGGGGCTTAAGGCCAGTTAGCTGAGTTATGGCTGAACTGAACCATGCCAATATGGCTGATTCTGGAGATTTTCTATGTCTAATATATATATTTGAGCATTGTATAAGAAACAAAACTCAACTATGGATTTGAAGGTATTCAACAGGATCCACTTTTCCGCCAAGTTCAACTTGTGGGGGGGATGAAAAGACCTACAGGGGAAGACGTTATGCGGGATCTAGTCTTTGGCTAGGATCAACTTATGAATAGTGACAGCCAGGAATAACTGAAACCGGTAACAGCAGACCCACAGAGCCAAGTCCTGAATGGTTTAAGAACCCTGACATGTGTGTCGGTATTTTGGCTAGCATTTAAACCTGCTACCATTTATAAAATCCAACGCACTGGCTCACACTTAGGTATATTATAGGCCTTTAATACTGAATACACCCAAGTCATTAATAATGTGTTGCCATTCCCAGCTTTACTTTGTGAATACCTTCTTACTGGAGAGCATACATTAGACCAGCTTTGGCTTAGCAATAAACAACAAGAACCAGTCAATTTATGTAGAATGTAGATGTAGTTATCTGCTCTCTCTTTTAGTCAAGAGTGCTTAGACAAGCAAAACTCCGAAAGTGGTCGAGTAAAAACACATCCCAGAAGTAACAGCCAGGAACTTTTGTATTCCATATGGCTCTTGCTAATATCAGGACTATGCATGTCAAAAAATCAGCTAGAAGGAAGTCTAGGTAAGCATGTGAACTACAGAAGCTATACATGCACCATGATTCCTCAACATGTTACAACTTGCAAGCAACATTTTCTTTATGGCCAAACTCATTTATGTGTTGTTGATTTTCCAACGATGGCAAACCAAGACATGTGAAATTAATAATTACCTCGACATTTTCAACCGGACCATGCTTCATGCATTCCTCTCTAACATCTGCCTCAAGCTCAGGAAGAAGAGTTTCATCAGCCTGCGATGACCAGGAATTCCTTAATCCCGTAGAAAAGAACAATGAAGTTGCTAGAAAGTATCAATCCAAGGGGAGCAATCTGAAAAATATAATGTTCCATATGACAAGGGCACACTATTTTGGGGCACATCAAAGCGTACTTCGGCTACTTACTCTCAGTTCAGCAGGAGTGAACATATTCCGCAAAATTACTGTTGTTGGAATCATCACCTTCTTATCATCATGTTCGCCTAATGACAGAAAATGGTTACGAAAATAAAATGAAGTTTGAACGAACTTTATCTTCAGACAAAGTTATTTTTGTTGCATAACTGCCAGATAATAACGAAAAAGCAACTGCTCATCCAACCAATGGCCTGATTCCAAGAATAGTTTCTGCAAATGCTTTTTGAGCTATTTTGTTAGGAGGATATTAAAACAAAGATAAAGAAGTGGTATCTGCTTCCAGCTGTGCCAATGGCTTCCAAGGTTCTTACAACATGTGACTCTTTACACATTACTACTGTTAGAATATCCTCTTATGCTATCCGTATCTGTATAGACTTTCTGTTAAGGCAGTTTACTTATAGATAGAAAGTCTATTCATAGATAGTATTGATCTGTTATTTGGTAGGAGTCCTCTCTAGTCTTAGCATGGAATCCTAACCGGACTCCTTCTATTCAGGTTGCGCCCTGGACTGCTAGCCTATATATGTACACGCATGTGCATCAATACAAAGCAATCTCTTTTGCCACAATACTAGTCTAACATGGTATCAGAGGTTACGATCCGTAACAATGCTTCCGCCCTAATCCCTAGCCGCCGCCGCTTAATCCCTGGCACCGCCCCTTCTCCCTCGGCGCCATGGCGCCTAACGGAGGAAGAACGGCCGCCGCCCTTGCGCCCTTGCCGAGAAGCGCCGCCCACGGAAGGAGCACGATGCCTTCCTCGCCGCATGCCAGCAGCTGCTTGAAGCCGCCGTTGATGCAGCGCTGGGTGTGCGAGCCGCCGCCGACGCATACTGGAGAAGGAAGCGGTCGCTGCGCGCGAACGGAGCAGCGACCACCGCCAAGCTGGTGACTCCGTCCAAGACCGACGCCCACCTCCACGACCATGACGTCGCCTACGAGGCTGCCGTCATCGCTAACCTCCACGCGCAGGCTGCTGGGGTTCAAAACATCCGCTCCCTCGTGTCGGTTGTTCTAGATCCCCTCTCCACCCAATTCCCCCGCTGGCGCGACCTCGTCCTCCTCACCCTCGAGCGCTATTCCCTCGAGGACCACGTCCTCTCCGACGCCGCCCACGTCGGGATCCCCTCTTGGAAGAGGATGGATAGCGTCGTTCTCTCATGGCTCTTCGGCACCATCACCGTTGAACTGCAGGACATCGTTCGCGAGCCCGGGGGCACGGCGCGTCAGGCATAGTGCTCCATCGAGGCGCAGTTCATCGGCAACCGTGAGACCCGCGCCCTCCACCTCGATGCTGCCTTCCGGGTTTTCGTCCAAGGCGACCTGAGCGTCAGCGACTACTGCCGGAAGATGAAGGGCATGGCCGATGATCTCGCCAACCTTGGTGAGGTCGTCCCTGATCGCACTCTCGTCCTCAACGTTCTTCGGGGCCTGAACAAGCGGTACGACCACCTGAAGACCTTCATCAAGCGCACCACGCCATTCCCGACGTTCCAGACAGTCCGGAATGATCTCCTTCTTGAGGAAATCACTATGGGCGCCGAGACCTCAGCTGCTGCATCCATGGCGCTCCTTGCCTCCTCGGCCACCGCCCCTCCTGCAACCGCGCCATCGTCTTCCTCGACTGGCGGATCGTCCCGTCCTTCCGGCGGTGGCGCCCCGAACGGAGGCTCTAACTCCAACCATCGTCGTTGCCGCAACGGCAACGGCAAGGGTGGCGCCCCCTGGCCGTCCGTCTACAACCCGTGGACGGGTAGCATCTCCATGTGGCCCGGCCCCACACCGGCAGCATGCACTCCGCCCCATCAAGGCGACACGGCAACCGCCGCGACCTCCCTTCGCCAGCACCATCGGCACAAGAAGCCGCTTGTGACCCGCCTCTGGGTTCCCGATGGTTCTGTCTGGCCTCCTTCACGCCACCATTGGCCCCTCTACCGGCGCCCCCTCTGCAACAACACCAACTGCCGTCGACGCCATGGACGGGCTCCTGGGATCAGCAGTCATTGGCAAACTCCTTCAGCACAATGGCTCTGCATCCCCCTCCTGCGGTCACCGACTGGGTCGCCGACTCCGGGGCGACCAACCACACGACACCTGACATCGGTAACATCTCCCTTTTTCGTCCCCCTGATTCAGCGTCTCCTTCATCTATCGTTGTTGGCAATGGGTCGATTCTACCGGTCACCTCCGTAGGAGACACGGTCCTCCCCGGCCCATTCTATCTTAACAATATTCTTGTCACACCTGATATTATTCAGAATTTGCTTTCTGTCCGTCAATTCACCACTGATAATCACTGCTCTATGGAATTTGATCCTTTTGGCCTCTCTGTGAAGGATCTCGCTACCAGGAACGTGATCATCAGGTGCAATAGCTCCGGGCCGCTTTACACCATCCGTCTGCCTGCCCAGCATACCTCATCCTGTGCTGCCACTCCCCACGCCTTGACTGTTGCTGCTACGCCCGCGTCCACTTGGCATCGTCGCCTTGGCCATCCCGGTCCCGATGTTCTGTCTAGACTGTCTAGCACTTCAGCCATCACATATAATAAAAGCACGGATAATTCCATTTGCCACGCTTGTCAGCTGGGTCGTCATATTAGATCACCTTTTCCCACTTCGTCCTCCCGTGCTGTCAACAATTTTGATTTAGTTCATTGTGATTTGTGGACATCTCCCGTTGTCAGTGTTTCAGGCTACAAATATTATCTGGTTATTCTTGATGATTGCTCTCACTACCTGTGGACTTTTCCTTTACGTTTGAAATCTGACACTTTCTCCACTTTGTCTCATTTCTTCTCTTACGTGTCCACTCAGTTTGGTTGCACCATCAAGAGTGTCCAGTGCGACAACGGGCGTGAGTTCGACAACTCCTCCATGCGGACCTTCCTCCTCTCCCATGGTGTGCTCCTGCGGATGTCATGCCCTTACACATCCCCTCAGAACGGTAAAGCCGAGCGCATTATTCGTTCCACTAACAACACTATCGCTCCATGCTTTTCCGAGCTTCCTTACCAAACACACTCTTTGGGTTGAGAGTCTTCACACCGCCACCTACTTGTTGAACCGCCTACCCACAAAAACCATCCACGCCCCCTGCCCCTTTGTCGCTCTCTTCGGTACTTCTCCCTCCTATGAGCATCTTAGAGTCTTTGGGTGCGCTTGCTATCCTAACCTCTCAGCAACGGCCCCACATAAGCTTGCTCCTCGTTCCACCCGGTGTGTCTTCCTTGGTTATTCTTCAGACCATAAAGGATATCGGTGTCTTGAGCTCTCCAGCAACCGCATCTTGATCTCTCGTCACGTTGTGTTTGACGAGTCCAACTTCCCCTTCTCTGCCTCTCCCTCTCCTACTAATGATTTGGATTTTTTATTTGAATCGGAGCCTGTGGTCTCCCCCATCGGCATTTTCTGCCGGAGACCTTCGTCTTCGCCGCGCCATGCGCTGTCCAGCGTCTCGCTCGCGCGCCATGCGCGCCCGACGTCTCGCCGCGCCATGCGCCCATGCCATGCGCGGGCCGTGTTCCCAGACGCACCTCCAGCGATCCGGCACGTTCGCCTGACCTTTGCGGGTCTACCTAGCGGCCAACATCTCCACCGCGCCTCACCCTGTGCGAGCTCCCCTCTGCACCCCTGCCTCCCAAAGGGTCTTGTGGTGTTCCTCCGTGGTCAACCTCATCCTATGACCACGCGAGGGAAGCGAGGCTTCCGTCAGCCGGCTCTCTACGTGGCAGATCAGTTGTCCCCGATTCCGAAGTCTGTCCGATGTGCTCTGGCCGATCCCAATTGGCGCCGTGCTATGGAAGAGGAGTACGTTGCACTGATGTCCAACAACACCTGGGATTTGGTGCCTCGCCCGCCTAGCTCCAATGTCGTCACCGGCAAGTGGATCTTCAAGCACAAGTTCCATGCTGATGGCTCGCTAGAACGATACAAGGTGCGTTGGGTTCTCCGCGGATTTACACAGCGACCCGGTGTGGACTACGATGAGACATTGATCTGTTGAAGAAGCGAAGCTGTTCGCCGCGATTCTCTCCTTAGCTCTCTCACGGGACTGGTTGGTACATCGCTTGACGTCAAGAATGCCTTCTTGCAGGACTCTCACCGAGACGAGTCTATTGCGATCGACCCACCGGATTTGTCGACTCTGCTCAACCCGACTTGGTTTGTCGCCTCAACAAGTCCCTGTACGGACTTAAGCAGGCGCCTAGGGCCTGGTACAGCCGTTTTGCTACATATTTGCTCTCTCTCGGGTTTGTTGAAGCAAAGTCAGACACCTCACTCTTCATCTATCATCGCGGCTCAGAGACAGTCTACTTACTACTTTACGTGGATGACATTTCGCCATCGCATCCGACCGCAACTCTTGCACCATACCGTCTCTGCCTTGCAACGGGAGTTTTCTATGAAGGATCTGGGCCAGCTTCACCACTTCCTGGGCATCTCCGTGCAGCGACGATCAGCTGGTTTGTTTTTGACTCAGCGTCAGTACACTCTCGACATCATTGAGCGTCTTTGCTATGGTTGATTGCAAACCTTGTTCTCGCTGTGGACACTCAGGCAAAGCTCTCTGCGGATTCTAGTGCGCCAGTCAGTGATGCCACTCACTATCGGAGCCTTGCAGGTGCACTCCAGTACTTGACATTCACCAGACCTGATATCTCCTACGCCGTTCAGCAGGTGTGCCTTCATATGCACGACCCCCGGGAGTCTCATATGACAGCACTCAAACGTATTATGCGCTATCTTCAAGGCACCATCGACTTTGGTCTTCTCCTCCGGTGCTCTTCAACATCTGAGCTCGTAGTCTACTCCGACGCAGATTGGGCTGGATGCCCCGATACACGCCGGTCTACTACGGTTATGCGGTTTTCCTTGGTGACAATCTTATTTCTTGGTCGCAAGCGGCGAATCTGATTTCTCGTTCGAGTCTTTGAAGCGAGTCTGAGGCCGTTGCTAACGGAGTCGCTGAGGCATGTTGGTTGCGCCTAGGGATGGCAATCGGGTGCGGCGGTCTGGTAGTACTCGTCCATACCCATACCGCGAACAAAATCTCCCCACGGGTATACCCTGAAGGGTCGTGAGCGAAAAATCTCGCCCATACCGTTACATGGTACCGATACCATGGATATACCCGTTTACCCGTCACCATCAACAATCTTTCCAACCAAATGGTACTAGAAGCTAATGAGTTATGATACTAATACAATCTTTTTGATGAAGTTATAGGTATTAGCAACATTCTATGGATTAAAGAATGATTATCAATGATTCAAAATTTCAAATGTACATAAGAATAATAATTAAAATAATATATGCAGACAAATAATACACATATGGTCAAGTTCAACAATTACTGAAATGAGATACTATAAATTGGGGATCGAGGGGCCAACTGGGCGCCTGTTTTAGCCCGTATGTCAATAGGAGGTGGCGGGTGTCGGACGGAAGCTGCAGGTGAAGCTCCCCCATACCCATACCCGTTTACCCGTCGGGTAGAGTTTGGCCCGTAAACATACCCGGGTAATAAAAGAGAACATACCCACCTCCATTAGGGTTTTTACCCGGGCACACGGTGTCGGGTAAGATTGCCATCCCTAGTTGCGCCGATTCTTTGCGGGAGTTACAGATCCTCTGACTAGGAGTACTCTTGTCTATTGCGACAACGTCAGTGCTATTTATCTCTCCTCCAACCCCGTTCAGCATCAGCGCACGAAACATGTTGAGATCGATCTTCACTTCGTTCGCGAGCGCGTTGCCATCGGCGATGTCAGGGTTCTCCATGTCCCGACGACCTCCCAGTTTGCTGACATTTTCACCAAAGGATTGCCCTCCACGGTCTTTTCGGAATTCCGTTCCAGTCTCAACATCTGCAGTGGCTAGAGTTGGGACTGCGGGGGGGTGTTAGAATATCCTCTTATGCTATCCGTATCTGTATAGACTTTCTATTAAGGCAGTTTACTTATAGATAGAAAGTCTATTCATAGATAGTATTGATCTGTTATTTGGTAGGAGTCCTCTCTAGTCTTAGCATGGAATCCTAACCGGACTCTTTCTATTAAAGTTGCATACTGACTGCTAGCCTATATATGTACACGCCTGTGCATCAATACAAAGCAATCTCTTTTGCCACAATACTAGTCTAACAACTACATCCATAATTAGGGCCTGTTTGTTTTAGCTTCTGATTCTGGATTCTGGCTCTAAAAGCAGAATCAGAAACAAACAGCCTGATTTTAGAATCTGATTATCACAATCCAGCCCACCCATATACACTAGAATCCACAATCCGCTTCATATGTGCTTTTGGATTCCAGCTTTTAGAGAATCAGCTTCTCTACAACCACAATCCAGAATCAGCTTTTAGAGAATCCAAAGCTGAAACAAACAGGCCTTTAGTCTGAAACATGCAAAAGCTTGCATATGACCTACAGTTGGGCTGCATCTAAGTTAAATCTTGACAAACTGAACCCACCCATCGCTGAGTGAATTTGTAACTAACACATCACATATTAAAATTAATAATGAAAAGAACTGGCAGAAAACTAAGAAATTACCCCATCCCAGCATTTTATCTTCAACCTTCTTGGTTTTCTTTTTCAGTTTTTCTTTTGCTTATCTGTCTTGTTGGCAACAAAAACATCACCTGAAGCAGATCTGACAACATTAGTAACATCATTTTGTAGTTTGTGTGGTTTTGGTAAAATCGTGAAGCTTACCTTTCTTCTCAAATTTGGCCTGGCTTACAGACATTAGAGTCTTACCACCAGGACGGAATGATGTCCCATCCAATAACTGAATTGCTAAATCTAAAGAAGGCTCCTGAATAATTAAAGAAAAAAGGCACCTGATTAAAAAAAACATGCACAGTGGGTCCAAATAATCTAATCAATTTGACTAGGGACTACCTTGAGATAGGTCACTAGTGCATCACCCTTCATTCTGCCTGTTTCCTTGTCAGTATAGATTTTCACTCGAGGCTTTCTTGTCTCTGGATCCTATATCATGGAACATTTAGAGGTGCATCTGTGCTTCGAAGTTCAGGTGCAAAGTATTCATTATATTCACATATTTCCAAATTATGTCATGAATAACAGAAAGAGCAATAGCTATCCAAAATATAGGAAATTGTAAACAAATATTATAATCATGTTGAGTTTAATTTAGCCATGCCCTTCATTTAAAAAGTAATGTGATATCCATCTAAGGTAACTTGTGTGTAAATTCTCCAATATCTACCAGCACCAATGACCACTGCAAGTTCTGACAGATGGAATTCACTAGGTTTGACATTTCGACATATATACTTGCCGAATTAAGTTCGCAAAAATGAACAGCTTTGGCGTGAAGATTTTAATATATAAAGATTCCAAATAAGCCAAACTACAAACTTTGTGTCACAGCGGTTACATGCGCAGACGGAACTAAGTTGTCTCTACCTCCTTTATAATTCCACATTTGGAAAATACATCCACAATCTGCAAAAGAAATTCACCATCAAAACCAAGCACGTTTTGTATAAGCACGAATGTGTTAATTAGTTCATTTTAAGAGATTGTCTTCCTAAGAGAAAAATGAGGTAATATAAGACTGTCTTCCTAAGAGGAAAATGAGGTATTATAAGTAACTTACCTCCTCAGCCGTGACATCATCAGGCAAACCAGTTGCGTAGACATGTGTGTTGACTTTGAGATCAAACCAACTGTCTGGAGGTTTGTTAGCTTCCTATAAAAAAAAGAAACAAAACAAGAATTTCAACAGTTTGGAAGAATTAGCTTGTGCAAAACTCATTGAGAACTCGCACAAAAATAACTCGAAAACTATACCTTCTTTTCAGCTGGCTTCTCAAAAGACTTCCGCTTCTTTTCTTTTCTCTTTTCTGCTTTCTCTGGATCTTTGTTTTTATTTTTGGCTGAAGCATCATTTTCTTCTAATACGGATGAACCAGAAATATCTAGTGCTTGAAATACTTCTTCCTGATGTACAAAAGTCATGTCTTCAACTCCATAGTTGTCCTTTTTACCCGACACATCATTCTGTAGAAGGCACATGCCAAATTAGATTAACTAACAAATACTGATGGGAAGGAATATTAAACAAGATGAAGGGAAAGTACTCATCCTGAAAGGAAGACCATCTGATGCAATATGGAATACAGTATTTTAAAAAATATTGTCTAGGCCATAGCATAAGGTATTAAGACCATTTCCAGGAATTCGCCATGGACGACAAGAATTATCAGACGCTCGCCTAATTCATCGAGGCAAGGCTCCACCATGGGGCGCCTTTACGCGTAGGTGACGAATTGTCGATGTCATGATAATTTAGACTCGCAAGGGAAAATAAGAGCAACTAAGGAAAACTAAATTAGACTCTCAGGTGAACCAAAATTTACAGTAACATTAGAGCAACTCCAACCCAAACTCTTATATTTTCCCCTTAAATCACTCATTTAGGGGTGGTGTAAAAATTAGGGGCACCCTATATCAAATTTGTCTTCAACCTACACTCCCTATTACTCACCCCTATTATTTATCTAAACATTATTATTACTTTGCACCCATAAATCATTTACTAAAAATAGAAATAACAAATAAAAAAATGTTGAAGAAAAAGTAGGGTGAAAAGAGAAAGCCCCTAGATGTAGAAGTGAGAAAGGATCTCTCTATAATAGGGGTTCTTTATAAGGGTTGGGTTAGAGCTCATATTTTTCCAATTCTCTTTATAATTTAGGATAGGGAGATGCTTAAGGGGTGGGTTGGGCTTGCTCTTAACCAAAGCATAATACGCTAGCTCTTTTCAGGAAACAACACTTCCAGGCAACACGAAAATTTACCTTCACACTGCTGACCTCAGAGAAATAGTTGTGGGAAAAAAACGAATATGATGAAGAACAATAAATAAAGGAGAAAGGAAGCCATGAACTCAACAAAAGTTCTAGTTCCTTTGAAGTTGCTTATAGAAAAGGGTATAAGTTCATAGAAAATTTACTTTATTCCCACACGCTATCCCTTGAACCTTGCAGTAGTATTGTTGATACCCCCTTCCTTAAGCTCGAATCACTCGCCTGATGACATACACGCGTACGTAACACGCTACGCTGATCGTCATGAGCTAACGGGAAGAAGCTAATGATTGCGAAGCCCGGGCCAAATCGGTGCCTTTGCATATTGTCTATTTAGTCAATGTCGGAACGAATTTATAAATCTAATACATTTCTCTACTGTAGAAGGAGCAAAAGGCAACACGTGTCACATACTGTATTATGAGACTATAGCAGCTTCACCTAGAGCATATAGGAGCACGGCAGGTCGCCTATTTGTGGAGAGGGATATGATAGGTATCTACCATTGCTTCCAGATCGGAAAAAAAAAGTCAGATGTATAATTTTGCACGGACAAGGACTATACTTGAAAAAAAAATACCAATGCTAAAACAGCCAAAGCATTGATGATGCTTGCCTTGGCTCCCGACAGGTGGGCCCCACCGCCCTGTCCCCCCGTCCAACGGCCGGCCACTCCTCTGTCCCCGCGCCTTTTTCAAACTAGCCGTTAAGCCTCCTCTCCGCTGTCTGTCTCTCGTCGCCTCCTCAAACGGTCGGATTCCTCCTCCACCCATTTAAACTCCACTGCCTCTTCCCCCACTCCCCACACCTCCCTCGACTCCGCTTCACTCCATTCCTAGCGAGCACAAGCGCACAAGCCTCCCTTTCGCTCGGTCGCTGACAGCAAGCAGCAAGCATGGGCCTCTCGGTGATCGCGCCGCCGGTGGGGGACTCGGCGTCCCCGGCGCACCGCCGAGCGCGCCGCGCCTTCCTCGTGTCCAACTACATGATCCTCGGCGCCGCGTCCGGGTGCGGCTTCCTCACGCTCTCCCTCCGCCTCGTCCCCTCCGTCGACGGCTTCCTCCTCATCCTCCTCCACGCGCTCACCGTCGCCGCCGCCGTGGCCGGGTGCGCCGTCATCGCCGCACCTGACCCGCCCCGCGGCCGCGTCTACACCTACCACATGGCCGCCACCGTCGTCGTCTCCATCCTCCAGGGCGCCGCCGCCGTGCTCGCCTTCTCCCGCACCGACGACTTCCTCGCCAACGGGCTCAGGTCCTACGTCCGCGCGGAGGACGGCGCGGTCATCCTGCGCATGGTCGGCGGGCTCGGCGTCGCCATCTTCTGCCTCGAGTGGGTGGCGCTCGCCCTCGCCTTCGTGCTGAGGTACTACACCTACGTCGACAGGGAGTGCGGCGGCAACCCGCTGCGCCGCAGCGCCAAGGTCGGCGGCGAGGATGGCGCCGGCAACTGGCCGTGGCCCTTCCAGGTGTGACTCAAACGATGGTGGGTGCTTGCTTGGAAGCAAGGAGAACCGAGAATTATGAGTTCTTGGAGGGAAAAAAATAGTACGGTGCTTTACTATACTTGGGGATGGGGTATCATTCGTTTATTGGTTCTGCTGTGCTGTGTAATACTACTGTATTATTATGTTGTAATGCAACTGTTGAGCTTTATATTATGTGAAATCACACTTTCGACGACACCCTTTTGGTGATCTTGATACCGGTAAGATTACATTTGACACGGACATCAACAAGAGGTCTTTTTTAATCTGAATCTGGACGAGATCTGAGCAAGAAGAGCATTTGGGATCGATCTTAGTAGCATGTGTGCAGTGATCTTCTGGGATTGGCACGTCGTGTCCGTTCCTGGGAGCCGTTGTGCATGAACTGTGAAGTCTAGCTGATAAAACGATATTCTGGTTTCAGTCACTGTTTCTCATTGTTTTGGGTGACTTCCTTTCGGGATTTAATCAGCACTGTATGTGCTCTGTTGTTTTTGCTGGCCTGGCCGCCGTACCTGCTGGAGTTGCTTCACCTGTGCTAATTTTTGTCTGAGCATTCCCTCCCATGACTCCTAGGCGTTCGTTCGTTTGATGTCATCTGAGCTAACGTTATAGGGTCAAACTTTTAAATTAGGCCGGTCCAACACTTTTAGATTGAACTTATTTTGGATCTATAGTTATTTGGAGGGTATACTGGGCCAGGCTTTATTCTAACAACATTGATGTTATAGACCTATTTTTATCATTTCATCAAACGAACAGTTTATCCAAGTAATACCCAATATTACGCAATAAACTATCAATTCATCAAACGAACCGTTTATCCAAGTAATACCCAAATCAGACCAGACTTGGACTTCTCATTCCTTTTGGATTAGACTGGATATATAAAAAGAATATTAGGCTTGATCGGACTTTGGCCATTAGCATCCTTAGCTCACCATCCAATTGGATTATTGGACGATACACCATAATGTCACTGGAATACCACTGAATGATACGTAATAAAGTTTAGATATATAAAAAAACAAAAAAAAACCGTCCAGCTTTGATCAGTCAAGACCAAAAAACTGCAGCACGAAGCGACAGACGTGGGCCAGGAGTCAGCTTCCGGTCTTTGCACGGTCGTCTGAATTTTGATTTTTTTTTTTTTTCTCTTCAACGATTGCCAGCGTTGTTTAGTATGGTGATCCTGCTCCTCTGAAACTAATTTGCGCGACGTAGCACATTCTTGTCGACAAAAGAAAAGATAGACAAAGCCAGGTTTCCATTTTGTTCTGACTTGTGCTGTGAATTTTCCTCTTTACCTGTCCCTCTGCCTTGCGTTCCAGTACACAGATTCAGAAATCAGTAGTACATCCCTTGAACCTTCGTAGAAACTTATAGGCAGACCGTAGTTTCAGTTGGCAGTTTCAGAAGCCCTCGGTCGCGAATTCGCAGTAGTTGCTACGACTACATGAATTATCGTTGTGACATGTTGCATCACAATAAAGTGACATGTTGCATCACAATAAAATGGGCCTAGTCACTGAGCTATCACTTTTAACCATTTGGCAATGGCATATCATGAAGGTAAGTTTTTCTTGACAAATTGGCCTTCTGATGACCAAAACACCCAGGAAAATTCGAAAGGGGCATGTACAATGATTTTTATCTTTAGATGATATTCTCTCTGTTTTTTTATAAGGCATATTTTGATTTTGCACAAGGATTAAAGTTGCATTGAAATTGAAAAAGATACGAGAGAAAATGACTTTAGATGCCACCACTTAATTGTCTTGGAAGATGAAAGATATATTTTGTGTGGGTGGTAATGAATAAATGCATATGAATAAGAGAAAATAAATAGGGGTATAGAAGGAAAAGTCTCATTAGATTTACATGCAAGCCTTACATTTAAAACAAGATCATTCAAAAAATAGGTCTTATAAAAAAACAGAAGGAGTATAAATAGTACACGACGGTAAGAGACCGATAAGATTGCTGGTCCTGGACCAGAAATTCGATTGACGTGGACCCTCATACGCGCTTCATCTGGGAAAATGAACCCCGCGGTAGGCCAGCTTTAAGTATCATATCGTTCGGTTACGCATATTGCATGGCACCAAAGTGGAGACGCGTATCTGCAGTACTGCAGAGGATCTCTGACCCGAAAGGGGCCAGTCTTGCTTTACCAGTCGCCTCGTGCTTGATGTAACCACTAGCTTACATCAGGCTATAGGCCGGCCGGCAACCTAGATCATGACCCGGTTTGGATTAGTAAACGGTGTGCAGGCCATCAAGTCTTAAAGCTACCGGACCGATCACACGCTTACATCATCCCTTCTCATCTCATTCATCCATCCAATCATTCACATGTCGTCATCAACTAAACACACACACTGATACCAACTCCGTTGTTTAAGCCAGCGTATGTGAAGAATAAAAAGAGGAGGAAATAAGGTCTGTTTGGCTAAGCTAGCGTTTCAGCTAACAAGCTCCAGCTGGGCTGTTCCATTTGGTTGTGTTGGTAGTAACATGGTATACTAAGCAGAGGTGTTCCTATGTATTTTTTTTAAGTATATAAATAGTAAAGTATGAATAAAATATACATGATGATTACTTACCTTGTGTTTACTTTAAAATTTATATAACTTATACTAAAAGAAAAATATAGAAGCACTGCACGATCAAGGCAACAGTAGATTAATCGGGACCAAACACATGGCCTGCGACTCATGCGTTTGTCTTGCGTGCCACTAAACTATGCCATCTCCGTCCAGAATGGACGGCCAGTATTTGCAGGCGTGCAGTATAGTGCGCCAATTCTACTTGGTTGGGAAAAAAAACGGTACTAACCAATCGCTCCCCGAACCTAGCATTGTAATGCGCAAGTGACTGAATTCCACTTGGCGATTAACTACGTACGAGTCTGCAGTGGTAACGGGTAAGGTTATTCCTAGTGTATAATAACATACTTATTTAATGCATGCCATATAAGCATTTTTGATGATGTGGCAAGAGAGTTAAGAAGGGAGAGAAGAAAACTGTATCTTGAGAAAGATACCACTTGGATACGAAATCATAGACATTGAAACTTGAATCATCTAAGTGGCCCACAATTCATACTCTCATACATATCTAACATTTAATTATCTTGTGGGGACTAAGAAACAATCCATGATACCATGCATTGGGATAGTTATATCTTCTATAATATCATATGACATAACAGTTTTAGATATTGTGACAAGATACAATGCACTGTGAATAGCCTAATTAACTTTTTTTTTAGATGAGTAGAAATTAACCTTGAGCATGCATGAGACGTCGGAATCAGCCATAGGCGCCTAACTATACCTACCTAAAGAGTACAGCCAGCCCGTCGGGCTACTTTTGTTAGGCCGTGTTGAGAGTTCTTCAGACAAGTTAGGATGTGACAACATTGGACGGTCAAGAGCCATCGCAGCCGACAATCGTCGGATCAAAGTTGGGGTCAAGTTAGTGTACGAAGAGAATCTTATGAAGCTTCGTCTTGCGCGCGACGAAAGATGACATCGTTGTGATGGACTGCATGCGCAGAATTAAGCCTCTCTAAACAACTCGACTTTCTAATTGGCTTTTAATATGAGTTAAGAAGCTATATATAACTAGTAAAATTAAAAATTAGATTAAATTTGTTTTTTAGCTTATTGCTATGGAAAATTGGCTTTTTGTTAATTATAAAAAGCTACAGCTACTTTTTAGCCCAAAAAACCAAAAAATATCTTTTTAGAAAAACTACAGCTCCCCTAAACAGACCCTAAAACTTTCCTCAACTAATTTCCATCTCAACTCGGTTGGTCGAGAAAGTGGTGGGTTGGAAACTCACCTGTTCTTTATGTAGAATCTTTGGGCCTTGTCACATTTTTTTTTCAAATTTGATTATGTCTAAACGAAATTACGAGAATAACTATATTTCCTACCGTGAAAGAAGCGGCAAGCGCACTCCCTTAGCTCAAAAGGTAACCAAGACTACGGCAAATGTCCTACCGAGTACGTTGAGCTCAGTAAAACCCCATAGTAGTGCTTGTGGTTGGTAGTACCTCTCCTGCTAAGCTCGAATATTGCGGCAAGTATATGTCGTGGTATTTGAGCTCAATAGGAGGATATTTATGGTGCCGACCACCTACTTCAGTAGGGGACATGTATGTGATACGTGTTGCCTAGTAATGTTTCTACCGTTGAGAAGGCTAAATTTATAATTTTATTCAGAAGAAAGCCAAGAATGAAAAAAATATATATGCAAGAGGGCTAGATACCCACATGCCTCCTTTATATCATATACACGCCCCTTAACTTGCTTGGTTGGTTGCCTGGTCTGGTTCTGTTCTGACTTAATATTTTGGGGGGAAAAGATATGGAAATTACTAATTTAATGTCATCCTCACTAAAGATTTGTTGAGGACACCATCTCCTCATGACAAGTGACAACATTTTCTCTCAAATGTCCTCTTCATGTGACAAGTGGCATGATGGTATCACCTCTTTCCTTATCCCTCTTTCATTCTCACTTAAAGTCTCTCTCCTTATGACAAATGGCATCACTACTTTCAACCCCTTTTCTTCCTCCATTTCCTTTCGTTCTCAAATTTTCACCTCAAATTTTGAAAACAAGTATTTTTTAATCACTATCAAACTTTTTTAAGCGAACTTTTCAAACTGAAAGTTTATTGAATAGAAACTCTTTGATCCGTAAGTTTTTGAATCGAATGTTTTCGAGCTAAAACTTTTCGATTTAATTTTTTTAGTTAAAACTTTCTAATTTAATTTTTTTTAAAAAAAATCGAGTTGAAACTTTTCAATTTGAAATTTTGTTGAAAATTTTTCAACTTGAATTTTAAATCAAAAAATTTGAACCAAAAGTTTTTAAATCAAAACTTTCTGAGTCGAGAGCTTTTGAATCAAAAGTTTTATGAGTTGAAATTTTCTAATTTAAAATTTTTTGATTTAAAACTTTTAGTGTTGAAACTTTTTCGATTTGAAACTTTTCGAGTTGGAACTTTTTTATTTGAATTTTTTTAGTTTAAAAATTTGAGTTAATTTTTTTAGTTGAAACTTCCTATTTAAAATTTTCTAATTTAAATGTTCTGATTTAAAATTTTTTTGTTAGAGAGGGAAGAACAAGGTAGGAGAAGTGAGTAAGGAAAAGGGAAGAGGAAAGTGGATAGAGAAAATGTCATTTGGTATTATAGGAAGGTGTCTTTAAATTTGTTAGTTTGAGATTAATCTCAAAATAGTCATACCCAAAAGACTTTGTGTGTTTCTCAGTCACATTTGACATTGCGGTTCCTATGAGGTACGAACTGCACCGGCTAAAACACGCCTCGGGTCGCGCATGCACTTCGCTGTAGGAAGGAGTTTAGTGCACTAAATTCAATATCGACCATTCATTCTTTTCAATTTAATAGATCAGATTAACTAATATTTATTTATACTTCTTCAAGTAATATAGTAGTAAGAATATCGTTAACAAATCAATAATTAGATTTAATTTCTACTATCCAATATATACTATCAGTATAATGTATCATAAAAATTCTCTTAGAAAGACCCCACACTAACGAACTTTGTTGGAATATGTTGGTACAAAGCTGAATAATCGTAATGTACACTGTTTTTGCTTGTAATATCCTTTTTATATATTATACAGACGATCCTACTGTTTCTCTTTTTTTTAAAAAAAGCAGAATAATTGTGTGTGCATGCTCGAGAGTACAAAGCAGAACTGGAGCAGGTGAGAGCGCACGAAGCAAAACACTACCGTGAGCGGTAAGTCGGGAAATATTGCTGTCGGTCAGTCGCAACCTTGTGTACGTGGACTATAGGTCGTTGGCGCTTTGGGCTATGGGAATCTTGGCCTCTTTGGGTGCTTTGTCGCATGCCGCCAAATTGTAGGGGTTAGCCTTGTTATTTACCAGTGTCAGAGCTAATATTTAGCATATGGGTATAATGGGCTAGCAGAAAGTCATCGGTGTCAACTGACACCGATATTTGACTGTAGCTCCGCCCCTGAGCAGAAGCAAATCAAGCAGAGCAAAGAGTGAAGATTTTCCACGACCACTTGTGGCTACATACACCGTATAAAGCATCCATCTATCTTGCCCTGTGCTTCGTGCACTTCTATCTCCCTCCCCCCATCTCTCTTCCTTTACGCTCCCTCTCGGCATCGGCCAACCCAAGGCGGCTAGGCGAGGTTTCCAACGAGGTCCGTCGCTGTCGGTGGCGGAAGCGAGGTATCGAAGAGGTTTTCGACGCAATGGCGGCGCGGATTCCTTTCGATGAGGTTTTGTGGTAGCTTCGCGGGGTTCTGGCAAGGTTTTACGACGGCGCCGTGGTTTCCTCACGGTTTTTCTATGAGGTTTTGCAGGGCAACGTCACTTTCGGCAATAGCCTGAGGGGTGGGTATTCGGTTTTTTGTTTCATCGGTTCAATTTTTTCAGTTTTACAATAATTTAGTTTTTGAAAACTAGCAACTGGATTTCTCGGATCAAAATAAAAAAACCGAACTGAATTAACCGAAATATTTTGGTTCGGTTAATTCGATAGGTAGGTTAGATTTAATCCTTCTCATATCGCAAAACAGAGAATGGATAAACCGACACAATATTCATAAGTCATTATAATATAAGCATAATAGAGCATTTGAATATGGGGGCATATAGATCAATCGGGCTTTTGGTGCAATCATGCAATCCAACTAAGAAAAGTTTCAAAAATTCTGAAAAAAATCATGGAGTCTCATCTTACCCCATCTACATATACAAATTTATGATCAAATTCGTCCTATTAGAAGTTACAAAAAGACAAATTTGGATTATTTGAACATAGGACGAATTTGATCAGAAATTTGTCTTTATATGTAGATGGGTTAACATGACGATATGATCATCCATGCATGATTTGACTTTTTAGTTGATTGCATGGTAATTGCACTGGATATGCCCCTTGAGGGGAATATACCAAAGATACGTATAAATATATTAGAACATCATAATTGTTTAATGACTTTAGAAAAAATATTATAAAAGTGGTATTGTACATAGATTATTCGGTTATTTTGGTTTTTGAAAGCGAAAAATCGAATCGAATTATGCCAAAACAAAAACCAAATCGAAAACCGAAATAATCAATTAATTCGATTCGATTCGGTGATTCTGTTTCGATTTAAAAATACCTGCCCCTAAATGGCCTGCACGACGACGCAGCTCTGAGACGTTGGTGGAGCGGCCTCTGGCATTGGCCTACGTGCCACTATAGCATGGGGATGCACAGTCCTTGGCTTTTCTAGTCCATAATATATATATATATTTGCAAATACAACCCCTTTTAAAATAGATTTGTAAAAATGGTCCTTGCCTCGACCACAAAAGGTGCAGCACACATGCCGTGGGAGACGTAAACCCGTGAGTATGGAATCATTTTCCTATATATATATATATATATATATATATATATATATATATATATATATATATATATATACCCTTGAAAGCTTGGCATGCCGAGCATAAGGAGCTTGGTAGCGAGGGAAAGCTATTGAGCTCCTCAAACGTGGCAGGTGAGCCGTGTTACCTATCGTGCGTTCCACGGTTAGAAAGGTGATTATTTTTATAAATTTATTTAGAAAGAAACCTGATTTATATGTAATAGCGCCTGGGAAAGCCGCTCAACCAGGGGGACAATCGCCCCCCGGCGAGGCCCCCGGAAAATCCAAAAATTACGATTAGATCCTTTCGAAAAAATTGAAAATCGTGTTTTGGTCCTTCCGGTCGTTTTTTAAGTAAAATAGACCCGAGAAATATCGAAATTACGTTTAGGTCCCTACACGCGGTTTTCGGAAAAAAACACAGATTACCGAAAGTCGCGTTTAGATCCTTTCGGAAAAATTAAAAATTGCGTTCAGGTCCTTTCGACAGTTTTTAAGGTGAATTGAAAATCGCGTTTATGTCTTTTTGCCGATTTTTTTTCCACGTCCACACAACACGACGTGCAATAGCACGCTACCATGTCTAGTAGTATAAATATCTCCCGCTAGCTTACCGTGCTACCAGTCGGCCAGCCAGTCCCCACATCCCACACCGCACCCGTAGCCGGCTTAGCCCGAACCCCTGCTCCTATCACCTCACCTCTCCTCAAGCGGCGAGCCCGACCGCGCGAGCAGAGCGGCCGATCCCTCCTCTCTCTCGACCGCGCGCTCCGTGCGATGGCCTGCTCAGGATCCAAGGAGCTGTCTCCCACGAGGTAATCGCTCGCGGCGATTCCTCTCCTCTCCCTGCACGCGCGAGCGGGCATGCTTGGTTCTGTGGCTCGCGGCCGACGCTGAAGGCTGACAGAGCTTGTCCCGTTTCCGTGCACCGTGCATTGTCTTGCAGGGCGTGGTGGTCGAGGGAGACGGTGGCCGTGGTGACCGGCGCCAACCGGGGCATCGGGCGCGCGCTGGCCTCGCGGCTCGCGGAGCACGGCCTCACCGTGGTGCTCACCTCGCGGGACGCCGAGAGAGGGGAGGCCGCCGCGGCGCCGCTCCGAGAGCGGGGGCTCCCCGTCGTCTTCCGCCGCCTCGACGTCGCTGACGCCGCCTCCGTCGCGGGCTTCGCCGCCTGGCTCAGCGGCGCCGTCGGCGGGCTCGACATCCTGGTGAGTGAGCAGCTAGCGACTCCTCTCCTCCTCCTCCTCGGTACCGGTATCTTTACAAAGTCTAATCTATTTACCACTAATTTATTCAGCCTTTTACTATAGATCAGATATGGATATCCATACGCACACCACTCGCATCGTTCGCGGTATCGCGATCCGTAGCGTAGCAGTGGCATGTTTGCCTCGCTTTGCGCTCGATTGGGAATTTGGGAGCGGTTTCATTTCACATCGCGTATGGCGAAGTGACCGCTGTTCTGACCGTCTTGCTTTTTTTTTTTAAAAAAAATAACTTCTTCTCAGGGTCTGTTAGGGTGTGTTTGGAGACCTGTGCTTGTTTGGAGGAGCTTTTGACTCCCCCAAACAGTATGGATATAAAGCAGCTGGAAAGTTAAGTCACAGTAGAAGCACCTTTAAAAGCTGAAGCTGCTGAGGAGGAATTTTTCAGCTGTGGCTTGGCTTGACCACCTCTCACCTCGGTCGCTCTGCCTTCTTAATCTCCGCCACCCTGCCTCACCGCATCCATGTCACCTCCTCACTCGAACGCCGCTGTACTTTGCTATGTTGTTACCTCCACGTTCGGTTAGTCCCTAAAAGCTACAGTTACAGCAGCTAGTTTACCAAATAATATAATAAGAAAAGCCATAGCCGTCGATTCTGACTACTTCTCAAACAAACCAAAAGTAATTTTTCACCCACCATTAACTCCCTAACAATGCCTCAATTGGAGTTATAAATCTAGTTTTCTACCGTGACTGAAAACATTTTACGTGCTTATTTATCATAGAAGGATCTATCGCACTCTTTCTCCAAGGCTCCGCTCCTCCCCCGCCCCTGCACTAGCTCACACCACGTTCGCTTCCACACTCTCCCTCCACAACTCCGACTTCTTTCGTTAAATGCGAGATCGTCGGATCCTCGCCTCGTGCTCACCTCCCACTCCTACACTGCCTACTTCTCACGCAACGCCTCCACGGTACTCCGGCTTGCTGAGCTCCTTAGGCACGGTAAATGTCATATGTCATGTCTTCCGCGGTGAATGAAGACATGAGATTTGGAAAAAAATTTAGAAAGAGTTATTTAAAAAAAAGTTGAAGATGTTTGTTGTGCTTTTTGCGGCGAGAGAAGAGATTAGATCTGAGAATTCTTTAAAGAAAAAGTTATTTCTGTAATATAAAAATAAAAAAGCCTAGAAAAGTGAACATTTCGCCTATCCCTGTCTTTCCCTGCATCTCTCGTGGTACACCGCCATCCTAGCGAGCCGAGGCGATGCACACCACGGGGAAGTAGGGATGACAAAATACCGTGGATCCGGTATCCATGGTACCCGACTGATGGGTGCAGGTCCGGTCTTATTTTGGACCCGTGGGTACCCAAACCCGGACCCGTTACACACCTTAAGCATGATCTCGCGCGTGGAGAAGCATCGCGAACTCCAAAGCCACATGATCAAGCACAGATGAGGCGCGGAGAGGTGGGCCGTTGGAGAAGTATAGCTCGCGGGCGTGCCTGTGTAGGCTGTGGACTCCTCGGCCCACCCGCAGTTGTTCCGCAACCCGCCAGCCTTCGGCCTAAGTCGTCGTGAGCCACTACGATGACGATCGGCATCGTCATGAGATAGCCGCCAAAAACTGTGGAGTGTTTTTGTGCATGCAGGCGTCCGCGCGACAGTCACCGAAAATTTTCTTTTGCTCGAGAAGCCTCGCGAAGAACTCACGTGAAGGACAGAAAGAGCACCGAATAGCATTGGTATCGGGTCCGGGTCCGGGTCCGGGTCAGAGTTTAGACCCGTGACTGACTTCGGGTCCGGATCCGGGTCCACGGAGGCTGGACCCGGAGATACTCGGACCCGTTACCATCCCTACGGGGAAGGCCAAGCCACAGGCGCGGGCAGTGGCAGGCGAGCTACTGTGTTGATCGGGCCGAGTTGTACGACTCGCGCTACCCCGCGCTTTTTGTGCCGCCGGGCAACGACGGCCCGAGGTTTTGCTTCGTTCGTGATGAGGAGGTACAAATGCTTTTCCCGCTCTCTCTAGCTAGGTCGGTACTCGGTATAGTGCGCACCTGTTTTTTTCCCTTGCGCTCGGTTCGATCGGAGGCCAACTCGAGCACTCAACTAGGGGTGGAATCGAGCCGAGCCTAGCCAAGCTCGGCTCGACTCAGTTTTGAGCGAGCCGGCATGTGGGCCGCCTCTAGCTCTCTCGCTCTCCTCTGACCGGACTTGTGAGTCTGCAAGCTCTGCAAGAATGGAATGGAACTATGGAAGTATGGAACTATGGAAGGGTGTTTTGTTATTTTTGTATACACTTTGTGTTATGTTACTTATGTCAGACTGAATCACTAAACCATCATGCATTCTATATTTCATTGTATGTTCCTTGTTCAATATGACCGTATGAATGCCAAGCCGATTGAATGTCTATTGGCTATGGCTATTTTTTATTAAAATTAAGCCTCATGTAATTTGGATAATTGATTAGTGATTAGTGAAAGTGATTACAGAATGTCTGAATTTTATCGAGCCTAACAAGCCAACGAGCTCATGGCCGGCTCGGGCTTGGCTCATTATAGCAAGAGCAGACGGTAGGCTCGGGCTCGGCTCGATGATGCACCGAGCCGAGCCGAGCCGAGCCGAGCCTGTGAGCCTCGGTGTTTTTCCACCCTACACTCAACCAAGTCGATTTGATAATCGTCCCGGTGTGGTTACAGAGCCAAATAGGTGTAGAAAAGCAAGCTTTGATGGTACCGAAAGGGATTTAGCCTGATCTGAGGATGTGTTTAGCTGGTGAGATGCAGTTGAATAAGATGGGATAGTTCTATGTTATTTGGTTTTATTATTTTAGATGAATGAAATGATTTAGTATTTATAGAAAACATTTCTCCAATTTGTATCCTATCGTCCGAGGATGGAATAGTTCTATTCAAATAACTATTTTTTTGAATAATCTCATACATATATCACTTGGTATAAACAACCAAACAAATTCTAAAAGATAGAGAACCAATACGAGATATATATATATATATATATATATATATATATATATATATATATATATATATATATATATATTACTCTCGGGTGTAGTTACTCCCATCTCTGAAATACTACCTAAACGAACTTGAAATACTCCTTTATCACTTTCGGTACACTCATATACTAATTATAAGATATTCCAATGTGAATCACTTGAAAAAACTGTAAGAGAGTATATAGTTTTTAGCATATTTTACAAATACCTTTATATATGGACATAAAAAGGAGTATGTCCAAAAAAGTACACATACCACCTCCGAAAAAATGTAAATGCTGGCTAGCTAGTCTTATATCCTCATATACTATACATACATACCCTCGTTGCGCGAGATACTTCCTATGTTGTCAGATAAAATATAAGGAGTAATTACTCTCGAGAGTAGAAAAGAGGTTTCATATATATATATATAAGTGCTGATCTACGAAGTGTTTCAACTCTCACAATGGATGCCCCTTGGACCATGTTTAAGAGTGCTCAGGGATGGAAGATTACAATAATATTATGCTAAGGGCCTGTTTGGCAAAGCTCTAGATCCTGATTCTCCAGTTCCAGCTTCTGATTCTCTAGTGGAAGTGATTCCTGTCTGAAAAATAGTTATGAACTTGGTGGGAAGGTTCATAACTGGGAGGTTGTGAATCAGGTGAGGAGCAGATTTTTTTGACTCCCAAGCTGTAAGTCAAAAAACATGAATCACTTTCTTGGATTTCTATGTAAAACTGGTTGATTTTTTCTTGTTTGGTAGAGCTCCTCAGCTTCTACCCAACGCACCCTAAACTGTTATAGCACCCAAAGGCAAAAACTAGAGATGGCAACGGGTCGGGTCGGGTGCGGGTTTTACAAAACCCGACCCTACCCAAAACCCGAATTGAAAAACCCGACCCGAACCCGAATACCATATCAGGTAAAAATCTATACCCGAACCCGAACCGCGGGTGCAAAAAATCCGGTGCGATGGGTTTGTGTAATACGGGTGGCAATAGGTTGGGTCGGGTGTGGGTTTTGCAAAATTCGACCCGACAAGAAACCCGAACCCAAAAACCTGAGTCGAACCCGACGGTATTTAAACCCGGCGGTACCGAACTCGACGGAATTGCCGATGGGTATATCGGTATTCAGTACCGATGGGTGAAAATTAAAACAAACAGGAAAATCCATTTGAACCCACCGATTCAAAAACCCACGGATAAAAATTAAAACCCGAACCCGATCCGATCGGGTGTAAAACCCGCGCGTACCCGAACCCGCGGGGACAATTGCCACCCTTAGCAAAAACATCCTTTTTAGCCTCACGTGTTGCCACGTGAGCTGAGTCCACATGATAGTGTTAGATCCCGTGGCTACCGGAGCTATACACAGATTAATACATTTGTTTGATTAGGGATTATAAGCGACTTTTAAAAGTTGAAAGGTTAACAAGCAGAGCAGTTTTAATTTGGATTGTAACAATCCGGAGTCCAGATTGTTAGAATCCCACAATCCACCTTGGAGGAGCTTTCCTCAGTTTTTTTGTACAAAAGACTATAATACCCTTCCACCTTCCAGCAAAATTACTAACAATTGCCCCACTGTGTTCACGTCAGCCCTTCCAAAGAAACCGAACAACCCTCTCAACCCTAGCTGCCATGGAGGATCTCCCCGGCGGCGCGGTGCCCTCCTTCCCCGGCGGAGCGGCACCCTCCATCCTCGGTGGCCCAACTTGACGACTATTTCCCCGCCGCCCGGCCTCGTCGTTGATCCCGTGCGCGTCGGCTCCTTCCCAGCGGCGGCGGCTCCTTCCGTGGCGGCGCCTCCATCCCGGCGGCGGCCTCCTTCCCGTCGGCAAGAACACCCTCCATCCACGCACGGCGGCCGAGGATACCACAGACTTTTGCCACGCAGAAACAACAATCCAAATACACTATAATCTGAGTTACCAAATAGTCATCAGCTTTTAACAATCCAGCTTTTAAAATCTGCTTTCTATAATCCCTAGCTGAAACAAACAGTCCCTAAATCTAACGGTTCAATTGAGTGCTTCTAGATCCATGTTGGCGTGGCCAAAGTGTTGGACGGTGGGGGCCACCTCCACAGCAGTCCGCTCACGTTACTTTTTACGTTAACATGCTTTCCATTGGCTCTAGTTGCAGCGCTTGATTGATAATACCGTGCATCTCTACAGGTCTTTTTACCAGATTCTGTTCATAGTTTTACAGGCATCACTGCACTGTTCAAACCTCTACTTAGTCCACTCCATGGTCAGATATCAGACATATATACTTTTGAATATTTCAAACCTTACTTGCACCTAAGTTTTTAATTTGCTAAGTGTAGCACATTAGTTTACTGAACGAAAATCAATTCCATTGCTTTCACCTTAGCTGTAGCGAACGGATGAGTAGTGGAAATCATTACTTATCTAGTCTCTTTACATTTTTTTTATATAAATCTAGGCTTGTATATCTTAGATTTAGCATCTTCATCCCCCACGGAAGTCGCTTGTCCCTTACCGCGCTCCGAGAGCGCGGAAGCTGGTGAGCGAGCAGGTACAGTCCGCCCGCAGAGCGCGGGAGAAGCAGCGCCAGCGCATGCTCTCTCTCCCTGGTGGCGGCCAGCTTCCACACTCCTCAAGTATGATATAGGACATGTGTCGTTTGATGCACCTTCAGCGATGGAAGAGGAATCCAAATTTGCAAATATATATGTGAAGAGGTTAGATTTGCAAAAAAGTACATGATACTAAAAAAAGGATGATTTCGCTTTCTTGTGCGAGCCAAGGATACTGCTGAGCACTAGAGCTATTGTCACGAACACGCAGACTGGGCCATGGTCAAACTAGCTAGCTAGGTGCGCTGTTGTCTAGTGGTACTACATAACCCAAATTGGTGGTCCCATACATGAATAATCAATGATAACATATTCCCCTCGAGGGTGGAGTTAGGACTTTTCACGCTTTTTCCATGGTTTCATCCGATAGATCTCCGTCTGTTTGTTGGCCCATCTATGCCAACAAACAAGTCATCACAACTGATATCAAAAGCTTTTGGAAGTGTAGTAGAGACATCGAGACCTTGGGAGTGAAAGCAATAGCGCACCACATACACTATTAAGTACTCAGTAGTCACTAGTGTCGTTTCCATTCTATAATGGGTTCTTAACATCGAAGGTTACAAAGTTTGTCACTATTTGAAGCCTCTTCAACAGCTCCACTATGATCTAAGTTGACTAGACTTTTCTGTGATGCAGAAATTTCAATTTCATGTCTGCATGTTTGACATTGAAGGTTACAAAGTTTGTCACTAGTTGAAGCCTCTTCAACAGCTCCACTCGGATCTAAGTTGACTAGACTTTTCTGTGATGCAGAAATTTCAATTTCATGTCTGCATGTTTGTTGATGTATAGGTGAACAATGCTGCCGTGTCGTTCAATGAAATCGACACCAACTCGGTGGAGCGCGCCGAGACGGTCATTAGGACGAATTTCTACGGGGCCAAGATGCTGACTGAAGCACTCCTGCCTCTTTTCCGGCGATCGCCAGCCACCAGCCGGATCCTAAACATCAGCTCACAGCTTGGCCTTCTTAATGTAAGTGCTCCTACGATTCATAGTACTTCGGATCATTGCAGCACTAGTTGCCACATCACAAAACAGTACGCGGCGTACAAAATTGTTTGAAGCTAGCTTAGCTACCGAAACCGAACAGTACGCTGTAATCCTGCGCAATATATAGAAGTCGATGCATGAGAAGAAAGCCTGTAGCTTTATGTGCTTGAAGTGCTTCATTGCTGTACATCATGAACCATTGATAGACAGCAAGGCATGAGAAGATTAGTTGAATTAACTGACGACAGTGGCCCTGAGAAATACGCTGTCGTCGTCAGCAACTACAACTTTTGATAGATATACAACCGCAAAGTCAAGTCAGTTTCTTGTCGCTCCAAAAGCTTGACTATAGGGGAATACACTGGTATCCAATATCTAGCGCTTCTTAGTGTGTAAGATTCAAGATAAGCATATATATGTTCGATACTTTGAACTTGTATATTAACAAGTGTGCACGCTATGTTTTTTGACTAAGGTTTCCCTATTGTGTTTTGACCAAGTGCAAGCAACTTGACTAATGACTAGTTAATAACACCCGTAGCTAGTTATGAAGTGTGAATGCACGAGGCTAGCTAGAGATAAGGATAATTTTGAAGCCTATCTTAAAGCATGTCAATGTCACATCAGCAGTACGCAGCATATACACGCATGGATGAAGAGCAAAAATAGGCAGCTAGTATAGTTCATAAGTCGTGTAAGAGGAAGCAACAAGGAAAATGTTAGGGCAATCCATGAAGGTTTGGGATAAGAGACCTGAAAGTGATGGGGGATACAATCGAAATGCTCGGAAACTTAGTACAAGGGCATTATAAAACACCAAAAAATGGCGGAAACTTTACAACAACAGGTTTACACGACGACTAATTTTGCAAAGACAGGAGCTAGCTAGTGCGCCCAATGCTCCGAATCTCACCTAGCATAAAATAAAAATTTTGGCATAGAAGTTTCTCCATCTGTGCTCATTCCCTCGCTAAAATTAAGGATACAGAAAGTGGAAGTGCGCACATTATTGTTCTCGCATATGCCAAGAAGAAGTGGATTTAGTTTTTCGTTTGGTCGATCGTGCGTTTTGCAGAAGGTGAGCAACCCGTCGCTGAAGAGCCTGCTCCAGGACGAGGAGAGGCTGACGGAGTCCAAGGTCGAGGGCATGGTGTCGCAGTTCCTGGGGCAGGTGAAGGACGGGACGTGGCGGGAGCACGGATGGCCCGAGGTGTGGACGGACTACTCGGTGTCCAAGCTGGCCCTGAACGCCTACTCGCGGGTCCTGGCGCGGCGCCTGCAGGCCTGCGGCGAGCGCGTCAGCGTCAACAGCTTCTGCCCCGGGTTCACGCGGACCGACATGACCCGCGGCTGGGGCAAGCGCACGGCCGAGGAGGCCGCCGAGGTCGCCGCGTGGCTGGCGCTCCTCCCGCCCGCCGAGCTCCCCACGGGGACATTCTTCAAGTGGTGCACGCCGCAGCTCTACTCCAAGCTGTGACCGTGCGTGAGATGCATGCACCATGTTGTGTGTGATGCTGGGATATGCCACGCATGCTATACATACGTACGTACACGATGGAGTAAGTATTTTGGATCAGTCTAGCTGTCTTCGGTCGCTAGTGCTTACGAAAACAAGTCAGGCGTATCCGCCAAGATGCTCTAGAGTTGAACAAGCATCCAGTGTTCTAGTCATCTCATCTCTGGCTCCTGTCTCGGCCATGAATCGTAGCTTGCTGAACGTACTGTGTAGTAGCAGTAGTACTTACCAGCTACCACATGATTCTCTGCCTGTTGGTATTGCCTTGCCCGCTGCTTCTGCGTGTCATGTCTCCCCTGGCATCTGAAATTAGTACTCGCGAAAGCCTCTGATTTTATATACAAATCTGTTTTTGGTCATGAGAGAAATTGAATTCAGAATTTGCACAATTAAAAACCGAGCTATAGGCCCATTTGTGGACTTTGGATCAAGTCTAGGTCGCCTGACCAGGTGTGCCATTATCCCCACTTTCCCAGTATCCATCAAGGTTACTTACTACAAAACTACACAGGTGGAACTGATACTTGTACATTTTTTTGTTCGAAAGCCAATACTTATAAAGGTTAGTTGGCTTGAGATACTCACAAAATGCTTGTTTGAGATGACTAACAGGCTGCTACTCAGGGAGAGCCCTTTTGCTTTTCCAGCCCAAAAGAAGGGGAACATCAATCACGCATGCCTATACTCCAAACCTTACAGATTAGGGAGGAGGATTATGCTATCTCCAAGTAGTTCTTGCTTCTTCTCAGGGCCGTTTGTACGTTAATATTCTAGCCATCTTGTGTCGCGTACGTGAGTTGGTGTCTCCGACAGTATCCGGGCCGGATCTAGGGGTGCCAGCACCTCAAAAAAAATTAAAAAAACACTACAACATCATCTCTTTAATAGGCTAGATTTTTTAATTGGATTTGTTCTAATTTTAATGATTTAGGATTTTAAAGACGTCAGAACTATTTCTACTGTAATTTTGGTAAATTTCAAATAAATGTGTTGGATTTATAATATTATAAAATCATTGTGCAATACTATAGAGTGCATCCCTATATAGAATTTTTTTTAGATCCGTCCCTGGACAGCACGATAATTGATTGAGACGGCCGAGCGAACTGGAATGTTAAATTCGTTCTAGTTAGCACCTCGAGCCATTGTTCCGACCCAACCGCGACCGAGCACATCTCGAGATGGTGTCTTTGGTTGTCGATAGCGGGTTCGGAGGCGTGCGCGTTGTATCAGTTTCCTTCTGAAGGAACGCGTGGCATCAGTTGACACGTGCGTCGACAAGATGGTGCCCCCGATTAAGCCTGTGAACGCAGTCTGCCTCTGAAAACAAAAACATACGGAACGCCGTTCCTACTACCACCACGGCACGATGCGGCAATGAGCTGATACGACAATCCTGCGGTGGTTAGGAGCCTAGGACTGAGGACTCATGCAAAATCTCGCCAGGCACGACCGCGACGCGACTTACTACCGGCACTGTTTGATTTCAAGCGTTGATCCTTAATTGGGCTGTGCGTACCTGCAGACTACTGCAGCACCCAACGGCCGTGAACCGAGGCTTACCTTTTTCGTTTTCTTTTCACCTCACACCTCTTTTTTAATATAGCCCCTGTGCGAACTAATTATAAAAATAGCTTCTTCTTTGATGTATAAACACCGGTAGGTGAAATGTATCACATATTGCGCACATGTAACACGATAGAAGGAATGGACAGTCGACCGCGGTAATAGGTACCAGGCCCGTGCGAGAGGGCGTGCGATCTGTTCGGTGGAACAGGGCCCCCAAATCCCAGGGCCCCCCCTAAATTTTAATGATGCAGCTCTTCTTTAATGATTATTTGCCAACTTTGTTAATTAAATAATTTTGTTCTATTTATACATGTGCGCCAATTGGTTTAGTATTCCAAGATCCAACTATCAACCTCATGTCTTCTGCGAATCGATCTAGAAAATATGATTCTGGTTTCAAAAAACGTAAGAAAAGGCAAAGAATAGAGGATTTAATGCAAGTATATCATTCCAAATGAAAAGATGGGGCCTGTGGAAATTCTCAAGTTTCTAAAGCGGCATGATTCTTTTCCTAATGCAAGTATTGTATATAGAGTTCTGTTGACCATTCCAGTGACTGTTGCATCAGCGGAACGAAGCTTTTCTAAACTGAAGCTATTAAAGTCCTATTTGCGTTCTACAATGACACAACAGAGGCTTACTAATTTGGAAAAATATCCTGTGCAATCACCCCTCTCGGTGAAACCACCGTGCAACTGAACCAAAAAAAGTTTCAAAAAATTCTGAAAAAAATCATGGATGTACATCTCAACTTACCCCACCTACATATAAAATTTCATGATCAAATTCATCATATACTAGCAGTTACAAAAAAGACAAATTCAGCATGAACAGTGATTTTTTTACTGTTCATCACTATTCATTTTTGCTGCTTGTTTTTTTCATATCTTTCAAATGCGATTGGGTTTGGTCTTCAAATTTTGCACGATTGTAGAAGCTCACCTCCCCTACATATGGTAATTTTTTGAGAATTTTTCAAAATATTTTTTAGTTCAGTTGCACGGTGGTTTCACGGAGGGGGGTTGCACCGGATATGTTGCCTACTAATTTGGCCACAATAGCACTTGAGAGTAGATTGTTAGAGAAAATTGAATATGAGCATATCATTGAAGAATTCATTTCAAGGAACACTAAAAGAATGAAGTTGTTCAAGTAAAAATTATGCAACAAGAGTTGAATAGGTATGTTTCTTGATATATTCTATTGGTCTATGATATATTACAACTTTTGTATTATTGTAGTTCTAATTTTTTAATAAGAGAGATCTCATTCTAGAGTTTAGTACATGACCTCTTATTTTATCGGTACGGTCCTAATAGGTACCATCGAGCTAGGACAGCGCGATAGAAACCAGCAGCGCTCCAGCCTCGCGACAGGTCCTACCGTCCTACATACGCTGCTGCCTATCGCAGTAGCACGCTTGTTCTTATTCTTTTTTCTTTCTTAACTAATTCTCCCGGCTCCTGCCTAAAGAGCTGCTCCCTATTCCCCTTCTTATCTCCTTCTACCCTGCCAAACCACCCTGTCACGTGGCCCAGTGGCGGAGGGCAGACGCCTATCCGGGCTCCCGGCGACCTCTACAGTAGAGGTGGACGTGACGCCGGCTAATGTCGCGGAGGTGTTCATGGGCTGAGATGGCGAGGGAGCACACACCGCGCTGCAGAAGCTTGTCGACGAGCTGAACTGCAGGAAAAATTGTCCGGTGATCATCCGTATTTACCCATCTATAACGCATGTCTCAAACAACACGAGTTTTTCTAAAAAAAAAAAGGAGTTTTTACGGAATAATCAGGAACAGGACTGGGACAGTTAAAGATTCATTATCGTACAATGCTTGGATTCGCCCGCTGCGGCGAATCACGAACGCAACGCAGTTTCAGGAATTCTTTTCGCTTTGGCTCACGCTACAGCAGGTGCAGCTTCAACCAATGGTTTAGGATAGCATCACTTAGAAATGGTCGACAACAGGGGAATACTCTGTAGGCTCAGCCTACAGGGCACAATTCGTCGGATCCACATCCGACCCCTCATACAGGATGATTTGGCAGGCCTCAACAGAAGGAAAGTGCAGGTTCTTTGCGTGGTTATTCGTGCAAGACAGGCTGTTGACCTCAGACAGGCTCGCGGCCAGGGGGTGGCTGCATTCTGCCATGTGTGTCCTTTGTGGCATTGAGCCTAAAACATCCAATCATATGTTGCTGCTCTGTCCTTTTGCTAGACAGGTCTGGCGGCCTATCCTAAGGTTCGTGCAGGTCGGCCTTGACGTGCGAGCTCCGTCGGGACATTTTGACAATGCGACTTGGTGGACGGACATGCGTTGCCGGCTTCCTCGTCACAGACGGAAGGAATTCGACGGGGCTATCGCTTATAGCCTCTGGAACATTTGGAAAGAGAGAAACAACAGGATTTTCAGCAATTCATACCGCACGGTGCAACAGGTGGCCAATGCCATTATTCAGGACATCCGTAACCGACAGGTGGCACTCGGGGCGAACTAGTGTATGGCAGCGATTAGTTGCTAGGGGTCTCTAGGCCGGACCCCACTTTCCTTCGGGGATGTATTTTCCTTTCCTCCTCCTATTTTAGCTAGTCTCTCCTTCTATTTACTCCTTTCGTCTCTGTGAACTGTTATGTATTATTCCCTTATCTTAATGCACCCGACAGAGCTCCTGCCTGTTCTTAAAAAAAAGGAGTTTTTACGAGAGTGCATCAGGCTCAATTCTCAGTGCTTTGGAGTAGTGTGCGAGCAATAATATGTTCCACCTTCCACCATGCACTTGATGCAAGATCCACCAAGAAATCGTTAGTGCGGATGCTAAAAATTGATGTCGGCATCGTCTTATACTAGGTCCTACTTTACCTAGCAGGCTAGCAAGGTAAGTATCGTTTTGACAATGGACAAGTTTCGATCGAAAACTACATCTGATTCTTTTCTAACACAAACAACATCTAATTCTGAAGAAGTTTAATTCCACTTTGTAAAGTGTGGATTAAGGTAAAGACTACATAACTACTTGTGGAAAGATGGATCATTAAGTTAGCATTATTATTGCTGATGTCAACGGCATATGTTGAAAGAGCCTTTTCAGTAATGAAAGTTGTTAAGTTTAAATTGCGCAACAAAATTAATGATGATTGGTTCAATTACCTGATGATTTGCTACACTGAGCGGGAGATATTTAAAACACTTGACAATGTTACCATTATGAGACGATTAAAGCATAAAAATTTAGAAAATAAGTTTGCCTCGTACTAACTGTGATGAGAACATTATTGGTATGTAAAACATTAGTTCAATACTTCATTGTGAAAATATATTTTTATGTTATATGATCACTAATCAACATATTTTTATCTTGCAAAATCTCCTTTGGTGTGTATTTTGACTTTTGTTGGTGAATCGTCGAAGCGTTGATAGTGTCGTAGTGAGGCACTTGGCTCGTCTTTCTTTGTTTTTCATCCATAGAATATTCACATGTGTATTGGACTATGCTTTTAGTGAGTAAAAAGGCTTTTTATGATTCTTGATTTCGTTTGCGTGATATGTATATGGACTTGTTCGTGTTTATTGACCGTAATTAAGCTTGCCAAGACTTCTAAAATTTTCTAGCTCCGTCATTGGCGTCACTTGTGCTACACCTACAGTCGAGCTGCTGCCACTCTGCAGTTGTGCCCGTGGTGCTCGGCACCTGGCTAGCTGTGGCTTTGGGCTCCTGCCACGGTGCAGGTAACACGTGTAACTGCTGACACTTGCGTGATTAGGAAAAAGATATTTTTGTAATTATGTTTATACTAGTTCAATGCCCGTACGTTGCTACGAAAAATAAATTTGGTAACAAAATATAAAGCTCAAACAACAAAAGAAAATTGTGCTACAAGATCAAACATCTATTTCTCCCGATTACACAAGTTTTTATGGTTTCTCCTTTGACATAAATTTAGGCATTCATGATATTAAAACAAATTTAGAAATGATATTCTTGGTATACGTCCCGAAAGATTTGAAAATAAATGGTTCAAGGCCGGGCAGAAGCTCCTCAAGCCGTCCCCCAAAGACCGCGAGGGCATGGCGCTCAATGGCCTGGAGGCGCCCCTGGACGTGGACATCAAGAACGGCGGCCGTGTGGTGGTGCTTAACACCCAGAACCTGCCGCTCGTGAAGGAGGTCGGGCTCGGCGCCGACGGCAAGCGTGTGCTCGGATCAGGAGCTGGATCTGGAAGGGGGCGGGGATCAAGAGCCAGATCGGAGACGATGATGGTAGGCGGTCGGGGGGAATGAGATTGGGACGAACGAAATCTGGAGCTATCCGGAGAGGAAGGGGCCGGTTCAGTTTTGTTCGGGAGGAACGAGATCGAAAACTATCGCGAGAAACGAAAGCAAAAAAAAATAGACTGGTTTTTTTCGTCCAGTTCGGTTTCGCCCGGTTAGTGGTGGAGAACGGACATGACACCACCAACTCCAAATTAGAAGTAGTAGAGATAGGGTTAGATTT
Source organism: Guadua angustifolia (assembly GCA_036346375.1). Classification (NCBI taxonomy): domain Eukaryota; kingdom Viridiplantae; phylum Streptophyta; class Magnoliopsida; order Poales; family Poaceae; genus Guadua; species Guadua angustifolia. The sequence goes on along the minus strand of CM070506.1, from coordinate 34,871,538 downwards.
TTTTAAAAAATAGAGAGGATACTAAGATAAGACTTCTCGGGTTCTCTCGCTGGCGCGGGGGCCGGGCCGTCCAGACGCTGGTCCCGCGCGGCGCTAGCCGTTGCGCCGGTTGCCTGATCATGAGCTCCGTTCGGCCGGCACCGCATTTTGCCCACGCCACACGGCCACAGCGTGAAGCGGCACCAAAAGCCCGTCTGTTTCGCGGCCGTTCCTTCCTTCCTACCAAAACGGAGCAGACCAATGGAGGACAAAGGTAGGCAGGAAGCTAGCCAACGTCGTGGTCACGGGCGCGTCTGACGTTGCGAGAATCTTTACACACGCCTGTAAAAAACTCGCGTTGCTCCAAATTCCCTCTGGCGTGAGAACAACAGCACAGAGAGGAGTGGGGGGAAAAAAAAGAAGAAAAACAGAGGCAGCGAGCGAAAGCAAACAGGGAAGCTTCACCCTTACACTACACGACTACGGTTTTTGTCCGTTCCGGTTCCTGTTGCTTCTGCTGCTTCCCCTGCGGCTTCCGACACCGACTCCGCCAGCGCCATCCGGCGGAGCGGGCTGGGGCCCAGGCGCCGGCGCTTGGCCGCCGACGCGTGCCGCCGCCGGATCACTTCCATCTCGTTGCGCCTCCGCGTGGCCTCCTCGTCCACCACGAACCGCCGCATCAGGATGTCGTCCGTCAGCGACTTGCCCCGGAACACCGGCCTCCTCGCGCTCTCCTCGGCCGGCCCCGGGGCCCTCCCGACCCTCTTCTCGGCGGACGGCGGCGGGGTCACCAGCGGGTTGCCGCACCCGGACGCCGACGCCGAGGACGCCCTGGGGTAGCTGTAGCTCCGGCGCGGCGCCACGTCGGCCTGGAAGTAGAGCGCCTGCTCGTTGTAGGAGGAGATGGGCGCGCAGAGGCAGACGCGTGTGAACGACGCCGCCACGTTCAGCGACGACGACTTGCGCAGCTTCCCCGGCCCCGTCGACGCCGCCTTGCAGGCCGATACCCCCGCCGCAGCCGCGGCCTTCGTCGGTGCGGCCGCCGGCTGCTTCCAGATGAGGAGGAGCAGCTCCACCGCGCGCTGGTACCACGGGGACTTCTTCGACAGGCCTCTCGGCCTCGCCGCGCCGCCATCTTGTGATCTGCATGCACGGACACACACACGGAGCACGGCATCATGTCACCCGACACGACCTAGTCAATCGTCATACAGCACGGGCGCACCAACGGAGAGCTAGCTCACGGGATCGACCGAAGCATGCGCGCATGCAAGTACATGTACCTTGTTTGCTGCGTGTTCTTGGCCATGTTTTGCATCAAGAGGGAGTGGAGAAACATCTGGGCTGGCGCGCCTGCGAGGGGAGAAGACGAAGAGGGTTAACTGGTTAAGGGAGGGGAGAACTGAGGTCACATCAAGTTGTTACATTCCTACTGGGGTGTAAGAGGCCGAGGATCTTCCATTCCATGGGGTGGAGTGGAGGTATGCAATGGTGGTCAGTTTGTTAAGGGGGTCAGGTCCAGGCAGAAGGGCAGTTCCGTCATGTCGCTTTTGGCTGCAGGGGCATGTCAAAGTTCTCTGGAGACGGTGACGTACGTAAGAAAAAAAAATATAGGGAGGGTGTTCAGTGTTGCTGTATTTTCTTACGAAATGACTTGTATTTGGACGGTCGAAATTTTCGAACGCACTGTAACATTTTTTTTCCTTCACGTACAACATTTTGTTATAACGCGTGCAACATTTTCCTTCGATAAACAGTAAAATTCGCTACAGTAAACGGATATTGCAAGCGTTCAAAAAAAAATATTTCACGTGTTGACAGAAAATGTTGCAAACGTAGAAAAAAATATTGCAAGAGACGTTCGATGGAATGAACAGAAATCGAACGTCCGAGCGCTAATTTCTCCTATTTTCTTATGTTTACAGTGGACAGTCGATGTGCTATCTTGAAGACCACCGAAAAAAAGCTATGAAATTAAAGAAGTACGTACCAAGACATAACGAGAGCCGTTACTCTATCCTTATTGTGCCCTTCTTGCATCCGCCACTGTCTGGAGGGAACAAGGCTGCGTGCGTGACCCAATAAGGAAGGCTTTTTTTGGGACCCTTCCAAAACTTATGGAATATGAAATGGAGTACCACAAAGTACTGCATACTGTGCTCATATATTGTGCGGAAAGGATCCGAAGATTGATGGTGTAACGTGACACTGATGAAAAGTGTAAGTGCAGCGCGAAAACACTAGTTTGAAAAAAAAAATAGAAGAAAATGCAGTTGCTGTTCAATGTCTGCCAGGGGCGGAGCCAAGGGGGCGGGCGGGGCCATGACCCCCCTAACCAAAATAAGATCCAGTAGATAGTAATTAGTAGTAGTTAGTATTAGCAAACAACGAATAAAGGTCTAGTCCATTCCCAACAGGTAAAACTTCTATTTTTCTCAACTTGATGTATGCAATGCTTAATTTCTCTTGCTAACTTAACAAATAGACTATATAAAATAGGTAAAGCTTCCCATTATTCAATGGTTGATAGGTTGTTACGATTGGTCATAACTCTCCCGGTGTGAACAGCAACCACAGAGCGAGTATTTTCAACTATGAAACTTGTCAAGATCCACCTTCGAAATAAAATAGGAGATGACTTTCTTCGACATTGTATGATAGTTTACATTAAAAAAGAACTAGCAGCGAAAATTAGTTCAAATGAACTTATTGACTTATGATCTTCTAGATAGTTGTAGAACTAAATTTAAGTTAATAGAGATGTAAGTTTCTTATTTAAAAAATATGTCATATTTTTCTTGTGGACATGTGGTTATGCTATTTTTAAATTTAAATGCATCGATATTGCTATAATATTTTTTATGGATGCTATGATATTTTTAGTTGATCCACGTGGCCCCTTAACCGAAATCTGGCTCATACGATGTCTGCGATTCTTTGTTCAATGCAAACAGACGGGGTTATTTACACGTATAGAACTACTATTGCAAAATACATCCGCTTCAAGATGCAGTTTTCTTATGTGACCTGGTATAATACTTCCTCCGATAATTTTAATAAGGCATGGTTTGACTTGATACAATTTTTAAAGTTTAACTTTGACTGTTATTTTTTTTTATAATTCACTTTATTCATAGCTACAAAATTATAACCATAGGAAAATGCTTTAAAATACGAATATAAAGGTATCGCTTTTGTGTTATAAAATCTATATATTGTTGGACTAATTGTTAGTCAAAGTTTACAAACTTAGAATCTCAAAATACGTGAATACCTTATAAAAATCAATAGAGGATCATTTACACGGGCATATACTATGTTATCCTGCATCCATGATTTCAGGAGAGACTAAACCAACACTGCAGAATTCCAGCACTACATCTCAAAGAAAAGAAGATTATATACACAGCCTTAGCTTTTACAAGCTTGCTCATTAGCTTTTGCTAGCTTCTCGTTTCTTTGATGCACGTTAGCACGCATATGCCTTTTTCTTTAGCCACGATTCCTCCCAAGCAATGGAGATAGATCTAAAATCCCAATGGGCAAAAGCAATATGCAGCGCTAGCTTTTTGCACGGACTAAGATGATATAAACCACTAAACGGCCACTAAAGTACATGGCTACCGGGCTACACGTAAGGAGGTTAGTTAAGGCTCGGTGGCAACAAGCCCTATTATAATCTCTCGAGTCGACCAAATCGATCAGGTACGTACGTTGTGCGTAGTACCACGGGTTACAGTGTTGATATCTCTGCATTGTAGCCCTGTATCTGCAAAGATCTCTTCTAGTCCTTGCTTGATCTCCTCTGCCTGCCGTGGTTACTTTGCTACGTTGGTACAGAAATTAAGATGTGTTTATTAAGCCATTTCAACGGTCTCAACATGTTCTTATGTACTGCTTGAAATGGTTGGGTATGCGACATCACTGAGGTTTTTGTTTTCTTTGATGAGCTAACTTCGAAGTGGGGAAAAGATGATGAGCAGAAGTGTGATAGGTTTATAGTTTAGAGACTAGCGCGCCAAGCTATAACCAAGTTGGCGGTGAGAGGGGAACAGGGAGGGAACAGAAAAGGCCGCCTCTGTTGCGATCGTGGAGTACGTACATGTATATGATACACGGCTCATAATGCAGAGAACTAATCATTCTTGGGAGTTTGGACTAGCCAACCAAACATTTCGCAGTAGTTTAAGATTTTGGAGTTCAGGTGACAAAGTAAGACTATATTATTTTTGTATTATTTTAACAAATGCAACACTTAGCATAATCTTTAAATTAGAAATATAGTCATACAATGAATCAAATGGATAATCTAGATTTTAATCTAGTCAACGCTTTGGAAAAGCTACATATACATAAAACTTTAACGCACATAGTAGGGTGCAAATATTTGATATTATTTGTATTCTTTATCCACTTTTTTATTTGTATTTTTCAAATGTAATTGACTCAAATCATCGTCGATCATCGCAAAAATGACTCTTAAAAGAATAGTCTTGATCATATACGTTACATTTCAAGTTCATACCAAGTGCAATGGGAAGCAGTTTTGTGAATATAAAGTGTTGTGATCAATTTGCACACAAAAATCAAATTTTGACCATTTTAACACTTAGATTTATGAGCATGTGAAGGACTCTAGTATGGATCAATCTAGTTTCACTTAAGCTGCTATAGGGACTCTAGTAGAAATCTAGGATTTTCATAAATCATGGCATATGAATCTAGCGAGGAAATATAGTAAGTAAAGGCTACAAGTTTTATTAAGTTTTCATTAAACCTTAATTTTTATTTTTTAGCAAACTTAGTATGATGAAGAAAAATAAACTTAGGCATGGCTAAACAAACTTAGGCATGGCTAAACTGGCAATAATCTTTAGAAAAGTAGCAAGGAGCATATCATGAATGACTGCTCATTTGCATAATAGATAAAACTAATTCAAAAGAAGTTGAGGTCTATATGCAATGCATGAAACAGCTTCTCAAACTCTCCTTCAACAAGCGAATCAATTTTAAGCATATATTTTAGTTTAAGTTGAATTATTAGTATAATTAATTTCAGAAAGCTTCCAAATGAACTCGACATAAATCAGAAATGCAGAATAAAGAGAAAAGTTGAGAAACTACAAGCTAGGTGGCTATAGAATATAGAAAAGATGGTAGATAACACTATAACTTAGACTCGCTCTCATCTTCCCTAACAACTAACATATGAAAGTTGATTCTAAAACCCAAACTAGGCAGTACACACGGACCCTGTCTACCTAGGGGCCAACACCTACTAGACCTTTCAGACTATGAGGGGACTCAACCTATAGAGAAGAGAGAGCAGCTAATTGTGCATGATAGCAACCTATAGTATAAGATGAGAGGTTTATAAAAAGCAGGACAAAAGTTTAAGTGAAGTGAACTCAGAAACACCCAGAAAATATATAAAAAAAGAAACGCTCAAAGTAAACATATATAATACATACTATACAAAATCAGCACCCCCTCAAAAGATGTTGTAAGGCACACGACTCCAATCTCTCCACTCAATGCTACAAACTTAGAGCTATTCAAATGTTTGGTAAAAGTATCAGCAATATGGTAGTTACTCTTCACAAACTGGAGCACTGTATCACCCTTCTCCATATAGTTTCTAAGAAAGCGATATCTAATGACAATATACTTGATGCTGGAGTGCTACATTGGGTTCTTAGCAATGTAAATGGCAGAAATGTTATTATAGCAAAGTGGAACACTATCAATGACTAACCCAAAGTCTCACAAGGTTGACCTCATCCAAAACACCTTACTACAGCAACTAGCGGCTGCAACTTACTCGGCCTTAGCGGTAGACTATACAACTTTGGACTATTTCCTAGATGACCAAAAAACTAGAGAAATACCAATGAATTGGTAAGTGCTAGAAACGCTCTTCCTATCTATCTTACAGCCAGCAAAGTCTGTATCTGAAAAGACTCTAAAAGACATAGAAGAATAATAAGAATATCAAATACCATAATTAATGATAGTTCAAAGGTATCTGAAAATACTCTTCACCGCTTGACGGTGAGAGGCGCGATAAGAAGCCTTAAATCAAGTGCACAGACACACATCGAGTGTATGTTTGGCCTCGAAGCAGTAAGGTACAAGAGGGAGTCGATCATACTCCTGAACTTCTTTTGATTAACTAGCTCACCATCCTCATCAGGCTCGAGGATAGCAATGGTGGCCATAGGAGTCATCATTGGCTTCCCATCCAATATGTTGAAGCGTCTCAAGAGGTCTCGAGTGTACTTATCTTGATGCAAGAAAATACCCTTCCGAGGTTGCTTGATCCGGAAGCCGATGAAGTAGCTCAACTCGCCCATCATGCTTATCTTGAACTCTATGCTTATCACATTTGAAAACTGAGACACAAGAGAGTGCAAAGAGCCACTAAAAATAATATTATCCACATAAATATGCACAAGTAAGAAATGAGAATCCTAGTGTCTGATGAATAGAGTCTTGTCTACTTTACCCATCTCAAAACCATGACTAAGAAGATAAGATTTAAGCCTCTCATACCAGGCTCTAGGGGTCTGTTTAAGTCCACATAAAACTTTGGAAAGTTTATAGACATAGTTTGGGTACTTGAGGACGTTCTCGAATCTTAGAGGTTGTCTAATATAAACATCTACCTCAATATACTTATTGAGAAATGCAGTCTTGACATCCATCTGATAAGGCTTGAAACCTTTGGATGCCAAAAATGTAAACAGAATTCTAATAGCCTCTAGTCTAGCTACTGGGGTGAAGATCTCCTCAAAGTTATGACCGTCAACCTGAGTAAAGCCTCTGCAATTAGCCTAGCATTGTTCATAATGACAACCCCACCCTCACTTTGCTTGTTTTTTAACATCCACTTGGTCCTAATGATATTATGGAAAGATGAGGGCTCAACAAGCTGTTAGACCTTGTTCCTCTCAAAACACTCAAGTTCCTCATACAAAGCATTGATCCAAGATTCATCTGTTAATGCATGAGAAACATCTTTTGGCTCAAAAGTAGCAACGAAGGCAAAGTGAAGATAGAAGAGAGAAATCCTTACTTTGAGCGCGTGACACGCTCAAAAAGATCATCGATCATCTAATCGGGTGGATGACACCACTGAATGTGGCAGGGAGGTCTAGAAGTAGAAGCGGCCTCTACCTTATGAACGGAAAAGACAGAATCAGAGTCACTAGTTGCAGGAGAGTTTGAAGATAAGGACTGATCTCCTGAGGTGCAAAGATAAAAACAGAAGGCACCTTAGGTATAGAGGGGATTGGATCAGTTGGAACACCATCATCCCCATCATCCTTATTCTCTACAAAGATGGTCTCAAAGAGGGGAGAAGAGCCTGATATGTCTGGTCTAGTTCCTAGACTAGTCTTGTCAAAGGTCATCTCACAAGTCTCTTTGATCCTATTCGTCTCATAACTCCAGACCCTATAGCTACGAGAAAAAGTTGAGTAACCTAAAAAGATACCATCAAAAGAACGTGACTCGGACTTATCTAGGTTTTCAGACTTTAGAATGAAACACTTGCAACCAAACACACGAAAATGAAAAATATTGGGCTTTTGCCCATATATCAATTAATAGGAAGTGCAGTGTAAATGTGCTCTCAAGAATACTCGATTAGACATATGACAAGCAGTAGCTATAACCTCAACCCAAAACCTTCTAGGAGTACTATAGTCATCTAGCATCATGTTGGCCATCTTGACCAAGATCATTTTCTTTCTTTCCACTGCGCTATTTGTCGAAGGACGTATGCAGAAGAGAATTGATACTCTAAGCCTGACACCTAGGAGCTCAAAAAATAACCTACGAACCAAACCCCTAAAATAGGTAAAAGACTCATCCTTCAAGGTCATAAAAAATACTCAAGAATACCTCGAAAAAGCTAAACCAATAGTGTTCAAATGTAAAAGCTGTCTCGTGCATCAGTCATCACAATAGTGACTGGGGGATGAGAGACAACAACCATCTTGCTATGTTGGTAAGGAGAGCAAACCAAATCTTTGACTATCTTAAGTTTGGGCAAACTACGAATGAGATTATAGATGCTAAGTTGAGTCAAATGATTAAAACTAATATGACTAAGTCTACTATGACATAAGGAGAGATTACAAGACTCATAAGCAACTAAGTAACAGAGAGAATCACACGAAGAATCAGCAGACACAGCGAAGAGTAAGTAATCACCATCTACCCATCATTAATACTTTAATATTTGTGCAACTTTAAAAAAGAAAAGCATAGAAGTACCTCTTCAAACGAAATCAAGAGACAAAATAGGACAGAGAAGTGGCATGAGTGAAGCCAACAAAAACAGAAAAGCAAATGTGTTGGCATGCTTGCGGCAATTTTGTGCGGAAAAAGATTAAAATGGATTTATTTTCAAGAATCATAAAAGGAAGGAGAAAAATGAGTATTCCCAACCACAAAAAAACACTCGGGTTAATGTTTAGCAATTGCTAAGAAAGAAACATTGTCCAAATAAATTAGAAGAAACTAGGCAGAGCCACGCGTGATGTCTCGCCGTGTGAAAATTTTTTGTCTGGGGCTTCTTTTTGTAAAAACGTATTTTATCACTTTGGTTTTCTTTGTAGTGCTTTTTAAAAAATTTGGTCCGATCCTTTTTTTTCAAAAAACGTAATTTCGGTTTTCTCGGTGGATTTCTCTAAAATTGACGTAATTTTGTTTGCCTCGGTGGGTTTATTTAAAAACTGGCTGGCTAGGAATCATCAGCAAATTCGTGTAAGTATGGGTTTTTTTGCAAAATAACTGGTAGAAAGACCTGTCCATGATTTTGGAAATTCCGGAGGACTTTTTTTTGGCAAAAAAACCGGTGGAAGGACCTGTCCGTGATTTCAGAATCTTTAGAGGGCTTTTTCTTAAAAAAAAGTACGTGGAGGCCTTGGCGTTGTGTCAATTCCAGGCGGCATAAGGACCAGCATGGCAACTCTAGAAGAATTTCAGCATCGATAGGAGGCTATGGGAACTTCCATGCCAACTCGTAAATCACTAAGCAGAGCCGCGCGCGATGTCGCATAGTGTGAAAAAATTTCGTCTGGGGCTCCTTTTTGTAAAAACATATTTTTTTGGTTTTTTTGCAAAAAAAACATAACTTCGGTTTTCTCTACGGTGCTTTTTAAAAAATGGTTGGCTAGGAGCTATCGGTAAATTCGCGTAGCGAAAAAATTTGGTCTGATTTTTTTTTCAAAAAACGTAATTTCGGTTTTCTCGGTGGGTTTCTCTAAAAATTGACTTAATTTCATTTTTCTCGGTTGGTTTATTTAAAAACTGGCTAGCTAGGAACCGTCGGCGAATTCGTGTAATTATGGAGTTCTTTTTGCAAATTAGTTGTTGCAAGGATCTATCCATTATTTTGAAAATTTCGGAGGACTTTTTTGAAAAAAACCGGTGGAAGGACATGTCTGTGATTTCAGAATCTTCGAAGGGCTTTTTCGCAAAAAGAGTACATAGAGGCCCTCGCGTTGCGCCAATTCCAGGCGGCATAAGGAGTAGTGTATGCGTGTGTGTATATATATATAAATATATATATGTGTGCGCCCAACTGTTTCGCTCATCTTCAGAAAAGCTAATAGAGATTGTAACTACCATCCATGATTTTTTTTTTCTTTTGCAATAGTGTTCTAGATAGTCCTGTCTACCTGTTTGCGCCAGCCTTCTGAAGTATTCTAAAAGAACAGGGTTGGAACAACACAGGCCACACGCACTCGCGCTTCGTGCACGTTGATCTTAAAAATGTTCATAGTGCGCCCTGCGGGTACGGGGTTTGGTGAGATGCTTCAAATCAATCGAGAGAAGTACGCAAACGCAGCGCATATGCGCAAGTATAAGCTTTGATAATTTATCGCCAATGGAGGGAGGGGAGCCATGGCGATAGCCATGATGGATTGGAGGTGTAAAACGGGGGAGAAAAGGCTGTGGAGAAAGGCAAAGGAAAGGGGGCCATGATCGCTTAGACCTCGATGCTTTAGGCCGCTAAAGAAGATCATCATACAGTTGGGCTTTAGCTTTAGTTATACCTTGCCTTGTGTCACTCACCCAGTCACTAAACTCTAGACATGCATGTCGCAAAAGCAGACGGCACAGCGTGGAACGGGTGCTGAATTCCTGATCCACGATGGACCACTGCTGAGCTCGATCGACAGGCAATATTCTCTGCAGGCCACAGGACAGCTCTGCAATTGAATGCTCTTTAGTTTTGGTCTGGTGTGTATAAATGCCATGTACTGACTATGGTTAAGACGAGATGGTTTCCTTGGGATCTTCTTGTCCATGGAGAAACACGTCAAGAGTTACTATGGCTGCAAGGAACATGGGTCTAGTCCCGACGGCATGCAGCTGCTCGCCCGCAGGTTCACTCTGATATTGGATTGAAACGGGACAGGAAAAGCCTGCCATGTCTCAAGCCTAAACCACTTCAATATTGCCACACGATTGCTCTTCTTAAGAACTAATGATTTCAGCAACTTGCTAGCTATTCGTGTGAATCCACCGCGTTTCCTCCTCAGCGCCCATGGACAGATGCATAACATGAGTATTCCCCTTCTTGCGCACGGACACCTTTGCAAAGCCTCGAAAGTTTTCTCTTAAGGCTCTAGCCAAACCGTTCGTACGACCTGCCCGCCCAAGACACAAGGAGGCGGTGGTCAGGTCCCAGGCACTCAGTCCTGGTGTGTTCTTTCAACGCGATGCGGAATCTGAGACTGTCCAGTGGGAGGATCCTCGTAGCACTTGGGCAAAGGCATCTGGTCAAAAGACCTGCCGGCCTCGGCATATAAGCGTAGCGCTTCGGCCGGCCGGCACATGGACAAGGGCCTCACTCCCTGCTGCTGATACATGCACGGAGGGGGGGACGGGATAAGGCAGGCCGAACACGCCGTCGTAGGTCTAACCAATCGAGTTCGCTACCACCCTAAGCGTAAGTGCCGTGCTGCGTGCCGTGCGGCGGCGACGTCGTACATGCGGTGTTGCCGTGCGCAGCTCGCGATCGGGCATGTAGCCGAGCTCAAAGCGCCGGCCTAATCAGAAGAGACTCTCACGGGTAGGTTTGAAAAAAAAAAGCAATTTCGGATCGTTCTTAATAAATATAAAAATATAAGTTTTTTCAAAAACAAAAATAAAAATATGTCATACGGAAACAGAAACAAATTTTTTGATCAGAAACAAAAACAAAAGAGTTATTTCTGATAAAAATAAAAATTTTGTCAAGAACTTGCCCAAAAAGGAGAAGGGAGGATTTACATTTGCTTTTGAATTAAAATAATTTTAAAAATATAAATGGCTTTATAGAAAATATCAAATAGAGTTAAAAAAATTTTAGAAAAATTCTCAAAAATACATTGGAACATTTTGAACCTAGGAAAATTATTTCTAGCATAATTTTGGTTTCATTTTTCATGAATAAATTAATTTCATAAATCTAAAAATAGCAAAATGGCATTTATAAATCCCAGAAAATCTAAGATAAATCTCAGAAAATCATAAATAAACATTAAGCAATATTATGTAAATTTTATGGTGTTACACCTTTATAGTTACAAGAGAAAGAGGATGTCGATGATAATGATACGGAGGAGGACATGATGATCCGATCTGAGGGAAAAATAGCGAGCATTCAGCTGACAAACTTGAGAAAAAACTTTCTAGTGATACCGGTGAATATAACATTGTTCTTGTGTCCGCCTTAGAGGTGAAATGAGTTACATTATTTTTGCGGTCATGTATATTATGATTATATACTATGTTCTTGTGGAATTTTTCTCTTTCGTTTTTGTATTTGCTCCGTTTCATTCCACGCCCGTTTCTATCACTATCTATTTCTGTATCCCTTTCCGGATTTCTGATTTCGTTTCTGTTACCGATGAAAAATATGAAAACAAAAACGAAACGACTATTTACCAACTGTTTTCGTTCTATTTTCATGTCGTCGGGCCGAGCATGTTCCCTCTGTTTGGTTCAACGCGTTATTGGGCCATGCACTACGCTTGACTGGGACATGGGCCGTCTGTCATCTGTCCATTGGGAGCTCGGCTCACGCGAAAAAGTCCGAGTTTCCTGTGCGACGGGGACAGCCGGCCCATCGTGGTCCGTCTGTCTCGGCGAATGTCAGTCATATGGGGATTTGCATCTTCAGAGTAACTGCGAAGGGCCATGCGGAGCTTAGGCCCGTCTGGAACGTGGGGAATTTGTTCGATTCCTGCAGTAATTGAACTGTTTCTTATAGAACCGTTACAAGATTCCTGTCAAATTTATGTGTGTCAAATGGTTCCCGAGCGCACGAAGCCCTCAGAAATGGTACGGTATTTTTTAAATTATTTTTTAGGCTCCCAACCCCAAAGAAAGCTTAAGCTCCCTCTTCCCACCAGCTAGTTTGAGGAAGCGGCCGAAAGATCTGTGTGGTCTAAACTGCAGCTTTGAGCCCTACATACGTGTATTGGCCGACGAATATTTAATTCTTTCCAGGAGTTGCAAGTAGTAATTGAAAGTGTACACGATGAAAGATCTCCCTGTCGATCGATTGCCATTGATGGTGGATTAGAATTTCTAACCTCTTCGAATATCCTACAGCAGTGACAATAAAAATTTCCTGCTCTCAGAGCATTTCCCCCCTCCATTGCGACTGGATCGCCTTGCGCACACCTTTCACGCGAATTGACAATGCAACCGATTTGAGCCGCGGAGACGTGCAAGTTGCGTCGTCGATACTGCTCTACTTGACGTCGAGCTCTCCCCAGATGGCGACGGCTAACTGTTCTGTCAGTTGGACTTTATAATCAGTCAAGTAGAGTAATAAACCAGTCAAATATATTAATTACTAGGAAGTTTTCGCGGCGTGATATGTCGTGCGTGCTGTTTTTTTTAGCAGAAACAATTTCGTTTTTTTTACGGTGTTTTTGCAAAAAATCGTCGAGAAAACGCGTAAAACGGTTGAAAGGATACAAACATAATTAAGTATTTTTTTGCATCTATCTAAGGTCCTCTCCCGAAGGATCTGCAATTGAGCTAAATTAAAAAGTCTTTTTCATGGAAAATGCCTGGAATGATGCAAACGTAACTACGCTATTTTTTTCGTCATTTATTTATGCTTGTTTCACGAAAGATTTGCGGGTTTTCTGTAACATTAATTTTTTTGGGCTCTCTTTTGCAAAAAAAAAAAGGATCTGCGGGGTATTAAGCTATAATCCTAAAAAATATGTTTGAGAATTCTAGAGGGCTCTCCGGGAGGAAAAACTTAGATTTTTTAGGATCTTTTCCAAAAATAAGCGACCTAGATGCAAATTTCAAAACATCTGAGGGCTTCTTCGAAAAAAACAGGCGATATCTAGGGGTATCTGACAAAAAACCGAATTTTCGGATTTTCTAGGACCTTTTCCATAGAAAGACGGATCTAAATGCGATTTTTGAAACTTTGAAAGGCTTATCTAGGGACATTTGGTAAAAAAACACCGAAATTTCAAAATTTTCAGGGCCTTTTCGGTAAAAAAAGGGACCTAAACGTGTTTTTTGAAATTTTGGAGGGCTTTTTTACAAAAAAACTGGCGGGTGAAGGCATGGCCACGTGTCTAAGGCATCATCACTTACATCATCTAAATTCTCATGCTCACCTTGTGAGCCATTAGATTTATTAAATTTAACATCATAGGTTTCTTCCACTAAGCCAGTTGAATTATTGAATACTCTATAAGCTTTAGATTTTGATGAGTAACCTAACATAATGTCAATATCACATCTAGTTTGAAATTTACCTAGGTGTATTCTCCTTTTGTAGATATACACTTTACAACAGAACACACGAAAATATGATATGTTAGGCTGCCTTCCTACCAATAGCTCATATGGAGTTTTTTTTAAGTAGTCTATGAAGATAAAGACGGTTAATTGCATGACAAGCAGTGTTAATGGCTTCAGCCTAAAAAGCATCAGATGTACCATATTCATCTAATATAGACCTAACCATTCAATGAGAGTTCTATTCTTTCTCTCAACCACACCATTTTGCTGAGGAGTATAGGTGGCTGAGAGCTTATGTTTTATTCCTAACTCATCACAATATTCAACAATGTTAGTATTAACAAACTCGGATTCATTGTCACTTCTTATTTTCTTGATAGTGCAATCAAATTCATTTTGGGCCTTTTGCAAATGTTTTGAAAATTTTTTCAACTTCACTTTTATTTGGGAAAAAGAAAACCCAAGTAAATCGGGAATAGTCATCTACTATTACAAGGCAATATGAGTTACCACCAATGCTAGCATATGAAGTGGGGCCAAACACATCCATATGCAAGAGCTCTAGTGGTCTAGTGGTGGACATGATGCTTTTGATAGGATAAAAATTAGCTACTTGTTTGCCAGCTTGGCAAGCACTACATAGCTAATTCTTTTCAAACATAACATCTTTAAGACCCACAACTAGTTCATTTTTGAAAAGCTTTTTAAGATTAGACATACATACATACCCAAGACGCCTATGCCAAAGCCAACCAAGGGAGACTCTAGCTAATAGACAAGTCGAGATGCAAGAGGAGTTAAATTTGAAATCAACTAAATAGAGATTTTGAAATCTAAAACTTTGACTATAAGCTTTTCATTTTTGTCAAACACAGTTACCCCGTCAATTGAGAAGATACAATGGAATCCAAGATCACATAATTGAGCAACTGAAAATAAATTGAAATTTAAGGATTCAACAAGAAGAACATTATCAATTGAATGATCATTTGAAATAGCAATCTTGCCAATACCTTTTACCTTTCGTTTGCTGTTATCCCCAAATATGATTTTGTGGCTTGGATTATTTTCTCCTTCAATTGTGGTGAACATTTTTTAGGTCCCGGTCATATGTTGAGTGCATCCACTATCAATCACCCAATACCGGCCTCCACTTTTATAGTTTACCTAGACAAACAAATTTTTTTCTTGACTTTAGTTACCCAAATGTTTTTGGGTCATTTGGTGTTATTTTCAACAATTTTGGGGCCAAAAGGATTTTGAATCAAAGACTTTGGCACCCAAACAGCTCTAAGTTTCTTATCAAGATTAGAGGGGCCCACATATTTCACATTCATTTTACCCCTAAAATCCTTAAAGAACATATAATGAGCGTCTACCATACTGACTTCTTTTTACTTTAGCATGAGGAGCACTAGCAAAGTGACAGTTTTTAAAAGCATGATTTGATTTATGACAATAATAGCATTGAGTGCCCTTCTTGACAAAAATCTGTTCAGGTTTGGTCCATCCATTTTTCTTAGGCAAAACTTTAGGCTTATATTCTAAACCCTTTTTGCCTAAGTTGACTCTTTGTTCAATTAGTATTTGTCAAGAGTGGCACTATCAAAGAAGTATTTTTCTAATCCCTTATCAAATTTTGATATCTTAGTTTTCAGTTCTTTATTTTCAATCTTAAACTCCCTAGCACACGATGCATTTTTGCAATATTAATTATAGGTATTAGATGAGCTAGAAGCTACGTTTTCATCATTAAGCAAATCACAAGAAATTGATGTATCACATGAAGAAGCAATATTGAATTTGCTAGCAAGCATTTCATTTTCAATTTCTAACTCACAATGTCTATTTAACAAATCTTCATGATTCTTAACAAGTAGATCATGATCAGCAACTATATCATTTTAAGTTTGCACAAGTTTTTCATGATCATTAGCAAACTCATCATATTTGTTTTGAAGCAACTTTTGTTTATTATTTAAGCTAGCAACGGTTTTCTTTAGAGCTTTTACTGAATTTGTTTTAGCATGCAAGGCATTATTAAGCTCCTCTATTATCTCTACTAGCTCATCATATGAAGGAGAGTCATTTACCTTATCCTCATCATTTCTCACCATAAGGCATAGAGGAAATGAAGGTGGAGGAGGGGTCAACTCATCCAAAGCAAGCCCAGCTAATCCTTTTGTTCTTGTATCTTCTTCATCCGAGGAAGATTCTTCGCTTGAGCTTTCTTCGTCAATGATCAACTCCCCAATGTGCGCCTCCCCCTTTCCTTTCCTTAAGTATTTCTTTGAGTAGCCCTTCTTGAAATACTTCTTCTTGTGCTTGTCATGGGTTCTTCTTACTTTCGTTAGGGCATCGAGTAGCTATGTAGTCTTTTTCATTACATTCAAAACAAATAACGTTAGAAAAAAGGTTTTTCTTTGAGCAGTAAGAAGTAGACCTTCCTTTGTCTTTAATGTTAACCCTTCTCATGATTTTGTTGGTTTTTTTCATAAACAGAGCCAACTTCTTCACATCCTCATCTTCATCATCACTTGACTCCTCACCATCTTCATCTTCTGAGGAGTCTTGTACTTTCTCCCTAGCTTTAAGAGCGATGGATTTCTTCTTTGGAGCATCCTCTTCGGTCAATGTGAGCTCGTGAGCTGAAATCTTGCCCAAAAGCAAAAGCTCGGTAGGAGTTAGTTTCTTGAGATCACCACTATTGGATAAGTAGGTGATCAGACTGTGGTATGCTCTTGGCAGCACTCTTATCATTTTCCTGCAAACCTCAACATCAAAAATTTTAGTCCCTAGGCTTTTAAGTTCATTAACAATAGGATGAAGCCTAGAGAATATATCATTAACATTCTCATGAGGGAGTATTTTAAACTAATCAAACTTTTCTCTAATCACAAAATATTTTTCTTCTTTTACATCAGAGATTCCCTCATGAATTTCTTGCAAAGTTATCCAGATATCATAAGCAGAGGTAAGGTTACTTATTCTATCAAAAACTTCTATGCTAAGATAAGAGAATATAGCATTTCTGGCCTGAGCATCAAACTGTAAATTTTGGATCTCACCAGGAGTAGAATCCCCATAAACAGTTTGCCCTTCAGGCATAACTCGTGGAGGCAAAGGTTTTTCTGTAACCCTCCAAACATCATACTCGACTGCTTCTAAATAACATCTCATTCTAATTTTTCAGTAAGCATAATTAGTACCATCAAAAACTGGTACTCTTCCTACACTAACAGTTGCGGATCCATTTTTCCCAGCCATTACCTAAACCAGTTAAGCTTATCAAGGTAAACCTTGCTCTGATACCACTTGAAGGATCAAGTTGGCCTAGAGGGGGGTGAATAGGCAACTTTTCAAATTATTAGGCTTAATTACAGAATGGTTATCTTACTTAAGCAAGTAGCTAACAAATACAAGACGGTAGAAAATTAAGCACAAGACAATAATAACAACGGAAGGTAACACAAAGCAAGAGTAAGCACAAGAGACACAAATATTTATCCCGTGGTTCAGAGCCACTCTCCTACTCCACGATAGAGCACTTCTCTTGAAGTATAGCTCCTCTAAAGCTAGTCGTAGTAACTTTGGTCTCCACTCGGATAACTCTTTTCACCACTCCGGTGAGGTGAGTTCCAAACCTCTCACAACCAAGGTGGCCTTCCACAAGCTCTTTTGGACAGGTCACACCTTCACTGCCTCTAAGCCGTTAGGACTACTTAGATCCAAGAGTAATAGACTATGCACCAATCCTGTCTCTTGGTTCACTCGGCACAACACTACTAGACTAAGCTTGGAGCTAAAATACTTGGGAAGTGTTAAGTTTTAGAGTTCAAAGGTGAAGCACAGTCTCCTTAGTGGAATGAATGCTCTAAGGATGCTAAAATGTCAAGGAGATCATGAATCTTGTGGTAGATGGCTCAAGAAATGCTTATATAGGCTTTTGGACTAAAAATAGTCGTTACACCTACCACAGTGACCGTTGAAACGTGTCAGACTGTCAAAAATCAGCTTAACACATTTGCATCAGACTAATCTTCGATACTGATCCTAATACTCCGGACTAATCAAGGATATTTGTCCCGGACTGAAAATTTTGGTCCGTCGTACACAGGATGTTTGAAGGATTTGGTCCGGCGAAGAGATGTGAATTTAATGTGTGTGCTAGACCGAAAAATTTGGTTCGCCATAGAAGGATTTTACTTTAGTTAACAGCAACGGACTTTTTGAAATGATATATGAGTTTAACCGAGAGGATTGCTTTTGCGCCGGACTGAATTTTGTGTTAGCAGAATTTGGTCCGGCGTGAATGGTGTGCGCTCAGTTTTCTTTAAACAAAGAATTCTTTCACTATGGACTTAAGGAATAATGGGTCCGACGTAAATGGTTTGCACCGGACTAAAATTTTGATAGGAACTTTTTGGTCCGCTGTGAATGGAATGCGCTCGGTTAAGATTTTGACTAAGTTTGCGCTGGACTTAAATGAATGAGCAATGAAGTTTAGTCCGGGGAGAAACTTAGACTTTGTATAGGGACATGGTTTGATTCAAGGGACAGAATGACTAAAATTTTTTAACTCCAAGCAGTATTAATCTAGTCTTAGCCTTATGAACTAAAATTCTATCTTGTGCACAATCCCCTTTTATAGTACGACCAAACAAAAAAATAAGTCCTAACTACTTAGCTTGAATCATCTACCAAGCTAGAATTATCAATAAAGATCCTTAATCTTGACCGTTTAGGAGACTTCTTTGATGCTTCATCCAATATTCTTCATAGTTTAGAGATTATTGACTCAGTCATCAACACCAAAACCATATAAATAAGAATGAGTAAAGAATCAGGGGTTCTAGATGCTATCAACACCTCAACCTCTTTAGGCATGATTATGAACATTCTTTAGTTTATTTTCTTCGAGTGACCTTAAGATATATTTGTCCTCGTATAACAAAGAGGACAAAATTTCATCTTGACCATACACATTCCTCTACAAGTGTCAACATATTCCTAAGTGTAACTAATATAATTATCTTGGTACAAACAAAGATTAGTAGCATCAAATAATATGATCCTTGTGTTGGTATCTATGTATATCTCAGATCAGATGAACAATCATAAATATTGTACAAAACAAACCGATGATACACATATAATGGTCAATGTGGTGTTTCATAATCGGTTTTATCAGTGGATTAGCCACATTGGCATCCGTGGGCACTTTACATATTTTTACATTGCCTCTATCCATGATATCTGGAATGAGATGATAGCACCAAAGTATATATTTGGATTTCTATTGCAATCTAGGTTCCTTTGCTTATACAATGACTCCATTATTATCATAATAGAGATCCATCGGACTAGCAACGCTAGAGAAAACACCGAGTTCAGCAATGAACTTTTTCGTTCAAACGGCATCTTTCGCAACTTTAAAGACAACAATATATTCATCCTCTATTGTAGAATCTGCAACTGTTGCTTGCTTCAAACTTTACCAGCACATGGCTCCACCATTTAGGTAGAAGACAAATCTAGATTGCAATTTAGAATCATCCTTGTCAGTTTGAAAACTACCATCAGTGTATCCAAATACGTGTTCATCTTCACCACCATACACAAGGAAATCATCCTTAGTTCTTCTCAAGTAATTCAGGATATTTTTAACTAATGTCCATCGACTTTCACTGGGTCTGCTTGATATCGGCTCATAACACTCAAAGCGTAGGAGGCCTCTGGGCGAGTACATCCTTTCTTGGAATCTGGCATGTTGAACCTTTTCAACACCTTGTCCATACACATGTTTTGGCTTAATCTAATTAGCTTTTTAGATCTACCTCTATAGATCTTGATGCCCAAAATATAAGTTGCATCATCCAAGTCCTTCATTAAAAAACTATTTTTCAACGATGACTTAACTTATTCAAGCATGGGAATATCATTTTCAATTAGTAATATGTCACCCACATATAAAATCAGAAAAATAAGTGCACTCCCACTAATCCTCTTGTAAATACATGGTTCTCCTTCGTGTTCTTCATGCTAAAGTAAAAGGTGCTGCCAAGAATATATGATTGATAGATATATCCTCTGTAGATCATCTTCTTAATCATCTAAGTTTTGCTAAGAAACCAACTGATTTTTGAGTTAAGAAGGAAGTTCATGAGGTAGATCTTGATCTTACTCATTTGAGGATAATTTCTTTCATGTTCTTTGTTTGCTATGACATGTGGAAGGCCATCTAAGATCATCTTGATCATCAAAACCTCACAAGAAAGCTTAGAGCTATGTTTTTGTTTTTGAGCACGTTCTTGTGCGCTCTTCCTTTGATTAAAAAAAGGTTAGAACTTGAACGTCAATCTTTGCGATTGAAAGTTGGAATAAGTTTCTCACAACCATAGAAAGGTGTTTACAAAGTTTCGCAGAGTTTGGATCTGCAATCAAAAGATTCATCGATTTTAGTTTTGAGATCATACTGATTTTTACTGTTCATTTGGCTGATTTCACTGTGTCAGCGTACTTTGCGCTAGGGTACCCTCTCCGCCCTTGTCGGAAAGGGCCCAGCGTAAAGCCTTGACTGGCGGCGGTGGGCGAGCAAGCCCTACTGTCGGGCGATCGCGCCGCGTGGCGGCCTGGCGAGCAGGTGAGCGATCACACCCTGCTGCCAGGCGACTATGCTAGGAGGTCGGTCGAAGGAGCCGGGGTACACCGCCGGTCAAACATGAAGACGTACGTCGGCGAAATAGGGAGCTTCACCTTGAAGTCTTCTCCCTTGATAACTCGTGTCAGAACCATTAAATGCGTGTGGCTTCACTGACGACATGATAGCTTATCCCTATGACGTACTGCACCTAACCAGTCCTATATAGGTCATATCCCGGGCGGACCAGGCGGAGTTGGACGATGGTGTAAAGAATGAGGCCAGAGGATGGAGTGACAGTGACTGATGTAATAAATGAAGTGTAATTATTGTAATGTCATCCTTCTCGCCGCGCCCGAGCCGGCCCGACCTATATAGGGGGTTGATTGCATGAGAAGAGGGGACGGAAGAAAAAAGAAGACAAGAGAAAGAGAGCGCTAAGAGAGCTCGGGAAGAACCCAACGTGTATGTGGAGCACTTGTAATTCCCTAAAAACACATTAACAAGAGCGAAGCAGGGGACGTAGGGTACATTACCCATCGGGGCCCGAACACAGGTACATCGATGTGTTCTTTAATCTACGCTTGTGAGGATCCCTCGAGAGAGCCCATTGGTGTCCGTCTGTGAAGATCCCCTCTATCGAACCTCGGATCCCTTGGAGGCATAATAGGCGGCCGTGGCACGCCGACCTGCTCAGTAGTACAGTAATACCACACGTACATGGGCGGTAGTATTATCACTTAGGTGAAATTCCTAGAAAATTTGGTTTTAAGCTCTTCTTTGATGTAGAGAGGCTCTGATCGCCATTTCTGGTCCTTCAGTCAGGGATCCCTAAAGAAGATTTTAATTGAAAGAATTGAGGAATTGCTCACCAAACGAGCCAATTGAGCTTGGCTTGCTCTAGAAGCACTTGATGGCAATGGAGTTTCGTATGAGGGCAGTGGTGACACTTGTAGGGGTAGGAAGGAGCAGGAGGATGTGCAAGTTCGGGTAGCCATTGTGTGGTTTTTATGGTTGTTGGTGAGGTGGCTTGGCCCTTGGCCCGTGAGCAAGGTGTGACATACAAGGGAGAAAGGACATGACAGAGCTGCTTTCGGAATTTCTCTACGGGATCATCGTGCCTGAAAGTGCCAGGGGCAGCAGTAGAGGTAACGAAGCGATGACACAGCGAGGCAAGCAACGCACAAGTCCCGCGGCTTTGGCGCGATGTGGCTAGTGGGAGGGGGGTGGAGGATGCTAGCGGCGTCCACCGGTGAAGCACAATGACATGGCACTGGATTCTTGTACACGTAGGAAGGCTGGTGCATGCGCTAGCATGCCAGAGTGTGCATGACGTGGCACAGGCTAGTGCTTGGGCCCTCACCGGGCGAGAGGGTGGCTAACACGTGGACCTAGCCTGATGAGCGGGCCTAGCTCGTTAGTGAGGAAGAGAGAGATTAACTAAGAAGGGAAAGCGTCTTAATTGAATTTATACTTTCAAGCTATTTAAAATAGGTTTTGGAAGGGTGCTTTCCTTTTTGGGATTTTAACTTGATTTTATTTTAAGTTTTTATGTTAAAGTTAGGAGTTTTTGGAATTTCTAGAGCTATCAAACTTGCTTCAAATTTTATGAAAATTTTGAGGGTGATCCTAAGGCAGTGTTCATAATTTTGTAAAATTTTCAGAGCATGAGTAGTCCCATAATTTTTTGAAAAACTCTTTAGTGTTTCATCTTTTAATAAAGTTTGTAGTTTTTTATTTTTCATAAATAGCAAACTACTTTTAAAATTCATGAAATTTTTCAAAGAGGTTCCACAGACTATATGGGATTTAAATAAAATATTGAACTGATTCAAAGTTGAAGTTTGGAAATCAAAAGCAATAACTAGGTTATTTAAAAGTATTTTCTTTTAATGCTAAAATCTAAGAAAAATAAAAAAACTCTAACAATTCACAATCAACTCAGAAAATAATTTGGCAAAAATTGGGACATTACACAAGATCCATAGGAAACTATGCAAAAGTGAGATCTGGCATCACTGCTTGTGACATAATTGTCTTAGTTAAGTAACTCTTGCTAATCATATTACATATGACTCTCAGCTGATAGATAACCTCATGTATATTCTATTAACCTGACTCCTAGAGCCCGAAAACATTTTGATAGCTTTATCAAGTTAAACCAGTTCTAAAGTCCATAAGTGTCTAACACTCCTGTACCAAATTAAGATAGATGACGACACCTTGCTTTGGCGAGCCTATCAACGAAGGATCGAAATTCGGTAGTGAACAAAAGTGAAAAGGAATCATCACAACATAATTATTTGAATTAGGGACATAATAGATAGCAAACAAGAAGGCTAATCATGGATAATCATATCATCACTAACCCTATGGTTCTGTCATATCAATGTTATTGATCCGTTTGTTCTGGTTAAGCATATTAATCTCCACTAACCCTATGGAGACTCTCTCACCATGTGGTAAACTGATCTAATCAATTACACCATATTACATACCTATAGATCAATTTAATTTAACACACAGACTAATTGATCTTATCAATCCTAAAACCCAGAGGCCTCCATATCATATATGGCCGAATCTAATTTAGATCAAATGCAACATGAGATGCCTTAGATACCACTATTGGAAAATAAGGGTAAGCAATGTATCGGGACACAAATATGCAAATCCAGACCCGCTGTGTATATCGCACTAGTTCAGGATCACGCTAGTGTACACAGGCTCAACATAGATGAATATCACACTAGTGTATATCGCACTAGTTCAGGATCACGCTAGTGTACACAGGCTCAACATAGATGAATATCACAAACATACACAGCGGAAACATAATAAAAGATATCATAAATTAATTATTAATCTATTGACTGACATTATGGTTGAACTTACATGGCTATGCCTCGAAGGCTAAATTATGAAAAATAAATTAAACTGCAATGGAATGAAAATATAGATAAACCCCACAGTATACCACAGGCAGCTGACAAGACTCGCACCCTAAACATTCGTCTCTTCTTGGTACTCCTCCAAAGCTGATGAAGATTCTTCCTCAATTGATGATTTTGTTATCGGCAAGGGTGAGTATTTAATGCACTCAACAAGTTGTAGACAAAATGCAGTTCTAACATAACTATATGCAAGACTTATTCCAATAGAATGGCTAATATGGTTATTTTGCATTAAAGCGACATTTATTAATGAATACATTAACTAGATTGAAAAGACAGTAACACAAATAACAGTAAATAATAACTTTTAATATTTCTTAAGTAAACATGGCATCCAGCCTTAGGTCATGTTCCAAACTTTCCAATGGCATCTTGTCTTCTCATCCAAGTTTTTTTTAAAAAATCTAACCGTGACTGTAATTTCCGAGCATTACTCAATACCGTGAGCACGACTGTCCGAATAGATTTTACACTCTGCAGAGATTATGTACTTTATCCACATGACATAGTTATCCCCTTTTGCCTAGCCATTAGCACAATTCCTTTGATGTGCCGGCAGAGAAATCATGACAAAGCCTTTACAATGCTCTGGCTTAACCCAATACTACCTGCTATGGTTTAAACACTGAAGGACTGGTTACCACAACAGGACCCCCCTCTTACACCATGTGAGTTTCATCATTCGGTTGAACCTCACACCACCATTGGTAGTACCGAAGCTAAGACATTGTAAATTAATCAGTTAGGTCCGCCCCATTCCAGACATGTGGTTGCATATTTGACTTAGGTCGAATGCTTGCAAGGTTAAGTTTTTAAGATGACCGAGGCAAGACTTTCACAAACCTTCTGCCCTTCTGGCCTACTTTGGCATACTGTCTCTTGTCACTTGCCCTAATCTAAATGATTACCACCCTAGTTTATTATCAAATATCATGTGTTATCAACAAGTCAACATTATTGCGTGACAACCCCATCACCACAACTCAACATCATTGTGTGACAACACCTGAACATCAATTTCATAAATATGTTCCATATTCTATTAGTCAAGATTAACTTTTGATATCTTTAAATCCATGAGTTGTCGGTGGCACAGCTAAGCATACTAACATGGTCTAACCAACCCATATTGATTACTAATATTAACCAACTAGTAATGAATCATCCGAGGGTGATAATTAATCATAGCATACAAATAACAACATAGGGTATAATTCAATTGGGTAGATTAACTATATTCTAAATTATTTGAAAATAATTGTATACATAAAATAGCATGCAATAATTTGAATCAATATAGCAATTTTGTAAAACTGGGTTCCAACATGATGAAAGCACAACTTGCCTTGAAAAAGTTCTTGCTCTTGCTCTGGACCCTGATCTTGTGCCAACGAATCTCCTTCGGACACTTCGAGCACTTCGACGTCTACGCGTATCGAAAGAGAATTCCAAATAAATACCAAAACAAAGAAAAATAAAATTCTAAAAATCAAATAAAATTTACCATTAAATAGATCTTAATTTTACAAATTTTTAAAAATTTGAATCACCTCAATCGGAGATCGTATAAGGAAAACAAGCTCTCAAAATATTTTTAAAAAATAAAAATCAAAGAAAAATAGAAAAATCATTCTTTTCTTGAATTATTTTCTACTGAAAATATGAATAATGACATCAGCTGATGTTAGCATGAGATTTTCCTCAAATAGAAATAATCCAAAAATCCTCTCTAATATTGACATGTGGGTCAGGGTTCATGGACTAGGTCCGCGGCATGGCCCAAGCCTCCGGTGGGCTCGGTCCATGATCCACCAAGACTGACAAGTGGGCCCACGAGGTGATGACGTGGCTAGCTGTTGTAGAAGTCCAATTGGTGATAACACAGTGGCTAGTGCCGATCTGGCTGCCACGCGGCTACCACCTAGCCATGACGTAGCTGCCACATCGGACTCAGCCATTAGAGCTTGGACTAGCGAACTCGGCGACGACGCAATACCGGAGGTGAGGACGACAACATACCAACCGGCGCACCAGCTACGAATCCGACTCATTCTCAAGTAGATTTGGAAGATCACTTCTCGGTGAACTCAGCTGTACACTTGGAAACGGTGTAGACCCAATATCTGACAAGATCAAAGTGAATCTTATTAGCGGCAAACTCCAAGAACTCCGACAACTTCGATGTCTTCAACGAACATGTCTCGGGTGATGAAACCTTGGACAAAATACACGACAGATCTCACGGATCCTTGGGAGGGGTGTAGCGTGGCTTTTAAAGCCCTAGGCTTCTGTGTAGGGCACCGAGATCCTAGGCGTCGCGGTAGCGGACTCCGCCTCTAACATGGCGGTGGTCTCGCGGAGACAATGAACATGATCCTTTCATATGGCACAATCAACGGTTCTGATGCATCGAACTCAGCTTAATCCAGACCACTCACGAAACTAACGAACACGATCCTCTAGGATTTCCATCATCCTCGATCTACCTCATCCACACGATCAAATCCAATGGCTAGGAATCATTAGAGTTCCAAACCAATCTTGCTCGCTTGATCCCCATCCAACGGCCAAGCTCCAGGGTTACAACTAGGCTAGGCTATCAGGCCTACTCAGGAAAGACATGGGTTGAGCCCAATTGGGTTTCAGCCCAAGCACATGAAAACATTATCCAAGCTTTTTTAATTAAAATTAATTTCAGAAAATAGATTAAACCAAATAGAATGGTAAAAATATCAAAAAAATTCTTAAAAATTTTCCAAAAATATTTTGAGATATTTAGAAGTCAAATTATTTTTGGAAAAACTTTATTTAAACTTTATCATTATTTAAATAATTTTCAAAATAGGCCATATTAAAAAATATTAAACAAATCAAAATAAATTCCAAAAAATCTCAAAAAATTGAAAAGTCCATAAAAAGCTTGAAAACATTGTAATATTATTTTTAGCCAATTTTGGAATCTTACCTGAGTGGAAGCAATTTCAAAATTTTTCATCTACTGTACTTAGAAAACTAGTCGCATATGATATAAAATTACATATTAGGACTTTTACGTCTTTGAAGCTAGAAAATTTTTCATCTACCTGAACTTAGAAAACTAGCAAGGACGGTTCAGGAGAGTCCAGATGCCTGAGATGGTTGGCGATAAGTCATTAGGGCCACATGGAAAGCGCGAAGCATAGCGATGCTTCGAGGAGAAGGAAGACTGGTTGTTGGCGTAAATTGGTAATTTATCCAATAATGGTGGTCGAGGCTGTTTGGAAAACAGCGGCGGTGGCCTAAGTGGTTTAAGTCACGCCAAAGTAAAATTAGATGTAAATTCGGGCTCACGGAGCGGATTTGGCGTCTATGTGTTGGCTGCTTTGAGAAGCGTGCTTGTATGAGTAAAAAACCTGTTAAGAGTGTTAGGTTTTGGGTTAGCTCATGTAAGAAGTGGATGGTATCACTCTAGTGTCCAGGTTTAAGGTTGTTGTCTTCACTATATAAGGAGATGTAGTAGGAGGTGAGTACTTGAAGCCTTAGACTAAGACATTAGGAGGTTTAGGGTTTCTACAAAATTTTGGCTTTCTTATGTGTATGAGTGCTTCTTGGGAGCTTTACCCTGAAGAGGAGAGGCTTTGCAATCATCTATCTTGTTCTGACTCTCGTTCTTGACCTTCCTTCTTCTTGATTCTTGATTTTTCTTGTTAGTTTCTTTTTCTCTTATTGTGTTGCCAAGGATGAGTGATTGATTGATGTATCCTCTAGAGATCATCACCCAATCATCTAGGCAAGAGTTCTCATGATCATCAAGAGATTTCTCAAGAAATCGGGTTTTGCGTAAGAATGAAGGATTTGAGGTAGATCATGATCTTGCATGTTTGAGCGCAATCTCTTTAAGGTTCTTGCTTGCTATGACATGTAGGAGACCATCTAAGTCCATCTTGGTCATCAAATCCCATGAGCAAACTTAAGGCAAAGTTTTTGATTTTAACCCACTTTTAGTGCAACCTTCGATAAATTTATAAAAGGTTGAAACTTTGATGTCAATTCTTGCAATTAAAGGTTGGAATAGGTTCCTAATACTTATAGAAATGTGCATACAAAGTTTCTAGGGTTTTCGATCAGTCGATCAAAAGATACACCGATTTTTGTTTTTAAGTTGTGATGACTTACTGTTTATTTGCCTATTTTTACTATTCACCGAAGTACCGGGGGTACTATAGCATGGTAGTGCTGTCGGTACTGTTTAATCCGACACTACCACCTATTTAACATTGGTAGTGCCGCCTCAGAACCAAGTTTCTCTGAAAATTTGTTTTTCCACGCTTATTTGATCTAATAAGGTTTTGGTTGGTCCTCTTAAAAGGAAAAATTTGTTTAGTAATCGTTCACATTTCTGATCGTCATTTCCGGTCCTTCAAAGAAGAAGGCTGAGGTGCACAGTCGAGGAAGAGGAAAGCTGGTGGCACCAGCGAGATTATGTTCTCGTGGGTAACCACGAGGCTAGAGCCGTCTCATTCCTTTGACTGCCCATCAACCAACAAGAAGGAATCTCTCCAGGACATAATGACATTATTGGGAAAGGGATCACTATGTCTATACAACATTTGAATAATTCTCTCACCAAAATCAATTGAATTTTATTAGCATTGAATTTAGAATCAATGTTCCAGAAATTATCACAGCGATATGCATACCCCTATCCTAATCCTTTACCCTCCTCCCGATGGTAGTCGCCTCGTCCCTACCACACACCGCCACCTGCCGCCCGACAAGGCCGTAAACTTTCACTTGCCCATCACCGCTTACATGCGCAACACATTTGTCGACATCGAGGGCAGCGCCTGCCCCCTCCTCATCCACCCTGCCACCCTTGCTGCTGTTCGCCTCACTCTCCGGGTTTGACGGTGCCACTGCAGTCGTAGCCGCCATCAACGACCACCTTCCTCATCTCCTAACCGTTGGTCAGATCTTGTCAACCTACCTATGGCCACAACCCACCGCCCTCCTCCGTCTGGTCGTGACCCACCACCGTGCTTCCGCCTCCCCTCCCTCCCTCTAAGCTCGAAGCACCGGTGAATCCTAACCCTAACTAGTGAACCCGAGCCCTAACCCAGCGGCGGTGGTAGACGGTAGCGTCGGAGAGGAGGAGAATGAGCTTGCTGGAGCACAAATCTTCAAGCGGATCGAAAGATGAGAAATTTGACTAATTTCACAAAAAATTTCATTCAATAGATTTCTAGCACTTCCGTCGGGAAAGTGGGTGCGTTTGAGAATTTGAATGGCTTGTGATTCAAAGTTCATGTTACTTCGCTGGATTTCTCAGGCACCATCGATCACCATATATAAATAAGTAAGAAAACATCCGAATGATGTTTATCAAAACCCTATAAATAACCCTCGGCTCTAGTTCTCCAACTCAACCTCAACGAACAAAGCCTACACGGGAACGTGTATCACAGTGCACTAGTGACTAGTGCGGGCACCATGAATAAGCACTTGTCGGTGTTGCAACTCTCATCCTATGTCCTCCTCCTAACGATCTGGTTCACCTCGGCCACCGGTCCCGCCATGCGCGCCGACCTCACCCATGTCGACAGCGACCGCGGCTTCACCAAGCGCGAGCTGCTCCACCGGATGGCCGCTCGGACGAGGGCCCGAGCAGCCAACCTTCTTTCAAACGGCTGCCGCGGCGCCCGCTTGATCCACCCGGTGACCATGCCGGCGACCAGGGGCACCGGCGGCTATAATTCGGAGTACCTCATCCACTTCGGCATAGGCACGCCGCGCCCGCAGAGCGTGGCGCTGATGCTGGACACCGGCAGCGACCTCATCTGGACGCAGTGCGAGCCGTGCCCCGTCTGCTTCGACCAGCCTTCCTCGGTGTTCAACCGTTCCGCCTCCAACACCTACCACAATGTTGCGTGCTCCGACGACTCCGTCTGCGGGGCTCTCGTCGACATTTCAACGTGCAACCTCACGACCCATGAGTGCTTCTACCACAACAAATACTATGACAATTTCACCACATCGGGCATGATCGCCAGGGATACCTTCACCTTCAAGGCGCCCAACGGCAAGGGTGGTACGGTCGCAGTGCCAGAGCTCGACTTCGGCTGTGGTCTGTTCAACACTGGCCAGTTCAGCTCGAACGAGTCCGGCATCGCCGGCTTCGGCCGCGGGCCTCTGTCGCTGCCGTCACAGCTGAAGGTCGGCAAGTTCTCGCACTGCTTCACGACCATGTTCGAGTACAAGAGCAGCCCGGTGTTCTTGGGCACGCCGGACAACCTCAAAGCGCACGCTACGGGCCCGATCCAATCAACCCCGTTCGTACGGAACCCTACGACTATGAAGCCTTTCTACTACCTTTCGTTCAAAGGCATCACCGTCAACAAGTCGCGTCTGCCAGTCAACGAGTCCGCGTTCGCTCTCAAGGCCGACGGCTCCGGCGGGACGATCATAGACTCCGGCACGTCCATCACACACTTCCCGCAGGCCGTGTTCGGACACCTCCGGAGCGCGTTCGTGTCTCAGGTGCCGCTGCCCGTCGCCAACTCCTCCGTCGACGACGACAGCATGCTGTGCTTCTCCATGTCTTCGGCGGCAGACGCGAAGAACGTACCGGTGCCGAAGCTGATCTTCCACCTGCAGGGAGCGGACTTGGACCTGCCGCGGGAGAACTACATAATGGAGGACGACGAGTCCGGCGATCTGTGCGTGATAATCGTGTCGTCGGGCAGCGACGAGATGACGACGATAGGCAACTTCCAGCAGCAGAACATGCACATCGTCTACGACTTGGAGAGCAATAAGCTGGTCTTCGTGCCTGCGCAATGCGACAAACTGTAACTTCCTTCGCTAACACATGTATGTATGCATGTGTGCTCCTATTGCTTATACAGCTCTTCTACGTACGTATTCGTAAATAAAAACGAGCACGTCGAACATGTGTGCCTGTATACATAACTGTCAAAGTGTAAACAGATTGATCGACATATCCCTTTTGGAGCTGCTAGAAATCCGTTGGATGAATTTTTTTTGTTAAATTAGTCAAAATTTTCACCTTCTGATCTGCCGGAAGATTTGTACTTTGGAACCGCTGTCTCCCACCATCACTAGGTTAAGGCTCAGGTTCACCGATTCCCCGAGCTTAGAGGGAGAAAAGAAGACGGGTGGTGGTAGGGGAGGCAGGACGGAAAAGGAAGAGGTGGGCATCCGCATCAATTGGCTCGGTATAGCGAGTAAGGGTGGGGAGGATGCTGCTGGGGAGGAGTGGAAAGGATATGGGTTAGGGTATATTTACCTATTAAGCGTGGAAGGTGGCGGCGCTCGGCTATCTGCGTCCTTTGCTTTGGTGAAAAACCCGCCATAAAGAATGAAATCGCGGTAGATCCTTTCGTTTGGCCAGCGTTCTTTTCCGCCTCCGTGCTAACGCCGTTGGTTATTCCTCCGTCGTAGATTCCTGCGTCTTGGGTGCTTCGCTCTCCACCTATTCGTTCTTCTCGGCCTCGCTTGCATCGCCGTTCCCCGCCGGAAGATCCGCCGGTCCCTCGCTTCTCGCCGCTTCTCCCATCGATTGTCTCGTGCGCTCCGCGGTGCTCCCCATCCGGCTTCCCTCTCGCGTCCTCAACGCTTATCCGTCACCGCCTCGCGCGCCTCGATGGTGCTCCCCTTCCGTCTTCCCTTCGCGCCCTCGCCGCTTCTCCGTTCACTCACAGCCCCTCTCGGGACGGCGGTGCTCCCCCTTCCGGCTCTGCGTCGTGCCCCGAAGGTGCTCCCTTCCTCCCCAGTCTGGTGATCTATTCCCGTCCTCCATGCAGTGCACACGGCTCCCCATGACCTCCTCCTCCAGTCCACCATGCCCGATCGCAAGGTTTTTTTCTCTGGTGAGTTCTTCGCATTTGCCTCTCTCTGTTCGGGATGGTTAATTTAATAGAGATTGGGATTGTGTTGTCTGGTCGGTGGATCGTTTGTTGGTGAGGCCTCTCTTGCCCTACTCATGTGATTTTCTTACCTTTGCTTAGTTCGGATACCTAAGGTCACTCTGCTCGGGCCGATTTTTCAAAAGCAGCCAAGTTGTTTTTATTCTATTCATTTGGATAGTTTCTTATGTTAGATCTCTATGTTAGAAATGTTTAGGTATGCTGCGAGATACAATTTAGGAGGAGGATTTTATAACATCCTTATAGCGGAGAGATTCGCGATTTCCTATTGATCGATCTTTATCGGGAGTTTTGGTGCTTTTGATGATTTCCATGTGGGTTTCCCCTATCATTGGGCTCGGGTGATCCACGGATTTGTCGATGCGGTGCGGGGTTGGTGTGAATCGATCAGGAGCGACAAGGGGCCTCGGCATTGTTGTTGGCCATCTGCAAGGTGGCGAAAGGGAATAGGAAGGGGAGGACGGACCGGGCTAGCCCTCTGCTGCTGCCGACCTCCGCGTCCTTCAAGCGAGAAGACCTCTACGTTCAGGCGCATTTCTTGGCAAAGCGGTGCCCTTTGAGCATTTCGGCCCCTTCTGCTGCTCTCACCATCGTTAATGGTTTGTATCACATTTATGCTCGTTAATACTCTCCTCTTCCATTGATTGTTTGAGTTCATAGGATAAGTTAGTTAAGTTGTTTGCTTCTCTTGCTTTAAATTTCTATAGAAATAGTTGATGACCCAACCTGATCGATGTGGCAAGCTATCGGTTTATTGAGTAAGCGGCACCGGCATGAAGCAAAGAATGAAGCCATATCTTATATAGCTACTCTTCTACCACGACGATCAAACTACCCTTCTCGTTGCCTTTGCTTTCGCTCGCGTCGACGATAGCCTCAATAGAATTATCATACGTTTGACCACCTTTGCGGCATAAGCATCGATCTCTAAATACTCTTACTTTTTGAGTGTTTTTACTTTCGATTTATGTCTTTGGCGGCGAGGATGGATTTATGCGCTCGGAGAAAAATAGAAGGAAGGAGGACTTCAAGACTTCGTAATTTTTTAATTTGTGGCTTGGCTGATTATGTGTCCACAGTAGCGATGATTAGAGAAAACTTGCGAACTGTATAAATCTGAACAACAATGATCGAGAGCGACAAAAATGCTTAGTGGGATTTACTTGGACTCAAGTATCGGGAAAGCCGACTTTTGTCTCTCCAAACATGTGAAAGAAATTTTCTCCAAGTCATAGGAATTATGACTATTCCTTTTGAATCGAATGCTTGATGACACCTCTTGGCTATCCAAATATGTCTAGATTATGCGACTCTATTTGGGCGTCGGTGTTCTTTAGCTATTGTTATCATCATTGCATAGTGTTAGTTAGACTAATGTAGATCTTCTTTTGTAGGATGACCATGCGGTGAATCTTTGAAGCTTTTATTAACAAACCTTCATCTTTGGTCACAAGCGATCCTTTGCGAAGTTCTAAACTTACTGATTACAAGGTTTGTTGGTGCGAAACAATTGAACAATTATTTTGCATACTTTAAGAATAAAGGTTGGCTTCACCTTTACATTTTGCATTGTTTGAGGATCTGTTATGCAAGAATTTTTTATCTAAGCGAAGATTCTTGGAGCACACTTGATATTATGACATCTCTCAGTTGAACAATGCAGTTGGAGATGAGTAAGGCACTAAGGCTTTTTCAATTCAGTTTCATATTTTTCCGTTTTGCAATCTGTTTGCTAGCTATTCTTGCCTCTTAAAAAAATTTGCGTTGTATGGTGCGTGCATTTGTCTTGCTAGTGCGATGGTACCTATTTTCTATTTCTACACCCTTCTTGCAATATTTCAATATTTTACATATTGCATGTATTTGAATCGCCCTACTTGCTAGCCATATTTTATATGTTACATGTTGATTATGTGTGATTAATTAAGCAAGTTGTATCTGGGCGATGCTACTTCCTTATTTCCTTCTAAAAAATGCTAATGGAATATTTTGTGCATATAATCTCGAGAGATTGATGAAAATGCTCTGGAGCAAGCTCTTAGTGTTGTTGTGGTGTGTACAATATTGGTGGTCTGGTCCACAACTTTTCGTGTTCTTGCTATGTTGTACAAGGCATTGGCCATTTAGGCTCATCTCAATATCTCTTCTTCTTGCAATAGCCCGATATTATCATGTTCGTCTTAGCTCTCTCCCCATCCTGTGTTTGTCAATTGGAAACAATTAATGGCATGCAATTTTGTAGAGCTATCACATATTTGTAGTTTTAGACAAACCGAGTTGTTAACTAGCATGAGTTGCAGCTTTAGTTTATTAATGCAATGGTCTTGTGATGTCCCCCTATGTTTCCTTTTCTCCCTTTGGTGGTGAAAACTAATTTCAATTTATGGGGTGTTTGTTTTGAGGATCACCACCTCATTTGAGGTGGGATGACCAATCCCTCATTTTGTATTAGCCTTGTGCTTGGTGATGGACTAAGCCATTCCATTCCTCAAACCAAACATCCCATTACGGTACTCACCAGATTACCAATTTTCCTATGATCTGAAAATAAAAAGAACAATATAATGTAAAACAAATTAAATTGCCTCCCGAAATTATATAAGCTGGCATTGTTAAATTGTTGCTAGATAACTTCACCTAGGATCCAAAACACGCTATTATGTGAATGTATCCACTTCGATCTTGATTTACTAATATTAACCCCTTCCGACCAGCTATTTACTTGAGGTTCTTTTGGGTCTTATGGGTATACCCTTCGATGATATAATTATGTTGTGCGTGTATACCTTATGTTTAAGAAGGTAGTTATTTGGACTTTGGGCATGCTCTGTCTACACTTTATCTTCTTAATTCTAGAATGAGTTGTGGTTTTATGACCATCAAGCGTCTGGGTGAAGTGAATTCAACATGAATGGAAAGTCCTAGAAAGCTTTGCCATGTAAGGGCAATTTCTTTTATGGTCTATTCTTTGAAGATGTTGCCCATTTGATAAATTGTTTGTTGTTTTTTCTTAGTATTGGTCTTTTCCTTCCTCCCATTGTGCATGGCCACGGTGAACAGGATTGATGTATGTGTTACAACTTTGCATGCATGTTTAAAAGCGACTTCAAGTTCAATCTAGCTAGAGAATACCCTTAGATGCAATTGGGTGTAACTTGGAATCTGATAGTTTTATTCTTGTTGCTATTTTCCTCTGAATTAGCAGATGTGATATTTGTAAGAGTTTATGAAGATAGAATGGACCTTCTTAGAGTACATGGTTTTGGACCGGCACTCCTTAGTCCTTACCATGGCGGGGTTTTTTTATGATGTCTATTTCCTTTCGGATATCCAAGTAAACTTATGCATTACCATTGTGATTGGTGTGGATTCGCCCAATTGCTTATCCGTCGTGCTCTAAGTGTGATTCCTTTACGGTTTGTTTTGGTTGATGGTCGCTATAGTTACCTTGCCATAGCTCATTCCTTGATTCGATTTTCTTTCTATGTGATAATATGTTTTATTTCAAGATGTCTATTTGCATCCAAGCAAATGTCCCCACATTGTTTTATGGATGTTTCTTATCCGGGCTTTGAGATAGGTGAGTGCGTATGGGCCTTAGCTTGATTCTAAGTGTGTCCTCATTCTGCTGCCTTGCTCTGGTATGTGTGCTTCATCGCCGTTGATTAGTTGGAATCTCCTCATACTTATGTGATTGATAATTTCACCTTGAAGATATTTGGGTGCTCAATTTTTTCTAATTAAGTTGGAACAAATTTGTTTTGCCATCTTATCGTCTAAACTAATACTCTTTATTGTAGGCTGCTCTAGGATGATTGTATCCTTTTTCCAAAATGATTTTAAGTGGCGCATTTGTTAAATGATTATCCACATCCCTTCAACATTATTTAGGATTTGAGGTCTGTTATAGTTAGGGATCATTGACACACCAAGCTGTAATCTTTTTCCTAGAGGATTTTTGACAACAATGTGCATTGCTTTGGTCATGAGGTTATAATAAAACTTAAAGCTTGCGGTTGTTATCGCATTTTGTTCTCATAAAACTGAAACCTTAATATTGCATACAAATCTTAGCCCTTTTTTATGTCGTATGGTTATGGTTTTATTGATATTTGACAACAGGAGGTGGGCGCATATCTTAGGTGATGACCTATGATGGCGGTTTATCATCATCGAGCCGAGATTACTTATCATGGACTACCAGCGAGTGCGAGATGTACAAATAGGAGATAAATTGTTTGTGCGCCTATTTGGTGCGATCTACTTATGTCCCTAGGGCTTCTTTACCACAAATTTCTTATTCGTTAATGCACAGGAGCATTAGGAGAAGTGCAATCACTAGGGTTATTTGTATGTCGAAGACCGGAAAAATCTCATGCCTTACTCGGTTGCTCTAATGTCAATCTATGTTTCTTTTCCTTTCTTTTAGCTCGATGTGGTGCATATTTGGGGAAAATATTGATACGTATAGGTGTTTGCCAATCTATAGTATGCGCTTTTGCCACAATACATTTTTGTTTAAGATATTTGCCCTCCTATCATCCTGAAATCACATTCTAGGTGTTTGCCAATCTATAGTATGCGCTTTTGCATAATACATTTTTGTTTAAGATATTTGCCCTCCTATCATCCACGAAATCACATTCTATGCCTAATGCCGATGTAATGGTGACCATGAATGCAATGCACCATAACTCTATAGTTAGAACTGACAACTCTCAAACTAATCATCGCTTTACAACAATATTTTTCCAAGCACTGCTTATCTCAGAAAGTGCTGCACCTCTTTATCTCAATGTACTGCACGGGCGCGGCGTAGTGCGCCCTCTCTACCTAGTGTATATGAGTGGTGAGAAGATGTGGAACAATGATTCTTGATGCGATGATCACAAAATTCGTCTAATTTTGAAGAGAGAGCTATTTGAGTGTTGTATGGACGGATCCTTGTCTATTTGTTTCTTACTACTTATTTTTACTATTAAAAACACATTTACGTAAGCACATTTGTACTTCTTTTCAACAGCTTAATTTATTAGGCTTATTTGAGACACAGTGCAGTTTATTGTAGAAGATAGCTTCACACTAAAACTAACAGAGAGGGGGGTTTGAGCTTCAGACTAAAACATTTTATAACTTTAAGCTCCCCAAATACGACGTGTTTGGGAAAGTGAAAGATCCTTTAGCATTAAGAAACCAAAGCCTAATTTCAGCCTTTGGAAAACGAAGCTCCTTCAAACGAAGGCTTAAGCTTCCCTTATAAACTGGCTAAGATGCCATGTTGCCAACCAATGCATAGTTCAACGGTTTGGCACATAAATTGGCACAGGTTCACTGTATAAATTATTAGAAAATTAACTACATGTTTTAGTTTCGTGACAAGTTCTCCTACATATCAATTGCCTACATATCAATCATGTTACAAGAAACAATCAATTCTAAAACATATAGTTTCGTGACAAGTTCTCCTAAAATCTATAGTTTTGTTTAGAAACTAAAACCTGGATTTTTATGATAGTTTGTACAATAAATTTGTAGTTTTGTGAAATTTAATCATCTTCCGGTGATTCTAAACTGAAGCTAAAACTCCAGAAACAAAGCCCTGTTTGGGAGAGCTCCAGATCTCAACTCCAGCTCAGATCTGAAACTTATAGGCTAAAATCAAGTGCATTAAGTTTATATTTTTAGTCTAAAATATAAACAAGATGATCTACATAAACACTCTTAATGTATCCACAGCTCCAGCTCTCCATAAATTTCTGAAGCTAAAAATACCCTGCTCTACCAACTCCACAAATTTTGGTGGAGCTGGAGCTGTCCCAAACACCCCTAAAGCCACAGTTATGGTTCGGTAAATTTAATTTCCACTGAATGATGCCTAGCCTTTTCATATAACTGATGGAGAACGACTTCAACTTCTTACTACGTACAAAGTAGTCTTAAACTTACCTAGCTACAAATACATAGAAGCAACAAAGAGTAATGCTCCTATATTTTTCCTCCTAATATAAGTTATATAAATCTTAAAACGGATGAAATGATAAATTATCACGTTTGCCATAGTTTGAAGGTAAAGCTCTCCAAACAGAACCTCGCCTTCGGTGTATACACTTGGATCGCGGAAATTTTGCGTGCTCGTTTTGGAGACGTTTGGGCGTCGCCGTGTTGGGGTTTCCGCTGGCCTGGACGCTACGGCATGGGCTGCGTTGTTGTCATTTCGCTGCACCGTAGTGAGCTTTTTAGTAGCACTAGGGCCTGGGCTTCCATATCCGGTGAGAGTTTTGGCCCGTGAGTTCTTTCCTTCTCAGTTCCCCTTCGTTTCCCTTTCGATCTTACGCCATTTTTCGTGAACTTTTTCGGGGAAAAGTCAGACGAAATCCATTCCTGAGCAACCGTAAGTAGGAGCTCGCGCTCTCCAAACCGCCCTATCTGCAGTACATTTCGCTAATTGTGTGAGCTCACAAGCAGTGCAGCTAGGGCTTCTTGAACCGAACTTAAAGGGTTATTTCGAACGCAAGAGCTCTACGGAAACAGTTCAATTTCCGAAGGTACGTTCAAGTTTCAAAAGTTGGGTGCCAAAGCCCAAAAGCCTCTCTTGTACGATGAAGCTTATATCTTGGATCGACTAACCTCTGGGCTACATAGGCACTGCATTTTTCGTGATGTTTTTTTTTCCTTATGCTAGCAAATTTGTACTATTTGGTGCTGCTGTATATTTCACCGCTACAAAACATGCGAGGAGCAATTTATTTTTCTCCGCTTCATTTCGTTCAACACCCGTTTTTGTCACTATCTATTTCCGTATCCGCTTTTAGAGTTTTTGATTTTGTTTCCACTACCGATAAAAGATGTGGAAAGGAAAATGAAACAACCATTCACTAACTTTTCGTTCGTTCTCATTGTAATAGGTTGTTTGGTCGGTCCGAGCATGTTCCCTTCTGTTTGGTTCAACGCGTTATTGGGCCATGCACTACGCTCGACTGGGACATGGGCCGTCTGTCCATTGGGAGCTCGGCTCACGCGAAAAAGTCCAAGTTTCCTGTGCGACGGGGACAACAGGCCCAACGTGGTCCGTCCGTATCTGCCTCGGCGAATGTCAGTCATATGGGGATTTGCATCTTCAGAGTGACTGCGAAGAGGGCCATGCGTAGCTTAGGCCCGTCTGGAACGTGGAGAGTTTGTTCGATTCCAGCAGTAATTGAACTGTTGCTTATAAAACCGTTACAAGATTCCTGTCAAATTTGTGTGTGTCAAATGGTTCCCGAGCCCACGAAGCCCTCAGAAATGGTACGGTATTTTTTAAAAAAATTTTTAGGCTCCCAACCCCAAAGAAAGCTTAAGCTCCCTCTTCGCACCAGCTAGTTTGAGGAAGCGGCCGAAAGATCTGCGTGGTCTAAATTGCAGCTTTGAGCCCTACATACGTGTATTGGCCGACGAATATTTAATTCTTTCCAGGAGTTGCAAGTAGTAATTGAAAGTGTACACGATGAAAGATCTGCCTGTCGATCGATTGCCATTGATGGTGGATTTGGATTTCTAACCTCATCGAATATCCTCCAGCAGTGACAATAAAATTTCCTGCTCTCAGAGCATTTCCCCCCTCCATTGCGACTGGATCGCCTTGCACACGCCTTTCACGCGAATTGACAATGCAACCGATTTGAGCCGCGCAGACGTGCAAGTTGCGTCGTCGATAGTGCTCTACTTGACGTCGAGCTCTCCCCGGACGGCGACGGCTAACTGTTCCTGTCAGTTGGACTTTAGAATCAGTCAAGTACAAACGGTAGCTTTCTCATCGAGACCCAAGAGTAGAGTTGCTCCACGCTCCACAGCACAGACCAGGTAGGTAATGCTGCGTTTGCACGGAAACACACACACACACAGAGACACATTTCGACCAATGAAGGCCAAGTGACATGCTATCAAGCCGTCATTTTTGGGAGATTTGGGCGTGTTCAGAATTGAATCCGAATCGCTTCATATCCACATAGTTCTGTAGGAATACAGGGATACCAGCAACCGCTCGCAGCATAGGAAAATTCCAAAGGGAGCTGAAAGAAACGGGTTGAAAGCTGGAGCACAGGAAATTCAGACAGAGAGCTAACGTTTGACACAGGCACTGTAGTCCGTCATGACAACAGATCATTGTCGTGATCTTCTCGAGATCGTCATCACAGTTTCGTTCGATGCGCAGGCACAAGATCTGCGCAACGATCACTGCATTTCCGGTCCATGGCTTTCCCCATTGCTACATCACAGGCTACACGCATTTTTTTCGATAAAGGAAGCAAATATATTGATACCAAAACGAGACATCGAGAAGATCAAAGCGCTTGCGCTCCGAACACATTTAGAACACACGACCATGAAGAAAAGGAAAATAAAATAAAATAAAAACAGACACACTCTAGTGATCCGCAATCCAAGACTAGACCGCCACCCGTGAGTGCAGGAGAAGAAAGATTTGGCGCCTTCACCAATAGTTGCGATCCCACCACAACCAAAGCCCTGCGAGATCTTCTGTTGAAGAATAGACCAAGCGGAGAGGCGATAGCCGCCAAGTGGATAACACTGTAGAGGAGATATCAAAGACTTCTTGTTAAAAACCACATCGTTTACGCAAATCCAAAGTGACCCGACACAAAGCCGGCGCTCCAAGCAGAAACAAAGGTTTCATCTTTTTATTCATACAATGAAGCCAATTTCCAAACAAATGTTCGATGCAGTCAGGTTGTTTTATCCCGGATACAGGC
Source organism: Guadua angustifolia (assembly GCA_036346375.1). Lineage (NCBI taxonomy): Eukaryota > Viridiplantae > Streptophyta > Magnoliopsida > Poales > Poaceae > Guadua > Guadua angustifolia. The sequence goes on along the minus strand of CM070506.1, from coordinate 34,831,511 downwards.
TACACGCATACAGAACATAGGTCCTGTTGGTACAGCAAAGACAAACAAGATCAGCTCCAATATAACACAGTTGAGGGCAAATAAGTATGGGGAAATAAGGGTAGTAAGGCGGAAGAGTTTTAAAAAAATTTCATCTATCTGAACCTAGAAAACTCAATGTATATGATCTAAGATTACATATTAGGGTTTTAACGTTACCACTAGACGTGCAGGTTTAACTTTTCAGCAGCAGAAGAAGAGTGTGTCGGATCGCGTTAGCACATTGAGGCAGTAGCAGTCTCGTCCCACGAGTATCCACATAAACAGGAAGAAGACTACGTGTGCCGGTCTGCTAGAACCTCGGTAGCACATCTCTCTTGGTTCTCTTTGTAATTAGTCTCTCCACTTTGTTTATCCCCACGCAACCCAGGTGTGTCTTTATTTATAACTGAGGAGTCAGAATAAGATAAGCACAAAACATTTTCGTATAGATAAACCCCTCAATATACCACAGGCAACTGACAAGGCTCGCATCCTAAACATTCGTCTCTTCCTAGAACTCCTCCAAAACTGGTGAAGATTCTTCCTCAACTGATGATTTTGTTGTTGGCAAGGTGTGTACTTATTGTTGGGAAAAATATTGTTTTCCTGGTTTTTGAAAACCTCTGCTAGGCTGGCCCGCTTCTGCTCATGGGCCTTAAGGCCGGCCCATTAGAAATTTGTCGACAAGGGAAGCGAAGAGAGAGGATCTCCTCTTGGTCGGGCGCCGTTCTCTCTCTTCTTGCAGACGATCGACTTGCGTGGATCTGCGATATGGCCAGGGCTACACCGAGTCTCTGGGGAGAAGGTGACCGAGTCTCCAGGGAGAAAGTGAGTGCGCCTCGCCGGTCAATATGAGGAACGGGTCGCAAGATCATTGCGATTGGAGGTATTCCTCTCCTATTTATCCATGCCCTAGCACATCATCCAGGAGACAGGAAAAAGTAAGAAATTCCCATCCTTGGCTTTCCCTCTTGATCTTCTCTTGACCACCGGTCTGGACTTGGGAGGTAGTACTCCAGATCTGTGATCTGGTGTTAGTCTAGTTGGTTTTCTTCCCAGCCCTATGCGCCCAGTTTTGATTCTGTGCTTGATTAACTGGTGAAGTTTTGGTTCCTAAGGCGAAACTTTGCGAGGAATTTTGTTGAAGCATTTGATCTGTCTGACTTCTGTGAGGCTCGATTTCGTGATTGGGGTGTCACAATCACGATCTGAAACGTGTATCTCTGAAAGTCGCCTTCTTCCCGTGGCACTTGCGGCGGCACTTGGTTTTGGGACTACGACTTGAGTCGTACCTTGCCTCAATCGTCGAGTAGCCGAGTGCTACTCTTACGTGAGTTTTGAAACTTTGATTTACGGTTTGCGATATGGTTGCCCTTGTTGCTCTATGATGAACTAGGGTAAAGAATGATCGAACATTTATCTCTCTGTTTTAGGCCTTGAGCTGTAGTCTTCAATACTTGAAAGAATTTATTCTTTAGCTGTCTAGATTATACCTGTTATTACTTGTATCATTCTCTATCAGCACTTGATCATTTGCTAGCTCTTGCTTTCTGGTGCTATTAGATTCAGTCACCGGTTTCTCTGTTTCTAGCGCATTCCTGATTTGTCTGATACTTTCTTAGTCTTGATTAATATGTTCTGATTCTTGCGCAATCTTGCTTGATCAGTTCTAGTGTAATCTAAACAGATAACTAAATTGGTTTAGTTCATGGTATTGGTATGATTAAACCTGATTTTAGAGATCTCTGGAATTGGTGATTGATTGTAGTCTGATAGCAGTGCTTGACAATTGAGTGAATTTGTCATTTCTTGTTGATCTGGAAGCTCTGTGCTTCGGTTAACAAAGAATTAAATCTGGACTGTGTATATTTCTTGACAATAAATTCTTTATTGTGCATTTAAGGTGGTAAGAGTTTAAGGCCTAATCCATAGAATAAATTGTTAGCCGATTCGTGATTGTGGTGAAGATTCTAATCTTCACCCTAACCCTAAGTCTGAGAGCACCATATATATATTCATGTCTCCTCTCTTTGAGGCAGTAGATACAATTCATATCATGAATGACATAACAATGCTTAGTGTTATCTTGTTTATGTCATTCTTGCTATTTGTGGATTATGTATTCTCATCTACCATGTTAAAAGGAATAATGAATAAAATATTGCTCTTAAACTCGCATCTTTTCCAACACTTAATGCACTCAACAAGTTGTGGACAGAATACAGTTCTAACATAATTATATGCAAGGCTTATTCAGATAGAACGGCTAACAAATAGCAGTAAATAATAAGTTTCAATATTTCTTAAGTAAACATAGTGTAACATCCCAAAATTTAGCCTAATTTAAAATTTTGGAGTTATTTAAATTTTTGTGAATTTTTGGAATTTATTTGGATTTATTTGAATTTAATTTGAAATTATCTTTCTCTTGAATAATTAAATATCAGAAAAGTAATTATCAAAAATAAATAAAAATATTTTATCTGAGTTCTAAATGCCATGAAATATTTTCTAGAATTTTTCTAGAATTTTTCGGGTATTTTTAGTGCTCTAAATAATTACTTTGATTTTCTAGAATTATTTTAAATGTTAAAAACCAGAAAATGCCTTGCTTTCTGATCTTGGGCCGAGCCCAACCTTGTGCTTGTATTCACCATTTGGAACCTAGCGCCGCTTCGCTCAGCCGTGTGATCCCCATCGGACGGTTGAAGTTGGGCCACGTCGCCTGCGCATAAGAGCCGTTGGATCGCGCTGGCTCGGGTGGACCGGATGGCGCCACGTCGCGCAGGTAGGCGAACCGTCGCCCGTCCGGAGCCGTCGGATTTCGATCGGACGGCTGTGCCGTTGCCGCATCGCCCGAGTCCTGAAACCGTCGGATCGCGGCCGAATGGGCCGGGCCGGATGCGCATCGGAGAGAGGCGAAACGGTTATGCCACCGTCGGCGGTTGGCTGTCGAGATTTGGCGATGGATTTGTGCGCTTTCCAAAGCCTCTCAACGTCCGTGTTATGGCGCATTTAACTGGTCCTTCCACTCTGCATCTTTTGTCCGTTCACTCGTGCGTTGCCATGTTCCCTAGCTCTCCCAGTTGCTCGCCGAAGTTGGCACTGCCGCCGCCTCGGTTTTCCTCGTTTCCCACCACCGACCGTCACTCTTCGCCGCGCCCGAGACCCTTGCCGAGTTCGCCGTGTCAAGCCGCATCGCCTAGGTCACTTCGTTCAGTCGGAGAAGTCCGGCAACGTCACCTACCTCGTCTTCTCAAGTCCGGTGACAAGCGCCGCGCCTTCGTCAACACCGGCGAACACCCCGACCATCGGATTTCCATCTAACGCTCGAGGTAAGGACACATCTCCCCTTCCTGTAGAACTAGACTCAAGTAGCTCCGATAGATCTCGTCCGTGGATTCTTGATCCGACCGCCAATAGCGCCAGCGTGGTCGTGCGGATGCGCTTGAAAATGGCCGATAGATCGTCATCGTGTGGCTCGAGAAGTCCGCGTAGCTGCCGTGTAGATGCGGTGATAATGGCCGTTGGATCTTGTCTCAACGGTGCAGATTGCATCATGTAGATTAGTAACGGTAGATCTTGGCCGTTAGATCTTGGATATTCGGCTTGGATTGAGCCACGTAAGCTCGGTGAGCGATTGCATCGCTCGGTGCTTGCCGCCGTTGGATCTTCATCGGTAGCGCCCGATGAGTCCACGTAGCCTCTTCGATCGCTTGATAATGTCCGTTGAAGCGTTAGATCGTGGTTGAGATTTCGCCACGTAGCTCTCGGTAGTCTGGTCACGTTGAATCGTGCCGTCAATTCTTGGATGGCCGTAGTGATGCATGCGTGTCACTCACCGGTGTCCATGTCGCTAGGTCAAATTTGGACGTTGGATCAGATCCAAGCCGTAGGATTTTGAACGAGCGGGCGGGATGTTGCCGTACCATTAGCCAATAGAGGCGTGCCACGTAGCCTCGGGGTCCGAAGCGGCGTCACATGTGGGCCGTTGGATCCAACGAGCGGCTCGGATGTTGCCGCGTGGCGTAGGTTGGCCGTGCGAAGCTGCGTGGACCAATGGATGCGTGCCAAGTGTCATCAGCTGAGCGGACCGTGTACTGTTCCATCGGGCCCACCTGTTAGACGTGTGGGAGCCGTATGGGTGACGTCGACATGGCGTCATCGAGAGCCCGCGTGTCGATTGTCCTTTGTTTGGTGGACGGTCCGCGTGAACCGAGCAAATCGTGAGCCCGGTCTATAGACCCGAGGCGACGTGGTTCACTCCGGTGCTGACACGTGTCGGCCGAGGAATTTAACCGGGATTTCTAGTAGAAAAATAAATCAATTAATTCGGGTATTTCTTTTATTTGAATTTATAAAATTGTAATCGCTATAACTTTTGCGTCTTAGCTCCGAATTGGGCGATTCCAGTTCCTAAAAATTTGTAAAAATGTGAACTATTTATTGGTGAATTTTATTTTATTTTTAGAGTTGATCTTATTGTCTGTTTGAGTATTTATTGTATGTTTACTTGATGCGAGTAGACTCCGAATTACCGGAAGCTGTCGGGGAGGAGTTCGGGGATCCATTTCAAGCTTTGGAACAAGACCAACCACTTTTCGAAGGCAAGTCATGCTTTGACCATATCGTTCCTAGATTTTTAAAATGTATTTCAATTTAAACTATGCATGCTATATTAATTAGAAAAATGACATTTAATTAATTTGGGTAGAGTAGATAATACACCTACCTTGATTATGCCACCTTGTTATATTACTTGTATGCCCTGAAATATTTGTCACCCTAAGATATTAAAATGAGTTGGTTGCTATTATGAGGCCAACACGGGAGGCTAGACCGTGAGTAGATGCTTAGCAGCTTGTGTGCGCCGAATGACCTTTGAAAGTTCAAAAGAATATTGACTAAGCAAATATGGAATATATTTTTGGAATAATGCGATGATGTCATGAGATGGATTTGGAGGGTAGCAACCTGTGTGGTTCTACTTACACAATGAAGTGGGCATTGGCATGTGTTGTATAAATGCAAACCGGGGTGGGAAATGATTTGGACCGGGGCAAGTGGCGAGATGGCCGTGCGAGTGGGCTGTGTGCAGCAGGATGAATTGAGTAAGGTGAAGGCTGCGTGCCGGGATTTATAAGAAGGACGTCTTGCCCTGGACAATTAAGGACTTCACCTTGCGAGCCTTTGAACTGAGTTACTCGTACAACCACTTGTCTGGAATGGGACAGACCTAGTTTAGTAGGGTTCTAATATCTTTCCTTTGACACCTCGGTGGCGATTACACGAGTGTGACTATGTGGGGGAGCGTACCTGTGCTACGGCTTGGTACCCATCCAATAGTATTCGCTTGTTCTAAACTTTGGCTCTGAGTGAGGGAAGTGTTAGAAAGGCAATACTAGGGAGGTTCATAGGTTAGGTGTTAGTCTCGAAAGACTTTGTTGCAATCAATCACTGTGTGGTGGCGATTGTATCTGTGGGTAAAGTGTACACCTCTGCGAGTGTGTGTTAAATCTATTGAATAGCGCGTCATGATATTGGACAATGCTCAGGGATTACAGTCAAGGGTTAGATTTTCAAACTAAAATGAGTAATGGGTGGTTGTGTGCCAAAGACTAATGAATCAAGCTTAGTGCTGTGTGCCAAACTCTTGGAAAAAGAATTGAGGAATTAATTATTATAGTAATGGTTTTACCGCTTTTAATCTAATTAAGACTATCTATTAAAAGAAATACTGTTTCAGGCAAAATAACCATTTAAGCCTTTCCTTTGGAATAAGCCATGCATGTAGTAATAGAACTGCATTGTGCATGACTTGTTGAGTATGTTGTATACTCACCCTTGCTTCAACAAAAACCTCAGAAGAAGAAGCTACACCAGCTTGGGAGGAGGAGTTTAACGAAGGTCCGGAGAATTAGGGTTGAGCCTCGTCAGTTGCCTGTGGCAGAACGAGGGGTTCATTGTCATACTTTTGCTTCCGCTGATTGAACTTGTGTTACTTTGGTTATTTATCGCCCTGCGTGGCGAAATTATTGTAAGGTGACCATAAGGTCGTGTAACTCGTTTATAATTATGTTTGAGGTACTTAATTATTATTTTCGCTGTGTATGATTGTGGTATCTCAACCTGTTTATCCTGTGTGTACTAGCGTGATCCTGGACTAGTATAGAATACACAGAGGATCTGGATTTGCAGATTCAGATCCCGACACATAGCATCTAGCCCTAGGTCATGTTCCAAACTTTCCATTGGCATCCCATCTTCTCATCCAAGTTTTTTTTAAATCTAACCTTGACTGTAATCCCCGAGCATTGCTCAATACTGTGAGTACGGCTATCCGAATAAATTTTACACTCCGCAGAGGTTATGCACTTTATCCACATGACATAGTTATCCCCTTTTGCCTAGCCATTAGCACACTTCCATTGGTGTGCCAGTAGAAAAATCATGATAAAGCCTTTACAATGCTCGGCTTAATCTAGTACTACTTGCTATGGTTTAAACACTAAAGGACTGGTTACCACAACAGGGCCCCCCTCTTGCACCATATGAGTTTCATCATTCAGTTGAACCTTACACCACCATTGCTAGTACCGAAACTAAGACATTGCAAATTAATCAATTAGGTCTGCCCCATTCTAGACATGTGGTTGCATGTTAGCCATGTGGTTGCATGTTTGACTCAAGTCGAATGATTGCAAGGTTAAGTCCTTAAGATGACCGAGGCAAGACTTTCACAAACTCTCTGCCCTTCTAGCATACTTTGGCACACTGTCTCTTGTCACTTGCCCTAATCTAAATGATTACCATCCCAGTTTATTACCAAGCACCACGTGTTATCAATAAGTCAACATTATTGCGTGACAACCCTGTCACCACAACTCAACATCATTGTGTGACAACACCTAAACATCAATTTCATAAATATATTCCATATTCTATTAGTCAAGATTAACTTTTGATATCTCAAAAGCCATGAGTTGTCTGTGGCATAGCTAAGCATACTAACACAGTCTAACCAACGCATATTGATTACTAATATTAACCAACTAGTAATAAACTATTGGAGAGTGACAATTAATCATAGCATACAAATGACAAGGTATGGTATAATTCAATTGGGTAGATTAATTATATTCTAAATTATTTTAAAATAATTGTACACATAAAATAGCATGCAATAATTTGAATCAATATAGCAATTTTTTAAAACTGGATTCCAACATGATGAAAGCACAACATGCCTTGAAAAAGTTCTTACTCTTGCTCTGGACCCTGGTCTTGAGCCGATGAATCTCCCTCGGACGCTTCGAGCACTTCGACATCTACGCGTATCGAAAGAGAATTTCAAATAAATATCAAAACAAAGAGTAATAAAATTCTAAAAATTAAATAAAATTTACCATTAAATAGATCTCAATTTTATAAATTTTTAGAAATTTGAATCGCCTCAATCGGAGCTTGTATGAGGAAGAACAAGCTCTCAAAATATTTAAAAAAATCTGTAAAAATAGAAAAATCATTATTTTCTCAAATTATTTTTTCTCCTGAAAATATGAATAATAACATCAGCTGATGTTAGCATCTGATTTTCCTCTAATAGAAATAATCCAAAAATCCTCTCTAATGGGCTTGGTCCATGATCCACCAAGACTAACAAGTGGGTCCATGAGGCGATGATGTGGCTAGCTGTTGTAGGCGTCCAATCGGTGACAACACGGTAGCTAGGGCTTATCTGGCTGCCACGTGGCTACCACTGGCCGTGACATAGCTGCCACATCGGACTCAGCCATTAGAGCTTGGACCAGCGAACTTGGCGATGGCGCAATACCGGAGGCGAGGACGACAACATACCAACCGGCACACCAGCTACAGATCCGACTCGTTCTCACGTAGATTTGGAAGATCACTTCTTGATGAACTCAGCTGTACACTTGGCAACGGCGTAGACCCAATATCTTAAAAGATCCAAGTGAATCTAATCGGCGGCAAACTCCAAGAACTCCGACAAATTTGATGTCTTCAACGAACGTGTCTCGAGTGATGAAACCTTAGACAAAAGATGTGGTAGAACTCATGGACCCTTGGGAAGGGTGCAGCGTGGCTTTTAAAGCCCTAGGCTTCTGTGTAGGGCGCTGAGATCTTAGGCGTCGCGGCAGCGGACTCCGCCTTCGACACGGCGGTGGTCTCGCAGAGACGATGAACATGATCCTTCCACATGGCACAATCAACGGTTCTGATGCATCGAACACAGCTTAATCAGATCACTCACAAAACTAACGAACAAGATCCTCTAGGATTTCCATTAGCCTCGATCTACCTCATCCACACGATCAAATCCAATGGCTAGGAATCATTAGAGTTCCAAACCAATCTCGGCCGCTTGATCCCCATCCAATGGCCAAGCTCTAGGGTTACAACTGGGCTAGGCTAATTGAGCCTGCTCAGGAAAGACATGGGCTGAGCCCAATTGGGTTTCGGCCCAAGCACTAATGAAAGCATTATGCAAGCTTTTGTAATTAAAATTAATTTCAGAAAATAGATTAAACCAAATAGAATGGTAAAAATATCAAAAAAAATTGAAAAAATTTCCAAAAATATTTTGAGATATTTAAAAATCAAATTATTTTTTGGCAAAACTTTATTTAAACTTTCTCATTATTTAAATAATTTTCAAAATAGGCCATATTCAAAAATAATAAACAAATCAAAATAAATTCCAAAAAAAATCTCAAAAATTCAGAAAGTCCATAAGAAGCTTGAAAAACATTATAATATTATTTTGAGCCAATTTTTGGGATGTGACAGAGTGGAAGCAATTTCAAAATTTTTCATCTATCTGAACTTAGAAAACTAGCTGCATATGAAATCAAATTGCATATTAGGACTTAGCACTACCACTAGACATGTGTCAAATCACATTAGCATGTCGAGGGAGTAGCATTCCCATTAGTATCCACACGAATGGAAAGAAGACTCCGCGCACCGGTCTGCTTGAACATCCGCAGCAAGCCGCTCTTGGTTCTCTCCGAAATTAATCTCTCCACTTCAATTATCCCCACGCAGCCTAAGTACATTTTTATTTATAACCGAGGAGTCATAATAAGATAAGCACAAAATATTTTCATTTCATAACCTATTGTCATAACCGAATAGAATTCGAGATAATGTTTATGAATTTAAATCCCTATCCTGGTTCCCTATTTAATTTGTATTACATTAATCTAAATCATAGGCTTGTTGTTTCAAATTCAAATAATCCAGATAAAAAACAAGGACTTATTTTGTATTTAGTAATTATAATATATTATTTATCCATATAATAATATATGGAATTTATTACCAAACCATTAAATTCCCATTCTTGTTTGTAACCCCGCAGGCCTATTGTGATGTTGACAGTGTATCGAATCACCATTCGATGCATAAGTCATAAGCGGCTCCTAGCAAGAACATTACGACTTCCCAAACCACATAGATATCATTTATCTAACCCATCAACAAATATATGTTCGATCATTTTATCACTTTCAGATATCAAGATTAAACCCAAGGTAAGATATGTTATCTTTGTTCTATTTAATCCATTGTTTCTTTAATCTCTAAAACTAGAGTAAATAGATAAAGCAGTTGATACCTCAACCTACTCGGGTATGGTCATACACATTCTTTAGTTTATCTTCTTCGAATGAATTCAAGATATCTTTATCCTCGTATAAGGAGGATAAAACTATCTTAACCGTACACATGCTACATATGTGCAACACATTCCTGAATATAACTAATATAATTATTTTGTTACGGACAACGATCAGTAACATCAACAAATATGATCATTATGTTAGGATCCATATATATCTCAGGTCAAAAGATCAAACACAATATTGTATGAAACCAACATAAATATTGTATGAAACCAACCGATGACACGTATGTAATACTTAATACGGTATTTTATAACGGGTCTATCCAACAACATGTTAACCAACACATTATCCATATGATTGTGTTTATATCACATATCCACGATCCACAAAACATGATATGACAAAATCATATGCTTACCTATGTAAATATCCAATCAATTACATAGCAAAAGATAATTTATAATAATACCACAAATATATTACAGACTCTTACGATCAAGTCACATATTTGAAGATCTACAACATGATATTTATTACAGGAACGTGAAAACGTAAACATCTATCTATCATCTTTGACCGCTAGGGCATAATCCCAGCCCTAAACTTCTCTGTCATGAGCTATGCGCTTCAAACTGCAAACAAGTGCTGCTGCCCGAGCTGCTGACGAGGCATGGGAGATCCCGCACCTGGAGCTTCACGTTGCGCGAACCTATCGAGTCCAGGACATCGACGCACTCCCGGAGATCAGAATCGTCAGCTAAGATCACCCACTCTTCCTCGTCATCCTTGTACTTGAGCTGGAATGCTCCGGTTGACAGCTTGAACCTCTTTGCTATTTCTTCCAGTAGGTGATACCAGCCCATCGATGGCAAGAATTTGAACCGCACGGTGTCTCCATTGTAGGTAGCTTTAACTGTGAGTGCAGGGCTACTTTTGTCTTTAAGAGCATGTCCTAGATTCTGCTTGAAGGTAGGGTGGCTTGATGCACTGTCGCTAGAAGAGTCTGTCGTACCAGAGGTAGAAGGATGAGTGTGCTCCTTGGCTTCGTGATCGTCAACCATATCAATATCTGCTTGTTGTTCAGATGGTGAGTTCCTTCCCACTATTTGTTCTCCGATGCTTTCAACACTTAGGCGGACAGAGACAGAAGGATTGATGCAATCTGCTTCTTTGAGATGCAAAGTACTAACAGTCCCAATGGGATATAATGGTCCTTGTGTGCCTTCAGAATTAGTATGCTGCGTGACATTCACACCATAAGAAGCGGGATTACCGCTGCAACTATAGTTGCTTGTCTTTATGTTAAATTCATCACCTTCCCTTTTCTGCACATCAGAGAACTGCGATTGACAATTTCCTGTTTGCCATTCATCAGGCGAAGAATACCCTTGCTCAGATTTTGGGTCAGATTTTTCCTCCACAGTTTTTCCAACAGATGGAGTAGGCAAAGCATCACGACAAGGCAATGGCATCTTCTCTGGCAGAGAGACTGCCGGAACAAGAGATCCAGTAGCAGGATCATATCGCAAGGATCTGTCCACACCATGAACCGAATTAATGACAGTTTGGATCTTCTTTAATGAACGGTTGACCTTGTTTATCTTGCGAGAAGGCCATCGCGAAATTCCATGTTGCCGGCATATCCTTTTCAAAGTTGTTGGACAAACTGCAACAGTATTAACAGAAGTCATCCATTTCATTATATCCCATTTACATAGCCTAGTTATCACAGCAATTAATTCATTTCACAAAGAGACACACTAGGGGCTCACCACCAAGGCTCTTTGCAGCATCCTTTAGGCTCCCAGAGAAGTATTTACGGAGAGCATCTAAACTAATATTCTTCTCAGCTGTACTGCGCCTTTTCTCCGCAAGTCGCATTGAACTAGACTGTAACTGCAGTACAGAAGAAGGTTGTTCATCAAGAGGATATCCAGAACCCAGGTTCTCTTAACAATTCAAAATTAAATGAATGCATCAATGTTGACTAATCTGGGCCATGGTTGTCAAGGTGACAAGGCAAGACGAGGCGCCAGCCGAGCGCCTAGGCGAGGATAAGGCGACCAAAAAATGTTAGTAGCTGAATTCTTACTCTCATTGAGAGAGAATGACAATAGGAGTTGGGGCAATTTTCTGATTTATTTCTCACACAATGCCATACCAACCTGAGGGGTTGGGGTTACATATTTATAGTGGCGGAGCGGTAGAGCATATGCTAAGATGCTAGTCTAAGATGCTGTCCTTAGATGCTGTCCTAAAGCTAGTCTAAGATGCTGTCCTTAGATGCTGTCCTAAAGCTAGTCTAAGATGCTGTCCTTAGATGATGTCCTCCATGAGGACCACAAAGACCGACGATACAAGGACTTATTCCTTCATTCTCCCCTAAGTCTTGTCCGTGCGTCTTGTGGGAAAGTTGGACCATCCGGTCTGGAGGCGCGGCTCAAGAAACTTGATCCTCCTAAGGGGCTTGGTGGCGAGTCCAAAGGCTGGTCCTTAGTGTTGATGTAGCAGCGCCTTGATGCTTCCTTCGTCCAAGCAATCCGGATGAAATGGTACCTCGCCCGGATGTGCTTGCTCCGTTCATAAGCGGGTTCTTTGCGAGGGCAGGCGGACTTCTTTGTCCACCACGAGTTCCACCACTTGATGTCTCTGAGAGATCACCAGCGATTGAGCAAACCAAAGTGCACGAGTCAGGCGGTGGAAGCCGCTATGTACTCGACCTCATGGTAGACAGGCCACCACTTCGCTTAGCAAGGCGCCGACTAACGAGGCACTGCCGAGAAGAATAGAATCCCTTCGTGCTCTTCTTTGGTGTCGATGTCGCCGCCGTGGTCATTGTCGTTATGGCCGCCGAGGTGTGCCTCTCCGGGGCACCTCGGGTAGTAGAGGCCGTGGTCGAGAGTCCCATAACATAGCGGATGATTCTCTTCACGACTGTTGGTGCTCGTCGTCGATCATTGCATGAGCAAACTAACGCCGACGGAGAAAGCGAGATCCGGCGTGTGTGGGCGAGTGGCGGAGGCTCCCCACAAGACAGCCGTCTTGCGTGGCGTCCGCCTCTTCCGTAGTGTCGTCGCGGCTCGCTTGACCGCTCCTCCATCGGAGTGAGTCTTTGGGTTGCGATCGATGAGCCCGGCCGACTCAACGACACGCTTGGCGTGGCGATGCTGTCGAAGCGTGATTAGGAGTCGTCTGGTGCACCTCGATCCCGGGTAGAAGAGAGAGGCCCTAGGTCACTCATTTGGAACTCATTTGGAAGGTGGCCTTCATCTCTTCCTTGAATCTTGCCACCTCCCGTCCTTGGTGCTTGGTGATCACCAAGTCGTCGACATAGACACCCACCGCCAGGCGTTTCCACCATTGCCCATGGTAGATGGCACGCCTCGTCGGAGCTTTGCTCAAGCCCATCCTTTTGGCGTGGAGTCCAACTTGGCATTCCGCCCTCGGTGCTGTCGCAAGCCATAGAGGGCCTTGCTTGCGTAACCTGCCCTCCTGCCGGGAATCCCAAAGCGGTGGTGGTCTGCGTAGACCTCCTCCTTTAAATCGCCGTTAAAGCCGGTTAACTTCCATGTGATGAACATGCCCGCCTTCTGGGCGGCCAGCGCAAGGAGAAGTCGCACGGTTCCATCAGGTGCCGCGAAACAAAGGCATCGTCGAAGTCGATCCCCTCCGCCGCGAAACCGCGTGCCACCAGCGAGCCTTGTGCAGCGGCGATGGCGCGGCTTCATCCTCTTCGACGAACACCAGCAGAGTGATCGCGCGGTGACCACGAGGGAGATCGACAAGCTCCAGTCGCGGTTCTTCTCAGCCGCATCCATCTCCGTACGCATCGCGGCCGCCATGCATGGCGTGTCTCGCGACCTCTGCGAAAAACGAGGCTCGCCGTCGTCACACGCAAGATGCTGCTGCGCCTCGGATCGCGAGCACCGATCCGAGACCGCCGGTCGCCGAGAAGGTTCCCCGTCGTCACGATACATAGCGGCTGCGCCGTCGTGGTACTGCGTCGATCGCTCCTCATCGTGGGAGGCGAATGCGAACTCCACCGGTGGTCGTACACCTGGTGATGGCGAGTGGGCGTGCGGAGGAGGCCGTTAGTCTTTGGAGTGCATGGGTTGCCGGTTGTGGTGGTGTTGGCGAAGAACTTGCGGTGAAGTTGTATTTGGAGAGCATGACGATGGAGTCGGTGGAAGCTTCGGGGTGGGGTAGGCATGCTTGGTGAAGAGGGCGCCTACTCCCGGTTCCTTGAAGTGGGCGTACTCGACGGTGAAGTCGTTGTGCGTCGGTCGGCCGTCGTCCACCGCTTGTCCCATGCCCATCCTCGCTTCGTCGAACACTACGTCGTGGCAATGCGTCTGCTGCAGCTGTCACTGGGTCAGAATGCGGTGAGCCTTGAGCCTCTGCGTGTAGAGGAACACCACAGAGTGCTACGTCGTCGAGCTTGCCGATGTGGCTAAGCTCTTTGACGAAGCGAGGCGGCCAGAAGACCGTGGGTGAGAGACCAGCGGCTTGCGCCCATGCCAAGCCTCGTCTGGCGTCTGCCATTGAGAGCCTTGGTGGGCGGCGGTTGAGGATGTAGGCGGCCGTCACCACCGCCTCTCCCGAAAGCGGTCGGCATCCCCTGCAGCGAGGAGGGCGAAACCATCCCTGGCCGTCTGGTTCGCCGCTCGGCGACGATGCCGTTACTGCTGCGCGGAACATGCGGTCGCGGAGTAGTGGCGTTGAATGCCCTCGTCCGCCGATGCAGACGCGAACTTCGATTCTTGAGTGAATTCGCCGCCGTTGTCGGTCTGCGCAGACGCTTGACTTCTTGGCCGCATTCCGCCTCCGCGGCGACTGCTTGCGCGCTGATAGCATCCATGACCTCTCCCTTCTTCGCGAGAACCATCACCCACATGTAGCGGGAGAGGTCGTCGACGAGCGGCGAAAGTAGCGTCGTCCTCTGGTGTGGGTTGGTGTCGCCGGCCCACTGAAGTCCCGTCTGCAGCTCGAGCAGCTCCTTGGCTCGGAAGCTCGGCTTCTTTGAGAAAGGGCCGCCTCGCTTTGTCAACCGCGAGCGTCGCGAAGCGCTCCACGTGGTCAAGGCAGGGAGGCGCGCACCATCTCGTTGGCACCGAGCCTCTTGGGGCCTCAAAGTGAAAGGTGCGGCGCTCATGCCCTTTGCCACGCCTCATCGTCTCGGCGAGCAACAAAGCGAAGAGGTTGTGCCACGCACGTTGAGGGCGTAAAGTCGATTGATGCCTCGGTTACCTTGGCAAGAAGGCGGCGATGGTGATCCCAAATCCTCATGACTCCGTTCTTGATCGCCACGCTTGAGCCGTTCTCATCCGGTGTCCCGGTGATGATAGAGTTCCTTAGCGGGGATGTAGTAGACTCGGTGGCGGCTGTGCTCTCGGACTTCGGCGGTGAAAGGAAGAGCCGGCGCCCTTGATCTCCTATTTGGGCGTCCCCAAACAGCGGAGCCTCGGGCGTTGGAGTCAAGCTCGGTGAAAAACTCCGTCGGCCGGTCATGTGATGGGTAGCGCCCGGTGTCGAGCACCACCGTCAATCTTGTCGCTTTGGGTATCGCCAAGAAAAGCGTGTGCTCTCGGCTCATCAAGGTGGAGGAGATTATTGCGGCCGATGCATGCGGAGATAACTTCGATGCTGCGTGTGCGGGAAGCGGCGGCTCTTCTTCCTCCCTGTGCGGCGTGGGCCTAGCCCGCGTCGTGGTAGCGACACTCCTTGGCCCAATGGCCAAGCTTGCCACGATTGCGGCGAGTCTCGTCTTGAAACCTTACGGTTCTTGATGGCGCGCCACTGGCGCCTCGCGGCGTCACCTCGATGCGTCCTCGCGCCCGGCACAGGCAGCGTCCGCGCGCCTACTGGCGACTTTAGCGCACTGCGGCCGCTGTCGCGGAAGAAGACTCCCTTCTTCCGACACCTGGCGAACCTCATTGTTCCGAGTGAGATCTGACTTCCGCCGGATGGTGATAGGCCAGAGAGGCGTGGTTCGTCATTTGTCGGCGACCTTGAAGCGACCTATCGCCTCTTCGATCGACATCGTGGAGATCCAGCGAGACTTCGATCGGCGGCGATCTGCTTGTACTTCGGGGATGCAGCGGAAAAGCTTACGGGCGGCTCTCTCTCCGTCGTGGGTGTCGTGCGAAGCGCACCATCTTCTGCGGCGAGTGTTGAGGCGGAGAGCAAAGTCATCAACGTCCTCGCTTTGAAGGCGAGTTCTCCCAGCTCCTGCGAAGTGCTGCGAGGGTGGTCTTCGGTAGCGATCATTGCTGTCGTCGTGCCGCGTGATGGCATCGAGCCTCGTGGCGGTTCGCTTATTGAAGCGAAGCGCATCTCGGGTGGAAGCTGCGGCTATGAGGGCATCGGCGCCGTCGATCCTCGTAATGTCGGCGTCGCCGTCACCGGCTGCTTCCCGCATGTGCGCGCTGGGCCGTACGCATCACCGCGACCCGTTCGGCGTGGTTGGTCTTGGTGAGGTAGGCCATCCTTCTTGGGACCGGCGTCCTGACAATGGCACGAATCCGTGGTGACCATCGTCTGCGGTCCGGGGAGGAGAGCGCGCCTTTGTAAAGGCCGCGATCTCCGTCGACCTTCTTGCATGCCGGGGCGCCGTTAAGCGTCCGCGCTGTCTGGCTGCCGCAGCGCTCATGGAGTCTTGGTACGCTATTCTGTACTGCCCTTTCATGTGTTGCCTCCTCGCCGGCTTGGGCCCCACGTCGGTGCAGCGTCGGTAGAAGCGAGCTGCTGGAGCTCTTCGCTGAGCCTCGAGCTCTTGCCGCGAGCCTCGAGCTCTTCTTGCCCGCCTGTGTACATCTGCGATTCTTCTTTGCTTCACTTCCGCCCTTCTTTGCTAGTTCATGCTTGCCCGACTTTGCGCCCTGCCGCCTTGCCGTCATTGCTGCGTCTCTGCTGCTTCTGCTCGCTCGCGATCTCTCTGCGGCAACCTCGGCCTCCTGGGTGCAGCTTGGCAGCAGGCGGCCGTGAGGCGTCGCCGGACATGGCGCGTTAGTGAAGCATTTGCTAGGGAAGGAGCTACCTCGAACGGCTCTTTCGTCTGTTGAAGATGAAGGGTGGCGAGAGCAGTGTTATTCTTCTTTGCTAAATGAGAGCAAGGGGCGTGGGAAGGAGATGAGCAAGAGATGTTTAAATTTGCGAGGAAAGAACGGCTCGATACCACTTGTTAGTAGCTGAATTCTTACTCTCATTGAGAGAGGATGACAATAGGAGTTAGGGCAATTTTACGATTTATTTCTCACACAATGCCATACCAACTTTGAGGGTTGGGGTTACATATTTATAGTGGCGGGCGGTAGAGGCATATGCTAAGATGCTAGTCTAAGATCTTGTCATGAGATCTTTGTCCTAAAGCTAGTCTAAGATCTTGTCATAGATCTTTGTCCTAAAGCTAGTCTAAGATCTTTGTCATAGATCTTTGTCCTCCATGAGGACCACAAAGACCGACAGTACAAGGACTTGTTCCTTCAAAAAATACTCTAGCAATGTCAATATATCACTAATACATATATAACCAATATCGGTATATAAGTAATATCAATATATCACCAAAATAGATCTGGCTCAATCCCTTTTCTCTTTTCTTCCTACCGAGCGCCTAGGCGAGGATAAGGCGACCAAAAAATACTCTAGCAATGTCATTATATCACTAATACATATATAACCAATATCGGTGTATAAGTAATATCAGTATATCACCAAAATAGATCTGGCTCCATCCCTTTTCTCTTTTCTTCCTTTCTTTCCTTTTCTTTTCTTCTCCTTTTCCTTTTTCTTTCCCTTCTTTCTCTCTTTTCCTTCCCTCTTTCTTCTTTCCTTTCCTTTCCTTCCTTCCCTTTATTTGCCCTTTTTCTTCCTGTGGGCGAGTCACTTGGGTCCATTCCCCACGTCGCCCTTCTCCCATCTTTGCTCCTCGCCTCCCCCAACTCTTGCCCCCCCCACTGCTGCCTCCGCCTCCTCTCCCCCCACCTCTCCCCCCACGCCCTCCGCCTCCCGACACCACCTCCTCACGCCTCTTCTCACTTCCACCCTCACCTCCTCCTTGCCTCCTCCTCTCCCCACGCCACCCAATCGCCCCTTCAGCGCCTAGCAGCCTTTGGGCCGATCCATGCGACCGCCTTTCCCAGACAAGGCGTGCCGTGAGCCATCAGTGGGCGACCACGAATGTGGGCGCCTAGGTGGCACCTAGGCGACGCCTTGACAACAAATATCTGGGTTCTGCATATTTAACCCATTCCAAATTTCCAATATGACAAATGACACAACAAAGCGGAGTACTAACCAACCATGGGAATGCCCCTTTCAGAATATGGTGGATTGCGCCTACTGGCATGTTAAAAATAGGAGTGGCTATCAGCTTACCACTGTTGGGATCCTTTTCCTCTAATAAACCCAATCTGCCATAGTATTAAGGCATTATTCAATAGACAAGAGAGAAAACTACAAAATGTAAGTAAATTTTAAGTAATGACCACCACTTCTATCACACAGTATCTAAGAAACTAAGTACTCAACGAAAACCTTTTTTTTAAAAAAAAAATGAGTTCAAGTCATGCTCATTATGCTTGTTCGATAAATCAGAACTAAGATGGTTGCACAACCAGAGCCGGAGACTGGGCCCGAGGCTTGGCCCAAAAATGTAGTGCAAATTGAAATGGCCCAAAAAAGGCTTGTGTTGCTTGTTGGAATGTTCCCAGGGAACCTGTTGTGATGTAGCAGTAGAAATTGAAATCTCACTATGTTTCCGATCGATATACCGGCAGTTTCCCGGTGAACGCTTATCCATGCCAATCTGTTATGAGCTAGGATTGGCCCAATAGCCTTTGGGCCAGCCCTAGGCTTTTGTCTGGGTTGGCTACGCCATTGTGCACAACAAGTCATGTTTTTAGGAGTAGGAAAGGATCCTACCGTATAGATATGCATGTCATATATATATATGGGGTGAAGATATTCAACCTGAAGGTTCAGAAAAGAGTTTCGGCTCAAATCATGCTAATTATGCTTATTCATAAATCAGGACCAAAATGGTTGCACGAATGCCATACTTAAGTAAAAGCAGTACTATTAGAGCACCTGCTCAGGTTCCACGTCTCCTTGCTTATCGACCAAAGATAGATCCTGGAATGCTGCTTCTGTGATTGGTTTATCACAATGCGAAGAAGATTCAGAGTGACCAGTTGACAAGCAACTTTCTCTGGTTCTCTTATACGCTGCTGCAGTACAAGCATCAACTTTATCAACCTCTGCTTCAGAAACTGTTCGCAAACTTTTGCATATTCTTTGCATTGTACTGGAGAGGTTATTCAGTAACATTTGTTGTTCTCCACTGCCTCTGGAGTTGACCGGGAGAAAGAATTCTAGTATGTAGTCATCATTGCCAGTGTATGTGCTCCTTAGCCGGATGGCTACAGCAGCATGCATACCAAACTTACGAGCATGGTGTGCAAGCGGGTAGTCCTCAATACTGTATTCTCTTATATTAGGTGAGAAGAACGGCAGATTGGATTTGAGTGCTCGGCCTGCAATACCCTGCCCTTTCTCAAGATGACGTTCAGCACATGCATGAAGAAAGCCTTGCATCTTTGCATCATTAACATAACAAGACGGTTCATGGATGCGGAGTATCGCTTTTCCTGATTGTGACTCAGTGCCACTATCCTTTCCAACAACATAACCGCCATCAATGCCATTTGATGTAGGAACCCATGTAAGGGCCAAAGGAAGCATGTGTGCGTGGCAAATAGCTCTTAGAACATCCAAAATCTCAGTGAAGGCTAATTTCTGATTTTCTGTATAAAACTGCAAATGAAGAGATATCATATACATTAAACATCAATTGGTAAATACAATATTAACATGAGAACTAGCATTCAGTTCCCATGATGTGCAACAGAAAATTCACATAGACCATGTTAGAAGTGAAGAATGCCACCTTCGGATTGCTGCAATCTTTTGTTGTCTTCAAGTTCACAGCCTACAGAAGATTGATGGGATAAGTATAGACTTATTTTTGTTGACATGATCATGAGATATATTAGCAAATAAAGAAAATGAATAAATATTGTACATGATACTGAAATGACAACAGTGGAAAACTATGCACCTTTGTAGTAAGCTATATCAATAGAAAACATGAAATATTTGGGCAATCAACAGAATTATTTCAACGGAATTCGATGCTCTGCAATATGCTGCTTCGGTTCAGAATTACATCTTAGACACGTTTGCTTAAAGAAGTATCAGCTAGACAAACTATGGATCAATGGAATACTTTGCATTTAAATTCTAGTGTACAGATTTATTCATGGCATCCATAATGGCACCAATTAATGAGAGGACTTGCATCAACATCTCAGTTCATGTACTTTACCCTATGATATTAATAGAAGGCACTACTCGAAAATACAGAAGGAAGTAAATATGCGATAGCATTAGCAATAATGCTCCATTATGGGAACTCTAAATTCATTTTTAAGCACTGAATTTCTGAAAGTGCAAAATCCCATAATGCAACAGTAGCTTTGGATTCTCTAAAAGCTGACTTTGGATTGTGGTTGTAGAGAAAAACTAGAATCCAAAAGCACATATGAAGTGGATTGTGGATTCTAGTATATATGGGTGGGCTAGATTGTGAGAATCAAATTCTAGAATCGGGCTGTTTGTTTTTTATTCTGCTTTTGCAACCAGAATCCAGAATCAAAAGCAAAAACAAATAGGCCCTAAGTTAGAACTAACCTGCAAGGCATGGGAAATGCTGTCCATCTCTGCATCAAAATCAGGTTTCTCCTTTTTCGTGACAAGCTCAAGCACCGCACAGCAAGAGCCCTTGCTGGGGTCGTAAATCGGCATAGCAAGTGATCCACGTATGTCATGACGAAGAGCATACTCCATCCTCATGTACTCTGGCTTGCTGTAGTAGAGAACACTTGATGTCCATTCCGGCACCCCAGAGATGAAGACCCTCCCTGGAAGCCCTGGGTGTAGGCCAGGCTCCTCCTTAGCTGGAAACACGAAATGCCTGGATACTTCTCGGTATCCTGCAAGAACCTGATCAAGCAGAAAAGGCTGCTCGCATGTGCTCAGCATGACATGACCCTCCTGCTCAATAGGCATCCAAACCTGGGCAAGAACACCACCGCCCAACGACTCCCTGAACAAGGACAGAGCCATGAGCATCCTGTCAGCAAGTAAATTGCCCGCGACAGACCTTGGAACCATGCTATTTCCTTGCTGGGGATCATTATCCGAAACAATCTCGCCTGAACTCTTGACCACTCTTTCAGTTTCATCTGGATTCACCGACGAATCAATATTTTGAGGAGGTGCCGCCACTGCCTCCCCAGGTCCACAAGAATAGGTGTCGAGACATATCTTCATTTATACCAGAAGCACGCGGCGATGATCCCAAGGATGACCACATAGCAAACATTTGGTGTGCAGCCGGATCATTCAGCAACGAGAACAGCTGACCGGCCACCGAAGGGCTGCAGAGCTCAGAGTATCCATCAAAGTTCATCATGGCTGCGACGCCATAGGGATCATCCGAAGGCCCCATTGGGCTGCCGATATTGCCATTGTAGCCAGCACAGTTGGACGGTGCAGGCACATCCATGGCTTTTGCTCGACTCGTGTTGCTCAAGATATATCCACTCCTACAATGCCAGTATGGATTTTGGAGAACTGTATTCTGCTCTGGGCAAGAAATATAGAGGAATACTGTACTCTGTCAAAGCAGAATCTTTATAGGACAACACAAGAACTAATAATACTAGGCAGTATCTGCACAGGAGGCTGCTTTTCTTCCGAGGAGTTGTACTGTGATAGAGCGACTAGGCCTACACACCAAGACTCCTAGATCAACAATTGACCAATCGGCACCGGAACCCAAAAGGTCAAGCCTTTGGAGGGAAAAGTCAGCAAAGGTAACAGGCTAGTTAAAGCAGCCGCAAAAGCTGCAAATTTCCCCGCCAAAGTCGTCCTTCGACGCTGGAAAGAGCACACAAGGGGGGAACTCGGTACCAATGGTGAAGAAGCTACCACCAAGCAGGGTTCTTCGCTAGAGACGACTCCATGATACCAAAAATTCCATCCTTTTCATCCAAAAACGCTCTACGATATCAAATTAAGCACCGAGGGCCCGAGGCAATCAAAAGAAGGCAAATTTAACACCACCAACACCCACCTCCCAGTCTCAAAAGCAATCGCCGCCTGAAACATCTTCACTGGATCCGTTCCTAATCGAACAAAAATCCAGTCTTTAGCACAGAACGTCCATTCCAAGCCGGCAAGAACGGCGCGGAACCAACCCGCTCCCGGCTCGGCTCAAGCACCAGACGACACGAAATCCTCCAAGCTCCAGCTCCAAAACCATTTCTTGGCCCCGGAACGCGCAACCTTTGAACGGAAGAAACTGTAAGGAGCAGCAGCCGGCCTCGGCTCGTTCCGGGGGGAGGGGAGGACGGGGTAATCCGCCCGGGGATAAGGATCACGGGGAGGCGGTTCGGTGGCGCAGATCTAAGGAAGCGGCGGGAGGAATCAAAGGCGGCTGGACTGGGAGACCCACGGGGGGGAGAGAAGGAGAGGGGAGAAGATTCCGGGGCTTGGAAATTCCTGACCCCACTGCGCGTTTTATTCTACACCGCGCAGCAGATTCTTCCCGGCTCGGAGGCGGAGCGTTTTGCTTAAGCTCTCGGCCGCCTCTTAATTAATCGGAATTGTGTTTTTTTTCTGGCCTTGGTTTTTTCCTCCTCCGTTTTGGGAAAGGGAGATTTGGATATTTGCCACTGCTCAATCTGAAAATTTAATCCCATGTACAAATCATGCTATTGGAGTGGCATTTTTTGTACATGGCATCAATTCAGATTGAGCGATGGCAAATATCCAATTAAACCTTTGGGAAATGGAAAGAGAAGGCGAGACGGAACGAACTCCGCGTGTGAATCTTGCGTTTATCTCGAGAGCACCTTTGGCTTTGGTACGCAGGGATTTCGCAGGTTGAAACAGTTCGAATTTCTATGGCAAAATTAGATTCGTGCAACTT
Organism: Guadua angustifolia; assembly: GCA_036346375.1. Taxonomy (NCBI): domain Eukaryota; kingdom Viridiplantae; phylum Streptophyta; class Magnoliopsida; order Poales; family Poaceae; genus Guadua; species Guadua angustifolia. The sequence goes on along the minus strand of CM070506.1, from coordinate 34,808,786 downwards.
CAAGACGTACCAATTTTAAAAATATCAGTTCTAAAAAGTGAAATTGGAGAAATGCCACTCTAAATTTTCTTGAGACATTGCTACCCTTCAGTCTTATGCTTCCTCCAAGCCGGTCATTGGCATGTTTAGGGTTCACAAAATCATACTGCATGAAAACGGTTTGGTTTTTAGTGTGCGGTTTCATAAAACCGTTCAAAAATCGTTAAAAACCGAAAGAGTTGTAAATTTTTTAAAAATTGAAAAAAATCGAAAACCGCGGTTTTTCGTGAAAAACTACTCGGTTTTCGAAAACCAACCCGTCAATTGATTGTTCTTCAAAGCGGTTTTAGCCAACCGCGGTTTTTGAAAAATCAGCGACATAAATTTTTCAAAAATTTAAATATTTTAATTTTTAAAAACATTAAAACGGTTTACCGAGCGGTTTTGGATCTCGAACAGGAGCGGTAAAGTCAAAAACCGTGATTTTTAAGCGGTTTTTCGCGGTATTATGAACCATCTAACGTATCTATGAATTTGAGACCAAAGCACACACCAGAGCTATACATCCATGACCGCCAAGGTTGAGTTCATCACACTCAAGGCACAGCCCTGCCCTGGCCTCTCTCTCTCTCTCCACGTCGCTGGCAAACCACCCCTGAGCTCCACCGAAGGTCGCCACTGAGCTCACGCTTCTACCGCAGCGCCTCCCCTCGTCGCCCCTGTGCTGCCATCGTCGCCCCCAAGCTCTTGCCCGCAACCACCACCGCGCGATATGTTGTCTAGGTTTGTAAACGAGTCGAGCTTAAACGTGCCTACCTTTCTAAGTTTGAGCTCGGTAAAAACTCAAGCCGAGCTCAAACAAGCTCGAGTTGGAGTTCGAATCTGGACCAGGCTCGAGCTCGGCTCAAATAAACTCACTAACAATAAATAATTCAATATGTACTATTTTTTAATAATAAAAAATACCCTAACTCGAGTAAGCTTAGTAAAAGTTAATAGATATTAATATTTAACAGGTAATTATAAATTTACCAGTCCTATGAACTTATTTGAGGTAGATTTGATGAAACTCACGAGCTTAGGATAAAGCTCGAGTTTGGCTGTTTGAAGCTCGAATCAAGTCTAAAGCGAACCGAGCTAGAGTATCTCACGAGCCTCAAGGTTTTTTTACATCCCTAAGCCCCCCTCCCACTCCAAGACCTCACCCAGAACCGTCATCGCAGACGTGGCGTGTCTCTTGTGACCGCAACGGATGGAGCTAGAGCGGCTAGAGCTCACTGGAGCGGCGACGACTAGGGTTGGAAAAAAGCTCGTTAGTGGGATTCATTGGTTCGGTTCAAAATTACTTCAATTACACTCGTTCTTAGTTAAACATTTAAATGAGTCAACTTCGAATGAAATTGGATTTTGCTCTGGCTCGGCTCGTTAGCTCGATTCTAAAAATACTTCCAAACTATAAATAAAATGATATTAAATTAAACTATATCAGTTTCAAAAAAAAGAACGAAAAGATGAGAACTTGGCTCGATGTCCACCCCTTGCGGTGACCAGTTAGGAGGAAAAATAAGGGAGCAAGAATTGGTGGGAGGAAGAAGGGCAAAATCGGAGCGGCAAAGCTCGGCAAAGCGACGACGATGGCCAGCCGGGAGGAGGTAGGGATGAGCAAGAGCTTGCCCGGACGAAGAAGGGCATAAATGTCTATGAGTGGCAAAATGACAAAAAAAACCTTGTTTTAGAGTGGTATTTCTCCTATTTCGTTTTGTAGAGTGGCATTTTTCATATTGACATGTTTATTAAGTGGTATGAATCCAATTTTACCAATTTCTATAGTGATTAAAAAATTATCATGTTCCAAACAAGATCTAATTTACCGCGAGTTGGTATTGGTAGTCATAAACTTAGAATTACCTCGTTCTATTTGGTGCACTGCATACAACTCGTATCCCAGTAAGAGCTTAGCATTTAACAAGGGAGACTACATTGTTTTTTCAAGTGGCTCTAGCCGTTCAGTTAGCTACAAATCGCTGTCAAACGCTCGGTACTTCAAAATCAATGGTGTACCACTCAGTCTAATTTTTCAAAGAAGTAGATCACTCAAAATCCAGGACTACTTTAAGGTACAGACGAATCTGTTGTTTATTGTTTTAGTCAGCATAAGAATGACGTCAGAGCATGAGCGAAACCTTTCAGATTGAAAATTGCATAGCATCAACTTGGGAATCTCGCTTTAGTCTATCTGTACATCTCTAACAACATGGGAAAAATAGGTAAGAAACGAAGTGACTGACTGGCTGGGGGACGAACGACGAGCCTAGCGGGATGTCATGACTCATGTCACCCTCTTGTAATGAACAATGCACTCAAAACTAGATTACTTAAAATTTTCAAGTCGTGTTTTCCAGCAAAAAAGACACCGGGGTGAAGCACGGTGGCTCGCTTATGTGGGCGACCCCTATCGACTCGCCACTTCAGGAGCTGCCGGCCTCCAACTTCATCTCCGACGCACAGTTTTGCAATGCCCTCGTCGCCAGCGAGATTCTCTGATGGTCGCCGACGCCGCCTAGCAATCTCCAACCGAGTCAGAGCATGAGACGCGCGGATGACGTGCGTCGGTTTCAGTTAGCACGTGCCCCGTGTGGCACTACTGTCATTTTCAACGTGCCCATAGGCAAGCCTGTAACTTCCTCAGGGTTTAACTTTTTAAAAAGTCGTGTTTTGCTGGCTGCCAAACGCTTGCCTTTGTCTAGAAAAATTTTAGAACCCAAACCATGTTTAAAGCTCTCTAAACCAAAAATACATGGGAGATGGTTCCATACTTTTTCTTTTGAAGAGTTGTATAAATATTAAAATATAAATAAATAGTAGACAGTGATTATTTATCTCTTCGCTTATTTCATGATTTATACAATTTGTATTTAGAGATAAAGCATTGAAGCACCCTGCGACATTAATCCTGTTACGTGACAAATATCTCAAATACAACAAGGTGGCTGCAACCTGCAAGTCGCTGGGCATTTATGCACAGTGCATTTCACATGGACACGCTCTCCCTGTCGTGGGTCGACATCTCTCGGAGCATATTTTTTTTATCTTTGTTAGGGATGTAAAAGCTAACTTTAGCTTTCAAAAAATCAGGAATTCTCTCTAACATGCTAGTTTAAGAGGATTTTGACATAAACTGAAAGTTACATGTAACTTGTAAAAGCCAAAAGTAGAATGAGACGTATTTTTTTAGTTTATTGTAGAGAGAAATTAGCTATTTGCCAAACAATTTCTAATAAAAGATATAGCTGCTTTTTAACCTAAAAAACTAAAAAAATAGCTTTCTAGAAATGCTACAGTTGCCTAAACATGTGCTTCGCACTCGGCTGCTGACTGATCAAGAATTCAAATTTAGTTTTCGGATCACATCTCGGGGGGCGGCTGAAAACCAAAATTTCGACAAGATTTTGAAATTTTGGCGATAATCTGACCAAAATTTAAAAACCAAATTTCAAATTTTGTATTTTTTTAGGAACTCTAAACCGGATTTTTGGTGAAATTGACCAAAATTTCAGTTATTTTCAACCCCTTGTGAAATGGTCTCCTGAGGCTAGAAAAATTATGCAAGTATTTATCTATATTTTCTATCTGTTTGTATGCAAAATACTGAGTATTTGTACATAAATTCCTGGTTAAAGTTTATGATTTAGATTGAAATACATCATTTAAAACAAAAATCTAAATTAGGGTTTAAGATTTAGGCCAAAATACAATTTAAAGCCGAAAATACATCATTAAGGCCAAAATGCAAGTTAGAGTTTAGCGTTTAGACTGAAATACAATTTAAGGCCAAAATCCAATTTCGAGTTTAAGGTTTAGGCCCAAATGTATCATTGAATGCCAAATTCAAGTTAGGCTTTAAGGTTAGGATTTACATAATTTTTATATGTAGTTATTTTACAAAATTTTCACATATATTTCTCAGAAAATGCATTATAATTTAGCATAAAGATTTAGTGCAAAATCCACTCTAAAAAATTAAAAATCGGCCGAAGAAACCAAAATCTCACTAAATTTACCAAAGTAACTATAGCAAAACTTAAATTTAATTATTTTATTCAACCAAGACTTATAATCTCACCCAAGGTCGAGATCTGAAATCTCGAGGGCGAGATTTCGAACCACGTGACTGGTTGGGACCGTTGGGTTGGGTTGGCTAATCGCAAAAGGCTGGAACGCGCAGGGCCTCCCGTCGCGTCAGGCGGACGACGAGATGGGATGCTAGCGAGCGCTGGACAAAAAGTCAAAAAGGCCAAGATTCTGCCGGACCACACGTTAGATCCTCCTCGCGTCTGCATGCCGGCTAGCTCCAGAAAGTCCGGGGACGGGGAGCGACATGGGCACGTCGCGTGCGGACGCGCATCTCCACCGTAAAGTAGAGGGCCTATATGGCGGTGGTTTAATTTTAGTCCTCTACTATGGCGATGGTTTAATTTCTATAGAGACATACGATAAAGGATCGAGAGAAGTGTTGAAAAAACCGGGTGATCCATGGAGAGTCTAAGATGATTTCTTTATCAAAATTCTAGAAAGAGGCTATAAAATGAAGGGCCTCCTCATTGTAGGCAGAGAAGAAAAAAAAATAATGAGAATTATTGTGCCTCCCTGTTCTTTATTTGAGATATGTTTGGAGAACCATGAACTATACACTGTAACAAGGTTCCTCAACATGTTATCAGCATGAAGCTCTAACGAACAACGAGATGGATCAAAAAGGTAGGAAACGGTAATTGATCTACGTTTCTTTTGAATCTTTAAATCTTCTTTTTGAATCACCTTGAATGCATCTACAAGTAAACACTACCGTTGTCGATTTGAAGTCGCTAACGTGAAGCCAATCGGAGTGTTACACTAGCTATCGCAGATTTGAAATTATCGGCACTACGCGCGATCAGCCAGATGATGAAACTTGTCATGAATTTTATGTAGATTAGTTTTATTTTATTTTATTTTATTTAATCTAGGCATGAAGTGTGCCGCATGAAGCGGCGCCACTGCGACATGAACCGCCGACCATCGCCGTGCTAGGAGGGCCGCCATGCATGAAACTGGCCGCACTGCACACACGAAGCTGCGCCGCACCCCTCATGCATGCAGGCCTATCGGGCAGATTTGCATGCATGCATATCACAGTACTGAAAATTGATTTGCATGCATGCATGTCACATGCCATCGGTGGATTAACAGATTAATTAGCATGTCACATGTTACTCTCCTTGAATTGGTATAGAAAGCAGCGTGCTAAAAAAGAAAAGGCAACTGATCCATGCACATTAATTAATAGATTGATTTGCATACATGCATAGATCACACAAGGCAATGCAATGCCATGCGATTAATGCATCAGTTAATCACATTTTTTAGGGACCAATTAATCACCATGCAAATAAATTATGCATGACACTGATTATGCACACAAATTATGCATGCATGCGATTAATGCTATCAACATGCAAATTTTGCATGTTAATACTACGACAGATTGATTGAGTTAGTACATGCTAATCCCCTCATCGGCTTATTTGCATGTACTCGTGAATTGCATGTACTCATTCTTTTACTGTTTTATGAATATTTATGAATCTTGTATTTATTGTTTTCTTTAGTTTACCGGAAAATTATGAGAATTTAAGTATGTTTTTCTATATAAATCTATCAACCACTCTACTATATTGCACGTGGTAATCTAATGAAGGAATCTCATGAATATGCAGATGTATGTCATTGTGAAGATCGTGCTTGTAGTAAGAAGCTTCGAGTCACTATCGGCTTAGATTCCTCGAAGGACGAGCAACCTATTGCCAAACAAAACGATCAAGCTTTGCATTTCCTCGGACACCACCTCTCAACTACTTTGAAGAATGAATACATGGCTGAGGGAAATTAATAATTAGACCCTCTGTTATGAAAGTGCAAAATAAAATCCCTACATTCCTAGAACGTATCCAGAGGGATATTTGTGGCCCAATTCAGCCCTTATCAAGACTGTTTCGGTACTTCATGGTGCTCATTGATGCTTTCTCGAAATGATCGTATGTATGTTTGCTGTTAACAAGAAACCATGCTTTTGCAAAGCTAATCTCGTAGATCATTAGAATTAAGAACACCTTTCCTGATTATCGTGTGAAGTCCATTCGAATGGACAATGCCGGCTAATTTACTTCCAAGGCATTTGATGATTATTGCACAGCAACTAGAATTGCAGTTGAGCACTCTGTACCGCATGTCCATACATAAAATGGATTAGCCAAAGCACTGATAAAAATAATTAAATTTATAGCTCGGACACTTTTGCTGAGTTGTAACTTACCCAACACTTGTTGGGGACACACAATCTAGTACGTAGCAACACTCATCAATTTTAGACTATCAGCCTACAATATCCATTCACCTATGCAATTGGTGCATGGGGTCATCTCGAAAATTTTCCATCTTAGAAAATTTGGATGTATGATATATGTACCTATATCACCTCCACAGAGGACTACAATGAACCCTCTTTGCAAGCCTTGGATATACGTTGGTTATGAGAGTGCATCCATAACCAGATATTTGGAACCCATGACTGGAGACTTGCATACAGCCTGATCGTTGATTGCATTTATGATAAGGATAATTTCCCATCATTAAGGGGAGAGAATCAACCTTTGGATGAGAAATACCGGGAAATCATATGGCATTCTCTGGGATCCCGGCTCATGACCCTCGCACTAATGAAGCAAATCAAGAAGTCTAGAAGATAATCGATTTGCAGATTCTAGCAAATGAACTACGATCATTTTTATTATCTAAAGAGTGTGGTTAAGTCGCATGTACCTGCTCGAAATGCACCAGAGAGGGTTGAAATATCAAAGAAAGCAGAAGGTATCCCTCATCCTGTTTAGAGGCATCAAACAAAAAGAACAGGAACTCTGGCTTCTCAAACCCGAAGTACCCGAAGACATCTAGGAAAAAGGGCAAAAGAACTCACCACAACCAATCATGAAAATACCCCAAAACAAAAAGGAGAGCTAGTTGAGAGCTGGCACTGGAAAGAAGAATATGGAAAAGGCAATTCCAGATTTGAATCTTCTATTGTAGGAAGTTGCTGAAAAAAATGTGTGCGCACACATAGGCGATGAAAAACTAAAAGAACGTGTTCCCGTAATAGGAAATAGCAGAGAAGAGCAAGAAAAAGTGCATAAGGAAGCACCCTATGAAGAAATGACCATAAACTTTGTAACAACGGGAGAATCTTTGAATAGAGCAACAACCAATGTTGATGCACATTTTGCAAAGAAGATTGCCACAATCATCGATCATGATCCCGAGCCTGCATCTCTGGCAGAATGCAAGAAAAGGCTAGACTGGGAGGAATGGAAGAAGGCAATCGCCACATAATTAATCTCTCTGAACAAAATAGAGGTGTTTGGACATGTGTGCCCATATAAACTCCGTAGGTCACAAATGGGTCTTCGTTTAGAAGAGGAATGAAAATAATGAAATTGTAAGGTACAAGGCAAGATTTGTTGCACAAGGTTTCACTTAACGTTCATGAGTTGATTACGAAAAAACATATTCCCCGGTCATGGGAGGAATCACCTTTAGGTATCTAATCTCAATGATAGTCAACTTGAAGTTGAAAATGAAACTGATGGATGTTGTCGCAACATATCTGTACAGAAACTTGGATTCAGACATATACATAAAAGTACCAAAAGGTGGTCCTGTCCGGAACCAAGACAAAAAATATAAACCTATATATAGTGTGAAATTAGAGAAATCATTGTATGGGCTAAAGCAGTCAGGAAGAATGTGGTATAATCGCTTGAGTGAATTTCTCTATAAGAAAGGCTACACAAACAGCGAAGATTGTCCATGTGTTTTTATAAAACGATCTCCGAATGGATTTTGTATAATCTCAGCCTATGTTGATGACTTAAACATTATCGGGACAAATGAAGAAATAGAAGAAACTTGCTTATACTTGAAGTCTGAGTTTGAAATGAAAGACTTGGTAAAACTAAGTTTTGTTTAGGCTTACAGCTTGAGCATGTTCAAAGAGGAATCTTGGTGCACCAATCATCCTACACGAAGAAAGTGTTAGAGAAATTTAGATTTGAAAAGGCATATCCTGCAAAGACCCCTATGATCGAAAGGTCATTGCAAGCAAACCTAGATCTATATAGGCCAAAAGAAGAGGGAGAGGAAGTCCTAGGAGCGGAATTCCTATATTTGAGTGCAATTGGAGCACTCATGTACCTTGCGAATAGCACCAAGCAAAACATTACATTCGATGTGAACTTGCTAGCCTGGTATAATGCAGAACCCACCAAAAGGCATTGGAAAGGGATCAAGGACATCTTCCGTTATCTCCAAAGAAGCAAAGATCTTGGATTGTTTTATAAAAGAAATTATGAATTGAATTTGGTTGGCTATGGCGATACTGAGTACTTATCGGACCCGCATATTGGCAAGTCTCAAACTGGGTATGTTTTCTTTGTGGTGGAACAATAATTTCTTAAAAGTCATCTAAGTAGACTCTTGTCTCGATGTCAACAAACCACTTAGAAATTATTGCCCTGTATGAAGCCTCCCGTGAATGTGCATGGTTTCGAAGAATGGTTCACTATATCCAAAAGTCATGTGGTTTGAGTATTGAGCAAACCCTCACTATCATTTATGAAGATAATGTAGCTTGTGTTGCTCAAATGCAAATGGGTTTTTGAAAAGCAACCTTATGAAGCACATCGACCCCAAGTTCTTCTATGCTCATGAAATGCATAAGATAAACAAGATTAAGATATTGCATACTAAGTCGTGCAAGAAACTTGCCGATTTATTCACTAAGTCACTCCTAGCATCTACTTTTGAAAGGTGCGTTAGAGGAATTGGGATGATGAAACTTAGAGAAGTGCATATTTCAGGGAGAATCTTCACATACTTCTAAATAAATCTTGAACATGATGTTTAAGTACCTAACATTGATTTTGAAGGCTAACATTGAAATTAGGTGAATTGTACTCTTTTTCTCTTAGTAAATTTTCACAAAAGCTTCTTACGTAGGGTTTAATGGGGCAATTAGTGCAATGTAGCAAGCGTATGCTATGTACTCTTTCTCCAAGTATTTTTTTCCATTAAGTTTTTTGGAGCTTTGATGAGACATATGCATCTCGCGACAAAAGACTCAAAGGGAAGTGTTGAGAAACCGTGTGGCCCATGAAGAACCTACAATGGTTCCTTTGTCAAAAACCCTAGAAGGCGGCTATAAAAGGAGGTGGGGTCCTTCTCATTATAGACAGACAAGAGAAAGAAACAAAAAGAATTACCATATCTCCATATTATATTTTTCTATTTTTTATTTGAGATCTGTTTAGAAAATTCTAGACTACGCCCTGTAGAAGGTTCTTAAAAAAAATACCCGTCACATCACGTCCCGCTACTCGCTAGCGCACGATGGCGGTCGGGGGATGTGCTACCACTGTATACACCGTCTCACCAGAACGGAGCGCTTCTTTTTTTTTCCTTCGGGGTGTTCAAGTGGCGGCGGATAATTTGATGAGCTCTTTCTTTCTTAAAGAAAGAAAAAGGAATCGTGTGAGGGAGTAAGGATAGCGCACCATGACCACGACAGTGGCAAACCGCAGATAGTGAAACAAGATGAGCTCCTAGGCGGTCCAGTAAATCAACGGCTTCGTGTCTCGCATTAGTTATTCGATCTGACAAATGTTTGTTAATTGGTACCAATTGGGAAAGTGAATGGAAGTATAGGTGGGACTTTGTGATCGAACTATTAGGAGTGGACTTTGAGGATTTTGTCGCTTCAGATATTTTTTTAATAGTATCAGATTGAAAACTAATACGTTTTCAGTGGCCCACTATTTGTCGAATCGGAGTGTGTAGAGCTGGAGGTGAGTGTCTTGTCGTGTCAGGTCGGTCTGACACGGATCTATCACGTCTTGCGCTCTATCTTTGAAGTAATGACTATCGTCTTGGCGGCTCGCTTTTCGTGAGCTCAAGTATAGCCTATTTACGCTTCGTGCTATGCCGGCTTAGACCTAACCCGTTTACGCTATGATGCAAATCAACTTGCACAGCCTAACATTTTAAGAAATCAGCTGACAGGTAGCTTTGCGGCTGCCTCTACTTCAAAGTTTAAAATCCTGGCAAAATTTAAAAATTTTTGGTTGAGATTTCAGATTTTATTTCAGGATGAGAATCCAAATCCCGATGAAATAAAAAAGAACAAAAAATTTAAACTGCCACATCAATCTTCGGAATTTTCGGTGAATTTCACCGAGATCTTGGTGTTTTGGACCGTAATTGCTAGAAAAAAGGACAACTTTATCACCTGATCACACATAAACAGGATGGCTTTCACACGAGCGACCCGCGGACATCTGAATCAAGAACCCTAGAAAATAGATCTAGCAAATCTAGAGTAAGAATCAGGTTCAAATATACTAGGTGGTAAATAGGTCCTTGCGGGTTTACAAAATGGTCCTTTGTGATTTTTGTGAGAAGTTCGGATTGCAGGGAGGTGAATCATGGCGAGCCCTTTGAAAGGACGTGTCGCTTAAAACTTGGATACGATTGAATTGTCAAGGAAGTTCGGAAAAAGTTCGAACCTAGAAAATAGATCTAGCAAATCTAGAAGTAAGAATCTGGGGTTCAAATGATGTATTATTTCTCAAAGTTCGGATCCTAAGTGCGGCAAGCGGGGTCTCTTTCAACGATACCCGTTAGTGAATCCTTCCCTGCGGAGTGGTTTACGAAAATGGTCCTTTGTGATTTTTTGAGGAGGTGAAAGCCCCACTAGCCGTTTTTTTTTCGACATTTTTGGATAGTCAGAACCTATGTTGGATAGTCAAAACATTTAATCGGGCTATTTAACACAAGGTTAGGATAGTCAGAACTACCCTTCCGGATAGTCAGAACCTAAAGAACTTAGGTCCATTGTTGGACTCTTGGGTTTGCCCTAACAGAGACTTTAGAACCAAATAGAACAGGACCAACAAAAGACATTCGCCGAATTTTGCTGAAACAGCAGGGGTCGATTCGGACATTAAATACTCAGAACCTTTTTGAATCCTCTTAATAGAGCGGTAGCGCGCCTTTTCTTCTTCAAATTGAGGACCTCTTTTCTTAGCGAGCGTATCTATCCATTCACCATACTCAAAACACTCATTAGTCAGCCCGATTAGATTTAGATGAAATTGAAATGAGAGAGTATTTGGAGAACCAAATACAGACTCCCCTAAATGTGTGCATTGAACTAATTTGAGTGGAATGTTTGAAAGGACCTAGATGTCTTGATCCCAAGACAAAAGATAGCTGAAGCATGTTCTTGATGGAGCAGCTGGCAGGAAGAAGGATCATCTAGAGGGGTTGGAGGATAGCCTTGATCATGCTACAAATTTTAAATCGCATCACGTGGCGAAAATAAAAGGCGGATCTCTTGCCAAATAAAGTCAAATACTCGGAAATTATCTGGGTAGGAGGCCGATGTTGGTGGCGTCTCCTCTTTGGGCCACAGGTTGGCATAGAAAGGGATAGTCCGAACTGAGAGAGTCTATCTTTTGATAGTCCGAATCGACAAAGCGTGTTCGAGAATAATCTGACCCATCAACCATAAACAAGAACCCTAGAAAATAGATCTAGCAAATCTAGAGTAAGAATCTAGGTTCAAATGATGTATTATGACTAAGATTACTTGGGTGTAGAGAATTCAATCGACTCTGGATACGATGTTTGCACTAACAACCCTTTTAAATCCTTGAATCCCCAAAGATTTAACTAAGCACAATATGAGCGAATGGGGATTGAGAGGATCCATCCTAAAGAATCAAGAACCAAAGAGACAAACCGAGGTTTCTTCGGATTTTTCCGTCGGATAGTTCTTGGATCCTTGAGGGATCCTCAATCGACAATAATTCAAAATTTCTAGAGCTAATCGACCATCCTGAGGCGACAAAGATTTCACAAGAAAAAGAGCGGGTCTCTTTCAACCCTTGCCCCTCTAGGTGTTGCACCAAGCACTCACCCGAATGGTTAGCTTTTGAATCCTTCGGGCCCTAGGAAGTCAAGAGGTGGATTCAACCTTCACAAACTTCAAACACAATAAGATAAGAGAAAATAAAGAAAGGTTTTCTAAAACATTTTCCAATCACCAATCAACGTGAACCAACACGAGCTTGGGGCTCGATCGAGTTGTGCTCACATGTTGCAACTCCTAGCCGCAGGGAGTGTTGAATTTGGGTTGTTGGCTAGGAGTCCTCAACCTCGCACAACAAGAGTAAAAGATCCTTCTAGAGGACCAAGAAATCCGACAAGTTGAGGATGAACCACGTGCTCAAGATGAATCACAATCACTAGATCTCTCAATCTCATCGAGCGATATACCTTTTGAATGACGGTTTACCTTCTTTGTCGAGGTCTAGATGCCCGTTGGCTTGCATTGGCGTCTTGATTGGCTTGGCGTTCTCCATCTTAGAACTTCTTGAGCATTAAAGAATGATTCAGGTCTTGACCCGGGTGGTTGCTCAACGTAGACAGTGGTCCATTCAAAAGCGCTTTTCACGTCCAGATGATCGAAATCCAAACCTTCGATTTGCGTGAAGCCTTGAGAGGGCTTTATTCCTCGTCACTATCCCATTCTCGTCTTGCTTGTTCAAAATACCCATTTTGTTCCGATAACATTTTGTTTGGGCCTTTCGACAAGTTTCCATACTTGATTCCGTTCGAAATTGTTTAACTCTTCTTGCATGGCTATCACCCAATCCGGATCTTGGGCGCTTCATCTACCTTAAGTGGTTCAGAGAAGATACAAGAGTAAAATTCACAAAATTAGCGACCACGAGATCTAGTAGATACTCCTTGTTAATGTCTCCAAGTATGTTGTCGGCGGGTGATCTCTTTGTATACTCGATGGACTCTTGGATGAGGTATGGTTGCGTTGGTTCTTTGGATGGGACCCTCATCTTCTTGAGTGGCATTGAGCCGTCTTGAGCTTGCATTGAAGGCGAGGAGTATCATCCGGGCGTCCATCATTGCATCACGAACTTCTTGAGTTGAAGAGCTTGGAATTACATTTTCCTCAAGTGGCCTTACTTCTCCAATCGCGGTTTCTTGATTGCATCACTGCGGGGTTCTTCCTGTCAATCACAACCACGATCAACTTGTTCTGCTTGAGAACGTTAGTTTCATCAAATGTCACATCACGCGAAATTTCAACCACCGGTAGTGTTGTTGAAAACTTCGGTATCATAGGCGTTTGATCCTGCGTCTTTTCAACAACTTGTGGAGATCTGACGGTTGGAGAGTACCTTGGTGTTAGCGGCCTCGCCAGAATATGTCGGAGACCTTGATTCTTGAATTGGTGCCGTTGTCCTCGAATTCTCTTGATCTTCGCTTGACTCATTTTGAGCCCTTCTCATGAATTTCTTGAGCTTCCTTGGACTTCGCTTTTGTCATGCAAGAAAAACACCCAAGTAAAGCGAAAAAATCGTCAACAATGACTAACCCATACTTGTTTCCTCCGATGCTTATGTAGGCAATTGGTAGAATAGATCCATGTGAAGCATCTCCAATGGCCTTGAGGTGGTCATCACGTTCTTTGCGGGATGAGTAGCTCCAACTTGCTTCGGCTTGACATGCATGCTACACACCTATCTTTCTCAAATACAATATTCGTTAGTCCAAGGATGTGATTGCCCTTAATTAGTTTATGAAGGTTCCTCATACCAACATGGGCAAGCGGCGATGCCAAAGCCAACCCGCTAGATTTAGCCATCAAGCCGTTTCAAGGTTCACTCTATCCGTATTGAAGTCGATGAGATAGAGATTTCCCTTTAAGCGACCCTTACTTGACTATTGAACCATCATTCCTCTTAATGACATCCACACCCTTATCACTAAATACACAATTGTAGCCAGCTTCACATAATTGAGCAACGGACAATAAATTGTAGCTTAGTGATTCTACAAATAATACATTGTTTATATGAAAGTCATTAGTAATAAGGATCTTACCTAAACCTACCACTTCACCTTTTCCATTATCACCAAAGATGATGCTTTCACTATTCAATCCATTAGCCTCCAAATGTGCGAACATCGCCCTTTCTCGGTCATATGATCGTGCATCCGCTATCCAAAATCAACTTGATCCACGGAGATGTAGGCCTACAAAATGAAATTTAGTTTTTGCTCTTTGGTACCCAAACTTGTTTAGGTCACGCATGTTAGTAACAAGTGATTTGGGAACCCAAATAGATTAGATGAATCTTTGGGTCTAACCCCAATGGGACATGACGACCATGGTTAGTTCTCTTAAGTACATATGAGGCAAAGAATGTAGAGTGAGTTTTGTACTTAGCGTTTTCCTTGCTCTTAACAAATTGGATGGGCTTGGTCAGCGGAGCAATCACAACATTACTCTTTTTCCTTTGGGAGGAGTATATCAAGCCCATACTTCATAGTATTACCTTGGCTTACCTAGGAACTCCTCTAGTCCCTTACTTGCCTTGTAGGACTTTTGAAGTCCATCTTCCGCCAATCCTTGAGCTTCTCATTCTCATATGCTAATACTTGCAATGTCTCAAGGTTAGTGGCACAAGTATTAACATCTATATTGAAGCATCTAGCACAACCATTGCTAGTAGAGGTGAAAAAATTAGGACTAATGGATGAGGTAATCGGAGGGCTATTCTTTCACGAGCTTCAACTCAAGAGCCTTGCAAGCATCTTCGACTTCCAAGTTCCTCTTGAGTGAAGCGTGGGTGATCTCAAGACTAATCTACCATGATTTTGTTACATTTAAGTTCTTAACCAATTCCTCATTCTTCTCTTTTTCAAAAGATAAGCTCTTCTCTAGCTCACGATTTTTCTCCTTTTAGAGGATGAGTAAATCCTCTTGAGCCTCAAGAATGATATAATCTTCACCACGGCCTTGTTTGCACCCAAGACCCTTTGCTTGAAGCACCATCGAGACGGTCAAACATCTTAGTGTATGATTCACCATCTTCGAGTTTAGCTCACCAATAATGAGCTCTATCTTGATTCTCGGGCTTGACACTCCTTCATGGTGAATAGCTTTTTTTCGAGTCCGTCGACTCGGTTGAACTCAGAATCACTCAAAGCGTTGAACAAAGCATTTCTTGCCAAATCATTGAAGTGTTGATCTTTGTCTTCTATGGGAGTAAGGTTGTTTTAAATTTCATCTAGATTTTGTTCAAAATTTTAAAATCTTGTCAAAATTTCAGATTTCAATCTTATTAAAGATATAATCCGAAAATAAAATAAAACTTTTGCTCCACATAAATCCGGCCACAACTTCATTATTCCATTTGCACCAAAGACATGATTTCTCTCAGATTGTGGCGCCACTGGCAGACAATCACTTCATTGAAAATTGTGTCCTCCTACGTGCCATGTAGTCCCAATCAATGTATTGCATTAAAGCCACCGGGTTCTTCTTTTCACGATAATGTAATCATAAAAGTCCTGCTGAAAATGATTCCGTAACCTCTTGTCCACATAGTCCTCTTGCAAGAACATGGGTCGACTCCGGTCGGACTTCCTTGCCTGCCTTTGCCCAACACAAGAATCAATCTTCTTTGGAGTGACAGAGTAGCACGACGAGCGGGTGAATCTCCAAAGGGCCAATCGCCTCTCGGCCTGCACACAGTGCAAAGACACTTTGTCGCCTCAACCTAGGCATGGCATCCACAGGATTTTCAAGCACCACCGCCTCCCCGACCCTCATCCCTTGTCCACCTCCACCTTGACTTGGAGCACCCTTATGAGACGTCTTCTTCCTTTTGCGAATAGCTTGGCGCTCGGGTCTACCTACTGAATGAGCGGAGGAGACTGAGGAGGAGTCCCGAGGAGGATCGGCGGAGCCGAGGAGCCACGGGAGGGAAGATCATGCCTAGCCTTCTTTAAGCGAGCCGATCGATGTCCGACATGCCGAATGGGATTGCCACTCTGAGAAGGATCCATCCTAAAGGCATTCAAGGGTGGAAACAAGATTAGACTCTAATTATGACCTAGATGAGCAATAGAGAGTTAAAAAGAAGTCACATTCTTCGGATAGTCCGAAATTATCTTCGGATAGTCCGAAGGTTTCTTCGGATAGTCCGAAGTTTCCGTTCGGATAGTCCGAACCTCTTCGGACATTCCGAATGGAAACTCGGACATTCCGAGGTGACAGATTCCAAACCCTAAATTCCTCAATCTAGACAATAATTCAAAATTTCTAAGAGCTAATCACAGAGGACCATCCTAGCAAGGTCTAGAACGATCTAGAGTCCAAGATTTCACAAGAAAAAGACGAGAATAACCGGCATTTGGAAGAAGAAGAAGAACCAACCTTTGGAGATGAGAAAACCAGGATTCCAAGGCAAATCCGGAGCACAATGATGATGGAGGAGAACCCCTTGCCCTTGGGGAAGGTCTTGGAGCCCTCAAATCGCAATATCTCCGGCCAAAACCCTAGATCCAAGAGCTAGGGCGGAGTAGAGGAGAGAGAAACGGAGATAGGAACTGAAAAGAAAGAAAGGAGGAAGAAGGGACTCTGGTGGCTTAAAAGGCCCGAGACCCCACTTCTGACGATTCAACTTAAATTCGATAGTCCAACAGCTCGATAGTCGAATGGAATTTGACATCCAACATGTTTCTCGTAATGGCATTAGAAAAATGGCGAAATGACTCGAGCGAGAAATAGATGAGAGGACCTAGAAGTCAAGTCATCACGTGATCGTAAAGCCATACAACAATTCAAACCATGATCACAAGATGACCGACACGATCCAAGATCAAAAACCATCAAACACAATAAGATAAGAGAAAATAAAGAGAAAGGTTTTCTAAAACATTTTCCAATCACCAATCAACGTGAACATGTTTCAAGCCAAATTATAGAGTCTAGAATATTTAGTCCACTCCTCAAATCACAAAACCTCTTCTCATCAAGTGGCTTGGTAAAAATATCGCTAACCGATCAATTGTGCTCACATGTTGAATTTCAATATCGCCTTTGGTGGAATGGTCTCTTAGGAAATGATGGCGGATATCAATATGCTTTATGTACGGAGTGTTGGATTTGGGTTGTTGGCAATTTTATGGCACTCTCATTGTCACACAAAAGTGGCACATGGTTATAGGTCGTGCAATAATCATTTAGAGTTTGTCTCATCCAAAGTAATTCGCACAACAACTCCCTGCTATGTATTCTTGCTTCTACTGTGGATAAGGCTACGGAGTTTTGCTTCTTAGAGGACCAAGAGACAAGTGATCTACCTAAGAATTGACAAGTTCCCGAGGTACTCTTCCTATCCACCTTACATTCGCATAATCCGCATCGAATAGCCAACTAACTCAAAAGATGAACCTTTAGGATACCAAAGCCCAAAATGAGGAGTGTGCACTAAATATCTCAAGATTCTCTTTACGGCCACCATGTGACACTCTTTAGGGCGGCTTGAAACCGTGCACACATGCACACACTAAGCATAATATCGGGCCTAGATGCACAAAGATAAAGTAGGGAACCGATCATCGAGCGATATACCTTTTGGACGACTCGGTTTACCTTCTTTGTCGAGGTCTAGATGCCCGCTGGCTTGCATTGGCGTCTTGATTGGCTTGGCGTTCTCCATGCCGAACTTCTTGAGCATGTCCTTGATATATTTTGTTTGGCATATGAAGGTTCCTTCCTTGAGTTGCTTGACTTGAAAACCAAGGAAGAACTTCAACTCGCCCATCATGGACATCTCAAATCTCTTAGTCATGATCTCCGCTAAATTCTTTGCACAAGTGTTCATTAGTAGATCCGAAGATGATGTCATCAACATATATTTGACATACAAATAAATCATTATCAATATGTTTAGTAAAGAGAGGGGTCGGCCTTTCCGACTACAAAACCTTGACCGAGGAGGAAATCACGAAGACATTCGAACCACGCCTTGAGCTTGCTTAAGTCCATAGAGAGCCTTGTGTAGGAAGTAGACGTGGTCCGATGATTCAGTTCGGCCGTGGTTGCTCAACGAGACCATTTCGGAGAGTGGTCCATTCAAGAAAGCGCTTTTCACGTCCATTTGATACAGCTTTAAAATCATGGTGAGTAGCAAAGGCAAGTATTATTCTAATAGATTCAAGCCTAGCTACGGAGCATACGTTTCATCGAAATCCAAACCTTCGATTTGCGTGAAGCCTTGAGCAACTAACCGGCTTTATTCCTCGTCACTATCCCATTCTCGTCTTGCTTGTTCCGAAATACCCATTTTGTTCCGATAACATTTTGTTTGGGCCTTTCGACAAGTTTCCATACTTGATTCCGTTCGAAATTGTTTAACTCTTCTTGCATGGCTATCACCCAATCCGGATCTTGAGCGCTTCATCTACCTTAAGTGGTTCAAGAGAAGATACAAAGGAGTAAAATTCACAAAATTAGCGACCACGAGATCTAGTAGATACTCCTTGTTAATGTCTCCAAGTATGTTGTCGTCGGGTGATCTCTTTGTATACTCGATGGACTCTTGGATGAGGTATGGTTATGCTTGGTTCTTTGGATGGGACCTCATCTTCTTGAGTGGCATTCGAGCCGCCTTGAGCTTGCATTGAAGACGAGGAGTATCATCCCGAGCGCCCATCGTTGCATCACGAACTTCTTGAGTTGAAGAGCTTGGAATTACATTTTCCTCAAGTGGCCTTACTTCTCCAATCGCCAGTTTTGATTGCATCACACGGGGTTCTTCCTGTCAATCACAAAGACGATCAACTTGTTCTACTTGAGAACCGTTAGTTTCATCAAATGTCACATCACGAAATTTCAACCACACCCAGTAGTGTTGTTGAAAACCTCGGATGCATAGGCGTTTGATCCATATCCAAGTAAGAAACCTTCATCTACTTTAGGAGCAAATTTAGACGACTTAGCTTTCTTGTTGAGGATGTAGCATTTGCTCCGAAGACTTAAGTAAGAAACATTGGGTTTCTTGCGAGGAGCTCATCTGCCGCCTTTTTTCAACAACTTGTGGAGATATAAATAGGTTTGTGGCACGCTGGTGTTGACGGCCTCGCCTGAATATGCTCTGAGACCTTGTACTCGCCAAGCATCGTTGCGCCATCTCGATGAGAGTTATACAACATAGTTGGCTGTACACGAGATGTGCTTGGATTAGATAGCATGTGAGAGACTCAGAGGTGCAGGTATTGAGAGGGGATTTGAACCCAACTTCTCACGGAAGTAAGGACTACAAGAGTTCCTTAGACCAACTCGGTTGGCTGAGCTTTGTGCCGAGCAAAAGCATTGAAATTTTTTCTAGCCTCAGCGACCATTTCAGCAGGGAAATTTCGGTCAATTTCATCAAAATTTTAATGATTTCATTCGAAGTTTCAGTGATTTTGACCGGAATTTATGTTTTTTGAACCGGTTTGAATTTTGGTTTTTAAATTTCATCTAGATTTTGTTCAAAATTTTAAAATCTTGTCAAAATTTCAGATTTCAATCTTATTAAAGATATAATCCGAAAATAAAATTTGAATCTTGCTCCACTCTCCGTATATATATATATATATATATATATATATATATATATATATATATATATATATATATATATATATATATATATATATATATATATAAATTTCATCTAGATTTTGTTCAAAATTTAAAATCTTGTCAAAATTTCAGATTTCAATCTTATTAAAGATATAATCCGAAAATAAAATTTGAATCTTGCTCCACTCTCCGGTGTATATATATATATATATATATATATATCTTGCCGTGTCAGGGCACATGTCTTAAATTTTGATGCGCCTGATTGGTTGCAGCGACAGGCCATTGTAGGCCCTTCGTCTTCCTGGGAAGTGGGAATTGCCGATGTCCAGGCTCAATTGGAGTGCGTGTGTTGGTTCATGCTTTGACAGGCGGCAGAGCTGCTGACGACCTGCATGGAAGGCATGTGTTCTTGGCTCAGCCAAGGCCTTGGAGTTTCTTGTCTTCGTGTCGGAGCACACGTCGGCGGATACGCGCGCCAGCTGATTTCACTGTGCTTGCGTGTGCTGCCCCACCCGGGCGTCATTCGTAAAGTGATTGATATTCCGTTCATCAACGTTGGCTACGCGACCTTGGAAAAGTGCCAGCGTGTTATAGAGCAGCAGTATCCTTTTTCTCGCAGTATAATTCAAAATCCAATCAAAAGGATACTGGATTTAATAAAAAATTAATGTTACTGAACTACATGATGCACGTCTCTATCAGTAACGCACTACAACTACTCATTCACATTTTAGTATTAAAGATATGATATATAATAAAAATGTTATAATAACTATATATTTAACCTCCACACCAAACTTATTATATTATAAGACAATGCTTTTCAGAATAACGACCCCTGTCACAAGGTGGAGCGAATAACTTTTAGCTTCATGGTGGTACCATCATACTTTTGTGTAATCGACGTTTTGGTAGGACTTTTGACTCTCGACTTGTTCTCCTGCTTTAACGACTGCTCTCTTCAGTTCGTTATCCTGCCTGTTACGCGCAGGGTTAAAAAAAACCGTCGAAGAGAACCGCCTGGTTCCACGCCAGTTTAAAAAACAAACAATTCGGTTTACCAGTTAAATTCAAAATATTCAATAAATTCGAAAAAATTATCTAAAAATTTCCTAAAATTAGTATTAATAGCTTTATAACCTCATGTGCGAATTTTTCTTTTGAGAAAACGAAGTTTAGAGACATTTTTTAACCATTTAAAATGTAGATAATAGAAAAGCCAAAAAAACCCTACCCAGGCTTTCAGCCCATAGGGCAAGCCGCCTTTGGGCCTCCAGCCAACCCCATCAGCTATGACCTGGTGACCGCACTGGAGGCTCAAACCGACACATTGATTACAGTTGAAAGTTTCCCATTTCGTATTTATCCTGACAGCGTTGCCTCTGACGAGGATTAAAACCCACTCTCCATATAGGCCCTTATTTCTTCATAAATTCATGATCAGACATCCACAAATAGGCCTAATAAATCTAGGCCCATAATGCGTCCGGTAAAATCCCATCTCTATTCCGAACAGTTAGGTCTCCGACCAGTTCAGTCAAAGATGATCAAACTTAGCTTCACACTAGTCATCTCTGACAAGTGACATAGCCATCCTGACCAGCCAGTTGGTCGGGAGCAAGCAGTTTTTCTTGCATAGCTCTGCGTACAGACAATTATATGACAGAAACACATAACTATCTAGAAGTTGTTATAAGAAAAGATATCCTTTGGTGAGAAGACACCAGTTAACGGAAAAAGCTCTCGGTTATATGGCATCCTTCCGGAACTTAACTGATGCCCCTTCATCAAAGATAAATAGGAGGACAATCAGACAATCAAGGATCATCTAGCATCAGACATTCGCAATCTCGCACTCTTTGTAATTGCATAGATCATCTTGTAATCTAAACTTGCTGTCACAAACCGCTTGGTTAATAAAGAAGCACTCTTGTTATTTTCATCGTGTCTATTTCAATATTTAGAGACCTACACATAATAAAATTTATGTAACCTCGGTAAAGGGACCCAAGGTCTTGGACATTGTCGGTGTACTTTACACCGGGGTACCCTCTCCGTCGCGGAACAATGGGCCCAAGAAGGCTGCCCAATGACGGCGTGCAGTGGCGATCACGCCACTGCCGGGCGAGGAGCTGTGTGCCTCGGCTGGCAGATGGGCGATCACGCCCTACTCGCCGGGCGGCGGCCAGCGTGGTGCCCGACGGGCAAGTGGGCGATCACGCCTGTTCACGGCGAGGAGCCGTGGCGACCCCTAGCGGCGGTGGGCGATCACGCCCACTGCACGGGCGAAGTCCGTCGCGGCCTGGCGGACAAGTGGGCGATCATGCCCTACCCGCCGGGCGTCGGCTTGAGCGGCGGCCAGGCAAGTGGGCGGGCGTTTGGGCCTCCCTTGTCAGGCCACGAAGGCAACCAAAGGAATAAGGAGAAGGCTTCGCCTCGAAATCTCCTTCCCCTGACATGCTGTGTTAAGACCATTAATTGTGGAGAATTCTGCTATCGACACGACAGCCCATCCCTCTGACGCCTCTCACCAAACCCATCGCAGGAGTGTCATATCCCGGGCGGACCGGGCGAAGCCACGCAACGGCATTAAATGGGGCTTGAAGGACAAGGCTGCAGCGACGGGTGTAATAAATGAGTCATGGGTCTGTAAGATAAGGCTCGAATGATGGGTGTAGTTAATGAGTCATAGATCAGTCTATCGTCATCTTCTCACCTGCCCGGGCCGGCTCGTCTATATAAGGGCGCTTCGATGCATGGAGAAGGGCGCGAACGAGAAACATAGAGAACGACACACACGTAGGAGCACAAGACTAGCAGAACCACTGTAATCGCCTACATCTTTCCTCAACAAAGATCTAGCAGGACGTAGGGCTATTACCCGCGCTGGGGGCCTGAACCTGGGTACATCGCTGTGTTCATTGATCTGCCGATCTCCGGGATCTATCGAAGAGACAGGGTTTCATACCGAACCATACCTTCCATCACGAGAGTAGTCAACCCTGTTCGCTGACGGGGTCTGATAAGCGGAATGTTCATTGATCTGCGATCTCAAATGATTAAGCAAATTTGAGGATCTATCTATTGGTTGAACTAACAATATTTGTTCAAGTATTTTTAATAGCAATATTTGTTAAGTATATCAAGTAGCAATATTTACTTCAACATATTTTATTAACAATATTTATTCAATTATATTTAGTAGCAATATTTGTTCAAGTATGTCAAGTAGCAATATTTGTTCAATTATATTTAGTAGCAATATTTGTTGAAGTATATTTAGTACAAATATTTGTTCAATTATATTTAGTACCAACATTTGTTGAAGTATATTTAGTACCAATATTTGTTCAATTATATTTAGTAATAATATTTGTTAAGTATATTTAGTTCTTGATGTCCACCGAGGATTACAACATGGCCAACCAAGTGTATACGCAACAATACTACCCGTTACCCCAAAGGTAATTTTTCATTTCCATGTTTAGTTTTATTGCAACTTGATTTTTTACTAACATAACGTCCATATAGATCTAACAAGGCATTTGAGTGAGAAGAATGGTAAAAATATGTCTACTTTACAACTTCAAATAGAAGGTATCGAAATGTGAATGGTATCGATATGTGAATGCCTATTTTTTTGCACTTATTGGATTATATGTGAATGGTATTGAAATAAAAGGTTATTTGTTGACATATTATTGCTAAAGTCTACTTTACAACTTCAGATTGTTTAAAATATAGCAAAGGTCATGCTGAAATTTTGTTTCATTTGTATGTTTAATTTTATTACAACTCAATTTTTTACTAACATTCCGTTCATGTAGGTTGAATATAGCATATATGTAACAATGGAAGAACAACGAAACTATACCTACTTCACAACTTCAAATGAAAGGTATTAAAATATAAATGGTATTGATATGTGAATAGTATTGGTATGCCATTATGTGAATGCTTATTTTTGTACTTATTGGATTGTATGTGAGTAGTATTGAAATGAAAGATTATTTGTTGACATATTATTGCTAAATGGCTACTTCACAACTTGCAATTGTCTAAAATATAATAAAGCTCATGTCGATTTTTTTTTCATATTTCGGAAATATCATGCCAATTTTTTTCGTGTTTTTTCATACATTTTTCTTTTTTTCTTTAATGGTTATTTTTAAAAATTTACAACATTTGTTTGTATTTTTTCTTTTTTTTACATTTTGTCTCATTTTTAACTGTTTTAGAAAATATACTGTTTTTAAAAACATCTGTGTTAAATATAATCATATGCAGTTTTAAAAGAACCATCAGTGATGATTTTAGAGTACAGACTATTTTTTAGCTAAAAGCGCTTTATATCACGGATGATTTTATCTTAAAAACCATGTGTCATGTCGGGTTCTGCAAAACTGGTCGCTAGGGATGGCAATCAGACATGTGGGTTCGGGTACACGTGGGGTTCTGCATCCGATTGGATCGGGTTTGGGTTTTAATTTTCACCCGCGGGTATCTATCGGGTATCCGAAATACTGCACATACCCATTGGGTACCCATCAAGTTCCGGGTATTCACCAGGTTTAGGGTCAGGTTCTAGATACCCACTGGATTCGGCTTGAGTTTTTTTGTTCGTGTTTTTAATCGAGTCAAGTTTTATAAAATCCACACCCGACACGACCTATTGTCACCTCTAGGACTAGAGTACTGTACAAACCTGCCAGATACTCACTGGATTTCGGATACCAGCACCGCACTCGACCATCCCTACTGGTCGCGTAGTCTCCACGAACCCTAGCGTTTCCCCCGGTCTCCCCTGGAGCCCCAAACCCTAGCATCTCACCCCCCGTCTCTTCCAGCCTCCCCTCGGTGTCGCCCTCGGCCTCCCCCTCGGCGCGCTTCCCCCTGCCAGGGCCGTAGCAGGGAAGGCTGAGAGGATCAGCGAGATAGGGAGGCGGGACCATGCACGGTGGCGCCACCGTTAGGGTTGTCTTTGCTCGATTCATTGTTGCTTGGATTGAGGTGAGGCCTAGGGTCGTCGTGATGTCTAACATTTGTGGTGCTTTGTCTTGGATTTGTTTTTCGTGACGATTTGGCTCCATTTTGCTAACTTTTGATTTCATTGGACTGCAAGTGTTGTAGTTTTGCGACTCCACAATCGATTTGGGGCTATCTAGTTTAGGGATGAAGCTGCAAAGTGAGATTATGTGATGCCTGTCTCTCTTAAAAGCTAGTTGCTTGTTGAATGGTGCTAAATTCTTTGAGAATTTGTTCGTTTGGTGCCAAGTACTGCTGCTAGTTTTCAACTACAGAAAACAAGATGCCTGGAAACTATACCATGAATGTTGAGATCTTGTGGGATGATCATGACTAAGAATGATGAACTACAATAGTTATGCTATGTAACTATGCTGTCGCAGGAAATTATGTTCTTCGTAAGGTCATATGTTGTGCCCGAAGGCTTTCCAGATAGTGTCACTCTTTCATACGCTCCATACATGACATGGAGAGCATTGAAGTTATGTTTTCCAGACTTCATATTTAGTTGTGATCGTCTAGCAGATTTGAACTCTTGATTTCCACTTTTTAGCATTTCTTTGGCAGAGCAATGGGTGTATTTACAACAAGAACCTTGCTAAACTCTGTAGGTGTCTCTCAAAGCAGGGCTACATCTGGTGCCGTGGCTATTAATTGGCTACTCATGTTCAAGAATATGCCATGTTAGCTTTAAGCCTTTAGCTGCTTTTGTACACTGAAAAGCACATGCTTTATCCATTTATACTACTATAGATCTTGATGATACATACAGAGAATTTGCTATTTTGAAAACAGTTGTTTTGGAATAATGCCAACGACACCTCTTTGCTGAAATGATTCATAATTTTAATGTCTTGGAAGCAGTAATATGGTCGAAGCAGTATACTAATGTGTGTGATTTAAGTTCAGAACAACATGGATGCAATGTGAAGGATATGCATCACTAAACAACTTATCAATATTTCTTTTACTTGTTTATTGCCAATCTAAATTTCATGCACAAATCTATGTTGTAAACCTTTCAATTTGTAAAGTTCATATTAGGGCTAAATGTTAATACCTTGCATGCTTTTAATTTTACTTTTATGATGTCATTTTTATGCTGCTACTATTCTCCCAGAAAATTTTCTCCTTAGCGAATCCACCTTGTTCAAAGTGGTTCATAGCTTGTTATATTTTGCCTCGGTGTTAATACATATCAATTTTTATGGCACCGGACTTGTAGTATCCAAAAGAACCACCTCATGTTTATGCTTTGGAAAGTAAGGGCCTTGATGAGAGTTGACATGCATATCTTATCACCAGCATCCAGAACAAGTCTAAAGAGCTTTCCTACTATCTGATGCTCATGACATTGTGTGAGGTATTCCTTGTCTTCAACAAAACTTGTTATGTATCATAAACTCATAATGTTCTAGAACATTTTTGCATACTTATTACGTGTTGTAAGTATCAATATTTGTATTTTTTTACAGTGCCCAAGGTGCTATCATATATGGCTAGACTTGATTTAGTTTATTGCTTACTCAATATTCATATGGGAAGGGAAGGGACTAAGATATAGTGCCATCAAAATAATTGTGAATTGCACTGCTGTTCTTCAAATTATGAAGTTTGATATCTTTAGGAAAGCATCAGATGATATTTTTTGCTTGAGAAATGCTGTTAGATGAATTGTAGGTTAGTTTTGATTGTACTAAGTGATGAATAGAGCAAAAATGACACAAACAATTACAACCACTGCAAGCCTTACTAAGGTTTTGTAGTGATATATGTTTTGTAGTGTTGAACTAGTGTGTGATCACAGACAGTGATTTATTTAAGAACCGTATAAACACTTATCACAAACGGTTCTTGGCAATAGCCGTCTGTGATAGGTTTTTCACAGATGTTTCAAAAACCGTCTGTGATGTGACGTTATTATCATTGGCACTTGGTTACAGACGGTTTGGAAAATCGTCTATAATGACGATTCCGAATGGTCTGTGACGTCATTTTCTGTAGTAGTGACTAGTGAATTGGCATCACAAGAATGAGCCTCAGGCATAGTTTTAGAAACCGGAACGGACCTCGAACCGGAGAGGCTCCTGGTTTAACCATGGGCTTACCAGTGGACCAGTGATAATCCAAAAAATGGAATCGACGACTTGTTTTTTCTGGTGTATCCGCTGGTCCGATCGCCTTTTTAAACTAGGGTTCAACTGTCTGTTATGATGGTATATGAAGGAGCCATTTTCTTAGCTACAAATTATCAGGTGCTTGGCTGCTAGGTGAGTTGAGGTGTGCGCTTTGTAGAATAGAGCGTGCAATATGTCATAGGTAATGAAATTCCGCACTCACCAAAGGAGCCAAGGTTCAACTATATATATTGCTATTGCCAGTTTGCTACAGTGCACACGACAATAGAAAGAAACAGATTCAGAGATGATTCAGGGGAGTTAGTGAGAAATGAGCAGAGCATCTAGAACGAGAGAATAGGTCTCTAACAAACTACTACATGACTCTTTCAACAGTCCCACACAATCTCAACTTATCTGAACAAGATTGAGATTGTGTTTCAAATTTGCAAGCTGTTGTTTGTCCAAAGGCTTTGTGAATATGTCAGCAAGCTGATCCTGAGAAGAGACAAACCTGATCAGCAGTTTTTTGAGCTATCCTTTCACAGACAAAGTGAAAATCAACTTCAATATGTTTTGTCCTAGCATGAAACACCGGATTTACTGAGAGATATGTGGCTTCAAGATTATCACACCATAGAATAGGTGGCATCTACTAAAAAATACCTAATTCTCGGAATAGAGACTGAACCCATATTAGTTCAGTAGTAGCATTGGTAAGTGCTTTGTATTCCGATTCCATGCTTGAACTAGATACAATGGCTTGTTTTCTTAAGCTCCATGACACCAAGTTGGCACCAAGGAATATTGCATAATCATTTGTTGACCTCTGTCATCTAAACATTTAACTCAATCTGCAGCCGAAAATGCACTCAGTAGCATTGTTGCTAACTTATGTATTTTTAGTCCAGTGATTCAATGAACTTGAGATATCTCAAAACCCTTTTTACTGTAGACTATTGAATGGTTGTTAGTGAGTGCATACATTGACACACCTTATGTACCGAAAAGGCTATGTCTGGTCTAGTAAGAGTCAAGTATTGCAATGCCCCGATAATACTTCATACAGGGTTGCTTCTGTTACAGTGGGTGCATCCCATCTGACTTGGGGAGTTTCTCCGATGTTGGTATTGGTGCGGTTAAAGGTTTGGAATTCTGCATGTTGGCTCGATGAAGTATAACTCTCCAATATACTTCTTTTGAGTTAATACAATTCCATCAGATTTTCTCTGAACTTCAATGCCAAGCAAAAAGCTCAATTCCCCAAATCCTTGATTGCAAATTCTTTGTGCAGTTGTTTCATTAGGCCATCAATGGTTTGAGCAGAGGAACTTGCTACTATTATGTGATCAACATATATTAACATATAAATAACAATTGCACCTTGGTTGCAAATAAATAAAGAAGTATCTGTTCTTGATGCCTTGAAGCATAGTTCTTGAATCTTGGAACTTAGGTCCTGTTTGGCAGAGCTCTAGATCTTAGCTCTACCTCAGATTTAAAGTTTGTAGGCTAAAATAAAGTGAATTAAGTTTATATTTTTAGTCTAAAATGTAAACAAGATGACTCACTTAAACAGTCTTAATGTACCCATAGCTGCAGCTCCACGGATCTGGTAGGGCTAGTAATGGAGCTGGAGCTGTGCCAAACATAGCCTTAGGGCCTATTTAGTAGAGCTTCAGATTCCAGCTTCACCTGAGATATGGAACTTGTAGGCTAAAATAAAGTGAATTAAGTTTATATTTTTAATCAAAAATGTAAACAAGATGATTCATCTAAACACTCTTAATATACTCACAGCTCTAACTCTACGGATCTGGTGGAGCTGAGCCCTACCACACACACCCTTAGTCTTGAATACCACACACGAGGTGCTTGCTTCAGCCCATAAAATGCCTTTTCAAGCTTGCAGAGATATTGTGGATGATGTGTACTTTTATATCCCGACAGTTGTTGCGTAAACACTTCATCTAGCAAACCATGTAGAAATGCATTTTGCTCATCTAGTTGTTGTAGTCTTCGCTGTTGTGACACAACAATCCCAAGAATAAGTCTGATTGTTGCGGCTTCACGGCAGAGCTAAAAGTATCTTCATAGTCAAGTCCATAACGTTGTTTGAAGCCTTTAGCTGCTAAACGAGCTTTGTGTCTCTCAACAATACCATCCGCCTTGGTCTTGAGTTTGAATACCCATTTACAACCAATGATATTCATTCCTGGCTATGGTGGAATAAGTTTCCAAGTCTTGTTTTGTTGAGATCATTGTACTCCTCCAACAGCTTCCGAAAAGTCAGTAAGCCCCCAACAGGTTAGCTTTTAAGAGGCTTTTGGTATAAGCTTGAAGCCATATATAACTAGCAAAGCTGAAAGTTGAACTGGACTTATTTTTGCAGTTTATTGTTGAGAGAAATTAGCTATTTGTCAAACGGTCTATTATAAAAAGCTATAGTCACTTTTTAGGCTAGAAAACCAAAAGGCAGCTTTTCAAAAAAGCTACAGCTCTCCCAAACAGGCCCTGAAGAAGAGTGAGTCTAGGAAACTTGATGATAAATGAGAATATCATAGAGAATTTGCTAAAATTGTCAATAAAGCTTACACAATATTTATTTTCATTCACATATGTTCGAGTAGGACCCCATACATCAGTGAAGATGAGATTAAGAGGTGCTAAAGACACACTACTTGATAAAGAAAAATGAAGTAGGTGGCTTTTGCCTTGTTGATAGGCATTAAACACATAGTAAGGGTAGTAGAACATGCGTCCAAGACGGTGCCATTCTGCAGATGTTAGCTTGGCACTATGGAAGGCATGCTTGGATGGTTCATGGGAATATGAAGGTATCGTGTAGAGATCACCATTGCAATAGCCATTAAGAAGTAGTTCCTTCATGTCCTGATCCTTGACAAGGAAGAAGTCAGGATGGAATTCAAGGAACACCCTATTGTCTGAAGTACGTTGGACGTACACCAAATTTCAATTTGTGGAAGGTACATGAAGAACATTATTCAGATGTCAACAGTGTATACCCGTATTGAGCAGAGTGTGACCACTATGCGAAATTGCCATACCTGCACCATTTGCAGTGTGCACTTGATCAATGCCAGGATACTTCTCCTTCATGTTTAGCTTATCGAGATCACCAGTAATGTGATCAGTGGCATCCGTATTTGCATACCAATTGGTGTCAACGATGTAAGAAGTATTGTCACAGCTGCAACAACTCTGTTGTTTTCATATTGGTAGGAATGATCAGAACGGAGGTAGCATTTGAATGCTACATGCCCCATTTTGCCGTAGAGCTGACATGCAGGTCTATTTCCAGTAGAATTCCCACTCATATTTCCTTCATTGCCTTGTCCAAAGTATTGTCCATGTTGTGGATTTTGCCTGCCACGACCGCATCCTCGACCATGGCCGCCATGGTTGCCTTTTGTCACCATGTTAGCCAAGGAATCCGAGACCTAAAACACAGAATTGTGATGCTCCTGTCACATCTCATAACTAAGGAGATGTGCATACAGATCATTTAGACCCATTGGTTCAGCTTGGGTTATCACATATGTAACAAACAAGTTATAATTTGAGTCCAATCCAGCTAGCATGTAGGAAATAGTCTCCTCTACTCGTAGAGGTTGTCCTGCGGCTACAAGGTTAATTGCAAGGACCTTCACCTTGTTAAAATAGGCTGCAACAGAATGATCTTTCTTTTGTATGGTGGCTAATTGCATTCCAACTTGCATTATCCTAGCTCTGCATTGAGAAGAAAACATTCTTTCTAAAGCAATCCATACATCATGAGCCGTAGATAGAATCATAGAAAGAGAACTTGAAGCAAAGCTTCAGGAGAGAAAAAGAACTTGAGGCAAAACTTCGGGAGACAGAGATAAAAGAAGTGTACTCAGGACCATCTGATCTTGTTGCAGCCATAGATTGTATAATGGATTTGGAACCTGTCAGCGTCGAGCGGTCTAGTCTTTGTGATCATCATGCCAAGCGTGGCGATTGAGCCATCAATGTAAAGTCCATGAGTTGCTGGCTTCGGAGGTTAGCTAGGGGAGCAAATCCTTAAGAGACTTTGGGAAGGATGATAAATCCTAAAGAGAACTAAAAAAGCTTTTTGTTTGGATGAGCTGAAATCTCAGCCCATCAATATGCCTACCCAAGCAAAGCCTAAGGAGGAGTGCAAATAATCATTTTCCCACATCTGAATGGATCCCATCTATAATATTAATCAGCCAGCATGGTAGCTTCAAAATGGTGTTTGGTAACTTTGTGAAGCTAAGTTAAAATCATGTGGTTCTAGGCTAGGTCAATATTTTTATTTTTTTTAGGAAAAACCCATATAATGTCATAAACTTTGCTCAAAACTCCATTTAACATTCCAAACTTTGAAACTAGTTATCCAGTGTTTAGAAGTAAATGAAAACAGTAACCGAATGAATGAATGGAAGAAGTACTGATTGCATTGATCAATATATGTTTTTATACATGTGAAAGGTTGCTTAGGCATCTGTTAGCAAAAGACACCATTTGATTACAAGATTAACTGCCTAATCTAGATGAGATTAACTGCCTAATCTATTGGTACACAACACTCCCCCTTGATCGAATCTTCCTTGAGATCAATGCGTCGTTGATTCCTCTAAAAACTCAATGGAAATAATCTGAGGATTATATTGATATGCCATCAAAAACTCCTTTAAACCCGATGGGAAAAATAAGGAGAAAAATATGACACATATATAAGTGTGATTAATAAATCGCTATGTCTTTGGTAGCTCCTCTAAAAACCCCTGCGGGGAAAAATTGGAGGTACGACATAATATATTAAATTCCTCTAAAAACCTTGTAGGAAGATATGAGAAGATATGTTGATATATTGTTGAAAAACTCCTATGAAACCCAATGGGAAAATTTAGGAGAAAACTGATACAATATATTTAAGTGATTGTCTCTAATGAACTCGTATGAGAAATCCTATTATAGGAAAAACCTACAAACGAGTTTGAGGACAATGCATGTCTTTGATGTTTCCTTAAAAACCCCAATGGGGAAAGCAGAAAACATGACATATACTCATGTTAATATTACCTCATTAAAAACTTTTCATGAGAAACCTTGTGAGGAAAAACTCATAAAAGAAAAGAGTGTAATATTTGTTAGGACAGGTTAATAGTTAAGGGATATCTCCCCCTGGTTCATGCAAATTTCTAAGTCGTCTCATACCAATCCCATAAACACATTTCAAGAATGTAGAAGATGGTAACGACTTGGTGAAAAGATCAGCGAGGTTATCGCATGATTTGGTTTGCAAGATGTTTATCTCCCCACTTTGCTGTAATTCATGAGGATAAAACAATTTTGGAGCAATATGCTTTGTGATGTTGCTCTTTATGTAACCTGTCTGCATTTGTGTAACACAAGCAGAATTATCTTCATAGATAATTGTAGGTGATCCAATAGAACCAATACCACATGATTGTTGTATATGGTTAATCATTCTGCGAAGCCATACACATTCATGTGAAGCTTCATATAGTGCAATAATTTCAGAATGTTTAGTGGAAGTAGCTACCAGAGTCTGTTTAGAAAACTTCCATGAAATAGCTGTTCCACCATGTAAGAATACAAAGGCTGTTTGAGATCTGGCATTATGGGGATCTGATAAATAGCCAGCATCCGTGTATCCAATCATAGTGGGATCTTGATTTCTTTCGAAAAATAATCCAAGATCTTTGATATCTGAGGATATGCTTTACACCTGTCCAATGACGTTTGGTAGGTGCAGCGCTATGTCTAGCTAGTAAGTTCACTGTAAATGCAATATTAGGCCTGGTGCAGTTTGCAAGATACATAAGCGCTCCAATAGCACTGAGATAAGGAACCTCGGGTCCTAGTACCTCTTCTCCATCATCACATGGTCTGAATGGATCTTTCTCCATATCTAGAGATCGAACAACCATAGGTGTTTTAGATGGATATGATTTGTCCATATTGAATTTCTCTAATATTTTCTGGATATAGGCTGATTGATGCACTAAAATTCTTGAGGGAAGGTGCTTCAGTTGTAAACCTAAGCAAAATTTGGTCTTACCCAAATCCTTCATCTCAAATTCCGTCTTTAGGTGATTGCATGCTTCATTTATATCGTTAGAGTTGCCAATGATACTTAAATCATCAACATATACGGATATAATACAGAATTCCGTTGGAGATTTCTTTATGAAGACACATGGGCAATCATCATTTTTTGTGTATCCCTTTTTAAAAAGGAATTTACTTAGTCGGTTGTACCACATTCTTCCCGACTGTTTCAAGCCATATAGTGACTTGTTTAGTTTTACACAGTACATGTTGCGATTTACGTTTGGATTTGGAATTGGGATTCCATCGGGAACCTTCATGTATATGTCCGAATCAAGTGACCCATAAAGATATGCTGTCACTACATCCATCAACTGCAGAGATAGATGATTTTGAACTGCCAATGATATTAAATATCGGAATGTTATTCCACTCATAACTGGAGAATATGTTTTATTGAAATCACTCATAACTGGAGAATATGTTTAATTGAAATCAATGCCGGGTCTCTATGTGAACCCTTGTGCTACAAGCCTCGCTTTATATCTCACCACCTCATTGTTTTCATTCTGTTTCCGGATAAAAACCCATTTGAATCCCACAGGGAAGACTTTTGGAGGTGTAGGTATTGCAGATGTGAATACCTTTCTTTCAGTAAGCGAGGCTATCTCAGCTTGAATTGCTTCCTTCCATTGAATCCAGTCCGAGCGCTTTTTGCACTCTGCCATGTCTTGGGATCTGGATCATTTAGGAGGTTATTTGCAATTGTTGCGGAGAAATAAGTGTCGACAATTGTAGTCTTTTGGTCATATGATTCTCCAGAATCGATATAATTAGTGGAAATTTCTTGCACCCTTGATGATGGCTCATTATTTCCCAAAACTATAGAGCCAGGGTGTTCCGATGTCCCAGGATCAGCAATAAAGTGCACTTTTGATCTGGGTTGTGGATCATCTTGAGGTTGGCTTATATTTATTGATTTGGAGGATTTTGTCCTTGGTTTCTTTTGTCGCTTGTAAGAAGCTACATCTTTAGCCGTGGCCTTACTTCTCCCCCTCTTATTTTGAAGTGGGAGTTGTAATGGATTTATTTGGTACCTCCACTCTTTCAGGCACATTTCGGGCATGATAATAGGATTTAGTAACACCTTTAGTATCAGTAAATGTATCTGGTAGGTTATTTGCATAAATTTATAATTTTCTGAACTTGAAGTTCAGTTTCTTGAGTACGTGGATCTAAGGTGGAGATGTCTACAACATCCCAATTGATTTTCGGGCATTCTTTTTGGTACTTGAAATCTCCCCTAATCTTGGGAAAGTGATCCTCATTAAATATACAATCAGCGTTGAGGTAGTAAATAGGTCCCCGTTAGGGGCTCAAGGTATTTAACAATCGACGGAGATTGATACCCCACATAGATCCCCAATTTCTGTGTGGGCCCATAGAGGTACGCTTAGGCGGTGAGATCGATGCGTATATAGCATAGCACCGAATTTTCGCAGATGGGAAATATTTGGTATATTTCACGTACTAATTGCGGCGGAGAAGTTGTATGACATGCGCTTGGTCATAATTGAATTAAGTCAGGCGTGTAAGACCGCATGACCCCAACATGAAGTTGGTAAGTTGCAATTTTGTAATAAGGATCTTGCAATCCACTTGATTCTCTTTATAAGAGATTACGCCAAACCATTTTGAGTATGGACATATGGAATAGAATGTTTGTACTTGAATTCCTAAAGCCATGCAATAATCATTGAATGCATGTGAGGAAAATTCAGCTGACATTGTCCAATCGTATGGATTGAATCGGTGTTGAGGATAATGTGCTTTAAGTTTAATAATTTGAGCAATTATCTTTGAAAAAGCATGGTTACGTGTGGATAAAAGACACACATGAGACCATCGAGTAGATGCATCTATAAGAACCATGAAATACCTGAACGGTCCAGACAATGGTTGAATGGGGCCACATATGTCACCTTGAATACGTTCAAGGAATTTGAGTGGCTCATGTTGGATTTTAAGATGAGAAGGTCTCAAAATCAATTTCCCAGTTGCACATGCAGTGCATATAAAATATGATGATTTTGGGAATTTGGCAGCTTGCAGATCATGACCATTAGAATTGCTGATAATTTTTCTCATCATTCCTATACCAGGATGACCACGGCGATCATGCCAAGTTTGAAATGCATCAACATTCTGAAAAATTACCTTGTACGCAACATGTGGTACGGGTTTAATGTATGTGAAGTACAATCCAGACGGTAAAGAGGAAATCTTTTCAAGTGTTTGTCTGCCATATCCGTAATCTTTAGTGATGAGGAGAAATTCCTCATTATTGTCATCATGGGTTTTAATATGGAAACCATTTTTGTGGATATCTCTATAACTTAATAGGGTACGTGTTGAATTAGGATACAATAGTGCATCCTCGATTGTGATTTGAGTACCCATAGGAAGCATGATAGTGGCACGACCAGAGCCAACTATCATTGCATCGCGTTCGGCGATTGTCAAAACATTTCCTTGCCTCTTAGTAAGAGTTTGGAAATATTTTGTTTCCCTTAGTATAGAATTAGTAGTATAACTATCTACTAGCACAATTCCTCCTCCATCAGATCGACACCCGTAGAAATCTATATATATAAATGAAGAATTTAAAATTCTTGGTGAATATATATAGAACACATACAAACTTTATTGAATATCAAATGTAATTATTACATTTATTGGGATATCTAATATGTCAATGTGATGACAATATTATGTAATACAACACTTAGGACATAATTGTGCTTTATTATTACAATAAATAAGGTACTAGACTTGAGATCTAAGAGATTGGGAGCCTAGTCGAGGTCTTCAAACATGTCATTGGAAGCAAATTCCATGATCATATTCTCTGTGTTGACTTGATCCTTGGCTTCCGGTACGTCGTTGTTGCTTGGTTCCTTGGGAACTTGTTGCGAACAACCAGCCTCTTCCCTGGAGTTGTCAGGTTGAAAGTTGAAATGGGCTTCATACCTCTGTCCCGGGGTCGCACGTCCACGTCCCACAGACTTTAGATAGAGATCAATAAGGTAACTTGGGGTATGGCATTTCTTTGTGATGTGGTTATAGCAACCACATTTCTGACAAATAGACTTGTCATTTCTTTGTTTGGAAATACCTTTACCCTTATTGAGGATACGTGACTTATTCTTCTTGTTGTTTCTGCGTTTGTTTTTACCATGGGAATTTCGTTGATAGTTCTTAGGAGAACCATTAAATTTGGGTTTATTTTGAGCATTGGCATGAACTTCAGGCAATAGGGCAGACCCAAGAGGGCGCTGCTGATTGTTCCACACCATGAGTACATGGTGTCTTTCAGCCTGAAGCAATGTTTGAATAAGTTCGGAATAAACTGTGAAAATTTTCTCACGGTATTGTTGTTGAAGGATTCTTTCAGCGGGAAGCATTGTAGACAAAGTCTTTTCAATTTTATCCGCATCGGAAAGTTCCTTCTCACAGAACTGCAACTTAGTGCTAATCCTATGAACAACATGGTTATAATCACCAACAGTTTTGAAATCCTGAAGGCGAAATTGGGCCCATTCGAAATTGGCCTCAGGCAGGATGAGTGCCTTTTACTGTTCATAGCATTGCTTGAGAGAAAGCTATAGTGCACGTGGATTTTCCTCCAACATGTATTCAGACTTAAGGTCCGGATGTATATACTGCCTTATAATATATAAAGCCGCATACCTATGTTGATCACTTATTGGTTCTGCACCTTCTGCTTGTTCAAGAAGCACATAATAAAGTCTGAGGGTCGCAAGACTGACTTTTATATCCATAGCCCATGTGGGATAGTTGTATCTATCAAGAGCGAGTACATCAAACTTTTAGCGGCCATAGTTCCTACATGAAGCAACCATAGATTTTGTTTAATTTAGTATGGGTAAATTAAAATTGCTATGGTGATGTTGTAAAATGCAAAAAATGTTGAAAACAAGAAAATTCTTGTATCATAAGTGTAAACCTCAAATATGTGTGAACATTTTAGAGGTAGTCACCAAAATGGTGTAGACCTCTTATGGGCATAGTCTGTTGATACAGTAGATGCCACTTGTATTATGCAACTTTGTATTAACACATCTAGGTAATCACTGTAAAAGTGTAGACCTTGTTTAATTCTTATTTCGTATTGGGTACGCACGTTGAGGATAATCACTATGTATTTAAACATAGTGTAGATCCCGTAGTAGCAACTATGGTGCTACCTTGTGTATGGCCAATACCAAGAATTTGCGAACATTGTGTTATACAAAGTGAGGAAAAACACATAAATTATTTTGCATATAAAAATATTAAGCACTTAATGCTTTTATATGATAAAAGCATATAGGGATTTTTACAATAAATTACATTCTTACAGAAATTATTGCGACAAGTCAGTATCAAATTACATGAAATCCTAGGGGTTTTATTGCGGATTTGTGACTGAAATATATAAAGAAAAATAAATAAAATGGCCTGTGGGCGGAAAAACCACCGAAGTGGGCCCATCCTACCAGCCCATGTGTGGCGGGCCTTAGCAAGCCCAACCGATCGATTTTAGGCGTCTTGCTCTGTTATGCGGCCCGATTAAATGCTGCGGCGTCCAAGAATAAAAAAATCGGCCGAGCCGAGCGGAAGGGTTAGGGTTCCCTTGGAGCCACCGCCGCTGAAACATTGCGCGTGAGCGCAACCATCGCCGCCTCTCACACGAGCACTACCGCCTCACGCCGAACACGACCATCTCCACACCGGACAACGGGCGTGGTTGCCGCCGCGCATCGCTACTGGCGCTGCCATCGCCACGCCGCTCGCCCTGCTGCTCCCTCAGATCGGGGAATACTCCCACTCATTAGGGGAGATGAAGCCACCTCCGCCGTTGAAGGTCTCGGCGCTCGGGAGGGCAAGGGCCGCCGGATTCCACGAGCCCGGGAGGAGTCCAGGTCGTCGGTGTGCCGCCGCTGAAGCTATGCGACGGAGGAGGAAGCCTCGCAGAGGGGGCGGGGGCGGTGCCGTCTCTGGTGAAGCCGGAGTTGGGGATGGAAGGCCCACATCCTCTGCATTGACATATTATGGCGGCGTACCACGGCGAGCAGCGAGCGTGCTTGCCGGGTTGATGAGGATGCCGACGCCAGGTGCTTCGATCGTGCTTCCGTCTGCGTGAATGGGCGGTTGATCGAAAAGGTGTGGTGCTCCGGTCATTTTGCTCTGGGGCGCAACATTGCTCGGACCAGCATGAGGCCGCGCTTGGGGCGGTGATGATGGATGGCCGCGAGGACCCTGGCGCCCGAAAACGGAGTGGCCGCGAGGGCCATGCCGTGGCACACAAGGCCTGGAATGCGTCATCCAATGGGTAGAACACCGCGCCTGGTGGCCTTGGCGCCCCGACCAGTTGTTATGGCGACGGTGCGTGCGATTGCGGGCTCCAACAACACGGCGAATGGCATGGAAGAGAACATCAAGAGTGCTAGAAGGTAAGTCTATTTTCTCCATCCTTGCTTACCGACAATGAAATTGGGAGGCCTTCGTGCCTGGTGACCACTTCTGTTCTATTCTTCTGGTGCTCAGTTGTAGAGTGTGCTTGATAACGTGTTTAGAAGTAAACGAAAACAGTAACCGAATGAATGAATGGAAGAAGTACTGATTGCATTGATCAATATATGTTTTTATACATGTGAAAGGTTGCTTAGGCATCTGGTAGCAAAAGACACCCTTTGATTACAAGATTAACTGCCTAATCTAGATGAGATTAACTGCCTAATCTATTGGTTCACAACATCCTGCATTCCGAACTTTTCAATCCCGTTCGTTTAACTCTAAGCTAGTTTTATAGGGGGAAATGTCTGTATACACTATGAACTTTTCTCAAAACTCCGTCCGACACCTCAAATTTTGAAATTGGTTATCTAGCATTCCGAATTTTTCAATCCCGTTCGTTTAACAATCTAAACTTTTAACTGATTTCAGAGTGTTAAACCAATAGGATTAGACAGTTCAGGATGCTAGATAACAGGTTTAAAGTTTGGGGTGTCGGACGGACTTAGAGCAAAGTTCAGGGTGCTATATGTAATTTCCCCCCTACAAAATCAGGTTAGGGTGTTAAACGAATGGGATTGAAAAGTTTAGAATGCGAAATAACCGGTTTCAAGTTTAAGGTGTTGGATTTACTTTTGAGCAAAGTTTAGGGTGTTTATAGAAATTTTCTTTTTTTTAGTACAAAGAAACGCACACACGCAACACACTAGGTGACATGGGCGATCCTTTTCTTGAGAGCTTTGGAGAGTAATTATATTCTCTTTTTTTTCTGTAAGGCATATTCTTGTTTTTAAGGTCCGGTGCTAGAGGCGCTCGGATCTAGCATGGCAGCACATCCAGGCGCCCTCTCTGACGTCGTTGCAGTTATTGTCTGGAGGCGGCGCCTACACCCCCTCCCTGGTCCGGTGCTGCTTTGGTGGTCTACGCCTCCCCGTCCAGATCTGGATCAGGAGCTACTCATCTGCCAGGGGCGGATCTACAGGGTATGCCCGGTATGCCACGGCATACCCTGTAGATTCGGCTTATCTGATCTATAATACCGTCATTATTTTATACAGTCAGCTTGTGAAGATCATAACTTTAGATCCGTAGGTCCGATTGAGCTAATTCTTATTGGGTTAGTTTCAAAATTGAATCTAGTTTCTACAGTTAAAATTTCACATCAATCTAACGGTTAGATCTTCAGAAATTACTGTTTTAGTTAACATGTGTCAGTCTGTTTTTGAAACCGAAGCAGCTTTTTTATAATTTGTTTAGGGTGATTTGAGAATCAATAAAAATTTGTTTTAGCTTCCGCACAATCATTCACCCCCTCTGATTGCTATATTAGTGTATATCGATCCTACATGTAATTTGAGTGCAAGGCGCTAGTTGATTTATAGAGTAGAAACAAATATAATTGCTACTTTGCTAGAGACTAGAGAGTTGCTTGTTGATGCATTGCTTTTTTGTTTGTAGAGTTGTTGAATTATAAAGAGTAACGGAGACATTACATCTCTTTTCTAGAAACATGTAGCAATGAAGTCTATTCTTTGCTTCATCTTTTTCCTAAATATTGCAAAGCGAGAAGCAAAGAAGGTCGCCATTGCTTCATCTCTTTTCCTAAACATTGCATCTCTTTTCGTAAACGTTTATTGAGCGAGATATTTTCTTTCGAATTGATGAAAATGATATAATCAAGAGTTTCATGGCTATTAGAAGGCGGAGGCCAAACAAGAAGTAATATTGTATTCTTTAAACTATTGTAGGTGCGTAAACTTCTTTTATGCATATTTCATACTTAAAATGTTGAACTATTTATATTATAATTTATACTTGTATTATCATGTTTCTAGTTATTTTATACTCGTCATATCGAATTTCTCGACAATATTTATAGTTGTTTATCGAATTGTTCATTGGATTTTACCGAATTATATATTATAATATTAGCTCGGCATACCCTAACTTAAAATCCTAGATCCGCCACTGTCATCTGCCATCTAGCGTGTCGCCTCCCTCCGGCCATTGTTTACCTCATCCCTCTCTCACTCTCTCACTTTGGACTTCCTGGCCCGATGCTCTCCTCTACGTGCGGCAGTGTAGCCGCCAGGATCGAAGGTCCGAACATCATTAGTTCTCGATGACCAAAAGGATCTTCACCGAGTAGATCCCAGATGACTCTGGTCGACACAGATCCTCTGGTATCTCTCCCAACCTCCAGCCAGCGGAGGACCTTCTTCCACTCCTGCTGCTCGACACCGTCAGGTCAGCAAACGCACAGAAAGAGGCGGAGCTTTGGCCAGATACGAGTGTTCGAGGTAGGGATGGCAATCGGGTGCGGCGGGTACGGGTAGTACTCGCCCATATCCATACCCGCGAACCAAAATCTCCCCCACGGGTATACCCGCGAAGGGTTGTGGGCGAAAAAT
Organism: Guadua angustifolia; assembly: GCA_036346375.1. NCBI lineage: Eukaryota > Viridiplantae > Streptophyta > Magnoliopsida > Poales > Poaceae > Guadua > Guadua angustifolia. Next base: position 34,767,999 of record CM070506.1, on the reverse strand, counting down.
CTCGCCCATACCTGCCGCCCACAGTACCGATACCATGCAGGTATACCCGTTTATCCGCTACCATCAACAATCTTTTCAACCAAATGACACTAGGAGCTAATGAGCTATGGTACTAATACAATTTTTTTGATGAAGTTATGGGTATTAGCTATATTCTATGGATTAAAGATTGATTATTAATGATTCAAAATTTCAAATGTACATGAGAATAAGAATTAAAATAATATATACAGACAAATAATACACGGATGCTCAAGTTCAACAATTACTGAAATGAGTTACCACAAAATGGGGATCAAGGGGCTAACTGGGTATTTATTCTAGCCCGTATATCAATAGGTTATGGCGGGTAATCGGGTAGAACGGGTATGGGTGAAGCTCCCCCATACCCATACCCGTTTACCCGTCGGGTAGAGTTTGACCCCCATAAACATACCCGCGGGTAATAAAAGAGGAACATACCCACCTCTATTAGGGGTTTTACCCGCGGGTACACGGGTAATCGGGTAAGATTGCCATCCCTAGTTCGAGGCGAGAAGCGTAGATGGGTTCGCTCTCAACCACTAAAGGGCTTAGATGTAATTTCCCCTTTCTTTTTAGCCCATTTTGCATATGCGCCATTACGCCAAGGACTGATTTGTAAGATATAAACATTCATTCAGAGATTAATCCATACTTAATGGTCTTAGGGCCATATTTGCGGTAAAATGTACTCCCAAACTATCTTGGCTTCCATGTAGATTTAATAAGATATTTTTAGCATACATCTATTTATTTAACTATATAAATTTATTTATTATCATCCGCACAAAGTAGCAACAGTATCTAAGTTGTCTTCTCTCGTACTCAGGGGGGGATCCAAGCCTGGGGCAAGTAGGGCCGGGCCCTAGGCTTGGTCTAAAGAACAGTGTAAAATATTGTTCAATTTGTATTTAGCCTTTGGCGCATGATCGGTCGATTTCAAACGCTAGGGCATTCTTTGTGAGCACTGAGGAAGGTTAGACAAAGGCCACGCCGCGCTCTCTGCAGTAGTAGTGCTCCTGCACCCGATCCGGCAATCCGCCGCCCCCCGCCGCCACCGATCGCCACTTGGTAGCTCCGACACACACTCACTTGCGGTGCTCGGTTGCTCATGTGTCAGCGTCTGCCTCCTCTGAGCTCGCGCCACACCCCACTCCTCTGGCCTATTGCCTCGTCTGCTCCGCACCTCTGTTGCTTTCATTGTTGTTATGGCTCGCCCGGCGCTGCGTTCCGCAGATCCACCTGAGTAGCCGATCGGCCGACAGTGGCACGCATCGCCGCCGTCGCCCTCTCGCCCAAGACTACCGCGAGCCATCGCCCAGCCCCCGCGCGCGCTGCTCATCTCTCTGTGTGGTCCTCGGCGATCGGCGACTTCGTACTTATCTTGCTCCACGCAAAGACGATCGGTGACGTTCGACCCTGACCTACTCCCGGCCGCCCGGCAAAGCGGCAATGCCCGTCGACCACCGTCCGCCTCCTCCTGGCGCGCTTCTCCGCCGTCTCCTATCTGGTATTGTTTTGTATTGCCACACCCTTTCTGTTCATGTAAGCAGTCCCAAACCCATGCAGTATTCAATAATTTGTTTTGGCTTACTGGATCAGCAAACCCATGCAGAAATAATTGTCCACTATGCAAAGCACTTGATTAAATCTGAATTGGTTCAATTTTCATTGGCCACTGAATAGTAAGTACTTCATTCTAAATCTTTTATGACATTGGGATTTCTAGTTCATTGTTCTACATATTTATGTTACTTGTTCAGTATATATACAAGATGGAATTCAAATTTATTTTTAATTGTGTATTTGTCTTTGTACTTTTATCGTATCTAAATTTACGTAGTCTTTAATAATAGTAATAATCACCTCTTTTCGGCCCTAGGCGTATAAAAATCCTGGCTCCGCCACTGCTCGTACTTTTTTAATTTTACCGTAATCTTAATCTTTATGTAAAACCAAAATACACATTACATTTCTAAACAGAGGGGGTAAAAATAAAAATAATCTTAGGTGATGGTATCATCCTCTTCTTGTAAAAATAAAAATAATCTTAGGTGGTAGTGGCGTCCTCTTCTTGTGAAGCAACTGTCAGAGGCTCTCCTACGTTCGTGTCCACGGCTCAGAGCAACAACAAAAAAAATCCCAAAAACAGAAAGGGAAACCCGCCAATTTTACCTGTGCGAACAACTACAATAAAATCCCCAAACCGATCAAAAAGGTCCCGAAAAACGAAAAAGAAAAACCTTTCTTTATTCCCCCTATCCACTCGTAGCGGGAAGGGGGGAGAGAGAGAAAGAGGGGGGCTTTCCCAGGCTCCCAGCACCAGCTCAAAGCAGCGGCTTCTCGAGGGGGCAAAAATATTCGCGCCAATTGGGAGGCATGGGCGCCAACGGGCACCCGCTGCCGGCGAGCGCCGCCGCGCAGAACGGGTCCCACTCCTCTGGCGGCGGCGGCGGCGGCGGAGGAGGGGGAGGGGGAGGGGTAGGGGGAGCAAACCCTAGCCCCGGCGGCACGGCGGCGGCGCTCCGGCACGACCCGGGCCTGGCGCGGGAGTGGTCACCGGAGGAGCAGACCACCCTCGACGAACTGCTCGTCAAGTGAGTCGCCGGTTTTCTGGGTTACTCCTGTTGGGGAGTTCGGCAATTAGGATTAGGTGGAGGCCGTTGGTTCTGACTTTGCTCTTGGTTAGAATTGGTTGATAATTTTGAGTAATTAAGTAAGGTAGTTATCATATAGCGTAGATTACAGGACACCTCGGCCTCTTTTTGGGTTCAGATTAAGCAACCCTCTTTCCTCTCAGTTCCACATGTGTATGCTGCTTCTTGCAGTGTTAGTGCTATTTGGACAAGTGGATAATGTTTTGAGAATATTTTCCCTTAACCCTTTATTCCCTGTCCGTTTAAACTTGCTTTATTCTGTCACCAGTGTATATTACCTGAATGCTCGGTAGTTGTATAGCGTAGTACAGCTCCTGTCCGCAAAGCACCGATGCACCTTGTTGCCGTCAAAATGACAGTAGAACCAAGATTGCATTTTGGGCTTGCAAGTGACACTGTTGTCAGAACATTGTGAGGGGCACCAGGGGTCTATTAACCGCGTGGGTGTCTATTTCTGCAACTTACGTTTCCATTGACGTTCCTTGGTATTTGCTCTCAGGTATGCATCAGATGCGCCCGTCGTTCGATATGCAAAAATAGCCATGAAGTTTCCAGAGAAAACAGTTCGAGATGTGGCCTTGCGGTGCAGATGGATGAATGTGAGTAATATGATTTAACATGCATCTTATGCATTCTTATTATCATGGCACCTGGTCCCTTTACCGGGTTTCAACAGTGATTTGAGATTATGCGGTCAACCTGCAGAAAAAGGAGAGTGGTAAAAGAAAGAAAGAGGACCACAGCTCCACGAAGAAGAGCAAGGACAAAAAGGTTTCTCCAAATATTTTCCTTTTATCCTTCCATTTTCTTGACTGTTATAATGTAGGATGGAAAATTGATGTTGTAAAATGTAATAAGTTCACAAATACCAGACTTCTGGTTTTCCTCCAAATCACTAACATATCATAGTGATAGTTTCCCAAAGGAAGGAAGTCAGGATCATCTCTTTCAAAACTCAAGCATATTAGATCTGTTAGTATTTGTTAGATAATCAATAATCCACCAAAAATTTTCAGCTAAAAAAAATCAACAATAACTGTGCATTGCACATGCATATGTCAAGCCAATCCGGTTCTGTTAAAACCATCCATATTATAAATGAAGGTATGTTACATTCCATTGATGGCTGTACAGAGTGGGAGGCAGAACATCTCTTTGAATGTGAATGAAACTCTAGTTTTGTATATAGAGCATTGTTTGAGATATAGGTTGGTTAGGCCATGAATTCAAGCTTGCAGATGAAATGTGCAAGATACATCATGTTTTAAGTGACTAGTTTGAATTTGTAATGCAACCTGGCCCTTGCTTAGTTGATTTTGAATCCCCAACCCAAGAAATGTGGCATATTAATTTGTATATGTGAAATAATTTAGTATTTCATAGCAATGCCTGCAGTTGGTATTTTTTTTATAGTTTCTGCATTTTTTTGAGAATTCATGTTTCTGCGCTTGTAAGTTGGAACCATGCTCTGCTATATTTTATTTTCTTGAGCTGGTATGAAATAACATGAAGTCCATTTAAGACTTATGGTTTCTTATGATTATGTTTATTTGAAAGCATATAAATAATGGTGTTTGACTTCTTTTAAGGGATATAACTGATCAAAACAAATTTTACGTTCTTCTTTGTAACATTTTTCTTTCTGCTCCTTTGTGTGTGTAGCTAATGAACATTGTTTTGGTAAGCTTTACGCTGACAGCCAGCCATTTGCACAGGAGAAGGTTTCAGATTCTTCATCGAAATTACCTAGGCCTAATGTTCTTCCATACCCCCTTCCAACTCTTCCCATGGATGATGACGAAATTTCATCGAAAGGTAAGACATATTGATGTTCACTGAATTATTTCTCAGTTGTTTCCATATGTTCTGTGGGACTCTCTAGTTTGGTCCATCTTTTTATTTGCTGCAGTGTAGGACTTTATGTGTTGCATGAAGTGTAATGTGATAGCCTGCTCATTTGCGATAAATGTTTTAATGCCATTGATAATAATCAATCGAGAGGTGGTTCTATGCATCGCTATTTAAAAGCTGCACAGATATTAAAGCATGAATGAAAGGTGGATAATGATTATTTACCCCTACGCTTGTTTCAAGATTTGTGCAACTTGTATTTGGAGGGGGATTCATAGAAACACTACTCCAATCACATTATCCATCACTGTAATGCATTTAAATCCAAAAGATCACCATGATATGTCTGTATTGGCTGTCTATACCGTGGACACGACTTGATTTAGTTGTCAACAGCCTGTTTGACCAAATCATATGGAGCCAGCTGGTTCTGGGCAAATGTTTGAACTGCAGACCAAAGTTGTGTATTGGCATATTCAGTTCCCATTGGTATCTAACATACCACGGCACACGTCTGATTTCTCAAATATCATAGGACATCACTTATTGGAATCTTGGTCACATAAGTTTCTCCTATTTCAGAATTCAGATATGGGTCCATTAATTCAATGAATAAAAATTGTTTTTGGTTCTTCACATGTTGGTGGGAATTGGTCAGTGTGTTTTCTCGAAAGTGTTTCTTCTTGTATGGTCTCTTTGGATGCCTAGGATCAGAATGGTTTGGTGGAATACTGGAATTGTGATTCTACTCAAATCTCAGCACGATGTTTATATCACCCCCCCTCTCTCTCTCTCCCTCCCTCCTCCTCATCCTGATAGTGGGTATTAGGGGAATTAGCCTTGTCCAGGATTCTCACAAATGCACTTTTTTTGTATGTGAATATTGTGAACATGTACTATCTGTAGTTGCATGGCATCTTTGTGCGTTTCCAATTGCTAAGTCCAACAATATTGTGGGAATCTACAGATCTCTGTAGGCATTTATTGCATGAAATATATTTTTGAGCTGATTTTCTATTCTAGGCATTTTTCTTTTGAAGAGCAATTCTTCTTGAGATTTCCAACACTGTGACTATTGGCATTGATGACCTAGATACCAAGTTGCTGAGTTCTTCACTTTTATTCTTTCTGCAGCAATTGCAGGTCCAACAGGAGATATCCTCGAAACCAATGCCCAGGTTTTGAGTCAAATTTCAACAAACCTTAGTACCATGCAGGTATTCTTTTATTTCAAGATGTCTTTTTGTGCGATGATTTATGCAAATGAATATTTTCTGTTTTGTCCTTATGTTTTGAAATCCTGCAATTTCTCTTTGATTCTCTGTTGTTACATCTACCATGTATACTAGTTTTATTTACTTGTGCTTAATTATTTCTTCTGCAGATACAGGATAACATCTCTCTGCTGTGCCAAACTCGAGATAACATACTCAGGGTCTTGAAAGAGTATGTTTTGAACCCCTTGTTTTGTTGAATTTGGAAAATTTTTAAATGATGAATTCATGCCATCCATTCAAGCCTTTTTGTTATTATTTGCTAATTTATTATCCTTGTTTAGATCTTTTAATCCGTAGGCACGGAGCAACTTATTTCAGCGCATATAAGGAAAAAGAAAATGTTGTATGTAGGGTCTGTCATTTCTTTTGCCATAGGCAGTGCATTTTATGGGGCCAACTGGCCATCAGAGTTTGTCAGAACTCAGGACAGTTCTTTTAACAGTGCTGGGGAGTCTATTGAACAGCAAAATATTATTTTATTCATTTTCCCGAGTTGACAATCTGTAGTTTAGTCTTCACAAGAGATGGATGCCTTATGTAGATTCATCTGCTAGACATTGTTATTTCCATCGTTACAGGAAACTTAAATATATAAGGTCATGGTTTTATATGGAGTGTGTACGCCCTTCCAAGGTTCTATCAGAAATTAAAAAAAAAAAAACTCAGATCTGTCTCGTTTACTAAATCCATTCCCGGAGCCCGTCTGCTCTTCAGTCTAAAAAGATTACCAAATGCTTGCACCCATGAAGATGCCAATATTAATATTTTTCGTAGCTAATCTATCTTTTATTTGTATAAAGTTCTTTGCCTCAAGTTTTTTTAACAGTTATAAGATTTAAGTAATGATTCTCATGCTATGTGCTTGCAGGATAAACGATGCTCCAGATATCATGAAGCAGATGCCACCACTACCTGTGAAGATAAACGAGGAGCTCGTCAACTCGATACTCCCCAGGCCAACTGTACCTATGCAGTAGTGAATAGTGAATGAATATATCCTCTGTAGTTTCAAGAGCCCTTTAGATAAACAGCTAAAATAAAAATGCCAGCGTTGGTCCTTGTTCGTTCATTTTGTAGCTCCTCCATCTCACCTTTTCCTTTTTATATTTTCCATCTAGACGAATTGATCTTCCAACTGTTCTCAAGTCAGGCGGTTGGAAAATGTACCAAACTACCAAGGGATGCTTCTACAGCAGTACCAGCCTCCAACTCTGGCATGTTTGTAATCTATAGATGTCTAGATATGATGGAAGGTGAGTAGCCTTAGCTTGAATTGTTCCGTGCAGTTTTCTGTTAAATCAGTAATGGTGGGTGCATGTCTAACTTAGCTATAACTAGACGTAGCAAAATGTGGCTTGTTGCACGAAGTGTGGCCACAATGTAAGGCAAAGTGAGTCAAAGATACTTAGTGCCCATGGGGTAGTAGGTGATGTCTTTTTCGGTCGGTCAATTGATCTCGTATTATGGCGTTAAAGATTTACAATCCCAAATGTTGTGATGTTATTATTTAAGTTTGTGAAATTGAAGATAATTTTAAGCTCGAGTTTGTAAATAGATGCTTGGAATTTATATGCTTCTATGAATTGATTTAAACATTTAACCATTGCACATTCAGAGTGAACATTATTATTCAGATAAGGTTAGTACTCTTTGCAAATAAATTTTTTATCGTAAATTTAGTTTATGTTGCATCGCAAAAATACTAACCAAGTGTTTAAAAGATCATGTTGTGCTTCGAAGGGATTTTATATATGACTTGTTTGGTTGCCTTGTCTTGCTAATGGACAAGAAAATCTTGCTTGTGGAGAAGATCCAATTTGGCTAACACAAAAGCAAGGAAATCCTTGCTCACCTTGGCCAAATGTAGGGCCAGGCAAGGAAACTTAGGTAGTGTTTGGATGGATGCATGGATGAGAATGAATGGGATATGGTCATTTATAGATTTGGAGTAATCCAATTGTTTGGATGAGTGTATGGATAAAATATGGTTATCTAGTTTTTTAAAATATTCTCTCAAGATACTAGATAGATCCATCTCAAAAAAGGGCAGAGGGACTCATTCAATTTGTTGTATAAAGAGGTGTACTCAGTCAATTTTTTTTTGAAAATTCAAATTTCGATCAAATTTTAGTTAAATTTTATCAAAAAATTTCAAATTGAAATTTGAAACCTTGATTACAACTATCCTATTCATTCAATCAAACAAAAAATTGGTTCATTTTGATCCACCTAACCAAATAACCACTTGATTGGCTTCATTCTATCTAGATTGGATAGTCATATCACATCTAACCTCATTTATTCAATCAAACAAAAAATTGGTTCATTTTGACCCACCTAACCAAACAACCACTTGAATGGTTCCATCCTATCTTAGATTGGATAGTCATATCATATCTAACCTCATTCAGACAACCAAATGTACCCTAAGCAAACATTCTACCAACTAACCTTGCTAGGCGAGGGTAGGCAAGCGCAATAGATCCAAACATGTCTTCGTTCAAAAAAAAAAAGACAAAACAGGGTTAAAATCTGCATTGATCTCTTACCGTTAAATGTTTCCCTGTTGGATCGTACTATGGTACAGTTCTCACTTCTACTTCTATATGTTTTGAAGAATAGGAGCGAGCATCTTTAAGGAAAAAAAAAGAATCCTTAGGAAGGAAGAATTCTGAATTTTGATTGCTAATCAGCTCGAGAATCGAGTCTCGTTCTTTTGTGTTAACACTGAAGAATTTTTGGTTTAAATAAAAATGCTAAATGAATGATTAATTTTCATTGTTCAGAACAGGATTACAGGATAACTGCGAAAACTGACTTCATGTCAGATTGATCCCTAAACAACTATTCCACATAGCCTGTTCCCATGGAACCCTAAAAATTTTCGCCTACTTTAATCTCGGCCGTGTTTTAAGGGGAGTTTAGCTTCTGACGTCCTAGGGATATGTATAATAAGATCATCTCAACTTACTCTTAGTATATTTATATCAACTTTATCTAATGTGGAAGAGTAAGAAAAAGGAAAGAGAAGAGAGCTGGCTCTTATTTAGTAGTAAGTATTGCACGGGAGCATAAATAGATTAGTTATGTACAAGAGAGAAAAAATAGTTAATGCATGGCATCTAGGGCCAACATGTAGAGATAGCTATTGTACAAGTTGATTTTAGTGCTTACTCTAGATGATATGGATGAGAAATGGAGTAAGCAGTTGACTTTATTATTGTACTTGCTCTTAGAGAAACCAACATAAAGGAGCTTCAGATAGTTAATAAAAGGAAAAGCTAAAGAATTTCCACACTGTGTTTAAGACAGCTTAAGTTTCTAGTAGCTTTTAAATGCAGATTTCTCAGTAATTTCTATTAAAAACAATTTAATTTTAATGGAAAATGGAAAAAGTTCTGGCGTTCCAAACGAGCCCTTAAATTGAAGCGGAAGTGGGACAGATGTTACAAATACATCCTCAAATCTAGAGCTGTTTCTTATTTCAATTAAGTCCCAACGATGTTGTGTTTTTTTGTTTTGTTTCCGATCCGTTGTGGTGCAAAGCACCTAACCGTAGAGTCCAGAATCTTCGGAGGTCTCGAGGAAGCCCAACAGGGTAAGTAGATATCAAAACAGATCGGATAAAGATAAATAATGGTTTTATTATATTTATTTTTATATTTTTTTCTCGGATATAGATACACATAGAAATAGTCTATATACGAATACTAATATGAATAATGTTGAATATAAAAAATAAGCAAATACGAATCGAATCAGATATGGTCATAGATATTGATTGGGGCACGATAACCCCTTAGATTGTACACATAATTTTTTTAAAAAAGTAAATAGTTTATTTGCTCAAACATTCATGAAGAACATGTAATGACTCAAGATTTGTATTCTTTGTTAAATTATATTTAAAATAATAAATTATATATTTATGAGTTTTTATTCATTTTAGTTAATTATTTAAAATATTTTCTTATTAAGGACAACAATTTTTGAGTTTTGAGAAAATTTTAAAAGATGATAAAATCTTTAAAATAATTTTGTTAAATGGTAGATTATGTCAAGAACTTCTCCAAAAAATTTTGTAATTTTTGGAGCCAGTTTGCCTATTTTAATAATTTAAATTTGATTTATGGATTAATTAAATTAGAAAATAGTTTTGAAATTCAAAAACCTTTTTAGACCAAAAGAGTAGACTTGTCCCAGCTCGCGTGCATATTCGGATATCTGTCCTATAAATATACGTATTATCCGGATTCGTATCCGTATATGATGGATAGTGAGCTACCGAATCTGTATCCATATTCACAAAAAAAAATCCATATCCATATTCGATTTGATACTAGCCGATAAATATCCAATTTGATAGAATTCGTACCCAAAAATTATCTGAATCGATCAGAAACTATTCGATCCATTTTCATCCCTAGGGGTATGAATGGCAATCAGGCCTAGTGGGTACGGGTAGTGCTCAGCGATACCCACAGGCATACCCGTTTACCTGCCACAATCAATAATCGTTCAAACCAAATGGCACTAGAAGCTAATGAGCTATGGTACTTACTAATACAATTCTTTTGATGAAATCATGGGAATTAGCTACATTATATAGATTGAATAATGATTTTCAATTATTCAAAATTTGAAATGCATTGGTAGGGAGGAGGGGGCAGGGTGGCAAGTGCAATTGCCCTTCTTTTGCTTCATCTCGAAGACTAATTGAGACTAATGGAGTCACGTTTTCATATTCTAGCCGTGTGACGGTAGGGGGCTATGAAACGACCGAAGCACCGAGTTGGCAGGCAGCGATGGTGAGTCGAGACTCAGAAGTGAGCAAGTAGAGGAAGAGATTAGGGAGTGAGCAGGCAGCAGGAAGGAGGAAATTAGAGGTTAGGACGGTAGGAGGAGATTGGGGATCTAGGGGTTGATTGGACGCCCGTTATACCCAACATGTCGGTAGAAAGTGGTGGATAATTGAACGGAATGGATACGGGTGGAGCCCTCCATACCCGTACCCGTTTACCCATCGAGTAAAGTTTAGTCCTCATAAATATGTCCACTGGTAACAAAAGAGAAATGGGTATGACCATTTTGAGGATAACCTCAAACTAACAAATTTAAAGTTACCTTCCTAGCATGCCATATGTCATCTTCTCCGTCCATCTCTCTCTTTCCTTTTTCCTAGGGCTGGGCGTTGGTTAAACCGAAAAAATCGGTTTCGGTTTTAGGTTTTTAGACAATTCGGTTATTTCAAAAGCGAAACCGAAATATGTTTGATATTTGAAGCCGACATTTCGGTTAACTGATAATTGGTTTCGGTTTTCGTTTTAACCGAAATAACAAGTTTGATTGTCGAGACGAAGCGTACCATGAGTTGATCAACAACTAAACTCTCGCACAAGTTACGAATCTAATAAAAGCGAATAATAACGGTGAGCGGCGAGCCTCGTAAACCATTACATGTAATGCTAAAACACGGAACAAAGCAACAATCTAACGCAATATCAACTACCCCATCACCAATCGCATGATCTAAGAACCATTCTCTAGAAGATGATGAAGGTCTTTGGCAAATAGTTAAGAAGAAATATACAAAAACAGTAGTATATTTCAACCATCTCGGATCGGTCGAGAATCGGTGGATGCCATCGATACATGCGCGATGCTACTACTGCTGCCGCCGCCAGAGAAATCCACACCAACAAATCAAACCATGCATTCGCCACCATAGATAGCACTTAGCAATAGTAGTACAAAAATTACAAATAGCAATGGTGGTAATAATAGCAATGAGGGGAGGGAGGGAGGGGGCGGTGGCAGTGCGAGGGGAGCCGGGAGGGCGAGCCTGGAGTGGGAAGGAGGGAGGCCGGGGGGAGCCGGGAGGGCGCCAAGCCAAGGGACGGGAGGGCACACGGAGCCTGGAGCTAGAGGCAAAGTCTTAGAGGGAGGCGGCGCCAGCGGCGCTGGAGGCCGAGCTGAGCCAAGGGACGGGAGGAGGCCAGCGCAAGACTGGAGGTGGAGACGCCGAGGCTGAGGATCTGGGATTCGGGAGCCCTAGGGTGTGACCGTGTGTGAGGGAGTGAGGCGCCGCCTGGAGGGATTCGGGAGCCCTAGGGACGGGAGGGTTTGAGGGAGGGAGTGAGGGGAAATGGGGATTTACGAGCACGGTAGAGACTCGAGACTCGAGACGGAGGAATGAGGATACAGTCATACTCATACTGCTAAACCGGTTAGTTCGGTTAACCGAGGCTTAAAACTGAAAAAACCGAAAAAAAATTCGGTTATTTCAGACGGATAACCGAATCAACAACCGAATAATTCGGTTTCGGTTTATTCGGTTTCGGTTCCGGTTTATTCGGCTTCGGTTTTTGGTTTTCGGTTTATTTGCCCAGCCCTACTTTTTTCTACCCACTTCTCCTACCCCCTTCTTCCCTCTGCAACACAAAATTTTAAATTTAGAGCATTTAAACTATGAAAATTTTGAATAGGAAGTTTTAACTCAAAAAAATTTTAATCAAAAAATTTAAAATCAGAAAGTTTCACTTGAGAAAGTTTCAATTCGAAAAAATTCAAATAAAAAAGTTTCGACTCAAAAGGTTTCAATCAAAAAAGTTTCAACTTGAAAAGACTGAATACGAAAAGTTTTAAATTGAAAATTTTCAAATGAGAAAGTTTCAACTCGAAAAGTTTCAACTCAAAAAACTTTTCAATTCAAAATCTTTCGATTTGAAAAGTTTTGATTAAAAAAACTTTTGGTTCGAAAAGTTTTGATTTAAAATTCAACTCAAAAAATTTCAAATAAAAAACTTTCAACTCAAAAAATAAATAAATAATTTTAAATTAGAAATAGCGCTATGCCTCTCGCAGGCTAACCAACGGAAAAAAATTGGTTGGGTGTACGAGGATAAATGGGATGGAATGGTACATGATGAATGGGATGTTCTGAATGAGATGGTACAGGGAAGGTATTTGGTTGTTACTTGTCTGAATGGAATGTGTCGGCGTATTTGTGCCGGACAGTATTGGTTCGAGTGTATATCGAGTTTCGGTAGGGGGGTCTTCGCAGCTGCGCCACTCTCTGCTCTCTTCGCGTGATGAGTAGGACAGGAGACTCAAGAACGCACGGGAGCACACAAGGAACACACAGGATTGACCCAGGTTCGGGCCCTCAATGCGGGTAACAGCCCTACGTCCTGCCTAAGCTCGTGTTGCTCTAGTATTACCTTGCTCTTATTTGTGAGCTAATCGTGAGTGACCTCGGTGATACAATCTCTTGAGTTTCGTGACCTCCTTGCCTCATGCACACTAGCGCCCTTATATACTCCCGGGACTAGTTAGGGCAGGCAGAGGGAGTAGTTTTACATTAATTACATTGACTTTGCCTAGTCCTGTCGCTATTGTCCCCCGGAGCCTCTTTGTCTATGCCGTATCTTGACGTCGCCTGTCTTCGGACCGCCCGAGAGGAAGGGTTCGGACGTTGCGTGACTAACGCAGTACCGCGTCACCCCGTCGGCACAGGCGGTGTAGATGGAGCGGGAGTTGGTGAAGCTGGCTCAGTCGGAGAGACAGATCATCATGGCGTTAGGGAGCCACGACCATTTAATGACCTTCAGGCACACTGCAACGGCTCCCCACGCATTGAATAGCTCTCATGCGCATTTAATAGCTATGATACGTTGTGATCCTGTCGATTGCTTCTGGCGGAAGCCTCGGCCTTTGTCCACGTGGTCATTTGGTAATGTAATTGGCCTTTCGTCGGGCAGTCACGTGGCCTGGTCGTCCGATTGCTCGTCGGGTGTACGTGTCTGATCTTCGTGATCGTGATCTGGTCACTGGAGTGCAGGACTGGTTGGCGGTGATCTGCGAGTGACGTGTCTGGTCGCCGGTTGGGACTGGTCGTCACCGCCAAGCCTTTCTTCAGTATGTTGAGTTCTTTGCATAGTACCTTCTTCTTTTTGCATCTTGCATGCGCGGTCCCACTTGGCAACGGTGAAGAGAGTACTCCGGTGTAGAATACACCGACAGAATGATACAAAATTTTGTTTGGTTGTTTGGATGAAATGATACATGATAGTACGAGATGATATTTGATTGAAGAGATGTGATTGGATTGAGAGATAAGGTTGGTTTGAGAGATGGTGCGAGTGAACGATCCGGTCCTGAATCGATTGGTTCGGCCAAATTACTCATACGGGAGGTGCATTATCTTTTTAGAATATTCCAAGAATCTGTACCATTTCATCTTGTATGAAATAGTTCTGTTCAACCAACCAAACACAGAGACAAAATCAGATCCTCTACAGAATGACTCGGTTCACCCTCGTACACCTAACTAAACGCACCCTTAGTGAATAGAGCTCCACATGCTAGCACTCTGACACTAGCTCGGATCCACGCATTGTGATCGTGAGGTGACCGCACGGGACTGTTAAGATTAATCGTAAATTAATCTTTTTTAAAAAATATATTCATTTTTATTAAAGTTTTTATTGCATATATGTAGGTAACAGGATAAAATTGCCATCCCTAAGGGTCCAGCCTCCGGAGTCCGGACCAACGGCCGAGTCGGCCGCAGGGCAGCTGCACCTACGCACCGCGCGTTTCGGCCAGATCGGCGGAACTACTCCACAACACAACGCCGCAGCAGCCACTCATGCCCCACCTCGCCTCCTTTTTTTTTTTCCTCGCCGGGTCAAAGCTCAACGAGAGCACGCCCTTCCTCCTGTGCCTCCTCCCCTGAGCTAGGGGTGCAAACGGATCGGATACGGACGGATTTCGCTCATTCCGTATCTTATTCCAAATTTTTTCTGGATATAGAATCGGATACAGACGGTCTGCGGATTCGAATACGAATACGGATTACTTGATCGTGAATACGGAGCGAATACTGATCGTTCGGATCACGGTTAGTCTCGATTCTGAATAGTTAGTCGGATAATGCGTGAAAGCGAAACCATATATATCGTGCATATTAAATACACAAAACTACTAGAACCTTGGAGACATATAAGTGTTTTAAATTCAATAATAGTTGCCTTCCCTATATAAGAATAATATGCAGCCAAGTATAATTCCAATCAACATATGAACTTATATGATGTAGAATGTTTATGTTTATCGGATCTGTTATCGGATATCTATTGCACTCATTTACACTGATATTTTTCGGATATCTCGGATATGCGGGTATGGATCGGATACGGATCGGATACTTCTCTTTCCATATCTTACCCCATATTTTTTTCGGATAGGCAGATTCGAATCCGGATCGAATCCGGTTATAACCGGATATAACCGGATATCATTTTTTCGGATTCGAATCGGATTTTAAACGAATTCGGTCTTCGGACGGTCGGGAATTATCCGCTCCGTTTGCACCCCTACCCTGAGCCACCTCCCGTCTGCTCCCCTCCCCCTCCGCCGCTAGCCGCCGCTAGCCGCCGCCGGCCCACCACCAGGCGCCCCCATTCCCCTCCCCCTCCGCCGTTAGCCACCGCCGGCCCACCCCCAGGCGCCCCATTCCCCTCCCCGTACCCGGACATCGCGGGCTCCCCATGGACCCGGCCGCATCCGCCTCCGTCGCCGCGATGCCGGACTCCCCGCCGCGCCGCGCGGCGAGGCATCGCCGCGCGCAGTCGGAGATCCTCCTCGGGGGCGCCCTCCCCAACGACCTCGCCTTCGACGCCGACCTCGGCGTCGTCGGGGAGGCCGTGGGCGACGACGACGACGAGGACGACTATGAGGATGACGAGGAGGGGGGAGGCGGCGGCCGGATGTTCGAGCTGTTCCTCGACGCCGGAGGGAAGCTCCCCGAGCAGCCGGAGCCCGCTCCGCACCCATCGCCGCCACCGCCCTTGCCACCCGCGCGGCCGCGGCACCAGCACAGCATGTCGATGGACGGCTCCACGTCCCTGGCGTCCGCCGCCGCGGGGGTGGCTGGGAGGGCCGCCGCGGACGCCAAGAAGGCCATCTCAGACGCCAAGCTTGCGGAGCTCGCGCTCGTTGACCCCAAGCGCGCCAAGAGGTGAGACGGCTAGCCTAAGTGCAGGAGAATTGAACCTCCCTTCCTCTGTTAGAAACTCTTCGGTTCGTTTCTTGTCACCTTTGTAGTATTCTCGGCTGGTAAGAATTGGGGAATAGGATATTGATTGCGGCGTTTGACAGAGACTGGTTAGCCGACGAGCTTGTTACTAATTTTAAGGAAAGCAGCCTCCTTAAAAAGGGGTCACTGGAATAAGTGTGTGAAAGGGAAGAAAGTCGTGGGATCTAGAATCGTTTTTTGAGCGAAGAGGAATCATATGTTGAAATGAGACTTTACTGTTCCTTTTGGTCTTATTGATCAAACAGAATATGGTACTGAGGACTGTCTATATCATTGGTGAAGCACAATTTGGTTCTGAATAGGTTTAGTAAAGCGTAGTACCTTAAATGTAACCGAGCTTATTGAAAGGATCGACTAGTCCTTTTTGTTCTTAATCTTACCTGTAGGGTGTGATATGCACGTTAACATAGGTTGACGGTGACGTGAGTGAGCACTTCATTTTCCGTCAATAAGAACGAACTAGACCTCATAGTTAGTTCGTTAGTGAATTAGAGAATATCTTTATATGCAAATATATGATGCCATTGCCAGTAGAGATTTTATATTTGAATTGTCTGCATTCCCTTTCTGGGCGGAAGACCACAAGAGAGCAGATAGCTTTATCACTGTAATTTAGTATTTTAGTCTGTTTTTCATCAGTAGTAATTTAGTACAAAGTTTGCACTATATGCAATTTAGTTTCTTCAAATTATGAGAATAATTTTTCAGTCTGATTATCACAGCAATCCAGATGTGTCTTTGTCGTGTAATTTGATTTGGCTCCAATTTTTTTTTTTTCCAATTCAGTGATGTTATTGTGCGTGTGTGTGTGTTTGCGCCTTTTGAGTTAGTACTTAAATTAATTTCTCTAAACTTTATTTCACTAAAACATTTTAGGATCTTGGCAAACCGCCAGTCAGCTGCTAGGTCGAAAGAAAGAAAGATGCGCTACATTGCAGAGCTTGAGAGAAAAGTACACACTCTCCAAACAGAAGCAACTACACTATCAGCTCAGTTGTCCATGTTACAGGTTCTTCATTTGGCTTTACCTTACCTCAAATTCTTGTACATCGATATGAATTAGATGATTTACACCTGGGTTTGGAAGTTGGTTGTGGTTGATGACTGCTACTCAATCTCATGAATAGTCAATACAAACTGTAAAATGTTTATGCAGTTCAATACATGCCTATGCTTTCATGTGGATTTTTTGAGCATTTAATTAGAGTTTCCAACTGTTGTCACTGTTTGCTTGTTCAGTTGTTGAACGTTTTGCCAATTTTATCTGGTAGACTACCTTTTGTGTCTGCGTAGGTTTACTAAATTTATTGATTACTACATATCAATATATATCCAGATGAAAGCTGTTGGACAACGTGCAGCTTGTTCTGGAAATATTGATAACTATTATTTTGTTTTCTCATTGTTTGAATGGTTATCATTTATGGTAGTTCCACAAGTTGTTAACATCTGATATATTCTTACTGGCTGTAAATAAAGATTTAAAACTATTTGTATCCTACAGAGTACATACAGATACTGTTAATAAAATGCAGATTTTGTAGTTTTTTTTAAGAACTTTCTCTTCGGTTTTCCATGAGTCTATCCTTGATTATCTGTATGATACAGGGAGATACCACTGGATTAACAAGTGAAAACAGTGATTTGAAGCTGCGGGTGCAAACTATGGAGCAACAGGTCAGGCTGCAGGATGGTAAGGTTTTGCTCAAAGTTTTTTTTTTTTGCATCACAAATTTGAAGTTAATATCAGATGTTGTGGAAAGAAGTTGTGCCTTCATGTCGCAATCATTTAACAGTATGTGCTTCTATAACCAGTGTTATCCAGACACCCATGTCCAAAAAAATTTGACAAATCGGATACCTCGAATCTGAGTCGGATTCTAACACCCATGTTTGATTCCGAGTAGCATTTCCCATGTACAAAATATTTTGTTGAATCGGACACCCGAATCCGAGTTAGATTCCAACTAAGGAACAGACCACAGGCTCAGAGCAACCGCCACCTGCTAAGTAATTTCACTAATTTGTATTTGGCTACTTGCTTCACGAGCATACAGCAGGATAATAGGATATGCATGTATGCTACTTTAGTAATTCACTAATCTGTCCAGAAGTTAAAGCACACAAGAGAAATGAAAGATCTCTTCACTTGAACAGATTAAATCTACAAGATGCAAGATACAAATCTAAGATCAAGGGCAAGACACAGCAGCACTTGAGTCGCCGCCTTCCTCAATGGGCTTTAGCCGTGCGGCGGTGGCTGCCAGCAAGAATCCCTACTGAGGGGAGCAGTTCAGCTGGAGACGAGCTAGGGTTGTGCTGTTGTTTAGGAATTGGAGTTTGGATCAGTAACGGCTGGGTTTCAGCGTTCAACTACATGTCAGTAGGACCAACAAAATCTAGCCATACATATGTAAGTCAACAGTCTTGAGCCATAGCGACCACTATTGCAGCTAAACACTAACAGCTATTGTGGTCAGCTAAATCCGCTATAGCGGTCATAACTGTGTTAGCGTGCTTCCCCTGCTTAGCCTAACATTTGGGTGTGCTATTTTAGTCACTGATGTTTAGGACTGTAACTGTTCCTTGTTTACATGTAGCACTGAACGACAGACTAAGAGATGAGATTCAGCAGCTGAAGATTGCAACAGGACAGGCTAATGCCAACAGTGGAAAAATGGGGAACTTTGGTCTGTATGGAGTCAGTTCACAAAGTTACCAGCGGAGCCATATACAATCTCATCTTGCTGCTCAGCAGCTGCAGGAGCTCCAGATCCACTCCCATCACCAGCAGCAGCAAATGCATTTGCAGCAGCGACATCTAAGCACAGTCCAGCAGCAGCTGCTGCTGCAGGAGGCATTGCCATTGCCGGGGGACCTGAAGATGAAAGGAATTGCAACTACACCCCATGCGCAAAATGCGGGCGCCTCTGACAGCCACGCTCTCAGGAGCGAACCGTGAGGATTGGCATAGATATATGTCAGTTGTCAGTAATAATATTGTTTTGTACCTGAGTGAGTGACTCATGCATAGGCTAGCGCAGTATCTAGGCAAATTTAAAACTAAGCACTAAGATGTCTGCAGTCTGTAGAATGTAGATCCCATTCAGTTGTAGTACTGATGAACCAATCTGACCAATTTACCACGCCGAATGTTTCATCGTCTGGAATTATCCATGAGTTTGCTCCTAAAACCATCCTTGAATGGGTGCAAGAGCATCGTGACAGTGTCTTGCAACAGTTAACACGACAGATTGACGAGATAAAGCGCACGCATTTATCCCCAGATCAAGGCGAGGCGAAGTAGCCGGTGAATTTCTCGGGGGGGAAAAATAGATTAGCTGGTGCATGTCTAAGCTAGCACAAATGTTCTCCTGCCTGAACTCATGGCACTGGCGGTCCACGCGGCTGCGCCGTCTAGTCCATTGGCGCGCGACGGCGGGGGTTCCGGACGTGCCGGCTAACGAGCGGCTAGTTCGGGACGTGCGCGCCGTCAAGGGGCCGCGCTCACCATCCCTCCTGGCCAGCGCCCGCACAGGCACAGCGGCTCAAGGGTAGTGTAAATCCAATTAAGTAACCACCACAAGTTATAGATCATACAATTATTATTAGATATGTAGATCCATAGTGAAAGTAGAGTTGATGTAGCGCATTGGTGTGATTGTAATCATACTAGTCTCATACCTCCTTCAACAGATCCTCATGATCGTCTCAAGCCGCGGATCGTTATAGTGTTGAAGCCTTGTAGAATACCTCTAAGGTATCTATACGTAAGGAGCAGGAACGCCACACTCCGAACGGTATGAAAATTCAAATCATTTTAAAATTTAGTCAAACCAACAGGAGAATTTTGTGGTTTTTTAGCAAAAATTGCTTGGTTTTAACTGAAAACCGAGCGGTTTTTTTGGGTGAAAACCACAAAAACCGAGACAATTGAAAAAAATATAAAAAATGAGAAAGAATGCAAAAAATGTTTTAAAATTTGTAAAAATCTAGTAACGGCCAAAAATAGAAAAAATGTAAGAAATATATAAAAAAGTACATAAAAATATGAAAAAAAATCCACTATGATCTTTCCTAAATATGAAAAAATTTCAATATGACCTTTGCTATATTTTAGACAATTGCAACTTGTAAATTAGCCATTTAGCAATAATATTTCAGCAAATAATCTTTCATTTCAATACTACTCAAATATCAATCAAACAAGTGCAAAATAGGCATTTACATAATCACATAGCAATGCTATTCACAATTTCACTACCATTCACATGTCAACACCATCTACATTTTAATACTTTTCATTTGAAGTTATAGAGTAGGCATAGCTTCATCATTCTTCCATTGTCACATAAATGCCATGTTCGATCCACATAAATAGAATGTTTGTAAAAAATTGAGTTATAATGAAATGAAACATACAAATAAAACAAAATTTTGGCATAACCTTTGTTATATTTTAGACAATATGAAGTTGTAAAGTAGGCATTTACTAATAATATGTGAACAAATATCCTTTCATTTCAATACCATTCACATATCAATCCGATAAGTGCAGAAAATAGGCATTCACATATCAATACAATTCACATTTAGCTACCTTTCATTTGAAGTTGTAAAGTAGGCATATTTTCATTGGACTTCTACACAAATACCATGTTGGACCTGCATAGACGCTATGTTAGTAAAATATCAAGTTACAATAAAATGAAAAATGTAAATAAAATATTACCTTCGGTGCTACGGGTAGTATTGTTGCGCACACACTTAGTTGACTATGTTGTATTCATCGGTGAACATCAAGACCAATCTTCGTGTAGCTAGCAACTCCACCTTGTAATCGTACCAGTTTTGCCTCATCCATGTATTTGTCATTTGCCATTATTGATACAACATAGCATAAAATTCAAGGTCGTGCCACTCGTAGACTTATTGAGTAGGAGGTTGTGCATGAGCATCAGAGATGGCGTAGTCATATTTGCCATATGAGCTATAGCTCCCTTACGTCTCGACGATGCTATAGGAGCTAGAGCTATCCTGTGGTGCTTCCTTTTTCTTCCCCCAGTAGTCGTCCTCTATGATCAGGGAGCATCATGGTTTCTATCCTACGTTGCATGAGTGAACTGTGACTCTCTTATAAATTTGACGGAACACTGTTTTTCTTATTGGTGAGTAGGAGGTATGGAGGCATAGCGACCGGAGTCACCGCCATTGGTGTTTGTCTTGGAGCTGTTATTATTAGACTCTTAGTATGGCGGGCTCTGACGGTCCCCACTCTCAGTGAAGTAATCACTCCCTACATAATGCTGTTCATCTATGGAATGCTTTCCCTTTCCTTTGGAGGATACTATCCTTTTTTCTGTATCCCTTCTTGACAATGATTGGTGCTTTCTCTTCTCTATATGAGTATCCCTGGCTGTCATGTCTGCCCATTTGGGGATGCTTTTTGCCCTAGTGTTCTTTCTTAACACAGTAGGGTGAATTAGGTCTATCACAAGCTGTGATGAGAGAGGTGTCACACACGATATCCTCCTCATCAAGTAATAGGTCACTGTTGGACCTTCCTTTTTTATCCACTGTTGGATCGAGTTTGCATCGTTGTATAGTGTTAGCTTCATAAGCCACTGGAATAAATCGTCTTCATCTAAGCACCTTTGATTTTCTGTGGCTTAAATTTGAAGCCAAAGGTTGTAATTGACGTACACCAACTTATGTAGTTTCCTGTATGATAGGTGGTTGTGGATTTTTATATGGATGAATACAAATGTACTCTAATTACGCTCACATCCGCTGAAGGATGGGTGTTTTTGAACCAAATACATCTCACCAATGTGTTGCAAATAAACAGATAGAATAGTAAATACCGATGAGAGTACCATTACATTTAAAATGGTGTAAGAAAAATATCAAGAGATATTTTGCTATCTTGTGCCATCCTCGCAGCTAGAGCACTTGAGAACGATCCAGCTTTTCTTCTGAAAACATCAGCATCATGAAGAGCTTGTACGACGCTTTTAATATTATCAGCAAGCACTTCGAACGCATCTCAGAGATTTAGCAAGAAGCTATTGTTCATGCTATAAGTGTAGGCAGTCAGGGGGTTTAAGGTGGCAGCTGCTCGAAGTGAAATAAGACATGTCAGTACAAGTATGTAACATATGTGCAACTGCAGATACTGTGTTCCAGGAAAGAATGTATTATCGGCATTCATATAAGTGTGGTGCATTAAGTCGTCCATTCTTCGGTCTATCACGTTTATGTACATCTCCTTTGTTGATGGAGATTTATAGAACAAACTATCATACTCCTATCGCAATATAGTGTACCGTAGGATAGCCTCGCTCAATGTAGACAACCTATCCTGATCGGCAAATCACAGGAAGGCGTACAACAGTTCCATCGACTTGATAATAGATCAAAAATATCCCACCAATCCAAGCTCGATAGGCAGCCATACACGTACCTCCCCTCGTTGGTATCAACAAAATGAGAGCTTACAAATTCTTGGCAGCCATCTATTATATGAACTTGTCTTTGCGCTGAAAGAAACTGCTCAAGAACATGTAGTTCGTGCCAAAATGAGTTACATTCCACTTGATCAACTCGTCTCTAATATACTTCTTCATCATAGCATGAAACTTGAAATGGTTGTATATCCATTGAGAGATTTTTCTTGCATGATCAATGACCGAATCGTGTTCAGCGGACTCTCCAATCTCCTTCAGCATTAAATTAATGATGTGGACCACACAAGATTACCACACAATGTTGTGGTGCTCTCGTGTGATGAGATTGCACACCTTCTTGTAAGTGGCACCATTATCCATAACAATCTACACCATATTTATCGGACCCATCTCGTCGGCCACTAAAGGTATTTCCTACGTGAGCAAACAATACCAAGTACCTTCATTACGTGATGCGTACGTTAATTACATTACAAAAGAGGACCAACGAAACCAAGTACTTTGCACAAGTATGAGGCATCTTGAGATAGGCCCATGGCATCGACGGACTTGTGGAAGAATATTGTGCCGTTGGAGTAAATCATGAAGTGAATTATACTCATGTGTGTTGGTCCTGTTCAAGAATCGCATATGATTGTTACTACATACGAAAGCCATTGTTGCTTGAACTTTGCGAAGCTCTCATTTATGTCTACTTCATTGGCTTCTAAATATTTTCCATTTATATCTCAGTCACTTGGGGATGGGACACCCTCACCTACTAATGAAACAAATTATAAAAATGTTAGCTACGAAAGTTAGTACAAAATTCGGTGTAAAACTGATCAAACATTTGAAATCCCACTTGGCGTATTATTGTATTTCCCTCATGGCGCTAACAAAATATAGACTATCTACTTTTCGCTCCGCGATACCAGTAGTGTGAAAAATTTTTGCTCACGCCAAGCCAATGGCCTACTTCGCACTCTTCCCCTTCTGTGTCCAGTGATGATTGTCAATCCTTGGTTACACGGGGCCACGGACTGTACCAACGTTGTAATCCCCCATCGCCAGTGATCTATCTCGTTGCGAGAAACTCCAAAACATCTTCGACAATAGACCGCTGCAATCTCTTCCAGCCCCCTGGAGGAGCCACTACCACCACCATGCTCATACCTGCCATCTGCCCGGCTTCTATATTCTTCTTCCACCCTGGAGGCAGCCATGGTATGCTGGAGTTAGTCCTCATCAGCATCACCCGTGTACTCCGAGTATACACTTCGCCTCAGTAGGGAATCTCCAGCTACTCCTTTCCTCAGCCTCTCCTCTCTCATGTCCTTATCTCTCGTCCTGTCTAGGTCACGCTGAAGGTACTTGCAATTTCCACAGGAACTTTACTACAATGGACGACGCTCATACCGCGCCCTGCCAAGTTCTGCTTCAACCGGATTGCACCGCCACCTTTCTTCTCTTCAAGACAGTGTTTGCATCGAAATCCAACACCTAACTTCTCGTTGTGCTCTCACATCATGTCGACATGGTCTGCCATCTACTAATAGAACACAATAAAAATAAACATACATACAAATATCACTACTTGAACAAATAGTACCATTTGCAGGCATCGTCTATTGCTACTAAATATACTTGAACAAATATTGTTACTACATATACTTCAACAAATATTGTTATTAAATATAATTGAATAAATATTGGTACTACATATACTTCAACAAATGTTGCTACAAAATATTGCTACTTGATATAATTGAACAAATATTACTACTTGACATACCTCAATAAATATTGCTACTTGACATACTTGAACAAATATTAATACTAAATATAATTGAATAAATGTTGATACTAAATATAATTGAACAAATGTTTCTATTGCGGGATCATGTGAAATTACAAAATATAGAATGGCTTTGTGGCAGTATCGAATCAAACTACAAAATTAGGATCAAATGGTAATTAAGCATCTCCAACTTTAGTGTAGGTTCCAGCATCTAGATTAGCACTAACCCGTGTCCCTATTATAGAAAAAAATACTTCCCTCCTTTTTTTTTCTGAACAGTATGCACGCTTTAGGCTAACAAAATGCCTTCGGTGACTGCAATATTTGTATTATACTCAGAGCAAGGGTGCAGAAGTCATGTTGAAGATGGGAAGCACCTTGCAGGCTTGCAGCCGGATGGAACTTGCGAGCAAATCAGCTTGCACTGCCTTCTCCTCAGCTTGCACTGCCTACTCCTCAACTGAGCGGTTTTCCTTCAAAATTGAGTGAAATTCATTAAAAACTGAGCAAAAACCGACACGAAATCGCTAATTTCATCTCATACCTAAAAAATCGAAAGGCGCTTCAAAACCACTAAAGCCATTCGGTTTTCGCGGCAAAATCGCTAATTTCATCTCATACCTAAAAAATCGAAAGGCGCTTCAAAACCACTAAAACCATTCGGTTTTCGCTCCTTACCGAGCGAAAATCGACGATCAACCGGCGGTTGGACAGTGTGCAGTGGCTGGATCTAGGCGACGGCGACACGGTCGGCACCAGCGAAGAATGAGGAAAGCTGGAGAATGATTGTGTGCGCAGACGAGCATCATCGGCTGGTCTGAAGGTCAAGCTTCTCGAGTGGGTGGGCCGGCCAGCCGGCTTGGCCTGTGGGCTGAAAGCCAACATGCCACCTTCTTTTTTTTTTTTTTTTTTTTTCATTTAGATTTTGAATGGCTCAAATACATCTCTAAACTTTGTTTCTAAAAAAATTCACACTAGAGCTCATAAAGCAATTTATACTAATTTTATGGAATTTTTGGATAATTTTTTTTTCTAATTTTTTCAAAAATTTTGAATTTAAATTTAAATGCAACCGGTAAATGATCTCGAAGTGGCACAGCACACTCTAAAACCGAGCAGTTTACGGTGGTTTTTGAAACCTGTTGCGATCAGTTCTAAGTATATACCACTACTCGAACAAGTCAGTTCATGTTGCCGTTGAGCACGTGAAGCCATGCGTCGGAATCAGCAAACAGTATCATTGATCGATGCACAGGGCAGGGGAAAGAGAAGGTGAACAGACTAGCGACCAAAACGGGTACAACACATGACAAACACCACCACCGCCGTGTCCCAATGTACAAATATGAACCAGAGCGTCCAGCTAAGCTAGAAACAGCAGTCCAGCCCCTGCTTCATATCCTATACCTCCCAAAAGAAATCAATAGACGATCAAACGCGCGCTCCTCTCGAATACGCCGTCCAACCAACCCAACCGTGTGAGCTAGAAACAATGCTTGCTGTAGACTGTATGTAGTATGTCGCGCTGGCCAATCAAATCGTTCAGGGCGACTCTCTCTCTCTCTGTGCGTCGCTGCCTTGGCTTCATCAGTCGTCGTCCGGGTAGCACCTCTTGATCTCGAAGGCGGCGACGGCGATCACCCACACGGCGACGAACACGCCGTAGGAGACGATGTAGGCGCTGACCTCCTGCGCGATGGACATCCCCAGGAAGATGTTGCCGATGGCCAGCAGGATCGCCGCGCGGCCGATGTTGTGGTGGTACCAGTTCCAGAACCGCCTCACCTTGGACGTCTTGTCCGGCCGGGCGAGGAGCGCCATCACCTGCGGATCAGGCAGCACAGCCATCAGCCAATCGTTCCAAAAAAAAAAAAACAGAGGAATCGATCTGCCGCTTTCTTAGGGTCAACTGCGGTGCCTGTTAACCTTTCACTAGTACCGTTTGGCAGTCACATCATAAAACAATCACATGCACGGAGCTAGCTAGTTACTTCAGCCACATTCTGGGATGTTACCTTCTGCCGGCTCAAGAACATGCAAAACGCTACGATATGCATTGTCTAGTCTCCAATGTCTAAGGACATGGAAGCCTCTATTCAATTTTAGGTCCTTTTATCCACAGTCTAACTACTAATGAACTTGTAAAATTACGTTGTTGTTCCAGACTTCGCCTCACGGCACACGCAAATCCAAATGGGGCGCGTGTAGCCAAGGAACTGAAAGTGCACGCAAATCAGTCAGCATTTTTTTGCTCAAATACATTTCGTTTTAGAATAATTAGATTAAATACATAAAAATTATATGTACAAATGTCTCAAGAAATACTTTTATAACATTATAATTTTATTGAATTTTACAAATATATTATAATACAAATTAGCGGTTAAAGTTACATTTGAGGACTTATCAATATCCAAAACATCCTATATATATATTTGTGATCGTAGGGAGTACCAATTAAGTTAAATCTTATCCGGCTAAATAAATGTTGTTTTTCCGGTGCACACCTGAAGAGAGGCCATGGCCAAGATGGCGACGCCGAGCGCCTTGTGAACGTCGACGTTCCTGAGCCCGTCCTCGTTGAGGCGGAAGCCGAGGACGATCGCCGCGATGCCGACGGCGAAGCCGGCCACCTGGATGGCCATGTGACTGTAGAACCAGTACGGGTCCAGCCGCCGGAAGTAGCGCGCGGCCATCATGCCGACGGGCATCAGCACGCCCCACCCCATCATCGCAAGCAGCCCGTGCTTCCTCTCCGGCGGAAACGACGCGGCACCGGAACCACCCGCACCAGAGGCCAACCCTGAACAAGACAAACGAATTCTTGGTAAATTTGCGTATTTTTTGTTGTCCTGAAATACTGGAAACCAGAGAGCCTATGTACCAGAGGTGTAGTTGAAGGCGCGGGAGGCCATGCTCCGGTGCATAGGCAGCAGGGAATTGGCGGGCGGCAGGTTGCCGTCGGGACCGACGGCGTAGATCAGGTGCGGCTGCGGGTAGTCGGTGCTGAGCTGGAAGGCGAGGTAGAGCCGGCCGGACCGCGACACGACGACGGCCTTGTTCTTGACCAGCTTGAGGCGGCCCTTGTCCGGGGTGCACTCATCGGGGCTCTTGCCGCCGAGGTAGTACTGCTTCACGGTGCCCTTGCCGCCCGACGACCACCCGACGACGGCGCTGCTCCCGACCATCAGCCCCTTGCCAGAGAAGCCGACCGCCACGTAGGAGCCCTTGTCCGGCGCCGAGAGGATGAAGCTCCATTGGCTCGGTCCGGTGTTCTTGTACTGGTGGCACAAGAAATTTGGATCAGATCGTATTAGCTTGCCGTTAATTACTCTTCGATACAATACGATGGTTCATACATGTACTACTCGACGTTGTCAAATTTGACTTGCACTTTCCAAGCTATTGCAGGAATTTTGTATCGAAAGTGGGACTGCATCATTAGGACAAATCTTATCATCCAAGCAAGACCGATTACTCATATCGCAAAATTCACAAAGCTTCCAGTTTTCCAACAGTATCAAACTAGCTACTCCGCAGGCATACATTGGCAGTGGCATCTAAAAATCCAAGGGTTCCGAGAGATGAACACTAAACAACAACGAGATTTGAAACGCAGCAGCGTACCCTCAGGATGAAGTCTTCTTGCTTCCAGATGGCGGTGCAGTGGAAGGCGGTGGAGTTGAAGGGGACGAGATGGGAGACCGCGACGCCCGTGCTGCACGAGTCCGACTGCTGGTGGCTCACTGAGAAGCAGAAGCCAAGCAAGGAGAGCAGCAATAGATGACGCACCGAGGAAGCCCCCATTGGCGAGCGTGTCAGCTGTATTCTCTTCCCTGCTCCCTCCTCCTCCCTGTTCCTCCACTGCGCCGCGTGTGGCTTTCTTTGATTTGGCACGCGACAAGATTGGTGCTTGCAATTGAAGAAATGGCCAAGAAATGTGAGCCACGGGGGACAGTTTGGTAGGTCAGAGGATGCTGCTGCCCTTTAATCGAATCCCCATTAGAGTACTGTCCCACTGCGTATATATATCTGCCAAGAGTTTTTTTTAAAAATTCAAAACTCCCTCCCATCGACGTTCTCTCGCGATGGAATGAGTATATTGTGGGAGGTCGTGGATTCTCTCTGCGCGCGTCACGCTTGGTGCCTTCCATGGCGAGATCGCGAGTTCGTCTCGGTGTCGCTCGCGGATCTGTGATCGGCCGGCTTGAAGGAATTATTGTTCTTCAAACAATGTCTAGATTAGCGATCCGTCGTGCAAAGTACAAATTGTGGCTTGACTTCGAGAAAGCGGCGAAGGACGAGGTTCGGCCCAAAGGTAACGATGAAAAATGCCAAAGGATCGAGGTATTATCTCTAGCTCCTTGAAGTCTCAATGCATGATCTTCTCGCTCATGTATCTGGCCGTCGATCGCAGCAATACAGATCGGTGGCGAATGATCTATCTCTCTCTTTGTGAGGCGTCGCGGCCGCCGTTACAACGATGGCGGTGAGTATGGTACCGCTCCATGTTGGGCGGGTTGTGCGGATCGGGCAAGATCGGTTGGTTTCTTCCAATTGGGGAGAGGAAGGATCTGGATGAGGCGACACCATGGCGGTCGTGCTCATTCGATCCTCTTCTGACAATGTTGGCTTTGTTCTGAGTCCAATCTCAACGATGTGCAACCGGATCGCTGAGGATATTGGGCGGCGATGCTTTAGAATCAATTTAGCGTCATGGCGGGCGAGCAGCTGGCTGGTGGCGATCGATTTAATGGTCGCTATGGTGGTCTTCGTCCCCAAGATTTCAAGTTGGTGGTCATGGACGATATGGAGTCCGTGATCGCGTTCAAGATTTTGAGGGCAATGATTCAAATAAGCCGCGGTGTTCTTGGTGGTGGCGTCGAATATTGGAAATCCAGTGCTCCGGATTGTGACGCCTGAATATTGGAAATCGGTGCAGTTGCTACGCGGAGAAGATTTCGATGATGTTTTCGCTAAGCAATTCAATGAAAAGGGGAGAGCTCTGCGATCGGTAGTAGCAATCAAGACTTCTCTTTTTTCTTTTTGTTTTGTTTAAAATTTGTGTGCTTCTTGTTAGCGGTAGGGAGAAATTTTAAGGACTTGTATCATCTTGATGTAATGTTCTTGAAATTAATAAAATCTTCCTTCATCTAAAAAAGAGTTTTTTTTAATAATATTTTTTATTAAGATTACATAAGTAAATGCTCGGATAAAAAATTATAGAAATATGCCTATGTTGTTGTTCATTTTATTCGTCAATTTCATTTGCGATAGAGGTTTGTTATATTTCAACTGACGATAAAGTTTCTGTCATCATTTGAATTGGCGACAGAACGTGTGTCGGCTATTCAATGGTAACAAAGACTCAGACGGGACTCCACATTGGATTGTCATCATTTAAAATAGTGGCATAGGTCTTGTCGCTGTTTTTATGTATATTCTATAATTTTTTATCGAAGCATTTATTTATGTAATATTAATAAAAATGTACTGCTTCGGTTACTAAGTAGATGACATTTTAGGATTTTGCACTTTAATCAAGATACGTGTAGAAATGACTAAATCGACCTCTCTATTAGCTCATTTAATGTTCTTAGATGGTGTGTTACTCTATTCTACAGTGATAAATAATATTGAAAATAGTAAATGGTAGGAGTATAGAAAGAAAAGCAGATAAAATTTGTCACGAAATTGTAGAATGGCATGTATTTAGGAACAAAATTTGAAAACTAGAATGACATGTATTGAAAATAGAGGAAGTAATATTATTTTTTTAAGAAAAATCTATCTCCCCATGTTGTTATTGTCCCTGTGTGTGCAATGTGTTAGAAATGGTGGTTTACCTAGGGAAGGCGCACATGATTGCAGCAATCCCTGTATTAGTACTATATATTGCAATCTGCAATGGCCTTCCACTTGAACTATTTTTTTTATATATAAAAAAAAACTAATGTTCATTTAGGAATTGCAGGCCACCGCCCTTACTCTCTTCAAAATTCTCTTGGGAAAAAAACTCACCATCATGTATAAGGCTCAATCTTATACTGCTAACAGAGGTTACGATCTTCTCAGTTTTCTCACGAATATCACACCAGTTCTTCTCAAAATCTTAACCTGGCACAGTTCTCTGGAATATTGTGCGGTCAATTTGCCGCCCTGCTCCACACACACACGAACAGCAGTAAATCAAGCATGGCCACGCCGGTTTGTTCCCAGCCCGATCGGAAGGCCGTTGCATGTGAGTGCACACCACGATGAAAACCGACACGTCGCTTGTCTTGCAGAGCTGATAAATACCACGGGCTAGCAGCAGCAGAGGCAGACAAATCCAAGGACTGCATACCATACGTACGCACGTACGTATCAATCCATCCAATCGGCGCGTTGGTGTCTCTCGAAGAGGCGGAGCGAGGGTGAGCTGCACAGCGAGGAGGAAAGGGGAAGACGCCGTGCGACCAGCGGTGGTGGGGGCAGGCCCAGCGGTGCTGTGCATGCACGGGGAGGAGGAAAGGCTGGTCCAGATGATTATTGCACCACAGGAACAGCTCATGGGGATTAAAGAAAAGATGCCAAGTGCACATGCAGCTCGCCACAGATCCATCCATCCATCCATCGGTTTCGAAGAATGCGTCCCTGGCTAACCTTGTGCAGTAGCGGTAGTAGGCCTGTGAGAGTTGGAAGCTGACCTGAATCTTCCAACGCCCTCATGGATCTTCGTGTCATTAATTCAGCAAGAACTTTTTTTTTTTTACTGTTCTCAATTCCGCCCTGAAGGTGACGGTGGATATAGGAACCTGATTTCCCCGTGTAACCAGTAATAATCCCAGGGGTAACCGGTAATCCCGTGGGAATCATCGGGGGGAAAAGGAGAGGTAATTCTGCTATGTTTTATTTGATGAGAATTTAGCAGGGGAAAGGACAGTCAGTTTTATTAACATTTTCCCCAGTTATTATTGCCATTCCTTTCGGTTTTCTCGTATAGGTCATGCATATCTATTAATTCAGATATGAGAATGAATTTTCAGAGGTGTGAAGGCTCCCAACTCACATATGGTATCATTGCTTATTCATCATCGTTTGAGCAATGTGGATTCCACGTGTACGTACGATTGATAGTCATATCAAATAACCGAGTTCTCCAAAGCTAATTCTGATGTGCCACCTACCTTAATGTGCATAAATTTCCATTCCACACACTTGTTTCGTTTTGTTAATTCCCAATGCAGGACGTGTGATGGTGCCCTCTCATAACACCGGATATACATGGAGCGACGAGATCTGCACCTAACTACTTAAGCCGCTTTCAGTCGCTAAGGGCGCTCATGTGCGCGGCTAATCATGCGTGCGCTCGTATTGGCTGCGCGTACCGGAAATGCAACTCTCAGTCGCGTCATTGTCGCTCCAACAACTAGCAATGCATCGTCATATCACTCTGATCGCTGGGGAAAGGGAAATGATTAGGCCAAATTAGCGGTGACAAATTACTGATCCTGCAACTGCAATGACAAATTACTAATCCAGCGCAGGCCACCATCATGCGCGATCGATCGTGAAGTGTTCAGCTGATCAGCTCGTTCACGAGCAGGTCATCATATTGCCACGGAAAGTAGAAAGAAAAAGCTGTAAAGCGAAAGGCTTTGGAGCGTCGCACCTTGGCGTCACGACGAGCACTCAGCTCTTGCCGACTACTAGTTTTCAGTGTTCAGTCTTTAGTACGTTTCTCCGGCTCTGAATCTACAGCTTTTGGCTCCACATTAACTTGCCGTGATCGAATATTTATCCTATCCTTACCTGAACTGGCCAGGGTACTGGCGAGGCACGGCTCAGCCGAAGTTTCGGCACGGTTGGACTTGCTACTGGGAAGGTGGCCTAAATAATTTGTTGGTGCAGTTTGCTGCCAATTTTAGTGAAGTTAGTGTGATCTGTTGAACTCACTGATCACATCATTTGGTCATCACTGATTACGTGAGGAAGGTACGTTGCAAAATAAAGAAGAAAGGCCCCCGTTTTCTCTTCAACTCGACCGGGATATACGGAAACATAAGAACACCTCTCATGCTGCTGTTCAGTTCGTGGACATTCTCGCTGACCTTACTGATTATACAGCTGGTGGTGATACAGCACATGAAAAATGGCAAAAAAAAATCTGATTAAAATGTAGGCCGTGCATGTTACTCTCCGGTCTACTCGGCACAGAAATACGGATCTAGTCAAGCAATGATTTTTTTCGGAATGTAATTGATCCTCTACAAGCTGACATCTCGATAATATTCTTTTCTAGGATGCAGAAATATTCTGAATTCACAAGAACGCATGGTACAGAATGGAAGTCACATGACAAGAAGGCTTCCACACTCGATCCCCTTCCATCTTCTTCCATGCATCGATCCTGAGTGGAAGAAGCTAAAAGAAAAGGCATGAAAGCCAACAGAAAGAACCACCAGGGTGAGCAAAAGACCAGAGATCGTTGAAACTGAAAGAAAGGCCTAGTGAGCAGCGCTTCGCACCCTTTTCACCTTTCAGTTTTCACATTGCTTCATTCGCTCATACGCTAACCTAAGGTTCTTTTTAAGTTGTTCAGACCACACGCCCACACGCAACTCCGGTACATTACAGTTACTGCCGTATCTAGCCCACCATTGAGGCTAGGAAATTTGGGACAATCGGCAGCCGCATCTGAAGTGAACTAGTATAGTACAACATTTCTGTATGGAATCGTGAGGCGACAGAGCAAATCGGCACAGTACAGCATGGAAAGATGGCTGGCTCCATCGTCCCGGCTCGTGACGCATCAATGATAGAAGGAAGCATCCGCCGGTAAGCATACCCTTGGAAATGTCAATAGTATATCTGCCAAGGCTGCCTAATTAATTAGCGAGGGCCTGACAAAGATAGACACAGAGAGAGAGAGACGTGGTTAATTGGATACAGGCAGAACGGAGGTGGAGACAGCCGGGGAGCCGTACCATGTGGCGCCGCGGTGGCGAAGACCCGAGAGAGCCCAGCGACAACGCTGTCTCGGCAAAACCGCAAGTGGGGGGTGTGCGTGCTGCTACGCCCATGTGAAGTGCGTCCCCCGCGCGGCACTGCACCAACCGCTACGCTACGGCGCATTAGCTGGAGAACAGGATATTCCTACAACTCGGCCCGCCTTGGCTCGGCGTTCGTGCAGCGGATACAGCGACGAGGCAACGGTTATCGAGTAGAGGGAACTTCGATCTGACACGGTAGGCTTTTCTGAAAGAAGGTAGCCGAAAGTTAACTTCGTTTGCTTCTGCTTTACTTCCATGGACAGAGCTCTCCTGGTCGGTGCGTCACAGTAAATTAGCCGGCGTAAAGCTCTCTGTGCTTCTAGCTAACTGCAGCCTGAGATGTTTCCTTGCTACTACTCTCAGAAAGATGGCGTACACACGTGTGGTGCGAGACCATATTAAGGGGGCTTTGTTTGGCAGAGCTTTAGATTCTGATTCTCCAGCTCTAACTTCTGATTTTCTATGGAATCGATTCTCGGGTGGAAGTGATTCTTATCTAAGAAATAGTTATGAACTTGGTGGAGAGGTTTATAACTGGGAGGTTGTGAATCAGATGAGAAACAGGTTTTTTTGGCTCTCAGGCTATAAGTTAAAAAATATGAATCACTTCCTCGAATTCCTATGTGAAATTAGTTGATTTTTTCTTATTTAGTAGAGCTCCTCAGCTTCTCATAAAGAAACTGAAACCGAGAGCTCTGTCAAACACATCTAAGAGCCTTCCTTATGTATGTCATTGCCAGTGCATGAATATGCGATATCTTTTACATGGTGAGAACCAAATAAACGAGCCACTTGTTGAGGTACACAGGCTATTTAACTATATAGCATGTGTCTCAAAGAAAATCTACCATACTAGCACTTAGCAGAGCCGTCCAGGCTCGGCCCACCGGAAAATCTAGCCTCAAGTTTGGTTCAAGAGCGTTCCACAGCTTCAAACGGGCCAATGACAACGCATTATGGAGTTGGCTTGTCTATATCTGAACTTTCTCGTATAGTTACCGGATTCGTAGTAAACCACGCGAATCACCGCTTCGTTAGGTTCATTTTCATAGTAAAATTTGGAAGAAAAAAAACGATCCGTAAATCTAAATTATGTGCCACACAGCTTAGACTAACCGTGTTTCTGATAACTTACTTTCTCAGATGCCTTTTTGTCAATCAGTCCAGGGTAGTGGCATCAAGTTCTAACCGCTTATTGTTGAGTCAATCACATTTGGTAGCTTCATCGTTGATCCTTTGCATTCCGATTTGATCCGGTGTGTAGCATCTCGATGGAAGCATCAGAGAAACAAGAACACAACCGATGCATTCCATTTTTTATTTTTGGGATTTTGACCATACTATGCCAGAACTGCAGTGCAAAATACATAGGAGCGGTAGTTTCTCGTGCAGATTTACAACACAGAAAGCGCAGCCCAAGCAGAGGTAAACAGCAGCGCAGGGGCGGACCTGACGTTGACAGACCGGAATCCGGTAGCTCCGGCGTCTTCGTGTTAGTCTCTTATATCTCAGCAGTTGATGCGACGCGAATCTTTCATACAGTCGACCGTCATCAAAGTAAGCCGTATATTGGCATGACCTCAGCAACTAATTTTTCTGGATCCGCCTCTGCCAGCGGCGACGCCAGCGGCGACGCCGGCGGCGTACACGGCGACCAACCCGGCGCCGGCGCGGGCCACGACGTCCACCCGGACGATCGCCGGCGAGCACGGCCTCCCTGAACAGCTCGGCGGCGAGGGCGCCCAGTGGCGGAGAGCGGGAGGGAGCTGCGGAGCGCCGCGTGGAGGTGCGCGGCCGCGTAGGCGAGCTGGTAGGGGCGGACCCCGGGGAAGGCGCGCCGCGCGTCCGCGAGGCAGCGGTCGAAAACGGCGGCGAACACTGGAGCGCGGCGTCCACGCGCTTGGAGGAGCTGAGGCCCATCTGGACGGATTGGATTTGGATGGTTTGCGCTTTGGAGTGATTCCTTGGAGATTAACTACTGGTTCTTTTGTTTAGTAGTTGGGCTGGGCCGTTAACGATTTGAGCTCGTTTGGTAGGCTTCGGTTTTCTAATTGGGCTTGCTGATTAAAGGCTTAGTTCAAAGAGTTAAGCTCTTAATTTTTTCTTATGGACCGGCAGAGTAACACAATGTGAAATCACGTCTTTGAAAAATTGGTGAGTAATGAAATTGGCATTGCAAAGTGGTTGTGATTATGGCATGTGTGGTGCTTGTGCATATCTTGGTAATAGCATGATGATGGTTTTGCTTGATGCAACGCTTCGTGTGAGTGGTTGCATGGATTGACTTTGAGTCAAGTCATGAACTTGTGCTTGGATTTGTTTGATATGCTAGTGATAGCATGATGATGGTTTGCTTGATGCAACGCACTCGTGTGAGTGGTTGCATGGATTGACTTTGAGTCAAGTCGTGGATTTGTGTTCGGATCTCTTTCTTGTTTATTCATGTGCGTGTGTTGCTCGAGGGCTTAACGTGGTCGATGACGAGACCGAACTAGGTTCATAGAGGAACCGAGGTTCGGACTAGGTTTAGGAGGAATCGAGGTCTTGGTGGTCGAGGATGTCATGCGGGACGGCGAGCTAGAGAACATACATATGAAGACCGGTTAATCATGTAATTACAAAGATGTGGGTTGTACATGCGTGCAAGAGTTGTTTTTGGCTATGTTGGGCCAGGTTGAGATGTGTACGAACTCTTTCCACGTGGGAAGTGGAGTTATATTCAATCTCTTTGTGTTTGCCCTGTATAAATAGGGGGAGGTGTCTCCTATTTATGTAGAGCGCTCAAGTTTTAGGGTTGTACTCTTTTGTTTAGAAGTATTGTTAGACAAAAAATAAAATATCTTTTTACGACTCAAGCGCCCCGTGCATTGGGCGAGGGCTTTTTCTGGCGCTCGGGTTTTGAGTCGCTGATTGCTTCCGACGTTGTGGCTGCATGCAACTGCAAGCTTTAGTACCTGAGGCTCCCTGGCTACTAGAAGTGTTTCACGTGCATGCAAGATGACCTGCATTAATTTGGTCTGTTGTTGATTCGTGTTTTTCCGTCATTTGTTGCTTTAATCATCTTATAAAGGTAATATCTCTTAATCTGTAGACCCGATCGATTTGATTCTTATTGGGTTAGGTTCATAATTGAATCTAGTTTCTACAATTAAAATTTCATATCAATCCAATGGTGGGATCTTTAGGAATTTCTATTTTTGTGAACTGGTCGTCAGTCTGCTCGCCTGGTCGCCCATATTCAGTCATCTTGTAAAGAACATAACTTTAAATCCGTAGATCCGATTAAACTGATTCTTATTGCGTTAGCTTCAGAATTGAATCTAATTTTTACAATTAAAATTTCACATCAATCTAATGGTTGGATCGTTAGAAATTACCATTTTAGTCATCTTGCAAAGAACATAACTTCAGAGCTTTGTGATTACACCGTCTCCAAAGTGTTAGAATAGTAGGCAAACTCTAGCATACGTGCACATGAAACAAACACATTGATATGGCCATTACGGCAACTTGGTTAGATTGTGCTCAGAGATATTTGTCTCGAGACAAGAACTAGAGGAAGATCATTACGTGCATTCACCAGAGATACGATTATACAAAGTATGTATATATAGGTGCAGTGGGCGGTGGTTGCAGACCCACGGGCTACCTCGGTCATTTCACGGACGAACCATTGAGTCGAGCTGACGAGCGAGGTGCGGTGGTGGTCGACCAGAGGTGGTCAGCAGGCTACTGCCTCACTGGGCTATGGTGTCTTGGACCACCGGTGGCTCTGACCCTGTGGTGCGGGCTATGGCCACCCGGTGGCCCGGACGGCCGTCAGCCTCGGTGCCTCCTCAACTCAAGCCGCTCAGCTCGGCTAGGTTTTGTTTGGATTGAGGATTTTAGAGAGAGACTATCGACTAGTAGAGAATAGAGATAGAGAAAGATAATACGAATGATGGATTGGAGATTTTATGTTTTTGGTTTTGGGTCCTGCTGCTGGTAGTGTCGCATTGCCTTCGCTTTTGGCTTTGGCGCTAGTGGACAAGCCGGAAGTATGAAGCACGCTGTAAATTTTGGTTTGGCACCACACTGTTTGTGGTGCACTTGGCGTTAGCACTTTGGCAATGGCGATGTGGCAGAGGCTGGTTCTACTACTTCCTGCTATTTGCAGGTAGAGCATTACAAACTTGCAACATTGGTTCTACTACTTCCTGCTAAAATCATGCAGGTAGAGCAGACAAATTTCTTGCAAACTTACTACATTGCAAGTTTTTATATTCACCTGAGTTTTTTTTAAAAAAAGTTTTTACGTTCGCTTTAAGGCTTGTACTAACTAGTTCAACCGATCACATCACCGACCGGCATGTAGTAGGTGATACTGGAAGTCATAGGGTCAATGGTTGGGGCTCGTGATCAAGGCCAAACATGTGTAGGTCAGTCAATTCTATAACATATGCTGACGGTGGGCGTTATTCAACATGAGTAGCTCGCTACTGCTGCAAGAAAGAAAAAATAAAAACAAAGAAAATAAGTAAGGAAAACATGTAACGCGAATGTGGGAGAAACTTGATCTGTGTAACAAGATTCGGTGAAAGTGGCCTCAGAATTCTCTCAGTAGAACATGTTATTAGTCATTTAATTTATAGAAGATTTAGATATATCTTGTAAACTAGAACTTGATCTGTGTAACAAGATTCGGTGAAAGTGGCCTCAGAATTCTCTCAGTAGAACATGTTATTAGTCATTTAATTTATAGAAGATTTAGATATATCTTGTAAACTAGTCCTAGGTGTAGTATTTTTATTTTGCGAGCGACTGAGCTTCGGCTCAGATGGTTGGCGCGAGCGTCGCTCGGCCAGTCTACCTGTGTTCGAGCCTCACTCGGTTTGGACGTGCGTGAGTCGTGCACAGTGTGTGGTGAGTGCGTTTGTGGGTGGGTGAGTGCGTGTGTGTATACACTGTGGCTTGGTTATTATTTCTCCTCCTTTAGTGATGCCAGAGCTTCGGGCCAATTTCAAAATTTTTTTTGCAAAAGTAACCTGTCGGGTGAAATCATGGAAATAGCCTTCTTCGCGATCTGCGGACGCTGCGCACGCCAAAGCCGCTCCTCTCGGACGCTGCTTCGCCCACACGACTGCCGCAAAACCGCTCCTCCCAGGCATTACACGGACGGAAGCAGCGCCTCCCAGGCGCTACACGAGCGGACAACGGTGGGCCCGACCACAGGCATCGGCATCGACGAGAACGTGCACCCCATCGCTATGCGTGCGAATTTTTTACTGTATTAACCATGTTAAAAAAAATTATCGTAAAAATGGCCTCTGTTGAGGAGGAATTGTAAAATAGCCCTGTTCATGCTGAAGAGGTGCTGCAGGGGGGATAGCAGCGCTCGTGAGACGCTGTAAGGAGGGAAAGGCACTCAGGAGGCGTTGCTTTTGGTGGGCCCGTGCAAACTGCTCCTCAACGTCGCTGGTACCTACCACCGCCAGGTCGCATGCCGCGCCTGGGAGGCGTTGCACTCGATCAAAGGCAGCGCCCCCCAGGAGCTGCACTTCCCCCAATCATATGAGAGAAGAGGCAGAGGTCAATTGAGACTGATGTACATGTGAAGTAGCTCTTTTCTTTTGTAAGGAAAAACATGACTCTCCTGGTATGCATCCTATCCTTACTGGTTCAACATAATTTTTAAGCTTCAAACCATAGATCCATCGTTTGAGAACTCTTTTGGGGTGCAATGATAGGCACACAAGGTTGTAAACCCAACTACAAAAATTCGAGTCTCACTTCTATCTTAAATGTGAAGTACCAAAAATATAAAAATTATCCCATCCGATCTAAAAAAATCCTCATCTTTTTTTAAAAGACGACTAAACAATGATCATTAATCGTTCAACAACAACAACAACAACAAAACATTTGTTCTAAACATGTTGAGGTAGACTAGGAAAGAAATCCAATTAAAGTCAATAAATACCCTAAATTTAACGATAAATCTTTGAGAACGTTCCAACCCTGCAAATCTCTTTTAACTACTTTTTCACACATCAGTCTCAGTTGACCTCTACCTCTTTTTACGTTTTCATGATGACTTAAAATTCTACTATACATTGGTACCTCAAAAGGCCTCCTTTAAAGATGTACAAATCATCTCAGACGATTTTGGGTAAGTTTTTCTTCAATTGGTGCTACCCCAATTACATATATCATCATTATGGATTCAATCTCGTCTTGTATAACCACAAATCCACCGTAGCATCCACATCTATGTTACGCTCATCTTCTGTATATGCTGTCTTTTTATCGGCCAATACTCTGCACCATACAATATCGTAGGTCTAATCGTTGTCCTATAAAGCTTACACTTTAACAATGGTCATTAATCATTATGCTCGCAAAAATTGAACATGTAAAAGACCCCACACTCTCGGTGATATGCTAGTGTTCATCACATCACTATTGGTTCGCTTCTTATTTGAGAACCGATAGTGATGAGCGTGCACATCACTATCGCTTCTCACATAAGAACCGGTAGTGATGTGCATGATCACATCACTATCGCTTCTCAAGTGAGAGCCGATAGTTATATGTGTGCATATCATTATCGCTTCTTAAGTGATAACCGACTGTGATGTGCCTCGTTAGGTTATTTATACTTTTTGGCTGAACTTTTCTCTATTGTTATTGTAGAGGAGAGTTCTCCGTCGCCACCAAAAAAATAGCACATATTCTGGTTGGAAGAAATACTTGGGTGAGAAAATTTGAAATTATCAAGAGTGGGTGTTAAGAGGATTCTCTGCATAGATGAGAAACAGTACACCCATCATCACAATCGCTTCTTGCAAAGAACTCATCACTATCGGTTTTGATAAAGAAAAGAACCGATTGTGATAATGCATTTATCACAATCACACAATCTCTCGCTGTTTCCTTTAAAAAAATACAATCAAAGTAATTATTGTTGGGAAATTACCACAACAGTAGAAACATGTGCTATACCATATGTGATCATAAGGCATAGAGAACTATGTGCATGCAGCGATTGCGCTTTCAAAGGGCATGTATAAAATAAAAAGTTGCTCTTTATCATTTATACGTTGTGCTCCCGCTACCCCCGGCGCCGTCGTCATCCTCCTCGACCCACTGGCGCCACCATCGCCCTCCCCAGCCAGCTCCACCTCGGGCTCCAACCCCAACTAGGCTCCGGCATCGGCTACCGCTACGTTTTCCTCTTCCAGGTTTGCTCCTCACCGCTGTATCCCTCCCACCCCTCGTCTCTTTTCCTTGAGCTACCAAAAGGATAGATCAATACTCCAATCCGTAAACTATGTAGTTGGTTTCGTTCTGGATCGATGGGCCATAGATAAAGAAGCGACTCTTGTATCTCATGAAATTGCTATTTTGTTCTAATGCTATTTGGGGCGGTACGCACACTCGTGATCTGTTCTTGGGACATTCTAGGAATTTTTTTATTGTTATTGTTTTTATGTGGGAATTTCTTTCTTTAGGATGGATGATTGGGGAAGAAAGAATGTGGTTGGGGATCGGGTGGTTCTGGTGAATGGATGGAAGGAAAAAATCTGCCCTTTTGGTTGGACAAATCAGTTCTATGGTTCCTATGTTCTTCTTGCATGCTTGTTACTGAATGTTGGGAGTAGATCTTGGGTAGTGTATTTTTTTACCAATTACTAATCATGTTGCTTTCATGTTGCCCTTGGTTCTTCAGGAGATTTCGGCGTTCTTGATGAGGGAGCTACTGTGAAGAGAAAAGTGGTAAAGCAAAGGTGAGGATAAGATGATGATTGATTAATCATAAAAGGCTTGTCTCTTTTTTTGTGTGTTGTTTGGTTTCTCCGTATGGCGATTGTTTTCTTTTCTTATGCTTTAATCACTAATCAATATCTATGCTTACAAGCTAAGGAGCCTGAAAAAAAACAAATGCTGTCCTACACTGCAATTCATTAATCCCTTTTAGTCCTACACATACTGACTATTAGAATTCATTAGTCTCATGGTCCTACATTTGTGGGCAGAGTATTCCAAATTCGTTTAGGTGGTATTTCAAAGGTGAGAATAACTGCTCTCGGGATTAGAATGTATATTTCATTCATTTATCAAATTATTTAGTTTGAGGCCTGATTAGACAATGCGAATGAAACATGTAACAAAGGTCAAGTTCTGAATTAGCTGCATATATACCATGATCTGAATGATGTGGGGAAGACCGAGAGGCCTGGGAGAAACAATCTTGGTTTCGGTTTTGCCCACAGGAACATGCATAGGATGTGGTCCCTCTATAAATCCTTGAAATTCTAGTGTTCTATGTTGAAAAGAAAAGCTATAAACCATTAAAGTATTAATCATAGCTTATATATGTGTAGTAGCGGTCCTAGGATACTAGTGTACATGCAGGTAAGTTAATTATGTTCTCTAATGGAATCCTGTTCATATTTTAGGCATGCTAATGTAGATCTATGGCTAAGCTAACCACAGGTAAATGGTTTCTCTAAAAGAGCACTGCGTTGTACTCTGGTGGTTTAGATGCAATGCATGAACAATACTTTGTCTGAGTCTTCTTTGTCTATATCAAATACTTGCTTTATTTTCCTTTTTTTCTTGTGTCTTGGTAGTTGAAGAACCAATAAAAACTAAAGAGAGATAATTCAGACAGTTAGTTAATCTTTTACCAAACACTCAACTACCTTCCCTCACATGGATATTTTGTTGACTTGGTCAGTGAAGAGTTCCTTGAACTTATTTGTTTTCCATGTTTGAACTGTAACTAGTCTATTCTAACTGACATGTGCTTTTGATCATTCAGGTTGGTTTACTGCAACATATGGTGGACAAGATTTCCAATTCTGTGTTATTTCTTCAATTAGCTCTTCACGGCTGTTTGTTAAAAAGGCGATCTTCTCAATGATTCTACAATGAAAAGTAAGCACTTCATTTTGTTTCATTAGGTCATGATATGTTGGCAGTCAATACAAGAGAAATGATGCACTTATGCAATTTCCTTTTCCATTAGGTCTTTTCCCATTGTTCTAATTATGTCTTGATTTCTTTTTCATGGTTTTGTGAATCTTGGCCATATTGGTATGTGCTGAGCCTGAATTACTTGTTCACTTCATCAGGGTAGAATAAGCTTTGTGTTATTGTGAGCCTATAGAATCTGTAGATTGTGATGAACTTTATTTCTCATGTAGGAAGGAAAGTACGATAACTTTATTTCTCATGTAGCTTTATTTCTCTCACAATAAAAATTCTTTTGCTTAATAGTGTGGTATGTTTTCTGTATTCCTGATAGATAGTAAGGAATCAGGTTTTTATTTTATTTGGGTCTCTTTCATTGTTAGCTTAAAAAGGCTGCCATGGTTGCCACTTATGAAGGTTTATTTTCCAAAATATGGTAGTTTGCTCCAATCCCTTTCTCTTTTGCTGAATCTGCTGCTCAACTATGAATTTAGACTTCTGATGTGTTCTAAATAGAATAATTATGAAAATAGCCATCGGGATGGGAGATGAATTCTTGTCCCAAGCTCCCAATCCTTATTTAACATGCATTAGACAAACTTTGTAAAGCTTGGGATTTAGACCTATATATTTGCTATATTTGAACTAATCCTCTCAATATGTATACTAAGGTTTTAATTCTAATGAGTTTGCTTTTGGTAATACAAAAACTTCTCATGTCATTTCTAATTTACTCTGCCATGTATGTAATGAGACTAGATTCCTCTGGAAATGTATGTCCTAAATTTGTAGTCAAATTTGTTAGCTGACGAAGATATTGATACGTTTATGGAAGTATCATATTGAATCTTTTCCAACCTTCATGATCTGATGTTGTACAATTTCAATTTAATGTTTGATGTTTCAAAAGACCCTAGT
Source organism: Guadua angustifolia (assembly GCA_036346375.1). Taxonomy (NCBI): domain Eukaryota; kingdom Viridiplantae; phylum Streptophyta; class Magnoliopsida; order Poales; family Poaceae; genus Guadua; species Guadua angustifolia. The sequence goes on along the minus strand of CM070506.1, from coordinate 34,724,939 downwards.
ATTTAACCATGATTGTGGCCTTTGATGATCATTTTACCTAGAACCAATTGTGATGTTGGGGGTCATCACTTGGTTCTGATAATGGGTCATCACAATTAGTTCTTAAAGGAAGCGATAGAGATGAGGTGGTCATCTCTATCGGTTCTCATAAGGAACCGATCTCTATCGCTAACGATAGAGATGAGAGTCATCTCTATTGGGTTTTTTTTTAAGAAGCGATAAGATGACCACCTCATCTTTATCGGTTCTTATAAGGAATCGATAGAGATGAGGCCTTCATCTCTATCAGTTCTTTGGAAGAAGACTTCATCTCTATCGGTTCTTTGAAAGAAACGATAGCGATGATAATATTGTCTCTATCGGTTCTCAGAAGGAAGCGACACAATCGATAAAGATGAGGGTTTATCTCTATCGTTTGTTACAATGAGCCGATAGAGATGACCCCCTTATCACAATCGGGTAAGAACCGACTGTGATAGCGTCGCCTCATCTCTATCTAATGACTTTGTGTCGTCACTAAAACTGACTGTGATGACAAAAAAGAACTGATTGTGATATATATTGCTGTAGTAGTACCAAAATTTGTCTTATCACGTATCTTTACTTTTTCCATAGCTTAAGAATATTATCTAGTTGTAGCCAGTAGATCCAATTTACAATCCGTAAATCGACGATAATCGCATCAATGTATTGATCTTCATTGGTTTGTGCTTATCGAGAGTTGCTTATGTTCGATATTACTTTGCATTGACAAGCCGTTCAGGATCGACATTCGCTTAAGTTATGAGATTGCTATCAGCGATCACCGTCAGTTCACATCTCTTTGCTAATTTCTGTCAATAACCTTCGCATCCTCCTAGGATGCCACGATGCTATCCGGAAATCTACGGATGGCAACAGTGAGCAGCCACAAGAACATTGAATTTCAGAGGGGAACAACAATATTCCATAAAGCAAGGGGTATGCAATTCACAACAGCACAAAAAGGAGCTAGATGAATATATGCCAGAATCTTCAAACTACCACAGACGATAGAATCAGCTTTAGATGATTATATTGGAGTCGGAGAAATTCAACAAAAGAAAAATAGTAATTACCTCTCTTAAGAAAAGAAGCAACGAAAAGAAATGTGTAGTGGTACAATTGGGAAGCCAAGAGGGGCGCCACTACTACTCTGAGCACAGTCATTTCCCAATACGCCACGCAGTACGGCTATGACCGCCCGTCAGCTTCTGTAACGCACTAACGCATTAGCGGAGCAACCGGCGAGCAGGCGGCTGGGAAACGCAGACGAGCGAGACGTCGTCGACGACGGGCCCGCAGAGCGTGCCGGTGCCATCGGACTTGCTGTGGTGTCCCAGGCTGAGCAGCACCACCCGCGTGCGGTTTTCGGTAGCCGTGAAGTCGAGCGCAGCGCGCGTGCACCCGCCCGTGCCCTGGGAATAGTACGGCACCACCGTGCTCCCGTGCGCTGTTGACGCCTGCACCCGCATCGGTGGATCGTACGCCACGCACCCGTTGGCCGCGTCCCCGACCGAGAACTCCACCCTGTACGATCTCCCGGGCACGGTGTCCACCTCCTGCAACAGCGCGGTCTCCACGCCGGCCACCAGCTCCACGGCGCGCGAGCCGTGCGGCACCGCGGAGTGCGCCGAGTCTATGTACTTGACGGACTTGGAGTAAGACATGATCATCCACCCCGGCAGCGGCGACACGTCGTCTTCGTCCATCGGCGGCACCATCACCCCCCACGGAGAATCCGGCGCGATGTACGGCCCCTCCTCGAAGTCTCCATTCTTCAGCATGTTATCTGCTCAGTTTAGGTACGTACGTGTCACAAAGATTTCGTAATAAGGTTCTCTAGGTACAGTCAAGAACACAGCCGAGCCAATATATCGTCCATTTCGAAAGGTCGTGGGAATCTGTTCTTACTTTTTTTTTTTTGAAGACAAAATCTATTCTTACTCTGGGTGGCGTGAGGTGGGTAGAGCGTCTTGATGGCAACGGAGTCGATGATGGGGCCGCACGCGGGATCATCCTCTTGTCCGGGGTTGGCGATCATGAACGACGCGACGCCGCATCTAGCGACGAAGGCCCAGGAGTAGGAGTCCCAGCCGCTGGCGGTGTACACTGTCTGGATGGGAAGCTCGCCGGACACGTCGCCGGGGATGACCGACACGTGCAACTTCTCGGACTGGGCGCAAGTGCGCGCCGCGCTGAAGGTGATGGAGTAGTACATGCCCGGCGTCAAGCTGAGCTGCTGCTGGATGGAGGCATCGTTGCCCAGCCGCACGGCGTGCGTGCCCTCCGGCACCGGCAGGATCATGTCGCCCTGCTTCTGCCCGGACTCGATGTACTCCACGAACCCGGAGATCTTCCAGTACGGTATCGCGTGCTCCCCCATCACCCTCGAGCCGTTCATCTGGGATCTGTCTGGCGAGCACTCGAAGTTACCATTCAGCAGCGGGCCTGCAGTGTGCATGGCATGACGTGTCAGTTTCAGAACTGGTACATAGTTGTGTAAGCCAAGAGAATTGGGCCACTATATTACAGGTTGTTCTTCAGTAAGTAACTGACAAGGTTATGTTGATTATACATTAGACTATGTTAGTTTGTTATGACGAGTGCATGCCAGTTAACATCATAGGTTCATAAAATGGTAGGTTAACATGGCCCCATGCATGATGCATCAGCAAGCAGGTGGAGAACAAGGGTATATGTATAGTGGCGTATATCACTACTAACACTGGCTAGTATGAGCATGTCATGACCAAACCATGCTGCAGATACATGCATGTGACGGTCGGGTAGTCCCATGGTCCCAAAAGACAATCACACACGATCCTCGAGACGCCCGTTGAAAATCGTTTCATGTAACGACTTACGAGATCAAGGAGCATCTAGATCTCACTCACATGATGATCGAGATTCTGCAGTAGTAAGTAGGAGTGTGTTTGGTTGCTCGTTTTTTGTAGTATATGTATGAGATGATTAAAAAAATATTATTTATGTGTTTGATTGTTTGAATGGAATCATCTTGTTTTAGATGGTGGGATACAAATTTAAAAAATATTACTTATAAATGTTAAACCATTCCATTCACTCAAACCAATAAAACCAAATAGCACATAACCATTTCATCCTATTTAATTTTATCTCACCAAACAAACACACCTAGTAGAACATATTCTGCTTATCTGAACTACATATTCCTACGCACGTGAGAATGCATGCAGAGCTCTGAATCCTGATTTGATTTCTGTGATACCTTGTCATGGCACTAACAAGTCAACGCCAGCATTTTTGGGATAAGGGCTTCTCCAACTCACATGAATGCACTCAATATATTAAGGAACAAGAAGCTGGTGGACGGTGCACCTCACTTGCAGAGTCCAGCATTCTAACGCGGCTGCCACTTAACTACTTCATAAATCTTACTATCCCCTGTAAATTTAAGCTGAGCTCATTCTCCCTGCATCACTATTTGAATCTAATGATCCCAAAGTAAAACGAGAATGTTTCGGACAGGATCTCCGCTACGTTGTCTTTCCAAAGGAAAAGAACTGATGGAGAAAACTATTTAGTTCTAAGGAAACAGAGGTTACCATCAAGTGATCCTGTCATCCTTCATGAATAACTTCCAGCTGTGGCCGGCCGGCGGCTGGAGCAGCAGGTATTAATTAACTATTTTAGTCTTCGTTCTAGTAGCTATCTAGGGGATGGTATCAACTACTCCCTCCATTCCAAAAATATAAGGCACGCACGCATTTCAAGATTCAAACTTTGAAATCTCTGACCAATGATTTGTCTAACTATATAAAAATTTTGTGATATAAAAGTGATACCATTGAATTCATATTTAAAAGTACTTTGTAATGATAGTGATTTTGTTTGTATGAATGATATTGGATAAGAGAAATCAAAGGTCAAAGTATAGTTTAGGAGACCGTGCCAAGTCAAATCACGCCTTATATTTTGGAATGGAGGGAGTATCAAGGAACGGAATGGTAATCGGTAATTCGTGGTTACCAGGACAGTTACCGTCCACGAATCTGCTTCTTGGCTGCGCAGTCAATTCCAGTAACAGTACGTTATTATGTCAGCTTAGTCCATTCAAAATGTATCCAAAAGTTCATACATTAGGATTTTTATGTAACAAAATTTTGCTGGCTAACACTAGCCACGCAGTTGTGCGGGCGCTAATATTTAGCATCACTAACAGCTAGCATAAGATTACTAAGAACAAACAGAACAGTAATCAACTCCCGTGGTGTTAACCTGTGGATAGGAGGGAAGAGCTTACAGTGCAGTGTAAATTGAACTTGGCATGCAGTCCGACGTCTCACCAACGTACAAACTACCACACACTCCCACAACTAATCATGCAAGGATCGGAGTAACAGTGCAGCATAACGTAGCTTTTGATCGAGGCTCTTACCATCGCCGGCCGAAGCAGCCCGAGCAGACACGCAGACGAGCAAGAACAGCGCGACATGACGGACGCCGCCCTTGATCACCATATCGGGTTATTAACTTCCTCCTCAGTCAGCTAGCAGCTAGCTCTCTCTGCTTCCGGGCTTTGGAATTATTCTCTCGAGCTTACACCCGGGACGGAGCTTTACTGGGGAGGTACCGTTCCACTTATAGCGGGAGGCCCCGCGCGGAGGAACCATGAGCCGATCAGTTACGCGTTCGACCCGACGAGAAGGGTGTCGCTCTCCCTTGATTCGATCTGTCTGGCTAACGAGTGACGATTGGTCCGTCCTGCGCACTGCCTTCGTCGTCGGCGTTGCGGTCACGTGGATTTCTGTTGCACCTGCGTGGCCGTTAGAACGGGAGGATTCCTCTGTTCCCTCGATCGGCAGGACGCCCGGCGTACGTGGCGGCGCTGGGGCGCTTGGGCAGGGGATTAGTCTTCGTCGGTGTTTAGTTTTTGCCTCGAGAGGGAAGTGGGGGCTTAATTGCCAGTGTGATCGGCTCTATGTTTGTGCCTATCTGTACTTGATTAGGTTTTTATATATATTCTCCTGGCAGGATACTTTTTTTTGAAAGAAAACCTGGCAGGATACTTGATCAGGTTGGTGTTCACGTGGATTTGATTTGCGAGAGTGGCAGCATTATTTACGAGCTGCGGCAGTTTCGGCTCGCCTGTCAGGATCGGTTTTGGAAAATTGGAAGTAGTTCAGTAGATTAGGAAATACTGTATAACTAGCTAGCCGAACTGTCCCTGTGATTGTGCGACTAGATGGCATAATGCATATTTTTATATCTAAACATAGAGATATACTTGTTACGGAATTCTAATGCGTATGATGCGATTACATTTATATTCCTTGTACAATTGTATCTCTCATATCTATATTTGTTTAACTTGCACCGTTATAATTTGGACCAACCACAATAGACAGTATAAACTTTTCATTTTTTTCCTATTTATATGGTAATTTTTATTCTTAAGAGAGAATACAGTGGTTTCTTTTTTATCGTTTTAATAATATAGATGGTAGATTAATAGTGGGGGGCAGGACAAAGCCGCTCATCCTGGTGAGGGAGGCAGACGATGAGAGTGGGACTTTGTACATAGCAACCTGTTTGCGGTCCTAAGTTTCCTAGTATATACACACACAAACGTATATCATTGCAAAAATGCTTGCCTGTGTACTTTTAAGGCTGTTGATTTTGCTAGGACTTTTATACGACAGATATTCAATAACTTTAGGACCGATTTTACACACTTTTTTTAACTGAACAGATCGTGCACACACAACAATTCCCACTAATTCATTCATCCTCACTTGAAATCCAACGGTTGAGTTGTACCTGCACGACGAGGCTAAGGAGGTTCTTGTGCTCATCATCTCATGCCACATTGCAAGCAATGAAGGATGTCCCCAATCCTCTGCATTCACATGCATGCCAACATAGTCACAAGCATGCCAACACAGGGGCTTACATGGGCTCATACTATCTTGGCCCTGTGTGATGTCACACGCGTATCCCGTTTTAACTGGACAACGGACAACAGTTGGATCAGCAAACGGCTCTGTTTGACATGGCTATGTTTTTTTTGAAAAGTAATTTTGATTGGGCTACATGGTTGAAGGTCACACAACTAAATAACTGGACTAAAGAGATTTGATGTTTTACAGTCTACCTTTTAGTCTAACTTTTAGATGTGAGGGGTGCGGGTTGGGAATGAGGGTGAGCAAAGTGGGGTTTGTGATTTTATATTTAGTACAAGGAGAATTTTCTTCAACTTCAGTGGCAAAGTATGAATTTCAATCCATCGAAACCGTGTGAAGCTATCTTAGACCAGTTTTCGGCTTTCAACTTCTCTTATTAAAAATAGGCTACTAGTTTTTTTGGTTTATGACCTTAGAAAAACCAACCGTTTAGAAAAGCTTTCGACTTTTTAGAGGTGAGAAGCCAAAGCTGAAACTATCCCAAATAGGACCTTATGCTATGTCACGTGCTGTCCAACAGGAAAGCGAATGGGGTGGGTCGACCAGTTGACCCTATGTCCTGACCCTAAAATTCTGGGTTCAAATGTTTATGGGCTTACCCATTAAACATTAGGGGCGACCCAGCCCACGAGCTATCATCCTCCCATGGAACGCATCCCTCACCCGCGTTTTATGCCGTAGTAGAAGAGCAAACGGAAGCAGCTCGCCATGGAGCGCGCGACACCGGAGGGGAGATCCAGCAGCTCGAGAAACTTGATCCGCGGGAGCAGTTTATCATCCACTAGGAGAGAACGTCGGCGCGGTAGGAGGAGTTCGGAGTTGTTCGACGGCGGGGGACACGAGCAGGTGCGGGCCGACGCGCCGCAACTTGCGCAGGAGGCCCTACGCAGTACCCCCACCTCAACAGGAACTGTAGTGCGGTCTTGGTTGTCTCCATGGGCACAGACAACAGCTCTAGGCACAGCCTGCCTCGAGCATCACGGGGACTGAGCTGGTCACAAGTACTAAGGGAATTTGTGGCCAATAGAGAGCCAGGGGCAGCTTGCAGAGACAAGTTGTTCTTTGAGTAGTTACGGTCCAGCATTCTATGCGTAGAAGTAGATTCTGGTGTGAGATTAGCTAATCTGTGGTTGTTTGGTGGACAAGCAAATCTCGCTGAACTGCTCATGCGCCGACGACAATGGGCTCCGGCAGCGGTGCAGGCGCCTACGTGAGCGGGAACCCAGATGAACAAAGAGGCTAGTCGATCTGGTCTGCAGCGACGGGGGCCGTGGCTGGTGTAGTGTAGTAGGAGCTCCTCCATGGCCGAGAGGTTGAGTTCATGGTATCGTCTATGTGGCTGTGTTGGTTTCTTGAATGCCAACTTCAATAGGCTACAACCAATAGAGCGGTTTAGCCCATAGGCCCCAGCGGGTGGCTTTTCTTCCCATCCAAGAGTGGTTCAGGCCGACCTTTTACCCTCATTTTCCCATAAGGGTCGTGGGGGCCAAGGAATGGGCCTCCCCCTCGTATCCCGACCATCCAAGCCCATCCTGCCATGTCCAGCCCAAGGCCCATGGAACTAATCCGTTATGGTGAGTTCCATCTCCTGGCAATCTCAGAGATCTCTGAGCTTTGACTTTTCGAAAATGGAAGACCTTCCAATAGCCAGTCTTTCTTCCAACAATTAGGCCTACCACGCGTTAATCTCTGAACTCAGATTGATCATTGATGTACGTTGATTGTTGAATGCAGGCCACAGAAAATTCTCACATGCTTGAAATAACCCCAAAATTTCAAAAATGAATTTCTTTTGCCCTTCTTGATTTTATTCGATTTTTATTTGATTTTATCCGGATTTATTTCGTTTTTATTTGAATTCAAACCGAAACTTTCCTTTTCGGGAAATTCCGGCCCACTCTCCGCTTTCCCTTTTCGGAAATCCCGTTTTCTCGCCCGGTTGGCGTATTTTTCCCGCGCGCCTGCTCTGGCCTTCTTCTCGCTCGTCGCCTTCCCATACTCCGATTCTCGCGCCTTGCATGACCATTAAAGCTCGCGTCGCCCCTTACTCCGCCCCTCTGACTCTCCCGTCACCTCAGTGCAGTCGCAACTAGCGCCGCCGCCATGTCCGCCAAGGCTCTCGATCTCTCTCGCGCCAAGACGCCGATCCGCGCCTCTGACCCCTCACCTACCTCACCTCAGTAGGCTGCCAGATAAGCCTCACACAGACCACACACATGTGATTCGCCTCCCGTGCCTTGCGCAGTGCGTGCCCTCTCTCTCTCTTCTCCGTCGCATTTCTCTCCTCGCACGCTTATAAAAGCCCCTAACGAGCCGCCATTTTAAATGCATGCCGAAGTGCCCTAGTGCTCCCTCTTCCCTCCCCGCTTACTCATTTCGCCTCCGGTTGCCCTTCCACGCCGCACCCGAAGCTTCTTCCTCACCTTCGGTTGTTCTCCGTCGCCGAGCCACGCCGATCGCTCCCTCCCCCATTTCTCCACCTTCCCGAACTCACCTTAGGCTCCTCATGCTCCCTAGCCACTTCATTCCTCCTCCCGTGAGCTAGTTCGCCGGATTGTGCCCCTTCTTCTCCATTTCCGGCGCCGAGCTCGCCACCGCCTCTCCCTCTCGCTGACATCGCGTCCCCACCAGTCAGCCGCTCTCTCTCTCACTGCCGCTCCGGGCCCGCGCGTCAGCGCCACCAGCTGGCAGACAGCCAACCCACTTTGTCGGCCTCCCTCTCCATGGCGTGTGGTAGTGGTCTGTTCGCCATGAAGTGCCTTTATCTTTGGGCGGGCGAAGCACGAATCATCATGTCCCGCCTTGAAAAATCCTTTTTCTTTTTATTTCGGTTTATGAATTCTATTTTCGGATTTAAATATTAAATAAAATCCGAAAATACAATTTAAATACCAGAAAAATCCCGAAAATTCCCAAAAATCCACAAATACCCAAAAATATATTCTCTTGTCCGTTTCGAGCCGCTGAGTCCAAATACGGTCTCCGTTCCGCCAAAATAAATTCCCAAAATTCCAAAAATACCCTTCCTCACCACTTTCGACTCCTCGCTCCGATTTCTTTTACGATTTTTCTTTTCTTTTATTTATTTTATTCGTTTATTTACTGTATTTGCTTTTTCACGCTAGATTCGAGCACGGCACCCTACTCGGAGCATACTTGGAGCGAGCCATACGCCGAGCCGACGAGGCGAGGCCGTTCGGGACACCGCAGAGACATCGGCGACTATTACATCAGAGGAGAACCTTCCACTTCGCAAGGCAAGCCACACCCCTTGAGCATATTGGACCCGGTTCGCTACAATTTATATATATATCTTCATCTTGCATTATTTTCTTTGGTATTTTAGAAGCTAAGAAATGCGAGTAACCGAATGACATGATTAGATACATCCCAATGACAAGACTCATTATTATGCCTTAACCCCTTTGTAACCTTAAGATATAAAATATTGAACCCGTGTAGATGTAGCAATTCACACCATTATTACTTTTAGACAAATGCTTAATCTCAGAAGGATTGGTTTGGAGGATGATTTTAAAAACTGCTACGGTTAGGGGGACAGTATCGGACTAACCACGAGAGGTGGCTGCGTGTCCGATCCCCAACCGATGACAAGCCAATGGATGGAATGGTGGTGATACGATGGTTACGTGGTATTGTGTGGATGTTGGCTTGGTCTTTGGCACCTTAAGGATTAATCACTTTGAGCTAAGTAAATAACCCGATGTCGCTCAACCGCAGTTGGAATGGTTAACCATGTTGACCCCTCCAACGTAGCCTAGTACATTGTACTTCCCTTTAAAATACCTATAGGCGAGAGCGCCATTGAGGAGAATGGATCGCCGGCGTCGAGGCGAACGGGAGTGGAGATGCCATTCACCGATTCACGCAATGGGTGTCCACAATATTGAGCGTCTCCGCGCGGCGATGGGTCTGAATATTGCGGACCTTGGATAACCCTTTGGATAGGGGCTAAAAAGGAAGTTCAACAAGCGGCTACGATCATCTCGGTCGCGCATGCATTTAAGTTGCATGTTGATCGCGTGGCACTAAAGACCGTAGATATCTTGTGGGTAAAGTGACGACTCTGCAGAGTCAAATAAAATTATGTCGGTTACGTAGTGCTTAGGTTAATGAAATTTGAGTTAATATGGGGTGATACCCGGACCTAAGCTCAAATTAGTTTTAATACTAAAACATGACAAAGTACTGGACTTTTGCAGAAACCCCCCTTGTACTAGCTATCTTATGGTTTGTGCTTCAAATGTAACTAAAGTTGATCTTTAAAACTGCATCCACAACAATTATGAACCTGTACCATTCCTTTGTGAATCCTTGCATGTAATATTCAGAATATTCCTGTGTGGTTTGTTGAGTACTGTCTAGTACTCACCCTTGCTTCCTATCCCCTTCCATAGACTTTCATGAATAGGAGAATATCAAGACTTAAAGAGATGACGATGGTGCTTGGTTCTAATTGGTGTTGATCTGCTTTGCTCAAGCCGTTTCTGTGGGCTTGTTTTTGTAATGTATTGAAGCACATAAGGCGCCTCTTGTAAAAACCTTAGCCGTAAGCTTATTATTTCAATATCAAGCTGTTGGATTTCGCTTTCTACGGCAATGTACTCTTGGTTACCAACAGACTAAACTCTGGGTAGTCAGATGGTATTTATCGCACCCACGAAAAGGCGGTCCGTCACAAGTGGTATCAGAGCCGAGGTTTGACCAGTAGATCAAAACCTTAAGGTGGCTTAGGAAATCTTTTTTTCTAAAGGTTATTTAAACTTAAGAAAAGCAGATTACAAAAATATATGAGCATATTAGCTATCTTCCTCTTCTTCTCGCCTATTTTCTACCTTACCTAGATCTCTATTTCCAAAAATTGATTTGAGGTTTCTATCCTCAACTAACTTCAAAACGTCCGCATTAGCAAATGACGCATAGGTTTTCCTCATCCCTAGAAATTCTCAGTAGTCTCTTTTAGGTAATAGACCTAACCCCGCTCGTCGACTGCAAGGAGTCTCCACCGCAATAGATCGATAGCCTTAGACCTTACCCCTTTTGGTTGTAATAGGTCTTTTGATAATGTAACATGGGTCGTACCAGACCTTGAGACGGTATTGGGTATGAGTATGACTCCATAAATATATGAAAAAGCTATGTTCCCTATTTCTGATATTTTGTGTTGTCCTAAAATATCTGTATAACCTAACCAACTCAAAATTACTCCTTCTGTTCGTCTAAGCCTCTCAACTAAATTCACTCTACTCTTACCCCTGCTTCTAACTCTTACTCACCTTCTAAATTTCCAAAACCTGCGGCAGGACTGTAAAGAAGTCAGCAACCATGGTTAACACCAGATCCCACAACAACGACAATGATGAAGCAGAATCAGCCGGCAACACACCTTCGTTGGCTCAAGTGCTAGCAATGATGGAAGGGAACAGATACCAGGCAGAAAGGCATCAAGCACAGCTTATGGAAAGAATGATGGAACAGCTAGCTGCTAGACCTCAGGGAATGCCACAAGGACCACACCACCATCCAGAGGGAAACAATGGCGGAGTTAGGTGGTCTGATTTCCAGAAGACCAGGCCACCAATCTTCTCTAGCTCAACCGAACCACTGGCAGCCGACGACTGGATCCGGGATATCCGGAGGAAGTTAGATCTCCTGCAATGTTCAGAAAAGGAGCAAGTTCTGTTTGCGTCTCACCAACTGCAGGAGAGTACGCAACTTGGTGGATGAATTCTGGCCTTGAGAGGAATGGTCGGGATATAACATGGCAAGAATTCGAAGAGGCATTCAGAAAAATGCACATACCCGCAGGGCTGATGGCCTCCAAGAGGAGGGAATTCTTGGCTCTACGCCAAGGAGGTAGGATCGTGATGGAATACCTCCATCAGTTCAACTCTTTGGCTAGGTACGCCCCGGGAGAAGTGGATAGTGAGGCTAACAAGATGGAAAGGTTCTGGAAGGTCTGCAGAAGAACCTCAAATTCCATATAGCCGCAATGGATTTTAAAGACTTTGCAACAATGGTGGACAAGTTAATCATCACTGAAGAGGCCAGGAACGATTTGGAAGATACCCGCAAAAGGAAGGCCCATCGCTGAGAACCCAGAGTCAAGGAGCATTCAAGGGAAGGATGCCAGCACCTATTCCGGGCTTTCCGGTAAAAAGGCAAGCAATAGGTGGATCAAGACCAGCCCCCATCTCTGCTCAACCTAGAGCGCCAAATGTTTCAGCTGCGGTGGGGATCACTATGCCAACGATCGCCCCAAGAAAAAACGGGATGTTTTCACTTGTGGCGGCCGGGACACTTGGACATCATTGTTCACTTAGCACCTACCCTCGGCGTGGCCAAGGCACAAGCTTCTTCCTCTACAACTCATCAAGCGCAGATCTTGCCACCCCAACCCCTAGCAAACAAGGAATGTTACAAGGGCGGGCACCGTGAAGACCGAGCAGAATTCCAACAACGAGTCGAACACATCCAGAGGATTCAAGGAAGGATCAACCACGTGTCTGCCAAAGCGGTTGCCACGAACAGATGTGATCATCGGTAAGTTCCAAGTCCAGTCTCAACTTGCTTTGATTCTGTTTGATCCAGGCGCCACCCACTCCTTCATCTCTTTGGCTTTTGCTTGCAAGCATGGTTTTCCCTATTTTTCTTTGTCCGCCCCGTGTGCGTTTCAAACACCAGGAAGCCGACTAGTGACCCGGTTCAAGTGTGAAAACCTGGAATTAACCATTCAAGGTGTTAAATTTGAGGCTAGTCTGTTAATGCTAGAAATGGAGGGTTTGGATGTCATTTTGGGAATGGATTGGCTAGCTCAGCATAAAGCCAGATTGGACTGTGAAAGGAAAACGATAATACTCATGAATGACAAGGATCAGCAAGTGACAGTGATAACAGATCCTAAGTTGGTGTCAGTGAAAAGACAAGCTATCAATGCCCTAGTGTCAGAAGTCACCAAGGTGCCAGTAGTTCAGGAATATCCCGATGTCTTTCCAGAAGAACTACCCGGAAGACCCCTGGACAGGAGTATTGAACTATCAATAGAATTGGTACCAGGGACCAAGCCCATCACCAAGCATCAGTATCAGATGTCAGCAACGGAATTAAAGGAATTAAGAAAGCAGTTGGACGAGCTATTGGACAAAGAATTTATCAGATCTAGTGTTTCACCCTGGGCTTCGCCAGTTTTATTCGTCAAGAAGAAAGATGGAAGTCAGAGACTCTGTGTCGACTATCGAGCATTAAATGCCGTGACGATCAAGAACAAATACCCTCTGCCCAGAATAGATGATCTATTTGATCAGCTTCAGGGAGCCAAAATATTCTCGAAGATAGATCTGAGAACAGGCTACCACCAGCTAAAAGTCAGGGAACAGGACAGAGAGAAGACAGCATTCACCACAAGATATGGACTTTTCGAGTTTACAGTTGTCCCGTTTGGACTCACCAATGCACCAGCATATTTTATGAATTTAATGAATCAAGTCTGCAAGGATTTTCTGGACCAGTTTGTGGTGGCATTCATCGATGACATTTTAATCTACTCCAAAAGTGAGGAAGATCACCAAGAGCATCTACGACTTATATTACAGAAACTCAGAGATCACCAGCTGTATGCCAAATTCTCTAAATGCGACTTCTGGATGAGTGAAATAGCATTTCTGGGACATATAATCACCCCGGAAGGAGTCAAAGTAGACCTTGAGAAAGTAAGGGCAGTAATGGAGTGGAAGCAACCAACATCAGTGACAGAAGTCAGAAGCTTTCTGGGATTAGCTGGATACTACAGGAGATTCATTGAAGGATTCTCCAAAATCTCAAAACCCTTAACACAGCTCCTCAAGAAAGATCAAGCTTACAAATGGTCCGAGAAGTGCGAAGAAAGTTTCCAAGAACTTAAAACTAAATTGACATCCGCAGGTGCTAGTACTTCGAGCGGACAAGGAATTTCAAATATATTGTGATGCTTGAGCGTGGCCTTGGATGCGTGTTAATGCTGTAACGTAAAAGTAGTTGCCTCGCCTCCAGGCAGCTAAGGCAAGACATGAGGAAAATTACCCAACCCATGACACGGAATTAGCGGCGGTGGTACCGCATACGAAGATTTGGAGACACTACTTGCTAGGGAACCGATGTGAAATATTCACAGATCACAAGAGTCTAAAGTATGTCTTCACTCAACCAAACCTGAACATTCGGCAGAGAAGGTGGCTAGAGTTAATAAATGACTATGACTTGGATATCCAGTACCACCCAGGAAAGTCTAATGTAGTAGCAGATGCTTTAAGCAGAAAGACATGTCATCACATAGCCCCGATAATGGAAGTTTCCCCAGAGTTACAGGCAGATATGAAAAGATTGAATCTACAGATAGTAAAGGCAGGATTTGTTTGTGCTCTCGAGATTCAACCCAACTTATTGGATCAGATCAAGACAGCTCAACAGAAGGATGAAGGGATTCATCTACTAAGAAAAGAAATGGAGAAAGTCAACCCCTCAGAATTCTCGGAAGATGGACAAGGCATACTCCGGTTCCGCGATCGTGTATGTGTTCCTGATGATAAGGATATAAGAGGATTGATTTTGACTGAAGCTCACTCATCCCAACTCTCAATACATCCTGGAAGCACTAAAATGTACCAAGACTTGAAAGCAGAATCTTGGTGGCGGGCATGAAGAAAGACATAGCGAACATGTCTTATCTTTGCGGCGTGTGTCGGAAAGTTAAGATAGACCACCAAAAGACCATTTGGATTGTTACAACCGCTCCCAATCCCGAGTGGAAATGGGATGAAATTGGGATGGACTTCATCACAGAATGCCCAAGACCCAAGGGGATATGATGCCATTTGGGTAATAATTGTGATTAACCAAAGTCGCCCACTTCATACCAATTAAGCAAACCTATGAAAAAGACAAATTGGCGAGCTATATTTACTTTGAGATAGTAAGGCTACATGGAGTCCCTAAAAAGATTGTGTCGGATCGAGGAGCTCGGTTCACATCAAAATTCAGGAAAGTTTACGAAGCCATGGGAGCAGACACGACATTGATGCGGCATATCATCCACAGACGGATGGATGACGAGAGAGCCAATCGGATACTAGAGGACATGTTAAGAGCACGTGCTATAACCTATGGAGCTTCTTGGGCCACACTTACCATTGCGGAATTCTCCAATAACTTGATTACCAAGCGGTCTGAAAATGTCACCCTTTGAAGCTCTTTATGGAAGGAAATGCAGAACCCCACTGAATTGGACCGAAGTAGGAGAAAGACAACTCCTAGGGCCTCAGATTGCTCACGATGCAGAAGCACACGTAAAGATCATCTCGAAAAATTTAAAGATTGCCCAGGAACGTCAAAAAGCTACGCAGACAATAGACGCAAGGATATCAGTTATCAAGTTGGAGACTATGTCTACCTGAAAGTGACACCTTTCAAACCCGTGTGCAGATTTCAGATCAGAGGAAAACTAGCACCAAGATATATTGGGCCGTACCAGATCCTGAGCAGAGTTGGAGAAGTAGCCTACAAGTTACAGCTGAGCACCGAATTGTCAAGAGTGCACAACGTTTTTCACGTATCGCAATTAAGGAAGTGCCTCTGACAGCCGACAGACCAAGTACCTCTGGAAGGGATCAGTTTGCAGAATGATTTGACGTACGTCGAGGAACCAGTCAAGATTGTTGAAACAGTTGAGAGAGAGCTCAGAGGCAAGAATGTCAGATTTTGTCGAGTACTGTGGAAGAACCACACGATGGATGAGACAACCTGGGAAAAGGAATCAGAACTGCAACAGGAATTTCCCAACCTATTCTCCCACGAGCAGTAAATCTCGAGGACGAGATTTATTTTAAGTGGGGTAGGTTGAAATAACCCCAAAATTTCAAAAATGAATTTCTTTTGCCCTTCTTGATTTTATTCGATTTTTATTTGATTTTATCCGGATTTATTTCGTTTTTATTTGAATTCAAATCGAAACTTTCCTTTTCGAAATTCTACCCTCTCGCTTTCCTTTCGAAATCCCGTTTTCTCGCCCGGTTGGCGTATTTTTCCCGCGCGCCTGCTCTGGCCTTCTTCTCCGCGCCCGTCGCCCCCGCCTCCGGTTGCTCGCGCCTTGCCCATGACCACAAAAGCAGCGTCGCCGCTTGACTACCCGCCACCCTCTGCTCTCCCGTCACCTCGTGGTCACCTTAGCGCCGCCCGCCATGTCCCGCGCCGCGCGCTCTCTATCTCTCTCCGCGCCGCACGCCGATCCGCGCCACCCTACAGCCCCTCACCTACCTCACCTCAGTAGGCTGTGCATGCGCCTCATGTTGCACAGCCATGTGTCCTTCTCTCCGTGCCGTGCCACGTGCCCTTCTCTCTCTCTTCCTCCGTCCGCATTTTCTCCCTCCTCGCGCACACGCTATAAAAGCCCCCAACAAGCCTCCATTTTAAATGCATGAAAGTGCCCTAGTGCTCCCTCTTCCTCCGCTTACTCATTTAGCCTCAGGTTGCCCTTCCACGCTTTTTAGAAGCTTCTTCCTCACCTTGGTTGTTCTCGTCGCCGAGCCACGCCGATCGCTCCCTCCCCATTTCTCCACCTTCCCGAACTCACCTTAGGCTCCTCATGCTCCCTAGCCACTTCATTCCTCCTCCAGTGAGCTAGTTCATGGGATTGTGCCCTTCTTCTCCATTTAAGTGCCAGAGCTGCCACCTCTCTCCTCTCGTGACATCGCGTCCCCACCGGTCGGCCGCTCTCTCTCTCTCACTGCCGCTCAGGCCCGCGTCGGCCTTCCCACCGAGGCTTGACTGACAACCCACTTTGTCGGCCTCCTCTCATGGCGTGTGGGTCAGCCCTTGGTTCGCCCATGAGTGCAGCTTTGTCTTTGGGGCCGAAGCACGAATCACTGTGCGGCCCGCTAGAAAAATCCTTTTTCTTTTTATTTCGGTTTATGAATTCTATTTTCGGATTTAAATATTAAATAAAATCCGAAAATACAATTTAAATCTGAGAAAAATCGAAAATTCCCAAAATCACAAATACCCAAAAATATATTCTCTTGTCCGTTTAGAACGCGGAGTCCAAACACGGTCTCCGTTCATAAAATAAATTCCCAAAATTCCAAAAATGCCCTTCCTCACCACTTCGACTCCTCGCTCCGATTTCTTTTACGATTTTTCTTTTCTTTTATTTATTTTATTAGTTTATTTATTGTATTTGCTTTTCACGCTAGATTCGACCTTGGCACCCTACTCGAGCGATACTTGGAGCCGGAGCCATCTGAGAAAACGCACGAGGAAGCGAGCCGTTCGGGACACCGAGGACATCGGCGACTATTACAGAGGAGAACCTTCCACTTCGCAAGGCAAGCCACACCCTTGAGCATATTGGACCCGGTTCGCTACAATTTATATATATATCTTCAGATCTTGCATTATTTTCTTGGTATTTTAGAAGCTAAGAAATGCATTAACCGAATGACATGATTAGATACATCCCAATGACAAGACTCATTATTATGCCTTAACCCCTTTGTAACCTTAAGATATAAAATATTGAACCCGTGTAGATGTAGCAATTCACACCATTATTACTTTTAGACAAATGCTTAATCTCAGAAGGATTGGTTTGGAGGATGATTTTAAAAAAAATGCTACGGTTAGGGGGATAGTATCGGACTAACCACGAGAGGTGGCTGCGTGTCCGATCCCCAACCGATGACAAGCTAATGGATGGAATGGTGGTGGTACAGTGGTTACCAGGGTATTGTGTGGATGTTGGCTTGGTCTTTGGCACCTTAAGGATTAATCACTTTGAGCTAAGTAAATAACTTCAGTAATCGCTCAACCGCAGGTTGGAATGGTTAACCATGTTGACCCCTCCAACGTAGCCTAGTACATTGTACTTTCCTTTAAAATACCTATAGGCGATAGGCGCCATTGAGGAGAATGGATCGCCAGGCGTCGTATGAACGGGAGTGGAGATGCCATTCACCGATTCACGCATAGCGATGAGTGTCCACAATATTGAGCGTCTCCTGGCGGCGATGGGTCTGAATATTGCGGACCTTGGATAACCCTCGGATAGGGGCTAAAAGGAAGTTCAACAAGCGGCTACGATCATCTCGGTCCGACCGCATGCATTTAAGTTGCATGTTGATCGCGTGGCACTAAAGACCGTAGATATCTTGTGGGTAAAGTCGAGCGACTCTGCAGAGTCAAATAAAATTATGTCGGTTCTGGCAGTGCTTAGGTTAATGAAGTGAGTTAATATGGGGTGATACGGGACCTAAGCTCAAATTAGTTTTAATACTAAAACATGACCAATCTTGGACTTTTCTTAAACCCCCTTGTACTAGCTATCTTATGGTTTGTGCTTCAAATGTAACTAAAGTTGATCTTTAAAGCGCATCCACAACAATTATGAACTGTACCATTCCTTTGTGAATCCTTGCATGTAATATTGAGAATATTCTGTGTGGTTTGTTGAGTCTTGTCTAGTACTCACCCTTGCTTCCTATCCTCCCATAGACTTTCATGAAGCAAGAGAATATCAAGACTTAAGAGATGACGATGGTGCTTGGTTCTAATTGGTGTTGATCTGCTTTGCTCAAAATTTGTTTCACGTGGGCTTGTTTTGTATTGTATTGAAGCGCATAAGGCGCCTCTTGTAAAACCTTAATGTATCGGGCTTATTATTTCAATATCAACTGTTGGATTTCACTTTCTACGGCAATGTACTCTTGGTTACCAATGCCTAAACTCTGGGTAGTCAGACAAGTATTTATCGCACCCACGAAAAGGGCGGTCGTCACACTTGATGCATAGAATTGAGCCCAATCTACGGCCATCGGATAATGGCAAAGCCTACATAGAAACAGAAAATCTCTAGAAAAAACAATTTACAGCTAGTAGATCCATGGATCTAGTGACAATTTATAGCCAGTAGAACAGCTGTACAGGGTTTCAAACTTCGATCTCACTCAAATTTGATGCGCATGATTCCCTATAGCTGCGGCAAGTGCGAGCTAACTAGAGGTGGGCATTAGGCTAGGCTTTTTTTTGGATCAGCCTGTGGCACACTTGGCCTATCCTGGTACAAAGATAGATGGGCGTGTCGATGCAAAAGACGGCCGCCTAGGCTGTGCGGAGTTAGAAGAACTGGCACGATGGGCGGCACGGCCCAAGCTGAGATTTGGGCCATACTGTGCTAATCTGACACCACGGTGGACACGGCAACACATCGGACCTATCGTGGGGCCGTGGCAGGGAGTTAGGGGAGAGGAGGAGAAGGAGGGGTTACCTAAGCCCGTGCTGGAGGTGGGCCTATCGCACCATCGGCGCTCGCTCGCTCGCACCACAGTCACCGCGCGCCCATACCATGGTTGCCCTGCATTAGCGGGGGAGGCGAACGGAGGCAGAGGAGAGGCCGCAAAGGCGAGAGAGGGCGCGGAGGGTTAGAGTGGCCGTGTAGGGAGAAGGCGAGGTGATGGGGGTGGGGGTGGGGAGGCCAGAGAAGGATGTTCTTTGGGGGGAGCGGGGCCGGAGAAGGGGGAGGTTGGGAGCCAATGGCAGAGGTGGAGTGGGTGTGGGTGGGGAGGTCGGAGGGGCTAGAGAGGAGGAGGGAGCTAGCATCGGAGGCGGAGGCCGGGGTTTAGGCCATGGGGGAGCCAAGCAAGGAGGTGGAGGGTCGGCTCTGGTGCTCGGCTAGGAAGAAAAAAGGGAAAATAAAGGGAAGGAAGGAAAGAAAAAAAGGAAAGAAGAAAAAGGGAAGGAAAAAAGGGAAAGAAGAGAAAGAAAAAGGAAAAAGAGAAAGAAAAGAAGAAAAGGAAAGGAAAGAAAGGAAGAAAAGAAAAGAGAACAAGGGGTGGAGCCAAATTTCTGGCGTAGAACCCGATTTCTGTTCATATGCTATCAAGAAATTGCCCACAGTGGATTTGTGTGTTCTCGGCTCTTATGGTTGAGAGCGAGAGAGATTGAGAGAGAGTGACGGACGAGAGAGAGAATAGAGAGAGATTGAAAAAGATGGGCAAGAGAGAGAGAGAGAGAGCTAAGAGATTAACAGAGACAGGGTAAGAGAGATTGAGACATGAGAGAGAGAGAGAGAGCAATGGGCAAATACCGATAGAGACAGCGAGAGAGAGAGATCAATGGGCAAGTGAACATCATTGGCCACTTTTCTATTCCCATTGCATGTTTGCACTAGAGGTGGGCATCGTCTTTGTGTCGGTAGGCCCGGCCACGAGTCCATCATCGCTTACCGTGCTGAAGCTGTGCTAGGCATAGCGGCTGTCATGGCCGTGCCATATCGTGTCTATCTGGCTCACCTTCAGCGAGCCCAGACATGGTCCATTTGCGCTTCATGCTGGGCCAGCCTAGGCCTAGCCTATTTGTACTATTGCAACGAGAGAAAATGAGTCAGAGATGCATGGGGTTTAGGTAGTGGACACAAACATTATGAGAAAAAGAACTAAAATTTATGTATTCTTAAACAGTTACAGAGAGCGAGGAGATGTACTGAACACGGGCGAGAGAGGGGCAATGGGTGAGAAATAAAGTAAGGGGATAGGCGAGAGAGATTAAAAGAGATGGGCGAGAGATGGAGAGATTGAGAGAAGGGTGAGAGAGAGAGTTGAGAGAGATTGAGAGAGACGGGTGAGGGAGAGCCCTCCCCTCTTACTCGTCTCTCTTAGGTATCGATGGTGGGGGTGGCGTCCATGCTATTGAGTGCATCTATGGTGCTCATGCTCTGTAGGTCGATGACCTTCATGCTAGAATTCTTTCTCATGCCCTGGGTCATCGAGCTCGCCTGTGTGTTCCTCTTCATCGGCTTCATCACCAATCTCTTCGGGATCGAGAGGGCCTTCCTCTGGCCCATTGTCGCATGCTTTTCCTTGTGGAAGGATACCTCCACATATACGTGAATCGACCGAGGGGCTATGGCGCGGGCACACAGCCACAGTGGAAGGTGGTGGAGGCGCCAAGGCCATGTGGCCATAGCGGGGTGGAGCAGAGGTGGCGGAAGCACCGAGGTGAGACCGCGAGGTGATACGGTGAGGTGGAGTGGAGGCGTGGCCATAGCAGATGTGACATGATGGGGGAACCGAGGCATCAGGGACTCAGTGGTGGTGGCCTCGATGGGCGGCGACCTCTGCGCGCGATCGGTGGCCTCGACGGGTGACGACATCGGTAGGTAAACCCCCTCCTCTCCCCCACACCTCAGTGCCTCACCTCTCTGCCGCGGTCGGTGTGCCCTACTGCAAGCTCGCAACAGGGCCACCGTGTTGCGCAAGCTCCATGCCCGGCCATGCCGGCGTGCCCTCACCATGTCGTGTTGGGCTATGCCATCCATCGTGCCTGGTTCTCGGGCCCGGCACGACCCATGCTATAGTGTCGTGCCGGCACCGTACTGCCCACTTCATGCCAGGCTATGCACGCCGTGCCTCAGGCCAACCCAAAAATGTCCAGCCCAAGTGACCACCTCTAGTTTGCACACACAAGGGATAGAGAGCTGAGAGAGATTGAAAGAGACGGACGAGAGAGAAAGCAGCTTTTTACAAGGTACAAGTGTTTGTACTAAGGAGCATCGTGTAATGACGCAAGCACTGCAAAGTTTTTTCTGAGGCCTATACTCATGTTCATATCAAGGCAGTGACTCTGTACCTGTTTAAGAATTAATAAAATTTAGTTATTTCTCTCTCAATATTTGTGTCTACTATCTCAACTCTACGCGTCTTCGACTCCTTTCCTCTAATCGCAATAGTATAAATAGGCCAGGTTTGAGCCAACACGGCACGAAGTCGGCATGAATCGCAAATAGGCCGCATCAGAGCTCATTGAAGATGAGACAAGCCAAGTGGGGCGTCGGTAGTGGCAACATGTGCGATTTGAGTGGGTCGGTCGTGAGCCCAAAGATGGTACGATTTAGACATATGGCCTAACGGACCCGTTCCATGTCGGCCTATCCCGGCATGTCGCCCACCTACTGACAGATGAACCACATGTTCGAAGGCAATGTAGTAGTACACTACAATGTCTCGATGGATCTACTCACATGTCCACTTTTACGCCTCACAGATGACGTAATAATTGATTTTCCTAAAAAGAAAATATTTATTTAATTCGGTATATTGATTTTAAATATATTTTGAAACTTCAAATGCTTATAACTTTTATGCTTTTAACTCCGATTTGAGTGATTCCAATTTCTATAAATTTGTAAAATTGTGATCTTTCTGTTTATGAATTTTAATTGAATTTTTGAGCACTGTTTTCCTACTGTTTATTTATTTTATTGTTTATATTTACGCTATGCTGTAGACGTTGAAGTGCCCAAGGTTTCGAGGGAGAGGTTCTCGACCAGAGCAAGCTTAGAGCCGTAATCAAGACTTTTTGAAGGCAAGTTGTGTTTGATCATGTTGAACCTATTAGAGCAAATTATTTTGATTTAAACTATTGCATGCTAATTTGGTAGAAATGATTTTGAATAAGTTTTGGGATTAGTTAAATGCCTAGTTGTTGTATGCCACCTTGTCATATATAATTGTAGGCCATGAATCCTTTGTCACCCTAGGTTATGAATTAATAGTTGGACATTAATAATTTGCCAACATGGGTTGAGTAGACCAAGTAGTGTGCTTAGCCTCGCCACGAGGACAATTCATGATTTTGGAACACCAAAGTAAATAATGATTTAATGAGATATGGAACACGCTTTGTGAATGAGACATGTGTTATTGAGTTGATGATGGCACGTGGTGCAATGGTAAAGAACCGGGGTGGGAAAATGATTTAGACTGGGGCAAATGGCAAGATTATTTCTGGTGGGCCAAGAGTGGTAACGGGCGGTCGATTTGGTTTTTATTGGACATGGATATTTGAGTTACACTTGGTTAGTCTTGCCTCTGGCCAACTAAGGACTTAACCTTGCAGCATTTGAATCGAAGTCTTTCATACACCACAAGTCCGTGAATGGGACGGGCTTAGCCGAGTAAACCGGGAAATCTATTCTTGGTACTGTCGTGGTGGTGGAGGCCCGAGAAGCGGAATGAGAACTCACATGGCGCAAGAGGGGGCCCTGGTGTGGTAACCAGTCCCTCCAAAGGTTGAAACCTTAGCGGCAAGATCTTTGAGTTTAGATGGAACTTTGGAAAGGCTTCACATTGTTATTTGCCTTGGTGGTATTTGATCAGATCTTGTGGGTAAAGTGTATAACCTCTCGCAGAGTGTACAACCTATTCAATAGCCGCGTTTCACGTGAATGAGCATCGCTCTATGATTACTATCAAGGGTTAGATTTTCATAAAATGAATTGTTGATGGAAAATGCTTGGGTTGGTGATGATGAATTTGACTTAGGATGGAAAATGAATTACAATTGAAATGCTTGTGAAAGCTACTATTTCTACTACTGCTTTTATCGCTTTGCAATCTATTATCGCTTATTTGAAATGTCAGATCGCTTCATGAACCATAGCCTATCCTTTGTACTAAGCCATGCATGTAGAATATTAGAATTGCATTCTCATGCATGACTTGCCGAGTGCTCAAAGTACTCACCCCACAACAACACAACTTCGCTTGAAGAAGAAGCAAACCCGCTCAGAGGAGGAGTATCGAGGAGCCGACAAACTAGGGAGCGAGCCCGATCGGCCTGTTCGTGGCAAATTGGTTGGCGCCACGAGTTTATTTTATTTCACGTGATTTGAATATTTTAATAAGTCTGCTCGCGAGGCGATCTTTGTAACTTGACCATAAGGTCGATCAACTAGTTTGAGTATTTAATCAAAGTACTTATTATTTCGCTGGTTATGACTGTGATATGTACCAATGTTGAGATCGTGGTGCACTAGCGTGATCCTCGACTAGTGCTGAATACACGAGGGTCCGGATTTGCAAATTCGGTCCCGACAGAGGTGGTATCGAGCCATACCGATCGTAGGATCGCCCTTAGTTAGAATGGTCGAGTGAGGATAAAACTATTTTCTAAAAGCTAAAATGTGCCAAGATGATAATGCAATCTCGACTTACCCCCCTTCTTCTTTCATACCCTTGCTGAATTCAACACATATTCGCTTTGATTAAAATATCCGAAGTTTCACGTGAGTGTCTCTTGGCGATGAGGATGATCCACTCTTTTGGTGAGCGATTAGAGGGCACGCCATGAGCTTTGGCGATGATGCACACCGCTGAGGATATGACAGCCGATCTACCGGGGACTCATGTGGATCGGCAGATCGATATTGCTCGATGTCACCATCACGGCTTCACGCTTAGGGATAGGGCGAGGGCGAAGTCGTCCCATCCGCATCACAGCTAGGAGGTTGTCATTTGACGCCTGGGATTCGTGGAGACATCGTGGTCAAGCGATGAGGCGATTGCTCGTACTCTACCCTGTGGAGTTGGATGGCACAAGTTGTTCCGTCACCACCCACGAGAGACACTCGCTACAACCGAGAGCCCATCGAGGAGGAGGATGCCACGATCACCCACCGCCGATATGTTATCGCCAAGAGGATGCTATCGACGAGGCGGTTCAGAGCTGCAGAGGTCTCGTGACGAGTTCACACGCCTTAGGGCTCATCTGCTGCGCACTTGTGAGTACTTGGCCCACTCTATCCAGAGGATTGGGAACGGAGACAAGACTCAGCGGACCAGAGCCGAGCTGAGCTTGGAGCTACACGACCCAGAACCCGAGGAGCCACAGCAGAGCCGCAGCCAGAGCGTGAGCCGAGCAAGTGGAAGTGAAGCCTGAGCAAGTGGAAGTGAAGCCCGAGCCCTGAGGTCAAGCAGAGCTGGAGGTTGAGCCTGGCAGGAGGCGATCCAATGGAGGATCGCTGGGATAGGTTTGTACCGCACCAAAGACACCCGCCGGTATCCACCAGGAGTTCGGTAATGGCTCAAGGAGTGAGCGTTAGGATTAGCAGCTGAGACTCTGCGCTGAGTCGCTGCTCTTGGAATAAGAGTCACCTTAGAGGCGCTTGACTGTGAGTGTTAGTTCGACGGTTTTTTCATGCTTAGGAGTGATCGGTATGTGTTGCAAGGCCTTTAGGCATTGTGAGCAACCATACCCAGATATTAATAAAGTAATAAAGTTAGATTTTGTGTTACACCTTGTCCCCAAGATAAGTACTCTATTACTTGTCTATTCTTATTTCCTCTCTCGCCTCTAAACCATGGAGCAATCAAGCAGATGGTGAACACCCGGAAACCAAGGAGGAAATGGGAGCGTTCTCACTCACCGAAACATCGATGGGGAAGGATAAGGACCTCAACCAAAGACCGCCAGCTGATATGCGTAACTTTGGAGCCTTTATTGCCGCATGCACTCCGCACGCATGCCATGATGCAATAGATGCAACGAGTCATCGCCCAAGCCGCCACCGCCGCCTGCTAACCAGTCAACCCAAAGGCAGAGACCACACTCAAGGCCATGAATTCATGAGGACACGACCGCCTACATTTTTTCGGAAATGCCAATCCATTGGAGGCGATGATTGGTCGAGGACGATAGAGAGAAAGTTGCACATTACCCAAGGTGAAGGAAATGAGAGGGTACTTATGCCTCTCTTCACTTTTGAAGGAACCGCAATGAATGGTGGGAAAACTATCACACGCTTCATGAGCACCCGCAGACATCACCGGGAGGAGTTCACGATCGCTTCCGGCTAGCATCATGTGCCCGAAGGCATAATGGAGCTGAAAAAGGAGGAGTTTAGGGCATCAAGGTGGCAATCAATCGGTAACGAGTATCTCAATAAGTTCACATACCGGCACGCTACGCACTCGAGGACGAGTAAACGATAAGGCCAGCGCCTCGATTCATGAAAGGATGAATTCGTGGCTGCAGTGGGACTCATAACCCACACTTTTCCCGATTTTCAGAGCTAGTGAACAAGGCGCCGATATTGGAGGACAAGCGCAAGGAGCCGAGGACAACCGAAGCGCAGGATGGCACAAACAGGAGCACGCCAGGAGCGCAGCTGCTTGAGGGTTGCACCAAACCGCTTCTTCAGATTTCAGCCAAGGAATGTGATGACGACGCCACCGCCAGTACCAAGACCTGCCGGACAAAATTTCCAGACACCAACACCAGTTGGGAACGCAGCAGAAGCCGCCAGCCATCGGTGAGGCGTTGTTACGCTCAGAACGAGCCGGGCACTTTGCCAATTATTGTCCTAAGAAGGAGGAGGAGTGACACCAGTTCGCTTCAATCTTGGAACTACTCCAACGAAGACACCGCTTAGAGCAAGTCGGAGTTACACAACCTGAGCTGCCACGCAGATCGTGGGTAAGAGGCGAGTCAATCATGTCACCGCTGATGCAAAGGCAGTAATACATCGGACGTCAGATGGGTAAGTTACTTGTCAACTCAAGACTGCAATAGCTTTTATTTGATTCGAGCTTCAGATTCGCTTATATCTCGGATTTTTGCTGTGAACAATGGGTTGAAAATGGTGAACCTTAGGCATGTATTGCTAGTACAATCCGGGGTCGAACTCCGATCCGATGTAGGATGTTCCGGGGTAAAGTTGTTTATAGATGGAACAGAGTTCCTAGCAAACTTAGTGGTGTTAGATACCTGCACCTTAGATGTTATTTTGGGAATGGATCGTTGTCTAAACACAAGGTTGTATTAGACCGTGGACTAAGAGTCATATCACGAGAGTCCTTAGGGAGAAAAGTAGAGTTTTGGCCACTACCGCTCGGGATGGACATTGATGGTCAATAGTGTGAAGGCCGCCAAGATAGAAGACGTACTCGCTTGTCGAGAATACCCTGATGTGTTTCCAGAGGATTTACCGATGCCACCGACAGGACATAGAGTTTGTAATTGAGTTAGTATCGAACGACCCGATAGCTAAGAGACCTTATCGGATGTCAACCAATGAGCTAGTGGAAATGAAGAAGCAGATAGAGGAGTTAATGGATAAGGGATTTATTAGACCAAGTTCGCCGCCATGGGGAGCACCTGCTCTATTTGTCAAGAAGAAGGACGGAGTTACCGGATGTGTGTGGATTAATGAAAGCATCTAATGAAGTCACTATAAAGAATAAGTATCCGCTACCCAGATCGATGATCTGCTTGACCGCTTGAGAGGAGCCGAGTTTTCTCCAAGATTGACCTACGATCAAAGTTATCACCAAATCAAGATTCGACGGAGGATGTGTCAAGACCGCATTTTCGCCAAGATATGGACACTACGAGTTCACGCTTATGTCTTTTGGTTTGACAAATGCACTGATATTTCATGAACATGATGAACAAGGTTTTCATGGAATACCGGACAAGTTCGTTGTTGTGTTCATAGATGACATTCTAGTTTACTCCAAGACCCGGAAGAGCATGCGAGCATCCGGCTAGTTCTCGAGAGGTTAAGAGAGCAAAGAACTTTTCGCTAAGTTTAGCAAGTGTGACTTCGAAGAACAAGGTGGAATTTCTTGGACATGTGGTGACCGCCAAGGAGTCGCAGCTTGACCCAAGTAAGGTGGAAGCAAGTTGCATTGGGAGCCACCCAAGACGGTGACTCAAACCGTAGTTTTGGAATGGCTGGTTATTACCGCCGATTTATTGAGGGATTCTCAACGATTGCGAGACCCCTTACGCAATTGTTGAAGAAGGAAAAGAAGTTTATGCGGACGCCTTAATGTGAGCGGAGTTTTCAGAGTTGAAGAAACGCTTGACAACGGCGCCAGTGTTAGTTCTACCGGATCTAAGCCGAGCTTTGATATATATCGTGATGCATCGCGCCAAGGGCTTGGATGCGATAATGCAAAACCGTAAGGTCGCCGTGATATGCCAAGGCGCTTGAGGCCGCATGAGGAGAACTATCCGACGATGATTTGGAATTAGCAGCCGTAGTGCATGCATTGAAGTTATGGCGACACTATTTAATTGGGAACTGATGTGAGGTGTACACGGACCATAAGAGTCTTAAATATATATTCACACAGTCGGACCTGAATATGAGACAGAGGAGGTGGTTGGAATTAATTAAGGATTACAATCTGGGGATTCATTATCACCCCGGGAAAGCCAACGTGGTGGCTGATGCTTTGCCTTAAAGAGCCATTCGCGAATACGCTGATGGAGAGAGTCAGATGAGTTATGTAAGGAATTTTGTCAAGCCGAAGTTGTGCCTAAAGGATTTATAGCCTTTAGAAGTGAAGCCTACCCCGAAGATCGATCCGGAAGGACAGAAGACGATGTCAAGATTCGTAAGATTACGCCCAAAATGGAGGAAGGCAAGGCGAAGGATTTCAAGTCGATAAGCAAGGTACATTGTGGATGAGGAATCGCATTTGCGCATCGCACAAGAAGGAACTCAAACAAATGATTCGAGGAAGCCCATAACTCCAAGTACTCGATTCATCCAGAAGCGCTAAGATGTATCAAGACTCAAGGAAAGATTTTGGTACAAGCATGAAGCGTGAGGTTGCAGAGCATGTTAAGCAGCGACATATGCCAAAGAGTCAAAGCAATGCATCAAAGGCCAATAGGTTTACACCACCGAAGATACCCGAGTGGAAATGGGAGGAAATTGAATGGACTTCATTACCGGTCTACCAAGGACCTGCATGGTATGACTCCATATGGGTTATAGTGGACCGATTGACAAAGGTCGCCCACTTCATACCGTGAAGACTACCTACTCTGGGGGACCGCTAGCAGATTTGTATATGTCAAGAATTGTTTGTCTACATGGAGTTCAAGAAAATTGTATTTTACGAGGTACCCAGCTTACCTCAAGATTTTGGGATAAGTTGCATGAGGCCCTAGGGACCCGCTCGAACTTCAAGATCGCATATCACCCACGCATGTATGGGCAAACGGAAAGAGTTAATCAGATACTAGAGGACATGTTGAGGGCTTGTGCATTGGCTTATACAACTTCGTGGGATAAGTGTTTGCCATATGCCGAGTTTAGCTATAACAACAGCTACCAGGCAAGTTTGCAGATGTCGCCATTTGAAGCGCTATATGGAAGACCCTGTCGAACGCCGTTGAACCGAATGAGACCGAGAACGCCATATGTTCGGGCCGACATTCTTCGAGAAGTCAAGAGCGAGATAGCCATGATCGTGAAAGGTTGAAAATTGCACAATCAAGATGTAAGAGTTACGCCGATAATCGCCGCAGGATTTGAGCTTTGAGCCTCAAGATTTTGTGTATCTCGTGAGTTACACCACTCAGAGGAGTTAAGAGGTTCCACACTAAAGGAAGTTAGCACCAAGATATGTTGGTCCGCTCAAGATCCTAAGTCGAGAGGTGAAGTAGCGATCACCGGAGTTACCGCAGCCTTTAGCAGAGTGCATGATGTGTTCCACGTGTCACAATTAAAGAAATGCCTCCGAAAGTGCCGTAAGAGCAAATGCCGCTAGAGTCGATCGAGTCGAGCAGGAGGATTTGACCTATAAAGAGTACCCGTGAAGATCTTGGATACGATGGATCGAGAAACGAGAAATAAATCGACCCGCTTCGCAGAGTTCAAGGAGTAACCATTCCGAGAGCGAAGCAACCTGGGAGCATGAAGAAGACTCAAGAAGGAATTTCCCAACCTATTCTTTAGTCATACTCAATCTCGGGTCGAGATTCCGTTAAGGGGAGGTTTGTAACACCCCAATTTTTGCTTTTCTTGCATTTTTAGCTTTGTATTTTGAATTTCGAATTTATTTGGATTTATTTTGAATTAAACCATTTATCAAATCAATTAAATAATAGAAAAGTTAAAATAAAATTTTGTTGAAAATATTTTATTTGAGTCACAAATGTCCTAAAATATTTATGAGAATTTTTCCAGAATTTTCTCGTATTTTTAATGCCCCAAATAAATTATTTGATTTTCGGAATTAATTTTATTCGAAAAGAAATAAAATCCGGATGAACAGATCGGGCCGAGTAATCGCGGCCCGCTTCGAAAAACCCTAGCGCTTATGGTCGTCCGATTTTGATCCGACGGTCCACGCCGCTACCACGCCACTCAAACCCGAGTCATCACGCCGACTCGCCACAAGACTGCGGGCCTTGCTTTCTGCTTTCACTTCTGGACGCCGAGGGGGCTATTTATTGCGCCGCCACCCGCTGTGAACTCCTCACTCACGCCGCACTCCGTCTGCACTTTCACTTCGCCGAGACGCCGCCCGCCACGCCAAGACGACTCGCCAAGTCCGGCCGCCCGCCACACTTTCGAGCTGCCCATTGCCGCCGGTGATATCTGTCTGCCGCCGCTGGTCCTTGGAGTCCTCTCGCCGAGCCGTCGGAGCGCATTTTCGCTTCGGAGAAGCACGGAACGCCGCGCCACGCTTTCGCTCGCTCGGCCGAAGCCGCCGCAGATCGCCGCCGGGTTTCACGAAGCGCGCCACCGCACGATCCAGATCCGATCACGAGGTGAGCCCACGCCGCTTTAGGAACAAAGAACTTCATCTTCCAATCTCCGCCGTTAGATGCAACCGAGGGTCGCCAGATTGCCACGCCGCCGCTCATCGCGCACGCAGACGCCGACAACACGGACCCACATGTCGCTGGCACCGCACCGCCAACGATGACGCCGACAAGACGGACCCACATGTCACCGCCGACTGCACTATTCACACGAGACGCCGACAAGACGGGCCCACCCGCCACCAAGACGCACCGCGGCGTAGGACGTCACCGCCGACGCTATGCCGACGCCACGTGGGACCCACTTGTCGAGAGATAGCCGAAGTCGCGGCCGACGCCACGATGACGCATGCCGACGCCATCACGAGGCCAGTATCGACGTCCGCCAGGCCACGGTCACTCTCGGTGGCGACACGTGTCACGATGACGAATAATTGATTTTCCGAAAAAGAAAATATTTATTTAATTCGGTATATTGATTTTAAATATATTTTGAAACTTCAAATGCTTATAACTTTTATGCTTTTAACTCCGATTTGAGTGATTCCAATTTCTATAAATTTGTAAAATTGTGATCTTTCTGTTTATGAATTTTAATTGAATTTTTGAGCACTGTTTTCCTACTGTTTATTTATTTTATTGTTTATATTTACGCTATGCGTAGACGTTGAAGTGCCCGGTTTCGAGGAGAGGTTCTGACCCAGAGCAAGCTCAGAGCCGTAATCAAGATTTTTGAAGGCAAGTTGTGTTTGATCATGTTGAACCTATTAGAGCAAATTATTTTAATTTAAACTATTGCATGCTAATTTGATAGAAATGATTTTGAATAAGTTTTGGGATTAGTTAAATGCCTAGTTGTCAGATGCCACCTTGTCATATATAATTGTAGGCCATGAATCCTTTGTCACCCTAGGTTATGAATTAATAGTTGGACATTAATAATTTGCCAACATGGGTTGAGTAGACCAAGTAGTGTGCTTAGCCTCGCCACGAGGACAATTCATGATTTTGGAACACCAAAGTAAATAATGACTTAATGAGATATGGAACACGCTTTGTGAATGAGACATGTGTTATTGAGTTGATGATGGCACGTGGTGCAATGGTAAAGAACCGGGTGGGAAAATGATTTAGACGGGGCAAATGGCAAGATTGTTTCGTGGGCCAAGAGTGGTAATCTGGCGGTCAGATTTGGTTTTTATTGGACATGGACATTTGAGTTACACTTGGTTAGTCTTGCCTCTGGCCAACTAAGGACTTAACCTTGCGAGCATTTGAATCGAGTCTTTCATACGTACCCACAAGCTCCGTGAATGGGACGGGCTTAGCTGAGTAAACCGGGAAATCTATTCTTTGGTACTGTCGTGGTGGTGTGAGGCTTGAGAAGCGGAATGAAAACTCACATGGCGCAAGAGGGGGCCCTGGTGTGGTAACCATTCCTTCAAAGGTTGAAACCTTAGGGCAAGATCGAGTTTAGATGAAACTTTGGAAAGGCTTCATTACGTTATTTGCCTTGGTGGTATTTGACTGTATCTTGTGGGTAAAGTGTATAACCTCTCGCAGAGTGTACAACCTATTCAATAGCCGCGTTTCACTGTAATGAGCATCGCTTCGTGATTACGGCCAAGGGTTAGATTTTCATAAAAATGAATTGTTGATGGAAAATGCTTGGGTTGGTGATGATGAATTTGACTTAGGATGGAAAATGAATTACAATTGAAATGCTTGTGAAAGCTACTATTCCTACTATTGCTTTTATCGCTTTGCAATCTATTATCGCTTATTTGAAATGTCAGATCGCTCATGAACCATAGCCTATCCTTTGTACTAAGCCATGCATGTAGAATATTAGAATTGCATTCTCAGGCATGACTTGTCGAGTGCTCAAAGTACTCACCCCACAACAACACAACTTCAGCTTGAAGAAGAAGCAAACCCCGCTCAGAGGAGGAGTATCAGAGGAGCCGACAAACTAGGAGCGAGCCGATGGGCCAGTTCGTGGCAAATTGGTTGGCGCCACGAGTTTATTTTATTTCCGCCGATTTGAATATTTTAATAAGTCTTCGCTCATGAGGCGATCTTTGTAACTTGACCATAAGGTCGATCAACTAGTTTGAGTATTTAATCAAAGTACTTATTATTTCGCTGGTTATGACCGTGATATGTACCAATGTTGAGATCTGTGTGCACTAGCGTGATCCTCGACTAGTGCTGAATACACAGAGGGTCCGGATTTGCAAATTCGGGTCCCGACATCCACTTACGCTAATGTCGCCGAGAAGATTTAACGCCTCTCCCTATATAAATCGGCACCATTCACAACAACCCCCTCATAATGCAAGCTAAACCACAACGAAAACCTCAAGTAACTAGCAGGTGATCAATCTACGATATGGCTATTGAATATCTAAATATGGGGTATGAGTATGTACTAGAAATATGAAGACTATACCATATATGCTCATGCAAGCATATAGAAACTACAGATATTACGGGCCTGATTATATATGATAAGATATACGCGGAGGGGATATCTCCATACTAGGAAGGACTTGATCACTTTCCCGTTACGAGGAAACTGACTCGAGTACGCTTGGTATCCAAAGATGTTTGGATATGCTGTGGAGATCGACATGACGATGGACTCATCGTCATCTAAGGTCTATAACTCAACTTGAGGCAGAGCTACCCCGACTATATAAAGCCGGGAGTACGTATCCTTAGGGAGAGAGCAAAGGGAAAAAAGGAGAAGACCTCTAGAGAGAGCTTTTACAAGACGCACAGCAACCAGGAGCTGAAGGATCGCGCTTCGTCAACCTTTAACTATAGTTTAGCTATTCCTTAGATCCCATCTTCATTGTAACTAGGGCTAGACAACTTGCTCTGCACTCAATACACCAATTTCATATATCATCCGCACAGAACGTAGAGTATTACTCTATCCGAAGGCCTGAACCTATATACATCGTGCCGCTGTCTTCATGCTTGACTCTGATTACTGAAGGTACCCGTAATCATAAGTTTACTATCGAGTTCTAACCTTCGACAATGGAAATCTCGCCAACACTGATGATCTAGACGTTGTTGGCGCTTGGGCCAGTGGTGGAACTATAAATTTTCTAATAGGTGTGCCTACGCCACCTGCCTGAGCCCCTTGCCGCGTCGCTTGCATGGCCAACGCGTTGCCTGCAGTGCCGCTCATCCGCCTGAGCTGCTTATCGCCTGCCGCACTGCCGCCCGCCAGAGCTGCTTGTCACACCACCTGCCGCACCGCTCGCCCCGCTCCTGTGTTTCCTGCCACTCCGCTCGCCCCACCCCGTGTTGCCGCTCGCCAGAGCCACTCGTCACCATTGCCCGCCAGAGCCACTCGCCGCCGCCACGCCTGCCACACCGCTCGCTTGGGAGTAGCTTGTGTTAAGTTAATCTTGTTATCTCAAAGTAAGTCTTTGTCAGTTTAGTTGTTTTTTCAGAGTTTGAGATAAGAGTCCAGAGTTGTTATGTTTAAGTATCGGCAATATTCCAGATTAGTAACAATAAAATGAGTTGTTACATATAAGTATCTGGTTGTCGGTTTGGACATGTTTGAGTATAACATATCTAGTCAGTTGTTGATTAGTTCTAATTTTGTGCAAGAGCCCGATAGAGTCTCTAACTGTTTTTGTAATCTATACATTATAAATAAGAAGAGAAATAGAAAAGGATGTGGTGTGTTTTCACATCGCAAAAGGATTTGGTGTTTTCTCTCTGAATTCTGAAGTTCCTTTGTTTTTGCGAAGCTCCATTGCGCTGCATTGCTATTGTTCTGTTGTCGCTGCTCTGCTGTTTTGTTTCAGGCGTTGTATTAGCTCTGTTGCAGAAGCTTTGTTATGGATTTTTGCATAAGTATTTGAATCCTATGCTGATTGAACTAACAGCTTGAGTTCTCAAAATTTTAGGGATGCTAGGGCATACCCGGCACCCCCACTAGTTTCGATTCTAACTTGGGCTAGTGCTCCTCCCCGCCACTAGCCCGGCTGCCGCGCAGAACTATGGCTGCCAGCCGGCCTATTGCTGCAGCTAGTTTGGGTTCTATGTTGGAACAAAAAAAATAAAAACCAAAAAAATTAACTCAAAATTTGCAACCTCATGACTGGCGGTCTCAAGAAGATCAGACAAACCAACTGAGCTATAGGCTCTTTTTGATGTAAAGAGTCTCTACATGTGTTCTTAATTTCTTATTGCTTCAAACTAGTACAAGCCTCTGCTTATATAGCAGATCCAAACAACAGACTCGGATTCAACAAACTGGGTACTACTCGGAGTCTACAAGCAACACTTTCCAAACCAAACTTTCCTAAAACAAGGTTAACTCTAACATTCACACTTTAGTCTTGTAATATAACTCTAACTTGTTAAGGTAGTCAACCTCAACTATGACTTATCCAACATTTACTCGCTACAAGATGAAGAACGCATCTCCTCAACATCTCGGACTCATCTTACTTAAATCAAGACGGCGAACACATCTCCTCAATATCTTGGTCTCATCTTAGACGGACATGATTTTGAACGGCGAACACACCTCCTCAATATTCCAGAGTCAACTTTGACGAACTCGACTTAGGATGGCAAATACACCTCTTCAACGTTCTAGACTCAACTCTCTTACTTAACACAGTGTCAAAATAGAGCTTGTTCATCGTCACTTAGAGCTTCGACATGGAATGCTTTTTTCACCTTCTTCAACTTGCGGCACTCTGAAGCAAAATGCTCATAATTATTACTGAAAGGACCGATATGTCGCCTAGAGGGGGGGTGAATAGGCGAATTAAAAAAATTGCAATTAAATAAAATCTCCCGAGGGTCAGAGTCCGGACTGTCCGGGGTTTTTGTCCGAATAGTCCGGAGTAAATGTCCGGATAGTCCGGTATTTTCTCCGGATATCCTGGACAGTGAACTCGAGAAGGATTTTAAATCTTTGCAAGTTTTTCAATAATCTAGCTGAATGCAAATACTCTAAATGATGTCAAAATTCAAGAGTATATAGATCTAGAGCCAAACTTAAAGAGAAAGTAGATCGGAGCTCCAAAAGATTCAAGAACCACAAACCCTAGCTCAAGCAAGTGAAGAACACAAAGACAATGATTTTTACGAAGTTCGGATTCTTGAAGGAATCCCACGCTCCGCTGAGGAGGCACAAAGCCCGGTCCCTCTTGACCCCTTTCCTCCTTGTTGCATGAAGCACTCGCCGGTCTTCACTTCTTGCCTCTTTCCTTTCGGAGGCGAGACTTGCCTTCACAAACGACCGGGGCTCTCCACACGAAGACTTGGAGGCTCCCGGTGACTCCTTGCCGTCTAGGAGCCCTTCAAACTCCAAGAGTAATAAATACGCCGCTAAATCGACTTGGAGGATGAAGCTAGTGCTCAAGAATCAAACAAGCAAGCTCAAAGCACTTAGATCCCCTCTTTTCTCCCCAAAGATTCAAATCAAACCAAGGATTTAAGTGGGAGAAAGAGGCTAGGACTCAAGAGAGTGAGAGAGTGAGCTTGAGATTTGAATGCTGCAATGAATGAGATAGCCAACGGGTAGATTTGGAGTGAGGGCTTAAATAGCTCACCCAAAATCCAACCATTACAAGTGTGCTGCGCAAAGTCCGGACTATCCGGACATTTAGTCCGGAGTGTCCGACTAAACTTCTTTTTCCAACAGAGAGGGTGAGCTCGGAGTGTCCGGACAAAATCTCCGGATACTCCGGACCACCCCGGATACTCCGGACATATAAACCCTGGAGTGTCCGGATACTCTGGACTTACCAGAGAAAACCAACCGAGGACCCCAAATGAGTGTCCGGATAAAATGTCCGGATACTCGAGCATTCTTCGCCAGAGTACCCTTTGATAGGAAATGCAAAGTTTCAAAAGATTTTCGAGATGCAATTTTCATCCTATGAGCACAAGCATATCTTAGAAGCGATTTTCCGTCAGATCCCCTTTATAGTACGGCTATCCTTAGACTCAAAGAAATAAAAGAT
The DNA here is from genome assembly GCA_036346375.1 of Guadua angustifolia. NCBI lineage: Eukaryota > Viridiplantae > Streptophyta > Magnoliopsida > Poales > Poaceae > Guadua > Guadua angustifolia. The sequence continues at coordinate 34,688,575 of CM070506.1, read as the reverse complement.
TTACAACTAAAGTCTTGATGCCGCCTTTTCAAATTTTAAATATGGTGGGGACCTCCAATCGCCTTTCCAACGATGATATCTTCTTGATCACTGCATAGAATCTCACTTGCACCGTTAGTATACAAAATTGTGTTGCCATAAATCACCAAAACTCTTTGAGGGGCCTAGATGCACTTTCAATCTCCCCATTTTTGGTGAATTGATGACAACACAATTGGATTTAGATGAAATTTGAAATGATATAGTATTTGAAAAACCAAATACACGGAGAAGCTCCCCCTAAACATGTGCATTGAAAGAAATTGAGTTGAAAGACAAATGCACATGTTTACGGGAAAAATTTCAAGAGCTCCCCCTAAATGATTGCTTTCGAGAGAATATAACATGATATAACATGATATCACACAAATGCATAACGGAAAGAAAATTGATATTAAGCAAAACTATTATTCCAATCATTCTAATTAACCAGTTCACGAAACCAACCACAAGCACAAGTTCAACAAGGAGCTAACGACGAAAATCAAACAATAGCAATCAAAGTAAGCACACAAAGATAATATGATAGCGCTAGACTCTCTCCCCCTTTGGCATCAAGACACCAAAAAGAGAGTCTTCGGCAGAAGATCACTCCTCATCTCCTGACGGCTGATAGTCCTCCTCCTCGCCGTCATCGCTGGCCGCCATCGACACGCCTGGGTGTCAAGGTTCGAGGTCAAGAGCCGCCGAGTAGCAGAGTCCATCAGAGGTGCAAAGAACAGACTCCTGACCACTCACGGGCAGAAGGTCCTCACCCCGCCGACGGCGATAGGCACGAACTCACGGCGGTGCTCACGAAGCTCATGACGAGTCTCCTTGACTTGAGTGGAGACCTCGACACATGCGTAATGTGCACTTGAGCATCCTCTTAATTGTGTCGCGGCTAGATCGAGGAGAACCCGAAGGAGAGACTTGGGCGGTAGGAGCTGGAGCTCGAGGAGGCGCAGAAGAACGGCCACTAGGACGACCTCGGGGACGCTTCTCCATAGGAGCTGCAGTGTCATGAAGTCAAGGTGCACGGACCTTGTAGGAGAGGTGATCCACATCCTTGACAAAGTCAAGACCCGTGACATGCTCAATGAGAGCCATGATGAAAGGAGCATACCCGCAGCTGCTGGAGTGGCTCAAGGAGTTGTGGCGGATGGCCTCCCAAATGAAATCAACCACGTCAAAGCCATAAGAGCGCTCCACCAAGTGATACAGCAAGTTGCGCCTATAAGAACTGATGGCGGACGCATCACCCTCCTTGGGCCAAAGAGTGACCCGGCGAATTTCGAAGAACAAAGAACCACGTGTTTGAGACCCTTTATAGTGCCAACCATGAAATGCTGAGAAGAGTCATACAGGTCTTCAAGCTGTTCAGGAGTCATAACCTTTTTGTCATGCAGCTTTGCATCACCATCAACTGACCTCAGTCGCAGAATCCTAGCGAAGGTCCTCTTGGTGGCCACATACCACAATTTATCGGTCATCCACCAAATGACATCTTGCTTTTTGTCAAAATATAGAGTGGCATAAAATTGCATGATTACCTCATCATTCCAAGAATGCATAAAGCTCATTATGTCCTTCACCTTATGCCGCCACAACTGGATGACTTCGTCGAAGATGGGATTTTGAGCCTCACCATGTAGAGCCACCAACCCTCTTCATTTTCGCCACAGCCGCTCCATGGGAAGAAGGACTGTCTCATAATAGTCGAATGGAATCTGCTTTTAATCGCTTGTCTACATATCGATCCCGTGAAATTCAAGCGATCCTTATTCCTCTCGCGCAACAATGGCCTTGCCCTTTCCGTAACCCACTCTATAGTCAACCACTGCGGCATCATCATCGCCCAAAGGTACCTCCATATCGGCTTGTACTTTTCCAAGGGCCAATCGCTTCACGAGATGTTTGATGATGCTTTTTCTTTTGCTCACGTGAGGACCCGGATTTACCTAATCCGAACCCCTCATGTTTCAATCGCGCTTAGTCTGTGAACAATTTAGCGCACAAAGATTATCTGATGATGATAATACGTACATATCATAAAGTTCATAACAAAGATAAACAAAAGAGTGTAACAACATAAACATCCATCATCACATTATTACAAGTATGAAGCCTTATGGTCAAGTGTAAAAGTAACAATGAAATGTAGAACAAAATCGAGCCACTCGAAGCAGCTCCACAGTGCAACCGATGGGGTGCGCCCTAGAAGAACGAAGTCGTCCTCCTCAAAGTCTCAAAGACAAATGTCGAACAAAGGATCACATGTGCTCTTTGCTCACCCCTTCTCCCATCATCTCGCTTTATGGAATAAGCAAATTTCAATAAAAAGCGAGGGTGAGTATGCAACATACTACGCAAGTCTTGGAAACATAATGCAATTAACTAAATGCAAGGCTTAAACAAAGGAAGGCATAACATGGCTCATTTGCATAAAAGCTTAAATTTAAAGGAAATACAAGTAATAATTTCTTAAAGCAAGATTTACCAAAATGTAAATAACATAATTAAATAACTTTGAAGTATAACAATTTTTCCAGTTCCAACTACCGGTTGGCTCTAGCCAAACTAAAACCCGGAGCTCTAGGCCGTCATGATTCCCAACCACATTTTCATTTTTAAACCAAATCCATCATTTTTCATTTAAAACCAAAACCGAAAATCTACTATGTGAAAACGCTCCACGCTTGCCCTTATCCGTGGGCACGGCTACTCAAGTAGTTTTAAAGACTCTGCAGAGTCGGTACACTTTACCCAACACGACATGATCAACCCTTTGCGCCAAGCATGCAATTAACACACTTCCTTTGGTGTGTCGGCAGGAGATCATGACAAGGCCTTTACAATGCATATACCGCCACCGACTTCACCGCTAAGGTTCCACCGTGGTAGGGCTACCTCCGCCGATCCTGAAGCCCCTCTTGCGCTTTGCAAGTGCCAGTCCCGACAAACCCGCATGTACCCATCGGGCGAAGTCAAATAACGATACATGCAAATTACTTAGCTGTGTCGCACTCCATATAGACATGTGGTTGTATTGTATAGCATGGCCCATGGTAACACACAATCGGTCCTTAATTGACTAGGGCGACAATCACATTCCAAAAAATTTTGTGCATTCAAGACCCGCCATTCAACCAATCCGCCTTGGTTTAAATCATTTTTCACTTTTATTTTCAAATTAATACCAGCAACACCAATTGCCTTACATTTCACAATTCATTGTTAATCAAGAATGAAATCATTTCCATAATGGTAAGGTACCAACGTGATTAAGCATGGCTAAGCATTTTCTACCGTTCCCATAGCAAGATTAATTACCATTAACTACAGTAATTAGTTTTCCTAAGGTGTCAATGGTTGTCAACATGAATATCAATGTGGTTATAACAATTTGGCATTTACCTAAGCATTTAAAAATGACATTAAAATACAATTCATAATTCAATTAGCATGCAATAATTTAAAAACAAAATAGCATTTCATAAATTTAGGTTCAACATGGTCAAGGAGACTTGCCTTCTCCTCTCCCGCTGCTGTAGCCTCCGCTGGATACTCCTCTTGCTCAACCGCTACGCCGCTTCACACGCGCAACACGCAAAACGAGGCAAAAATAAATAAAACCGAAATAAATAAAATCCAAAAATTCATATAAATGATACCAACAGATAGATCTTGATTTTATATGAATTTAGAAATTTGAATCGTTCAAATCGGAGTTCGAACGGAGGAGAACGGGCCTTCCAAAGTTTAAATGGAGATAAAATCAAAAAATGATTAAGGGTGACAAGTGTCGGGCGATGATTGGCTGCGTTCGGAAATTCGGGAAAAATCACTGGAAAAACAATTAATCGAATGCCACTGACATGTGGGGCCTACTTGTCATCGGCTAGGTCTACGTGAACCAAGTTCACAGAACATTTCACGGGTACGTGACTAATCATGCTGACGAGGCAGCCACGTATGTGTTAGGGCTGATGTGTAGCCGGACGCATGTGACATGGCAATCCCGTGGCAACCAAAATGCCGACGTGGCGATGACATGGCACTGACGTGGCGACACGCAGATTCACTGGCGATGAGGTGGCGCACACGCGTGGCGGACGGGCAACACATGGCGACACGGTGGCGATTAACCCAACACAGAATGGCCGTGGTGATGTGGCCGACACGTGTGGTGTAGCGGTGATCCGCGCAGATGTGGCGGACATGTGGCCAGACGCGTGTGATGACGGGCAATACACTGTGGCTTCAAGAACGACGCGGCGATGCCGCATGGCGCACACGTGGTAACGCCACGCGCCACGTGGCGCCGCATGTTGCAACACCGCGACACGGCGATCGATCTCGCCGATGTGGCGCCACACCGGGTTAGGGCATACGCAGCCACGCGGCGACACGTGAGGTTGACTAACAAAGGATTGAGGCTACCGAGACGCGAGGCTTACCGAACACGCTACAGATCCGATCGTACAGTAGCAGATCCGACGCCACTTGCTGCCGGGAGGACGAGTAGAACACGACGGCGGGTGGCGGCTTGAACGCGCCAGACTTGGGGAAGATTTGCACTTAAACGGCGAGAGTCGACGTTTAGCCAAGAGATAAAGCGCACAGTAGAGAATGGAACGGAGAACTTCGTTGGTACTACGGTGTCACCGGAGGCTTACCGAGCGGAAGGAAAACACGGCGGAAGGGCTCGGTCACGGCGGAGAACTTGGCGAGGTCAAGCTTCCTCCAGCACGGTGTCTCCGCCAAGAGAGAAAGAGGAAAAGGTCATGGAGAGGGAACCCTAGAGATTTGCTGACTCTAAAGGTTTTAAGTAGCCTAGGGTGCGAGAAACGACACGGAAGTCGAGATTGGTCTGGCGGTGGGCTACTCTGCGGCGAATTTCGAGGCGACGGAAGTTAGGAGCCGAGGGATCGGCGATCAACTACCGAGACGTATGGCGGGGTTAGGGTTTGGTGTTGGCTCGAGGATGCGAATCTGCTTGGTGAGGTGAATAGTAACTGTCACATGATGAATAGTGGGTCGGCCCACACGGAGGAGAAAAAGGTTTTAATTAGATTTGATTAACAAATTCCACAAAATCGAATAAACATCAAACAATTCAAATAAATAGCGAATAAATTCGGAAAAATCTCCAAAAATACAGAAAAATCAAATAAAATATAAGGAACCCAAATAAAATAATAAATAATTAATTTGAGTTATAAATTAATCAATTAAATTCTTTTGACTTTTGAAAATCCAATTTAAGTGATTTAAATTGAGCAAAATTCCGGGTTTAGATTTTGAAATTCAAATTCAAGAAATTCAAAACTGAATGTTACACTCACGAAGCCTTGCATGGGCGTTCGAGGGATGCTCTTCGGCTTGTTGCTCTTCGGGAACAGCTTGAGCAGAGAAGGAGCAAGCAATAAGCGGTAAGCAAGTTGGCACGGCCATGACTGACTTTCCTCACGACATTCCTCTTCTTCTTGGAAGCGCCGGCAGTGGGGGAAGCAGGAGGTGAGTCAATAGGGCGCTTGCCGGCACCCGAACCTCCCTGGGAAGTAGACATCTGATAGAGAAAAGATTGGAGTGACAAGGGGTTCGACTGAAGATAAATTTCACAATTTAAATTTTCGGGCCAAGAGGTACAGCACGGATACTCCGGACATTTAGTCCGGACTGTCCGGACAATTACTCCGGATACTCCGGGGATTTAGTCCGGAGTGTCCGGGGTATAGTCCGGATACTCTGGATAAAATATCCGGAGAGTCCGGGGTGTACAGAATTTAACCCAAAAACCTAACTTGTAAACTATGTGTAATCTCTAAGAGCATATTGCATGGAACAATCAAGGGGATGAATGTACTCTAACAAGGGGGCCCTAACCCTAGGCATTTCAAGGATCCAAAAAGGATTAGGGTAAAACGAGAACATACCGCAAGGAAAATTAACCAAACGAAGATATGCCGAGAGGGGATTCTTCTCCCAACCTCCGAGGACGATCCGGAGGCTTCGGAAGGAGAGGAACTTGCCGGAGATGAAGGGGAGACCGAGGGCGGCGGCTAGGGCGACCTTTTGAGAGGAATGCGGGTGGAGACAATGGCCAAGAAGAGAGAAAGAGGAGTCCCGCACGGGCTTAAATAGCCACAGCCGCCTAAGTCCGGATACTCCGGACAATTAGTCCGGATACTCCGGACTGTCCGGACTGTCCGGGCAATTAGTCCGGACTATCCGGGCTGACAGCTCGGGATCCGACAGGAATTTTCAAGGAATTGAAGGGGATGATTGTCTTGAAGCATTTAGAAAAGATATCCTTAAAGTCCTTTGCACATATGTGACTAGCGAGCATACAACCAACCAAACCATAGTCACATAGCATTGGACCGGATCCGAAGATCAAAAGTCATGTAACACAATAAACATAGAGAAATAACGTAAACAAGGTTTTGTAAAGCATTTTGCAATCACCAATCAGTTTGAGAGCATATTTTAAGCCAAATTGCGAGAATCAAGAATATTTAGCCCACTCCTCAATTCGCAAAATCTCTTCTCATCAAGTGGCTTGGTAAATATATCGGCCAATTGGTCATTTGTGCTCACATGTTGGATATCGATATCGCCTTTAGTGGAATGGTCTCTTAGGAAGTGGTGGCGAATATCGATATGCTTTGTACGGGAATATTGGACAGGATTGTTGGCAATTTTTATGGCGCTCTCATTGTCACACAAGAGTGGAATATGGTTATAGGTTAGGCCATAGTCATTTAGGGTTTGTCTCATCCAAAGCAATTGGGCACAACAACTTCCGGCGGCTATGTATTCGGCTTCGGCTGTGGATAAGGCTACGGAATTTTGTTTCTTAGAGGACCAAGAGACAAGAGATCTACCCAAGAATTGACATGTCCCTGAAGTACTCTTCCTATCCACCTTACATCCGGCATAATCCGCATCGGAATAGCCAACTAATTCAAAGGATGAACCTTTAGGATACCAAAGCCCAAAATGAGGAGTGTGCACTAAATACCTCAAGATTCTTTTTACGGGCACCATGTGGCACTCTTTGGGAGCGGCTTGAAAACGTGCACACATGCACACACTAAGCATAATATCGGGCCTAGATGCACAAAGATAGAGTAAAGAGCCGATCATCGAACGATATACCTTTTGGACGACCGATTTACCTTCTTTGTCGAGGTCTAGGTGCCCGTTGGCTTGCATCGGCGTCTTGATTGGCTTGGCGTTTTCCATTCCGAACTTCTTGAGCATGTCCTTGATGTACTTTGTTTGGAAAATGAAGGTTCCTTCCTTGAGTTGTTTGACTTGAAATCCGAGGAAGAACTTCAACTCGCCCATCATGGACATCTCGAATCTTTTGGTCATTATTCTGCTAAATTCCTTGCACAGATGTTCGTTAGTAGATCCAAATATAATGTCATCAACATATATTTGACAAACGAATAGATCATCATCAATATGTTTAGTAAAGAGTGTAGGGTCGGCCTTTCCGACTACAAAACCTTGACCGAGTAGGAAATCTCAAGACATTCAACCACGCCTTGCTTGCTTAAGTCCATAAAGGGCCTTATGAAGAAAGTAGACGTGGTCCGGATGATTTGGGTCTTCGAATCCGGGTGGTTGCTTAACATAGATCATCTCGGAGAGTGGCCCATTCAAGAAGGCGCTTTTCACGTCCATTTGATACAACTTGAAATCATGGTGAGTAGCAAAGGCAAGTAATATTCTAATAGATTCAAGCCTGGCTACAGGAGCGTATGTTTCATCGAAATCCAAACCTTCGATTTGAGTGAAGCCTTGAGCAACCAACCGTGCTTTGTTTCTAGTCACAATTCCGTTCTCATCTTGCTTGTTCCGAAACACCCATTTGGTTCCGATCACGTTTTGCTTGGGCCTTTCGACAAGCTTCCACACTTGATTTCTCTCGAAGTTGTTCAACTCCTCTTGCATAGCCATCACCCAATCCGGATCTTGGAGAGCTTCTTCTACCTTGAGTGGTTCAAGAGAAGAGACAAAGGAGTAAAATTCACAAAAATTTGCAAGTCGAGATCTAGTGGATACTCCCTTGTTAATGTCTCCAAGTATGTTGTCGACCGGATGATCTCGTTGTATGCTTTGATGAACTCTCGGATGAGGGGTTGTTGCATTTGAACGTTGAATAGGACCTCCATCATCTTGAGAAGTGTTAGAACCATCTTGAGCTTGAATGGATGAGGGAGGATCAACATTTGGAGCACTGTTGTCCGGAATGTCCGGGGTTAAGTCCGGACACTCCGGAGATTTTGTCCGGATACTCGGACTGGGGTGCTCGGGATTGCATCCTGCTCCACCGGTTTTACCTCCCCAATGGCCAATTTCTTGATTGCTTCGCATGGTGGTTCTTCCCTATCAATTTCATCACAATTAACTTGTTCTACTTGAGAACCGTTAGATTCATCAAATGTTACGTCACGCGAGATTTCAACTACACCGGTGGTGTTATTGAAAACCCGATATGCGTAAGCATTTGATCCATAACCAAGTAAAAATCCTTCATCTACTTTAGGAGCAAATTTAGAAGACTTAACTTTCTTGTTGAGGATGTAGCATTTGCTCCCAAAGACTCGGAAGTATGATACATTGGGCTTCTTGCCGGTGAGGAACTCGTACGCCGTCTTCTTCAAGATCTTGTGAAGATATAGCCGGTTGGAGCTGTGACACGCGGTGTTGATGGCCTCCGCCCAGAATATGTCGGAGACCTTGTACTCGTCAAGCATCGTGCGCGCCATCTCGATGAGGGTTCGATTCTTCCTCTCGGCCACCCCATTTTGTTGAGGGGAATAGGGAGCCGAGAACTCATGTTTGATGCCTTCTTCATCGAGAAACTCCTCAACGTCGGTATTCTTGAATTCGGTGCCGTTATCACTCCGAATTCTCTTTATCTTCACTTCAAACTCGTTTTGAGCCCTTCTCATGAACTTCTTAAGAGATCCTTGAGCTTCACTTTTATCATGCAAAAAGAACACCCAAGTAAATCGAGAAAAATCATCAACAATAACTAAGCCATACTTGTTTCCTCCAATGCTTATGTAGGTGATGGGACCGAACAAGTCCATGTGAAGCATCTCCAGGGGTCTGGTGGTGGTCATCACATTCTTGGCGGGATGAGAAGCTCGACTTGCTTCCCGCTTGACATGCATCAAACCTTGTCTTTCTCAAAGACAACATTGGTTAATCCAAGAATATGATTGCCTTTAAGAAGTTTATGAAGGTTCCTCATTCCAACATGGGCAAGTCGGCGATGCCATAACCAACCCATGCTAGATTTAGCCATTAAGCAAGTCTCAAGGTTAATTCTATCCGTAGTGAAGTCTATAAGATAGAGGTTTTCTTTTAAGCGACCCTTAACGGCTATTGAACCATCATCCCTCTTAATGACATCCACACCCTTATCACTAAATACACAATTGTAGCCCGCTTCACATAATTGAGCAACGAACAACAAGTTGTAATTTAGTGACTCAACAAGTAAGACATTATTTATATGGAAATCATTGGTAATTAGGAATTTACCTAAACCTACCACTTCACCTTTTCCATTATCGCCGAAGATAATACTCTCACTATTTGATCCATTGGCTTCTAATTTTGCGAACATTGCCCTTTCTCCGGTCATATGATGTGTACATCCGCTATCCAAGATCCAACTTGATCCACCGGAGATGTAGGCCTACAAAATGAAATTTAGTTTTTACTCTTTGGTACCCAAACTTGTTTAGGTCCGCGCACGTTAGTAACAAGTGATTTGGGAACCCAAATAGATCGCACATTAGATGAATCTTTGGGTTTACCCCCAATATGACAAGCTACTACTCTACCAAGGCTAGTCCTTTTAAGCATATACGAAGCAAAGAAAGTGGAGTGAGCCTTATACTTAGAGTTTGCTTCCCCCTTAATGAAGTGGATGGGCTTGTTCAAAGGAGTGACCACAATGTGATTTCCTTTGCCCTTTGGAGGGACATATCCAAGCCCATGCTTCATGGGGTTACCTTTGCGCTTACCGAGGAACTCCTCTAGTCCCTTGCTAGCCTTATAGGACTTTTGAAGTCCATCTTCAAGCATTCCCTTGAGCTTTTCATTTTCATGAGCTAATACTTGCAAAGTCTCGAGGTTAGTGGCACAAGTATTAACATTTATATTGAAGCATCTAGCACAACCATTGCTAGTAGAGGGTAAAGAAGAATTGGAACTAATGGATGAGGTAATCGGAGGGTTATTCTTGAGATCAACAAGCTTCAACTCAAGAGCCTTGCAAGCATCTTTTGACTTCGCAAGTTCCTCTTCGAGTGAAGCGTAGGTGATCTCAAGACTAGTCACCTCGGATTTGGTTAATTTTAGGTTCTTAACCAATTCCTCATTCTTCTCTTTTTCAAAAGATAAGCTCTTCTCTAGCTCACGGTTTTTCTCCTTTTCGAGGATGAGCAAATCTTCTTGAGCCTCAAGAGTAGCTTCCTTTTGTTCTACAACTTTCTCCAATTTTTCAATATCTTTTAAGAGCAAGTTTAATTTATGAATGTCAAAGTTCTTCATAGATTTAAGCACAGTGTTAACGTCATCATCATCACTATCGCTATCGTGCTCATCTAGACATTCATTAGCAATGGAGGGAGTGGAGTCTTTTGATGATACCTTATGCCCCTTTGCCATAAGGCACATAGGAGCGTTGTCGTCGTCGTCGTCGCTCAAGTTGTCGAAGAGGCTCTTCGACGTTGTTGAGGTGGTAGGCACGGCGATGGCGACGGAGGCAATTCCTCCTTCTTCTTCAGACTCGGAGTTTGAGTCGGAGTTGGAGTCGGTGTCGGAGTTCCATTCCTTTCCAATGTAGGCACGACCCTTGCCCTTATACTTCTTTCTCCTCTCCTTGTCTTTGCCCCGAAACTTGTCCTTCTTGTGAGACTTCTCATCTTTGCTTTCCTTATGCGGGCACTCGGCAATGAAATGGCCTGTTTCGCCGCATTCATAGCATCTTCTTGTGGAGTGTCTCCCCTTTGATTTTCTTCCATAGTTCCTTGATTGACCTCCTTGTTTGAAATTTTTCTTCTTGAAGAACTTGTTGAACCTTCGCACAAATAGAGCCATATCCTCATTTGTCAATGGGCCACTAGACTCTTCGTCCTCACTTGTGCTTTCTTCGGCTTGGCGCATAACTTTGACGGCTTTAAAGCGATGCCCTTTTTCTTCCCGGACTTGAGTTCTTCCATAACTTCCGCCTCCTTTACCATCTTCTCGTCCATCATTAGCCGGCCAATGACATCATGAGGCGTCAACGTGTCAAAGTTGGGTCGGTCTCGGATCAATTGAACAAGGTTGCGGTTGGTAGGAGTGATTACACGAAGGATAATCTTCACCACAGCCTTGTCAGAAAGATCAGTGCACCCAAGACCTTTTGCTTGATTTACGAGCAACATCAAGCGGTCAAACATCTTAGTGTATGATTCTCCATCTTCCAGGGTGAACCGGCTTAGCTCACCAATGATGAGTTCTACCTTCGATTCTCGGACGCTGGACACTCCTTCATCACTGACTAGGAGTCTATCCCAAATAGCCTTTGCTTCCTCGAGTCCATCGACTCGGTTGAACTCGGAATCACTCAAGGCGTTGAATAAAACATTTACGGCCAAATTATTGAAGTGTTGAGCCTTGTCTTCTTCGGGTGTAAGATTTTCTGGATCATTAGGCTTGAAACCTGTTTGCACAATCTTCCAAATAGAAGGGTGAAGAGATCTCAAGTGCATCTTCATCTTATGTTTCCACGCGGCATAGTGATGCCATCGAAATGAGGCGCTCGACCGAAGGGCACGGAAACATACGATGAGGAGCTTGAGACACCGAGAGAATTACAATCGAATGGAATTGCAACCCTAATACCGGAGCCCGTGCCCTTGTCTTGGTCATGGACTTCGGTATTCTTATCTTCTTACGACATATTGATTCTCCAAGCGGTTAAGACAATTTATGGAGATTTGGCTCTGATACCAATTGAAAGGACCGATATGTCGCCTAGAGGGGGGGTGAATAGGCGAATTAAAAAAATTGCAATTAAATAAAATCTCCCGAGGGTCAGAGTCCGGATCGTCTGGTTTTGTCAGGTCCGAGTTTTGTCCGGATAGTCCGGTATTTTCTCCGGATACTCCGGACAGGTGAACTCGAGAAGGGATTTTAAATCTTTGCAAGTTTTTCAATAATCTAGCTAAATGCAAATACTCTAAATGATGTCAGGTACCCGAAGAGTATATAGATCTAGAGCCAAACTTAAAGAGAAAGTAGATCGGAGCTCCAAAAGATTCAAGAACCACAAACCCTAGCTCAAGCAAGTGAAGAACACAAAGACAATGATTTTTTACCGAAGTTCGGATTCTTGAAGGGAATCCTACGTCTCCGTTGAGGAGGCACAAAGCCCGGGTCCCTCTTGACCCCTTTCCTCCCGGTGTTGCACGAAGCACTCGCCGGTCTTCACTTCTTGCCTCTTTCCTTTCGGAGGCGAGACTTGCCTTCACAAACGACCGGGGATCTCCACACGAAGACTTGGAGGCTCCCGGTGACTCCTTGCCGTCTAGGAGCCCTTCAAACTCCAAGAGTAATAAATACGCCGCTAAATCGACTTGGAGGATGAAGCTAGTGCTCAAGAATCAAACAAGCAAGCTCAAAGCACTTAGATCCCCTCTTTTCTCCCCAAAGATTCAAATCAAATCAAGGATTTAAGTGGGAGAAAGAGGCTAGGGCTCAAGAGAGTGAGAGAGTGAGCTTGAGACTTGAATGCTGCAATGAATGAGATAGCCAACGGGTAGATTTGGAGTGAGGGCTTAAATAGCTCACCCAAAATCCAACTGTTACAAGTGTGCTGCGCAAAGTCCGGACTATCCGGACATTTAGTCCGGAGTGTCCGGACTAAACTTCTTTTTCCAACAGAGAGGGTGAGCTCGGAGTGTCCGAACAAAATCTCCGGATACTCCGGACCACCCCGGATACTCCGGACATATTAACCCCGGAGTGTCCGGACAAAATGTCCGGATAATCCGGACTTACCAGAGAAAACCAACCGAGGACCCCAGCCCGAAGTGTCCGGACAAAATGTCCGGATACTCCGGACAGACCCCTTCGGCCAGGAGTACCCTTTGATAGGAAATGCAAAGTTTCAAAAGATTTTCGAGATGCAATTTTCATCCTATGAGCACAAGCATATCCTAGAAGCGATTTTCCGTCAGATCCCCTTTATAGTACGGCTATCCTTAGACTCAAAGAAATAAAAGATTTACAACTAAAGTCTTGATGCCGCCTTTTCAAATTTTAAATATGGTGGGGACCTCCAATCGCCTTTCCAACGATGATATCTTCTTGATCACTGCATAGAATCTCACTTGCACCGTTAGTATACAAAATTGTGTTGCCATAAATCACCAAAACTCTTTGAGGGACCTAGATGCACTTTCAATTACAATTATAGCATCTCGCTTTTGCCTTGTCGACCATCGTCTTTAATGCCATCGAAGGAACCCTCACTGTCGTGCCTCGATGATTGGGCCTCCCACTCGGAGTACGTCAAGAGTAGATGCTCATCTTCACCCCGCCAGATCCTCTAATCCATTCCTCGTAAGCCTTCAGGCGACCGATCACATCCTCGATCGTCATCACTTTGAGATTGCCGAACTGCTCAATGATGGAGATAATTTGCAAGAACCTGCCAGAGACTGCACGAAGGAATTTTCTTACCACGTAGTTTTACTCCTCTTGTCGGCAAGCCCTTTGATTTTCATAATGATTGTTCTCAACTGGATGGCAAAATCGTCGACCAACTTCGTCTCCATCATGCGTAGCCCCTTGAACTCAGCTTTGAGGGTATGTGTACCTTTGCTTCCTTTACACAAACGGCGCCAAGATGCATCGTCTTCAGCGCCTCCCACGCAACTTTAGCCATCTCCTTTTCGGCCAGTAGGAAGAGCATTTCCTCCAATATGCCTCTATAGATGGCCGCCAAGGCCATTTGATCCTTGTGTACATCGATGTTGCCGTCCACGATCGCTTCTCATAGTTCTTGAGCCCTTGTATACACATTCATCTTGATTGTCCATACTGCATAATTGCTCTTCGTGCTCTCCTTCATCATCGCACCTGACATCGCCTCATCACCGGTGATACCACTTTCTAGAGAGTACGACCTCATCTCGGGCAACAGATCAAACATCTGATACCAATTGTTGGAACATAAAATAATAAAAACAAAAAAACTTACAGCCTCAAGACTTGAACTCATGACTACCGATCTCAAGAAGAACAGACAAACCAACTAAGCTACAAAATCTTTTCGATGAAAAAAGTCTCTACATTTGTTCTTATTGCTTCAAACTAGTACAAGCCTCTGCTTATATAGCAGATCCCAACAACCGACTCGGATTCAACAAACTGTGTGCTACTCGGAGTCTACAAGCAACACTTTTCAAACCAAACTTTCCTAAAACAAGATTAACTCTAAAATTCTGCGGCACGGCCGAACCCTACAGCGGCAAAGGGTGCCAGCCAGGCCCCGTGATGAGCGAGTCCCGGCGCTGGAGGCGGAGCACCATCCGGCGGTGTGCCCGTGGAGAGTATAGTTTCTTCAACGGGATTAGTCCCCAGGCAGGGAACGCGGGTGCCCCGGAAAGAGCTTCTACACGCGCCATTCGTTCCTGGACGCCGCCCGCTCGTACTCCGGCTTCGGGAAAGGCAGCTTGAACGACGGCTCCTCCAGCCTCCAGTCGGGAGATCGATCGCCGCCTTCTTCGCCCACGTCAAGCGCGAGACCGGACGTAAGTTAAAATGCAACTAAACACTTGTAGTCGAATATTTTTTCATGCATGCATGGGATCAATGGAGTACATTACAATCTTATGTAACTACAGATTTGTGCTACATCGAGGAGATCAACCAGCGCATGCAGTGACTACTACGACCGGAACAACAAGCAGTGGCCGTGCTACCCGGTGAAGAAATACTTCGCCCGCGGCCCGCTGCAGCTGTCGTGGAGCTACAACTACGGGCCGGCAGGGGCGGACGCACGTTGAGCTGATTGGGGGCCTTGGCCCCCAGTCAATTTTTTATGGTACTCACATATCTAATGCTATTTAGAAGTAGGCCCCATCGAATCAAATGTTTGGGCCCCAAATACCTATTTCTTTTATGAGGAAATCAACTAATTTTGTTTCTATGTGAGTATATATATAGTCATATTTGAAAAGCATAAATATTTTTGACTATCTAAGTATGGATTCTCATATAGGGTGCCCCCACTCATATTTTATCCTGGGTCCGCCCCTGCGGGCCGGCGGGGCAGAACATCGGATTCGACGGGCTGAGGAACCCGGAGAGGGTGGCGCAGGACCGGCCCGGTGGTGGCGTTCAAGACGGCGCTCTGGTTCTGAATGAACGACGTGCACCAGGTCATGCCGCAGGGGTTCGGCGCGACAGTCAGGGCCATCAACGGTGCCCTGGAGTGCAACGGCAAGAACACCGGCGCCATGAACGGCGGGTGGGCTACTACAAGGACTACTGCTGGCAGTTCGGCGTCGACCCGGGGAACAACTTCAGTTGCTAGGTGCTTGCCGGCAGTGGCATAGCCAGAATTTTAGGAAAGGTTGGTCCAATTAAGAAAGAAAATACAACCGCATAATCACAAAATGTCCTGTGGCCTGTCGTGATCTAAAATCCAAATTCAATTTTCTGCCGCACAAGTACAAGGCACAATCCACTACAGGAATCCGCATTATTTTCGTTGCCCAAAGCCATTTAAAATAGCTATTTTTGCCGGTTTTTCGCAGATTTTTCGCTTTTGGCCGACGGAACAAAAACGATTTAAAATATAATTAATTTCGCTTCAGAACCCATTTAAAATAAAGTTATTTTCGACGGCTTACTTGGTCATCGAAATTACTAGTCGATGCACCGAACCGGCCAAGGTCGACGCAGATATATATTGCTGCCCAGCCGATTTAAAATAATATTTTAAATTTTTAAAATATGAAAAAGCTATTTTCGGTATTTTAAATTTAAAAAATATGAAAATGGCCGATTTAAAATAGTATTTTAAATTTTGAAAAAATATGAAATGCTATTTTTGGTATTTTAAATTAAAAAAAATATGAAAATGTTATTTTTGCCGCCCAGCCGATTTAAAATAATATTTTAAATTTTTTAAAAAATATAAATCCCTAAAAATTTACGTAAATTCACCAAATCCAAAGGCCGCTTAATAAAAGTTCACAATTTTATTTTGATAATTTGGATGTCATGGTAATGAAAAGGCATGCATTATAGTGAAGGCTATGATGCACGATCATGTGCAATGAGATGAACATGTTAAAAGGTCGAAAAGATAAATACCGCAACGCGAGTCAATCCAATAATTCCAAGCACCAAGATTAACCATGAAGCAGAATGATTAAAATAGCACAAGATATCATACTGACTTATAATAACAAAGTGTATCATATTGAATGTTTTGTAGTAGTGTTAACAAATCAACTAGCATAAGGCTCAAGTTGTTTATTTCAAGTGTTCTCAGATGTCGGGTTGCCTAAAAGGCCTTCCTCGCCACGAGGAACGAGAAATAGACAAATTGTGACAACCTTACCTCAATTACAGATTTATTACTTGATGATTAAAACTAATCTACTCAATTGATTGTTATATATGCACAAGAGTAGTGAATCAAGCTAACAAAGCTTATCGAATGTAACATCTCTAAGATGAATGCTTTGGTGATTCTATCAAAGATCAATTAATCAAAGTCGCTATATCGATGATCAAGATATGGAGCAATCGCAGGCATGAAGACGTAGCGAGAAGCAAAATGTTCACTATCTAAGCATATAACACAGATATCAATTGAGCTAATCAAGTATACACCAATATTTAATAGACTAACAAGATTTGTTGTCACAATTAGTCTATTACAGTCCCAAAATCATCATCGAACACTAAGCCCACAGCAAGGTCCCCAAGTCAAAAGAATTGACTGGCCCCTTTTGTATTCACCGAATGGAATTAAGCACAAAAGTATGAAAATACTTACAGGACAAGTGGTAAAAAACTAAGTAAATGTATATAAGAAACTAATATCCTTCAAGACACATCCTGTCTTTCATTGTGCTAGTAGCGAACGTGCTTTTGAATATCTCATGAGCATCACATCATTTATATGCGCTTGAAGTGCCACACATATTTCCTCACCCTAAAAAGATAAATCTGTGGCATGAAATTGTTGTAACATACAAGAAAAAAAGCGATCACAGTAATCCTCCAAAACAAAAGCATTTTGTTGGCATAAACCTGAGAAAGAGCAGTTTGGATACAGAATACCAGATTGTAACTGATAAATGATATAAGGAAAACACATTCTTTAAATTTAATGCATAGTAAAACAACAAATAAGTATTGCAATCCATTAACATGGTCCTTTGTCTTTACTTTTTCAATCTAAAAGAGATAACAAAATGTCATCTAGAATGAATGCAATTAATTCACTTACATGGCTCTCAGTACAGGACGATTTTCAAGCAGAAAAGACTCATCCATTGTTATAAACCTGTAGCTCACAACCACATTGAGACATCAGTAATATGCAATTGCATATGTCATGATCCTAAAAGATACATCTAAACCTGAAAAGTCTAGTTACAGGCTTGAATTATTTGAAATAGCGGTATCCAGTTGGTGCTGAACATATACTATACAATACCAACTCAGGAAGTCAGGATAAAAGTTAGCTAGCAAGTCAGTTGCACATTGCTATGAAACTTAACCACCACAGGCCGTTTCTCCTTGCACTACACTGTTGATATAAAATAAATAAATTTGCCAATATTAGGTAGAGAACCTTCTTCATAGTTGATTCATAGAGAAAATATACTCCTTTACAAGTGCACACATATCAAAGATATACTTTATCGGGTGCAGAATTTCATGAGACAATGTGCTAAGACATACTACAACACATAACTAAATTTCACATGATTGTGCAAACCACAAAAGTACAAAACTACACCAATGTTGTCAAAAGACTTTCAGGATTGCCATTATAGGATTTGTAGCACTTGGCTTGAAGTTCAACCAGTGCATGCACTCACAAGTGCCCAAAGCTCGAGCGGGAAAGAAATTCAAAACTTCTTGCGAGATAACAGCACCCCAATTTATCACTAATTTTATCCAGAGCATCCAATTTCTAAATGGGTAGGGTGCTGGGAACAGCATAGACTTGCCTATTCAACTAAAGGGAGGGATCAAGATCCCAGAAGTAATACACAATATCAAGCAACAAATTGCAAAACTTATCAATCATAATCCGAACTGTATGTTCAGATGCAGATCAAATTGCAGATTCCTAGATAAGCCAGTAAAATCGAGATGCATATGAACTGTACCACCATACAATAAATATAATTACCTCAGTAGCTACAACCTGGAAAGAACACCGGGTAGCAACTAATAAGCCTAAATTAAGAGAGAGAAAGAGATACCTTTTGTGCTAAATAAAATGGCCTGACAATTAAATCATGCCCTGACAAATCTTGGTGCAAAGAGATACCTTTTGTGCTAAATAAAATGGCTCCTTATCCTGACAATTAAATCATGCCCTGACAAATCTTGGTGCAAATAGTTACCTTTTCTTGCAATGTCTGCAGCTAGAGAAACGATAAGAATGACAAGTTAAGAAATTTTACCTTTTTACTAGTAATTACATCATTGTTAACGCACTTCTGCTATCATGATATAAAACAAGTCCTAGCAACTTGCACTGAACCAGAATGTCGTAAAACATCTTGTAATCAGCTTGTCTGACATGAGTATATGACAAGCTGAAAAGAAGCAAGATGAAAGCACAAAGGATGACATAAATTCAACCTGAGGCTCTAGTCAAGGAGATAGTCATATACACATATGCCTTGTGTCATCACTTCTCAGAGTATATCAAGCAAAAAAGTCCATTTACACGATGACAGTCTTGCAATATGGATTCAGAAAAGGTCAGAGTATGGAAGGTGATAGTGATATGCACAAAAATTTTCTATGTTCATTTTAAACATAAATGTTGACACCATTTTAAACAAGCAATTTTGGAGCAGAGCTTACCTAATTAAGGTGGTAAATTTGAGGTGGCATATAACCAAAATTTCAAAAAGAAGCTAGATAAGAAGAATCTATATATTTTCTTACACCATTTCAAAACCAAAATCCCTGTACAACTATTTACCTTATTGTTAGTTGTTCACAAGTCATTGTACAACAATTGTCATGAATTGATCATTCTTCTGAATGGACGACAGCTTTGGGTGGAAGGTTCGTGTCATTTACACTTACCTGCAAGAAAACATTTTGTTGATTCTTATCAGCCTAGCCTGTTAATTTGTTCTAATCAGAGTATTTGATCTACCTGCTGTTCAGTTTTTATACATGAAGCATTAGTTACATTGAAGCATCAATAATTCAAAAAATGAAGAAAAATAACCATCAGTTGGAGCATCAAGCACCAATTAATTCTTGCATAATACAAGTTCACTAGTACAATATCATGCACCATTGCAAGCAAGAATAAATGGCTATAGCAACTACACTTGATCCGTGTCCTTGCAAGACAAACTTACTTGCATTCTTCAATCCATATACAAAGTAGGATTTAGATGATCCTAGAGCGGAAAGCATGATTCATTCAAGTCAATAATACTAGCTGAAGCTGTCAAGAAATGTAAAACTGCACTACACCTTCCACCATGTTCAATTTGTTTATGAAACCAATTGCACACGCAAACGACAGGCAAAAGGTCAACTAGATAATCAGGACAGAAGCAGGGTGAGGATGAAATCAACCATAGCATATAGAATTTTGCTAATTCAACACCAGTGTTCTTTAATCTCTCTGATATGGTAGCCTAATCAGTGTTCTTTAATCCCATTTGATTTGATAAAACAACCGGGTTTCCCTAATCTGCAGCCTAATCGTGAAATAAGCAAGGATCGGAACCATTCTCAAGAACACCAATTAATGTTTACTGCTACATGAACATAATTTGAATAATTATTTATAAGACAATATTGAATGGTGGAAAGAATGGGCCGGACATCGCAGTTCATATATATTCATATACAAGGTGAGACGAGGGGGCACATACCGGCGTGGTGCGGGAAGGAGGAGCGGGAGGTTCGGGGCCGGCGGAGCTCGCTGCTGTTGCAGTGGTGCCGCCTCCTGGTGGCACCGGGCGGGGAGGGCGCGGCTGGGAGGCGGCGCTGAAGCGGAGGCGGCGGCAGGCAGGCGGCTGGGAGGCGGCGCTGAAGGAGGCGGCAGGCAGGTGGCGCATGGGAGGCGGCGCTGAAGGGGAGGCGGCGCGGGGAGGCGGCGCCGGCGCAAGAACGGGAGGCGGGCGCGCGGGAGACGGAGGGATTTTGGGGCGCAAGAGCTAGGTTAGGCACCGATCGGGAGGTATATTTTGATCCATTTTCGCTTACCGAGAGATCGATTTAAAATAGTCGATTAATTTCGCGGTTTTAGCGGGCGACGAAAGTTATTGTTTATTTACGTCGGTTTCATATCGGGCCGACGAAATTAATTGTAATTACGTCGGTTCCTACCGGACCGACGAAATTAACTGGTTATTTACGTCGGCCAATTTAGAGCCGATGAAAATAATCGGGCCGATTTAAAATAAATTGTTTTCCTGTAGTGATCCAGATCCAATTGAGTGATGCATAAGAGCACATGCGCAGAGGCGTTGCTCAACAACGAAGAACGATTGAAGTATTGAACGAACCAGTAATGACTGCGAGTCTGCGACGTTCTATTTTCCTGATGACTGCGTGTACGTGGGCTAAAGAATACACGATGAGCTGAAGCATTGGTTGTGCTGTGGTACAACTGTGCCAACTACTAGCTACGCTCCTGCTGGCCGGGTCATGTATGGCTCAAGAATATGCCGGAGCCACGATAAACATAGAAGGGAGACTCATAGGGTTAAGTTGTCTCGGCTACCTGTATTGACACCATAAATTGACACACATGGTTGACGTAGTCATGGCCTGTGCTGGTACCGTCAACCTCACGCACAAGCTCACGATCCATACCTGTAGGCAGCAATAGATGTATGACAATTTTATTCGAGACAAGCCTAAATATGGCTAATTCACCGCAAACAAGTCGATTTATATATCATGCATGCAAAACTCACAATCACTTTAGTTTTAGACTAAAATCAATCGTGAGGTTAGGTATGCAAGGAAAGCAAATTCATTCTATCAATTCGACTCGTTATCAGTATCTTAGATAGTCCTTCCATTCATATATTCATTCTCAAATAATCAAATTCAGTATAGAGATGTTATTTCTCAATAAAAATTTACATACAAAATTTCACAATTTCATTCTCCCAAATTAACATATAATTGTCGCTCTCTCGCTTCCTCATTCTCTTTCATAAAATAATGGGATCTTATACAGAAGATTGAAATTAGAACTACGAGGACTAGCTAAGAGACGGGACTTCTGTGTTGGAGGGGGGGCTTGAGTGTACTAAAGCCCCCTGTTGGCTACGCAAGAAGAACAAATGTTTGGCACAGGATTGAAATCTCGTTTTCGGTTGATATCTCCGGGGTGTGTGAAACCCAAAATTACACCGAGATCTCTGGATTTCGGACAAATCCTAGATTAAATACAAAAATAAAAATTCAAATCTTTTTTTTCAACTGAGATTTATGAGATTTCGCCGAGGAATACCGAAATCTTGCTAAGATTACCCAAAATTCTGGTAAAATTGAACCGACCGAAAAATGGTGAAAAACATGTTGAAATTTTTTTGGATGGTCTTGACATATCACTAATATTCTCATAAAAATTTCAGATGATTATCTAGCATGAAATTTAAAAAAAAATCTGAAAGTGGTACTATCCTCATAAAAGGCTAACTGACAAATTTGAACCGAATGAAAAATAGAACAAAACATGTTATAAAATTTTGAAAATTTTTGTAGATGATCTTGATGTATCAATTATATTTTCATAAAATTTTAAGATCATGATAAATATTCAAGAATTTAAAAAATTCTAACAGTGTTACTGTTCTAATAAAAGCCTTAACGGCAAACTTCAACCGAATGAAAAATAGTTCAAACCACATTAGAAACCTTTTAAAATTTTTGTAGATGGTTCTAAAGCATCACTAATATTCCCACAAAATTTTTATATGATGATGACATTGCTACTGTCTTGATAAAAACCTGATGATCAATAAATAGATTTAACTGAGCAACCAGAAAAGGGTTAGAATTTTTGAATCTTTTGAGAAGGGTTCTGATGCAATGCTTAAGCTTTCATAAAAATTTTGGATCATGATCACATACCAGTGAATTTATAAAATTCTTATAATGGTACTGTACCATTTTATGTTCTTTGTTTTTGATTTTTAAAAGATAACAAATGAAGTTCAATGTATCCATAGATTTTATTGAGCAAACAAAAGAAGTTTAATTTTTTTTGAAATTTTTATAGAAGGGTTCTGAGGTAATTATTAAGGTCTTATAAAAATTATGAATCATGATCACACTCGAGCAAATTTATAAAATTTTGACAATGTTATTGTCTCAATTATGCTCATTCTGTTTTTGATTTTTTAAAGATAAGAATTGAAGTTTCATTCTTTTGAAAATTTTTATGTATGATCCTATACTACTAAAGATAGTTTCATAAATTTTTTAGATCATGATCAAGCTTGTAAAATTTATAAAAATCTGATAATATTTATACCAAAATTATAAAACATCCCAAAAATTCAGAGTTTCAACAAATTTTCATAGAAGATGACTTTCTTAAGATTATGGGGCCAAATTCGGTGAAAAATGTTAACTTTTGGTAAAAAAAATTCTAAGATTCAGTGAAATCTCACTGAAATTTCTATAATTGCTGTAGCAATTAAAAAAATTATTTTTTTTTATCCTACCAAGATTTTAAATCTCATCCCCTAGGCAAAATCCGAGATCTCAGCTAAGATTTTCAAAATCTCGCCAGTTTTTGAATCCTCGCCTGAAGTGATTCCCAGATCTAGTTTAAGTTTAGTAGAACAAATAAAATGTTGGGACTGAAACTCTTTACATCGATTTGAATAATGGAGAGAGTAATAATATGTAGTATTGTGGCATGCGTGCAAACTTGCTTGTCAACTGAACCGCATGTATCAAGTAGCCCTTGTAGGGTGGATATCAAGTCAAGTCCTTATCTTATCGGGTTTTTTCTAAGATTGGTATAGTTTAATTTAATATTATTTTATTTATAGTTTGGAAGTATTTTTAATATCGAACTAACATACAAGCCAAAGCAAAATCCAATTTCATTCAAAATTAACTCATTTCATCAATGTTTTACCAATGAAAAAGTGTAATTTGAGCAATTTTGAACTGAGCCGATGAGCCCCCATCAACGAGCCTTTTTCCACCCCTAGGCCTTGTAAGCTAGTGTTGACAGCTTAAGGGCCTATTTAGGGGGCTTTAAGCCAACTTTAGCTTTTAAAAAGTCAGTAAACTTGTCAAACAGCTCAACTTTTAAGCGGCTTTTGATATAAACTAGAAACCATATATGACTAGCAACAGCCAAAAGCTGAAAGTTAGGTTGGACATGTTTTTACAGCTTATTGTTAAGTGAAATTAGCTATTTATCAAACGGTCTCTTATTAAAAGTTACAACCGTTTTTCAGTTTGACAAATTAAAAATTAACTTTTTAAAAATCTATAACTCTCCTAAATAAATCCTAATTAATCTGTGTCACTCTTACACTTTTGTTCCACGAGATACCTTTTTCGTTCTCTTCATCTGGTACAAACTTACGTCTACTTCATAGACTTGGATAGTAGTGGTGACGTGGCGATTAATATTCAACTTTCATGTTTATAATAAGATTAGCACATAATGTTAGAAAAGGACTAGGAATAGGAAATGTTATTGAATTCAATGATGCTTACAGCTTACTAGCTTCTGACCAAAGCCAGAAAAAATACGAGGTACATTGTTAATTTTATACAGCCAAGCTGTAAACCACGAAACCTTGCATCATCTGTCTAGTGCGAGTGTCTATGTTTTGGTTTACAAAGGAAAAATGCCATCCATGATCAAACTCGAGTAGATAAGTAGAAACTTCAACCATCATCATTACCCACGCCACAGTAGTTAAGCCATAGCTCTTGAAATCAAGATCACTGTTGGTGCACTGTTGAACAAATCTTCTGCAAACTGGAAATAAACTGCGGCCAAATAGTTTTTCTACATACAAACATCAAAGTTGGGCTTCCAGGTGTAATGCCATCACGTCCATCATCACCACATGGTTTCAATTAAACAAATCAAACCTGTTTATCTTGTCAGGTTATGATGTCCTGAATCCGATGAAACAGAATGCAAGAATTTTTTTTGAGACCTGCACTGCAATAAAATTGGTGTCGGGAATGTGAGATTTCGCGCTCTGTTTACCGTCCAGTCATTAGTCCTAGTCCAATTCCTCGCCGGAGAAAACAGCCTAACTTGCCAAACGTGACCTGATGAATGGGGCATGACATGGAAAAGACACAAACGGCGAGATCAGAACGAGAACGCAAGGCTCCGACCAAAGCATGTCACCTTAACACAAGACCACCAAGAACACGCAATGCCATTGTGCCAACCAAAGTCAGCGCTTTCTGTCCAAACATCACACCTTCAGCGCCCGAGCAAGAAGCCCAGCGCCAGCAAACGAGGCTGCTCAGTGAAGCATTTCGTCGAACACTTGAAGAGCACTACTTGGGGACCTGCTGGTAAAGCAGGCAATCGACCCGTCGATTGCTCCGAGAACTGCTTCATTCGCCGAGACGGATGCTGGTGTGGCCGCTTCTTCGGCCAGCAGGGCGAACGGCCCGATTCCGGCGTTCGATCGCTGGGGAGCAGGAGTCCTGTTGAAAACTGGAGAGGTTTTAAAAGGCAAGGTATACGGTGATGGATCAGTCTCGAATGGTTCAGATTTAAATAAAATCTCACCTCCTTCACTTAAGTAGAATTTTATAATTTTTCTAAAAGGTTATGTGTTAAAAATCTCCTCCCCCCCCCCGGGCTCATTCCCTGGGGCTCATTTAGATGCAGATGACGACCAAGGAACAAAATTTTGGTGAAATTTCGCTAAATCTCAAATTTTGGCTGTTGACAAGATTCAAAGTCCCAGCCGAATGAAGAAATTTAAAACTTAGGTCTTGCTATTGTGATTTTGGTAAATTTTGGCAAAATCTCGGTGATTTCAACCGAAAGTTTGGCATTTTGGATGGTTTGAACGGTTTTGGACCGGTTTACATGGTTTTTGAACCAGATTTTGCACCAATTTTTGTGGAGAATTGTAATGCCTTTTATAAGGAATACATGTGAGAATTTTGCAAAAAAATTAGCTTTGAAATTGAATTTTTTGTCAATCATGAAAATATTGCTTTGCTATTAATTTAGAGGGCACATCAAGTATTACTGTTCCATGCTTCATGAATGAGAAATAAGTGCAAGGTAATGGAAGCATGACTGCATGCATATTTGTATGTTCGCCTCTTCCAAACCCTAAAGCCTAGCATGTAGCAAACCCCTATTTTGTAGTAACAAAGTCTTTCAAATCTTGCATGCTATTCCAGATATGTATCATAGAAGATCGGAATGAACTTGAGAGCTTTTCCCCTCCTGCAACAATTGTTGATTAGTCTGAAAAAATCATCACCTAATAAATTTGAAGACACCAATACCATCTTAGAGACATCAAGAAAGAGCTTGTCCAAATTTCCATGGTATTTGGACGGCCTAACGACTGATTGGACGTGTCCTGGTGATATGCTTTTGGAGCATGGTCACCACTTGGATATTGCATAAAGTTTCGCAAGAGTTTTTCTGATCTCTCTAAAAAGGATGATTTCTCAAGGTCTTAAGTGGCTAACACTAGTAAAGAATGATACAACATTATTTATTCATCTGGACCGGTTCTCAACTTTTCAAAAAAAACTAATAGTGATATATGATTCAGCGTGGGTGAGACTTATAATGCAAAACATCACTATCAGTCTAACCTCAGAACCGATAGTGATAAGAATGGTCATCGCGATCAGTTTCTGAAGTTACAACCGATCGTGATAGTACATGTACCAAATACTAAGAGACAAACCATCCACCTCGCCCTTGAAGCCTTGAACTCTCAACTTCTCCTCTCGATCCATTCAAATACCAAAAGCTGACGCATTCACCTCGCCCTTGACCTCTCGGCTTCTCCTCCCAATCCATTCAAATACCAAAAACCGAGGCTGCATCGAACTCACAAAAAATACATCGTTGGCGATGAGCTCCTCCTCTTCTTCCAACAGCAGCAGGAAGCCGGCGCTTGGCAACAGCGGCGAGAATGCCATCTGCACCACCGCCGACCTAAACCGCCGCCCCTCCATCCCTGGCTTCCCCAGCGCGGGCAGCGACCCCGACGAGAAGAGGTATTTCCAATCTCTAGAGCTATGTATATTGCCAGCATCGCCGCGCGATTAGGGTTAGGGCTTGTTGGTT
The DNA here is from genome assembly GCA_036346375.1 of Guadua angustifolia. Classification (NCBI taxonomy): domain Eukaryota; kingdom Viridiplantae; phylum Streptophyta; class Magnoliopsida; order Poales; family Poaceae; genus Guadua; species Guadua angustifolia. The sequence goes on along the minus strand of CM070506.1, from coordinate 34,661,952 downwards.
GATCAATTCATAAATAGAAGCTTTGTGCTGAGTAGGATCAGATTCAATACTTTGATATCGCAAAAGAGACATATACAGGAAAGTCAAATTAAAGGAAATATTGATGCATCATATACGACTTTGTATGTACTTACACTTTGTTAGTGCTTTTTGTGAGTATACTCAACTTTTGTCATTTTGTACTATTTGTTGTGCAAAGGGACTAGATAATTGTTTGTCTTTGGGGTCTTGTATGTGTGGTGGCTATTGCTCTATGAAGATCGGACTGTAGTGAGATAATTTATGACAATATTCATATTCAAGTTTCAGATTTAAGATTCTTGTCTAATTGAAATCTGTCTAATTGATATTTAGTAAGCATAATTTTAAAATCTATTTTTGGTGAGTCTGAATAGAAAAGATTGTCATAAATTAGTCCATGATCTTCTCCTTAGTGGCGTGAAGGTCTTTTAATTAAGGTAGCCCGACATCTGAATGCAATCTATAAATTAACTTGAGTTTTTGTTGCTAGTTGTACGGTTTGTGGGTCATAATCGTCGAACGCATTTGATGCGTTGACGATAGAAAAACCGAGGCGCGATCCAAAAGGAGTAAATAAAAGGTCTCAGGTTTGACCCTACATACAAGGCTATGTTGGATGCTTCTCAAACTAACAATAATACTTTATGAGAGTTGATGAAGGTAATAACATTGTAATTACTTTATGTATTTCATTGCTTAGGTGATCATGTAAGTAATATTATAATTAGTTTATTATATTCTTGTAACCTAACAGGAAATACTTTAGATAAAAGTTAGCTATAAAAAGGATACAAAAGACTAAAAAGTTATCCTATCTCTGAATAGCTGCTTTTATGCTAAGAAGTTATGCAAAGAAAGGCTGCTATTGCAGTATATGGCTACCTAAGGAGAGTTATGTTAGAGGATTGTGCTACTGATTTCTGCATTGAGTATGTATCCATAAATTAACACTATCAATAGTAGAGTTACCTTCATTCCTTGTTTGTGCCTTGTTATAAAATCATCAGGGGCTTTTTCGGGGTTGACTTCATGGATTGTAGTGGCATATGTGTAGAGATTCTTGGGTAGTGATGTAATCTATGAATTGTAGTGGCATATATGGTATATGTGTCAATTGTGAATACGTGAATTTATCAGTTGTGCATATACTGTTAATCTGTGAATATACTGTGAATGTGATATGTGTACTATTGTTAAGTATGTTTATTTTCCATATACTGTGAATATGATATGTGGAACCGATAGAGATCCTAATTATCTCTATCGGTTCCACGTTCAAAACCGATAGAGATAATTGGTCTTTTAGCTCAAAATCGACCCAGATGATGCTATATCTCTATCGGACAAAAAAGATCGTGATAGTCGCTCTTCATCACTCTCTCTCTCTCTATATATATATAATATCTTTTACTCTCAGGTGTAGTTACTCCTACCTTTAAAATACCACCTAAACGAAATTGAAATACTCCTTTACACTGAAATTTTGAATTTCGATCGTCCAAAAAAAATCTCACTGTACACTTTTCATGTGTCTTCTTAGATCTCCTTTTTTATTGGTTGTGTTGGATTATGGAAATATGGGGCACATGACATTGATCCGACGATTAGAGTGATTTGAGATGATTTTGCATGTTTGTGAGAGCAGGAATCTATTATATACTAAAAGTTGATGACATTTCTTTTAGATTTGCTAGCAAAACATCTAGCCTTTAATCCCGTGGACGCTAAGTAAGTTAAACTATAGGGAACTATTGGATGTTATTATTTAAAGAAAAACGCTCAACTATCCATCTAGTGGGCCCGAGTTATAACTACTTAGATTAAAGAAAGAGTCCATATTAAATACAATAAAAAATAACTATAATTTAGAATAAAAAATAAAAAATAGCAATTTGACTTTCATACATCTATTATATATTAAAAGTTCATGGCACACCTTTTAAAGTTGCGAAGAAAAAAGAAACAAATGCTAGAAATTCTTATAAAAAAGCAAAACATCTAACCCTTAATTTGATGGACCCTAATTAAGTTGAACTATAATAGCAATCAGATGTTATTATTTAAAGAAAAACATCTAGCCATCTTTCTAGCAGATCCGAGTTATAACAACTAAGATTAAAATAAAAAAGTCTCGCCAAGTATAATAAAAAATAAAAAGAAATTGATTTTCATACGAACTTCAAGTTAAAACCCATACATAGATAAAATTTGGAAGAAAATTAGATAAAAATTAGAAATTAGATTTATATATGAATTCTATCCTAAAATTAATATTTGATATTAAATTTTAAAAAATAACATCTTAGATTAGATTGTACATAGCTAAAATTCAGAATAAAATTAGCAATTATATTTCTATACAAATTCTAACCTAAAACTAATGCATGAATTAAGTAAAAATAACAATGAAAACTAACATAAATTTGGAATAAAAATATAAAAGGAAATTAGTCATTTGACTTTCATATGAACACTAAATTAAAACATGTAAATAGCTGAAATTAGAAAGAAAAACTAGTGAAAACTAGTAGTTTGATTCTGTACAAATTCTAACCTAGAACTAAAATTCAAAATTAACTAAAAAAATAAAATAATAATAGAGGAATAAAAATAAAAGAAAATTAGGGATTGTTTTTCTTAATTCCGTACTAAGTGAGAAATATAAATTATGGTTTTATTTAGAATTTAAATTTCTAAAATATCCTAATTTGAGAAAAAAATAAGATAAGGAATTTTATTTGTATACATAAATGATTAACTATTGCGTAATAAAAGTATATGACGAGGTTTTTACAATTGCTAAGAAAATATAGAATATGCTAAAAATTCTTTAAAAAAAAGAAAACATTCTAGTTGTTTATTTGGTAGGCCTGCATAGAATGGATGGATTAAGAGGGTGATACATCTGTAGGCGTTCACTCGGTAATACAGGTACAAGCAATATGATGTGCATTTAAATAAGTACCGAAAGAAAGAGACAAGCATTACAATAATAAAATTAAGAGATGATGATATAAATGAAAAATGTTATGTTATGCTATATTTACTATTTTGCTATGCATGTATTTGGGGAAGTAAGTTTTGGTCACATATAACAAATACTGGGAAATAAAGTGAGTATATTCTTTCTTATAATATACAATATTAAAATATCACAAACGGAGTTCTATAACGACCTATTTTCTAAAAAATAAAAAATACATATGTACTATCATATTATTTAAACATACTTTTAAGAATGGTGCACGCGCAAGCGTGTGGGCCACTGTGCTAGTTATATACTAAAAGTCGATGACACATCTTTTTGTCAGACCGAGAAGACAACTAGATGGGGGATTGAATAGACGCCTTACCAATAAGTGCCTTTTGAAAATCTTTTCTCTTAAGAAGATTATGGTTCTTGCACTTCAACAGCTATAAGGAGACATGAAGAAAAAAAGCCTAACCACTAGGAAGAAAAGCTCCAAGAAAACCAAGCAAAACGTGCTTTTATGTGACTGGGCGGTTTGATCTCCAACAAAAGGGTGGTCTAATCGATGGTGAATGGTCTGACCTCTCTTTAGTTGGCAGTTAGACCCCTCTCTCAGGACAGACCTGAAAACATTAGCTTGAGCAAAACTGAAAATGGCGTAACTTACTAACTTTCACACAAAGCTCGAAATGACTTTCAAAATTGGAACAAAGCAAGACTAAATTATTAAGAACCTAAAACACAAAGAGATCTTACAAAATCATGAGAAAATTGGGACTTTTTGGCTCTTAAATCTCTTATGCATCAAAACCGGTTTCAAACCACAAAACGATCCAACTTTTAAACTAGAGCTTCAAATGAAGTAAAACTTTGACACACACTAAGATCAAAACCTTAGGAAGCTATTCCAACAAGATTTTCCAAGTGCTTGCCAAAGTTGCATCCTCTACTCACGTGAGCACAAGAGGCACCAAAATCGGACAAAAATAAGAAACAGTGATTGAGAGGAGCTTGTGGAAAGAATCAAGCCAAGGTGTCTAACAATGGTTTCCCACATGTTCTAGCATCCTCAAATCACAACAAGAACTAATCCAAAATCCCTCAAGATCAAAATCCAAAAATCATCCTTTCTTGAGCCAAAACTGGGAAATCCAAGGACTTGCAAAGGAAGGTGGCTAGGTAGATGGGACTTGTCTTCAAGAGATATCTCTATCATTTACACATCCTTGGCACCAAAAAAGATTAAGAGGGATAAGAAAACACCAAAAAAACCAAGCCTCATCAAGATTTCAACACTTGAACATAGAGGAGAAAAACTTAGATGAATTATACACACACATATATATTGATATTTGGAGATGAGTATTTACAACCACTCCTTAGTCACACTCAAGCCTAAAGATGGTAAAAAGCTCACACACAAAAGCCCTACTCCATCTCTCAAAAGTTCTCTTGAAGAACCCTAACTCGGCTCTGCTTGGCTTAATAAGGCTTAATCTCTAAACCACCTCTACCTCTCCTTTTACAATGGTGGCCAAGTCAACCACTTTACATCAAAACCGGCCCCTATATCTGAATACAGAGTGGATTCTATTCACCAACACATAAGCAAACCTCAACCTCAATAACCCAACACATAATGAGTTTTTCACTTTTTTTTAGATAAAGGAAGCTTTTATTGATTTCAAGAAACATTACATCGAGGAGATACAAGCTCTTGAAATAACTCCCGGCCTCTGCTTATCAAGAAGCACACAGCCAAAAAACTAAAAAAGAAAAAGACGCACACACTCTAAGAACTATCAATCCTAAGCCTGGACCGCCATCTAGACGCTCGGGAGAAGAAATCCATAGCCACTTGCACCAATCGTCGCATAGCTTGTGCAGAATAGCTCATAAATCAAGCTGCGGACCTGACCCAAGTACACATCAATGAGACATTGCAAAGATAACTCCAAAGGGATGTGTTTGATTTCGTTCAAAGACCACATCATTCCTATGTAACCAAAGAGACCAACACAATGTTGCAGCCCTAAAAGCACACTATTTTAAGGTCCTTCTCAAAAGAAACAAGCCAATTCCCAAACATATTGGGCGACTCACAGTAGCATCAATGCCAAAAGCAAGATCTGAAAACCCCAAACCATACGAGCAAAATGACAATGAAAGAACAAATGCCTAATTGTCTCCATTTCATGACAAAAGCAACATATTTTACTCCCTTGCCAATTACGTTTTGCCAAATTATCCTTCGTTAGAAGAACCCTCTTCTAAGAAACCACGAAATACTTTGATTTTAATGGAGCTTTTAACTTCCATAAGCATAAATTTAAATTTGGAGCAGGGCGTGTAATCAACGCCAAGTAGTGAGATTTCACTATGAATAGTCCGATTGACACAGACGCATAGCGAAATTCATCATCACTGTTGTGGCAATTTGTAAATTAGTATCTGAAGTAATGCATTCCATTCCACCAACTTAGACCCAATCAATGATCGTCTCCAGGTTATGTTAGGTTGAGAATTTGTAAAAACTTCAGCAATAGTTATATATCTAGTCCTTGTGATACTATATAACCCAGGATATTGATCTTTTAAGGCACTGTTGCCAAGCCAAATATCTTCCCAAAATCGCACATGTGATCTATTATTGATTGTAAAAGTACCGAATGGAAGGAAATCCCGTTTTACCTTCATCAAACAGGACCAAAAGTGCGAATCTCCCGACATGCCCTCAACTTGGACTAACGGTTTGGAAACCAGATACTTGTTCCTAAGAAGCTGCTGCCAAATACCATCCGATGTTAAAAGCTTGAACAACCATTTACTCAAGAGAGCAACGTTCATAGCATTTAAGTCGAGAATCCCAAGCCCACCTTGGTTTTTGGGTTGACAGACAATACTCCATTTGGCAAGACGATATTTCGTCTTGCACTCATCCCCTTGCCACAAAAAGCGAGATCGGAAATAATCAAGTTTACGAAGAACACCTTTAGGAATCCCGAAAAAAGACATCATATACAATGGAAGGCTACTTAGCACTGAATTAATAAGGGTTAGTCTACCTCCAATTGAAAGATGTTTCCCCTTCCAACTACTGAGATGCTTCTCGAAACGTTCTTCTACCCCTTTCCAATCTGTATTTCTCAATTTTTGAAAATGAATAGGAATCCCTAAATACTTCAGAGGGAGTTCCCCTTGTTTACAACCAAACAGCTCCATATACTGCTCTATGGAATCTTGGGCTTAGCCAAAACAGAGTACCTCACTTTTATGGAAGTTAATTTTGAGACCCGAGATTTGCTCGAACGCACAAAGCAATAACTTCATATTGCGGGCCTGATCGAGATCGTGATCCATAAATAAAATTGTGTGATCTGCATATTGAAGGATGGATAAACCTCCATCAACTAAGTAAGGCAATATTCCACAAATTTGCCCCTGTCCCTTAGCTCTGTTAACCAAAACCGCCAAATATATCGACAATATTGAATAGCGGCGGGGACAAAGGATCACCTTGTCGGAGCCCTTTTCTAGTCCGGAAAAAGGACCTACCTCACCGTTTACATTTATCACACGCTACCTCCGAAATGAAAGATTTAATCCAAGAAATCCACTTGGGTGAGAATCCTTTCATTCGGAGGACCAAATAAAAAGGCCATTTAACCTTATCATACGCTTTCTCAAATCTATCTTAAATATAACCCCTTGAGTTTTTTCCGATGCACTCATGGATTGTTTCATGCGATATAACTACCCTTCAAGGATGTTTAAATGGCATCAAAAAAAGGTCAGTTCGAGTCGGACTGACAACCTTTTCTGCAACCATGTTTAATCTGTTGGTAACCACCTTTGTAAAATTTTTGAAACTAACATTTAGAAGACATATAGGTCTATATTGCTGGATTATATTCGCATCCTGAACTTTAGGAATAAGAGTAATTATTCCAAAATTCAGACTAAACAGAGGAATATCACTAGTGTAAAACTCCTCAAACATAATCAGTAAGTCACCTTTGATTGTATCCCAGAAAGTCTGATAAAATTCTACTGGAAAACCATCAGGGCCACAAGCTTTATTATGTTCCATCTGGAAAACAGCATCTCTAACTTCTTTCTCAGTAAATTGAGCAGTAAGGAGATCATTTTCCACCGAGGAAACTTGCGGAATGTCGTGGTTGACGTCCTCATTAAGATCTAATTGACTCTCTGTCGGTTCTCCAAATAAATCCTTGTAGAATTTGGTGATATAGGTTTTAAGATTAGCTTGTCCCTCAATCTTCTCATCCTCATGGTCCAGCGAATAAATTATTTTCTTTCTATGTTTGCCATTAGCAATCAATTGAAAATATCTAGTATTATTATCACCTAATACAATATTTTTCACCTTCGCCTGTTGATAATATCTAATCTCTTCCTCTCTAAGGAGATCAGCCAAATTCACCCGAGCCTGACAAAGATTTTCACGCTCCAACTCCGACAGCTCCCGACTCTCAGCAGCAACATCCAATTCCTGGATTATTGCCTGAAACTCTTGTTTCTTCTGCTTATAAATCCCATTATTATTCCGAGCCCAACCTCGGAGAAAATTATAAAAGCCCCATTTTACGATTCCAACGTTGGATTGGGTTGTTCCTCTATGAGCTTATTCGATTTCCACCATCTTATCATGGAAATCATCCCTGATTAACCAATTCAATTCAAATCTAAACTGTTTAGTAAACCCCCCTAAAGCCGGCCCTCCTGTATCGATCAGAATAGGTGAATGATCCGAAATGTCTCTATCCAAAGCTTGAACAGAAACAAGTGGGAATTTAAACTCCCACTCGGCATTCATGAGAACCCTATCTAACTTCTCATAAGTTGGGTTTGGTAGAGAATTTGCCCAGGTAAATTGACGCCCAGTAAGTTCAATCTCTCTCAGATCAAGGCTATCAATAACTGCATTAAATAAGAAAGGCCATCGTTCATTAAATCTAGTATTATTCTTTTCCAAACTTTTCCGCATAATTTTAAAATCCCCCCCAATAAGAATCGGTAAAAGATTCTGTTGACAAGTTCTCGCCAACTCAGTCAAAAAAGCTGATTTCTCATCATTTTGCGCTGGACCATAGACAGCCATTAGAATCCATTGGAAACTATCTATCTTATTACGTACAAGGAATTTAATAAAGAATTCGCCTTCCTATACCATAGACAGATCAAGAAAAGCCATGTTAACCCCTAAAATTATCCCACCTGATCTACCTCTAGGTGGAAGGCAATGCCAAGCGAAATCTGCACCTCCAGAGAGTCGTGCAAGTTTCAAATTTGACAAATCCTGCTTTCCAGTTTCCATTACAGCAATAAAAGCGAGATTGTGTTCCTTAACGGTCTCAGATATGTACCGAAACTTAGCCAAGTCTAAAAGACCTCTGCTATTCCAGAAGAGACCCTTCATGAAAACTTTTGTTTTTCTTTTAATTTACGATGCCTGCGAGACTTGCGAGATGAGGCCATTAGATCACAAATTCTAACATTAAGGTCATCCGTCTCGATGTCTACATCAGGCTCATCCTCTATCAAGTGTCCGAATAAGTCACGATCAACCCTCGCAACTTCGTCTTCACTTGAATCTGCGTTAATAGGCTCCCTGCTCTCTACCTTACCCCTTGTTTTTCCCCTTTGTCTAATTGATTTGGCCATATTTAGTCTATCCACTTCCATTCTTTTTAACGCCTTAATCGACATATTAACACCAGAATCACCATTAACCATCCTAAATCCTAAACTATGAAGATTTGCAGCACAATGCTCATCAGACATAGCCACAAAAGACAAGGATTTGCTACCAGAAGGCGTACCGGTCTCGCACGGGAGCGGAGTCAAAGGCGAAAATGATCTCTGCATAGTTGGTACCGCGACCTTACGACCGAGATCCACATCCAAATTCCGCACCGCGGCCCGACTCATGGCTTTGTTAAGAACATGACCATCTGTCAACAAAGACCCATCAGCAACTTGTATATTACACCGTAAACTACGATGTAGACCATTAATTGTAAACAGGAGAAGTTACAATATGAGGGGCCGTACCTTCAGCAGCTACTGGCAACCACCCGTCATGAACCCCCACTGGTTCCAACTGAGCCTCTCCCAGGATCAACCCACCCTGATGTGATCTCCCAGAATACTCCTCTTGTTGCTGCGCACCTATTGACACCCCGCTGGAATGGATCATCCCCTGAGATCCCTCACTTGCAGAGCCACGCCAAACCTGAGGACGCTTCATAGCTGAAGACACCACCTCTGCCTCATGGATTTGAAGATGTACATCCTGACCGAAGCCACCACCCCTGCTGCATTTCATGACCGAATCCTGATGCCTTTCAACTTGCCGATCACCCTGCTCCGATCCCAGACCTTCCTGCGACAGCATCAGGGCCCCATGACTGATATCACTTTCAACCAGCATTTTCGGTGACAGCTGAGCATCACACTCCGTGCTGCAGTTTGTATCCGATACCACCACAGCTTCCTTGTGCCACACAAGCTGCCGACCAACTTGTCCTGAATCCACAACCTTCGGCAACAGAGAATGATCCTCATTACTAACATCCAAATCAACCTTTGGCGACAATTGAGGCGCACAATTACTATAGCAAATCACGTCCGACACTATCCCTTCTTCCTGTTGACACTCCTGATGCTGACCAACCTGCGCCAGAGATAGAATCTCATTACTAATGACAGGCTGAACCAATGCCATTGGCATTAAATGAGATTGCTCTGCACAGTTAACAGATTTACTCTTTTGCAAAGAACAATCCACCTGCCGTATTGATGAAACAAAACTCGATCCCACAACCGGCATCTTAGTTACCCAAATATTTGACCATGCACCCTCAATTCCTTCCAATGATAGACTCTTTAACTTGTCATGAACATTGCTCAACCCATTTACACCGGATCCCTTGCCAACTGCATTGGTGCTGGTCCATTGCCCAGAAAGCCGAATTAGAGGCTGACGAATCTGCCACACATTTCAATTTCTTCCCAACAGAATCACCCTTTCCTCCGGAACTCCCCCCATCTGCTCCAGAATCACCATCTTCTTTATGTTCCAAATCAGGAAAGTTAGGTGGTGGCATTGCCGACTCAAAAGAGCTCTCTTCAATGGTGAATTCAAGATCATATCCCACCTTGTGAAATACTAAATCAGTTTTGAGTGGTAACATCCCTCTATCAAGCATGCCCACTAAAATGCGGATAACCCCTTTTTTCCTGTAAGTAAACATATCAACATCCAGAGTTACTCCAATCAATGAACCGAGAGCCCAAAAACCCAAATAATGGCGCCAAGCATGAGGCACTCCCATGACATGCACCCACACCTCATCTAAATGATAAGCGGGAGCCACATCTCCACTAAACTCCCATTCAGAAATTGCGATTGTCACTTGGTGATTCTTCAATTTGAATTCAATATCTGCCATACGCTATAACTCCTCATCGGAAGGAAAAGCAACAAGAAAAGTGTCATTCTCATGAGGTAGAGCTTCCCACTTCCAATCGATCCGAGTTAGCCTGGCCAACTCACTTTGGACAATGGCTGCATCTAATTTACCACCCGAAATTGAAACTAATGCGATGAATTTGGATCGGTGTTTCTAACTTATAATCAAACTCTGAAATTCGAAGAAAGCAGAGTTCATTTCTTGCACATCAAACATAGAAGCATTCAGCTTTGGCAACCAAGCAAAGGGCATTTGACAGGCAAATGTGAATTCGATTTATTGCATATATAGCAATCTAGATTCGCCTGACATCCTGATTCTAAGTGCCCAACAACTTTACATCTGAAACAGAATGGGGGACGAGGTTTTTTCACCTTGGAAGCATCAGCAGATGCCTTCTCTTGCGCCAATCCTTGCTCAGCCGTCGCACCATCCTCCCCAATCGCCCTTACCAAGCACAAATTGTTGCCTTCTGTAGCAATGAAACAGCCCCTCCCACCAAAATTGATCCCCCGACCAGAGCCTTGGTCACCTCGTCCTCTCCCAGCACCCAAACCGCGATCAAACCCAGCAGAACCAATCACCGAACCAGCACGATCGCCAAAAGCCCCTCTGCAGCCAAAGCACCTCTCGCCTGGCCATGAAACCGGCCCCGATAGGAACGAGCAGGAGGAGGCCTGACACGATCCTGCCAACCCACCGCTCCTACCCCCATGCGACGGTCTTGCTGTTGACGCTCCATGACGGTCGGTGACGGCGGCAGAGCGACAACCTCTGCATATAACCGCCTAAAATTGCTTGACCTTGCTGCCTGAGAATGTATCGGAAACGGACAAGCGCTGGGCCTCCTTTCAACAGGCCTCCGAAATAGAGAACGGGCCTTTCCGTATGCCTTGGCCCGCTCAACTAAACCCCCGTTAATTACGCCAGCATTCAAAATTTGAATTAGTCTCTCCCCCGTCGGGACCGGCAAGCTCATCTCCATGTCCGCATGGGACCGAGCATCACCTGCCGTGAACTGCTCTGACTAGGCCTAACGGGAAGATGCAGACAATGATTATTTTCCGTAATCAAAGAAGAATCCGACCAAAAAGCCTGGAGTGTCAAAGGCGTCCTTATGCATGGTTTAGGCAGCGGACCACACCAAGGACGACACTTCCAACTCCGACGAGGAAAAGCAGCGTGAATTCCTCACCATCGTCACTTTATTAGCGAAACTCCCTTATCAAGTAATGACAATTCTCTTCGACAAAGTCGAAGACTAGTACTCCACCCTTATCGGCGGATCACATGCCTTGTCCGACAACCTCGTTCGACACATTATTCCAAGATGAATCATTACAAGCATCAACCATAGATGAATTGGCCTGATGAATTGCAGAGGTACCAAGATAGCTGCTGCGACTTCAGCAGCTACGATGGAAGGCATGCCGGTGATGGGTGAAGCTTCGAGCCTGCTTGCTCGACATACCTCTAAGAGCGATCCTAGTTATCATGTTACCTAGTATGCCAGTTCTTGTTCTAGTAGTTGTCGAATAAGCGCCGCCTTTGTATTCGGCTCAGACTTCTGTTTGTCTCTGTTCATGTCTTCGATTAAGCGCCTCTATGTACCCGCCACCCAATTTATCCTTAGTAATGTGCCTTCGCTTCGGCTTTGTCATCAAGCTGTCCATGGCTGATCGGCGTTGTTCCTTTCTTAGTTGGAATGTGCGAGGCCTTAATGGTGCAGCTAGGCGAGACACAGTTCGGCAAACCTTGGAGGCCTCGCGTCCCTCCATCGCTTTGTCTCCAAGCGAAGTTACAATCAGTGCTTCATACGTGGTATCACAAATTGGAGGGCCACGATTGGCGACGACCACCACTTACCGGTGGACGGTACAAAAGCGGGATCCTCATCCTTTGGGACAATGACATAGTCGAATTATCGGCACCAACCATCCGTCACTTCTCGTGCCGTGCATGTTACACTTAGAAGTGACGCCACCTCCTTCCACTATCGTAGTATATGGGCCGGTGAAGCTCGCGATAAGACCTGTTCCTCCAAGAGCTTACCTCCCTTGCACCAACATCGCCTCCTTTGGCTTCTTCTTGGTGATTTCAACCCGATCTCTGAAGCAAGAGACAAAAATAATACCAATCTCAGCGATCGATTAATGGCCAAGTTCGCGCCACCCTTAACAGATTGCGAACTTCACGAGATTGCGCCGCAATCGAAAGTACACATGGAGCAATGGCGAGATGACCCGACAATGGCCAAGTTAGACCGTTTTTACGCAATCACGAGTGGGATTTCCTCTTCCCAAACCACCTCCTAGAAGCCCTCTCGTCCTCAATGTCCGACCACTGCCCCCTTCTACTGGCAAGCGAAAATGGACCCAAGAAACCAAGGCTCTTCAAGTTTGAAAATTTTTGGCCTCGTATACCGGGCTTCCTTGACGTTGTCCAACAAGCTTGGACAACGCCACAACCACTGCCTCAATCCAACCCCTTTAGGAGACTCGCACACAAGCTACAGGTGATTGCCAAAGCTTTGCGACAATGGAGCCAGCGCTTCGGCGGCGCCAAGCTGCAGTTCCATCTGGCGAATGTAATCATTCTGCGTCTGGACATAGCCCAAGAAACAAGGCAACTCTCTGAGGCCGAGCTCAACCTTCGCAAATCGCTCAAATTGCGAGTTCTCGGCCTGGCCGCAATTGAGAAGGCGCGCAAGCGACAATCCTCCAGGATTACTTGGCTCAAAGAAGGAGATGCAAACACCCGCTATTTCCACCTCAGGGCCGTAGGGAGGCGTCGAAAAAACTACATCCAAACATTACAAACGGACCACGGCATCGCCACCCTGCATGAAGACAAGGCTGATGCACTGTTTCAACATTTTTCGGCACTGCTGGGTCAAAGGAGCGAACGCTCCCAAGGCGTCAACTGGCAACATCTCAATCTCCCAACGCACGATACCTCGGACTACTGATCGATTTCATCGAGGAGGAAGTGCGCCGCGCAATCAACCTTATACCGGCTGAAAAGGCCCCGGGACCAGACGGTTTCACTGGCACCTTCTACAAACACTGTTGGGAGATCATCAAGTTGGATATTATGGCTGCCATCCATTCCATCCAAAACTGCTCAGGGCGGGCCCTTCACCTCCTAAACACAGCTATGATTACCATGATCCCTAAAAAGGAAGCTGTAGGCAAACCAAGCGACTACCGGCCAATCAGCCTCATCCACTCCTTTGCGAAGCTATTCTCCAAAGTATTAGCAATGCGCCTGTCAGCATACATAAACTCCATGGTCTCCTTTGCAGAGCGCTTTCATTAAAGGCGGTGCATCCAAGAAAACTTCTTATATGTGGGAATCGCGCAAGGAGACATCATCGAAATCATACCGGCGCTCATCTTTGAAGTTGGATTTTGAAAAGGCTTTCGACTCCGTATCACAGGAATACATATTGGATCTGCTCCATGCTCGGGCTTGCCCAAGATGGCGCAATTGGCTCGCCATCTCCTTCGCAACATCCACCTCATCTCATGCTCCTCAATGGCGTGCCTGGGAACCAGATCAAGCACCGACGCGGCCTCAGGCAGGGTGATCCTCTATCGCCCTACCTCTTCATCCTCGCCATTGACCCTCTGCACCACATACTCATAAAAGCCACGAAGGCAGTATAATCTCCCCTTAAAGGGTCATGGGCCATCGCTCGTCTATCTCTCTATGCCGATGATCTTTGTGATATTTCTAAACCCAATCGAGGGAAGAATTGGAAATAACTATCGCCATCCTCCACCATTTCGCCAAGCATCGGCCTCCGAGTCAACATACATAAGAGCACCATAGTCTGCGATCGGATGCCATAACCTAAATTTGGACAATATCCTGCAACCCTTCTTTGGTACCGTCTCATCCTTCCCCATCAAATACCTTGGCCTGCCCCTCACCTTGGGAGGCTACGGCGTCGATCTCCAACCCATTCGAGACAAAGCTGCTTGGTAGCGGGTTGGCAAGCGCGACATCTCGGCAATGAGGCGCCTAACCCTAGTTAAATCATGTCGACTTCACTCCCGACTTACCTGCTCACGGCCCTCAAGGTTCCAAAGAAAATTTTTAAGGATTTCGATAAAATCAGAAGGAAGTTCCTATGGGCTGGTAACGCACAACCACATGGCGGAAATTGCAAAGTTCAGTGGCCCACAGTTTGTCGCCCGTGACATGGGCGGCTTGGGTATATTGGACTGGAGCGATTCGCGAGCACTCACTTGGCTGCGGCTATGGTTCGATGGACCGCCTCGAGATAGGCCATGGGTCGGCACATTGACACCATGTGATTCAATCGATCGGTGGCTCTTTCAGCGACAACCAAAGTAACCATCGAAATGGCGAAAGGCAACCTTACAGACTTCAAGTGGCTCCAAGGCATGCTCCCGCCGGTGGCACCGCCTTTTCAAACACTCTAAGCGAAAAAATAGATCGGTAGAGAATGCCTTCTGAGAACAACAATTGGATTCGAGATATCCGACACAACGACCTCGGAGCTCCTCAACAAATACACCAACCTATGGGCTAAAATCCAGCCAACATCCTGCGGCCCGATTCAGCGATGAGATCACCGGACACTCACTTCTAGTGGGCGATACTCGGCTCGTTCGGCATATCGCGCACAACTCACCGGTGCCTCGCAAACCCTTCCACGTCTTAGCTCGGTCGGCATGGGCACCATCACGATGCAAATTCTTCTTACGGCTTGCCTTACAAAACCGGCTCGGGCGGCTCAGCGTCTCAAGCTGCGAGGTGGCCAAACTCATATTTCGCCACATGTCTTTGTCGAAACCTAGAAACCATCCATCACCTCTTCGTTGAGTGCCCCGGTGGCCAGCGCTTGTGGTCGTCCATTGCATTGGATCGCCTTCTGCCTTTGCTACCGGCCACGATGGCAACCGCCCACGCACTGAGGCGATGGAGCACGGACGAATGAACTCCCATGCAAATCACCGAAAGGTGTGAAATCACTTGTCATCTTAGTATCTTGGCAATGGTGGAAAAGCGTATGAGGAGGGTCTTGAGCACAAATGGCTAACGCATGAAGAAATTGTTGTTTCAATTCAAGAAGAGGCGTCAAACTGGAGTCTCGCAGGAGCAGTCAGCCTCAAAAAGCTACTACAACGGATTCCCACGCACCCCTGACACCTCCTTCTTCTGATCCTTTTCTCTTATTTTCCTTTTCTTTCTTTTCCTTTTCTTTTTTCTTTCTTTTTGTTACCCTCCGGCCCTGTACATAATTCTGGTGCACTTCATGCACCATACATTTCTCCCTGCTAATATATTATAGCACTTGTTGCTTTCAAAAAAAAAAAAACAATTTTAGTTCTGGTGTTCCACCATCGGTTTTTTACCTCTGAAGCTTGTCGTTGTAATCATGTATAGGCAAGTGTTTGTTGCGTGGTTGTGAGTGAAGTACATGGATGCAACTAGGTGGTCTGTTGTTGATTATGCCGGACGTCTAAAATCCTTGTTCATCCACATAAATCTTGGTTAAAAATAGATCTTCCAATCAAGACCTTATTGTCGTGAAATACATATGCTGTTTCTGGCCTGTATTAACTGCAGAACAGAAAGGAGGGGAGTGAGTTCTTCTGGTCATTTTTTGTAGTTTCTGAGACCTCGCTGCTGTGATCGTCACGTCTGCCGGTCAATGGGGTGCAGCTGACAACTTGAATGCTGAATCTGATGGATAATAACTGCAAAGGGTCAAGTACTACTGAATCAATGCAGCAAGGACATGTACCAAAAAGGTTGTGTTCGCTGTAAGCATTGTGAATTTATGATGCACCGATGCTGTGCTATCCAGCATCCTTGTTGGTTTGTTTTCCTCTCCCATGGTAGTTCAGTTCAGAGAGTTTTTGTTGCCCTAGTGATATGCCCTTGAAACATCGCGTCTACATATTATTCTATTTTGTCTAATAAATAAATATCATTAGTATCGATCAATAGGTATGTGACTTATTCGTGAAACTCTTTATTTACGTCTTTGTTATTATTCTAAATTATCCCTGACTGTATATCATTACATGGGACAATTATGATTTATAGATCAGCACATGTATTGATAGATGATCATGTTTCACAGATCATGAATATAAGGATATCAAATCAATAATGAGGATACATGTTAGAGAATATAGTATTGGAGTGACCCACTATGAGATACTACAGAAATTATTATATTCTTAAGTGTCATCAGTTGGCCTCATATATAGTGCATATGGGATTCTTAGACCAATATCGTCATCGTTTCCTACATATGGAATAGCATACTTAAGGGTTGCCAAACACTACTCCGTAACTGGATAGCTATAAAGGTAGCTTTCGACTTTACTATGAAACATTCAGAAGAATGTGAGCAATCAAGATGAAATTGACCCCTCTTATAAAATAGGAGATATATCTCTAGACCTCGATGTAGTTGGATTAACAAAGTGCATAGCCATGCTAAATTTGACCAATGAGTCAATTATAACTAAGTAATCTACTACAGAACGAGTGAAAGATCGAGTTACCATAGGATAGCACGTTTCTCGTCTTGAGTTTGATCTGGTATCACGAGGCAAAAGGATTGGTACATGAGTACTATATAGATTCGTCTGATATGATCTTTGTGTATATTTGAAAGTTGGTATGCCTTGCTAGGAGTTGCTGCTGACTTATGGGTCGAAAGGAGTTTCCGGACCATAGTCGAATATGCATAAACCTACGTGGTCACATACTTAATAGGTTGGAATACATTAGTTTAGATAGGATCCATCACTAGTGGGCTAAGTGAGCTTTGCACCTTGGTTAGCTTCCAAACGTAGGGTTCCACTGATGGCTATACAAAGGAATACGTGAAGGCTAGGGTGCTACAACTGTTGTACCATCACACCAACGAAAAACCCTAGCCATCACTGCTCAAGTCCTTTTGTGCACGCTGGTGCTAGCATACCGACGCATGGCGTTCCTTCTCCGAACGTGTGGACTAATTCAGTAGAGGCATTGTTGCTACTATGGCGCTGATCTGGATGATCGTTTGTGCACGTTCAACAAACGCTCAAGGACATCGATCACTGCTCCAGGACGCGCTCTTGAGCTACTTCAACTCTCCTTCCGCTGCACTATGCGTCTAATTGTAACAATCTATGATCTTTTACTTACTTTTAACAGTACAATTTTAATTTGTGCTAGTGCAACCACCTATATTCCTGTAGCCCTATCTAAGTTAACTACAGTGATTTACCATATCAATCTTTTTTCTGCTCCAACATCCATTCGTTGTCACCGTCGAGGTGACCGCCTAACAAACTTTCCAATACTGTAACTGGTCATCATACTGTGTTTTGGCTCCATTCTTGATTTTGCCGACCCCATGAATAACTCAATTAACTAAAACCTAAATCTGAATAACCTATTTATACATTCGGGAAGAGCCAATTTGTTGGTTGTTGGCTGTTCTGATTAGGAAGACATGATGAACCCAGTAGTTCACGTTATTCCATAATAAATTGGGAATAGGAAGGAACAAATTTGTCCTTGCTTGCATCAATCAAACTGCTCATAATAAACAGTAGGCTAGGCTCTTAACACCGCCATTTCCGGGGGGAATGATACGGCCGAAAGCCAGGAAGCTCAGGACGGCGACCAGCCGAATGCCAAGCAAAGCTAAGCACATGGTGGGGATCGCCCAATTGGGTCAAAAGGAAACGCTGATCCATTTGCTGAAGCTTTCACCGTTGTAGCCTCAAAAAAAATTATTTTTGATAGAACTAGCCTCTCTCTCTCTCTCTCTCTCTCTCTCTCTATATATATATATATATATTGCAAAAATAACCCATTGGCCTGCAAATCCAGCGTACAGGGAGCGCGAAAAATATCAAGAGGCGACATGTGGTGATTTCAGCGGCACAGAAGCGCGGGATTTTCTTTTCCACAGTACCTGTGCGTGGGAATGTTGTTGTCTGGTTTTTAGCGGCAGCCGCCAACGAACCACAGACCCCGAGTGTGACATTTACATTTTCCGCTGAGTGGAGGTGTGAGATTCCATTTTCCACAACGTGGTGGAGCTGGATTTGTGATTTCTCCGTGGTACGGTGGTGTGGTAGCAGCAGAACGGTGCACTGTCTGTGGAAATGGCCATGTGTCGTCTCGTGGTTTTTTTCGTGCTCCCTATACAGGGGATTTGTATTTTTCGCACTCCTCGTGCGCGGTATTTGCAGGTCAGGGAGTCATATTTGCAAAAGAAAAATCACACGAAAGTTAGTTCTGTAAGAAAATAAGTTTTTAAGGCTCCAACAGAGAAAAATTCCATTTGCATAGCCGCGTAGGCTTTAATTGTGACTCAGGCTGGACATGATTATCCAGTGGTAAGTAGTGTCCAGCCCCTGGATTCCCTGGAAGCAACTGAAGCCACCTGTCACCCTAGGTATTTTTGCGAAAAAGTCCCTCTATTTCTTCAAATTACAGATAGGTCCTCCGCGATTTTTTGTGAGGGGGAGATTTTTATTTTTTTTCCGCGTTTGGGTCCCTCGTGCGGTATTTTACAGAAAAAGCCTCCCGTTAAATTCAAATCGCGAATAAGCCCTTTTCTAATTTTTCAGGATAACGGACAGGTCCAAAAACGTAACAAATAGGTCCTTGCTCCTTACGTCTAGATCCTTTCTCCGTTTTTTCTCGAAAAAATTATTTTCGTCACTAGAAATATGTGTGCAACTCTGTCTCTAGACTTTTTCCCCGGCTTGATTTTCCATTTCGATCTAGTATTTTTTAAACATGTATTATTACACGGTGAACACGTAGAGTGTTAGGCTTGACAAAAGGAGGTTAAACTCTCCAATCTCCTCTTTTCCTCTAGACTATTTTCTCACCTCGGTTTTCATTTCGGTCTCAAATATTTTTCAAGTAATTAGCGAAATAAATATGTGTGCTGAAACTGTCTCTAGACTTTTTCCTGCTCGATTTTCCATTTCGATCTCGGTATTTTTTAAACATGTATTATTACACGGTGAGCAGCGTAGAGTGTTAGGCTCGACAAAAGGAGGTTGTTGTCTCGATAATTTTTCGCAGTTTTTCCTCTAGACTATTTTCTCACCTCGGTTTTCCAGCTCGGTCTCAATATTTTCTAAGTAATTAGCGAAAGAGATATTTCTGAGATCACGAAAGGTCCTTTCGCGATTATTTTGCAAAAATACCCGTAATTCGCAGATTCAAAACGGGCACCGTTCTTTCGACACAATAGTCAATTACGTATTTTTTGCGGAAAATTTAGGTCGATTTTTTGCGACGCGGTATCGTGCGTTTTCATGTCCACATAGTACGGTGTGCAATAGCACGCTACCATATCTAGTATAATAAACTGCCGCGCAAACGAGAGATTGCTCTTAGCTGCCGGCAAGGCCCACCGCGACACAATTCGCGGCACTGGCGTAGAAATTCTTTCCTTTTCCCTCTAGAGATTCGGTCATGCCCAGATGCTTTGTTAATGTATGTAAGAAACGCCTTTTCTTTCAGACACGGCCACGCCCGATTGTACATGGTTTGGTTAATCGCAACGGATCGAGTTGAACAGCACCATTTGTTTATGGCCGTTGGTCCTTGATCTGTATCCATTTCGCCAGTTCTGCAATTAGTTTATCGTGGTTCTGGAAACCGCTGACACGTTCAGCTCAGAGGACCGTTTCGCAGAGAACTCAGCCCGGTCGATCAGATTGATTTGTTTCATACACGCATACTCAGGTAACACAGGTATCGTACATCGCAGAGAGTTTACTGCGAGTGGGAGACTTCATAAAAAAGAAAAGATCGACGTGAAGAAAGGTCCCCAAAAAAAGAGGCGAGCAGATAGCGCAAATGTAGGAGAGCGAGGGAGTAGACAAAGTCATGCGATGGGTGTCAGCTGTACGTCTACTCATATAGATTTTAAAATATGTTATAGAATTTTCGGATGGTGCGGAGAAGAGATAAGGAAGAGACATAAATTAAGATATTATCTACTATTTAACCGATGTTTTATAAACAATTTTATACCGTGTATATCATTGTACGGATAATCCATTAACATATGAAAGATTGTTATAGATAATCATATAGACAGTCTATTGTATAAATTATCTTTAATTCTATCTATAGATAATATAAATATATATTACAGACCATCATCGTTACCGTATATACCCTAAGACGGACGATCGGAGCAGATAAAAATCTCTTTCGTTGTGACCCACGGGAGGCGGTGGACCGCGTCGGTACCCAGGGCGTGGCCGCGCGCGAAACCGTGGCATCGTGTGGACTTATGCATGGGCTTGGGCCCACAGGCGCGGTGCGTGAAAACGATTCGCGTCGCCGTCGCGGCGGAGGCGCGGACCGAGACAGGCGGACAGCGACCGCGCGCGCGGGTCCTTCAGAATCCCTGCGCAGCGGCAAGCAACAACGAGCCAGCGCGCGGCTCCTTCAGAATCCCCGCGCAGCGGCAAGCAACGAGCTAGCGCGCGCGCGGCACAGCGGCGCGGCACAAAAGGCGATCTACAGATGATGGAGAGGCTATAACTAAATTTCACCGTGGGTGCCTCTTGATTGGGCCGCAGTGTCAAAGCTACATATTGTGCGGCGATTGACAAGGTCCTGACCGAAAAGACAAGGTCCCGGTGAATGAATGAGGATGGAACGGATCCCGTCGGTCTCCTCATGGCAAGCGTCCTGCAGGCCCAGGGATCCAAAAACCGGCGAATTTCGGCGAAATTTCGCCGAAATTTCGGTTTTCGGCCCCCTCCGAATTTATATATGCCGGCCAAATTCAAAAATTTTAAAAAAATTTGATTTTGCTACAGTAATTTCGGAATTTCGGCGAAATTCGGTCAAATTTCGCCGAAATTTCGGGTTTGGAGTCCGGATTTTCAAATTTTTTGGCCGGATTTGAACGGAATGGGTCCAATAACCCTTAAGAAAGTCTTGTTCCATGAAAATTTGATGAAAAACTAATTTTTTGAGATTTTTTAAAATTTGGGCAGAAACCTTGTCAGATTTTTAAGAATTTTTAAAAGCTTGATAATGATGTGAAAAAATTATGGTACCATTCTTAGTAGTTTGGGATCATACACAAAAATTTTCAAAATAATTTAACATCATTTGTTATCTTTAAAAATAAAAACCGAATGGACATAATTGGGACAGTAAACTTATTATATTTTTACAAATTTTCTCCGGTGTGATCATGATCTGAAATTTTTATGACATATTAATAATTTTCTCAGTACCATTCTATAAAATTTTCAAAAATTTAAATTTTCTTTGTTTGCTCAATAAAATCTATCAATACAGTAAGCACTGAACTTATATGATTGCAATCTGCTCTGCACAGTTTTCAGATTTCGGATTTTGATTTATCAGACAATTCAAATATTTTTTAAACTTTTTGAAAATTTGTTTTTCAAGTTTATTTCAGGCAATGATCCTTATTTAAAATTTTCAGCTCCATATATTGTTCCAGGAATTTATAAAATTCTGACAATGTACTGTGTACATATTTCTGTTTTCTGTTTTGGATTTATCAGGAAACTCAAATATTTTATAAATTTTTGAAATTTTGTTTTTCAAATTTATTTGAGCTAAGGATTCTTATGTAAAATTGTTAGCTCAAAATATTTCTCCAGGAATTTATAAAAATTCTGACATTCAAAGTACTAGTTTTCAACTCTCTCTGTGTTTGAATTTTTAAAATTGCTCACATTTGATCATCATCTGAAATTTTTCCAGATATATCATAAGTATGTCAGGAATCTCCACAAAAATTTCAAAACTTTCTAACATCGTTTGTACTATTTTTCATCCGGTTCAAACTTGCCAATCAACGTTTCATCTACATAGTATCCGTATTTGAATTTTTAAAATTGCACAGATCTGATAATCACCTGAAATTTTTATGAGAACATCTCTAATGTGGCAGGAACCTACAAAAAAAAATTCAAAATTTTTCGGCATCGTTTGAACCAATTTTCAGTCAGTCCAATTTGGGCGAATTTCGGGCAAATTTCGGCGAATTTCGGGGTATTTTCGGCGAATTTCGGAAAATTTCGGTGGAAATCAAACCGGATTTGAATTTTGAAATTTGAATTTTGAATCTTGTCCGGCCGAAATTACCGAATTTCGACCGAAATTTCGGATTTCGGCCTGTCCCGAATTTTTTTCTCAAACGAAAAGTTCATCCCTGTGCAGGCCAGTTAACCGGCCGACCGGTTCTGGAAGCATACATATTTGAATTGAAGCGGAAAGTGTTGACCGACGAATTAATCACTGACGAAGTTTCGTGCCCGTAATGCAGCTGGCTGATGGCTGCCTAGCCACATGTAGACATCAACAGAGAAAAATGAATTAAAGTACAAAAGACAAACAAAAGGTACCGGGTAGCGTTTGGCATGGCGTGCTAAAAGTAGCCAACACAGTGACTGGGTACAGGAAACTGAGAAAATGAATATAAAGATCACTTCACACGTCTAATTAATTAGACCATGTATAAATGCTAGCTAGCTGTACACATCACATTTTAATCGAGGCCATTTATAGTCCCAACTCTTTTCTCCTTCCCGTGGATCGTACAAAAGGAGAGGAAAAAATACACGGACCACGCTGGACAAGTAGAAGACAGAACATGTCATGTAAGCCAGTCCAAACTAGCAACACGAATACGTGCCGCAACTTTGACGAGGGAGACACGTACGTACGCCTACTACACACCTATCTTGTATTCTTGTCGAACCCGTATTCTCCCGACGCGGACAAGCCGTCACGCGCGGCGCGACCCTTTCGGGCTTGCAGCTCCGCTCGAATGTCACCCGCGAACCGCACACGGCCTCTGCATGCATGCAGCGCGCGGCCGCACCGGCCGGTGAAGGCGGATCCAACGGTGAGTCAAGTGAGACCGACGTCTACGGTCTACCCTACTTTCAGCGGCATCGTGGATGTCTTTCTTCCATCCCTAGCTCTTTTTGAAGCGTCATGGATACTACGTACTGTGAAGATTAAAGGAAGAAGAAGACTAAGTGCCTCCTAAATTCTAGTTCTAACCCCACTGGCAGGGGGTCTATACGCAGAGCGAAGAACACGTGGTTAAAGTACAGACCAGAAAATAAGGATCTCATACATCCTGCACCCTTCTAAATGCGGTGGTTAAATTTTACCTAGCTTGCGTCAGGCTGTGGAGACCTTTATTTTCAGTTTGTCAGGACCTTCTTTTGTACCTACTTCCATACGTCTTATCTTTTTTTTCATTGTATTATTTTTATTGCTGCAATGAATTGTATTGTTTTCACTGCTGTAATGGACTTCTTTAGCCTTTAATACATAACAGAGCTTCTACCGTTTCGTTTAAAAAAAATCTAGTCCTATATCCACCGCTACCGTACGGCGCCACACCTGGAGGCCATGGGGCTGCGAGGCGCGTCCGAGCCATGCGCCAGTTCGGTCCGTGCCGAGGGCAGCAAGCGAGGGGCTCTGCAAGAAGCAAAGCGCGGCCCGAGCAAACAAAGCCGTTTGTCCCTGTCCCTCTCTGTGGGTTAAGCATATGGCGTCACCTCCTGGCCCCCATCGTCCTCCTCTCCTCTGGATATTAGCTGTCATGGAAACCGATGCGGCCAGAAAACGAGAGGGAGCAAAGGAGGGGAAGGGAAGGAAAAAGGCGCGCAGAAAAGCGAAACAAGGTACTAGGCGCACATGCAGGCACGAATTTGGCGCAAATATGACTAACATGGCACACTCTTTAGTCCATATATATGACAATATACTTGGTAGGAACTAGCAACTCCATCCACCGATCCACGTCACCTCTTTTATCCGTTTCGTGTAGCTTGGGACGTGCAGCTAACGATTTCACGAGAAAATCCATTTTCCATCGTCATACTCTCTCGTACAGGTAGATAGAGGAGCACTACTCCATAAAAGTATTCGTTTCTTTGTCTAAGAGAAAAAAAAGGGGGGAAATCTATCTGCGGCACCGGCCGCTACCTAGCGACCCTGCGTATATAAATGGTGAGGACCTCCCTGATCCCCAAATGTCCCCGGCCCCTCTGCATCCATCGTTAAACCCTCCATAAGCCTCCACCTAGCTCCCCCTCCTTTCCTGACTCTGGGAGACAGCAGACACAGGTGCTCTGCGCAGGGAAGAAGACATACATGCGTGCACAGCTAGCTTGGCTGTGAGCCTCTTCCACTGGGGTCGCGCGCGTCCCGGCCGGAGATAGATCGCTTCTGCCATCTAGACCTCTCTTCTTGCTCAAAGCGCTCGCTCCACACGCATCTCTCAGTCCTGGTAAGACCCTTCTTTTCCCTTTTCCTTTCTTGCATCTCCTCTTGACGTGCGCACACAGTTAGGTTCTTTCATGCTGTCACTAGTAATCACTCCTCTCCAAGCATCAGTAAGCCGAACGCCAGCTAGACTAGTTAACCATAGTGACCTTTACCTTTTTGCTCAACTCAACCATGGCGCCGGCGACCATGGTCTTTCTTGCTTCTGTACTCTTAAGAGAGAGAGAGAGAGAGAGGTGGCGTACGTTAACGTATGGCGCGAGGTAAGGTACTTACGTACGTGTCAGTAGGCACAGCGGGCGAGCGAGCCTCAGTTGGCGCGCGTCCTTCCTTTCTGTACAGCTGGCTCTTGGGTGGATATCTAGCTACGTCGAAGACCCGATTAAATTAGACATGACCCAACGTGCTTAATTAAGAGCAGAATGCATGATTAATTAGCTAGCCGAGCTGCCGAGGGGTAGCGGTTTAGCGCTGGGTATATATCAACCTGTATTAACCATGGCTGGTTAGAGTTAATAAAGCTTGCGCTCTTTTGGAAACAACTTCTGACAAGGCTGAAGAGTTTTAGGTGAACGCGGTAGCGGCATGGCTGGGACTCCGTGCTTTGCAAACCATCACCCAGTGCATTTTTCATGCTAGTTGACAAACTCATCGATCATGGCTTCTGTTACCACCATGCATCGTCAAAGGGACATGCGTTTTGTCCTTTCTTCTCTCCCAGTTGGGAATGGAAATAAATTTCCCATCACGCGCGTGCGTACCGCTGCAGATCGACGCCGCGTGGATGGATCAGCGGCTTTGGGGCGTTGGATGGTCGCCTGGATGGACGCCGCACTAGCACCGAGGTGGATGCGTTGGCTACTTGGCTTGCAGGGGCGCGCAGGAAGAAGCCTGATGTCCACGCGGCGTCGATCTGCAGCGGTACGCACGCGTGTGCTTTTGGAGACCGGATGCATGAAATTTATTTCGGTTGGGAATGGCTAAATAACACTCGAGCGATTTTTTTGTTTATTAGCATTTAATATTTTTATCTATTAGATATTACTTTGTGATCTATATTGTGCTTCTTCATTTTGATTGTTAATATCTAACTTTGTGATCCATATTTTTGCTTGATGTGTTTTTTATAGTTTGTTTTATTCTTTTTTACAAATTGTCACATTATTTTTTACATAATTTAACTTGTAACTAGTATATAATTGATGTAAAAAGGCCATGTAGAAATGAATAATGTTTTTATTTTACAAATTGTCACACCATTTTTACATAATTTAATTTATGTTAAACTAATATATAATTGATGTAAAAAGGCTATGCATAAAAGAATAATGTTACTCATCTAATACCTAAAAATTTGATTACTCCTTGATGAAATAGTACTCAAATAGGAGAAGATGAGGCAAATTGATTTCTTCTATTGGATATAGATCTGAAGACTCGAAATTTAAGTGCTATTTAGTAAAAAAAATACTCAGTTTCTCCCTAGATACCCCCCTCCCAGTTTTGTTGAAATCGTCACTTTTCTGGTTCGCGACAAACATTCCTTTTATAAATATAGCATATTTTAGGAATCTAATTACAAAAAATAGTCCCATCTTACTTGCTGAACTCCCCCAGCTCAGTGTTACCATCTAAATTGCGGGAGCGCGATAGGTCACACGTGTCGCTTGCTGGCGCTTTTGTGGTTGGGAACAAGCGATTTTTGCAATTTTGTTCAAAAGAGGACAAGATTAAAAAAAAGTTTGTCACAGACTAGAAAAGTGAACATCTTTTTTTCCCCAATACCTATCCCTTTTTTTCATGATAAAGGAGTGTGCACAAGTCTGAACTTTGTGCTCCATGCCCAGGTGAAGTCACGCATGACGCTCAGAATTTTTCTCTTAGCAAAAATCAAAGCAAAAGCGAGCTGCAAGAGAAGAAAAACGAGGATTAGTAATTAACCAGGCGCGGCCTAGCTACTAACTTGATACAGTCCAAGCCTCTTTCTTGTACGTAGTACCTAGTCAATGGGCCTGTTGTCTGAATCCCCGGAATGATGCACAAATGGAAGAAAGCAGGTACATGGACATCAATGTCACTGCTATGCTTAGCTAGCTAGCCTGAACGATAGCTGGCGCTCTGTTGTCTTCCCAACCAAAGGATGGGACCCCTAACTGCTGGAATGTGATGACAAGAGAGTGCGGTTGGTTGTTGATCATCACAAAACACACATAAGGACATCATGTGTTATACCGTAGGATAGGGATAGCTTAAGGGCATATTTGCGAGAGTTGTAACTTTTTAAAAAAAAAACCGTTTGTTTTTTGTTTTTTAGATTGAAAAGTAGCTAAAGTTTTTTTTTTATAAAAGGTCATTTGATAAACAGTTAATTTTTCTTAGTAATAAGCTGTAAAAACACGTCTCGTCCAGTTTTTAGCTTTTGGTTTTTGCTAATTATTTATAACTTCTAACTTATGCCAGAAGCTATTTAAAAAGCTAAGCTATTTGAGGGAGTTTATCGACTTTTCGGAAGCTGGAGCTGATTTTAAGCCCCGAACAGGAACTACGAATCACGTATTCACGTTTGTATAATTGTGCTGTAAGCTCTGCCATGTTATGCATTGCTGATTTTCGTTTATGTTCATACAAAATTGCAAGAGCTTATTTGGTACGGTTTATCTTATGCTAATTATCTAGAAATAAAACCGAGTTAGCAGTATGGTTAGATACGTACCAGCAGCTTCTATAATCTATGTTCCTTTTCTTATCACACCGTGTACTGCGCACAATATACTACAAAGCACAGTACACACAAGTATCTGAAACCAATGGCTTCTGGTGTCTTGCTAGTGTTTGCAACCCACACGTTTCTAATGCTGATATATAAGGATTATAATAGATTATTTGCTTTGACTCAATTTGATCTATATTTTTTTAGCTCTACTGACAAGGTTTCGTAACCTTGGGATAAGGTATCATCAGTTTCTATGCGATGTATAGATCTTTGCCCTACCCTCTCTAACTCAGTGTAATGGCTTCTAACCAATTATTCTTCCTTGCAAAGAAGAACCTTCGGACAAGGCCCAACTGGCAGTATTAGAAACAAACAAAGTTGACAATTAACAACTGAACTTGAACAGTGTTTAAATTGATGAAGGATAGCACGATTGCTTCGGAGGGGGAAAAAGGCAGCCAAAGAATACTAGGCCACCTGCACTTCAGACCAAGCTATTACTCTTTGAAGGGAACTAATTAAGAGGAATTTTTTTGGCACAATTTGGATTAAATTTCTAGAACAAAATTTCTCTCTTGAAAAAAACAAGTGTTCTTGATACTCGTGATACCTTTGACCTTGTCTTGCCATATCGTTCTATTATTGTTACTTGTGAAGCAGTAGAGTACTAGCTCATAAACTAAGCTTGTTTGTGTAAGACCAGCGTTTTGAATAGAGTGACAGTGATTTCCACGAAACCGACTTCTGAACCAACGACCACACAGTAAAAAAAGTCAGCTTTTACCTGAGATTGAAGGCTCATATCAAAACAAAGTAAGGAGGAACTGGAGACTGGATAGTCATCTTACCTACACTTCCCTCCTGATTTTCAGCAGGAAAAAAGGGCAAGGAGAAAGAGGGGAGAAGAGGAAGATGATGATGATGACTGAAGTCGCCAATCACAGCAAAAGGAACCATACCGACAGCTACTTCAGTGGGAAAGCCGTCACCAGCAGCTCGGAGGAGTTTGGAAGCCTGACCTCGAAGAAGCCAAAGAATACGAACACAAGAAGCGCCCCCGTATCCCCAAAGGCACGTTGTTTACGTTTTCACATCTCTTACATATTAAATACTCTCTGTCTTTATGAATACATGTTATTCTAATTTTTTTACGATTTCACCAAGTCACATCTATAAAAAAATTGTATTACCACTCTTCATTATATCTTGGATGGTGTGTCTTACTCTAGAAAAATTGTATTACCCTTCTTCATTATATAATAAATGATATTGGAAATAGGTAAAGGAGAGGGATATAAAAGCAAAAAATGGTAAAAAGGCACCACAGAATCGTAGAATGACATGTATTTAAGAAAGAAAGATTGAAAAATAGAATGATATGTATTCGGGAATGGAGGGATTAGTTGTTACGCCGAAGTGATTTTGTTGCTATTGAGCAGGAGAAGAAGGACAAGGTTAGCGAGAGAGTGGCAGCACTGCAGCAACTAGTGTCGCCATTTGGAAAGGTATTTAGTTCTGCGATGTCCCCTCACTTTACATTTTTGCGAAGGAACTTTTCTTGAAAAGCTTGAGCATGATTGGTTCTGCAAAATTTCCCTCTTGGCAGACAGACACAGCTTCTGTTCTTCAGGAGGCCTCAGGGTACATCAAGTTCTTGCACCAGCAACTCGAGGTTCCTATTCTCGCTCACCGCACATCTCATTGTGATCTTGAGTTTGCTTATCCTTGGTTTCTCTTGATCACAATGCACGGATTGTTTCCTTTTTGAAGGTTCTTAGCTCCCCGTACATGCGTGCTCCTCCGGTGGCTGGCGCTGCACCTGAGGTGAGTTCACACTTCCTGACTAGCAAAGTTGCAGCCTTTTCACTCTGAATGTTCCTGGAAACACTGAACTTGACAAACTCTGATACAAGTAAAATGCAAGTACACACGTCATTCTTCATTCAAGAGAAGTAATGTGTCAGAAATTCGTAACATGGCACGCACTCGCTTTCTATATTTCAGGATCCCAACCACTACAGCCTACGGAACCGCGGTCTCTGCCTCGTGCCAGTGGACCTGACACTGCAGCTGACCCAGAGCAACGGTGCTGACCTGTGGGCGCCGGCGAACCCGACCAAGCGCAGGTGAAGAGAAGTCCTCTTCATCACAAACCAAGAGACGGTAGTGAGGTTGGTCCAAGATTACTGTACTGTGGCATTCGAAGTGTCTGACCCAATTCAATCTCCTAACAATCAACTAAGCAAGCTGTGTAGTCTCAGCTCGTAATATAGCGACCCTGCCTGGTGATCCTGATCCTGTCTTAGCGCCGGGCATATATGTAATCATACATAGCGAGATAGTGCTAGTACCCCGTCGATCTCCAAGCATGTGATATGTAACTGTGTGTTTTAACATGTTAGCAACCTACCAATTGCTGTCAGCAACTAACACCGCTATAGAAAGGCTTATATTAGATATCAACACAGACGATTAAGAAAAACCAACTATAATAAATAACATCATTGACGGTTCTATAATGAAACCAGCAGTGAGATAATCACAGACGATACTCTTCATAAACCATCAGTGACATACATCAATATCACAGACGGTTTTATTTTAAACCGCATGTGATGGCATCACAAACGGTTTTATTTTAAACCGCATGTGATGGCATCACAAACGGTTTTAAATACGAATCGTCTGTGATAACTTCTCATCATAGACAGTTCTAACTATGAACCGTCTGTGATATGAACTGAGACCACTATATAAACATACCGATAGAGATTTGTAGCGCTTCCTTGGCACCCATGCGTTTCGTTTCTCGCAATCCTCTTTCCTGGCGACCTCCTCCTTGATCGGCATCCTCCTCCTCGATTGGCATCCTCCTCCCCAGCATTTGTAGGGGCTATGACGATCGTCCCACGAGCGCCTTCTTGGTCAGCTGTCTGCTCCTCTGTAAGATCGAGGATGCGCCTAGAGGGGGGTGAATAAGCGATTTTAAATTTTCTATCACTAAATTCAAGTTTAATCATTTCTAAGCCCAAATGAAAATTTTGATGCTTTTGATGCCTAACAATTCTAGTGATCACTAAATAGTTTTTCTACTCAAGTATATTGATAACTAAACAAGTATTGCACAAAGATGATTAATCTTCTAGAATTGCACAAGAGTAAAACAAAGCAAACCACAAATGATGGACACGAATTTTATCCTGTGGTCTCGGAGACTTGCCGGTCTCCCCTACTCCACGTTGAGGTGACTTGAATTTCTTCAAGCCGGCTCCTCTCGCTTGAGCCTTCCCCGATCACTCGTGGTAGCTCTTTCCCGCTCCGGGTAGGCGAGCTCCTTGCCTTCACAACCGTCTGGGCCTTCACACAAGCTTCTTTGTGAAGATCACCAGAGCCTCACGCCTCCAAGCCGTCTAGGAGGCGGCAACCTCCAAGAGTAACAAACTTGACGAAGGCTTGAAGCTCAAGAGTGCAATCAATATGGCTCAACTAATGCAATGCACTCAATTTTTCTCTCCAAAACTCAAGAATCAAGAATTGAATGCACTAGAGTGTGGAGAGAGTTGCTAGGGCTTAGAATGTATTCAATGGAGTCACCAACCAGCCCCTAGCACAGGTGAGGGGGTATTTATAACCCCCCACAACTCAAACTAGCCGTTATACAAAAATAATCGTGAAAAACACAGTATGGTAGGTACTCACAGCCCTTTAAGGGGTGGTAGTCACGCCTGAATCCAACGGCTATATGGCGCATTTATTACACTGACACGTAGCCGTTATGGCGCGAAAACCCTATGGCCGGTACTACTGCAGGCAAGGCCCGGTAGTACCGCACCTGCCGGCCAAAAAAGAAGTGCTACTGGAAAAAAGCTACCGGCGACAAAGGTGCGGTAGTACCGCATTCGCGGTACTACCGCTCAGGCCATGCGGTAGTGTCGGCCGCAAGAGATCCGAAAAGAGGCCTTTCTGCCAGAGAGCTACCGCCGTTAAGGTACCGGTAGTATCGCACCTGCGATACTACCGCTCGACTATCTTGATGAGAGCGGTTTCAATAGAATTTTCAGAAAATAAAACTTCTCTCGAATGCATGAATTAACAATTATGATTTTTGAGCCATATCAAATGCACATCTTAAGATTCAATACCCAGATCAAGTCCCTCTTGATAGTACGGTGACTATCCTAACAATCCGATCTTTACTTCTTTCTCCAAGACCGGTAAAATTACTAGAAAATTTCTCTTAAAGTTTTATACCTTCATTTCTTTTGCTTCTTTTGCGCGTACTCCTTCCTTTTAGCACTTGTGAAACTCCGACGTCCCTTGAACGATAGCTTTTCCTGTTTTCAACTTACTCAATGCAAATAGCATTAGTCTCTTTCTCGTGATTGTCATTAATTACCAAAACCATTAGACACACGGGGGCCTAGATGCTTTCAATCTCCCCCTTTTTGGTAATTGATGACAATCCTTAAGGACGAATTGAAGTAAATTTAGATTTTTGGGTGAGTAGCCAGAGAAAATTAGTTACTCACGCCGCGGGATCCTTCTTTAACAATATTTTGACTTTAGATGAATCAAAATATTGCTAGAAGAGAATATTACTCCCCCTACAAATGTGCTCGGGTGAACAATAAAATTTTGCACATTTGTATATGAGTTTCTTTAAGAGAATGTAACATGATATTCACAAGATTGAATAACAATGACAATTAAAGCAAACTCATATGAAGAGAATAAGATATATAACATTTGAGCACAAAGAGCTTAACATCACTTAATAACCAAGTTCAAGGGTCAAGGGCACAACTAAAAGCAAAGCACAATATAATATCCAAGAACATAAGGCAAACAAACAATCCAACTCCAACCATAGTTCATTTCAATACAACAATATAAGTAATTATAACTAGGGTAACTGGGATAGTCTTCAATTCTTCAATCGTCAACTTCTCCCCCTTTGTCATCAAAGACCAAAAGGGGGCGCAATCCTTCATGCTTCGCCATCCTTAGGGGAGCCTAGAGCCACCGGGGGATCCGCCGAGGTTGAGGGCTGAGGAGGATGAGAGGGAGAAGCAGCACTAGCCGGGCGACGACCAAACCGATGGAAGGAGACAGGAAGAAGCTCGCTCCTGATCTGCTCAACTGAGGTGCTAAGGGTGTCCGCACGATCCCGGACCTCTTCCACCACCTGACGGTTATGAAGCCCAAGCTCAAGAAGAAGACTGAACTGAGTCATCATATCATTCCGAAGGCTCTCAAGTCGGTGAGATCGCATCATGCAGGAGGAGGGCTTGAGCGGCTTGGGCGCTTGCTTGACTTGCTCGGCAGGCTTTGGCTTGAGCGGCTTGCTCGGCAATGTGATGCAGAACTTGAGGTGGAGCAACCCGAGGCTTATATGGCTTGTGAGGAGTAGGGGTAGAACCATTGTATTCGGCGATTCTTCGGATTAGAGCCATGATATATGGTGCAAAGTAAATAGTCTTCCCCCTTTCTTTTGCTGATTGAGCCATTTCCTTTATGATGAAATCCACAACATCAAATTTTGCTCCCGCCATAATTTTTGCAATAACATTCCAAGCATGACCTCTTACAGCATCGAAGTTGCCACTTTTAGGATGAATAGAGACCCTAATAATTTTGTTTACCATGCTTGGTTGGAGGAGCAAGCCAGCCGATTGTCCAATCTTGTAGGGATGAGTTTGATCATAGAATTCAGAAGCTTGATCCAAGGTTAGAGGAGGCTCGTCGTGAATTTTAGGATACCGACTATGGAATATTCCCAAGGCATGCTCAAAATCATCCTTGGAAGCAGTGAACTTGTGAGAGTCGGTCATCCAAGTGATTTGCTCAAAAGAATCCGAAACATGAAGTGTCGCATAAAATTGCTTGATGACCTTCTCATGATAATCAGTTCTTGTACCAAGAAAGTTGTACAAGTCAGCCGCTCCAAACAGTTCAGGAATACCAACAAATTCAGGCTGATCTCGAACATGTTTCCAACCGACCCAACGTTGATTTGCGAAATCCTTTTCCAAATATATTTGATCATATACCTTCTGCTGGAAAAGGGAATGAAACTTTGGGTTGGTGGCGGAGCGAGGCTGATGATACTAATTTTGAGCTCGGAGTGCGTAATAGTCATCGCCTTTAATTTGAGAAGGATCATTGCGAGAGATTCTAGCTTGAGGTACCTCCTCTTCCTCCTCAGAACTTTCCTCATCATTGCTTTCAGTCTCGTCATCACTTCCGGTGATTTGAGGTGCCGCTGCGGGGACCTTTCTTTTCTTAGGCTGGGAAGGCCCAGCAGGTCCCTTTCCTTTTGCCCTTGAGGTTCGCATGGCGATGGTGAAGGAGTTGTTGCTTTCCTCACTGTCAGTGGTCGGCGTAGGAACACCGCTACCCTTAGTCGTCTTCGTGACCGCCTTACTCCCTTGAGCTCCAGAAGGACCGACACTGGATTTCTTTGTGCGAGGCATGATCTAGAAGAATTTCGAGAAATTTAGGACATGAGCATTTAGCAAGAGAGATTTGACACGTGATAGATGAAAATGTGCAAGAATTGTAATGGAACATTCCCTCAAATGGCTCAGGATACATGTGCTGCAACAGCATGGCCGGCACTACCGCTACTGGAGCCCGGTAGTACCGCAAAGTCGGTACTACCGCTCTTGGTGGCCGGTAGTGCCGCCCGAGCGCGACAAGAGCACGGTTGGGCACATTTTGGGGCAATGTAGTGGCACAAAATTCTTTAAACAAGGATTAGGGATTACGAGTAGATAAAAGACATCTATTTCACACTTAATCCACAGAGATTTGCCCACATTACAATCTTACAAATTTCAACATCAATCTCCAAACCCTAAAATGCTCCAAAAAGGATGAAACAAAAGGGAATAATGATGATGAATGATACTTTTTGGAGGGAGGACACAAAGATTAAATCCAACGGAAGAAACCCCGCAAACCCAAGGATTTGAGTGAGATTAGGGTTAGGGTTTGAGAGGAAGAGAGAGAAAGCCGCACGGGAGAGGAGGAGAGATGGGCGGTGTGAATAAGAGAGAGAAGAGAGAGAGCCAGGCGGTTTGAATTCGGGTCCCCACCAAATAACGGGCCTAGCGGTACTACGCCCTCGACCCGTAGTACGCAAAGAATGGTACTACCATATGAAGGCCAGTAGTGCAGATCTGGTGAAGGCGGAAACCGAGGAATTAGGTCGCGAAATTGCTCATATGTTGTCATAGCATGTATGAGAATATATTAGAGCATTTCCAACCGAGAAGACAAGCATAAAACATAAGCTTTGAGCAAGAGCAAATGATGAATCATGTTTTGCTTATTTGAATCGAAATACCTCATAGAAAACTAGAGATTTGGGCAATCTAGTTCTATGGGCAATATTCAAGGTGTGCCTTTAGTAGATCAATATAGATCAAGATTTTGAATTTTATCAACCTTTTCAAAAGCAAAAGTTTTATTTTTATTATAAACATAAAGAGGATATAATAGTATAGAAGTTTCAAAGGATGAGATTTATATAATAGATTGTAAATGAAGATTTTAAGAAACTTAGCATTTTGTAAAGCTAAAATAGATTATTTCCAAATAGTTTTGACCTTAGAGGTCTAGTCTTATCCTTTTAAGATATATAGCACTATCTTTTATTTTTCACATTTAGGGGATGCAATATATACATAGAAGGCATATTACTCCCTTAATGTGAGACATAACTAAAAAGCAAAAATCAAATAAAATCCAATAAACAACCAAAAGAACTACATTTAGGCCACATTAGAGATATCAATGACAATCAATTCATTCCTCAATTTGCAAAATCTAGCCTCATTTAAGGGTTTTGTGAGTATATCCGCTAATTGATTTTCCGTTCTAATGTGACTAATCTCAATATCACCTTTACTCACATGATCTCTCAAGAAATGATGGCGGATATCTATGTGTTTTGTTCTTGAGTGTTGGACGGGATTATTGGCTATTTTAACCGCGCTTCATTATCACATAAGAGAGGCACTTTTTTAAAATTTATTCCATACTCCATTAGAGTTTGCCTCGTCCATAATAATTGAGCGCAACAACTACCGGCGGATATATATTCGGCTTCGGCGGTGGATAAATCTACGAAATTTTGTTTCTTGGAGAACCATAAAACTAGAGATCTACCTAGCAATTGGCAACTCCCGGAGGTGCTTTTTCTATCCACTTTACAACCCGCATAATCCGAATCCGAATATCCAATTAAATCAAACTTAGCACCTTTAGGATACCATAACCCAATATTTGAGGAATGCTTTAAATATCTTAGAATTCTCTTTACGGCTACTAAATGACATTCTTTGGGAGATGCTTGAAAACGAGCACACATGCAAACACTAAACATAATGTCGAGCCTAGATGCGGTAAGGTAAAGTAAACTACCAATCATTGAACGATAAAGTTTTAAGTCTACTGGTTTACCTCCCTCATTAAGGTCGAGATGCCCATTCGATGCCATCGGGGTCTTGATCGGCTTTGCATCCTCCATCCCAAACCTTTTAAGAAGATCCTTGACATATTTGGTTTGGCTCATAAATGTTCCATTCTTGAGTTGCTTGATTTGGAGTCCAAGATCATGGACATTTCAAACTCCCTAGACATTATATCACCAAATTCCTTGCAAAATTCTTCGTTAGTAGAACCAAAAATAATATCATCTACATAAATTTGGCATACAAAGAAATCTTCATCAATTATTTTTGTCAAGAGTGTGGTATCAACCTTCCCAATTTTGAAACCTTTAGAAATTAGAAAATCTCTAAGCCGCTCATACCAAGCCCGAGGAGTTTGCTTAAGACCGTATAGCGCCTTAGAGAGTTTGTAAATATGATTAGGGTATTTGGAATTTTCAAAACCGGGAGGTTGTTCTACAAATACCAATTCGGATATTTGTCCATTTAAGAATGCACTCTTTACATCCATTTGAAATAATTTAATATCGAAGCATGATGCAAATGCAAGCAAGATTCTAATGGCTTTTAATCTAGCTACGGGTGCAAAAGTTTCACCGAAATCTAATCCTTCGACTTGAGTGAAACCTTGCGCCACTAATCTAACTTTGTTTCTTACCACTATACCATTCTCATCTTGTTTATTTTGAAAGATCCATTTTGTGCCAATTACATTATGTTCTTTAGGTCTTTCTACTAATATCCAAACATCATTACGAGCAAAATTATTTAATTCTTCATGCATGGCATTTACCCAATCCGGATTAACTAGTGCTTCATCTACATGAGTAGGTTCAATTGAAGATACATATGAATAATGCTCACAAAAATAAGCGACACGGGATCGAGTTTGAACACCCTTACTCACATCACCCAATATTTGATCTATTGGATGATCTTTGGAGAGGCCATGATGAATCCTTTGAGGTAGAGATTGAATTTGTTGCTCATCATTCTTGTCATCTTCATTAATTGTTTGAATTTGACTTGGCGTTGCGGAGGTTGAAGGCTCGACTTGAGTGGATGAAGGTTGATCTTGTTTATCCACTTCCGACTTCACGTCTCCAAGTGTCATATTTTTCATAGCTTCTCTTAGGTCTTCTTCACCTACATCATCCAAGTTTTCTTACTCTTCTTAAGAGCCGTTAGTCTCATCGAATTCAACATCACATGTTTCCTCAACAAAACCTTTATTTTTATTAAAAACTCGATAAACTTTACTATTTGAGGAATAACCAAGCAAGAAACCTTCATCGCAACGACTTTGAAATTTTGAGAGCCGAATACCCTTTTTCAAAATATAACATTTGCAACCAAAAACTCGAAAATAAGAAATGTTCGGCCTTCTCCCAACAAGAAGCTCATAAGAGGTTTTTTTCAAAAGACGATGCAAATAAAGTCTATTTATTGCATGACAAGCGGTATTAATGGCTTCCGCCCAAAAACTATCGGAAGTACCATATTCATCAAGCATAGTTCTTGCCATTTCAATTAATGTTCAATTTTTCCATTCTACAACTCCATTTTGTTCCGGAGTGTAGGTTGCGGAAAGTTCATGCTTTATTCCAAGTTCATCACAATAATCTTCGATTCTTGTATTCTTGAACTCGGAACCATTGTCACTACGGATTTTCTTTATTTTAAAATCAAATTCGTTTTGAGCCCTTTTTGCAAACTTTTTGAAAATTTCGGAAGCTTCGGATTTATCATCTAAAAAGAATACCCATGTATATCTAGAATAATCATCGACAACAACTAAGCAATAAGAATTACCCCCAATGCTTTTATAGGTTGTCGGGCCAAACAAATCCATATGTAAGAGCTCTAATGGTCTAGATGTGGACATGATACTCTTTGAAGGATGAGAACTAGCTACTTGTTTGCCGGCTTGACAAGCATTACAAAGTCGATTTTTCTCAAACTTCACATCTTTCAAGCCCACAACTAAATCATTCTTAAATAGCTTTTTGAGTTGAATCATCCCAACATGAGCTAGTCTTCTATGCCACAACCATCCTAAAGAGGTTTTTGCCATTAAGCATGTTTGAAGACATGAGTCATTTGAGGTGAAATCAACTAAATACAAGTTTCCAAATCTAAATCCTTTAAATACTAAAGAATTATCATTTTCTCTAGAACAACACCATCTTTAGAGAAGCTACAAACAAGACCAAGATAACATATTTGTGCAACGGATAGCAAATTAAAATTTAAAGTTTCAACTAGAGATACGTTAGAAATAGAAAGATCATTTGATATGGCAATTTTACCTAAACCCAATACCTTTCCTTTACTATTATCTCCAAATGTGATCTTATCATGTTGTCCACTTCTCGAATCAAAAGTGGTGAACATTTTCTGGTCGCCGGTCATGTGTTGAGTACAACCGCTATCCAACACCCAATGCCGTCCACCGGTCTTGTAGTTCACCTACAAAATAAAATCAAACCCTTTTTGGTACACAAATTTGTTTGGGTCCTTGGAGGTTAGTGACCAAGGTTTTGGGAACCCAAACGGCTTTCTTTCTTTGGCCAATTATTGGGGTCCCAACAAACTTAGCGAAAATTTTACCATTTCTATCCTTCTTAAGTATATAGCAAGAGTCATGAATATTTTCTTTGAATGCTTTACTCAATGAACAATCAATAGCTAAATGTCCTATATCATCACATTTATAATAAAATTTACCATTTGATTTCACAAAGCGCGGAGCCTTGTTACTTATTTTCTTGTTCTTTTTAGGAACATATCCTAGTCCTTCTTTATTATAAGAACATCTTTGGCTACCCAAAATTTTGTTTAGGGTATCCTTACCCTTAAAGCATCTATCTAAATTTTTGTTGAGTTTAT
The DNA here is from genome assembly GCA_036346375.1 of Guadua angustifolia. NCBI lineage: Eukaryota > Viridiplantae > Streptophyta > Magnoliopsida > Poales > Poaceae > Guadua > Guadua angustifolia. Next base: position 34,623,090 of record CM070506.1, on the reverse strand, counting down.
TTACTTGTTCTTTGAGCTCGTTATTTTCTACAATTAGATTTTCATGACATGAGTTAGCACTAGAGCATGATAAATCAACTAAATCATCACATGACGTAGCTATATTTGATTTTTCTACATGAAATGAGCCATCGTCTAATATAGGCAAAACATCAATAATATTACATTCAATTCCAATGTCATTTGAGGACTTTGAATGATCCTTGGCAATGAGAACCTCATGAGCTTCCTTTAGCTCCTCATAAGAATTTTTGAGAGAAAGAAACTCTTTTCTCAAAACCTTAAATTTTGATTTCTCTTTGCCAAGATATTCATTTAAATCCTCAAGCATGTCCATTAATTCATCATATGAGGGTTCATCATTGTCATTCGAATTTACCTTAACATCTCCTTTAGCCATAAGACATAAAGGAGTGACGAATGGTGATGACGCTTCTTTGATGGCGATACCGGCAAGCCCCTTCTTCTTTGAAAGTGTTTCATCTTCGGATGAATCGGAATCCGAGTATTCCTCCTCGGAATCCCACTCACTAATATGAGCTTCGTCTTTGCCATCCTTTTGCAACTTCTTGAAGAGCTTCTTCTTTCCTTGGAAATATTTCTTCTTCTTGCGTGACTTGTTCTTGTCGTCCTTCTTCTTGGGGCAATGTGAGGCGATGTGCCCCTTCTCATCACATTCGTAGCACCGAATATTTGCATACCGGTTGGTGCTAGAATTTTGCCCTTTCTTGAATCTTTGTGGACCACTAAAGCTCGATCGCCTTCTCATGAATCTCTTCATTCTTCTCACGATGAGTGCCATCTCCTCCTCAGTGTCTTCATCTTCGGAGCCCTCATCACTTGACTCCGCCTTTGCCTTGAAGGCGATGTTTTTCTTCTGTGATGAGCTTTGTTCTAATAATTCCTCCTTGTCTTTCTTGTATAGTTCATTTGTGATAAGTTTTTCAAGTAGTCCGGTTGGCATCATCCTTGGTAATTCCGGTGAGTTGAGAAACAATGTCACCAAAGTCTCGTACTTCTCGGGAAGAGCCCTAAGCATTTTTCTGACAATATCAACATCACTCAAGGTCGTACCAAGACCCTTGAGTTCGTTAACAATATTGTTTAATCTATAATACATTTCATTTATATTCTCATGAGGTAACATAATGAAGCTTTCATATTTTACTCTAAGCATGTGTAATTTTGCTTCCTCAATAGTGGATGTACCTTCATGAATTTCTGACAATGTATTCCAAATTTCATGTGCGGTTTCTAAATTACTTATACGATTAAATTCATCCGCATTTAGGGCACCAAAAATAGCATTCATTGCTTGAGCATTAAGATGAACAAATCTTTCATTTTGTTCAGGTGTCAAAGCGGGATCACCAGTCACAACATAACCTTCATTAACAATTCTCCATATGTTGGGATTCATAGCTTTAAGGTAAACGGTCATACGTATTTTCCAATAAGCATAATTTGTACCATCAAAGAAGGAGCTTTTCCAATTAAAATCCCCTCATTGGCCATCCTTGCTCTCTAGGCGGTGAAGCCAAAATAACGAGAGACCAAGCTATGATACCACTTGTAAGATCGAGGATGCGCCTCGAGGGGGGGTGAATAGGCGATTTTAAATTTTCTATCACTAAATTCAAGTTTAATGATTTCTATGCCCAAATGACAATTTTGATGCTTTTGATGCCTAACAATTCTAGTGATCACTAAATAGTTTTTCTACTCAAGTATATTAATAACTAAACAAGTATTGCACAAAGATGATTAATCTTTTAGAATTGCACAAGAGTAAAACAAAGCAAACCACAAATGATGGACACGAATTTTATCCCGTGGTCTCGGAGACTTGTCGGTCTCCCCTACTCCACGTTGAGGTGACTTGAATTTCTTCAAGCCGGCTCCTCTCGCTTGAGCCTTCCCCGATCACTCGTGGTAGCTCTTCCCCGCTCCAGGTAGACGAGCTCCTTGCCTTCACAACCGTCCGGGCCTTCACACAAGCTTCTTTGTGAAGATCACCGGAGCCTCACGCCTCCAAGCCGTCTAGGAAGCGGCAACCTCCAAGAGTAACAAACTTGACGAAGGCTTGAAACTCAAGAGTGCAATCAATATGGCTCAACTAATGCAATGCGCTCAATTTTCCTCTCCAAAACTTAAAAATCAAGAATTGAATGCACTAGAGTGTGGAGAGAGTTGCTAAGGCTTAGAATGTATTCAATGGAGTCACCAACCAGCCCCTAGCACAGGTGAGGGGGTATTTATAACCCCCCACAACTCAAACTAGCCGTTATACAAAAATAATCGTGAAAAACCTGTATGGCCGGTACTACCGCCCTCTAAGGGCCGGTAGTACCGCCCCTGGGGTCCAACGGCTATACGGCGCATTTATTACACTGACACGTAGCCGTTATGGCGCGAAAACCCTATGGCCGGTACTACCGCAAGCAAGGCCCGGTAGTACCGCACCTGCCGGCCAGAAAAGAAGTGTTACTGGAAAAAAGCTACCGGCGACAAAGGTGCGGTAGTACCGCATACCGCTCAAGCCATGCGGTAGTGCCGGCCGCAAGAGATCCGAAAAGAGGCCTTTCTGCCGTTAAGGTACCGGTAGTACCGAGGGATCCTTTCTTGGTACTACCGCTCGACTTATCTTGATGAGAGCGGTTTCAATAAATTTTCAGAAAATAAAACTTCTCTCGAATGCATGAATTAACAATTATGATTTTTGAGCCATATCAAATGCACATCTTAAGATTCAATACCCAGATCAAGTCCCTCTTGATAGTACAGCGACTATCCTAACAATCTGATCTTTACTTCTTTCTCCAAGATCGGTAAAATTACTAGAAAATTTCTCTTAAAGTTTTATACCTTCATTTCTTTTGCTTCTTTTGCGCGTACTCCTTCCTTTTAGCACATGTGAAACTCCGACGTCCCTTGAATGATAGCTTTTTCTGTTTTCAACTTACTCAATGCAAATAGCATTAGTCTCTTTCTCGTGATTGTCATTAATTACCAAAACCATTAGACACACGGGGGCCTAGATGCTTTCATCCTCCCCATCAGCGACCTCCTCCTCCTCCCCGCGAGCGGTGCCCATGCTTCGTTCAATTCAGTGAGTTGTCTACTGTTTGTGGATTCAAATCTGTGATGTCTACTATTCGTGTGGGATGAATTTGATAATGGTGGCAAAAGAGAAAGTGACCTAGGTTAGATATTAATCTGGACTTTATTCGGTTGTTAATATGGGCTATGCATGTATGTGTAGATTAATTAGTTTGTTAGAGTGGTTGTGCATCGGCTGCGCATGTATGGCTACGTTAGTATGGGCTGCGCATGTATGAGCTCTAACATGGGAGAGCTTCGATGGGCTTTAATGTATGGCTGAACATGTATGAGCTCTAACCGGTGGTAGGGCATGGCGGTTGCAAGGCGCATATATGGCTTGGGTCTTGTCATGGCATATCATATAGTTTTGCACGATCACCCTCTTAAATAAGTGTTCATCCTTGTGTGTATGCTTTTAGGATCACTAGTGAGACGTTGCATATGCCCTAGGTTCTTAACCATGATTTTGTGATTCCTCATTATACCTTTACATGTTTGTTAGTGATTGGTCTGTTACTAGTGCGTTATTCTTAGTGGTAGATCTACACAAAAGGGTGAGATCGGCTAGAACATATAATAAGTAGTTCTTACGATAGCACTCATAAATTTCACTCTCTATGTAATCTATCAAAAAAAAAAGAAATCCATCCCCATTCTCCGACCTTGATTATTCCTGCGTGAATGTTGGATCATGGTCAAGAGCAATAACCAACAAGAAAGGTACTATAAGAAACATCTACTTTTAATAGTAGCTAGCAGTTGTATTTTTTTTTTGCATTGAAACATGGAAGAAGATGTACATCGAGGTACGTCAAGAATAGACGTAAGAGCACCACCATCTTTGAGCAGTGCTTGTATAAAAAGAACTATGTGCATCAGTCAATCATCATGTTATATAAGCATGCTCTCTTTATTCCTATATGTGTCTGATATAAATTAATTGAAATCTGATTTGGTAAAATAGACGATATAAAAAAGCCATTAGAAACTAAACAAAAACTTGAGGTGGAGATTGAACAACTGAAGGGTAAGTCTGAGTTAATAGAAAAGATTTATGAGATGAAACAAGAACTAAAAGACATAGATGGCAAATTACATGCTGTTGAATTTCTTAACATGGCACTTATCATTAAGGATCGTAGGTCGAATGTAGAGCTGGAAGAAGCCAAAGCTAAGGTTAATAGAGGTAATATAAAGGTTTCTAGTATTTAATTCAACGTGGTTACTAATAATATACCAAGACACTCTTTTCACAACAGCATGATCGTCTTTGTAAGGATTAAGAGATATGACTGGAGATCAATCGGTTATTGGTGTCAAACAAATTGACACTGTATTGGAGTTATAGAACTTCAGAGAGACCCAAGAAGTCTCTGTTGTGGAAGCTATCACACATATGATAGCATACATGAAAAAATCCTAAGCTTTTCTTATCTTGAACTATAAAATAATGTGGTTTCTCAGTATATGTTTGTTGATATTTATTATATATAACATTTTGTTAATGTATTATCATCTGAATTATGAAATATTTCGTTATCATATTTGTGGTAAGGTCTCTTGTCTTGAACTATAAAATAATGTTTTTTTCCTACCTCTCTTGGCAGAACTTCTATGATTAGTATATATTGTTTGAAATTTTCTTCTCTTTAGATATTTCTGCAACGACATTTATAAGACACGACCAGTTATAGATTTTGCAATTAAATATCGAAACATTCTAGATGTATTGAGGCAACAGTTTGTCTAATACGGAGGGTCTTAAAATATAAATATTTGTAGCACTTTCATTAGCTTTCTTATTCTAATGTTAATGGATTTCAAGGCAAAATCCAATTCTATCAACAGTTTGTCCAGAAAGTTGTCATGCTCTGATTTGTATTCCACTTCATCATCATCCCCCGAATAAAAATACCATATGCGGCCTATTTTCACTCTTGTTTTGTATAGGAACATTATAATAACCATGCTAAAGGGGATTAAGGTTAGGCTAGAGCGGCTCTGATACCAAATATAAGACTTAGGGTAAACTAATACATGAACTAGCCTAAGCATGATCACAAAGATAATGTGGAAATTGAGTCATTAGTTATTAACCAGGTGATGAAAAAGCCATTAGTTTTGGTCGGTGATTGCTGAACGTCGATGAAAAACAGAGCAGTAGATGCGCAATGAAAAAATGGCACCGAGATCCACTCAGTGATGAAAGGGCGTTCGGTAGCCTCAACGCCAACCTTAGATCGGATGAGTGTGTCGGGATAAATGGTAAACTTCAAGATCAATTCTTATGTTTTTTGAGTGCCGGCCTCTCCTTTTTAAATCTGGCACTAGCTATCGGGATCTAATCAAATTGTGTTGGAGAGCTCCCAATCAGAGCGTGTGATGGTGGGCCTAGCCCCAAAATTTTGGTCTATTAGCTTCAAAACCGGAGATCACAACCAACAAGGCCAAGCCGATTTGAACCCCGACCATTAGAACTAATCTTTTAGCGTGCGTCGTCACTACTCTGACTCTAATCCAATGCATGCACTCACTAATAATAAAAATAGGTACACACATACGTATTTAATAAGATAGTATATACTCACGCTCCAAAGGTTACGATGCCTTCGAACAAATTTCTTAGCGTGTATAAAAACATATACTCGTTTGTGTGCTCGTGTGTGGTATGCCTGACTCGACCGAAGCTGCACCGTCAGGCAGCCTACCTGTCCTGTGTAGTTGCGTCGATGCATAAGTTCTGGAAGCTACCACCAACCACGCCAGACAAGTTGCCGCCTTCAAAGCTCCCCGATGTGCCCCTGAAGTGGCCCGAGTGCAAAAACGAAAGCAAAACCGAACCGACTGAGCCGAACCCATCTTGGCCACATAAATAAGCAGTTAAGCACTCGTTTTGAGTTGTTTCTAGGTGCAGTGAAGCATGGTGTCCTTGTGGCGTTAGATGCCCTGTTCAATCAAATCAAATCGAATCGACACAAAGGTATGTTTAGGGCCTGTTTAGTAGAGCTCCAGATTTTAGGTTCTTCTGAAATATGAAATTTATAGGTTAAAATAAAGTGAATTAAGTTTATATTTTTGGTCTAAAATGTAAACAAAATGATCTATCTAAACACTCTTAATGTACTCACAACTCCAGTTTCATGAATCTGGTGAAGCTAAAATTTTCAGCTTCATCAAATTCTCAGAATCTAGAGAACCTAAATCCCTGTCAAACAGACCCTTAATTTCTGTACCGGCGCACTACGCCGTAGTTACGGACCGCGACCGACGAACCTAGCTGGGCCTGGGGGCCATGGCGGCGATGGCGCCATGCGTTATGGCCTCCCTACCAGGGTTAAACTTTTCATTTTGAATCAAATTTTGGACCCCTTCGACATCCGAAATTTCGGACGAAATTCGAAATTTCGGCCGGAGTACATTCAAAATTCAAAAAGCAAAATTCAAATCCGGTTTGTTTGGTACCGAAATTTCGCCGAAATTACCCGAAATTTCGCCCAAATTGCATTGACTGAAAATTGGTTCAAACGATGTCAAAAAATTTTGAAATTTTTTTTGTAGGTTTCTTACACATTAGATATGTTCTCATAAAAATTTCAGGTGATTATCAGGTCTGTGGAATTTTTTAAAAAATCAAACATTGATACTATGTAGATAAAACGTTGATCGGTAAGTTTGAACCGGATGAAAAATAGTACAAACGACGTTAGAAAATTTTGAAATTTTTTTTGGAGATTCATGACATATTTATGATATTTATATAAAAAAATTCAAATGATTATCAAATGTGAGGAATTTTTAAAAATTCAAACATTGGTACTGTCTTGGTAAAGCGCTGAGCGGCAAGTTTCATCCGAATGAAAATTAGAACAAACGAGGTTATAAAATGTTGAAAATTTTTCTGGATAGTCCTGACACATCCATAATATTCTCATAAAATTTTCATTTGATGATCAGGTGTCATGAATTTTTAAAAATTCCAACAGTGGTACTATCCTGTTAAAAGGCCGATGATCAATAATAGATTTACTTTAGCAATAAGAAAGGTTTAAATTTTTAAAAAAATTTACATAAGGGTGAAAAGGAAATGCTTAACATCTCATAAAAATTTTGAATCATGATCACTCTCCAGAGAATTTATAAAATTCGTAGAAGGCACAGTGCCATTTATGTTTTTTCTCTGTTTGATTTTTGAAATATAATACAACAAATTAAGTTTAGTGCTTATTGCATTGATAGATTTTATTGAGCAAACCAAGAAAGTTGAAATTTTTTGAAAATTTTATAGAATGGTACTGAGGAAATTTTTAATCTGTCATAAAAATTTTAGATGATGATCACACTCGAGAAAATTTAGAAAAATCTAACAAGTTTACTGTCCTAATTATGTCCATTCAGTTTTCGATTTTTTAAAGGTAACAAATGATGTTAACTTATTTTGACTCTTTTTGTGTATGATCATAAACTACTAAGGATAGTACCATAAATTTTCATATCATTATCAAGCTTGTGAAATTTTTGAAAAATCTGACAGTTCCTGCACGAATTTTAAAAAATCTCAAAAAATTAGTTTTTCATCAAATTTTAATAGAAGATCACTTTATTAGGTGTTACTGGACTAATTCCGGTCATATCCGGCCCAAAAAAGTGAAAATCCAGATTTAAAACCCGAAATTTCGCCGAATTTATCCCGAAATTCGCCGAAATTACCCGAAATTTATTGAGCAAACAAATAAAGTTGAAATTTTTTGAAAATTTTATAGCATGGTACAGAGGAAATTATTAATCTATCATAAAATTTTTAATTTTTTTTGTATGATCCCAAACAAACAAATGATGTTAAATTATTTTTAATTTTTTTGGTATGATCCCAAACTACTAAGGATGGTACCATAAATTTTTTATATCATTATAAAGCTTTTAAATTTTTTTAAAAATCTGACAGTTTTTCTGTCTAGATTTTAGAAAATCTCAAAAAAATTAGTTTTTCATCAAATTTTCATGGAAGATCACTTTCTAGTAGGTTATTGGACTAAATCCGGTGGTCAAAATTCAAAATCCAGACTCAAACCCCGAAATTTCGGCGAAATTTTCGAAATCACTGTAGCATTTCAATTTTTTGTTTGAATTTTTGAATTTGCCCGATTTTTCTAATTTCGGAGGGTCCGAAACCCGAAATTTCGCTAAATTTCGACGAAAATTTGATCCCTGCTACCTACACTTTGTGCCGGGGTGAAGCAACCGAGGCCACGATTTATCGACAAGGCCCCGGCACAGACTGTTGCCAAGTCCAAATCCTAAAAACTCCGTACGAAACGTCCTGATTATTTATGTATTTATTTATTGGTTCGATCATGGTTTTTGATAGCCAAGAGTCAGGAACTCAGAATCCATTCAAAGCATCCGGCTCTACCGTGGCACAACGTGAATTTTGATTTTTCTTTTCCCGATGGAAATCGTGCGCCGGGAGGAGGAGAAACGGCGAATTCTTTGACGGTTCTTGTCGAACACTGCAATTACAGCCTGTCCGGATGAACAGGTGCGAGGCTGTGACTGAAGCTGATAGGTAGGGCGGGAAAAAGCCTGTCATTTTTCTTTTAAAATAAAAATTAGTTGATTTGAACAGTGGTGCGCTCGTTAGGAGGCTGTGACTATAATAAATAAGAATAAATTAGAAGAAGAAAAAAAAGTTCATTTGGCTCGTTTTCACCCCTACTGATAGGCGTCAACTTCTGTTCATCGATGCGGCAAGACAGGAGGGGGTCATGTTCAATGGACCTATCAACTCCACCGTAGACCCCGTAAAATCAGGTTGCGAATTTAGCTACTCTCAGTTACACCCAAGGTTTTAAATTTCGTAGGATAGCTGAAATCTAAAATTTCAATGAAATTTAAAAACTTTAACCAAAATCTGTCTAAAACTTTAAAAAAAAATTAAATCTAAAAATTTTTAGAACCCTAAACCGAAATTCTGGTGATTTTTACCCCCCAAATTGTCTCCCGAGGCTTGAAAAAATATGCAAGCATTTATTTGCATTTTCTATCTATTTGAATGTAAAATACTAAATATTTGCATATAAAATTCCAGAGCTAGGGTCAAAATACAATTAAAGGCCGAAATACACCATTTAAGACCGTTAGGGCTTAGGCCAAAATATATTATTTAAGGTTTAAATTCAAGTTAGAACTTAGGGTTTAGGACGAAATACAATTTAAGCCTAAAATCCAAGTTATGGTTTTGGGTTTATGCCGAAATGCATAATTTAAGACCGAGATCTAAGTTAGGATTTAGTGTTAAGGTTATATAATTTGTATATGTATTTTTTTTTTGCAAATTTTTCATATGTATTCCTTATAAAAGACATTATAATTAGCCACAAAAAATTTAGTGCGAAATCCGATTCAAAAAACATAAAACTCGACAAGATTGATTGAAATCACGTCGAGATTTACTGAAATTACTGTTGTAAACCCTAATTTTTAATTTTTTTTATTCTACTGAAATTTGAAATCTTGGTCTCGATCAAAATCTAAAATTTTGGCCAAGATTTCTGAAATCTTGTCTAGATTTTAAACTCTGGTTACACCCTGGCCCATGCATCTAAGAAATTAAGAGAAAACACAGCTCCTCCATGAAACATGATGGCTACGAGCGAGGGGTAGATCTACAGTGTATAGACTAAGATCAAGTGATATCGATGTTCTTTAATTCAAAATACATGGTTTATTTAATACATAAACATATGTTTCTTTTATTATATGTCGTAAGTTAGTATAACGAATTTGTACTCTGACGACCTCTCAATCTTTTTTTGTAGATCCACACCTGCTAGGAGCCATGAATGGTGCACGAAAGGTCATCATCGATGGCCCTGGCCTTAAATGTGAATCTGTCATTCTGTGCGGCAACATTCATACCTGTGCCCGTCCGGTTTATTCTGAAATTGTTTTTTTAAAGAACATGCAAAACTGCAAAAGGTTTGTGTGTCACTCATTAAAAAGAAAAAAAAAGTCCCAAATAAAGGTCTTACAACAGTAACATGATGCATTAAAACACCCTATCAGGCTATCAAGATCAAATTATGCAAGCAAAAAACTTATATTTTAGCGATGCTGTTGACTATCAATGTTGCTTTTTGCAAGACATCTTTAAAGCTCCAATGAAAAAGGCTTTATAAGCAGAATTCGCAGTGTTTGATTATGAACACGACCACTTTCAACAAATATTGTCTTCTCGACCTTGTTGTAGTCGGATCTGCGACATCTTGTTCAACAACAATAAAAAATCTCTCAATGCTATAATTGAAAGGCCTCCGTTGTGTATCTAATCCATTGATTGTTCATCAGGGCATCCTTCACCAAGCGATTGTCTTAATTTCTTGCTGACCAGCTACCAAAGATTTGGTGCAACAATTTTCATTTAAGTGCCATCCAATCAATTATCTTCCCAAAACAAAACAAGATTGCCATCCCCTACTTCCACTTTAATAGAAGCTTCAAACATAGCCTACACTATCTTTTCTCGCATATAAATAAAATAATGTATCACATGCATCTCAGAGAGCATAAAATGTCACACCGTGCACACCAACTAAAAAGTCATGAAAAATTCTAAAAAAATTGTAGATGTACTTAATAGATTACTCTACCTATGTATAAAATTGTAGGTTCAAATTCATTATGTATCAGGAGTTATAATGAAAAGATCTTGAAAATTCTAACGAGTTTAAATTCTTTAAACTTGTACAATTTTTTTTTCAGAATTTTTCATGATTTTTAGAATAGGCAAGAACGATGCAGACATTTATAGTGAAAAGATATGTGATACGTTGCCTATAAATATATCTGACCAAGCCAACTCTTTTCAATCATAGTCATCTCAACCTTAAAGCATATCTATTTCCCCCCTTTGATCACTTCCTCTCCGGACCATAGAAAACTTCTTCTCCTCGTCAATTTCCTTAATAAACCATTTTGGGATTTCTATCGCCATGAGTCAATAAATCGGTACTTCCGTCAAAACATATTTAACCACTACCAGTCTGCCTCCTAAACTTAACAATGAGCCTTTCTATTTGGGTAGCTTGGCAACCACTTTGTCAATGAGCTCGTCGCCTACACTTGATGGATAGTGAAAGTCCTAAATAGGAACATGGAAAATACTTGTTCTGACAATGAAAACTATCCTCCATGAATTTTAATTTTCCCTCAAAACAACAAATAGGCATGGCTGAACACTTCTCCAAATTTGTGCGTAAACCCGAGGCTTCAAAATATTCGAGCAACTTTTTCACTATTTCAAACTCAGCCAAAGAAGGGGTCACCAGCATCATCACATCATCTACATAGAAGGATGAATAATACTTTAAATAAAGATCGCAGGATTCCGACCTTCTCAGCGTTTTGAGCCGAGCCGCACGCAAGCCGGCTCGGCTCATTTTGTTTTTTCACGTTTAGGTCCCTCAAAAAATACGTAATTACGTGTAGATTCTTCCCGTTGTTTTTTACGAAAATAACCTTCTGATTCAGAAAAATCGCGAATCTTTCATGAACGGATCCTAAATAAATACAAAAAAAATAGTGTGGTTACGTTTGAATCATTTTAGCTATTTTTTGTGAAAATGACCTTACGATTTGGCGCAATCGTCGATTCTTCGTGAGAGGATCCCAGATAGATGTGGAAAAAAACATGATTGCATTTGTATCCTTTCAGTTGTTTCACGCGTTTTCTCGACGATTTAAAAAAAACGCGAATCCAGAGAAAAAAAAAATAAAATTGTTTCTACGAAAAAAACAATGCATGCGACGTATCATGCTGTGAAAGAATTAAGTCCTAGTGATATTTTATGCCTCTATGAGACTATGACCTGTGGGCTGCAACAAATTCCTATTACTGGCTTTCTGAACCATCTTGTTAAGCACACTTCCATCATTCCATGACAAGATGGAGCAACAATGGTGACAAAGGGTCCCCCTGCCTCAGTCCACGCTCATGAGAAACAATTGTCCCGGCTGCCCATTCAATAGAACTATAGTGCTTGCCGACGATAGTAACAGAGAAATCCAGTCTCTCCGACTCACACTAAAACCTACGTGCTACAGAACTTCAAGCAAGAAATGCCACGAGATTGTATCAAAAGCTTTTGCAATAAGGAGCATCCTAGTATTCTTTTTCTACTAACAAAGCTTGGCGGCACATTTTTTGAAAACAGACAAGTTATGATTATATTAAGAAGGAAGAGAGGTATATTTGTTCTAGATATTACATAGTGCAGGATAGAGGATACTGCACCCCAGACAGAGAGGCTAGAGATATGGAACGAAAAGAGAAAAAGAAAAAAGGACTGAATAAAAAAACGCTAAGACAGGCGGCTTAGGAGCGTTTTAAGGTGTTTTGCCCCTGCGAGCGTCCAGATTGAAGTCTCATCTTTGATCGTCTGCAGAATTTCATCATAGGTTGTGAATGTGGTGCGGAAAATTCTATTATTGCGTTCTTTCCACTATTGCCAACAAGTCAGGATGACTAGACTTTTGACGTCTTTCCGGAGGACCGGTGGATAGTCTAGCAGACGTAGATTCCACTGTTCGAGATTCGTGTGAGAACACGATTGCTCCAACTCTAGCGATGATATGCGAACCCAATGTGCGACAAACGACTACAACCGTTGTACCACAGGCGGCACATTGGACATATTTGAAACTATCAAGAATAGAACGTCGTTTTATAAAAACACTTTGATTCAAATCTACCGGATTTTGGAGATACCGAGATAGACGAGTTGCTAGGAGTTTCAACACCAGGTTCGCAAAACTCTGAAATTCTGACGCTCCTTGTCGTTTGCCCCACCATAACCGAGAGATTGTGCCTGTTCTCATTTTTTTTTGGCTAAATCTTTTTTTCCAAATTTCGAAGCATGAGATGCAGACTATGCAGCAGTACCAATACCAGCTGTTTGAACAAAACTAGCGCAGGGAGCCAGGGAGATGAAGAACGTTTGCTGTCAACGTACTAACGCCAAAATAACTGGTGATGCACACCATATATGAACTGATCAACTGAACGAGAAATCTACGCGTGTTTTGGTGTTCGATGCACACACGTACTTCACAGACATCTCGGCCTGGGAGTACGTGAAAGTATCGTATCAAAGCATGGTTGGTCGGGGGTAAACGGACCGAGTAGTTTCGACTTATTTCACTATTTTCGAATACGAATTTCGTTGGTTTAGAAATTAATTTATCAAATAGTATTGAATCAGAAATAAATATGGATTTTTCCGTTATATATGAATACATGTCCTGCGGCTGTGCGAGTTAGTGACAGGTGTTGCGGAATGCGGAGATATCAATCGGTTACCCGTCGCGAAAAATCCGCGTTCCACCGCACCGCCCCCAGAAAACGGGACCCCACCATCAGATACAGACAGCCCAAGCAGCGTCCGGATCTTTTTGCTCCCAGACTTCTCCCGTGCGTTCTAGAAGTTGCTAACAGGTACTAGTAATAACAGCCCTCCGCCGGTGAACTCGATCATCCCAAATCCCGACGCTGGAAGAGATGCTAAGCCGCGGTTGGAATCCTCTTCCCACGCTCACCAGCGGTTTAGGAGGACGGTCTGCATGAGTACTTGTGTTGAATGATCACACATCTGCAAGTACATAAGAAGAATCTTAAGCCCAGTTTAGGATTGTTCACCAAGCACCTCTGTCCCTCTTTGTACTCGTCCCTCTCCCTCTGTATGGAGCACGGATTTTGCTGTAACCTGCGTGGCCACACCAAACACACCGGTGGACCATAGTAGCAGCAGCCGACTAGTTCTTCTTTTGTTTAAATGTATAAGGTATATTTTTAAATAATCTAATCTATAAATATAGAACATATCTTATATTCTAATATAAAATTAGTGTGATATTTCTTTAGTACCCTAAAAATATCTATTTTTATTTTTTATTCTTACAAACATATAGTGCTTATAAATAAATTTATTAGGAGCTAGTCCACGGTAAGCACGGACAAAGGCCCGTCCGAAATGAAACGAAAAATCTCCGCAAGTCATGCAACTCGGTAAGTGGCCACAATTTCCTCGTCTTCAATGCCCCGGAGATTTGCCCATCCCCGCGGGCCCCACAGGGAGAGGGAGTCCTTCCAGTCCACTCACCGACCAAATCAAAATCTTGGCCCCAGCTTAACCAGCGCTGCTAGCGACAGACGGTCCGGAGGTACTCTCAGTCTCCGGACTCGTTGCGGCTGGCCAGTGGCTACCGATCTTAACAAGGTACTAACTTCTTTCAAAATTGGTATAATTTAGTTTTAAATTATATTTTGTTGTGTAAGTTGTTATTTTAAATTCAAGCCAACGAGCTATCCTCGAAACGAATTTACTAAATTTTAATTAATTTTAAAGTCATCAACTAATGTGATCAAAGCACGTTGGGTTGGATTCGAGACCGAGAGATATTTTTTGGCCGTCGCGTTGAAGCGTCAAGCGTCAAGAAAGAAGTGAGCGACCGGAAGCCGCTCTCGTCCACACAACCCCCTGCCGCGCGCGCCCCACCACACCGTGCGCCCGTGACGCACGCTGCGCGATTTATACGCGCCAGTAACGCCGCTCCCCGCCGCTGTTGCACTCTTTCCTGTTCCCCAAACCCGGCCGGCACCTGTAGTTAGCTGGCCGTGCGTCTCGGCTCGCGAGTGGCGACCGGCGGTACGCGCGCGTGTGGCTCTGGGCTGAGGAATAACCGAGCGCGCGCGCGGGGCCGGGGGTGTGGCATGAGGGTCCAGTGCGACGCGTGCGAGGGCGCGGCGGCCACGGTGGTGTGCTGCGCGGACGAGGCCGCGCTGTGCGCGCGCTGCGACGTCGAGATCCACGCCGCCAACAAGCTCGCCGGCAGGCACCAGCGCCTCCCGCTCGACGCCGCGCTCCTCGCCGCCTTCCCGCGCTGCGACGTCTGCCAGGTACGTTACGCTTGCCGCATAATTAAGCTACCCGCGGACGCGCGCGTGCGTGCGAGGAGGCTCTTCGATTCTAGGCGAGTTTGGAAACGTCGCTCGGATTCTCAACGTATGAGTAGAGAATCTTCATGTGCCGGCTAGCTTTACCTAGGATAATATGACAACCAAACGTCAGACAAATGATAAGATGTAAAGCTGTGGATAATTTATGGAAAAAAAAAACAGAGCCTTGCAACGACGACGAACTCACCACATTACTTACTGAAATTCGTTGAAAGAAAATCTACAGGTCCTCTTTCTGTTAAGCTTGGCTCACATGTTTTGCAATTTGTATTCACATAACATAGACTACAAGCACGAGTGTTTAAAAAATAAAAGACAACACCATCTGGATTCAAAGTCAGATCGAGGACTCCCCCTAGTTTTTGGCTTGGAGGTCAAAGTTCAGCCACTAAATTTTTCTACGTCAGTGATGCCAGCAGTTAGCTTAATCTCCTCTCTATAGTTTCATACTTCTAGTTTTGTATAGTTTCACTACTTTTTTTTAAGCTCAACAGAGTTGTAATAACCTTTAACAATCATTTTAATATAATGATCGCATTGTGCGTAAAAAAACTGTCTAAACGTACGTGCGCGCGCGCAGGAGAAGGCGGCCTTCATATTCTGCGTGGAGGACAGGGCGCTCTTCTGCCGGGACTGCGACGAGCCCATCCATGTCCCCGGGACGCTCTCCGGCAACCACCAGCGCTACCTCGCCACCGGCATCCGCGTCGGCCTCGGCTCCATCTGCAGCGCCAACGTCGGCACCCACGCCTCCCGCCTTCCGCCCGAAGGTGGCTCCAAGCCTCCGAGCGTCGTCGCTGCTGGGGGGGTCCCAAAGCCGGCCCCAGCCGTCGCGCAGGAGTCGCCGTCGTCGCCGTTCTTGCCGCCTTCGGGCTGGGCCGTCGAGGACCTCCTGCAGCTCTCGGATTACGAATACAGCGACAAGGCAAGGAACCGATAGCAACCCGTTATTGGTTACAACAATCACAAGATAGCCAATAAATCAACAAGTTTCCCCCTGAGATATCCATCTCACGGTCTGTCTGTCTGTGCTGTGTTTGCTGTTGCAGAAGGAGTCTCCTCTGGGGTTCAAGGAGCTGGAGTGGTTGTCGGACATCGACCTGTTCCATGACCATGCGCCAGCCAAGTGGGGCAGCACGGCGGCGGAGGTCCCTGAGCTCTTCACCTCGCCGCAGCCAGCGACGAACGCCGGTTTCTACAAGACGAGCAGCGTGCGCCAGAGCAAGAAGCCACGGGTTGAGCTGCCTGATGACGACGAGGACTACCCCATCGTCCCTGATCTCGGATGAGATAAACATTGCATAGTTTGTACGGGATGTAATATGTATGTATGCAAACGATTCTGCCATGCATCTTGTTGTACTAATCGCTTGCCGTGGACATATGTAATCGTAAGGCAGTTTGGGGCCAGTACTTTCAGCATGAGATTGATGTATGCGACGAGTTTGCCTGTTGTTGCATGTGTTCTGTGTGCAGGATATTCTGTCAGAACCTTATCAGCGATGTAAAAGCTTGAATCAGTTGAATAACCACCTGACCTGAACGCCTTCAAAAGTTCAAATGGATGAATACATCGATCAGTGCTGTAAGTTACCACGTGTTCCCGAGACCGGTACCTAGCGTCTAATTGCCGCTTAGATAGGATAGCGCCTAGGAGACGGCGTCTAGCGGTCGCCTAAGGGAACAGTGAACATCACCCATGGAATTTGCAGCTTGGAAATTTATCCTTCAATATTTCACGCAATTATTTGGCAATCAACCGCATGTAGATAGGTTCAGGCTTACCGTTGATCACAGAACTGAAATCTTTGGCTCAGAATACTGAAATCTTTGGTAAGCATGAGGCTCGGAATACAGTAGGAAAATCGACCTGACACACTGGCTTAACTAAAACCAAGATTAATGAGCGAAGCATACGGAGAACTATCAGTCTCTGGAATGTACTTCACCAATGCAGTTGAAACAGCCAGGGCCCAGGGATAATGACATTTCTTCAGCAATACTTCAACAAAAATCAAAAAATACATAAGAGTGCTACAGCTTAACACTAACTGAGAAATAACATGATGGTGAACAAAAGCATGTAGCATGCACCATAACCAGAATATGAATCTCAGGTCACCCGTTTACGACTTAAAATGAGCTCACCAAGTTCCAGTAAGATTATGAGGCCACAAAAATCCTGTCTGCTCTTCAGCCAAATTTGTGATTCAATTCAGGATTTGCCAGTCTGTTACCAGTAGATCTCAAATCCTTTTTGCAGGAGCCAGTGAACTGCACAGAAATGCTTCTTTGTAGTGCAAATAAAAATCAAGCACGTTGTATACAAATTCCAAATCGTCACCTTTTCTTCAGCAATGAACTAGCTCTCAAGAAGATTTTATCGATCTCATCAAGCTTGGACATTTTCAGTTCTTTTGCAGGTGAATCATCTGGTTCGTCATCATTATTTTCTGAGGGAAACTTATCCAGCCTATCTAGATACAGAGGGCGCTCCTTTGTCTTCAATCTGCTCCTCCGAGGCTCCGAGTCTGTCTCAAAAATGTCAGAGAGATCCTCAGATTCAGAGTATGTGACAGATCCTGAAGTCGAATCATCATCAACCTCAGAATTTTCATCCTCTAGCCTTTCAAACCTTTCTATACTGACACGAGATAAGATACACTTCTCTTGTGAACTGAGCTGGAAGAATCTTTTTTCACGGACATACTGTTTGCACTATCTGAAATCAAAGCAACCCCTTTAGCTACACTTCGTCCATTATGCACTCCAGCTAGCTTCATCTGCGTGTGAAGGTCTTCAAGCTCCTGTTCAAGCCTGGGAATGTACCGCCTAAGAGCTCGGAGGCGATCTATGTATTTTGATTTATCCAGTGCCGGATTGGAAATTTAAAATTAGAAATGATGAAACAAACCATGTATCTACAGTAGAAGGTACAAAAGGACAATTTTTTTCATCTCATTCTGCATATTTGTCTATATTGGAGTATTTTCAAATTGACCCTGGGTAGAATGCTCTTCCGTCCACCTAAGTCAAATTGGTTGGCTATGCCGCTTGTTCTTAAGTTCTAAACAAAACATGTTGATTAATAGATTGATAATTTACTGAACCACCTTCCACAAATTAGGAGGGTCATGCTGTGGCTTGTCTTGCATGGAAATCTTGGAATCGTCCTGTTACTAGTGTTTTCTTGTCTTTCTTCCAACATTGCTTCATTGTTCATATCCTATGCTAAAGATAACGACATCTTAATTCTTAATCCCCATAACATGATAGCAACAATAAGAGAACATACCTTTTTTCTAGAAAGTGAAACTTTTGGAGACATTATTTATGGTGGTGGCTGTGCATAGTTTTTTACTCTGTACAAAATAATTGTATTCCCTTCTTGAGTATCGAGCATAATCCCACCACTTAGTCTGGCCAACTCTGAGGAAATTTCCTTAACCTTCTCCGATGTGAATGTCTTCACAGTTACCTACAAGGTTTGGTGCTTTTTCCGGTGCAAATGCATGTTCAATATCACTCCCTGGTAAATTCCACGTCTTCTAACAGGCACATTTTTGGCCCATCTTGAGGAAATAAAAGTGCTTTTTAGGTCTAAGCATGCACCCAGGATCATGTGTAGGTTGACGGATCATCTGGTTCAATTTTCTTCAATGCTGCAACAAGTAGTTCTTCCTTCCTTCGAGCCTTTAAGGGCAATCCCAAAAAAGAGAAGATAAAACATACAAGAGCAAATTATTTGTCTGTACAACAATATATTTAGGACATGTTTTGTGACTTCATGCAACTGAAAGACATAACTAAAATACCTAAATGGATTCTTTTTTTTGTTGTTGTGTGTGTGTTTAGGAGTGCAATTCCACAGTAGAATGCATAAAAATAAACAAATATACTATCATTATAATGTGGACTGTGGCAGCAAAGATACTTAGTTGTAGTGCATGCAGCATACAAAAGACAATCAACAACTAATAATAGTTCCTAGCAAGCTATTTGTCTCAAACAAGTTGGGGCAGACTGGAATAAAACCCAGTCAAAACTAATAAAACCCCTAAACCTTCGATCTTATGTCATTATTTTGGTGTATGAATCGCTAACTTCTATACACTCCTATCTAATTTTAACTACTTTCTACATCAGTCTCAGTCGACCTCTGCCTCTTCTTATGTTTTCGAGATGACTTAAAATTTCACTATGCATAGGTGCCTCAAAAGGCCTCCATTGAAAATGTCTAAACCATCTCAAGCGATGATGGACAAGTTGTCTTCAATTGATGCTACCCCAATCCTATCACGTATATCATTATTGTGAATTCGATCTTGCCTTGTATGACCACAGATCCACCATAGCGTCCGCAACTCTACCACACTCATCTTCTATACATGTTGCCTTTTAGTTGCCTAACATTCCACTCCATACAATATTGTAGGTCTGATCACCGTCCTATAGAAACTGTTGAGAAACTTTTCTATTACATAAGACACCAGATGCTTGGCACCATTTCACCCACCCCACATGGATCCTATGGCTCACATGCATCTTCATCAGTTTCGCTGTCACTCTGTAGCATTGATCCCAAATATCGAAAAGTTTCCTTCTTGGGCACTACTTTTCCGTCCAGACTAACATTTCCATCCTCTGCCATAGCACCGCTGAAATCACACCTTATATACTTATTTTTAGTACAACTAAGTCAAACTCCTTCGATTCTAAAATCTTTCTTCATAACTCCAGTTTCCTATTACACCTATCCTACTCTCATCAATTATCACCACATCATCAGTAAAAAGCATACACAGAAATCTTTCCTGTATGTCCCGCGTGACTCCATCCATCACTAGGGCAAAAATGTAGAGGCTCAATGTTGATCCTTGATTAGTCCTATCTTAATTGAAAAGTCACTGATATAGCTATCACATGCTCTAACATTAGTCATAACATCATCGTACGTATCCTTCATTAGGGTAATGTACTTTGTTTTTTTCCAATGATGGAAAACGTACTCTGTTGGGATTATTTTCTTTTCAAGCACACACCATATAACCTTTCTTAGCATTTTGTCATAAGCTTTCTCCACGGCGATAAACACCATGTGTAGGTCCTTCTTTTCCTCTGTATACCTCTCCATCAACTATTGTATCAAGAAAATCGCCTCTGTGGTTGACCTCCCAGGCATAAATCCAAATTAGTTTTCGTCACGCTAGTCACTCTTCAACAATGCTCAATCACTCACTCTCAAAACTTCATTGTGTGGCTCACAAGCTTAATTCCTCTATTTAGTACAACTTTGAATGTCTCCTTTATCCTTAAAAATTGGCACTAATGTACTTCTCCGCCACTCATCAGACATCTTGTTTGACTTAAAAATGCTATTAAAAAAATTAGTTAGCAAAATAATCGCCATATCTCCAAGGTATTTCAACACCTTGATACAAATGTTATCAGGCCCAACGCTTTTTAAGTCCACTCTTACTTCAGACTCTTGAATTCTTCGAATGAACTGCTTATTGGTATCATCAAAAGCATCATGCAGTTCAATCATTACTAACCTCGTTGTCTCCATGGCACAACTTGTCAAAATAGTCTCTCTACTTATTCTTGATCTCATCGTCTTTCACTAGAAGTCTATTTGTGTCGTCTTTAATGCATTTAACTTGATTGAAATCTCTTGTTTTCCTTTCACGAAGTTTAGCCATCTTGTAGATGTCCTTCTCGCCCTACTTTGTACTCAGCTTTTGATAAAGATCCTCATAAGCCGTGCCCCGTGCCTCACTTATCACTTTCTTTGCATTCTTTTCAGCTACTTTGTACTTTTGTATGTTGTTGTCACTCATATCATGTTGCATGTGCTTGTAGCATGTCTTCTTCTCCTTGATAGCATTTTGCACTTCCTCGTTCTACCACCAAGTGTATTTAGGTTCCCATCTAGTCCCTCGAGTCACTGCGCACACCTCCGTAGCCACCTTCCTAATGCAAGTTACCATCTATGTCCATGTAATATTCGTGTCTTCTCCCACGTTTCATATCCCTTCCATTATTATCCTCTCCTAAAACGCTCGTGAGGCGTCCCCTTTGAGCTTTGAACACTTCATCCCTAGCACTAACAATCTATTAAATTATTAAAACGATAGAAAAAGAAGCCAACATGTTCGTTCTTAAATGGTAGAAATTACCATGTTAATCAGTGGAAAAGAGAACATCTACACCATCAATTTTGGTGGGTCTAGATTATAACGATGCAGATCAATCAGATTATAAATACGAGAGCTATTACAATTGTATAGAGAATACAATTATGTTTCTATCATAAGCACATGAGTTGCATTAAAAGTACAACCATTTCTCTCCACGCAAATATATGCATTGTAGCATCTAGACATGCAATGAGCGGGAAATTTAGTTTTTATCATGACTGTATGCTTAGGAATATGAAGTGCTATAAGCTTATAGTTAGTTCTAGCAAGAATGAAGGTTCGGTTTACTTTGCCATTTCTTACAGGGCATAATATGAATAGCAGTATTAGAAATCATGCTATGTCAAGAGAAAGTCAAGCAAACTTCATGCTTTAATGCTCAAAATTTTATGCACAAATTAAGAGAAAACAAATCAAATAGATAAATCTATAACATACAGAGAGAACAATAATACAACTTACTAGCTTAAGTTTGTACAAAATCTTCTCCGCAGTCATTCTTTGAAATTCCTTTTTCTTCTTCCATCTCAAGGATTTCAAAAATCTAGTCACTGCCCTCTCTCCTTCTAGCTTTTTCCTCTTGGCTTTTGGCTCACCAGATTCATCAACCGACCCTACAACTCCTTGATTTTGTTGACGATGCCCCATAGCCTGATTTTCACTATTAACTGGCTGATGTGTATGGATACAATGGAATGTTTGAAGGTTATAACTTTGCCGTCAGCTGATGAATCCAGCATCTCGGTGAAAAACCTTGTGAAAAGTATTGCCACAACAATGTCAGAACCTCAAAACAAGAAAACTAACAAACTTTCATGAATGAACCAACGGCGAGGAGTTGAATAAGCACATCCGACGTGAGGACAGACACAAATTTAACCACAATATATTAAAAACCACAAATGTAAAAATATAATCCTGAAAGCAGGAAGATTGTGCCCAAAGTTCCCGTTACGGCATTTCATCGAACACCTGACGCCCACTATGTTTTGGGGGCAACCTCTTACGTTCAACAAATACCTACGGCAGTAGCAATTCAAAGCACAAAGCCCAGGTATGCAAACCTCCCAACAGGGGATGGGATCGCTACGCTCCTATCAGGAGTTCTGAAAACAACCAGTTTGAATTTTGGCGCTAGCAGGGAATCGAAGCCTGTTTACAAGTAGTCGGCAATCAAGTTCTGAACTTACCAAGTTTGCTTATGAGATGATCAACGGTGGAGAATTAATTAGGTGGGCGAAGTGAGAATCCGATGGCCTTCTGACTGTCAACAGTAATTACCGAAAACTAGTGAACCCAAGCTTTGTCGTTTCTTTCATCTTTACAGCTTCTGTAACAAACTCTATGAGAGTTGTTAGCTTTTATGTGCTGCTGTATGACTGAGTATAAAACTCAGAGTTGAATGAACGAAATCAGCTTTCCCCATTATTTCTGGTAGCCTAGTTCGTAGCATAGTTTCTACTTGTTCTGTATCGATTTTGGTGGGTGATTGTTGGGCGATTTGGGCGGATCAAATCCTTATAATTGTCCGATTGATTTGGGGGCCTGACAGTTTTTGGTATCAGAGCCAGGTTGGATTCTTGGCGTGGAGATTTTATTTGTGTGGTGAAGGAATGGATGTCCAGGAGGAGATCGAGAAGATTCAAGCGGAACTGGTGAGCATGAAGACCGATATGGCGAGCATGAAGACCGATATGGCAGAAATCAAAACCTTGCTGATGGGCAGATCTCCGATCGCGACTGGGGTGTTGGAGCAGGTGAGTCCGGCTGTATTGTTGGATGGAGCTCATCTCAATTCCTCGCAGGTGGTGAGTGAGGGATTATGTATGGAAGCCTCGGGGGTTATTGATCATCAACCGATGGGCAGCTCAATGCCACCCGTATTTACTTCAGCGATTCGGACATCGTCGTATTCACAAGTGAGACCCCTAACTGGAAATGGGTACTCTTTTTCATTTTCGCCGCCAGTGTCTCAGGCAGTACCAGTGGGATTTCAGTCCGGACAGGGAGGTTATTCAGTCCCAGGATATGTCCATCCAGCTATATCACAGCAGGGTTTCCAAGGGATGGGTCCTGGACACATGGTTAACTTCTAGAGCTTACATTTTCGGGAGTTCAGATGGTTGATAATCACCGGCAGAATTATGGAGGGGACCACCAGGGACATCATCAATATGCTGAAGCTGCTATCAAAGGTCCCAAGCTGGAGTTATCGGTATTTTCTGGTGATAATCCACTCGGGTGGTTGGATCAATGCGAAATTTTTTTCGAGATGGCAGGCACTCCAATGGAATAGTGGGTCAACTTGGCGGTAGGTCATCTGATTGGCAGGGCAAATACTTGGTTCCGGGGTATTGGCATTCCATGGCAGTCTCTCCATTGGCATCAATTCAGTGCAATCTTATGTGATAGGTTTTCATATGCAAATGCACATGAAGCGGTGGAGAAATTGCAGGGTGTGAAACATATCAGCTCTGTCAGTAAGTATATCGATTACTTTGAAAAATGTGTTGAGCTCGTCAAGCGAGATCATGCTTATCTCCAGGAGAATTATTTGATGAGTTGTTTTATCGGGGGGCTTAAAGATGAGATTAAGTATTCAGTTGGCAGTCATCAACCTAAGGGTTTGATCAAAGCGTACTGGTATGCCAAAATGGAAGAGAAGGCTGCATTAGCAAGAAGAAGTAGTCATTCCAATGTAACGGCCAAGTTGAAGGCTGCAGGAACCCAAAGAAACACCAACCCTGCTCTTATCAAAGAGGAGAAAAAGGAGGGAGTAACTGGAAGACCGGGCGGTAAGCAAATGAGAACATGTTGGCACTGTAATGAAGTATGGACTCCGGGACATAATCAACAGTGTAAGGTTAGACATGCATTGCATAATCTGATATTGAAAGGAGACCAGGAGGATCTGGAAGTCGAAGATGAACCATCACCTGATGAACCAATTGGGCCTATGGCTGATCTGGGAAGTCCTGAAGATGAGATGGAAGAAGGCGTACAAGCACAGGTAATGCAAGTCTCAATTTATGCTACTCATGGAACGAGTGGAAACTTTACTTTTACTCTGATGGTGAGCCTTCAAGGCCAACAAGCCATAGCTTTGGTTGACAGTGGGAGCACACATTCATTTCTGGATTATGAATATGCAGTCAAAGTGGGGTGTGTCTTATGTCCTGTGCCACTTAAGAAAGTAGTGGTTGCTGGGGGTGGCTCACTCATGTCGGATGCAATGGTGGAGCACCTGTGTTATAAGATACAAGGTATCTCATTTAACTCAACTTTCAAGCTATTGAAGTTAGGTAACTATGATATGATATTAGGTGCTGATTGGTTGTATGAGTATAGTCCAATTGAGCTGAACCTTAAAGAGAAGGTGCTTACTATTGTTAAGGATGAGCAAAGGGTTTGTTTTCATGACTTTACCTAGCCTAAAGTCAATGACCTTTTGAAAGCTGAACGATTCTAGAAATTGGCGCCCAAGAGCGTCAATGGATTTCTGATCCAGGTTAATGTAGTAGAAGAGTATGCATGTGAGATTTCGGTCCAGCTAGATTCCAAATTTGAAGAAGTACTGAATGAGTTCACTGATTCTTTTCGGAGCTGACTGGATTACCTCCAAAACGTGATTGTGATCATGTGATTCATCTGAAACCGGGAGTCGAGCCGCCAAACCTGAGGCCCTATCGTATTCCTCATCATCAGAGAGCTGCACTTGAAGAGATCATAAGGGAGATGTTGAAAATAGGAGAAATTAGACCGAGCAGTAGTCCTTATTCATCTCCAATAGTTATGGTCCGGAAGAAGGATGGCGCATGGCGTATGTGTGTGGACTTCCACCAGCTCAACAGCATGACTATTAAAAACAAATTTCCTATGCCGGTGATTGAAGATCTGTTGGATGAGTTGCATGGGTTAAAGGTCTTTTCTAAATTGGACCTTAGATCGGTTTACCATCAAATCCGAATGAAGGATGAAGACATACCAAAAACTGCGTTCAAAACCCACTTGGGGCATTACGAGTATACGGTCATGCCGTTTGGGTTGACCAATGCTCCACCGACCTTCCAAGCTTTGATGAATACTGTATTTGAAGAGCATTTGAGGAGGTTCATTTTGGTATTTTTTTATGACATTTTAATTTATAGCAAGAGTATGGATGAGCATGTCCAGCACTTGAAGATTGCTTTGAAATTGTTGAAGGACCATCATCTGGTGGCTAGAAGAACCAAGTGTGTCTTTGGTGTGGATACTATAGACTATTTGGGTCATGTGATTAATGCTGAGGGGGTATCTACCGATCCCAAGAAGGTGAAGGATGTGTTGAATGGCCAGTTCCGGACACAGTGACCAAATTGAGAGGGTTTCTTGGGCTTACTGGATATTACCGGAGATTCATCAAAGGGTACGGGTTGATCTGCAGGCCTTTGTTCGATCTGTTGAAGAAAGATGGGTTTCAATGGAGACAAGAGCACACGACAGCTTTTGAGGATTTGAAGAGAATTATTACTACCTGTCCGGTGCTAGCCCTACCCGACTTCTCCCAACCGTTCCACTTGGAAACTGATGCGAGTGGTTCAGGCTTAGGCCCAGTGCTTATGCAATCTGGTCGACCTATCGCTTATTATAGAAAGTCATTAGGACCAAGAGCAGCTGCAAAATCAGTGTATGACAAGGAAGCGATGGCCATCTTGGAAGCACTTAAGAAATGGAGACACTATTTGTTGGGTAACAAGGTGATCATTAAAACCGATCAACAGAGTTTGAAGTTCATCACCTCTCAGAAATTAGTCGATGGAATCCAACACAAGTTGATGCTCAAGCTTTTAGAGTTTGATTTTCAAATTGAGTATAAAAAGGGCAAAGAAAACAAAGCCGCAGACGCTCTGTCAAGAATGCCTCCACTTCAGGAAGAAACCGACCAATGTGCTGCCATTACTTATGTAATATCAGAGTGGGTATCCGACATCAAAGATAGCTATGAGCAGGATACCAAGGTGGCGAAAATCATTGAAGATATGCAGGCTGATGAAACTTTGACGGCTCAGTATAGAGTCGATGCTGGTCTTCTTAAATATAAAGGGAGAGTGTATGTTGGAGATACAGGTAACTTTCGCACTGTATTGCTTGAAGCTTTTCATACTTCTGCTCTAGGCGGTCATTCAGGGGTGAGGGCCACATATCACCGACTCAAGAAAATTTTCTACTGGCCAAAAATGAAGAGGAGTGTGGAGTTCTTTGTTAGGGAATGTCCCGTATGCCAACTAACCAAAGCAGAGCATGTGCAGATTCCAGGGTTGCTGAATCCTTTAGAAATTCCGGAAATGGCATGGTCACACATATCAATGGATTTCATTGAGGGATTACCAAATTCCAAAGGGAAAGAAGTCATCATGGTGGTGGTGGATAGATTGACTAAATATGCACATTTCATGGCTCTCTCACATCCTTATTCTGTCCAAGAGGTTGTTCAGATATTCATGGATAATATCTTTAAATTGCATGGCTTACCCATTGCTATCATTACGGACAGAGATCGTATATTCACAAGTCGGTTATTTCAAGAAATCTTTAAGATGCTCAAAGTGTCCCTTCGTTTCAGCACAGCTCATCACCCACAAACCGATGGTCAAACCGAACGTGTGAATCAATGTTTAGAAGCATATTTGCGCATGCAGCATGGTATTCCAGGAACCAAGGCGATGGCTGAGTTGGTTAACAATGGCGGAGTGGTGGTACAACACTTCTTATCATACGACACTGAAAATTACTCCCTTTCAAGCCCTTTACGGATATCCACCCTCTCAATTGGCTGAGTTTACTATCCCGTGCAATGTGTCAGAAGAAGCCAAAGCAACCTTGGAGGACAAAGGAAACATGATGAAGAAACTCAAAGTGAACCTGAGCTAGGCCCAACACCGGATGAAGCGTTTTGCTGACAAGAAGAGGACAGAAAGAAGTTTTAAAGTTGGTTATATGGTTTACTTAAAACTTCAACCATATCGGCAAACTGCATTCGGACTGCGTGGTTCTCTGAAGTTTGCGCTCCAAGTTCTACGACCCGTTTAGAGTGGTCAGTAAAGTGGGGGCTGTGGCTTACAAATTACAGTTGCCTGAAGGAGCTGGTATCCATCCTGTGTTTCATGTTAGCCAGCTCAAGAAGCATATGGGCGCTCGGGCTATTCCGTTGCCAGGACTTCCGTTGGTGGATGCAGATGGAAAAATCAAGACAGAACCAGTGGCTGTGTTGGAGCGGCTCATGATACCCCGGCACGGAGTTGCTGTCACCCAGTGGTTAGTTCAATGGATGAATTTACCAGTTGAGGATGCAACCTGAGAAGATGTGAGTTTCATATGGCGCACATTTCCAGACTTCAAAGCTTGAGGATAGGCATTTGCTTAAGGGAGGGGAATTGTCAGGAGTTCTGAAAACAACCAGTTTGAATTTTGGCGCTAGCAGGGAATCGAAGCCTGTTTACAAGTAGTCGGCAATCAAGTTCTGAACTTACCGAGTTTGCTTAAGAGATGATCAACGGTGGAGAATTAATTAGGTGGGCGAAGTGAGAATCCGATGGCCTTCTGACTGTCAACAGTAATTACCGAAAACTAGTGAACCCAAGCTTTGTCGTTTCTTTCATCTTTACAGCTTTTGTAACAAACTCTGTGAGAGTTGTTAGCTTTTATGTGCTGCTGTATGACTGAGTATAAAACTCAGAGTTGAATGGAAGAAATCAGCTTTCCCCATTATTTCTGGTAGCCTAGTTCGTAGCATAGTTTCTACTTGTTCTGTATCGATTTTGGTGGGTGATTGTTGGGCGATTTGGGCGGATCAAATCCTTATAATTGTCCGATTGATTTGGGGGCCTGACAGCTCCATCGATCGCTTAACGTAAGAGTCAGGAGAAGAGGGTCAGGTGGGTTTGTCTCTGACGATGGTGAGCTCCGCGGAGGCCCGCGCAGCCCCAGCGTCCCGTGGGAAGGCGCCGTGTTTACACTCTCAGTCGAGGACTCGAGGGGCAAGGCGGCCCCGAGATCGTGAACGCTGCAGGCACCACCATTTTTCAAAGTTTTTGGCAAGTGGTCAATGACAGCAATGGGGAATCCAATGAGTTTGATGACGTTGATGATCTTGATGATCCGGACAAACATGCCAAGAACAATGATCAGGAGATGGGAGATGCAGAAAAAGGTAGCAATGATGGTTCTGCTGAGTCAGAGAACACTCAAAACGGAAATGTTACATCTGCGAAGGGTAGTTTTCCTGGTTCGGCTAAGGCTTATGAGAAAATTATAGCATTTGAGCATTCTACTGCTATCGCTCATAATATGAATGAGCTGAATACTATGGTGAGCTTAGAAGGTGCTAAGCATGAGGATGATGACCGGTCAGTTCTTTTCATCAATTGTTGTGACAGGAGGTGGTGCTTGGAAGTTATGCAAATGATAGGGTGACTCGAAAATTGATAATTGATGATATGCATGTGGAGGAAGGCTTATTGTTTCTTCTGTTAATAGTAAATGTGACAGGAGGTGGTACAAGCTATTATGCAAATGGACAGGTAATTCTTAAATTAAGAGTTCTGATGAGGATATTTTAGCTGACAGGGAACTTGTAACATCCCGAATTTTGGCCCGATTTAAATTTTGGAGTTATTTTGGATTTTGTGAATTAATTAAAAATTTATTTTGCATTTAATTGATTTTATCTGAATTTTTGGATTTAATTGAATTTATCTAATTTTTCTGGGATTTATTGGATTTAATTAACATTTATTAAACTATCTTTCTCTTGAATAATTAATTTCAGAAAAAGTATTTCTTAAAAATAAATAAAAATATTTTATTTAGATTCAAAATGCTCAAATATTTTCGGAATTTTTCTAGAATTTTTCGGGTATTTTAGAGCCCTAAATAATTACTTTTATTTTCGGAATTATTTTTATTGAGAAAATCCGAGTAATTCCTCACTCTGATGTCGGGCCGAGCCCAACAACGCGGTCTTTGGCGCTTGAAACCCTAATCGCCGCCGTTTTTGCCGTTGGATCTTGATCGGACGGACGCGATTAAATACCGTTTCGCCGAATTGAGGATTAATCGCCACCGTTGGATCGAGATCGAACGGCGTGACGCGACCGATCAGCCTCGGGAGGGCGCGACTGCAGCACCGCCGTCGCCCGTTGGCCGCCGAGGATTTGTCAGAGATTTTCGCGCGTGTCGAGGCTCGTCCGAGCGGGAGATATAGACCATTATGCTCAGCACTTCATCCCGCTCATTTCCCTCTCTCGCTCGCTAGCTCTCGTCCACCGTAGCCCTCCCAGGAGCTCGCCGTTGCTAGTACACTCCTCCGCCTCGGTTTTCTTCGTGTCCCGCCGCCGTCCGCCGTTCCCCGTCGCAACCAAGACCATCTCCGAAGTCCCTTGCATTGCGCCGTCTGAGAGTCACTTCTTCCCACGGAGACGCCAGAACGCCTCAAGCCGCATCGTCTTCCTCAACTCGGCGACAAGCACCACCGTTCTTCCCGACGCCTCACGACTCACCTCAACCGTCGGATTTGCATCGAACGCTCTCGGTAAAGCCACGTTTTCCCGTTGTGAAATTCAAATCAAACCGGTATTAGCGATTCTTGGCCGTTAGATCTAGATTGGAAGGCTCGGATTGTGCGATGAGCAGTAAACGGTGGGGGTAACCTTGGTCGTTGGATCTTCATCCGACCGCTCGGGTTCGTCCACGTAGGCTAGGGAACAGTGAATTCTCGGGGTAACCTTGGCCGTTGGATCTTCATCCGACCGCTCAGGTTCATCCACGTCGGCGCCGTAATAGTGAATCGTATCGGTAAACCTCGGCCGTTGGATTTCAATCCAACCGCCTCTGTTGCGCCGCGTGTCAGCCGCTGGCATGTGGGGCCGAGCACTGTTCACCGGGCCCACTTGTCAGTGAGCGGGCCATCGGGTGAGCTGACGAACCGGGCCCACCTGTCAGTGACCGGGGGCGACGTGGAGGCCTCTGGTGCCGACACATGTCGCGCGGAGGGAAAATCAGCCGGAAAATCGGTGGAAAATAGAGGATTAATTCAGTTTATTCTTTTATGAATTTTTACAATATTGTAAAGGCTATAACTTTTGCATTTTAACTCGGATTTGAGTGATTCCAGTGCCCAAAATTTTGTAAAAATGTGAACTATTTAATGGTGATTTTTATTTTATTTTTGGTGATGGTCTTGCTGTCTGTCTTGAGTGCTATTGTATGTTTGATCGCATCTTGGCGAGACTCGAGTCGCCGGGTTTCGCCAAGGAGAATTTGAAGAACCGTCAGAACCTCGACAGAACCAACTCCTCTTCGAAGGCAAGTCATGTTTTGACCATATTGCCCCTAGATTTTAAAAACGTATTTCGATTCAAATTATGCATGCTATGTTAATTAAAAATGATATTGCTTATTGTGGGAAATGTAGCTAAAATACCAATTGGATTATGCCACCTTGTTAATGTCGTTATATGCCCTGAATACCTTGTCACCCTAGGATGTTTAAATTATGTTGATGCTAATATGATGCCAACACGGAGGCTAGACCGTGATTAGTCGCTTAGCTTGCTCATACGCGTTGAATGTCTTTCGAATGGCAAATGAATATTGACTAAACAACTATGGAACGCATCTTTGAAAAAGTGCGATCATGTCATGTGATGGAATAGGATAGTAGCCTGTGCGGTGCTATTCATGAAATAATGTGGACAATGGCATGTGTTGCTTGAATATAAAGTGGGATGGGAAATGTTTTGGACCGGGGCAAGTGGCAAGAAGGCTTCGTGCCAGGTGGGCCTGTGTGGCATCGGGAATGCATTGAGATGTAAAGGCTGTGTGCCGAGTTGTATAAATCGGAAGTCTTGCCCGGGACAATTAAGGACTTAACCTTGCGAGCCTTTGAACTGAGTTCCGTGTACAACCACTTGTCCGGAATGGGACGGACCTAGTTCAGTAGGTTTCTAATATCTTTCCTTTGATACCTCGGGGTGACAGTTACACAAAGGGGTAACCGTTTGGGGGAGCGTACCTGTGCTGCGGCTTGGTACCCATCTAACGGTATTCGCTTGTTCTAGACTTTGGCTCTGTGTGAGGGAAGTACTAGAAAGGCAATACTGGAGAGGATCACTGGTTAAGTGTTAGTCTCTGAAAGACTTTGTTGCAATCAATCGCCTGTGTGGTGAACGACTGTATCCTGTGGGTAAAGTGTACAGCCTCTGCAGAGTGTGTGTGTGAATCTATTCGAATAGCCGTGTCATGATCTTGGACATTGCTCGGTGATTACAGTCAAGGGGTAGATTTTCAAAATAAAAATATGGAATGGGTGGCTGTGTGCCAAAAGGCTGTGTGAATGAAACTAGGGCTGTGTGCCAAAACTCTTGGAAAAAGAATTGAGAAATTAATCATTAATAATACTGATTTTACCGCTTTCAATCTAATATGATTACCTGTTTAAAAGAAATGTTGCTTTATGCAAAATAACCAATTAAGCCTTTCCTTTGGAATAAGCCATGCATGTAGTAATAGATCTGCATTGTGCATGACTTGTTGAGTATGTTGTATACTCACCCTTGCATCGACAAAAACCTCAGAAGAAGAAGAAGCCGTGCCAGCTTGGAATGAAGAGTTCGCCGAAGGCCAGGAGGGTTAAGGGTTGAGCCGCACTCAGTAGCCTGTGGCTAAGAGTGGTTCCGCTATCGTATTTTGCTTCCGCTGAATGAACTTGGTACTGATGATATTTATCGCCCTGCGCGGCGAATTATTGTAAGGCGACCATAAGGTCATGTAACTCGACTATATTATGCTTGAAGTACTTAATTATTTAATTCCGCTGTGTATGATTGTGGTACTTCAACCTGTTATTCCTGTGTGTACTAGTGTGATCTGGACTAGTACGGCATACCTGAGTGCGAATCCGTGAAAGTTCGGGCACAGCATGAACCAAGGCGAGAACATGGGTATCTTGGCTTGGATGCTATGCATGAGAAGCCATCTGTATTGTGAGATGGATCGGTGGCTACTTTGTTTGATTGCGAGGATTGTCGGTTCAGATGTTGAAAGAAGCCGATTTTATGCGTATGCAGGAAGTGTGTTGGTGCCGAATTGTTGGTGCCGGATTATGTGCAAGATGAGGTGGGGTCCGAAAGAGCTCAAGAAGGCTTCCAGATGGAGGATGAAGTTGTTTTGATTGGATCGGACAATATGTTGCGAAAAATTCAGAGTTGTCGCAGCACAAGTAATACTAATGCTTGATCTGTTCATTTCTTGATGACGGAAGTTGTCGAAGATCTTGGCGGTGATTGATGGTGTGAAGCAAATGATATCCAAATCTAAACTGGTATCGACATTGGATATTCGGTGCTTCACGAGGACTCGGATGCCCCAAATATGCGAGACTTGGATTTTGTGGAATTGGGTGTTGAGAAGGATGTTCGGTCTTTGCAGAGGACTTGGATGTGGGCGATATATTGCTATCGAATTCTGTGGGTACTAATGTTATGGCGACAATATGGTTGCCTTATTGGCGAGATGAGGTGCTGTGTCGGAGTTGGCAAGGAAGCCGAGAGTATGGGGACCAATTTGCTGCCGATGTGAAGGGTCCAAATGGCATGGAAGATGTCAATAGCCGGGATGACAAGGCAAGGATGTTGGAGGTTGTTCAGTGAACATGAGCAAATGTCGAGGACAACATTGACAAGGAAAGCATTTGGAGGTTGTTCAGGTGTGTTGGTTTCACGACAAGATTCGCAATAAGCTTCAAACATTGCCTAGACGTATGCTGCAATTCTTATGCAAGAAAAACAGCATCCGGGCCAATCTTTCTAATCTAGAGATGGTGCAATCGCTGAACCTGCTGGATTCTATCAATGGTTGGGATGATATTGCTTTGTCTTCCTCCGCTGGGCTATGCAAGTCAGGACGCTCAAGCAAGAGGATTGCTGCATTGGGGGACTCTGATATGATGGAAAAGGCGATGAAGATGGTGGAGAAGAAGAATTCATTTTTGTCAGGTAATTGCTCAACTTTACCATCTATTTTCGATTCTGAAATGGCTATTCGGTTGGCTAAGCTGGGTGTTTCATTGGGTAGAGATAGTAAGGCTATTGCTTCGTCTATTGCATTACTTAAAAATATAGAATTAGATAGGACTAGAGTCTTGGCAAAGAATAAAAGGGCTTCCTCTAAAACCGCCTCGCCTAAAATTGATCTGGATGAGGAGAAAGAGGATTTGATTGATATTCACCTCAATCACATTCGTAATGAACAGAATATGTTCGAGGAGGGTATGGATCATATTTGCAGCGAACTAATTGCTACTCCGCGTCGGAAAAAATTCAAATTCCGCAATATCAATAGGGAGGGATTGAGTTCTAGAAAACCAAGAACATTATCTAAGCTAAGTTTACAATGAAAGGCGTATTCTGGAATAGCAGAGGTCTTGGCGACTTGGCTAAATATAGGTATGTAGAGGATATGGTTAAAGTTGAGCAAATTGATTTTATTGCTCTTCTTGAGACTGGTCGAGATCATTTCTCGGATGGGACATTAAAAAGTTATGTGGTGGCAAAGAATTTATTTGGCATTGCATGGCGCCTCTTGGTCGTTCAGGGGGCATGCTCTTGGGGGTGGATCTAATGGTGTATGATTTGGGAGCCATAGATGAAGGGGAATTTTATATTAAGTTTACCCTTCGTAATAAAACAGATGGTTTCAAGTGGGTGCTTATAGCAGTATATGGGCCTGCTCAGCAAGAATATAAGGATGCGTTTCTTGCTGAAATGGCTCATGTTTGTAGTAAAGAGCAATTGCCGTATATTATAGGTGGGGACTTCAATATTATGCGCGACCCAAATGAAAAGAATAAGGACTCCTTTGATTTCAAATGGCCCAATCTTTTCAATATGGTTATTTAATCGTTAGATCTCAGAGAGATAAATTTGTCTGGTCGACATTATACTTGGGCTAGTAGTGGTGATAACCCAACTTTTGAGAAGTTGGATAGAGTCTTGGTTTGTCTTGAATGGGAGAAAAATTTCCCTCACCCTTGTGGTGGCTAGAGATAGGAGCATCTCCGATCACACACCATTGATTTTGAATACTAGGGTCTCGACTTGTTATAAAAAACAGCCATTGTTCAAATTTGAACGTGGGTGGTTGCTTCGAGATGGTTTTTATGACCTGGTAGCTGAAAAATGGCAAGCTGAGACAAGAGGGGTTAATGCTATGGAAAGATGGCAAAATAGAATAAGAACTCTTAGACAATTTTTAAGGGAATGGGCCAAAAATACCGCTGGTCATAATAAGAAGGAGAAAAGCAAAATTATTGCTATAATTGATGCTCTTGATAAGAAGGCAGAACATAGTATTCTCTCTGACCAGGAATTAACTTTGAAGAATTATCTCAAAGATAGAGTGGTCCATATGTTGAGGGAAGAGGAAATTAAATGGTACGAGAGAGCAAAAACAAAAGACCTTTTAGAGGGTGATAATAACACGCAATATTTTCATTTGATTGCTAATGACAAACACAGAAAGCAGCGCATTTTTCAATTAGAGCATGATGATCGCATAATAGTAGGCGATGCCGAACTAAAAGCGCATGTTACAAATTATTACAAGGGACTGTTTGGACCATCAGATGACAATAATTTTACGATGGTGGAGACTCATACTCATGATCTACCTCAGGTCTCCAATGAGGAAAATGCCATCCTTATGGAGCAATTTACTGAAAAGGAGGTTCGTGAGGCAGTTTTCCAAATGGAACATAATAAAGCTCCTGGTCCTGATGGTTTTCCAGCTGAATTTTATCAGGTTTTTTGGGAAATTATTAAAGGGGATCTGATGGCGTTGTTTAATGATTTTTATCATGGAAACTTACCTCTGTTTTGTCTCAATTTTGGAATTATTACGCTTCTTCCAAAAATCAAAGAGGCAACAAAAATACAGCAATACAGGCCCATCTGTCTACTCAATGTGAGTTTCAAAATATTCACAAAAATAGCTACAAATAGGATCATGGGGGTGGCCAACAAAGTTGTAAGACCTTCACAAACAGCTTTCATGCCGGGCCGTAATATTATGGAAGGTGTAGTGATTTTACATGAAACTATCCATGAATTGCATTCTAAAAAGCTTAACAGAGTGCTTTTGAAACTTGATTTCGAAAAGGCATATGATAAGGTTAAATGGCCTTTTCTTCAACAAACACTTCGCATGAAGGGGTTTGGTCACCAATGGTGTTCCTGGGTCAATCAATTTGTCACTGGAGGGAGTGTGGGTATTAAAGTTAATGATGATATTGGACATTATTTCCAAACCAAAAAAGGGCTCAGGCAGGGCGATCCTATGTCTCCAATTCTATTCAATATTGTGGCAAACATGCTTGCCATACTGATTAAGCGAGTGAAAGAGGATGGCCAGATTCGGGGAGTTATTCCTCATATTATTGAGGATGGCTTATCGATCCTTTAGTATGCAGATGATACTATAATTTTTATGGATCATGATATTGAGCAAGCTAAAAACATGAAGCTGTTGCTATGTGTGTTTGAGCAATTGTCGGGGCTAAAGATTAACTTCCATAAAAGTGAGATTTTCTGCTTCGGTGAAGCTCGATAATATGAGCAAGTTTATACTGATTTATTTGGGTGTGGTATAGGATCATATCCATTCAGATATTTAGGGATTCCAATGCATTATCGCAAGCTCCGTAATGTGGATTGGGGTGTAATTGAGGACCGATTTAAAAGAAAATTAAGTACTTGGAAAGCTAAACACCTGTCTTATGGGGGTAGGCTTGTACTTTTAAATTTTGTGCTAAGCAATTTATCTATGTTTATGATGTCTATTTTTGAAATCCCCAAGGGTGTTCTCCAAAGGCTTAATATTTATCGTTCGAGGTTTTTTTGGCAAGGCAATAATCATAAGCGAAAATATCGTCTTGCTAAGTGGGATATTTTGTGTCGTCCTAAAGATCAAGGTGGTTTGGGTATTGTCGATTTACAGATTAAAAATAAATGTCTACTAAGCAAATGGTTATTTAAGCTGTTGAATGAGGATGGGATCTGGCAGACGGTACTTACTAATAAGTATCTAAGTTCCAAATGCTTGTCCCAAGTGCATGTCAAACTTGGTGATTCGCAGTTTTGGAAAGGACTGTTAAACATTAAAGAGAAATTCCTTGGATGTGGATCCTTTCGCATAAGAGATGGTACACAAACCAGGTTTTGGGATGATACGTGGATAGATTCTACGCCACTTAAGGTTCAATTCCCAAGTTTGTATAACATCGCTCATTACCCTCATATTGAGGTGGCGAAGGTTATGATTCAGATGCCACCAATGATTACTTTCCGTAGAATTTTAACAGGTGACAAATTGACTGCATGGTACAATTTAGTAGCAAAAGTGGCCAATTGTCACCTTACAGCTGGAAGGGATATTTTTAACTGGGATTTACACAAACTTGGACAGTTCTCTGTCAGCTCTATGTACAGTTATTGTATGAATAATAATACTCCTTACCATTGTAAATTTATTTGGAAGTTGAAGATCCCATTGAAAATTAAAATTTTTCTTTGGTATTTACAACGTGGAGTAATATTAACAAAACATAATCTAGCTAAAAGGAATTGGCATGGGAATCAGAAATGTTGTTTCTGCAATTGTAATGAAACAATAAGACATTTATTTTTTGATTGCCAACAGTCCAAAGCTATCTGGCGTGTGGTGCACATAGCAACTAATTTATCACCACCCAAATCCATTTCTAACATGCTTGGTCATTGGTTAGCAGGCATTGAGAAGGATGCTCAAAAATTGATTCTTGTTGGGGGTGTGGCCATATTGTGGGCTATTTGGTGTACACGCAATGATATTATTTTTGAGAAATCAAAGCATGTTTCATTTATGCAGGTTATCTTCAGAGGAACATATTGGCTGCGATATTGGGCTCTCTTGCAGCATGAGAACAATAGAGAGCTGATCCGACAGGCAAGCAGGGCTTTGGAGACTGTGATATTGCAAATCTTCGCTAAGAATGACTGGAGGAGCAACTATAGATTAGGCTATTAAGGCCCCATTTGGCAACTTGGAACCGGACTGTTTCTCCTAGAATAAATAAATTCAACCCGGAATAGGACTCGGAGCGTTTCAAAGCGAATCGTTTCGATTTTGACACCGTGGTCGAATGTAGCAACCCGTTCCTCCGGATTCGATTCTACTCAAACGTTTCTACCAAGAATCCGGAACCGTTTCCGTTTCTACTAGAATCTGGAACCGTACCAAACGGGGCCTAAATAGCTGATCTTTTATACATGTTCCATTATTGCTATTTGGTTATGACATTTGTATGAACTCGGTCGTGTGCTTTGTCAGAGACCGGAATTTATTCCTTTATCTAAAAAAGAGTGTTCGAAACTGAAAGTTTATTAAATCGAAACTTGTCAAACCAAAAGTTTTTTTTTGAGTCGAAAGTTTTTTAATTTAAAGTTTTCAACCGAATTCATCTGAAAGATTCGAATCCATTTTTTTGTCTTAGGGGAGAAGGAAGGGGTTGGGCAGGGAAAGTGAAGGGAGTAGCGTCACGTACGCGGCAACACCTGCATATGCTCTAAACGAAGAATTAGTGAGGGGTAATCTCAAATTAGCATTATCTTGTATCTCACATACGATACCGTCTCAAAAAAAAAATCAGTCAATTCATCCGTTTGGCTGTTCAAGACTGCCAGGACAACGTCGTTGACAAAATTATATATATGGAGTCGATTGTTGTGACCAAGCCTGGAGGCCGGAGATACAGGTAAAGCGTACCAGAAGAACACGTTGAACAAAAGTTCAACGCTCATCCAGAAGTCAGTCGAGTCGCAAAAGTAAAAATCTAAGTAATTAAACTAGACTATATGCTTTGATTTACTCGTGTGCAACGTGGATTTCGCTTGATGGGCGGGCTGCATTGCCCGGCGCCTTGTTTTACCAGGCCAAATGACTACGGAGAGACGTTGAGTGCTTGAATGATCGAAGCACCGGCAGCACGTACGACCAAGCAAACCAATCTGTCGTAATGTAGCTGCAATGGTTTCGTGTTGACAATTGGACAAGGAAAGAGAGATTCCGACCCATGACCGAGGGCAACATACACACCAATTAAAGCTTTGACCTTGAGCGGGTAATCCGAGATGTTGAAATCCATTCAAGTCACTGGAAATCAGTCACAAGTAGCAGTTCTTTTCTCAATCGGAATGCACGTCTCGAAGTCGTTACTAGCCATTAATTAATAACCACGCAGAGTCTCAGCCCAATGAAACAGTAAGTCAGTAACCGAGCGGCTGGAAAGATATAGTCCAAGCCGTAACAAAAATTTTATTAGAAGTTCAGTCTCTATATGATAGAGATGACCGATTGCTAATCAAAGTGCAGCGCTCTTGTAACCAGCTCTACAAGGTATCTAATTTGCAAATGGCAGCTCCGGTGTGTCTTACAATCAGCTTGGAGCAGCCGGCAATTGATCATCCGACATAGGTATGTGAGGGATGTCTTGTAGCAAAGCAATGTAGACTGCCATTTTCGATGCAAACCCAGTACCGAGCGAGGGAGCCACTGGAGCTAGTTCATGCCGACTTGTGTGGTCCAATTACCCCACAAACCTTAATTGGTAATCGCTATTTTCTTCTCCTGGTAGACGATTACAGTTAGTTCATGTGGGTATATGTTATCAAGTCAAAAGATGAAGCTTTTACTGCTTTCAGAAAATTTAAGGCATTGGTTGAGAAGGAATGTTCACATAAGCTGAAAAGGCTCAGAACTGACCAGGGTGGTGAATTTATATCACGACACTTCACAGGTTTTTGTGAACAAGAGGAAGTACAGCAACATCTTACTGCGCCTTATACCCCTCAGCAAAACGGGGTGGTTGAGCGTCACAATCGATCCATCCTTGCGACAACAAAGAGTTTACTGAAGGCAATGGCAGTGCCGGGATGGTTGTGGGGCGAGCAATTAGACATTCGGTCTATTTGTTGAATCGAGTCCCAACCAAGACTGTGAAGTCAGTTACTCCTTATGAAGCTTGGAAGGGTAGGAAGCCAAACCAGGAGCATCTCCGAGTATTTGGGTGCGTGGCACATGTGAAAATACCCACTACTCATTTAACTAAACTTAGTGACAGAAGCAAGTCTGTGATATATTTAGGAATTGAGCTAGGTTCCAAGGCATATCGGCTTTTTGATCCACGGCAGCAAAAACTGATTGTTAGCCGAGATATCATCTTTGAAGAAAACAAGACTTGGAGCTGGACCGGGTTTGATGGCAGTCAAGACAGTGTCAGTCTAGGATGGACAGAAATCACTGTAGCTCAACCTGCAATTGAAGAAGGTGACTCTGAGCTGAATATTGAGAATGTTGCTGGAAGTAACATACCAATACAAACTGATGTTGGGGATAGTTCAGCAGCCATGAAATCAAAGATGGAGTCTCCTACAGCACCATCTTCAGTAGTGCACACTCCAAGTGCTGGATCTTCAGCACAAATCACAAGTGCTCAAACTCAAGGTGGAATACCATTGGTGCCTGGTGCTAGCCTAACAAACCTGAGTGCACCTGACTCCTCTACTTATGATTCTACTCCAGTTCAAGGTTTCAGATCTCTAGATGACATTTATGCAAGAACAAAGGCAATTGAATTTGATCCTGATCAGTTGTTGTTAATAGAAGGTGAGCCAACAAATTACAGTGAAGCAGTAGGTGACAAGAACTGGGAGGAAGCAATGCAAAGAGAAATTGAGTCAATTGAAAGAAACAAAACCTGGGAATTGAAAGAACTGCCAGCAGGGCAAAGACCCATTGGTCTCAAATGGGTTTTCAAGTTGAAGAAAGATCCTTCTGGAGAGGTGATGAAACACAAAGCAAGGATTGTTGCTAAAGGCTATATGCAGCAGAAAAGGGTGGACTTTGATGAAGTTTTTACTCCTATTGCAAGAATGGAAACAGTTAGGTTGATTTTAGCCTTGTCAGCCCAGGAAGGGTGGAGAGTTCACCACCTTGACGTCAAATCAGCCTTTTTGAATGGTGAATTGCAGGAGGAGGTCTTTGTGTCGCAACCAGAAGGTTTTATTGTTGCCGGGAAGGAACATATGGTTTACAAGCTAACCAAGGCCCTGTATGGTTTGCGTCAAGCACCAAGAGCCTAGAAAACTCGTCTTGATAAAGCACTGAATGTTCAAATTCAGTCAATTCATCCGTTTGGCTGTGCAAGACTGCCAGTACATTGTCGTTGACAAAATTATATATATGGAGTGGTTTGTTGTGACCAAGCCTGAAGGCCGGAGATACAGGTAAAGCGTACCAGAAGAACACGTTGAACAAAAGTTCAACGCTCATCCAGAAGTCAGTAGCAAAAGTAAAACATCTAAGTAAACTAGACTATATGCTTTGATTTACTACACTAAAATCCACAACGTGGATTTCGCTTCTACAATGATTAGCTTTTAGGCGGCAAACAGCATAAACTAGACTATATGCTTTGTTTTACTAGGCCAAATGATCGCGGAGAGGCGTTGAGTAATTGAATGATCGAATTGAATGATCGCACCGCGACGCGCACGACCATGCAAACCAATCTGTCGTAATGTAGCTGCAATGGTTTCGTGTTGACAACTGGACAAGGAAAGAGAGATTCCGACCCATGACCGAGGGCAACATACACACCAATTAAAGCTTTGACCTTGAGCGGGTAATCCGAGATGTTGAAATCCATTCAAGTCACTGGAAATCAGTCACAAGTAGCAGTACTTTTCTCAATCGGAATGCATGTCTCCAAGTCGTTACTAGCCATTAATTAATAACCACGCAGAGTCGCAGCCCAATGAAACAGTAACCGAGCGGCTGGAAAGATATAGTCCAAGCCGTTGACAATCAGGGGAAGGGAAGCTAGCATGCCTGAGCCTGACTGCCCAGGAGACGGCCGGGCTTTGGAGCAACAGCAGTGTGCGAAAACATGTACACCGGCCACGCCGTCAGAAACGAGCATGACGGCGGTCTGGTTCCTCCAAGCGGAGCCCGTACGTAGCACTAATTTGCCCAATCGAATCTACGCCCACAACGCGCGCGGAAGCTTAATTTGGTTTTTTTTCGCCCTTACCTCAAATTTTTATTAGAAGTTCAGTCGCTATATATCTAAACAAAATTGAAATCTAGCCCCCTTTCAACTGCAGTAGTCATGCACATATCGTACTTTTATACCACGACTAGTGACATATGTGGATTTTTTATCATTCTATGATCGAGAAAGGGATAGAAACCCAAAAACTCACGCGCGCCCGCTCCGATCCTCTAGCGGTTGTATCTTTGTACTGCAGGAGGTGTAAGCATGTGGGTTGGCTAACGGGTCCCATGGCTCGCGCGCATGCTGCTTCTTAGGGTTGACAAAAAAGTCTGTTAGGGTTCGAATCAAAATTGTTTTGTTTATAGTAGTTAATGGGTTTAAAATTGAAATGAGTTTATTTCGAGTAAACAAAATATTAATGAGGATCGGTTCAACAATAGATTGTTAGCTCGAATTTTAAATAACCACTTAAATGATAGATAAAATGATTTTATATCAAATTATATTAATTTCAAAAGAAGCTAAGCGCTTTTCGTTCATTTCAACCAAGCCATAAAGGCCACCACAATAACATGGCGGAAGTCACCGGTTTGAGCCTAATTATCCCTGAACTCAATGTGAGTTTTTTCTGTTTTGATTTACTCCATCGAACGGGAAGGGATAAGAGACTTGTGGGATTGACGTGACAAGATAGGGTTGGTCATACTAATATAAATGTAGCCACTGGAGCCATTCTAAAATGGGTGAAATTAGCACTACTAGGTAAAATAGTTTCTTTTAGAATCAATTTCAAACCATCTGTTAAAGGTTGTAGCAATAGTTGTTAAGGTCGATAGCCAACCCTATTGTTTCTTTCGCACGGCGGGTTTGAGGTCTCCGGCCGTCCTATATATAAAGTCTATAGGTGCCGTCCAGTTGCGTGCGCGGCACGGGGGCCGTGTTTGTGGCTAGGAGCGGCGAACGCGTTGTTGTGTCAGGGGCGCCGGACACCGCCCCAGACGGATCCGCGCACAAGTGTACGCTGCCGCGGAGAGGTAATCGTGTTGCTCTTTATCTTTGGCCCAAAAGCTTAGTAATGCTGCCGTCGTCAAGAGCTAGGCAGCTAGCCCACTAATAAGTCCACTGTCATCCAAAGACGAATTACTCTTGTGTTTCTCTTCGACAGGCCACAAGTGTTATATGTAATCCTAACTTGGTCAGTTAGTTA
Organism: Guadua angustifolia; assembly: GCA_036346375.1. Taxonomy (NCBI): domain Eukaryota; kingdom Viridiplantae; phylum Streptophyta; class Magnoliopsida; order Poales; family Poaceae; genus Guadua; species Guadua angustifolia. The sequence continues at coordinate 34,580,446 of CM070506.1, read as the reverse complement.
TATGGGAGTGTCTAAGGAGCACTTGAGTGTTTTTTTGGCTAAAAACACTCAAATTTTCGGATGTTGCACGCATTGAAAAAAAATGTTACACACGTAGGAAAAAAATGTTGCAACGCGTCTGAAATTTAGAAGCCTCTTGCAACATTTTTGTTCAACGTTTGCAACATTTTTTTCCAACGCGTTGCAACATTTTTTTTCAACACGTACAACAATTGAGTGCTCGCAGATAAAAAAACACTCGAGTGTCACTTAGCAATTCTCTAGTTTATATTCAGTCTGAGTCATTAGGTTCAGCGAATGATGGAGTGCTTGAGTTAGTTTGTTAATGTGTTAGTGGAGTCCGGCTTTGTCGAACATGGCTACAGTTAGTTAATTCTAATGCTCTGTAATTTTCTTCAGCAGTTTTTCAGTTTGAGTCTAGCGAAGAACATTAGTCTGTTTTTGCCTCACAAGTGTGGTCTTCTCCTTCCTGAGACAAGCGTGCGTGTGCAATTCTCGTAAGATTTCCTGGTGTGTTTACCTGTGCTTTTGGCCAACAACAAGATCCATCCTGTTAATTCAAAACGAGTTCTACCTCATGCTAATTAACCTCTGACCCACCGTCACATCGTGTTGGCAAGTGATGGTAAGGAGAAAATGGGAGAAATATTGCGAAAGTCAACGCTTCGGATGAATCTCAAGCTAGCGTTCTTTTTTCGAATCCAGCGAAGTGTAGTCGTAGACAGGCTTTGAAGTGAACAGATTGAAACCCTTTCTTTCAATTCACTAGCAAACGAGGGCTGCCCCTGCGGCCAGGCATGCATGCAGAAGATGCCTACAATGTTTAATTACATGGATAGAAGAAAACCCTGAAAATACAGGGAAAACCTTTTCTTCCCAAGCAATTCTCGCCAGCAACAAGTCGTGTAATAGTTAATTAACAAGCTCATGAATAATCTTAACGAACAAAAGAACAAAAAGAAGAAGAAGAAGAAGAAGAACTTCGAGCGTGGTCACGTGAAATTCCGTCAAGCCAATATCTACACCTAGTATTATCAATATAAAGCATAGCTGCATAAGCTCATATGTAGCTCTCGATCGATAGGCATTAGCGAAGAATACCGTTCACATCGATCAGCCGAGCGCGGCGAGCCCGCCGCCGCGCATCATCTGGAGGAACTCGTGGAAGTCGACCCGGCCGTCGCCGTCGCGGTCGACCTGGCCGATCATGCGGCGGCACTCCTCCGCCGTGCGGCCCTGCTTCAGCCCCAGCGACGCCAGCACCGCGCCGAGCTCGTCCACCGTGATGTAACCGTCGCCGTTGGCGTCGAACACCCGGAACGCCTCCCTCATGTCCTCGTCGGCCTCCTCCTCCTCGCCACCATCCTTGCCGTCCTTGCCCCCGGCCATGATGGCGCGGTAGAGCTCCCCGAATTCCTCGACGTCCACGCACCCGTCGCCGTTGGCGTCGATGCGCGCGATCATGGCCGCGAGCTCGTCGCCCGGCACGGGGATGCCCAGCTTGCCCAGCGAGTCCTCGAGCTCCTCCCGCGAGATGCGCCCGTCGCCGTTCCGGTCGAACAGCTCGAACACGCGCGCCAGCTCCGCGGGGTCTGCGGCCTTGCTGCTCTCCCTCCCCGCCTGTTGTCCCGATGACATCTTCTTGGGAGACGACCCCCGTGCAGGCGGTGGCGCCGGCGAGTCTGCGTTGGCCGGGGCGGCGTCGCGGCCTCGCGGGAGGATGGAGGGGAGGCTGGTGGGGAGGTAGGAGAGGAGGCCGCGAGGGAGGAGGGGGAGCTTAACGAGAGGTGCGGAGGCGGAGGCGGACATTGGCACGGAGGGCGCTGTTGCTGTGGGGGCTTGGCAACGCGTTCGATCGCTTCGGTGGTGGGGAGAGGTTGGTGGTGGTGGGGTGGTGCTGCAAGCTTTGCCATGGACCATCACCATGGTTATATTTATACTACCTTCTTCTTTCTTTTACAAAGGAGAAAGAAGTGTACTTGTATGTCAAACGGTGGTGAAGGAAGACAATTTTTTTTTTTGGTTTCTACATCAATTGATTTGACTTCTGAATAAAGTAAGATTTTATTGTATATATAATATTTGTTGGATGGTTAATAATTACAGAAAATGGTGTGCATATATATATATGGACATGTTTGACCGTATTGTGGGTGGCGAGTACTGCAACCATTCTGGAAGGAACGAGAGCAAATATGTCGCGTGTAAATTTATGGGAATTTAATAAAGAGGGAAAAAGGAGAAGATTTTCGGTATTTATTTGTGCTCTTTTGATTTAAATTATTGTGAAGGTAGGCATTATGTTTTGCCATGAAAGCATATTATGGTAATATACTTTAAAAGAAAAAAGGATTCATTTTTCTTTATTTCAGTTTGTTGTGCCTTTTTGTCAGACTTGTTGCCACGTTGAAATACATGGAACCAAACACAGGAAACCATTAGGAGGAAAAAAAAGACTGTCTGACTTTAATTTTCAAAATAAAATCTGATCAGGCTATCTATATTTCTATTTCATAATAAAAGACTTGCTGTCACGTTTATGATTTACGAAATGGAGACAAGAAAGAAAATAAAAGGGGGAAATGCTGAGCCTCTCGACCTTCCGGTTTCAGCACACTACAATAATGCAATGGGCAAAAGTACTTTCTTTTTTCACTTCACAAGCACCGGCATAACGTGCAAAATAAAAGAATAATTAATCTACCTTCATGTTCGCTAAATTTGAGCACCTGCCATTGATATCTCTACGTTTGTGTAAGTGAGAACCATAAAAGATACTCTCTTCATTTCCGAACACATAGCATTCTAGCTTTCAAAAAATATTTCATAAATACATGTCATTCTATAAATTTGAGATGACTTTTTACCTTTTTTTTTCCCTTCTATACACCTCCTCTCACCACTGCACATGCCCGCATCCATTTTAGAAATCAACTTTGATCACACAATACAATATACATCGCATCTATTTCAGAAATCAACTCATATATACAAAAACCAATTGAATTGATAGCTACAAAAGACAAATTCACAGCATAATGTTCACAAATTAATTCAAACGGTATCTAACAAATTCGCAACTCATCAAGCGAGCTTGAGTGGCGTTCGCCATTTGAATTAATAACCTCACGCATCAAGAAAGCGCAGAGTTGTCCTTGGATACTTAGGAGGTCAGCATGTTCCAACGCAGATTCAGCGCATTGCCAAACCTGTCGATAGGAAGAGTAAAGTCTTACGTGTATATAAATTTGTAGGTGGAAACAATTGTTGCATAAATTATACCCCCTTGTTCAACATATCTTCCTCTGTAGCTCTTCTAAAAGCGGAGACATCATTAATGTACTTGGCGCTCGTACGGTTCTCAGCATATATCCAATTTCGGTTCATCTACGCTGTGAATGTAACAATAAGTGTTAAATAATGAATTAAGTACACTATGAGTGTACATGCATACATATGCTACATTTAAACTTGCCGATTAACTTAATACCTCCTAACATCAAAAAGAACGAATGGATATATATAAACAAATGTAAGCTACATTTAAACTCAGCATCTTCGATTCTCTTTTTGCATAGCTAGCTACATTTTGAGTATAATGCAATTAGAACAATTACTGCTTTAGATAAAAAGAACAAATTGATCTACACCAAGCTATATCAAAACCATCTTCAATTGCCTCTTTACCAAGCTACATGTATATACCTTGAATATAATGCTATTACAACCCATTATTAGCCTAAGTCACCTTCTTTTAAGTAATTATCTACATATTGAGTATAATACAATTAGAACCAATTACTACTTTACATCACAGAGAATAAATGGATCTACATCAAGCCGCATCCATTTATTAACCAGCTTCATTTCCCTTTTTACCAAGTTAGATCTTAAATATAATCCAAATCTGAATGAAATACTAATTTATATCACTGAGAACAAAATGGATCTACACCAAGCTAGATCTTAAATATAATACAAATTTAAATCAATTACTACCTTAGATGACCTAGAGCACAAGAATCTACAATTACATCTCCAAATCTAAGGTCTTTCCACCAGATCGTCTCTCGGTCGCAGCCACCTAAAAAATAGTTCGAGAAACCCTAAAAATACAGAGGAGATTGAGACTCTTTGTTCTTATTTACTTAGAAATGATCATCACAAACAGTTTTTTACTAAAACTGTCTGTAGCCACATCACAAACCGTCTGTGATGTACTCGAGACTCATTGCAGACGGTTTTAATAAAAAAACCATCTGCCATGACGTGTCTAATATTATCCTTTTATAGTAGTGTATCCAATGTCATTTACTATTATGAATTAGAGTAAAATATACTATCCAAAGATAGAATAGATAATAGTCTTCTATAAAAATATCTTAGTGGAGTCCAAGAACCTAAAATGATATCCATTCAGAAATTGATAGAGTACCCGTGAAAACAGTGACCCTCATCATGCCGCATGCAAACGCGTTTTTGCAGGTGGTTGATCTGCACTCTTTAAATTCAAGTTAAGATGCAGAGAAAGAAGGAAAAGCACTGAAAACTATAGGTCAACGGAAACCGCGTCGAGCATCGACCATTAAACTTCCATGGGACCGTCGGACGCGGATCTCGGTCGTCCATCGTCGCCGCCGACCTCACCGTCGGATCCCCCACATCGACGGCCTTCGGCGCGACAGATAGCTGCATGTGGGGGCCGCACGTGCCGATAGGCTGATATTTTCCGGATACATGTGCTGCTTTTTGCTGAGTCGAACAGCTGATGGACGATGAGAGATTCACTGGATTGCAGCTCATTTGTGGCATAGTATTATGGGACGACTCGGATTGAAAAGGGCGGCACTCAACTGGAGCTGAGCTAATCCCCGTGCTAGGAATCTTTTGGAGGAGGAGACGGCAACAGATTCCTCCTTGAATGTCATTCCATGTGCGCCATGCAGTACTGGTGTCAATTTCTAACGTGCAGGCTAGCCTAGCGGTGCTCCATCTAATGCGAATAAAGAAGAGAATGGTTCGAGCACAGCGACAATAACCTACCTAAATCAACGTGGTGCCGAGGAGTTCGACAGAAGAGCTCAAACCGAGGTGACAGACCGAGAGGAGCAGCTTCACGACAACAGCCTCCCAATCGCTGGGTTGGCAGTTGGTACAATAATCAAAACAGAGAGAAGACGCATCCTGGAGAGTAGAGATGCATATCGCTCGCAAGTGATGCTGTTAAACAGGCATAAAGAAGCATATTAGTGTCTCTTTTTAACTTTTAGGCCTAGCTTGGAACACGGGATTTTTCTATGAAATTCTTGCTCTCATAATGGTCCTTTGCTGCCTGGTGCACAATTGCAGAACAAGTACATGCCAGTGGACGTAGAAGGGGAAGATGGAGCGACATTACAAGTGCATTCTCCGTTGACAACGATATGATGTAGCGAAACTACTATGTTCCTTTCTCCCAGCTCAGCAGATTGCAAAATTGGGCACTTCCTATAAACAAACCGAAAGTAGGGAGGATTTTGGTCTGTACATGTTGGAAAGCGACCTGAACTATGTACAAGACGGTCTTGTAGAAAAATGAGGCAAAAATGAAGAGGGCAAAATTTGGTGAATCTGTCGCATAGCAGTTCCGCTACCACCGAGAAAATTGTGCAGCCATCCACCTCCATTATCGCTTTGAAGGAAGTCTATCTAATAGCGTGTCCACAAAGGGGCAGCCGAGATTGCATTGCACCAACCACCTGTCTACCTGCACGGAATCCACCAATCACTTCGCTGTCTTAAAATAGGCCACCGTACATAATCTCCGTCCACATAAGGGCAGCCAAGATTGCACAAAGCCACCAATAACCTCACAATCTTGTATTGTAGCAAACATGAATGATTTTGTTATGCATTCAAGTGTTTGAACAGGCCACACTGCTTTCACCTGGAAGTTTAAACGATAAGAATATTAGTAGTCACGAATTGGATCAGTTCCAGGAAAAAATGTAAATTCATACAACGATAGAAAAGATTCTGCTCAATCCTGATCCTTTCCTAAAACAAACCTGAACAAAAAAGTGACTACGGAGCAGGCTGCTGATCAGCTCCAGATTGTAGGATTTTTGAATTGTAAACATATTGCATCAGATAGGAACTTTACAATTTCCTCTCTTTTAACTACTTTCTCCTTTTTTGCATCAAGATGTCGAACCTGAACCAATGATAATAAAAGCATAGAATTGTTAAAAAACTTTACCAATGATAATAAAAGAATAGAATTCTATAGGTAATGAAAATTCAAAATGCAACCACATGTACGTGTAGGTACACATACTATCTTAGCCCTCCAAAGTGCCTCAAGAATCGTGCAAGAGATATTGCAATGATTAGAAAATGGAATGGTGGTTTGTGTTTTAAAAGTTTGCATCAATCTCAATTATCAAGGCACATTTGATGGTGATGGTAGTACAAATACTCACATGTACATGTAGAAAATGTATATTCTTGAAAAATTTCTAGAACAATCAGCAGTTTTCCTTGACATTCATTTTTCCTCATCAAAATACACAAACAGAACCACCAAATGCAAAATGGTCAAGTTTGCATGTATCCCAAACATTTTCACTAGTTTGCATAATATTTTTTCCCTCCGTTGTTAGAATAAAAGGGTAGCAGAAATTAACATGATGTTATGTATTTTTCAGATGGGCCATACAGAATTACTGTGATGGAACCTGCAATTCAATCACTAATCCTACTAAAATAAATCCAGTGTTCTCCGTACGAAAAGATGGCTGAAATTGGTCTAATAAATTCAAAATACTTAAGTTTTCTTAGCAAGAAATTACAGTTGAGGTACAGGCAGGGCAGACCTGTAAAACCAGATTTTAAGGGACTGTTTGCCCCCCCACCAAAAAAAAAAAAAAAGCTAAAAGCCACATATAACTAGCAAAATCAAAAGCTGAAATCTGAGCGAGACCTGTTTTTTGTAGATTATTCCTAAGAGAAATTAGCTGTTTATCAAACGGCCTCTTATAAAAACCTACAACTGCTTTTCAACTCAGAAAGCCAATAAGTAGCTTTTTAGAAATGTTACAGCTCCCCCAAACAGGCCCTAAATCTTTTCAAAAGTTTGTACTCACAATCCAGGTTGTCAAAATCTCTATGCTATTGTACGATTCAACGACTCCACAACCTAGATTAACTAGATCAATCAGATCCTAGCCTTATTCACAGTTTCGCCAAGCTTGTTGCTAAATTGATGGCAAACCGTTTGGCCCCTAAGCTCGGCACAATTGTCTCTTCCAACCAGAGTGCGTTTATTAAGGGGCGCTCCATCCTCGATAATTTTTTGCTTGTGCAGCAAACAGCGAAATTTTTGCACCGTCAAAAAAAGCCTACGATCTTGATGAAGCTGGATATCTCTAAGGCTTTTGATTCAGTCTCTTGGTCCTTTCTTCTCGAGGTTCTGGTCCATCTTGGATTTGGTCGTAGATGGTGTTCTTTGCTCTGTGTGCTTCTCTCAACTTCTAGTACTCAAGTGTTAGTAAATGGCAATCCTTGTGACAAGATTGAGCTTCGTCGGGGACTTAGACAGGAGACCGCTTTCTCCTATGATTTTCATCATAGTGATGGATGTCCTTAATGCCATGTTCACTAAGGCTTGTGAAGAAGGCCTTTTGCAGCCCCTTTCTCCACAGCTTATCTCTCATCGGGTGTCGATGTATGCAGATGATGTGGCCTTGTTTCTAAGACCCGTTGCTTCTGAGCTTGGCCTTGTGTTGAACATCTTGGAAAAATTTGGCAATGCCTCAGGTCTGCATACCAATGTGCAGAAAAGTTCTGTTCTTCCTATCCAATGCAGTGAGCAGCATTTAGAGGAAATTGCTGCTGCAGTCCCTTGTGAAGTTTCTTCCTTTCCTTGTCGCTATTTGGGGTTGCCTCTATCCTTAAAGAAGCTGACCAGGTCTGACATTACCCCCTTAATTGATAAAATTGCAGCCTATTTGCCCGGATGGAAAGCTAATTTATTGTCTAAAGCTGGGCGTGCAACTCTTGTAAATTCAGTACTGTCTGCAGTCCCTCTTTATTTTCTCACTGCTTTGGGTCTTCCTAATTGGGCTATTAAGGCATTGGATAAGCTGCGCCGTGGCTTTCTATGGAGTGGTAGGAAGAAAGCCAATGGAGGAAATTGTTCTGTTGCTTGGCTCAGGGTCTGTCGGCCGCTGAAATATGGAGGATTGGGAATTCATGACTTGCAGATCCTTGGTTGGGCTTTGCGCATGCGATGGCTTTGGCTCAAGAAAACTGAACCAGCTAGACCTTGGGCAAACTTTGACCTTTCTGTGGGTTCTATCTCCAAAGCTCTTTTCAAGATTTCTACTCATTCTCTGGTAGGTAATGGTGCTTCTACTCTATTTTGGACTGATCGATGGCTGCATGGTAAATCAATTGAAGATCTAGCGCCTGCTGTTTTTGCTTATGTCCTCGTCAAGTCCAGGCTCTAAGAACGGTTGATTATGCCTTGGAAGATCTCAACTGGGTTCATGACTTGAAAGGGGGGCTCTCCTTGGAGGCTTTATCTGAATTTCTGCTTCTTTGGGATATGCTCCAGAATGTCGCTCTCAATCCCAATGAGGCAGACCGGCATATATGGCTGCATTCAGCATCAGGGACCTTCTCAACCAAGTCAGCCTACCTTGCATTTTTCTCTGGTAGTGCTATTTTTGAACCTTGGAAAAGGTTGTGGAAATCTTGGGCGCCGCGGCGCTGCAAATTTTTCCTTTGGCTAGCTATTCTCAATCGCTGTTGGACTGCTGATCGCCTGGCCCGCCGGGGCATGCCTCACCCAGAGAACTGCCCCTTTTGTGACCAGGAGGAGGAAACGGTGCAGCACATCTTGTGTTCTTGTGCTTTTGCTCGTGATGTGTGGTCTAAAATTCTTGACCGGGCTCATGTGCAGCAACTTGCACCGACCTCCTCTGAGGTCTCTTTTGCCGACTGGTGGCGCAAGGTGCATAAGAGAGCAGGCAAAGATATCAGAAAAGGGCTTAATTCTCTTATCATTCTTGGAGCTTGGTGGCTGTGGAAACATCGAAATGATTGTGTTTTCAATGGGGCCGCGCCCAATGTGGAGAAAGTCTTGCAGGAGGTCTCCATAGAAGCACAACTGTGGATTTCGGCGGTCAGGAGGCTTGGGTTCCTTGTGGCAGCACTAGTCTCTTGTTGGTGTTGTGTGTTTTTTTGTTGCTGTTTTCCTTTTATTCCTTCCCCCCACCTCTCTTTTTGTTTGATCCGTATTGTCCTAAGAATTTGTTGGTGGTGTCTACCACCTCTCTCCTTCTTAATGCAATGAAATGCAGCTCTCCTGCGTTTTCGTGAAAAAATCAGATCCTAGGTACAATCTTAATATTATTAGAATTCTACCAAAACTTTTGTAGGATCATGATAAAAATTTTCATACATCCCTATCAGATTCTACCACATCATGTCCTTTTAATTGTAAAATTTTACTTTTTAAATCTTCATGTCCACTATAATTTGCATAAATAACACATGATCTTTCCTTTGCAGTGTATATTTGTAAACAAAAGTACAAATCGTATAAATTTAAAAATGTAGTAGTGCCAAGATACATGGTCAATTTTTTTTATAAATGTTTATTTCGTAAAAAAGGTACGACCTTAGATTCTACATCGATCTTACAATTCATGATCCTACAATTCCATTCAGGATCGTGATTCTGAAACCTTGCTCACAAGAACAGCACATGGTCCAAACGCAAATCAATGGCAAAGCAGTAAGGTATCAGCAAGTCATTTCCCCTTGCAGCCATTTTTTTTACCCTTTTTTTTGGTGAGAACATACCTTGCAACAACTTCTTGACAATGTAAAAACATAACACAGTAACACAGCTTCAGTGTATTTACCTTCACAGGATCTGTATTTGAGAGACCTGCTTCTGTGATAAATACAAGGCATTTGATGTCGCGATCGCTGGCATATTCATATTGTTCTTGAAGACTTGGGTCTTCCTGAGGAACAAACTGAGCCTGATAATAGTAAATCTGTTAGCACTGACGGAAACAAAAAGGTTCACTCACCTCAGCGACCATTGCATGTAAGACTTTCTGTAGAACTCACCTTTATGTTAGCTTCCCAAAGGTCTGCAACAAGCTCCATGCGCTCATTTAAAAGTCCACCCCCGCCCTTTGAACAGACAAGTACACTGATGCTAGGTTCAATCCTGAAGTCCAGAAAAATTATTAGTGTGACAATTTGAATTGCAATACAGGAATCTATATGATCACTTTAGTAACCTTGGCAACCCAACATCAGATGAAGGATTATTCGGAAGGAATTTCTCTAGTGCAATGCTCACACCAACAGCACCTGGGGGTTTGGTTTTCTGTGCAGGTTATAAAAAAGAATTAGAATACTGAAATCATCTGTCTTTCGTTTTGATCATATGAAAGGCATTCACAGGAGGAAAGATTGTGGTAACAATAATTATACAATTGCCTGATTCTCTCATTTTAAGAACCTGTCAGACTTTGAATAACTAAAAGTCATGACAGATAACTGAACAGTATGTTTCTAAGTAACATTAAAATGTTTCCAAGTGCTGCTTGAAAGTGTCTGCCCTTCCATATGTTGCCACTTCTACCCATTCCCCACCTATAGGATGAATAGTGGATGGTTGAACAAGTGTATGTAAGTGCATAAAATACAAACATATGTACGCTTGTCACTCCTTTAGTTCTATAAGGCAGAAAAGTTACATTTTCTTATCCAGTTTCCTTACTTTGCATTTTTTTTGAAGCACAAGCTAAAAGCCCTCCTGTCATCCTGTGGCGGTACATTATCTATTTCCCTTGCTCAGGACGTCAGTCCAAAAGGAAGAATTTGAAATATGTAGGCCTTCCACCATGTTGCTAGTGAAAAGGGCTGCACTACGTGACTGCTGGATTTGAACATTTGGCTTTGACAAAGCCTGTATGAAAGGGCTGCAGTGCTGCAGTACATAATTGGAGGATTTGAACATTTGGCTTTGACAAAGCCTGTACTGTGTACTCAACAAGGTGTACTGTGTACTCAACAAGGTACAGTGGTAAGCACTGTTCTGCTCGGTTCATTCGTTCCCTTGCAAATCTACTTATATGGACTAGGATGGAATAGACAGGGTTTGAAAGAGGTACTTGTATAGTTACCAGGCTAAGATTTCGTGCCATCTACATGCAGTTACTTGTTACTGCAAACACTTTCAAAGGTCCCGTCAAGTATAAAGTAGCATCAGGTACAACTTACATATGTCTTATCCCAAGCTTGTTCCATCAACCAATCATATCGTCCCCCAACAGCTAGCAACTTTTCATGAGAACTTGATCCAGGATTACTTTCTTTTGCATAGACCTGCGTTGAGAGAGTAAATTTCATGTGCCACAGTAATAAGATACATGTTGAATTTCAGATAAGATATTATGGCATTAACAGAAAACATATGATTTGCATATATTAAGACGCCATCTTCTTTTAAATCATATCACTGAACTAGAAAATTTCAAGACTAAGAAGAAAGATGCAGTATTTTTTTCTGTTACTTTTATTTAACCAAACAGTGAATTTAACATTGGAATGCTATACATACCCCCACACACACACACACAAAAAAACAAAACAAAGGCTGTTCACCAACGATTTAGAATAAAAATTAAAGATATAAGGTTACAGTTCAATACCTGAAAAAATAAATCTGTGTAGTAATATTCTGAAGGAGGCATGAGCACATCAATAGTAATATGTTCTTCAACTGACCATACTCTCAAACATTTGATGAACGCGGAGAGATCGTCAAGAGCCTTGCAAGCAGATTTATCTACAACACAAAACACAGTGATGACTGATGACATCTTAGATATTCCTAGATGTAAGCAGCTAATGGAAAAGGGTAGAAGTCACTACCATAGAACAGGGTCCCTCTTAATCTAGCAAGTACTATATCTGCAGAGCCACAAAACCGCTGATCTGCTTTATGTAGCTTCTCAACAACTTCTTCACAAAGACGAAGATCCTGGACCACTCAATAAATCAGCCTGTATCATGGAAACTATTTGCTACGGGACGTTTCTAAGTGTGTGAGGCATGGAAATATTTTTCCCTACTCGTGAAGTATTTATTATACTTTTTCTATAAATCAAAGTATATAAAGTACTGAAGCCTGTAGTGCTATTAAGGATGGTCTAATCAACAAAGCAACAAATATGATAGTGTATTGTTGTGTATAACAGTTAATAGATTTGGTTATACCTGTAATAGTTGCCCCCGAATCAAGCTCCATCGTGACTTGCGATCAGCCTTATTTGGCCAATACTGAACGAGAGTAGAAGATAGAAACTGAACAGCAGAAAGAAAGAAAAAAGGTATCAGCTAAGACAATTCCACAAAATTCAGAAACAGGTTAAGGCAAAACATCATACCTCAGCAAGATTCTGTCTTCGTTCCTGAGGAACTCCTGCCCAGGAGCAAACTGCTTCAGTGAGTTTGCCGTGATTCAGACGAATAACTATTGCCTTCGAATCGTAAAAACGGGTCCCAAGGTCCAAAGCCACCTATTGTTGCATGGAAGTAATTGTTTTATGTGACAGCACAGAACTGCATTTTTAATGTTAAAAGTACCATCCAAGATCGTTTGCCTCCTCCCAAATGAATTTTGCCAAAACAACAGATAAAATAATAATGAAAAGGTGGCCAGAAAATGCAGTCATAGAAACAAGGTAGAGATACCACATGGAAATATATTACCTTAATAATTTCGGCCTCTGGTATTGGTGAAGCACCTCCAATAATGTCAAAATCACCCTGAAAGGATATCAACACAATCTTTAGACTTTAGAGACGGATTTTTGGAATGATTTCGCAAGAGGGAAACAGTAGGCAACGAAGGATGTAAACTAGCATTGTATGAAAGAAAATGACAAGTTAGTATAAATAAAGCATTTACCTGAAGAAAGCGACAAGGAGTTGCATGGCCGACTGCTCGTCTATGAACCCATGATATTTCGTAACGCTTAAATGATGATATCTGTAAATGAATTGCATAAGTAGAAGCTGATCATCATTGTACTTATTGGCAATCTCATTTATGGAGTAAAACCAGAAAAGGAAGCAAAAAAATCTCATATGCTTGACGATAATCCAGAAATAGCAGTTCAAATAATGGCCAGCTGACTTGACCTCTATTACATGAATATTCCCACCACAAACTACAGTATAAAACCCCTTACACAAGATGCACATTCGAATTTACTACATTGTCATCTGAAATAAATCATCACAAACAGTATTGTGTCTAAATAGTAAGGGCCTGTTTGGTAGAGCTCCAGATCCTAGCTTCACCTGAGATCTAAAACTTGTATGCTAAAATAAAGTGAATTAAGTTTATATTTTTGTCTAAAATATAAACAAAATGATCCATCTAAACACTCTTAATGTACTCACAGCTTCAGCTCCACGGATCTATGGAGTTAGGAATACCCAGCTCCACCAGATCCACAGATCTGGTGAAGCTGGAGCCCTACCAAACACACCCTAAGATATCATCCTTATTAGTGCTTCATGCAGCATAACTAACAATATATTAGCACATGAACATGAATAAGTACCACATAGAAAAATTTCTTCATAATTTACAAGTAGGGTAGCACTGCATTCAACACCAACTAATACAAATACAAGAAAAAAATATTAGTAAAATTCATTAGAAACATCTCCAATCTAACAACTACAATATTTTGTAAGAAATAGGAAAATAAATAAAATTGACCTAAAAAAAATCAGGCATACACATTCACAAGTATAAAAGAGCTATTATACTCATTAAAAAAACCCAATAAGCACAGACCTGGTTAGCAGCAACTGACATTACAAATGGTGTCCGCAGCTCGTAGCAAAGTTCTAGCATCTGTCCTCCTTGAGTTAAGATCTTTACTGTTTTTCCCCTAGAAATTTGTAAACAATAATATAACATTTCATTACAGAGTATTGGTCATAGAATAGTTTCCCCCATTTTTTTCAGATCAAATATTCATCAGTTAAGTGGTCTAGAAATCAAACGCACCTATTTTCAGTAAATTTCACTTCGAGTGTATGCAAGGGTGATATCTGGAACCGTTTAGAACAATGTCGCTTAAAAACCTCCTTGCTAACCTCGATGATGGAGTCCAGAAGTTCACTGTTATCATTTTTACTAGTGGATTTTTTGCTGCTTTCATGCTGGAATTGCATTTTGGCAGTCAGCCTGTCCTCGTTAAATATTGTAGATATAACTCGATCATAAACATATGTGTCTTCTTGTGTATGTATCATTCTAAGTACATCTGCATTAAATGCACAGCAGCAGTGGCATAAATCAGTCAAACAAATTGAATTGCCACTTCAAATCTATTCAGTTAAAGCAGTTGCAATATTTATTTAAAAAGAAAATCTCCGACAAATTGCCTTAAAGGCCCAAGATAAAACAAGAGGACACCTACCAATTCATTCAATAAACACAGCGCGTGCACAAACTGAGCACCACAAAGCAGGCAAATGGCCTGTATTTGGGCAGCACAGATCCATTCCAGAAAATCAAACAACAACGTACAGAGTACATGACAGTACATGACACGAGCACCATAAAGGCATAAGGCAGACAAATGATCCCCTGGTATCTATGCAGTGCGGCCATATCAAAATAGCAGAAACTTCAAACTCAATAATTTTTTTTAGTGGTCATCATCATCTTCAATCAACCATCAGCTCATAATCTCTTCTTTAAGTCGTAATGACAATGTTTATGCAGAAAAGTCAAAAGCTTACCATTTAGCCACTCGTCTTCCATCCGAGGAGGCAGTTCATTTTGCAAAAGCTCAACAGCAGATGGACGGACAGAGGGGCTTGGCGACAGTAATTGTTTTAATAGCTTTAACTGCCCAGGAAATTGTGTTGCCCATGATATTGGAGGATCACCCTTCTGTTTAAGATCAGAAAGAACAAGATGCCTTTCCATTGCTGTTGCAAATGGATGCCAAAGCTCAAAGAATATAACTCCCAAACTGTACATGTCAACCTAAAAATGTCATATATAAGACCCAAGTAAGTTTAGAAAATCGGTATCAAGTTGATATCATATTAAAAAGAAAGAAATTACTCATTTTTCACTAAATAGATAAGTTTCTTTTTGTTCATTTTAGTAAACTAAAGGAATTAGAATTCTATTCTGACCTTTTCATTTATCTGTGGCCACTTCTGCTCTACTTCAGGTGCGGTATAAAAATATGTGCCAACTTGACCTGTTCCATCCATTGAAACACCCATTGCTTCGGTAGGAAGATATTGGTCATGATCCAGCTGTTCCAGCTTTAGAAATTTGGCTGAAAACAAGTAAAAATGTTGTCGGTTACAAATTTTCCTCAAGCACCAGAAGTTAAGCCTCAGATGGAATATGTAAACAACTAAATAGCAACCCCCATAATTCAGGATATGCCTTAGGAGAATATTTCGTCAAAGCTGCTCAAGAAACTTGGTCACCATAACAAAGTAAACCATGACATTTGAAACATCAGAAGTAGATCAATGGGTTCATTCGATATTCAAATGTAAACAACTGATTCTGGTAAATTTGTATGATATTTTAATATAGATCATATTTTAACATTTCATATCTAGAGGATTTTTTTCCAAGTTATCAGGTGTAATAAACATAAGATAAAATAAGAATAGGGCTTGATAGAGAACAACCAGATAACTCTAAGCATCACAACTCAGGTTAGAAATAAAAGATCAGCAATAACTAAATCTTCTAAAAAACTGTATGATTTGATGTTTAACTAGTACATACTGCTGAAAATTAAAATAAAAAAGAACCAATTGAAAAGAAATGTCAGTTCTCAATAAAATCATGAAGTGTACTTACCAAGACCAAAATCCCCAATTTTGATATCATTCCGCACATCAAAAAATATGTTGCTAGGTGTCAAGTCTCGGTGTATGATTCCTTGACTATGAACATGCGCTAGGCCTTCCACAATTTGTCGAAATATGTGCCATGCATGGTCAACATCAAAAGATGAACTATATGTCTCAAAATCCTGTCGAAGGGTCCTTCAAGCAACACCCCAAAGAAAGTAAGATAAAGAGCAACAATCATCAATATCCCAGATAATATTATTATGGCATTAAATGACTAAAAAAATAACAACAGAGATTCCATTGTCTAAAGTTCCAACAATCCGAATTACCATGCCAACGATGAGGCCCATGGCCCAGATTAGATGACAAAGATTGACCCCTTAGTAATTATTTATCTATCATTTTATTCTGTGAATATTAACTTCTATTGTTTCTTAAAAATTAATAATAAACATATAAAACTAAACTACCCTATTAACAACTGGCCTAGTCAGCGATCAGGCTTACAGTTGAAACCCGAGCCAAGCCCAACCATGAAAACCCTACCTGCCTGTGATCCTGAAAAATAGAAGTCAACCCAAGCTGCCCATAACCAACTCTACCATAACATATTCTAGAACTAAGTGAGAAAAATATAATATGTTGTTGCTAGGCCTGTTCGTGGGCAGGTCGGCCCGAGTCTGGCCTGTTTTTCATTGGATGGGCCAGGCTGGGCTTGCCTTTTGGGCCAAACTCAGGCCTAGTTCTTGAGCCCAAAGTGATTTTGAGTCCGGGCTCGACCTGTATTTTTGGCCCGAAATAAGCTTGGCCTAGCCCGAACCAAAGCCACCAAAAATGAAAACCCTAGCTGCGGCACCATCTTAAAACCCCAATGCCTTAGGCTCTCCAAAACACATGAGTTTTCTTTACATCATGGCCTCTTCCCTCATGGCATCTCAGGCCCCATGCGGCGATGCTCACCCTGGCAACAGCGCCTTCGGCACGCTCACCTGCTTGGTTCTGTCTCAAGTGGGCAACAGCGCTCCCCCTGCACACCTCAAGGCTCGGCTCCTCCCTCGTCGACTCGTCACCCCCACCTTCACTGGACCACCTCCTTGTTGAGCTCGGACCTGACACTGGTGCCGTCTCAACCCTCTTCGTCCTCATCACGCCCAATGACTATACCTCTCCTCTTGGCATCGACCATGCCTCTCCTCTTGTTCGTGTTAGATTAGCTATATGTATAGGGGCTTATTTGCCTTTTTTTACCTTTGCACTGTACATGTATTTCTAGCCTATTGGGCCCATGAGTAAAGAGTATGCTGCATTTCTAACATGGTATCAGAAGACTAGGGTTAGGGTTTTCTCTTCCTCCACTGTGCCTGCCGCTTCTCCGGCTAGCCCAGGCGTTATCGCCGCCGCCGGACCCGGCCCTCCTCCTTCTCTTTCTCTCTGGTCGAGCCTTCATGCTCCGTCCTTGACCAAGGCCTCTGGCTCTGCTTGTCTGCAGCTCATGCTGGCCTCTGCCGCCTCCTCCGCTCCGCTTCCCCCTCGGCTGGACTTCTGCGCCCACTGAAGCAAGGCGCCGCTGGACTCATGTGGCCCGCTTTGGAGCCGTATTCTTGGACTCATGTGACTGGAGGCAGGCCTGCTGCCTCGCCGCTGCCTCCGGCCACCCTGCGCCTCCTAGGTCTCCGTCCAGCAGCCATTGCTTCCTCCTCCTCCACAGTGCTGTCTGGATCGCCTTGCGTTCTGCTCCCTTGCTTGCTTCCTCGTGGCTAGAGCTCCTCCAACACATTGTGCTCTGCTCAAAGATCAGACCGTGGGCTAGGGCTCAGAGTCAAGACTGATTCTGCTGCGGGCTTGGGGCTTCTCTGGCTTTCACTCGGCCTTATGGCAGCACCTCGCGTTGTTGGACCGGTCGCCCTTCCGCAAATCCAGTTCGACGGCACCAACTTCCGCGAGTGGTCCACCCTGCTTCGTGTCTGTCTCGACAGTCAGCGTCTATGGGGGCATCTCACCGGCGCCGCCCTACCACCGACGTTGCCTCCGATTCCGGTGCAGTTGACCGCCGGTCTTGACCATGCGCGGTCGCAGCCCACGAGTGTGCTCTTGGCGCCTACACCGCCGCCTTTCAACGCCTCGAGGAGTGGCGTGCCGAGGCTTCGTCTTGTCGCCGCCCTCATTGGCGGCATCGCCGACCTCGCGCTTCGGCGTGGTCAACCCGAGTCTGCCGTGTGATGTGGGAATGCGTGCGGGCCCGATACCAACCGGCGGCCGAGGCTCTCACTCTCTTCTACGCTGGCCGAGACTCTCCGGCGGCAGGATTCTACTGCTGATGACTTTATCGTCGGTTGATGGCGTGTACCATCGGCTTCGACGCTTTGGAGCCTCCTCGACACTTCACTGTGGCGGTGTGTTCGCCTCCGGGATCATCGTCTTTGGAGCTCGGGTCTTCGGCCTCACCCGGCTTCACCCGGAGTTTGAGCCTCTTCGTGCTCGACCGGCCCTTCGCCGCTCCGTCCATGGTGGAGGCCACAGCGTGAGCCGTCGCGAGAGACCCGTCTTCGTGGTGTTCTCTCTCGTCTGATCAGTGCTAGGTGTTTTGAGGTTCCTCCTCGATCACGCACTGCCTCTTCGCGCTCCCGCAGAACTCTCGCAAGAAGGTGCCACACCATTTAGCGATCTTGGAAGCGTCTTCACAAGACAGGTGCCACTTCTGGGAGTACCTCCAGTATCACCGGCAGCTCTGGGGCCAGTCGTGCTCCTGATTGGGTTCAGGCCTTGACTCAGCGACTTGACCGTATGGAGCTTCGCTTGGACTCCAGATTCCCCGCCTCTTACGCCATGGCGGTCAGCTCCTCTGCGCCTCAAGTATCTGGTATCTTGATTCTGGAGCTTCTTTCCATATGACACCAGATCCGACTCACCTAGGTTCCTTGAGGTCTCCGGTCACCCCTGTGTCCGTGAGGACGGCTGATGGTACCCTTCTCTCGATTCTTTGGGCAGGCACTCTTCACACGTCTTCCTTTTGTGTTCCTTCTATTTCTCATGTGCCCTATCTTACTATGCAGTTGATCTCTGCTGGTCAGCTCTCTGATCTTGGTCTTCGTATTACTCGAAGTCGACTCTTGCTCTATTCGGGCTCATGATCTGAGGGGCGCTAGTTGGTTCGGCGGCGGACCGTGACTCCCACGCTTGTGGGAACTCGGTAACCGTCTTCCTTCCGCTTCGCTTCCACGTCTACCTCACTCGGCCGATCGTCTCGCTTCAGATGCCACTGTCTTCGCCACTACCACCTCCGCCAGTATTTTGCTCAGTGGCATCATCGTTTGGGTCACATGTCGAGTCCGTCTGTCTTCATTGATGAGTCGTGGTGTTCTTGGGAAGGTCTCTCGTGATACCTCCCTTCCCTGTCAGGGTTGTAAGCTTGGCAAACAGCTACAGCTCCCATATCCTAGTAGTGATTCTGTGTCGAGTCGTCCTTTTGATTTAATACACTCAGATGTATGGGGACCGGCCCCCTTCGTTTCGAAAGGGGGTCATCGTTGGTATATCATTTTCATTGATGATTATTCTCGGTTCACCTGGATTTACTTTCTTAAGTCTCGTGATCAGGTATTAGCTGCCTATCAGGCTTTCTCGACCATGGTTCATACTCAGTTCGACTCACCCATTCGGGTGTTTTACCGACTCTGTTGGCGATGCACATCTCTCGCTCTCCGTCAGTTTCTTCTTGATCAGGGCACCCTTCCTCAGTACTCGTGCACCGGTGCTCATGCGCAGAATGGAGTCGCAGAGCGCAAGCACCGTCACCTTCTTGAGACTGCTCGAGCATTAATGCTCGCTGCCTCTGTTCCTCCCATTTGGCGGAGGTCGCTCTCTGTTGTCTATCTCATCAACATTGACCATCCATTGCTCTTGAGGTGCCACTCGATTGAGCGTCTCTATGGCGAACCCTCAAGATCTTGTTATGGCCGGGGCCTTGACCGCGTCTACACGGGGAGGAGGCAAACGCAGAGACATGAACACCTAAGGAAGGTGGGCGAATATGGAAAGAAGAGGAGCCATGCGAGGCGGTTTGCGATTCTATCTTTTAGTTGATTGTTTCTATTTCTATTTCCTAGATTGATTGTTTCCTTCCTAGCTAGTGAGTCGTATCGTATTGGAGTCAGTTTTGTTTTCATCTATATATGAGAATAAGGGAAGAGAAAAGGCATGCTTGATTGCCACCAATTCTAAGTCGGCGGTGGCTCAAAGCAATTAACCCTAAGGCGCCTGCTGCGGCGACGATAGCATCGTCTAGCAGTTTGCGACCCGGCCTCCGGCCGGGAACCCGTGCATACGAACAAGCTCTTGCCGAGTCGGTTCGTATCAATTTGGTATCAGAGCCCTGCACTCTGGTGCCATGGCGACCCGATGAATGAGAGCGTCTCCTCTGAAACAAAGCAGTGAAGGAGATGAGAAGCATGATGGAGGAGATGGTAAAGCTCGAAGGGAAGAATCAAGTGGAAGAATCGATTGGAAGATGGCGGAAATTCAAGGCGATCGTCGGGGAAGCGCAGGGTGGTGCAAGAAGACGGAGATCTTCCGCCCTGGAGAGGAGGAAGGAACGGCCGGGGGCGTGAGGAACGGCCGATGGGAAGGCCGCCGGGCGATCTGCCGCCATGGAGGGCTGGGCGGAATTGCTTGGGGTAGGAGGAACATATGCTGGGGAGAAGACGAGGCGCAGGACGTGGGGAGGAGGAGGACCACCGGTGGATACCTCGCCCTCCGCGGTTCGATCTTCCCGATTACAATGGTCAAGATGATCCGTTGGGATGGCTAAGCCGCTGCGAGCGATTCTTCAGGGTACATCGGATTCCTGAAGAGGAGTTTGTGGAGATTGCAGGTGCATTTGTCCGGGAAGCACTAGAAGTTTTGGATAATTGGCAGAGGGAGGAACCATGGATTGCATGGGGAGATTTTGCGGAGGCATTCTCGCAGCGATTCACTCGGCACTCGAGTATTGGCCCGTTGGGAGACTTGGTGAACCTCAAACAAGGCGGCAGCACGGTGGAGGAATATGCGCGGGAGTTTCAAAGACTCCTCGCTTGCACCGTCAGGATGAGGACGGCTGAGCAGGTGGAGACCTTCATGGCAGGACTCTCGGTGGCGTTAGGAGCGGAGGTGCGCCGGGAACGACCCCGGGATCTCGCGGAAGCAATCGGCATTGCGCGGGAAGCTGAGGCAAGGCAGGCCGCCTGGATCGCAGCGGCAATTGACGGAATGTCCAGCGGCATGTGAGGGATCCTTAGGGGCCAATCCAATAGTTTCTCGGCACCGCCATCCCATCCAGGCACATGAGTTTGAAGCTCCATTCATAGTGCTGCCTATTGATGGTTTCGACATCATATTGGGGGTGCAATGGTTGAGAACTTTGGGGGACATTCGCTGGAACTTTGAAGAATTATCCATGGAATTTGGGCCACAGGGGGCACGCATTCGGCTCCAGGGAGTGCAACATCCTCGCCGGACTACCTTGATGAGTGTTGACCTCGCAGACAACAGAGCCATGCAAGAATTGCTGGAGGAGTACCAGGACGTCTTTGCAGAACCCACAGGACTCCCTCCCATCAGGTGGTGTGACCACGGAAT
This sequence comes from Guadua angustifolia, assembly GCA_036346375.1. Lineage (NCBI taxonomy): Eukaryota > Viridiplantae > Streptophyta > Magnoliopsida > Poales > Poaceae > Guadua > Guadua angustifolia. Next base: position 34,558,900 of record CM070506.1, on the reverse strand, counting down.
CACTCTGGCAGAGGGCACTGATCCGGTGGTCATCCGGCCTTACAGGTATCCATATCGCCAGAAAGATGAGATTGAATCCCAGTGTGCAGCGATGCTCAAACAAGGCATCATTAGACCCAGCCGATCCCCATTTTCTTCGCCGGTTTTGTTGGTCAAAAAGGCAGATGACACTTGGCGCTTTTGTGTGGACTATCGGGCACTCAATATGCACACAATCAAGGACAAATTCCCATTCCGTGGTAGAGGCTGCTGGGCCGAACTTCGAGGGCCCGTTTCTTCACCAAACTTGACCTCCGTTCGCTACCATCAAGCGATGCATCGAAAGGTGACATTGCCAAGACAGCCTTCCGTACTCATCATGGACATTACAAATTCCTCGTAATGCCGTTTGGATTGTCCAATGCACCCTCCACGTTCCAAGCTCTCATGAATGAAGTCCTGCGGGAGTTCTTACGCAAGTTCGTCCTTGTCTTCTTTGATGACATCCTAGTCTACAGTGCTTCAGAGGGGGATCACAGGGAGCATCTCAGGTGTGTGTTCGGGCAACTGCGACTTCATCAACTGTACCTCAAAAAGTCCAAATGCGCGTTTGCTCAAGAGCGCGTCGGGTACTTGGGGCACATCATATCTCACAACGGCGTGGCCGCGGATCCTGCCAAGTTGCAAGCTGTCACCGATCGGCCTTGTCCCACTTCAGTGTCCGCCTTGAGAGGTTTTTTGGGCTTGACCGGGTACTACAGGAGGTTCATCAAGGACTATGCCATCATAGCCGAGCCTCTCACATCCTTCTTCTGCAAGAGAACAGCTTCACTGGCGCAACCGGAGAGGAGGCATTCCACCGTCTCAGCGGTGTTAGTTTACGCTCGGTGCTTCAAATGCCGGATTTCACGGTCCCTTTATGGTTGATGCGATGCATCCCAAGCACGGCATTGGCGCCGTTCTTCACCAAAATGGTCACCCCATTGCCTACTTGATCGTCGACTCGCCGACCGCCACATAAAGCTCATTGCGTATGAGAGGAACTCATTGGGCTTTCAAGGCGGTGCGACATTGGCGACCCTACTTATGGGGCATCCTTCATCGTCGCATAGATCATGGCGACCTCAAATTCCTCTGGAACAGCTCTCATCACGCCACCTCAAGAACCGGTTAAGTAAAGGCGATGGGGCCGACTTTGGTGGAATATAAACCAGGAAGCACAACCAAGCAATGGACGCCTTGTCACGAGCATACTCGGATCGGCCACAATGTCTTTGCCTCATCCACGCCTCTGAGATGTGACACGGGCGCAATGGCTTGATCTGCTGCTGCCGATCCCGAAGTCGGTAGCGCATCGGCCAAATAGAAAGCAAGCAAGAATGAGGCTCTTCGGCGGCACGTGGAATCAGCCAAAATGGGAGGTCAGAGCAGGTCTGTTATACCGTGATGACCGGTTGTTTGTGCCTTTTCCATCCGCATTGATCGAACCGATCATTACGTCTGTCCATGACTTGACACATGAGGGGATTCAGAAAACTCTTCATCGCATCAAGGCCAACTATTGGTGGGAGCAACAGCGGGCTTCAGAGTACAAGATGTGTCATGCGCAAGGTCATCAACAACACAAAACAAGTATCATGGCTCCGCGGCTTGCTCCAACCATTGCCGATCCTCGCGGTATGGGCTGATGTCTCGATGGATTTTGTCACCGACCTTCCTCCGTCACAGGGCAAAACGGCTTTACTGGTAGTAGTGGACCGCCTCTCTAAGTATGCTCATTTTTTACCCTTCAAGCGGCCAGCCACAGCCCCTACCGTGGCTCGTCTATTTTTTGATCAAGTGGTCCGTCTCCATGGCATTCGGAATCAATTGTGTCCGACCGCGATCCGGTGTTCCTTAGTGCCTTTTGGCAAGGGTTGTTTAAGCGAGTGTACGGCATTCTTGATGTCCGCATATCACCCTCGGTCGGCGGTCGACGGAGGTGGTCAATCGAACAATTGAAATGTATCCCGTTGTGCGATAGCGACCAATCAATCCACTTGGGCACGATGGGTTCGTGGGCGGAAGATTGCTATAATACCTCCTTCCATTCTCGCCCACCGGTTGACACCCTTTGAGTTGGTTTATGGACGGCTGCCCCCCCTTGACGCGTGCATCGGCGAGGAGCCACTAGCATCGATTCGGTGGATCGCACACTTGTGGACAGAGATGTTCTTCTCCAGCAGGCCAAAGCTCACCTTCTCCAGCTCAAAACCGCATGAAGCAGAGGTATGATGGCCATCACGAGGATGTGGAATTTGAAGTGGCGATCGGGTGCAGCTTAGGTTGCAAAACACGGCAGCTCTCGGTCCGAGGACGATTGCTTCCTCCAAGCTCGCACCCAAGTTCTATGGGCCATTAGGGTGATTAGCCACGTGGGTTGATGGCATATAAGTTGCATCTTCGAGACTCATCCGGATACAACGTCTTCCATGTTTCGTTCTTTGAAACCGTTTAAGGCGAACCACCAGCAGAACTCATGCCTTCGCCTTCGATGTTCTGCCGTCAATGCTCTGATCAACGGAACCCGCTCGATCTGGCTCGGCGCTTTGTGGAAGGTAAACGCCATTCTTAGTTCGATGGGCGGCGAGTGGTGAGGAGGCGACATGGATGGATGCCATTGCCTTTGCCGCTCTATCAGACCGCAAGCTTGAGGACAAGCTTCATCTCCGTGGAGTGATGTTATGGCCCGGGGCCTTGACCGCGTCTACACGGGGAGGAGGCAAACGCAGGAGACATGAACACCTAAGGAAGGTGGGCGAATATGGAAAGAAGAGGAGCCATGCGAGGCGGTTTGCGATTCTATCTTTTAGTTGATTGTTTCTATTTCTATTTCCTAGATTGATTGTTTCCTTCCTAGCTAGTGAGTCGATATCGTATTGGAGTCAGTTTTGTTTTCATCTATATATGAGAATAAGGGAAGAGAGAAAAGGCATGCTTGATTGCCACCAATTCTAAGTCGGCGGTGGCTCAAAAGCACTAACCCTAAAGACGCCGCAGCTGCGGCAGCGATAGCATCGTCTAGCAGTTTGCGACCCGGCCTCCGGCCGGGAACCCGTGCATACGAACAAGCTTTTGCCGAGTCGGTTCGTATCAAGTACAGTCACCTTCACACCTTTGGGTGTGTTGTCTATGTTCTTCTTCAGCCTCGTGAGCGAACAAAGTCGGCCTTTCATCGATGCGAGGCGCTTTCCTTGGCTATGACTCTGAGCGTAAGGGGTTTCGCTGTTGGGATCCTCTTGATCGTAGGATTCGGGTCTCTCGGGATGTCACGTTCGACGAGTCTCGTCCCTTCTTTGACGAGTCCCGTTCCTTTGACTCCTCCTTCGACACCTCCTCCTTACTTGAGTCTCTCTCCTTTCTCAGTCTACCTGTCCCTTCTTCCTCTTTACCACCTCCACCACCCTCTCCACCTCCCACCATACCTTCCTCTCCTCCTGTTGTTCTTTCTCCTCCTGCACCTACTTCGGTTCCTCCTCTACCACCTTCTCTTTCTCAGACACCTTCACTTCTTCCTGTTCGACCTCCTGTCCGTTTTCACTACTCTCGTCGGACCCCTTCCTCCTCCTCGGATCCTCCTCCTTCTTCGGCTCCTCCTCCTGCCTTGGATCCTTCTCCCTCTTCCCCACGGTACACTCTTCGTGATAGAAGCACAATTTCCGTCCGACCGTCTGGGTTCTCTGCTTCATCATCACCTCCTCTCGAGCTCGCCTCTTCATGCGATGTTTGTTACTCATCCTGAGTGGCGCTTTGCGATGGTCGAGGAGCTTCTCGCCTTGAGCGACTTGGTACTTGGGATCTTGTTCTCGCCCCTCCACCGTCACCCGATCACATGCAAGTGGGTCTATAAGATCAAGACTCGCTCAGACGGTTCTCTTGAGCGCCCAAGGCGCGTCTTGTCGCTCGTGGTTTTCGGAAGAGCACGGCCGTGACTATGGCGAGACGTATTCTCCGATTGCCCACAAGACAAGCGTCCTCTCCCTTGTGGTCATGTTATACGCTCGTCGGTGGACCATCTCCCAGCTCGATGTGAAGAATGCATTTCTTCACGGCGAGTTGCGTGAGGTCTACATGCACCCACCTCCTGGCTACAGTGTTCCTGATGGTCACGTCTGTCGCCTTCGTCGCTCTCTCTACGGCCTCAAACAGGCCCGTCGTGCTTGGTTTGAGCGCTTTGCCTCTGTTGTTACGGCTGCTGGTTTTGTTCCCAGTCAGCATGACCCTACTCTTTTTGTCCACACCTCTCCTCGTGGTCGGACCCTTCGCCTCCTCTACGTTGATGACATGCTCATCACTGGAGATGATTCTCACTTTATTGCATTTGTTAAGGCGCGCCTCAGTGAGCAGTTTCAGATGTCTGATCTGGGCCCTCTTCGGTACTTCTTGGGGATTGAGGTTGAGTCCACGCCTATAGGCTCCTACCTCTCTCAGCGCAAGTACATCCAGGAGCTTCTTGCTCGTGCTTGCCTTCTTGGCGACGACAAGATCACCGACACTCGATGGAGCTTCACTTTCACTTCGAGCCATCGATGGGGTTCCTCTAGTCGATCCCACTCGCCATCACACCGGTTGGGAGTCTTGTCTACCTTGGTTTCACTCGTCCGGATGTGTCTCCTGTTGCACATCCTTAGTCGGTTATGGCCTCTCCCGCTGATGTGAACTACGGTCACCTCCTTCGGGTTCTTCGCTACCTTCGTGGTACGGTGATCGTTACTGTTCTTCCCAGCTCGATTGTCTCTCTGACGGGCCTACTCAGATGCTACCTGGGCTAGCGATCCCGCCGATCGCAAGTCCGTCTCGGCCTACTGTGTCTTCCTTGGATCGTCCTTGATCTCTTGGAAGACGAAGCGTCAGACTGCTGTTTCTCGCTCTAGCACTGAGGCTGAGCTCGTCTGGCCGCCTCGATGGATCTTGAGGTGACTTGGCCGGTGGCTTTTTGCGACACAGGTGTGGCTGTTTCTACTCCGACGACTGTCTGCTCCGACAGCACTGGCGCCATCAGTATTGCCCGTGATCCGGTGAAGCATGAGCTCACCAAACACATCGGCGTCGATGCTCACTACGTTCGCTCCTAGGTGCAAGATCAGGTGGTTACTCTTCGTCATGTGCCTTCGTCGCTTCAGCTTGCCGACTTCTTCACCAAAGCACAAACTAAAGCGCAACATGGTTTCCACCTCTTGTTCGTGTTAGATTAGCTATATGTATAGGGGCTTATTTGCCTTTTTTTACCTTTGCACTGTACATGTATTTCTAGCCCATTGGGCCCATGAGTAAAGAGTATGCTGCATTTCTAACAGTTCGTGCATGCATGTGGCCTACCCTAGCTGACATGTTCACCTCTCAGCGGCACATGCATGCTCTCCTCTTGGCCAGCCTCCTCCCTTGAGCTCTCTTCTCTCGATAAGCTTAGCGCCCTAACCAAAGTCGGTTGATACATGGTACTTGAAGAAATGCCATGTTGTGAACTTGTATGATATATTAGTATATCACATATTTACCTTCCCACTATTAATCTGAGTGTTTCATGTGTTTGTGGACTCTAGACTGTGGTTGTGGAGAAATATTAGAGTTAAATTGATTGTGTTGGGTTGTTCCGAGTAAAATGATTGTCATATATGGGCATATGGCTTTTGCTAGTTATTTTTCTTCTCAAGACCACACAAGCTGTATGTACTTTCGAGCTTTTCGCTGGGCTGGGCTCGGGCTTGGTGCTGTGACACCAAGAAAGCCTGGCCCGAAGCCTGGCACGGCGTGTCATTTGAAAAGGTCTAGCTATTGCTAAGCGTCTACATAATTAGTGCACCAACTGCAACATAAGGCAGAAAACATTTGCTTGATATTATTACAAAGAGTTAGATCTTAAAGATGGTACAAGTTTAGTGTATCTTAAATCATTTATAATGAAAAGTTAAGCATGTACCACAAACATCAGGAATTTCTTAACAGAGATAATATAAAATCACAAATGGCAAGGAAATCATAGCAAAACTTTCCTTAGTGCAGGTTTTACTAAAAGTTGTAGTTACTGTGAGAGATGTGGTGCTGCTGTGTTGCTCTCCTATGATGTTTTTCAGGCTTCTTTCTGTTGTCGGATGCTAAACAATACATTTTTTTCGTTTTAATTAAACAGGACCAGGTTTAAATTATGCTTTCCAATAAAACTTTCCTTCGTGCATAACTGTGTATTGAAACATACCTAGGACAATACTCCATTTGGATGTACAAGTATGTGGATTCCTGCTTATTTCCAGCACCTGCATCTGATAAGTTGATGTCCTCGTAACTATACATAGAGCTCTCAGCAGTGCGTGAACCCCCAGTATTCAGAACATGATGATGACCATATTCAGTTTCAACCCATGCCTGGCATCTCAATGACAGGTGAGATAGAATTGGCTGATCTCATATACTTGAGCATAATAACAATTAATTTTCTAAGGAGAAAGCCATGTGTGCATAAATATTCACCTGGTAGTAACGAACAACATGCTGATGTTGCAATCGTGAAAGTGTGGCTACCTCTCTGAGAACCTTGTCAAAATATCAGTGACATACATCAAAAAACCATAGCAGAAGTGCTGACAAAAACTCCTAAATAGAAACACTCAACACAAGCATAAAAAACTATACTAAATACTAACTCTATAAATTTGACACCAATTATAACAGCTCATAGAATCTAATAGGGAGTCACAATGCTGAAGTTCTTTAAATAATAACATATCAAACATAACAGCTACTAAGTTACTGGCTAATTATCAACATCAGAAAGTGACATGAATTTACATAGTATTAGTGCATCTACAGCTACATGGACTTGCAGTGTATGTTTTAGAAAAGACACTGCTGAGAACTATATAGTATATACAATTATCAAAAGGGATAATTCATACTATACCACTCCATTCGTTGGTACTTCAGAAAATACCACTCGTTATCTCAATGAAATGTGGGTCCAGGGGCCATATGTTATTGAGACAACGAGTGATATTTCCTATGCAAATCTTTGAAGTGGTATAGTATAAATTATCTCTTATTAAAAAGGTTCTAGAACAGTCTAGAAGCCTAGAACTCACACTGTAGAAGATTTTTTCAACAGTTTATTTCAAGGAAATAATGGTGTATTGTGGAATTGATTGACTTAAGTCAACAATATAGATACACAATTAAAAGATGCACCAATTAGCAAACAAACACAGGCTTGACTGTTATAAAGTACAAGCGCTTATAATTACACTGCTTACACCACATGCGATTTCCAAACATGTACACAAAAGGATAGAATAACATCATAAACCCAGAGCACATTTCAATTAAAAGAACAAGATCAGAGTTATACAAACCTCAGAATCTTTTCATTCACTTGAGGACTTCTATCCTTCAGGCGTATCTTCTTTACAGCATATTGGCGTCCATCTAGCTTGTTTTTGCATAATGCAACACGTCCAAAGCCCCCTTGACCTGTCACAGATGATGTCTTAGAAGTTAGAAGTCATGTTAACATATATTATTCTATTCTACAATGAACAAAATTTGCAGATATAAAACAGCAACAATGCATAACCTGCAAAATTATCAAATATCTTTAGATGACTAATTTACTTGCCATATCAAACAAAAACAAGCCAAAACCAAACTGGTTCGATGATTGAATGAGAGGGCTAACATGAGGCCAGGAGCTACTGCCAGAAGGCCTACAATAACCAAGCCCAATGACAGAACCTTTCATGAATTATTTTTGGTCTAGATCTAGTTTGGAACTTTTCAAAAAGTATCAAGTAGTATAACTTCATTTGTATAAAACAGAAGGCACTAGCTGAGACAAATCCCAACATCCAAATTCTTCAAAGACATGATAACTGATAAGCCCTGAAATAGTACACTAATAACTATCAAATGGACATAAGATACTCACCAAGTGAGCGAAGCTCTTCAAAATCATTCAGATAACGGGAATTTGGCATAGATGATGAATTATCAGCTCTCCAAAATAGAGAGCACTCTGAAGAGATCTATTTAATGTCATAGAGATGATCAACAATATATCTGCATTGGTTGAAGTAAATCACGAAATAGCAGCATTATCAGGTGTGGCTTACCATTTGTTGCCCGAAAACATGACCAAAAGTTTCCCCAAAAACAGAAGGAGATTCAGAAATTAAATCTTTAGCCCATTCAGAAAGAACCTGGTTAACAAAAAACATGTAGATCATTCAATTGAGAATGGTGACAAAGAAAAATAGAAGAGGAAACATAATAACAATACTAGATGGCCACACCCCTATGTTGCATAACTCCGATGATATTGCTGGCAAAGCAGATGAAAGAGAATCTTTTGATGCACAAGCTAGCCGAAGCAAGTGTACCTATATAAGACACCAAACATGATTCACCATTTAAGGAGAAAATCTTATTTGAACAAACATATCTGAAAAAGAATACCATAATTAAATCCCTTTTCTTATTTCGGGACGCATCATCAAACATATCTGAAGCATAAGATGAAGAGCCAGAGTTTGAACCACAATCTTCATCATTCCAAACTTCGTCTGCAAGATCAGAGTCCTACCAATATTGACAATATGAAGTCAGATTAAGTGTGCTGTATGAGTCATCTATCTTTTTTACTTAAATCAATTGTAGATGTGACTACTCAAAAGTAAGCAGGAACATATTCTAAAACGTAAAGCAGGAACAGAAGTTTCAGTTACATGGTGTAATCTGCACAGACAAATAGGTCACAGTGCGATTAACACATGCCAAGTCGTCGGTACAACAAGAACATTATACAATCAGTAAAGTGCATATGTACCAAACCGCATCAACAATCCACTTCTAGCAATCCATCACATAAACATTTCAGGTTTTCAGGAACAAAAGTTAACACTGGATAAAAGATGTATACCAGTGCAATCAATGAAATGACTAAACACAAACAAATCTAAAATACCAGAAATAGAAATTAAGACGCAAAGCAGAACATAAACCATTTTCGCAAAACCATTATAACTAGACATTATAACAAAGAATTCAAAGCCATGAGAAAAAAATAGGACAAGCACCAAGTCTTGTCAAAAAAGCACTCAAAACTCACATGCAACTCAGATCGTAAACAGTTCCTTCAAGAATCTCATGTTATTACACATTAATATACATTTTTCGGTGCTTCCATAACAGCATTCCTTGAATCAGACTATCTTTCAAGCAAAGCTAGGTTAGCTCCTTTTTGTGTAAATTCATACAAATGCAATGCCATAGTGTATTCAAGAAAAACAGTAAGCACTGAGAACCTATAGGAGTTCTGTTTTATTACCTCAGGCTCATGTACACTGCTGAAACTCCTTGCTGGATTATCTGACGTATTTCCTCCGTTGCTTGTAGACAAAGTCTTGCTGTCATTGTCAGATTCTTCTGCAACAACACATAATTTTGGAACTGCCTCCTGTATAACACCATGCCTTGTGACATGTTGCTGTTCTGCATTATCCTGAGATGAGCTTTTTGCAGCATTGACTTTATCAGCTGAAACATGGGATTTTTCGATGACTGTTTTCCTCTTGCTTCTAACACTGGATTTGACTTGAGATCCAATATTTTTCCTGGCACTATCAGCTGTTGGATCCGGACCTTGCCTGCTCCAACTACTATCATCGTATAATTGACTATATAGATCGAATGAGTTACATATGTAAAAGATTCCAGGGTAAGGACCAGTTTCAAGCCTAGCTTTCACATCTGCATCGATTGCTTGTTGTACTGTGCTTGAATCCAACCAAGGAGCCTACAATACAAGATATAAGCCTCCTAAGATATGTTCTTCACACTAAAGCTCAGAACAAAATACAATACAAAATAAAATTTATCCACTGATGAAAATGAAGGACAAGTAATCTGGTGCATATATGAAATCCTAGGCCCAGTTATTCCAAGTTGCAATGTGGTGCAGAGGTAACAGATTAGAAAATACAATTGTACTAACCAAGTAACTAATAGTGCTAAGCTATTGCATGAGGCCAAGTTTTACACAATGTTTAACAGAGCATTACCATTACCACAAGGTTCTTCACAGTTCACAATATATATCAAAAAAAATAGTGTACCAACTGCCAAGTAACCATAATGATATTAGCTGAATAAATTTGTGAGTCAAGAGTAAAATTGTACCAAATAAAAAAATTTGTACTTAATCAACCAGTGAAGGTGCCATAAAACTTATAAGCCAGGGTCAAAATGCAGCTTTAGCTAACCTGATAGCACTAAACCAGAAAATCCAACTGGTCCACTTTCTCAAGCATGCAAGGAGCACTAGGAGAAAGGATATCATGGAGTCATAGGTCAATGAAAAAGGTTCAGCACAAAGGGTAAATTCTTGACAAAACAAAAAGTTTGTAATGGCAAAAAGAACAATGCATCCTTAGTTTCACTATCCACACACTGAAAACAGAGAGAGAAAAAAATCATGTTATACATTCTACCAGATGCCATGAAGAAATTGACTTACAGTGCTTGCTGAATCATTAGCTGGAGCAATTTCTGACAGGAACTCTTGGGCAGCCTCTACCAAATTGAAAATCATAACACGCCCTTCTCGAGAATAAATATTTGCCTAAAAACAAACACCAATGGATGAGTCACAGGTGGTTAACCTATTCACACCAAAACATAGAGGGGAAAAGGTAATCATCACATTTGGCATTGTAGACAGATAAGCTAAAGTTGAATTTAATAAGATACTCTTGAAATGTAAATGTTAACTTTGCAATATGAGTAGTAGAATGCTTAACAAAATACCTTATATAAATTTTCTTGACAAACATACCACTGTAGGGTACTCAGCTTTTTTTGTCAAATGTGAAGTGTAATAATTGAACAATTATTTCAGTTATGGACAACAAAAAAGATATCCTACTCTAGTACTTGCCCAGATAGGGGCAGAAGATGCTTTACCGTTTGAACATAAACACCTAACAAAAGGATGCACATGCAGAGCCAGCTATGTTCTTATAATTTGCAGCATGACAGTTCCAATACTAACACAGTTAAATGAAAAATATATCTACAGGGAAGCCAAATAGCAGTATGACCTGATACCCACAAAGTTGAATGACGCTTCTTGTGTTTATTGATGGTAATACTGCTAATCTTTAGTCTTTACTACTTAAAGAGACAAAGTTGGTGAATGAGTGATGTGCTCATCCACCTCCGCCTCCCAAAAAAAATCACGGAAAAAACAGCGAAATCCAGATAAAATCGCTTGCCCTAACAAACTCCTAAGCAAACCCTTTCACCATCTAAAGCAAACAAGACCTTATCTCTTGAGCTCCTCCTCCCTCTCCCCCTAAAATTGGTTCCCATCTTTGTTGTAGTTCTGATTTGTTTTATCCAATGCAACGTACAGGCATTCAACTAGTCTCTCTGGAAAAGATTCAACAAAAAGTGATAGGTAATGAAGTCAGATATACCTGGTCAACAAGAAGGGAAAGTAGCCGATCAGCATCTTCTTTAGACAAGTTTTTTTCAGGTATGATCCGCAACTTTGGGCATTTGTGGGGGTAAGCAGGAAAGCAACTATATTGTAATCAAAATGTGGATGTCAAATAGCACAAACAACTATGGGTAACTGCTTAAACAAAACAGACTTACAGTACATCAAGAATAGCTGCAACATTCGAATCTCCAAAGCCCATGTCATCAGAGTAAGGCCTGTTTACATTATTCATTTACATAGAAACTTTAGTTGGTAAAATGTGTAGTGTACATTTAGGAGTATGCTTGAGCTCACATTAGAAATACCTGATACATATGCTAAATCGGGTGTGAGGTGATTCTGATGTTACTTTGAAGTCCTCGAGAAAAATTGAAGCCCTTATTGATGTACCAAAAGGTGTTATTAAGATCATACAAATTAAAAGGAAGGCAAAAACAAGAAAATAACTTTTTTAAAAAAAAATTGAGCCCTTTGTTTTGACATTTTGCAAAGTGAGTCGATTAGTACTCGTCTTATTAAGCAAGTAACGCAGTCCCAACTGAAATTCTAAATTAAGACCCAAGACAACCTGTTTCCCTTTGATCAGTGGCCATGCAGACAGAAGACAAACCCCTAGTTCGAACAGAAGTATTCAGTAATACTCCATACTCCATAATTCAAATCTAGCAATCAGCAATGGAAAAACAATAACACTAGGAGCATTTGTTAAAAGTAAGCTACAGCGAACACGAACAGAGCTGGCAAATGACAAAATGTTGGGCGCCTGCAGGTTCGGCGCCATGCCACCATGTACTCCTCAGCACTGAACAACTAAACGATACTATTACGACCTACTTGACAGTTAATAGTATACAATCCGCAATACTCTACAGGAACCGCAGATTTGAGACCTCCAAAACGAAGAGTGCTAACATTGACACATAAGACAATGCGAGAAGACCTCAGAATAGTGACTAACCGGGTGATTACACAGCACGAGATCATCAGTGAGAAGTGTGAACCACCTATCGCTATCGGTAAGGCAAATCCAATTCCAAAAACAACAAAATACAGCAAATAATACGATGAACCAATACCACTCCGGAATCCCGTACAGCACCGGGAACACATATCAGTATCTCACACGTCTCGCGAAAATCGAAAGCTCGAACCAACTAACCGGACACTGCCACGGATTAACTCGGCGGACGCATCGCACACTACCAAGTAACAAACCGCCCAACAGCATCGGGTTCGCAGATTGCCGCATTCGAAACCCGCAGGGGGGGCTTACAGGGCGGTGAGCTCGTCGCTGAGCGCTGTCTGGTCGCCCTCGACCTGCGCGGCGTGGTCCTTGGCCGCCTTGCGCCCGGCGCCGCCCCTCTTCTTCTTCTTCCTGGCGCTGTGCCCCATCTTCGAGAGCACGCGATCCCAGCCACCGCACCGACCGTGGGCTGCGGAGGCTGCGCCGAACCAAATGGACGCGGTGGGCCGGTGGCTGCGGCGGCTTGACCCCAGGGGCAGACGATTCCGAACTCTCTATCGGATCGGATCAGATGTATTTCCGATTTGTGTTTGCGCCGGGCGAGGAAGGGGTGGTGGTTTTGACGCGGACTAGAGGGAGGGGAGGTGGCCGGGGGCGACTCCGCAGAGGCGGCGAGATTTTTGTGAGCGACTTCGGATGAGTGTACACCTGTACACGTCAAAAGTGAACCGGCAGCTATGCTACAGCCTACATTAGGGACAGTGCTAGCCATTTTGGGCTTTGGCTTTTTCTGCCGTGCGCAATGCGTGGAGAAATTGAATTTGTAATCAATCCTGACAGTCTTGCTAGTAGTGTTAATCAAGTTGATAGATTTCGTGTTTAATACTTACATTTACATACGAGAGTTTTGCATAAATCGGACCGATTTTTTCTTTAGAAATCCTGTGCTCTAAACAGGATCTAAGGATTTTCTAAAGAATAGATATACCATCAGAAAGTTAGGTGCTTTGTTCCTGTTTGTTTGCTTTTTTTCTTTTTCTTTCTTTTTTACTTTAAAAGCTTCAAAGCCAAAGCCTAAACTAGTGTTAGCTCAAATCTGAACAGGTAGAAGATGATTTTGCAAGGTACATGATTCAAGGGAGATGCACAAGCAAGTACTAACAATTTGTGAATATCTGTGATATCATGCTGTGACTGGAATGCCATCACCATAGATTCGGTATACAAATCTCAATACAATTGATTCCTGTAGTTAACAGCACGATATAGGAGATCTACAAAAGGGTAAAAATTCCAACACATTTGCAAGCTCGACAACTTGAGACATATTTTGAACCTACTACCAAAGAATTAATGGAACTAAGCTTCACGGCATCCGTATGTACAGCGCTGCGAATAGACATCAAAAGATTGTGTATGAGGCCAGGACTCATCTTCTCATTCCTGGATTTGCTCATTTACTTGAAAAAGAACTTCCATATCTCCCGGTCAGATAACTCAGTTAAAAAGTGGCCGCCAAGAACACCTTCCTCCTCCATCAAAGCTCTAAGCTGCCTTGCGCCGCCGTTGGAACTGACCAAGTTCTTCTTTGAAGCCAGGTACAGAACTCCATATGGGGGGCGTAGGCACTGCAAGAGTAACATGCACAGTTAAAAACTCCAAGAGAAATCACCATTTAAGAATAAAACACTGTTATTGTAGAAACTGCTGTTGCTTCATGTAAGCACTTGTGTTTGTTAAATAGTGTCATTAAACATTTAAAAACACCAAGCAAAAAATTACTCTAGTGTCCTAATCAATGGAGGAAGCTACGACGCTTCAAATTTTATGCTTCATCACAATTTCAGCTAGATGTATGGGGAAATATATGATGCATGAAAAGCCGATGAGGCAATTAGGAGTGAGGAACTCACCTTTGTGATAAGGGCATAGAGCTTCTTTAAAGAGTTCACAGCATATGGAACCTCAGAAATCAAAATTACATCGTAGCCTCCATCTGCTTGGTCTGTCTCACTAGCCCTTTCCCATGCACGGCTACCAGATAGTTTCCTGGATCGCCTGGGGCAATAGTCATGACCAACCATACCGCTCCCATCATGGCTACTGCAGCCATCCATAAAATCATCCTCGGAGAAGCTAAGGTTTGTTGGCAGAGCAGGTGGCTGCACAACTGAGAGAATTGTGGGTAGCTCCTCCCATTCCCCAGTATAGAAATGGACATTGGGAGCTAACAGCTGACGCGATGGTGTAACAGGGCTCTCTGATGGTCTGTTCTGCCTGTCCCGAGCCTGCTCAAGATTTGCAAGAACATTGGGTATTGTTCTGCACCTTATGGTTTCCGCATTTGTGTCCTGAAAATGAACTGTAGATGCACCCTGTAGTAGAATTTAAGCAAGGAATCAGTCACTGGTACTTCGGTAGACATATGACAATAAAAAGCAAAGGCACATAGTTTCCAAAAAAGAAGAGAATTGTAAATCTATTTTGAAATAAGCATTCTCTGATATTAGCTAAACATCATAAGCAATGGAAAAATGAACACACCTTCAAGCAGGCAAAAATCCCAGCTAGACCATATCCACATCCAAGCTGCACCAATTGTCAAAAGAAATTAATAATTTATGAATGTATTAAGATATTTAAAAAAAAATCCATGCTGAGAGTCTAGGACTGAATTTTGGGGAACTATATTAAACTATAACTAGCAAAAGCTAAAAGCTAGGCTAGACTTTTGCAACTTATTACTGAGAGAAATTAGTTGTCTGTCAAACAATCTCTTGTAAAAAGATACAATTGCTTTTTGGCCCAGAAAGCCAAAAAATAGCTTTTTAGAAAAGCTACAGCCCCCAAAACAAGCCCTAATCGGCAACTAAATTCGTAGCTTCGTCAGGTAGATATCAATATATCATGCTCAAATAACATTTCCCTCAAAAACCTCAAAATAACCTAAAGTACCAAACACTACTGTTATGCAGGAATCCATATTGTCCGGCATACATTCTGCTCCATGGAAGCAAAAGCAGGGCATACACCTAGTAAGAACTAAGAAGGTACAGAGCAATATCTTAATGAAATCTGTAACAACTAGCCAAAGATGCAAGTTTTCTTATGGGAAGTTACCTCTAGAACTCGCTTGCCCCTGAAGCTCAACTGTCCGTCACAGATCTCATTTTTAAGAATGTTGACAAGAGTAATGGAACTCTCCCAATATTTCAGAGTCCCTGAAAAAGAAAAAAAATGAACAAATCGCCCCATATAGAATACATTCATAGAGGAAAGAAGTCTTGCAAGCTTATCTACTAGGTGGTTACCATCATGTTTTGATGATGCTACTTCAGCAGGGGAAAAGGCTATCATATCCGCTACACTGACCTTCCCCTGAAGGCACAAGGAAAACATATTAATGCATTGAAATTTAGAATTAACAACTTGAATGCTTCAACAATTGTTTACAGAATCAAACAAAATTTAGTGCCAACCAGAAAACTAGGCAATTTTGCATGCTCACCTTAAAAATATCAAGACCTTGCACATCGACCTTCTCTCCAGCATATTTGTAAGGATGAGCACTCTGAAAAAGTGTTCAATAAATACTTTATTTGTTTATCCATGAAAAAAATACAAAAATATACCAATCAACAGTTCAGTAGACCCTCTCCAGAAAGGTATATCCATTTGGAGTTCCACATATTAACGATCAAGCAAGTGTACCTTTGATGGAATTATTTCAACAGCTGGCGATGGTAGATGCAAATCCCTCTCAGATACAATCGGCACAGAACTAGTGGCCTTGCTGGGAAGCAAGCCAGGGAAACACTGAACAAGTAGTGACGGTGCCTTCATTGCGCTACTTGTTCACTTCAGTTGTTCAGAAAGCTGAAAACAAAAAAAAAATTAAGTTTTGCCTTCAAAGAAAAATAGATCACTGGCTAAAACAAAATGAAAACCATTTGAAAAATCTGCGAAGGAGCTCGCATTCCCTTCCTTATGTTTTACATTTCTGATTTCTGAAGAAAACCTGATCTAGATTGCTACTACAGTAACTTTTCTACGATGAAAAGATAAGCAATACAATTTCTCTACTGATAAAGTGAACAACAAAACATTGCAAAGAGTAACCAAGCACCAGAAGACGGCTAAGAATGATATGTAGCATACTAAAATCTACCCATGGTGTAAAATATAATGACCCTTAACCAATGCTACAACCTCTCCATTGAAACTAAAGCAACGTAGATGCAAAATAGAATTACATTAGTCAAACAGACAACCGAGCCATTCCAACAATAATGCAGCCACAAAGAGGATTCTGCATGCTCTGTACTAACTAACGGATCAGCCCAAGGAAGGTCTTTCAGGCTCCATTGACTATTCAAGGACCACGAAACCACTACTACTCCCAAATCAGAAAAGGCACACCAACAAAATGGAAATTTCTCTAATCTGCAACCAAATCTTCCACCTTCCTAAAGAAGTACCTTAAAACACAATGCTAGTTCTGAAGTTATGTTGGTTTATTGCATAGCCATCTGAAGACTTTGCAACTTCCAAATCCACAAAAGTGGCCTCAAAAAATATCCAATGAAAAAACTACTCGTATCATCTTTCCAAGAAATATAATCTAAACATCAAACATATCCATATTAAAATACTGCACCTTTCTGCGCAAATCGACACCTTCAAGAGACTATCGAGGACTAGGACAGATGGATTGCACGTACGAAATCAAGATTAAAGTATATGGCAATCAAAGCTAGCTCCTTTTCACCCAGAACTGAAAATAAGTTGTACTACAACACCTGAACTAAATCTATCCGGAATTCGGCTCCCCGGGACAATTAGATTACGGATACAGAAAAAGCACAACTCTGATCGCTAAACCCCAGAGAAAAAGCAGGGATCTCCAAGATCTTGCACCAAATTCGCTGCTTCTCCACATCAATACCCATTCTACATGCTACAACACTATGAACTACCCGAAGCAGGTTTCCGGCCAACCTGCAGAAAGCCTTTAACTAAAGGAAACTGCAAGTTTCCGGCCAGAACGCACGCATCAGAGGCCATTCCAAGAAAGTGAGGAGCAACCCACCAATTCGTCGATCAATCTAGCCAATTTCCTTACAAAACGGACCACACAAGAGACGAGTGTGAATCAGACCAAGGCACCCAAACAAGCGCGCGAAAATCTCCAACAAAAAAAAAATCCCCCTTTCCCCCTACAAGCTTAAACCTGAACCTGAAACCACCAGAATTCTGCAGCCCCCCGCGATGCCCCGACCAAATCTCCCACGAAATCTCAATCTCCCCCAAAACAAAGCTCCAAGAAACCGAGCCACCGATGAGAACAGCGGCGGAGATGGTTGATTACCTCCTAGATCGGAGCCCTGGGAAACAAAATAATAATAACCCAACAACGAGGCGCCCGCCCTTCGATTCTTCTCCAAGAATCGCGAGTCCGCGACGAATCGGTTCTCGAGGAGGAGACGAACGCTTTGGGTTCTCGAGTCAAAAGGTCAAACCGCCCCGTCTAAGACTGAAACAGATCAGGCTCGGGGAGGCGTGGGTGGGTTGGGGATATATATAGGCGGTGACGGAGACCGAGACCAGTGGGATGGGGAGAAACTTCGCTGCTTCTGCCATGGCTGCTCGTCTCTCTCTCTCTCTCTCTCTCTCTTCCCCCGCGGACACCGCGGTGGCAAAATTACCGGATTGCCGCTCGGGTCAGCTGTTGGTTCGCCTGACACCGTAGCTGCACTTCGTCGATAACTCCGTGCCACGTTGGCACATTGCCACCTCAATGGATTCCGGGACATTGTAGGTGTAGGTAGGCTTGTAATCGGATAAGATCTATTCCAATTAACCGATCAATCAGATTGGTTCAAATCGTACATGGATAATTGTATTGGATAGTTGTCGGATTTGATATTGATTTCTGATAATTTGTTTCAGATTTAGAATATCATTATTTGTCGGATTGAAATATTCTAATGGTATTCTCAAATAATCATGGATAACTCTATTCGGATGCGGATATTTATATCTCATATTCTAGTAGTTTCAATTGGACTCAACCAAATAGCCCAAACTAGGCACTACCTTCACAGCTCCACCCTCTTGCTGTAGACCAATCCGCCATCCTGCCATCCAGTGCCACTGCCAATAGAGCTTGACATGCAAGAATATACTTTCACTTGCCTACGCCAATACATGGTATACTTTTGCAAAACATAAAGTAACATTTGATACTTTTGTAACTTTATTGGATTACCTGATAAAATGACTTGTTAAATTTCAATAATCATGTTACATGTTGAACTTATATGATTGATTAATCAGTGCTATATATGTACTTTATGCAATATCTATTTCCACCCGATATCCGATAAAAAATATTCGATATTGTATGGATTTTGCTCCGTATTTGCTTTGAATTCATCACTAATATTATCCGCACTATATTCATATCCGTCACTATCTATATTTAAGTCCGACAAAAAAAATGACTTAGGTTATGAAAAGAATGATATCCAAGTGAATTCAAACTGCTTGCACCTGTAGCCAACCATACATGGTATGGCGGACAAAAATGTCATCTTTGAAAGACAGGAAAATTTATTAGAAAAAGTTGTGGGAATTTACAAGCAACGGCGTAATCCCTTGTGTATAAGACTTCTACTGAATTCCAGCGGTCCAAATAAGACCCTGGCAGAAATAAACACGTTGGCTGTTTCGCAGCTTCCTCGATCTCACTTTAGGCAATGAAGTTTCAACTTTCAAGTGATCTGTGAATTTGTGATACATATACAACGTTCACGGCAATTCCTATCGCAAAGTTTCATTTATTGGAACAACTTTTGATGCACCATGAATCATGTGACTGTGATTCGGACGTGCATCTATAATCACGTGACATTATATGGAGGGAAATAAGTAACGAATAATTATGGTCGTGCATCAAGATATCACTGCGTGCATCAATTGGTGGTTTGATTTTACTTTTTACTCATGTATTGTTATCGTCCAAGAATCAGTAAAAAAAGCCAAAAACAAAACAAAACTGTAAAGAAAAAGGGTTTTTTTTGGGGGTTGGTGGAGGGCGATCGATGGCTTTCGCATATGGCAAAATTATTGGATGAACCAGTACTCCAGCACGTGTAAATAACTTTATCTATTAAAGCCGAAGGAATTGGAGGTCAGCCAGCTATGCCACGTGTCACACTTTTTTTGCGAAAAGGCCTTCCGCAAATTTTTAAATTACGTTTAGGTCTTTCCACCGGTTATTTTTTAAGAGAGACCCCGTGGTTTCACATATTCGCAGACGGGTCCTCCACAGTTATTTTTGTAAAAACAGAAATTACATCCAGGTCCTTCTGCCTATAATTTTGCAAAAGGACCTGTAGTTCCGTGTATTCATGAATGGGCCCTCCGATGGTTATTTTTCCAAAAAAGAGACTCAGTAGTAATACAAATTCACTGTTGACTCCTAGCCAGCCATTTTTTACAAAACCCTCCCAGAAAAAAACAGAAATTACATTAAGATCCTCCTACCGTGTTTTTTTCAAAAAGAATCAACGAACCAAATTTCGTACCGAGCGGCATAGCGCGAGATCCTACCTAATAATACGTAATGATCCATGCATCTGTGAGATTGCCATAAGCCAGCATGCATGTATATATTCTAACTTACCTTCTATTTTCATGCCTTTAGTAGGCTTAGTATTTCCGGCAAAGTGGCTTCTTTGTTTTTTTATGTGTAGAAAAATAAGATTGTCTAGAACCGACGGGATGAATTTTCTCATTGTATTTCCAGTCAGGATCATAATACAGATATTTTTTAGTGTAAGTATATAATATGGTAGGGTATGTAGCTCTTTCTACACACAAATGGATGCAGATATAAGCTATGAGCATAAATACATACATATGCGGAGCTGGGTATATATATACAGTAACGCTATTCTATGCGTGCGGGAAGCTACGTGCTGGTCGTAACCTCGGAGAAACGCGTCCAAACTATTTGGTTACGTGTGTAGGCCCGTGTGTTCACTGAACCAATTACTTGCGTTGTAACACCCCGGCGACAAACGCACCGCGAGTGCTACCCAAATCTCTAAATACTCAACGACAACTCAACAGAATTGTCTAAAAAAAACAACCGCTAACTCTAAAACCGGCTGAAAACTAAGTCAGCAAAAGGTTCAAAATTTCGGCATGACCTTCCTAGAAAGAAGGGCATCCACTCAGCAGACAGAAAACATTGCAGATAATATGATATCATTCTAGCAGGTCCTTAGTTATCCAATCACACATCCAATAGACAGTAATAAACTCCACGACGAACAACACATTACAACCTTATTAATTATATCCAGACTTTACAAGTTAATTTAAATGAGGTGGTAGTGATTGAAGGCGTGCACGTGCTACTACTCCCATCCCGACGAGCCAACTTTAAAGTACCTAAAACAGGAAACAAACAAGCGTGAGTCCAGGACTCAGCAAAGTGCAATCAAACATAAAAGTAATGAATTCGATTAGAATACAACGACTTCAAGACATCTGATAATAGTTCCTTTACTTGACATCCTTAAATAAAGGGAGCAATTTGAATTCATATAACTTCAAAACGTAAGAACACGATTACTTCACCAGTTGCTATAACCATTACTTAATTGAAATTATTCAGTTAAAGAAGCAGAAACTAATCCTACTTACCACATCTAACTCGGAAACATAAATAACCTTACTCATGCCTCAACAATCATCTCAGGATGAGTCCACGACTCAATACTCAACCTGTCATTTCCATTCTCACCAATTAACATTTACCAATTGCAACACACAATGCAATGCTTTTATGCTCTCATCCTTTTTTTTCATGAATCATAAAATGAATGCACCATGCATGCTCATAATGCACATTGTCATAGCGTATACCGGTATAGCTGAGTGCACACCCGTCGGTGTGAACCCTCTCATTCCCAACCATCCCGTGGCGGGGCCTACTCTTACTGACTCGCTCTCATTCACCTCGATGAATGAGACTACGAGGTAGGATTTTCGTGTTCACTACGTGTGAACACAGAGGCCCGCATCGGCATGGGTCGCCTCTTCTTTTTTATGAATGCATATCATGGATGCAACATAAAAACTCATATTTCAAAGATGTAGCATAGATACTCACTTTGTCATTCGCCATAACTCAGACTTACCAGAGGGTCAGGGGCGACACGCCTCCTTCCTTTATCAATATTGGAATGGATCCCAGCCGAACTCAATTAATGCAACAATTATAACAATTTAACCCTTTCACCAACATTAGCAATTCATAATATAAACTATTTCTTAGATATACTCATAATCACGTATAAATATATCATGTACGTAACCATCGGCCACTACGTACGCTAAAAAGCAAACAAACCAGTAAACCTCTCAACCAGGATCGAGGAGATGCACTTGCCTTTAACCTCGGAGAAACCGACTACCATCATGACGCTAGAAACCACCAACCCTAAAGAGCAGCAACCCAAGATAGGGCAAGGCACAATTATCACAATCACAACTTAACAGAAGTTAAAGGTGCATGGTTAAACAAAAGTATATTAACACACTCCTCAATATGGGACTTATACATTTCAAGATTAACTATGGCATTACTAACTATAGGCCCTTCACCATTTTAAGCATAAACACATGCATACCTTGGATGACAACACAAGTTCAGAACATATAAGGAATCACAGCAAAACAGTGCATTAATGCATTCATGAGCAATCTAAACAATAAAAGAACACACTAACACATTTCTCAATCTGGGATCTCGTGCTCAAGAAAATGATTAAGCCATACACAGCTCTAGCTCATTCTCTATTTAGACACACACCTTTCACAAAACAAGCATGCATAAATATTTAGCCAAGACAAATGAAGCACACATTTATCCTGTTAACACAGAGCAGTGATGTCCAATCCGAACAAGTGCAGATTCAATTATCCAACACGTATATAGGTTGCTACTCATTAAACCCAAATTTCACAACTTAGTGTACCAAGAGTCACATAGCAGAATGAGCATACTTTTGCTAAATCACAGCACACATAATTCAGAATAGGGGCATAATCATCACTGTGAAATACATAGGGACATGCTAGGCTGTACATACATGTATAACCCTCACAAACACAATAACATAGAAGTTAGTTTCCAAGTCATGCAAATCAATCACAGAGGTCCAGTATCCAACATAAAATTCCTACTCTTTAACCTTCACATTTATCATGCCAAGAAATGCAAAGCAACTACTTGTAGGCATTACAACAAGCACCTTGCATGCAACAATTAAATCCCCCCATTTCTAGGGTTTTACCTCAGGGAAACACAGGAGGAAGGAGGAGGTGGAGGAGGCGAGGTAGGGCTGCCTTGGGGGGTTTGTTGCCGGCCGGAGGGTGGCTCGCCGACGACGAGAGGTGCCGGAGCTGCTGCGCTTGCCCTTGCGATTAATTTCTTCTTTGCTCGACATGTCGCTCTTCTTCTTTGCTTCTCAAGGCCTTCTTCTTCGCTGCTCTTGATGCTGCCGGTGACCAGCAGGGGAAGAGGAAGGGGGCGCCGCCGGCCGGGCTGGAGAGGAGGGCGCAGGGAGGGGTGCCAGCAGGGGGATCGGCAGGAGGTTCACCAGAAGGCTAGGAAGGCGCATGCCAGAGCTGAGGCCAGAGGGCAAGGCGCCATGGAGAGCAGGCGCCAGGGAGCTGAGGGCGCAGGGGAGAGCATCAGCTGGGGACTCGGTTTGGAGCTAGGCACTAGAAGCATTCGGCCAGGGGAGCTTCGGCCAGGAGGTTCTGACTAGGAAGCATCGGTGGTTGGGAAAAAAAATCGCCTCCAAGACTCTTAGCCACACAATAGAAGAGAGAGAGAGAGGTTAGGTGAGGGAGGGGAAATTCATAAAAACCCCTCCAAACCAAGGTCCAACTTTTAACCAATCGCGCGAACCAAATAAAATTTCACTTCTTGTCGCGAAACGACAACTGACAAGAGAATACAACTTACCGCCAAATAAAATGGCCCAAACGATACTTCAACCGAAAAACTAGCGCAACATCCAAAACCTTTACTAAAAGCTTCGGAAACGCGACAATAAATATTTTCTCCTAAATACAAATCCCTGAATCACGAAGGTGGAATCATTACCGGCCGAAAACCCTAGCAAAAGAGACTTGCGGCATTACATGCGTGGCCAACCAGGCAACCAATAGCAAATGCATTCTCTAATGTGTACATGAATATTTCTTTCTTTGATTTAGCCTTAACTTTCAAATGAAAATGATTTTGGTCTTCAAATTTTATATGGTTGTGGAATTTCACCTCCCCAACGTTTAGTAATTTTTGAGAATTTTTGAAAACTTGCACATGTGATTTTTACGCATTTGATAAAATATTGGATATATTGCCTTTTACTATCAAAAATAACATATTATTCACTATTACACATGATGTTACTATATCATGTGTAAACCATCTTTATCATGTAAAATACATAACAATTATATGTACAAGTTTTCAAAAATTCTCAAAAAAATTACCATACATAGGGGTGGTAAGCTTCTATAACTTTGTAAAATTTGAAGACCAAACTCAATCGCATTTGAAAGATATGAAATTTACAAAAAGTTAATCAGTGAAAAATCAGTATTTAGCCGAATTTGTCTTTTTCATATCTTTCAGTTGAGATTGCTTTTGGTCTTCAAATTTTAGTAGAATCTCACATCTTCTATGTGTGGTAATTTTTTTTATAATTTTTTAAAATATGTACATGTGGTTTTCATTAACAAGAATTTAGTTCTATTTTGTCATTCCTACAGCAAAATGTTTGAAAAAATCTCAAAAAATACCATATGTAGGAGATGTGAGCTTGTACAGCCTAGTAAAATTTGAAGACCAAACTCAATAGCATTTGAAATATATAAAATTGACAAAAACGCTAAACAATGAAAATCACTATTCACTCAAATTTGCCTTTTTTATATCTTTCAGCTAAAATTGATTTTGGACTTCAAATTTTACAGTGTTATAGAATCTCACCTCCGCTATTTATGATAAAATTTTGATAATTTTAAAAAACTTATACATGTGATTTTTATGGATTTTACATGGTATGAGTGGTTTACACAATATTTGTTGTCTTTTACCATCCAAAAAATAACATGTTACTCACTATTACACAAGATGTTAATATATAGTAACGAAGTAAACTATTAATCAAATTTATCTTTTTTATATCTTTCCATTGAAATTGATTTTGGTCTTAAATTTGACATGATTGTAGATTCTCACCGCAGAATTTTTGAAAACTTGTACATGTAATTTTCATGAACAAAAATTAAGTTTTGTTTGTCAGTCCTATGGTAAATTATTTAAAAAATTCTTAAAAAATTACCATACATAGGGAAGGTGAGGTTCTACAAGCTTGTAAAATTTGAAGATCAAAATCAATAGTATTTGCATGATATGGAATTAACAAAGCGCTAAACAGTGAAAAATCATTATTCGACTAAATTTGTCTTTTTCATATCTTTCAGCTGAAATTGATTTTGGTTTTAAAAGTTTACAGTGTTGTAGAATATCACCTCCTCTATTTATAATAATTTTTTGATAATTTTTTAAAACTTGTACATGTGATTTTCATGGATTTTACATGATAGGAGTGGTTTACACATAATATGTTAAAATTTACTATTTAGAAAATAACATGTTACTTGCTATTACACATGAGTTCTGATATTTCACTTTGTTTCAGTATAGTAATATCTTGTGTAATAGCTAATATGTTATCTATTTGAATAGTAAAAGGCAACATATCTAGTGTTTTAAAAAATCCATGAAAGACAAATGTACATATTTTAAAAAATTCTCAAAAAATTACCACACGTAGAGGATGTGATATTCCACAACCCTATAAAATTTGAAGACAAAAAACAATCTCATTTGAAAGTTATAGCTAAATCAAAAAAGAAAGATTCATGTACAAACAAGAATTAGCATTTATTAGTCATTTACTAGTTGGAAAACATTTGCTTTGCGTGGAGTATTTAATGGCTCGATCGGCCTGTGTTAATTGGGCTCGATCGATCTGCGTTAACTGGCTGGAGCGTAGACTACACGCAGGTATAGAATAGCATATATGTATGTATGTATGTATGTATGTATGTATGTATACAAATAATTGCAAAAATAATTTTTTACAAACCTAGTTCTTTTCCAAATGTAGTTATAAAAATAACCTCCTCCTTGATCATAAAAGCGTCGTGGTTGAGGACTAAGGCAAGTTTCTACCGAGGTCCTATGGCTAAACAAGAAATTGTGACATTAATTAATCGGTTAATTAGTCACTTAACTAATTAATCACTTATTAATGACTTGACTTAATTAAATCGGTTCATTAATGCTACTGAAGTAGCAATGTGTTAGGTACTCTTTTCGAGCTCCTGCTACATGGTACCTCCTGTTGTAGCGGAGGAGCGTGGCAAGAGTCTGCTAATACTCCATATGGTCAATAAAAAGCTATTTTTGTAATTGCGTTTAGAAATAAGCTAGATTTATGGAGAAAGTTTGTTGGAACTTAGAAAAGTGACGTCCTCGTCCACGCAACACGTAGAACACGATGCAAGAGCTGTTTGGTGCCAAGCATGCGATTCTTACTTTGCAGACATTTTTTTTTTGTCTCGTTTGGTTGACCTGATGCATCTACTAGCGTGCTACCGTTCACATATCCTCTATCTTACGCAAACGCGACAACTTGCCTTGTGATGCGTAGTTAACTAGAGAATGCCAAAAATGTAGTTAAAAATTACACGTAGTTCCTCATAGCTATTCTGGTTTAGACAAAGAAGGCATACTGTTCTATCATTGCAAATCGACTAAATGGTTTAGTCCTACTGATAAGATAACCTGAATTTTTCGACACACAAAATTTCAAACATTCTTAGTTAGTTCTCTTTACAAACTCAAACATCTTTGTCTCTGTGATAAAACAGACAAAGAGATCAGTGCAAAAGATAATCTAAAGCACACGGCCGAAAACAGACTCAATCAAAGACTACGGGTGGTCATTTTTTGACCGAAACCAAATAACCAACCGAATTACAGTTGTTTCGTTCCGAAAACCAAAATAACCGAAAGACCATAAGCCAAATCACCCGTATCACAAAGTCCCAGTCCACCCCCGTCCAACTTCGCGAGGGCCCGATCTCTCTCGTCCTCGGCTCCTCACACGGAGAGGAGACGCCATCCCTATTCTTCTCCCCTCCTCCAGATCTCTCTCGCCTTGAAGACCCCCTGTAGGACTAGAAGAGGTGAGGATGGCATCCACGGCGGTGGTGGACGCCGGTAACGTACCGGCGGTAAACGTCGGCCCATTCCTATACGTCGTCGCCATCCTCAAATTCCCAACCCTAGTCAAACCGCCACTACCACCACTGTCGCCGCGGCACCGTTGTCATCCCATCCCCCAGTCGTCATCGGCTCTAACATTTGCTGCTGACTTCACGCACTTTCGGTAGGTCCCACTTCCTCTTGCCCCCAACGCTGCACACCAACCCCGAAGAAGAAGTGGAAGCACAAGAGCAAGACCAAGGGGAAGAAGGATAAGAATAATCGTGGTGAAGTTGTTGCCTCCGCGTCTGGTGGGGTTTCACTTCTCGTTAGTTCACCTCAAAACATCACTGCTTGGAGCACCGGTGATGGTAATTTGATTCTGCCCAATCCACTGTGTTCTGCAGATGTTGTGGAGAGGTTCAGTGTGTTCAAGGGGTTGGAAAGTGAATAGTGTTGTGGGCGATTCTGCTAAGGTGGAAGCGGGCAAGGATAAGGACTAAGAGATTGTTAGGCGACGGAAGGAAGCCAAGAGAGAAAATCGAGGTAGTGGCGTTTTGCAATGCAATGATGCTCGTAATCATGGTTTATTGTTTTTTTGTTTTGGTAAGCCCATGTGCAAATCATAATCACGATGAGTTGTTTTCCAAAAAGCTTGCATATTTAAAACTTTGACGAGGGAAATCAGGAGGTTTGTACTGATTCCTTTAATATCTTTATTGAATTGAAAATGGTGGTACAGCTTGACTTTTGCATGTGTTATATTTGCAATTGCAAGTTTGCAATCACTAAATAGTTGGAATTTGATCTTTTGAATTGGTTGGGAATTTGTCAAAAATTGGGTTTCAAGAACCTACACCTATCCAAAGGCAGGTCATTCCCATTCTTCTTTCGGTGAGTGATTTTGTTTTCTGTTTTGGATTTCGGTTCTCCGAAAACCGAATTAATCGACCAAAATATTTCAATTAATTTGGTTCATTTTTTTTATTTTGGAAACAGAAATTCGGTAGACACTCTCTAGAAACCGAACCGATTTTACCGAAAAAAAAATCAAATGCCTGCCACTACCAGACTACCAAAGATAACAAAGACAGGTTGTGCCATGAGCTAGCTAGGCCTCGCCTTTGTACCCGGATCTTGTCGTCGAAATGCATTCTGATTTATTTATCCAAGATCGATCGATGATCTAATAATCCAATCTAATCTTTGATTAACATCCACTGTGTCGCCAGCATTGTTTAATGTGCGTCATGCGATAGTTAATATAGTAAGTAAACAAAGGGAAACACGCACGCAGGCAGCATTAAAGTAAATTAATGTGGTACGTGCACGGTGCACCAGATCGTGTTTGCAGCGAAAAGCGACGCCAATCGGCGTCAATCATGCACTCGATCGGGTCCGAGAACGGCGCAGGAGGGCTCGATATGATGCCAGCGCAGAAAGGAAAGCTTTCCGCCAAACTAGTGCGGGGGTTCCATCCAACGCTACGGACTCGGACTCGGAGCATACTGTAGGAATCATATCATAAATCCAGAGTCTCAAGGCTTTCACGAATTCCTCGTTTGCAGGGCATGGGAAATGGTTTGCAGAAGCTACGCGGTATGCAGGTTCAGAAGTCGCTGCTGAGTGCTGGCATGCCTGGAAAAAAGGGAAAATGGACGTTGCTTCATTTGGAGGGATGTAACATTGAGGTTGGACAAACCTTAAATATAGAGAAATTTCACGGTGAATAATATAGGTAGCAGGTAGTAGAAATCAAATCTATTTATCCATTGCTTAAGTGTATTTTAGATTTTTTCCTATATATTCATCAGGGGTATTTTAGACTTTTTCCTAACGTTCACAGTTTTAGATTCACTGAATACCTAGTGATCCTCAGAGATTTCTTATCCATTCATCGACCACTCATCAGGATCATAGGACATATTTTACCGTAGAGGGCAAATAGTATGACGGAATTTTTTTTACCCTTTTACCCACTCTTTGGATTTTAGTACCAATACTATAAGTGATAGCATAACTAAATCTAAATTAATTTCAATCATTAGATTCAAAGGAATAAACAGCTTATATTGATTTTAATCTACTGTAAAAAAGCTCTAAATATAACGGACATTGACGTGGAAATTAAGGGTGTATTTGATTGGGTGTACGAGAATGAATGGGATGGGATGGTACATGATGGATGGGATGATCCTAGATGAGATGGTACAGAGAAAATGTTTGGTTGCCTGAATGGAATGATATAAGATTTTGTTTGGTTGCTTGGATAGAATGATACAGGATGGTACGAGATGATATTTGGTTGAAGTGGTGAAATTGGATTGAGGAATGAGGTTGGTTTGAGAGATGGTGCGAGTGAACGATCTGGTTCTAGACCGATTGGTTCGGCCAAATTGCCCGTACAGGATGGTGCAGCATCTTTTAAAATATTTCAAGAATCTATACCATCTCATCCTATACCGAATGGTTCCGTTAAGCCAATCAAACGCAGAAACAGAATCAGATCTTATACGAGACGGTTCGGTTCACCTTCGTATGCTCAACCAAACGCACCCTAAGTTACAGGGCTATCACAAAATACACCCGAAAGATGTTACATTGTAATTGGAGAATGCGGACTAGCTGGAATATCAGTGGAGACAGGCATGCCTGGGTGTTTCCAGCCCGTCAGGGGAGTCAGTTATAGCGCAGACTGGCGGGAATGATCCAGAAAGACCGCCGGGGACCTTGCGAGCGAGATCATGTCCGTTCCAAAATGATATGATACCGACGAATTGTATTGGGAATACCTTGGTCACAAGGTAAGCAGACAGGAATTTTTTTTTCAAGGACGCAAAGCAACCAGATAGATTAACGGTGATCAGTCTGTCATATAAGTGAGAGAAATCTTCGCTACTTTCTGTCAGTAAAATTATTTTCTTTTCTTTTCTCAGATATTGCCGGTAGAATTCTGAATTCCTCTTCTACTTGGGCAGCTGTACACTGGTTTTATTCGGCCACGATGCTCTTGACAACTCCGTCAACCGTCCCGCCGTTCTGCTTCAGTTCATTATCCAAGCAACAATACCAGGTCAAAAAAGAAAAAAAGAAAAAAAAAGAAGGAAAAACAACAAGCAGAAATGTACGAACAGTGCACTCAACCTATTACTACTACCAGTAGTACTACGAAAACGTTGTCTTCAAAAAAAATTCTACGAAAACGTAGACACCGTATGCATCTCGCTTAGAAAGTTGTAATTGTGACGACTGACGAGTGACAAGAAGCACAATTTCTTTCCCCCCTCTCCATTTCGGGATCACGTCAAGGTCCTCTCTGACCCCGTCGGTCCACGTCTGAACGAACAAACCCAAAAAACGTGTCGCGTTTGACATCGGCAAAATGATGCGTTTAATTTGCAAAGCATATGCTAGGTGCATATGCCTTGCCTAGTTGTTTCGCTCTCATTCCATGCACGGTCCCCTGTCAGCCAAGGAAGGAGCAACAAAGTCGTGCAAAGATCTCGACATGAGGGAGGGGTGCAACGAAAGCTCCCTTTTATGTTGTTTCTGTAATACCCCATTCCATTAACGTAAAGATCTATGTGGAGCGGTGGTAGGATTACCTCTATATTGCTTGCATAAAATTATTTATAGTTGTACATAATACTTGTGGAGCTTCGAATTAACATTTTACACGAAGTGAGACGAAAGTGTAAGCGAGGTACTATACATGCGTGGACCAGCCCCACGGTGGCATCAACTTTGAGCAAAATTTATGCTAAGGTATTACAGATGATATCATAGTATCAACCTTCGCTACATGAACTCGTATGGGACAGAGGCACGAGTATATGACGCATGGCATGTGTGGGCCCGGAGTAGCCACCCAACATGACATATGCGCCGTCATTGAACGCACAGACATGTTCTGAGGGGTAATTATATGTATATGCCACTTACGTAGTGTGTTGTCGAGACCGTCATCCACTTTGTTGGGTCTAAACATGGCACCTCCGAGTTAACTCTTTTAGACCCAATATAATACCTTCAGTTTAACCCTTTTCATGAAACGAGGATGAAAATATAAACGGACTGCTATACATGCATGGATCTATCCTAAGATGAGCTAGACTTTAAGTGAAATTTAAGCTACAGTGTTACACTTTCCCTGATAGATGATTTTTTTTTCCCGATACCAGATATTCTCTCTCTGTACATGATAGCCGCGAAGTCTTGTGGTTGACAAAAGCAATACGTAGTATGAGGAAATCAGAAAAGAGGCCGCTATTATATGGAGGACTTGCTTGTTATGGTGTTCTTCCATAGTCGTGTACTCGTGTTGAGAAATTTTACATTGCTCTGTATTGATATTGTATGGTAGATAGTAAAAATCAGATTTAGTTATTGATTTGTTAAGAAGTACTATTTTATTACTAGAGAACATATAAATAAATGTTAGCAAATCTGATCAATTAAATAAAAAAGAATGAACGGTCTGTATTGGATTTAGTGTACCATAAAAGGGGTATCCAGAATACAGTTGAAGAGCCCAACATTTAAAACTGGAAGCGCAAGCTTCAGTTAACCAAAATGACCGGAGAATTCAGCAGATGAACATGGCAAGTACTGCACTACCCGAGCTTGTTTGGAGCTCCCTAAAATTTCAGACAAGGGAAGGAATTGCACGGGCTGTTGTAACAAAAGGAACAACTACAACTATACCGTGATACAAAGTGCAGGTTACCATTCGCGTTTCGAGCAATCCATCGGGCACCTGTTTCATGCCATGCCCATAAATCCGGGAATTCCAGAGCTGCACCTCCGCGGATTAGGGGTGAGCATTTGGTTTTTTCGGATTTTGAACATTTCAGCTTTTTGGATTTTACAAACCAAACTGATTTAAAAATCGAACCGAATTAACCGAATCAAATCGGTTCGGTTAATTCGGTTAATTCGGTTTAACCAAATTTCTCTGAAGCACTGGGTACTCGCCAGGTACTGACAAAATTTATCACAGAATACATACCATACAATACAATGAATTGTCATGTATTACCTCAAGGACAGGAACCACAGTAAGCCTTGCAAGAGCATAATACAAAGCAAGATCTAAAGCAAACGATCAAACAGGGCAACTAAGGCCTACATATTTTTTTCGCATAGATCAAACCTTCTGCACCAAACCAACGAGCAAGAACCCAAGAAAGCTGCAACCTGTTGGGTGAGTCGGGAAGCATGGGAGGAGACTTAACCTGACGTTTGAAGAGGTCGACGAGGATAGGCGCAAGGAGGACGGGACAGAAAGGCCGGCCGACGAGGCGGCCAATGAGGCTGCACGAGTTCCAGGTAAGCCCGTTCTTCCACTGGACAGGAGGAGCCCGCCGCATTGACATGTAGGACTCTGGGTCCGGGAGGGCCCGCGCCGTCACCGCCGCTACTCGCTGGTTCGCGAGGGGAAGAGGAAGACTAGGGAACTCCGGAACTAGCAACTAGGGCTAGCGACTTGGCATCCAGTCATCCGCGTCTTGGCGAGATTGGTTATTTGGATTTGGGGATCGGAACGACTGAACGAGGGCCGGGGAACGGGGGAAGTGGCCCTGCGGGACTATGATGCGTGGAAAGGAAATGGCCGGATGGCTCGGATGGGAACCGACCGAGCGAGACATGGGTTTATCGGTAAACCTTTTTTTCTCTGAAATTACAAAACCGAATAAAAAACCAAATCAAAAAACTGAAAAAACTGAAATAATTGATTAATTCGGTCCGATTCGGTTTAAATTTAAAAGTGCCCACCCCTGTCGCGGACTGGCGTATCTCTTTGCCCAAGAGCATGCTGAACCGGATGCTCTTTCTGAAGCAACAGACCAATCCAAGCAAACGACAAAGCAAAGTCAGGACACAATCGTTGCGCGACGACGACGAACACCGCGAAAGAGGAAAGCAGGCACGTAAGCAAGCATCCTTTACATCTCTCCGGCTGCCGACATCCTCAACGAAGGGCCCCTTCGTGCAACGCGCAGCTTGTCCTCCGGCCGCACCATCTCCCGAAACGGCTCCGCTCGATGCCACCGCGCGAATCAGACCGTGATTTCGTGGTGGGAGAATGGGCAAGCAGCTATTGTCCGGCGAGCTGCCCCTGCTCACGCGGAAGGGATGGGGAGGGGCGAACTGTATGATTACTTTCTACCATTTGGACGTAAACGAACTCTGTTGTTAAGGTGAGCTTCATGGTTTCCGGCCGGTTTGTAGGTCTCTAGTTCGAGTCGTGTGTTTTGCGTTTTCTTTATTTTATTTTTTAGTATTATCATTGCAAAGTTAAAAATCATCATCATCCCTAGGGGTGGCAATGGGGACCCGTTCCCTGATCCCCGGCGGGGAATTCCTCAATTAGGGTACGGGTATGGGAAGAAATCGTCCCGCGCGGAGATGAAAACGGGGAAAATTATTCCCCCATCGGGGATGGCGGGGACGGGGATGGGGAATTTTTTCCCCGCGGGGACCCGGTTGGGATCCAAATTTAGTTTAGTCCAATTTAGTTATTAGATTGCAAACATATTCTCTAGTCCATCATATTCATATTTTCATAAACGGAACAACATAATCTTCAATGAAAGCATGCATTCTTTTTTTCCTTGTCTGTTGATATGATTTTAGAGTTAAAATGGCTATAAGAGCTCTTCTCTTGTGTGAAATT
Source organism: Guadua angustifolia (assembly GCA_036346375.1). NCBI lineage: Eukaryota > Viridiplantae > Streptophyta > Magnoliopsida > Poales > Poaceae > Guadua > Guadua angustifolia. Next base: position 34,525,386 of record CM070506.1, on the reverse strand, counting down.
TTCGCGGGGATGGGTCCCCGACGGGGCCCCGATACCCGAACGGGGATAAGGATGGGGGGATTTTCTCCCCCGAGACGGGGAACGGGGACGGGGACGTGGAAAATTTTGGATCGCGGGGACGGGGACGGGGAGGCACTCTCCGGTGGGGAATGGCACCGTTGCCACCCCTAATCATCCCTTTCTCTCTTTTTTTTTCATATTTTGTATGCCCTTTTTCTTGACAGAGAAATAAGATTTTCCTATTTGTCTTACTGTTATAAACTATATATAGAGTTTTATATAAGACATGTGCTTCATGCACTTTGGTGCCTAGGCACCCAAACCAACATGGTTTACTTTTGAGATTCGCCATGTTTTTGACGAAATGTCTTTACATACACATAAAAACGTATTTAAGATTTCTAACTCAGAAAAAAAGTTTATTTTTAGTTTAACCAGTTTGAACTAGATTCATGGTATATAATCACAATATATAGTGGCATTGGAAATTCAAAAGTAGTTCAAACTAGTTTGAACTAAGTTTAAAACTCAGTTACTACGTACAAATATATAAGGGTATGAAACATTTTAATTATATCCAAACTCCAAAATTTGAATCGACCATACATGCATGTATATCGGCTGTTCTTGATTTGGGTGCCTAGGCACCCAAGTGCAGTACGTAATTGACCTTTTTTATATACTTCTATTTCAATTAATAATGTTGTACAAAAATAGTGTATGGTAAAATACGCTGTTAAACGAAAAAAAATCCACAGTTTCCGTGGGCTACATGATCATGCATATGAGCATGATCACTCACGGAATCTGATCTGGGGTGTACGTTAGTATTTGCGAAACTCCCATGGGGAAGGTGCTAATTAATGCTGATGCTAGCAGCCTAGCACTACATATATAGTTGAACGAATGATAAACCATAGTCACATTAATTGAATGATTAGTAAGATATGTGCGCGACAAAAACTGAAGATCAAACAATTCCATGACACATCACAATTCATGTGCATCTTTTCTACGAAATCACTAATTTAATTCTGTACTGATTATATTAGAAATGTTTACTTCATTCTTAGATTGTGAATATAAGTACTATTACGAGTACGGACGTATAGTTAGTGGGGCTCAAATCGTTATCACTTTGAAAACGATGATTTTTTTTCAGTGGAAATAAGTATCCTTGAATGTTGTTGAAAGATAATATAGAAAGAAGTATATCCTTGAATTTGTCCCTCCTATACAAACATCTATGTCTCCTCTCAAAATGCTCACACATATTAAAAGGAAAAAGAAAATGTACGTGCATTCAGGGGCAGATCGGTGCCTGATCGGCACTCCCAAAAATTTAAAAAGACACGTCTTTAATAGATCAAATTTGTTGATTAGATTAATTATGATTTTAGTGATTTTGGGACTTGTAAGACCTTAAATATATTTGTATTATACTTTTAGCAAATTTTGAATATATGTGTTGAATATTTGTTATTTTAAAACTATTATACTAGACTATAAAATTATATGTGTAAAGTGCACATATTATTAAAGATTTTCTAGTTCTGATTTCTACTGCTAAAGAAAAGTTGCGCGCAGCAGACTCGTCTCAATACAACCATGCATGCACACTTATTACAGAGCTGACAGGTTGTCTAAAGCTAAACTAAAGAAGCAGCACGACGGCAGACACAGCGACCGCCCCAAGCAGACCGATTCCACCGGCGACCGCGATGGGAGAAGCAGAACTTTCCGGCGCCGGCGCCGGTGCAGACGAGGGGTAGTAGCTAGAACCAGCTGCCGGCGCAGGGGAGTAATGATCACTCGGTGCGCGAGCGTCCTCTGGGCCAACGCTAGCCGGTACGGAGGCTGTCACATGGCCGTCGTCCTCGCGACTGTCGGAGCTCGGAGTGGGAGCAGAGGGTTGAACATGAGTCGGCGGCGCGGGAGCGTAGTGACCGGGGAGGTGAGCGCCCGGCGAGTGGGCAGGCGGCTCCTGATCATGTGCCGGTGCAGGTGCCGGAGCGTGATGATGGTGGCGTTGGTGATGCGGACTTGGACCGTGTGACGGCTGGTTGGCGTGAACCGGCGCCGGCGCTGGAGCGTGGTGGCCATGGTGACGCGGACTTGGAGCGTGGTGGCCATGGTGACGCGGACTTGGAGCGTGGGTTGGCTGGTTGGCGTGAACCGGCGCCGGCGCTGGAGCGTGGTGGCCATGGTGACGCGGACTTGGAGCATGGGCCGGCTGGTTGGAATGAACCGGCGCCAGCGCTGGAGCGTGGTGGCTGTGGTGGCTGTGATGGCCGTGATGAGTTGGCGCTGGCGCAGGAGCATGGTGGCTGTGATGGCCGTGAGGAGTTGGTGCCGGCGCATGGTTACCACCGTGACAGGAAGCGCTCGGTGAGTGAGCAGGCGCCCGCTCCGGACCATGATGACCATGATGGTGACGAGGGCTCGCCGCCATAGAATGATGGCCATGATGGTGATGAGGGCTTGCCGCGGGAGCTGCCGGCGCCTCAGCGTGCGGGGGTACTGCCGGTGGTGCCGCATGACGATGGTGGTGGTGAAGCCGAGGCGCGTAGGCAGGCGACGCTGCCGGCCCGTGATGGTGGTCGCCGTGCGCCGTGGACGGCGCAACCAGCAGCAAGGCTAGTAGCACTGCCATCACCACGGCCATTGGTGAGATCGGCGTGGCCATGGCGAATAGCTATAGAGATATGCGTACTACAACAACGCAGTCTCGTCTTGCAATCGTCGGGAAGCGCAAGCGCGTATATATAGCCACAAATCACAGATTTGTTTCCGAGGGACATGGAAACGTTGGCATGGAGGGAAAGAGCCTTAATTATCGTCTTTGTGCATTTGTATTAGTAGGAATTATTGTTGTCTATATATTTCTCTATACCATTTAAAGGTAGAACTAAAAATAAATTTTATAATGGATGATATCTTTGGTTTGTCTCACTGAGCTCCTACAATCTTTTAGCTATAGCATAAAAAGTTGTTATGGTAAGTAATAACTCATATATAATAGTGTTTTATGTTATGTATAACATATATGGCAGTCTCTTTACGAAAAAATAGTTATGTTCTCTCTTCTTTATATCATAAAAATCTTATATAAAAGTATACAGACACTCGACGCGTATAATTGTGCGTGCCCTTAACCATGGCAAGTTTTTAATATTCGATTTTGCTACATTTGGATTTGATTGATTCGTTCGCTGATCTGTTCGCTAGTTGGCAGCTGCGACTCCTGGAAACAAATCAGTGGCATTCTATCGTATCGCAACAGAGACACAGAATTCCATTTCGTAAAGAAACATTGTACCACGACGGATTGAGTCATCTGCTATATATACAATACTAGATCAATGCTCGTGCGTTGCTACAAAAAATAAAATTGATAACAAAACATAAAAGTCAAGTAATAAAAGAAAATTATGCTACAAGATCAAACATCTATTTCTCTCAATTACAAAAGTTTTTATGATTTCTTCTTCGGCATGAATTAAAACTAAATATATTGTACGTAGCAATATATATTACCAATCTCAAAAATCAATCAATCATTTTTATCTTTTTTGCAATTTATATTACCAGCTCGCGTTCCTCTTCCTCTCGCCATGCCCGTAGTGCGCGCTCCTCGGCACCGTTGACCTCATCTTTCTCGTCGCCTCACTCGTCCTCGTCATTCACCGCCTTCGCAGGGGCGACACGAGGGTTTCCCTCGAGCACGAGGCGCTGCTGCCGAAACCATTGCCATTCCGGACCACTGGCCGCTACGTGGTCGCGCTCGGGGCGTTCGCCATCCTCCTCGCGCTCACGTTCTTCCTCTTGCTGAGCACGCCATGGCACGCTGTGGAGTCCACTTTTCTCGCCACCCACTTCGTCGCGCACGCCATGGCCGCGTGGTCAGTCGCCTCGGAGAAAGGGGCCACCGCCGCCACCCAGCCTTTGCACCTCCGTGTCTTTTGGATCGCCACCGCCCTCGGTGCCGCGCTCTTCTCCGCTTTGGCGGTGGTCTGTTGCGCCGACGGTTCATTCTCTTCTCAGATGACCCTCTCGCCTTTGCCGGCCTAATCGTCTCCATGCCTCTGGCGTACCTAGCCATCAGTGGCTTCACCGCCCATGACGCCGGAGCCTATGAAGGTGAACTAGAAAACACCAGCGCCGAGGCGCCCGTCATACCGTGCGCCGCCGTGTCATTCCTCTTTCTTGCGACGTTCAGTCGGATCAACCCGTTTATCTCTAAGGGGTATGCCAATGACTCTCTCACCGCCGACGACGTCCCACCGGTGTCGCCGGGCAACCGTGCCGAAGCGTTGTACGCTTTGTTCACATCCAACTAGCCAGCGTTGGGGTCACGGCACCCGGTGGGCGTCACGCTCTGGCTGTCCTTCTAGCCGCAGTTACTACTGACCGCGACGCTCGGCCTTCTGCGCCTCATTGCCGTGTACGTCGGTCCGTCACTTATTGATCAGTTCGTCGAGTTCATTCGCCGCGGCGACACGACATAGGAGATCTTGAATGAATTCCCTTGATTGATTCTGTGAAAATTGTACAACATATATAGAGTAGAAAAGGAATGATTGGCCGGCTATTAATTACCAGCAATAATTAAAGATTTTACTATAATAATCAGCCATATTTAGAGGGTATGGTTGGCTGTAAATCAGAAAAAATAATTAGCTATAATGATCTGCCATCATTGGAGATATGGTAGGAGAGTTAGGAAGAATGGACCGTTGCCACCAACTGCAAATTTATATTAGTAGAGATACTGCTGCCCAAAGAATAAAATCTCAGTGAAATTTCAGAGATCTCGGATACGTGGACGGTTTTCAAAATCCTGTTCAGATTAAAAAAATTCAAAATACTACAGTAATTTCAAAAATCTCAGCGAGATTTCGACAAATCTCGCTGAGATCTCGTTGATTTGGGCCGGAATTCACACATTTTTGATCGGATTGCAGTGAATTCAGATCAGATTTGGCTTGATTTTTTTTGGAAGCATTGTTAGACCATCTATGAGGAATTCATATAAAAAAGTGAAAAAATGAAAAAAAAAATTGTTGGGCATGGGATTCGAACCCACGCCTTTCCAGGGTGCAGAGCCTTATCTCTCCCGTGAGAACCAACTGAACCAAGCCATGTTACCTATTACACATCACCGAGGAAAGAATTTGTAGCCTAGGCCTCAGATCCTGACCAATAAACAAACAGAATTGCTAGGAGCCGGACGTTCGATTTTTCTAGACACTGCAATATTTTTTCCTACACATAAAACATTTTCCTTTGATAACAGTAGAAATGTTGATCCGGATCGTTGCAACATTTTTTTCTTACGGGTGAAATATTTTTCTTTCATAACGGTAGAAATATGCGCGCGAAAAAAATATTGCAGACGTTGGAAAAAATATTGCACTGAGCATCCGACGAAACATACTGAGATCGAATGTCTGGATGCTGGTCCTCGCCATAAATAAAAGGACATTTCCTCATTTCCTCACTGGTGAACAACCTCACTCACTCACTCTCTACTTAGTTCTCACTCCTAGCACACTCTTCCCCCTCTGCGACGGCGATTTTCCGTCCAGGTTCGGCCATCTCCGATAAAGTTTGCGCCTTATCTCGAGGTGAACTGCTGAGGCCTCACCCATTTTCACCGAAATCTCATGTGAGTAAATTGAAATCTCAGTTTGATTTATGCAAATAACCTCAATTTTCTAGACGAAATCTCATCAAATAGTGGCGAGATTTCGGTCTTTTGTATTTGATGTATGCATTTAACTGCTAGATTAGTGGTTTTTATGGGTGTATCTGGCCGGATTAGTGAAGTTTGTTCTGTTATAGCAAATAGCAACTAGCTCACATGAAGTTGCAACTAGTTTCGGCGTGAAGTAGTAACATAATTGCTTTGGTTGCAAGTTTATACAAAAAAAGGAGAGGCAGTGCATGTAATGCCCATTAAGGCAATCCTTTCACGGTGTGAGCTTTGTGTTAATAGTTGTCATACACTCATACTAGTTGAAAGAAATCAGACACATAGTATAGACTATAGAGTTGCCTCACAAAGGAAGAGTACAAAGATAATCACTAAATATATACTCTGGTGTGCTCTCTTTGCTTATAATAATAGGTAGTAACATGTTTACGTCCACACCCTTTGTATGAATGCCTTAACAATAATAGCTGCCTTAACAAAGTTTACAAAGTGAGTAATATATTTACAATAATAGAAACTATGGACGGAAAGTGAGTAACATGTTTATACCAAATGGTTCACAAAGTGAACTAGTTTACTTAATACAAGTAATTACATGATGGAAAGGCCATGTTCCCTTCAAAACTAGTGTTAGGATGGCAAATATGACAAAATGTGTCAATTTCATTTTGGTATGTGCAATATGCTTCTTGTTTTAATATTTTCATTGTTCCTTCATTGGCATCTTTTGTGTTTTGTTGTAGGATGTGTAAGTTCAAGAGCCTTTGGTTTTGGTGATTGATGTTGATTAATGTTAAATCTGTGTTTAATAACAAACCTAATCTTTATGAGACTAACATGTTTATTGAGCATATGTTTAGCAGTCTCAATTTTGGATGAAAGATGGAAAACCCAAAGTATGTATGTGTATTCTTTATAGTATTAATTGCATACTTTGGATTCAAGTTAAAGTATGAATATCCCCATTGTATTAATCACAAAATGTGCATCATGTCTCCCAATCCATACATTACATGGATGCACATACTTAGAGAGAGTTTGTAGTTTAACTTGAAAGTTTCTTTGTATTGATCTATTCTTTATCGACATATGTAAGGATCAAGACAAAGAAACTAAATCCTTGAGTATATATTTGAATTGCCTAGTTATAGTATACTCATGGTAATATAGGATATACTCCAATGTGATCAAATTGAATATGTGCATATTATATCATGTGATCAAATTGAATATGTGCATATTATATCCAAGTCAATCATATCTATGCACATACACATGTGGGGTGTGTTCTATAGTTGATGACTTAGAGTAATGATCATTTCCATATAGCCTACACATTATGGATCATTATTTGTCATCAACATAAGTATATGAAAACTTGTGTAGTTAATATATACCCATATCAATTTAAATGATAATTTAAATTGAGTTCATTTGTCTTAATAATCACTAAAGAACATTTCATCATGTGTTGATGGTGTTCCTTAATTAATTAAGGACAAATGAATAGTTCTTAAGTATAATGAAGCATGTGTTGCATTATTGTACTTAAGACACATAAATCATTCAAATTAATTAAGGTTGTGCTCGATTGATCTAAAGGCATCCATTATGTGTTAATGGAGTGCAAGAGATAATTGAGACTACCATGCATCTTGGACTAACTACTTTCAAGAGTTGTGATTGAGCTAGGTTAAGTCCAAGGATGATTGAGAACGGGATAAAGACGGCATCATGAGGTGATGGGTGTCAAGAGATGATCCCGGGGAAGCGTATGCGCGTATGATCATAAAGACCCCAAAAGGGATTGCTTGCGTGCGGCGGCGAAGGTATAACTAGATAGGCTAAGGACTTTGTAGTCTTTGAGTCTAGTTTTTATCACCGTACTATTAAGAGGGGTTGAGTCCTAGTTTGAGCTTCATCATGTGTCGATGATCTCAATCTCATGTTCACTCGAGCTCAAATCTTAGTTAGATTTGGTTTTTGCATAAAGCTAACCATTTCGCATGTGTTGCGAATGGATTAAGCTTATGCTTGTTTGTTGTTGTATTATGTTCGGATTTGCATGTGTTGCAAAGAAGAAGAGTATATGCATTTGGTTTTCGCATAAAGCTTTGATTTGCATGTGTTGCAAATAGGATAAGCTATATGTGTTGGCTTTTGCGTGAAGTTCACTTTTGCATGTGTTGCAATTGTTGAAGCTTCATATTTTGTTTTTCAAAACAATCTTTCTAAAACATGTGGTTGCTTGGAGCTAAGTTTTGCATGTATTGCAAAAGGAGAGAGCTCAAGCACGATTTGGCGTTTGTGTGTTTGTATGGAGCTAGAGGCTTGCATGTGTTGCAAGTAGAGAGCTCATACGATTGATTTGGTTTGAGTGTGAAGTTTGATTTTGTGGTTGCATGGAACTAGAGAATTGCATGTGTTGCAATTAGAGAGTTCATGCACCTTGATTTGGTGTTGCTTGGAGCTAGACTTTTGCATGTGTTGCAAAGAGTATTGCTCAAGCATGTAATATGTTTAATGTATTATTTGCAAGTTCGTTGTGCGAATAAACTGAGGTTTATGAGTCCGGAATCCCGAGAGCATGTGAGTAGGGCTTGCAACGGGTGTTGGCAAGTTGACTGGGTCTCGTGTTGACCTTCACATGGCTAGGGGGATTAATCTCATAAACTCGAGTTTGATTTGCTTAATACGTCTTGCAAATAGATCTTGAGTTGATTGCAAAATGTGTTTTTGCAATTTGGTTGAAATTTTTTGAGCATGGGTTAAGTTGGTGCAAATGTGTTTTGCACAAGTGTATGATCATGTGTTGATCATTTAATGGCTCAAAGAATGGCATTTGGTTTTTGGAGAAATGATTTTCTGAGTTAAATCAGATTTTCTCCTTGAGGCCGGTACTACCGGGCCTTATGGGCGGTACTACCGCATTAGCGGTAGTACCGGGAATTAGCCACCGGCAGTGATTTTCCAGAGGCAGTGTTTGCTGGTGTACCGAGGCCGGTACTACCGCTCGGTGGGAGCGGTAGTACTGTAAATGCGGTACTACCGGCCCTCAGTGGGCGGTAGTACCGGGAAAAGAGCCGTTAGCCGACCGTTGGGGCTACGGCCGGTACTACCGGCCCTATGAGGGCGGTAGTACCGGGTTTAGCTGATTTTGCTCGAAAATGCCCCCAAACGGCTAGTTTTCTTTGGTGGGGTATAAATAGACCCCTTGGGGGCTTAGGGTGGTGTTGGTCTTTGTGTGGGAGTTGTTTGCTTGTGTTGCTCTTCTCCATTTGCCTCTTGAGCTTAAGAGTGAGCCCTAATTGCATGTGTTGCAATTAGGTAGTGGTTTGAGAGCCTCTTGTGCATGTGTTGCACTTGAGGGAGGCCTAGGTGCATGTGTTGCACTAGGTGATCACCGGGAGCGCATGTGTTGTGCTCGGTGAAGCTCGAGCGAAGGATCGGCTTGTTACTCTTGGAGGTTGCCGACTCCTAGACGGCGTAGGCGTCGTGCGCGGGAGCTCTCAAGGTTGTGAGAAGCCCCGACGAAGTTTGTGAAGGTTCGGGTTGAGCCTACGCGAAAGCGTGAAAAACCACGACTAGTGGGATCGAGGCGGGTGCTCAAGTAGGAGCCGGTCCAAGGGGTTGGGCTTGCCTCAACGTGGACTAGGGGAGACCGGTAAGTCTCCGAACACCACGGAAAAATATCGGTTGCCTCTTTTACCTTCAAGCATTTACTTTGTTGTATATTTATCAATTGCTTGATTGTAATTAGAATTGCTTAGTATCAATTGCTTATTCAATTTAGCGATTTAGTGTAGAGACATAATTTAGTTAGTGCACTAGTGAGCCTAGTTGATTTAGGCTTTAATTGTCAAAACCTAGTTTATCGCTTCCGCATATATCTTTGATTAGGTTTTGACATAGGGGTTGATTAGAGCGAATTGAATTAGTGAGCGATCGAATTTTGTAAAACGCCTATTCACCCCCCCTCTAAGCGCATCCTCGATCCTACAAGTGGTATCAGAGCCACGGTCACTCTTATTTTAGGCTTAACTGCTTAGAGAGTAAAAAGGATGGCGTTTAACGGATTAGTACACTTCACCGATTCACATATATTTGATGGCTCTAATTATTCATCATGGAAATTATTTATGATTAATCATTTTAAATCCATGAGCCCACAAATATGGTGGATCGTAGATGTCGGCTTTTGTTCTCCAATGAATGATATTGCTCCAACTAAGGTAGAGAAGAAATGCCTACATCTCGATGCTCAAGCTACTAATGTTTTATTTAGTGTTGTGAGCGTAGAAGTATTCAATAAAATTTGCGATCTCAAAAGTGCTCATGATATGTGGATCAAGCTTCAAGAATTATATGACGTGTCCACATCACAAATTGAGGATTGCATTGAAAAAGAAGTGTTGGTTGATGATTATTCAACATCAACATCAAGTGATGAACCGACATCTCCATCAACCTCAACCTCCACCTCAAGCGACGATGAAAATTCACTCCCATCGCGAATCCGTTGCTTCATGACGAAAGGTAAAAATGAGGTGAGTGACGATAAAGATGAGCCCTCTTATGATGAATTAATGAATATGCTAGAGGAGCTTAATGAATTTCTTGGAAAGGAGAAATAGAAATATAAAATTTTGAAGTTAGAACATGACTCACTTCAAAATGAATATAATGTTCTAAAATAAAATCATGAGAAAATCCTTTTCAAGGAATTCACCAAGTCTAGTATGGATATTGTCATTCAATGTAATTTAGAAAATGAATTGCCTCACTTAATTCCTATTAGAAACAATTCATCTAATAAATGCATATCCACCTCCAGTGATGATTTAATTGATATGCCTTGTTGCTTTAATGAAATTGCTTCTAGTTTCTCTATGTCTTTAGATGCTAATCTTGTAGAGGAAAACAAAGAGCTCAAGGCCCAAGTTATTAGATTAGAAAATGACTTGAAGAGGTGCGTAAAGGGTAAAGCCGTTCTCGACGAGATCTTGAGCAAGCCAAGGGCGCCTCAAGATAAGCGAGGACTCGGCTACAACTCCAAGAGGGAGAATAGCAAGACGAGGCACAATGCAAGACACACGAAGACAATCAAGTGCCTCGCTTGCAACAAGAAGGGCCACCTCGCCTCCGTGTGCCCTAACAAAGTGGATAACAAGGCCACACCATCAACAATGAGGCAAACCGGCAAGGAGCACAACAAGAAGGACAAGAGAGGACCAAACGGCATAACGTGCTTCAATTGCCGGGAAAATGGACATTTCGGTAAGGATTGTCCCAAAGGTATAACCCCTAAGCCCATTATTATTAACAATAATTATTTGCTTATGAAGGATAAGAATGGCAATGTGTTTGCCAAGCTTGTCAAGTCCCCTATGCCCGTTCAAAATGATATTCATTTGCATAGGAAGAGTAAATCTAGAAATGGGTTTGCTAAATTTGTTAGGACTCCTAAGCCTACACAAAACAATTCAAATATAATGCTTAGGAGAAATAACAGTAGCAAAATATTTGCTAGATATACTAGATCCTCTAAGCCAATGCATAATTCTAATTATCATATGCTTAGAAGAGATCAAACTAGAAATAGTTTTGCAAAATATTATTGTCCTCCTAAGTCCTCTCACTTAAATCCAAATACTTTGCTTAGGAGGAATAATTATCGCAAAATTATTCCTAGTCATGTTAGTCATTTCAATAATATTAAAATTAGGGCCATTTGGGTTCCTAAAACTCTTGTGACTAACATTGTTAGACCCAACAAGGATTGGGTACCAAAAACCGCCTAAAAGAATTTTAGGCAATATGAAATGGATTGGACGCTTGCTCATTCAAGAGGAGAAGGATTATATTTTTCTACAAATGGTGTCAAGCTTGAAGAATAACATGTCCATCATGAGCCAATGCCATCTCGGTAACAAGCAATTTAAATTGATGACTATCTAGTTTCTAGCCTTGTGTAGGTTTAGATGCATTAGTATTATGCTAAAATTGATTTAATTGCTTTTTGTGAGTACTTGCTCTCGCCTCTTACCTATTCTCTTATTGCAAATCTTGAGCAAGTTTAAAAGTGGCACATTAAGTGGGAGTGTTAATTCATATCCATGTGTATCACATCCCTATATGTGCCCATATTAATATAAGTGCATATATATATTTTCAAAATCAAACCATTTAGCCAAAAGTCAAAATTTTGTATACTATTACTAATCTTGTGAAAAACTAGTTGCAAAATGTATACAAATGCTTTTGAAATGTTTTTAAAAGGTTTTGGCTTTACAAAAATCTATTTTGAAAAGAAAATGAGTTTTAACTCCAAAAGTTAGTTACTAGTATCTTGATTTGGATTTAAACTTATAATTTTCATAGAATTAAAAGTAAAAAGATTTTGAAAGTAATTCAAAAACGAAAAACCTAGAGTTGGTCATTCTTAACAATTTTCGTGTTCAAAAGATTATCAAAAGACCAACTAATCAAAAGTTATTTGATTTTGAGACTCGCCGAAAAACTATACTTGACCCATAATGGTCATATTCTTGCACTTAGTGAGTTTCTTCATTTGGATCAATTCTTATGTAGAATTTTGGTTCAAAATGGTATTTTAGACTCATACACAAAATTCAAATCTCTATATCTTACCCCTTGCTTCATTTGAATTTTTGTGATTGATTGAATTTGACTTGGTTTTATTTGCTTCTTCAAAAAGGACTATTCAGGTCAAAAGTCAAAATTCATATTTAAAATGCCCAAATTTGTGAAAAGCTTTGTAAAAGTATTATATTATATATTTCAAATATTTTACAAGTTTCCAAAATGAAAAATTCTATGTTGAAAATAAATTTGACTCAAAACGATTTGATTTGCTCCAAAATAGCCTACTTTAGCATTATGCTAAAATCTTGACATTCAAGTTGGATTTCATTATAAATCTTGGCTAGAAATCATCTCGCTAAATCATTCTAAGTCATGAAAATTGAAATTGCATGAAATCCAAATTGAGTTGCATTTTGAGGCTTTTCATGAAAATCTATTTCCTTTTTTGCCTCAAAGCGTAAATTACCATATCTTTTGAAATAAAATTGTTTTCATGAAAATTCTTTTTGCAAAACCTTATAAATAGTCTAAAGTTCTTTTCTGGAAAATTTCAAATTATTTGGACTTCATTTGAATCGTGTTTGACAAAATTTGCAAAAATCCGAAGTTTCGGTCTGTCAGGACCGGTAGTACCGCCCCTGACCAGCGGTAGTACCGGGTTTGCAGTACTACCGGCCCTGGTGAGCGGTAGTACCGGCCCTGGCAGATCAGCTCTGAATTTTTTAGATTTTTCGAGTTTGCTTTTGGGATATCTTTTGATTAGAACTTCCTTTTTCAAAAATTCTTCTTAGAAAAGCTTCTTGTTATCCCAAAGTTCATTTGTGCAAAATTTCAAAAGCTCTGCAATTTATTTGAAAGTATTTTCAAGAAGTATTAGTTATAAGCATTCATTTGATTTAAAGAGTGATATTCACTTGATCTTTTGAAAAGACAAAACTTGCGCAATTCAAACACAAATAACTCAATGATTCATTTATTGAATATCTTAGGGAGTTTATTTATTGCAAGTTTTGGGCACTTAATTGCTTCCAAGTAATATCATATCTTTGATTTGCTCTGATACTCTTTCTAAGTCTTTGTGATTTAAATTTTGAAAAATCAAAAGCAAAACCTTGAAATTTGGATTCTCTTGATCTATCTTAAGTTATTCATCTTTTTGATACTCGTGAGTATATATTGTTCTGATAGTCATCGAGTTTATCGATTATTCCTTCAAGTGGTATCAAGTCTTTGTGATTTGATCCTTAGTGGTATTAATTGAGCATTTATTCACTTCATATGCTTACAAGTGGTATCATTAAGTTGTTCTTTTCTATAAGTGGTATCATGGATTTTATTGCTCATTTCTTATATGATATCCTTGATTATTTGATTTCCTTTTAAGTGGTATCATTGAATTCAATTTTTTCCTACAAGTGGTATTTCATTGCCTCTTTGTAATATTACTCCGATACCCAAATTCTTGATTAAGAATTTTCCTCTCAAACTAAAATTGTAAGTTCAATCGCTTAAGAATTCTCTGTGTAAGATTCTTTATGAATTGAAATACATAAAAGAGGAAAATCTCTAAGTGAGCACAATTTTTACTTGAAATTTAAAAATGCTCATTTCTTTTTGTCTCTTCAAGCAAAGCCCTTGAGATAAATTTAAAGTGGTATCTAATTTCTCAAGTGGTATTTATTCTTTTGGGTTCCGCATTAACCCGATTAGCCAAATTATTGGATTCTTCAAAAGAATCACGTTAAAAATTTGCAAAGCCTAATAAAATGAGGAGTGAATTATTTGAATGTGTTTCAAATAACCCGTGTGATACCCTTACTTCGCTTTTTTATGCATATCTTTACAAGTGGTATCCAAAAACCCAAATATGGTCTCTTTTCAAGTTTTCCTTCTTTTAGGCCATATTTCAAATAAAACAAGTTTTCATTTGGCATAAACTCTTTCAATTCCTTGCCAAGGTCATAAGTGTTCATTTCTAATTCTTATATGACCTTCTTTGAAAAGGATGATTAAATACCAAAAGGGGGAGAATGCTTACTTAAAAGGGGAGAATGTTTTCAAGATATTTTCTAAGTTGGTTTTCCCATTTTTGGTGTTTAATGCCAAAAGGGGGAGAATGTTTGACTAATTCCCTCTTATGTTATTTGGATTTCCCTCTTGTGTTATTTGGATTTTCATACCAAATAGGGGGAGTATGCTTAATGTATGTAAACTATAATAAATGATATTACAAGTGGTTTAGGGGGAGTATGCTTAATGAAAGTAAACTATAATAAATGATATTACAAGTGGTTTAAAGCATTGTTTTCATCCAAATAAAGTAATAATAGAGTGAATTAGTGGGTTTGTCATCAATCACCAAAAAGGGGGAGATTGTAAGTTCAAGAGCCTTTGGTTTTGGTGATTGATGTTGATTAATGTTTAATCTGTGTTTAATAACAAACCTAATCTTTATGAGACTAACATGTTTATTGAGCATATGTTTAGCAGTCTCGATTTTGGATGAAAAATGGAAAACCCAAGGTATGTATGTGTATTCTTTATAGTATTAATTGCATACTTTGGATTCAAGTTAAAGTATGAATGTCCCCATTGTATTAATCACAAAATGTGCATCATGTCTCCCAATCCATACATTACATGGATGCACATACTTAGGGGGAGTTTGTAGTTTAACTTGAAAGTTTCTTTGTATTGATCTATTCTTTATCGACATATATAAGGATCAAGACAAAGAAACTAAATCCTTGAGTATATATTTGAATTGCCTAGTTATAGTATACTCATGGTAATATAGGATATACTCCAATGTGATCAAATTGAATATGTGCATATTATATCAAAGTCAATCATATCTATGCACATACACATGTGGGGTGTGTTCTATAGTTGATGACTTAGAGTAATGATCATTTCCATATAGCCTACACATTATGGATCATTATTTGTCATCAACATAAGTATATGAAAACTTGTGTAGTTAATATATACCCATATCAATTTAAATGATAATTTAAATTGAGTTCATTTGTCTTAATAATCACTAAAGAACATTTCATCATGTGTTGATGGTGTTCCTTAATTAATTAAGGACAAATGAATAGTTCTTAAGTATAATGAAGCATGTGTTGCATTATTGTACTTAAGACACATAAATCATTCAAATTAATTAAGGTTGTGCTCGATTGATCTAAAGGCATCCATTATGTGTTAATGGAGTGCAAGAGATAATTGAGACTACCATGCATCTTGGACTAACTACTTTCAAGAGTTGTGATTGAGCTAGGTTAAGTCCAAGGATGATTGAGAACGGATAAAGACGGCATCATGAGGTGATGGGTGTCAAGAGATGATCCCGGGAAGCGATGCGCCAGATGATCATAAAGACCCCAAAAGGATTGTTTTGCGTCTTGTGCGAAGGTATAACTAGATAGGCTAAGGACTTTGTAGTCTTTGAGTCTAGTTTTTATCACCGTACTATTAAGAGGGTTGAGTCCTAGTTTGAGCTTCATCATGTGTCGATGATCTCAATCTCATGTTCACTCGAGCTCAAATCTTAGTTAGATTTGGTTTTTGCATAAAGCTAACCATTTCGCATGTGTTGCGAATGGATTAAGCTTATGCTTGTTTGTTGTTGTATTATGTTCGGATTTGCATGTGTTGCAAAGAAGAAGAGTATATGCATTTGGTTTTCGCATAAAGCTTTGATTTGCATGTGTTGCAAATAGGATAAGCTATATGTGTTGGCTTTTGCGTGAAGTTCACTTTTGCATGTGTTGCAATTGTTGAAGCTTCATATTTTGTTTTTCAAAACAATCTTTCTAAAACATGTGGTTGCTTGGAGCTAAGTTTTGCATGTATTGCAAAAGGAGAGAGCTCAAGCACGATTTGGCGTTTGTGTGTTTGTATGGAGCTAGAGGCTTGCATGTGTTGCAAGTAGAGAGCTCATACGATTGATTTGGTTTGAGTGTGAAGTTTGATTTTGTGGTTGCATGGAACTAGAGAATTGCATGTGTTGCAATTAGAGAGTTCATGCACCTTGATTTGGTGTTGCTTGAGCTAGACTTTTGCATGTGTTGCAAAGAGTATTGCTCAAGCATGTAATATGTTTAATGTATTATTTGCAAGTTCACAGCGAATAAACCGAGGTTTATGAGTCCTAATCCCGAGAGCATGTGAGTAGGGCTTGCAACGGGTGTTGGCAAGTTGACTGGGTCTCGTGTTGACCTTCACATGGTTAGGGGGATTAATCTCATAAACTCGAGTTTGATTTGCTTAATACGTCTTGCAAATAGATCTTGAGTTGATTGCAAAATGTGTTTTTGCAATTTGGTTGAAATTTTTTGAGCATGGGTTAAGTTGGTGCAAATGTGTTTTGCACAAGTGTATGATCATGTGTTGATCATTTAATGGCTCAAAGAATGGCATTTGGTTTTTGGAGAAATGATTTTCTGAGTTAAATCAGATTTTCTCCTTGAGGCTTGCAGATTACCAAGTTTATATGAGACTACCGCATTAGCGGTAATCTGGGAATTAGCCACCGGCAAATGATTTTCCAGAGGCAAGTGTTTGTCGGTGTATCACAAGGCAGTACTACCGCTATGTGGGAGCTAGTAGTATCAGAATGCGTACTACCGCCCTCGAGGGCTGTAGTAATCGAGGAAAGAGCCGTTAATGACCGTTGGAGAGCTATGGCCAGGTACTACTGCCCTATGAGGGCGGTAGTACCGGGTTTAGCTGATTTTGCTCGAAAATGCCCCCAAACGGCTAGTTTTCTTTGGTGGGGTATAAATAGACCCCTTGGGGGGCTTGGGCAGGGTGTTGGTGCTGTGTGGGAGTTGTTTGCTTGTGTTGCTCTTCTCCATTTGCCTCTTGAGCTTAAGAGTGAGCCCTAATTGCATGTGTTGCAATTAGGTAGTGGTTTGAGAGCCTCTTGTGCATGTGTTGCACTTGAGGGAGGCCTAGGTGCATGTGTTGCACTAGGTGATCACCGGGAGCGCATGTGTTGTGCTCGGTGAAGCTCGAGCGAAGGATCGGCTTGTTACTCTTGGAGGTTGCCGACTCCTAGACGGCGTAGGCGTCGTGCGCGGGAGCTCTCAAGGTTGTGAGAAGCCCCGACGAAGTTTGTGAAGGTTCGGGTTGAGCCTACGCGAAAGCGTGAAAAACCACGACTAGTGGGATCGAGGCGGGTGCTCAAGTAGGAGCCGGTCCAAGGGGTTGGGCTTGCCTCAACGTGGACTAGGGGAGACCGGTAAGTCTCCGAACACCACGAAAAAATATCGGTTGCCTCTTTTACCTTCAAGCATTTACTTTGTTGTATATTTATCAATTGCTTGATTGTAATTAGAATTGCTTAGTATCAATTGCTTATTCAATTTAGCGATTTAGTGTAGAGACATAATTTAGTTAGTGCACTAGTGAGCCTAGTTGATTTAGGTTTTAATTGTCAAAACCTAGTTTATCGCTTCCGCATATATCTTTGATTAGGTTTTGACATAGAGGTTGATTAGAGCGAATTGAATTAGTGAGCGATCGAATTTTGTAAAACGCCTATTCACCCCCGTCTAGGCGCATCCTCGATCCTATAGGATGTTGTGATGACAGATCGTGCGGGTACTATATAGGAGTATGGGAAGTGCATCGGACCATCTGGGTCAAAATGCAACTATTGTCGGCATATTATGAAGAGTGGAGGGGCGACCTGTTTGATGGAACATCTGGCTGGCTGCACCGGCGATCTGAAGGCCTGCCCCGGCGTGCCTAAAGTAGTTAGACAGGCCATGTTCACGGACCTCCATGGAGATCGGGAGAAGGAGCAGAAGGAGGCGGTGCACCTCCATAAGGAAGAGGCTTGCAACGACTGGACCATCTTAGCCACAGACTACCATACCGAGCATACTTCAAGAGCCAATGTTTGACTCCAAGATCAGGGTTTGGAAGTGGTACAGCGAGACCCTCAGTCCAATGCACTATTAGCAAAATGTTCAACAGGTCCAAATCGATACGCGAAAGCCATGTCTTCATCGATATTGACCTTGCATGGAGTGGTGCCTTGCAATAACCCCATATTGACACTGTATTCAAGCGGGGTGAGGCAGAAGCTAGAGAGGGCATGGTCCAAGTGGTTCTATGCTAATGCAATTTTAGAAAGAAAGGCCGAGTGTCCGTATTTCATAGGTATGAAACGATCATAGGGTTATAAGTTACAACTCTTGTGATGATTGTAGTAGCCTCTTATGCCCGTGATGGATAGGTGCACTCGAGATGATGTAAGAGCAAGGCCTAGGGTTTGTGCACCACGGAACCAAGAGATAGACTGAAAGTACCTCGACGAGAATAAGCAAAAGATTATTTGGTACCTTTGGATGTTCAGGGACGACTGAGCCACATTTAGTGTGACAGTCATAGGTGACGTCTAGACTGGGCCTACTCAGTAAAGCATTATCAACTTCATAGTGTACTGCAATGGGTCATGTTCTTCCATAAGACCGCCAATGCCACGGTTTAGTCTTTACTCTTGCGTACTAGAAATATACGTACTAACTTCTGACGTGTTCATTCGCAAGCAAGGTCCAGGACCACAAGTATCTGCTATGAGAGATTGTTCATTCACAGGCAAGGTCCAGGACCACAAGTATCTGCTACGCAAGATAACGAAAGTCATGGCTGAGGAAATTAGAGCAGAGCACATCATGCAAGTGGTTACCGACAACGTGACCAACTTTAAGAAAACATGCTAATTGTTACTAGTGGAGTACCCACGGATTATATAGCAGTCATACTTGGCACACACTGTGAACATTATACTGAAAGATATGTGTGGCATTCCTCATATCAAACAGGTTGTGGAAGAGGCCAAGAGAATTTGCATATTCTTGTATAACCATAAGAATCTGCATGTATAAATGAAGCAACATATAGGTGGAGAATTGGTGAGACCAAATGCCACTAAGTTTGGTATGACCTTTGTTTTTTTGGATAGCTTCTTAAAAAAATTCAGCAGTGGATGGCATATCTAGTTTGGACAGGTAGTAAACCGGTCGGAATAGAGGGGGCCAAGTTTGCATATGACCACCTCATAGACAGGGGGTTTTGGGACTAGGTGGAGTGGACTGTTTTGGTCATATAACCCTTGTACAAGATGTTGAGATTCACGGATCAAGACAAATTACCAACGATAAGTGGTGTCATGATGCAGTATGCAATTGTGCGGACTGAGTATCACAAGTGCTTGCGGGAGGACAATGAGCAGTATAGGATATTCCTGCAGGTCCTGGAAAAGAGGTTTGCCAAAATTAGAGATACCACGTCTATGCAAGCAGGTCAGTGAAATTAATATGTTCATTTCTATTATGCTAACTACACAATATTTGTATCTGTTGTGCTAACTATACAATGGTTTGTCCATTGCAGCCTTTGTGCTCAACCCACAGTCTCAGTTCTCGTACAATATATGGAACACTCTGGTGTACATGGGAGCGCTCTCTACTGCTCTAGGCATTCTAGCTGATAAGGACAATAGCGCGGCGCAGGCTATACCGGAAGCTAACATATATGATCTTAGGAGGGGACGGTTTGCCACCCAACTTGCACAGCCCAGCGCTGTCAATCCCCACATGACGGCAAGTACATATGTAATTTCAAATATTGTTGCGTTGTTGTTGTGCACTGACTGACGCACTTTTCTTTTGTTGTCTTGTTTGTAGCTCAATAGCGGATGGCGTTCGAGAATGAGATGCCAACATTGCAGAAGTACGCCTTGCAATTGGTGTCGCAGTGCGCATCGTCCAGTGGTTGCGAGCGTAATTGGAACACATTTGCCTTGGTGCATAGCAGTTAAGGAACCGATTAAGTTATGCAAAGCTCTAGTAGTATGTGTTCGTACACTACAATCTTTGATTTTGCCAGTAGGACTACGAATCCACCCACCAGGGCAAGACGAAGATCCATTCAATCGTCTCATTGAGGTTGCGATGTATCCTGGTAACAACCTTATTGCAGAGTGATTTGATTCGTCTAGATTGGGAGCCTTTACTCGACAAGGATAGTGGGTACGACCCATCCCTCCCAGCGAGATTCGTGGTTGACACCATCTCGCCAGAAGAGATGAACCAGGTCAAAGATAACATGGAATTGCATCCTATTCTACTTGGTAATCATGTATGTCAAAATCTCACAACGGTCTTAGCATTACTTCCAATTGGTCACATGTGGGATGAGCCTCTTAGATTGGGCTGAGTTCACGGTCGGTCAGACACACATAGGGAGAAGAAAGCGTGGTACCAACGATAACGACTACATGCTAGCAAGAACTTTAGGTGGGTTGGCAAAGTTATCGGGCAGCTAGCGTGTCAAGGGAAAAGGAATAGTCCAAAGTAATGATGGGCCTGATGTTGGTAGTGACGACGACACGGATACACCTCCTCAGAATATGCAGTACTAGGAGATCACTAATAGCAGCTCAGCGACAGACTCTAGAGGCGATGATGGGATAGACGCTGCCCGCTACTCCCTCTGGCCCCGTTCACAGCCACAATTGCCGGGAGGATTACAATAGGGGGGAAGCGTCTCGAGGAGGAGCTCACAAAGGCAAACCCGTAGTAAAGAGAAGGGCGCGATGAGTAGTGGAGGTGGACGATAAGCAGCACAGCTCTAAGATGATGTAGATTTATGGTCTAGCAACTAGTCTTCAAGCCATTAAAGCTTCACGAATGTGCATCTTGCGTACGGTTTAATGCCCTACGGATGGGATTAGGGTAGGTACGGTGCAAGATAGAGTTATGACAGATCGAGTAAGTCTTGGCCATTTGACTACATTGATCCTTACGCCGATACGTACGCACAAGACACATCTGTTAGGTACCTTTACAAGTCAGAGAATTATACCAATTGGATGGCTCATTATGAACATTAGAAGTCTGTCTAGCTACCACGGGACATGATCTAGAAATAATACAAGCAACAGTACGAGAAGAGGTATCACGAAGTCATCGTCGATAACAAGGAGGTGGAGTTTGCACTACATGCGTACTACTACTCGTAGGTACGTAAACGTATTGTTGTCCATACTTTGCATGATCCTACTCCTTTAACTATATATCTTCTTGCAATATATGTTCATACTGTATGCATACTCATTCTTCAATTATGAATCTTGCAAGTGGTTCGGGACTTCGGACTGAGCGTTGCATTCTAGCGCCATCCGTACTTTCACAGGTAGTTGTCATGTGCTCCTGTATAGTCATATTTGTAGTGTATATGTGATGAATTGTAATACGTATCAATTTTATTTTATGCCTATTATTTGTTATACCAATATATATTGATTGTTTCCAATTACGACCTTCAAAATCCGAATATCAGTTGAAATGCCGCTGAAATTTCTAAACTTACAAATTGATAATCATCTAAAAATTTTATGCCAACATTAATGATGCATCAGGATCATCCAAACAAAATTTTAAAATTGTCTAACATGGTTTCAAGCATTTTCCATCCGGATATCATTGCCTTCCGAATTTTCAAAAATTCCTCGAGCTTCACCATCATCTAAAAATTTTATGGAAACATTAATGATATGTCAAAAACATGTACAAAAAATTATAAAATTTCTAACGTCATTTGTTCTATTTTTCACTCAGTTCAAATTTGCCGATCAGCATTTTATCAGGGCAGTAGCAATGTTTGAGTTTTAAAAAATTCCTCGGCCTTATATTCATTTGAATTTTTTTTGGAAACATTACTAATGTATCAGGATCATCCACAAAAAAATTCAAAATTTTTCGACATTGTTTGAATCATTTTTCGCTCAATTGAATTTAATCGAGATGTCAAAAAATCCGGTGGAAATCTCGGATTTCTCGATGCAACAAAAAAAAAATCTGAATTTGAATTTTTATTTTTGTGTTTCATCCAGAATTTATCCGAGATTCTGAGATCTTAGCGGAATTTTGGATTTCGACAACCTCCCAGATGTAAGTGAAAACGAAATTTCAAACCTTGCTGCTGCCAATGCACGTACGATGCGAACGTACCCACAGAAAATGTTGGTCATCGGAAGATCATAGTCGTATCATGACGAACATTTTACAGATCAAAAGAACAAGAAATGCTACACCTCACCTCAGATAGCAAAAGCAACCATAGTCAAGAGGAGAATTACACCTCACATAAATCATTCTTCCTTCATATTTTCTTAATTCACGGTGTCCCCTCATATCCAAGAGTTTTCTTGGTATGTGAGAACAGGAGGAATAAATTTCCTTAAAAATTGGTCAATGCATTATTGCAAGATTACAACAGCATTACAACAACTCCGTTCATTGGTGGCGCACACCTCCTAGCACGCTCTGCTTCGATTCATAATACAATAGAGAGTTACAGATATTGATATAGTTATATACACAACGATGAACTGGATGACGGGGTGAGGCTTCAAAGGTGCCGTCAGTTGATAAACATTTGGGAGCACACGAAAATCTACTTCCTTCGTATGCAGCAATCCTCTACTAATAGTTTAATACCTCCAGCTGAAAACAGACCCCACAGATCGGTGACAACTTCAATTTCGCACAGGTTGTGTACCACCGGGCATGACTAGAGGCTACTCAACCAATGGAGTTGATCTCAAATGAGGACTGGCTAGAGCTACCGATGGTGGTGGTCACATGCCTGGCAGTTTTTGGCAGCTCTGGGATTTGCATATGTGCACTGATCGCATGTCCAAATGTTGCTATCATCCACACCACGGCTTGAGCCACCACCAGATTTGGAGCTGGTACTCGATGCCCTGTTCTTGCCACTCTTACTTTTACCACCAAGACTCTTAGAAGTTGTGCTCTTGTTGCATGTGCCATGGCTAGTAGAAGGTCCTACATCATTTAATCCAGTCTCCAAAGCCCGGACGAGATTCTCAAAATAATTGCGAGTCACACTGTAAAATACCGAGAAAAAGTCAAAATGAAAAGATACAGTAGCAACATGAGAAATTTAACTGATCATCTGTTTACAGTTTGGGATGACCAGGTCATCAGAAGAAAATAAATGAAGCAAAGAAAAACTTCCACAGTACACAACATAGCATCAGAGATATAATAGACATGAAAACAGAAGCGACATATAGCACCTGGTTAATCCAGCCAACTTTGTACGGAAGTCATTGAAATCTTTAGAGGGGGATTCTGCTTCAAGGTATATTTGAAGCTCTTTCTCTGCACACTGATGTAGCCGCTCTAAACCTGATTCCGCCTCACCTAGATATATAAACAGCAAGAATAAATCAGATCAGTAACTGACACTCGTACATGTTATTTACATCAGCAAAACTACAAACCTTGCAGATATTCAAAGAACTGTCTTTTGGCCTGCTCATGCTCTGGGAGGTAAAAACCATAGGAATAAGTCCACTTCAATACCCTCCTACATTCAACAATCTGCATGTTGAAATAAAACCCAGCCATAAGAAAGCAGGAAACTTATGAGAGAACTGTACTTAAGGTGAGAACACCAATGAAGTTGTACCTGTAGCCATGCCTCTATAATGAACTTAAGCTGTGACTCTGGTTGGCTTTGTATATCACTTAACTTTTCAAGCTGAAGAAAGATTTGTCACTGTCAGTAGGAGTTCTCGACAGGTGGAATGAGGTAGCTATATTAAAAGGTTTTGAAATGAAAAATCGCATATTCATATACCTTTTCATTCTGCAGACTCTGAAGATCTCCTAATGCCTTTTGCCTTGACTGCATCATGAAGGAAATATGTTAAAGCAACGAGAAAACATGTTCTAGCAGGTCATAAGAAAAACAGGGAAATTCTTTTCTACAAGAAACAGCACCTAAACACCGAACCAAGAAGAGTTGGAACATACGCCTTATAGTCCAAATTCAATATACTAAAAGCAAGCAACAATACATCTTTGTACAAAAAGAAACAGCATTCCATTGTCAGCATTTCTACATTCTCTACAACTGAGCATAGGTTCTTATGGAACAAGAGAGAGACATTAAGAAAAGCATTGCAGCACAGAACCACTTCAAAGTTCAACAACCAATACTTCAACCACCACAATTATCTCAACAACTACAATACACGCACAGCACAAATGCATTTTTCTTTAGTTGTCAACTAACAACAATGGGAATATTTGGCAAAACGTAACCATGTTCAATCCTATAGTATAGTTCAGCTAACAAAACGCATGGCAAACACCAATTGTCAATCTAAAAATAGCCCACTTATGTAAACTCTAATGCTTTGTTCAGGCCACTTTCCTTCACACCCAACACCTTACCGACTGATTGGCAGCCCACCGTTCATAATAATGTGTATATCTCTCAAGAGAGTTCTTTGCCATTTCTCTTCTCCTTTCAGATTCATCATACTGCAACCACGACAAAGCAGACCAAAAAACCACACAATTTAGTACATTATCTAAAAATCAGTAGGTAATGGAATAAACATCTTGGATCAGAACAACTACCGCTCCTTCTTGCCTTGCTGCCTCATAGCGGTTACAAGCATAAAATCCACCAGTCCTCTCTCCATGCTCCGACCATGGGCCAAGACACAGCCTGGATTATAATAGTGCAAGTATCATATCAATTATATGAGATTGCAAGTACTATAAATTTACATGGAGGTGTACTTGTAAGTATGATTGCATACCAGCAAAACTCAAATTTACATGGAGGAGTGCATGTAATGTGCATGCATCCCTGGTTTTTCTCAATAGGCCGCTTGCACTTGGGACAAGGCTTTGAATTAGCCAATATCCTGAAACCATAACCAACAGTTGGGAAGTAAACAACACAGCTCACACTTGGCACAACTGTACATACTTCTCCAGATCCATCACGCAACAGCATTTTTGTAATACAACTCCAAATATTGTGGTTTTACAATATCATTATGCCAGTAATAGAATATCAAAAAAGCTAATTTTTTTGTGCATGGCCTACGATTGTAACAGTGCCCACCGACAGCTGTCACAGATTTAATTTAAGAAGTTTTGTCATTTTTGTTACGTTTGGATATTTACTACTTAGTACCTCTTGGATTGGTTTGGATATTTACTACCTAGTACCTCTGGGATTGGTTTTGATATTTACTACCTAGTACCTGTTGGGAATAGTCCCACATTGGTTGTGGAGAGGGCTTGAGCATGGTTTATAAGGGTGAGGGAGCACCCCCTCATTGAGCTAGCTTTTTGGGAGGAGATGGCCCAAGAGACCTTGGCCCGCTGCTCTGGTTGGGCTTGCGACCAACATGGCGTGGCGGCGCCAAGCAATTGGTGGCGTGAGGCGTGTGTGCTGATCGTGTGGCGATCAGTTAACAATTGGTATCGAGCCTGTGGCCCTGTGGTTCCTAGATAATCTCGGCCCAATGTGTGAGGGGAGATTGTTGGGAATAGTCCCACATTGGTTGTGGAGAGGGCTTGAGCATGGTTTATAAGGGTGAGGAGCACCTCTCATTGAGCTAGCTTTTGGGGAGATGGCCCAAGAGACCTTGGCCCGCCGCTCTAGTTGGGCTGTGACCCAAGTGGCGCAAGTGCGTCTTGTATGTTGGTGGCGTGAGGCTGCTGTGGCCGATCGTGTGGCGATCAGTTAACAATTGGTATCGAGCCTGTGGCCCTGTGGTTCCTAGATAATCTCGGCCCAATGTGTGAGGGGAGATTGTTGGGAATAGTCCCACATTGGTTGTGGAGAGGGCTTGAGCATGGTTTATAAGGGTGAGGAGCACCCCTCATTGAGCTAGCTTTTGGGAGGAGATGGCCCAAGAGACCTTGGCCCATTGCTCTGGTTGGGCTTATGCACCCAACAAGTGGCAGTGCGCGGCAAGAATGGTGGCGTGGCGTGAGGTCGTCGTGTCGATCGTGTGGCGATCGGAGTTAATGAACCTCTGGATTGGTTTGGATAAACACACTGTGTAGAGTTTTGTACTTCACTTAGTTTGGGTTGTTAGGACTTCTCTATATAACTATGCTTGAGGATTAAGCGGATCAAGAAAAAAAAAAGTCTCCCTAACCCCTAGTGCAATCTCTCTCTCATCTCCAAGCTGATCGGCTAGCTTGATAACCACGGCAGGGTGAGGAGCATCCAGCTGAAGGTCAAGAATGATTATTCAACAACCCAAACTTCATAGTTGATTGGGCCAGTTGAAAATAATATGGTAATTCCAAATTAAGAATAAGCAAAAAACCAGCATGGATAATAGAGAAAAGGTGTGCTTTATCCCTACTATACCAGTTCATATTCTCAGACTCCGCGCTGTTCTTGAGGATCCACTTTGAAACAGTGGCACAATCTACCGGACGATGAGCTTCCTCAGTGCACTGCAAATTTTATTTCAAATATTTACATTCTGCTAATTACTCACATTCAAACATAATCTGTATGAATCAATCAGTCATACTCACATTCCAACAAAACCCGTATGAACAATTGCAATTAACATCATAGCTGCCACTACCCATGACGAATTCTACAGCATACTCACATCCAGGAGCAGGACACCACTTGGTCTGCTCCACATAGAAAAGAATTTAATCAACAGGGTATAAAAAATAATTTAATCAACAGGGTATAAAAATAAAATATCTATTGATAACTTAAGAAACTAAATATGGCAGTCGATTATTTCTGTGGTCATTCACATCAATTACCAAGTAACAGCACCATTTCGAAAATTTGAAATGTTGTGTATAAGGAACATTAATTGTAGGAAACTATAAATAGCAACAAAGTCCAATTATCTAAACAAAATACAGAAGAAATGTCAACTTGATTTAAAAAAAAAAAGAAATATGCAGACAGGAAACATGGTTTTCTCACATGCTTAAAAATAAAATAAATCTAAATATGAGCCACACAGCTTTTCATTATTCATGGTATTATGTTCGTTGGTCAACATCTCTATACCAATTTATATGAACTTACCTTTCTATTATCTTCAATGTAAGATCTGCGCAGATATCGCCCATACTTTTCCTTATCCTCATTATCAGCCAGTGAATTGATCATATCTTGTCCAACAGCAGCAGCACAGGACGGATCAGGACATCTCAACATCAAACATCCAGGACCATCATTTATAGCTGTGTTAATGTAACCTGCAAAAATTTAATTTATGACAACATAGAAATCTATGCTAAAGTTCTTTCAGGAACATTTCTTCCATGATGTTGGAATAACACAAACAAAGGTGTGAAAAAGCATAAAAACAACCAACCAAGGAACAGAGAAACACTGCCAGTCTATCGCATTGACTGTATAATAAATCGAAAATTTTCTTGTTTTCTAGATAGTTGTCTATGTGATTGTCACCACTCATGTAATCCATTTTTTTAATTAGGGGCCTGTTTGGTAGAGCTCCAGATCCCAGCTTCACCTGAGATCTGAAATTTGTATGCTAAAATAAAGTGAATTAAGTTTATATTTTTGGTCTAAAATATAAACAAGATGATCCATCTAAACACTCTTAATGTACTCACAACTCCAGCTTCACGGATCTGTGGAGCTAAGAATAGAGCTAGGAATACCCAGCTCCACCAGATCCACGGATCTGGTGGAGCTGGAGCCCTACCAAACACACCCTAGGAGGCTAGGAGTACTAAATCCACAAGCATTGTAGACATGCCAGGGTAAAATGCAGCGCATGCAAATGCAAAATATCTCACAACCAGGTCAGATAATCTAAAGGATTGCTCAACCAGACTACAACCATAAAACATATAGAATGCTAGATTACTGGAGCCTTCAACAGATACAACAAATTATTGAAACAACAGGCAAACTGGCAATGACGGCGTATAGCAAAGATGTAAATGATGCTAATCCCTTAAAAGAAGTTAAGCATTGTCATCTTTTTGTTTAAGCAAGCTGTCAAGCTTTTATATGAAACCATCACATCAATCAAAAAGCATTTGAAAAACAAATGCGGCAGAGCATACCAGCAATAAACATGGTTGCAGACAAAAGATGTAACACAATATGGTATCAGTAATTATCACAACCCTAGTTTAAGGCTGGAGAAGGAGCAGTTGCCATGGTTTGTTTCAATATGAAAATATGAAGCAGAAATGGTGATTCCACACAAAAGAGAATCCAAGGTTGATATACTCATGAATATTTCAAGGTTAGATTAACAAACCTCTCCAACATGCACCACAGAAAGGATGGCCACATGCAGCAGCACTCATGGACACACGAGGGCAACTTTCGAAACAAATTCCACACGTCAGCTGTTATTAAGTGAATAAAATATATAAGTATTAAATCATTTAAGAGTATTGTGTGTTCTAAGTAAAGTTTGGTGGAAGCAATTCAAAACAGGCAAGAAAAACAACATAAAAAATAGCAGATGCACATGCTGCTCACAATGTATGGCACGTGTTGAGTGCCAACTTGCCAATGCATATGCACAAAAAACCTGCGCCAACGCAAGCATACTACCCAACATTTTTTCCCAACAATCCGAGAAGGCGGTCGCATACTGACACAAGTAATTGCCAAAGATACTGGCCAGCAGCAAAAATAGAAGCCTGGATACAAAAACTAAGTGACCATGGCACATGTGCTACTCATCCTACAAGTGGGAATTGGAGCAGGAGGGGGGGGGTTAGAAAACATGATAATTTTTTTGCAGCTGAAAATTGATTGCACCATAGCCATCCCCACTCCCCCAAAACTATTTTATTATTCAATGAGAGGAAATAGGCTTAGGCAACTGGAAGAACAAATTGAACTAACGAGGCAGAGGCATACTTCTCTGTCATTTGGCATCTCAATGTGCTTCTCCAGCAAACCAACAACCTTACGAACACGTTCTTCATCAGCAAACCATTCGTCATGCACCTTACTAACACTCCTGTGGGGGACATTAAAACAATAAAGTGGAATTAACAACCAACATAAATAACAGATCACCACCTTGTACACTTCCATCCAGACAGCAAGGACAAATGAACTATCATATTGGGCAAGTAGTAATTATCTTTATACAGATCATAAGAGTGTACTGCCATTAATGGGCCAAAGCAGTAGGAAATAATCTTCCACAAACAACCATGTCATACCCCTCAATACTATAAGCTAAAGATAAATCACAACCCTGTAAACTTAACTTGCAACACTTTTGCATCTTAACAGCCTACCTCTATTGTTTGGTATTAAAATTGGACAAATCAAATTACGCCAATACAAAAATGTTACATGGATAAAGATAATTATCTGAAGTGTGAGGATCCAAAAGATATGACAAGCCTTGACACAACACCAAAAAAGCAAATTAAAAGAGAGTGAGGTGGTAATCTTAAGGCGAGTGATGGCTATTACCAGTTGTAGTTGCGAAGAAGGACACATGCTTCTGACTTCAAAATTGAAAGAACAGTTGAAACCCTATTTATGTCATCCTCTTGACGCTGCTTTATACCAGCTTCACTTAATATACAGTAATTTTGCTGGGGCACAAACAAATGAATGGCTGTAAGAACAGAAGGGCATGACCCTCGAATAAGCACAAAAGAAAAACTAAAACTGAGTACTATTAGTTGATTGCTTAATCTAAGGTTTTTTTTCCAATTTTATGCTTAAAACATTTTTATTAATTGTTTAGCTTGCACCACATACAGGCCAAGTTTGTAGCTTCTCCAAGAAACCGTTGTTCAGCTTCCAGGTTTTTTTTTGTTGGGGGTGGGAGGGTTGGCTTTCAGGTTAAACAGTTGTTCCAGTATGTTTTCATGTTTGGAAAGCCAAAAGAATAAGATGACAATATACTTCATTAATGCATGGCAACTTCTCTGATTATTCTTTTATCCCCCAAAAATCTATTCCTTATTCCTCAATACACAGATCAACCAACACAGAGATCGATCGGGAAAGGCCATCAAAACTCGTTTCACAATAACCTGGTCGGCAGTGGACAAGGTGGGGTGGGCTGGCAGCATGACACGCAACCTTGATGGACAGGCCGAGGGCCAGAAGGTGAGCTCAACGGGCCAGCAGAGGGTGCTGCAACTCATCTATGTTCGCGGGCAGAGTATGGCCAGCAGGGTGCCAGCAACTAGTGGCGAGGACGGTCAGATGGGGAATGAACAACCTCAATGGCCGGATGGCAAGCCGGACATCGAGTTCGGCGGAGGGGATGATGACGAGCGATCAGGACATCAGTAGCGCGGAGGAAAAAAGGAATGGAAAAAAAATGGAAGCCATAGAAGCTAAATTAAAAAGTATTTCAATTAAAGCAAGTTTCAACACTATGTACCAACACAAAAACCATGTTATCAACAAGTAATAACTAATAAGTGGTGTCAGTTTTAAACAGTAATTACATCATCAGCATCAAGCACCCATTCAAAATTCTATCTAGAAACAAATTTGATCATCTGTACTTCTGTAGTCGATTAGAACTAAAATTCACTCAGACCCATGAAATAAACATAGCACATTGTACCCAATTAATAGATAAACACAATAAACACCTAACCGTTGTTTTTTCACAGTACACTTAACAATTTTCCATAACCAGAACCAGACTAAATATCATTAATCTGAAGTTGTACAGAACTGCATTTTGAACTCTCCTGTCCCCTATTGCTATTCCCTCGCATGTGTTTCACACCACATCAAATGATGTGATATGGCTGCTATATCAGTTCCACTAGTAATGTGATGTCACTTGGCCCATAGCATCATTTGCAATATTAGTTCTACATTACAGCACACATATTATTTTTAATACTAATTGTACATTATGTAGAACAAGAGACAAACCCATGGGAAAAAAAACAAATATAGAAGCAGATGTGCCACCTTCTCTTTGTTCGGCCATTACAACTTTGTCTTCAGAACTAGGAGGAGCTGTGATCAATTCTGATCTTGTGGTACAGAAGGTGATTAATTTTTACTGATGTTTTCTAGTTCGAAATGCTCCATACCATGGTTGTCAAGGCGACAAGGCGAGGCGAGGCGCCAGCCGAGCACTTGGACGCCTAGGCGCCTAGGCGAGAATTAGGCGACCAAAAATAGTCTAGTAATATCAGTATATCACCAATACATATATAACATATATACCTTGTATGGATGCAAATAAATAGCATAACAAGATGATAATTAAACAAGGAAGCAAATCTACCGTGGGCAACTTCTTGACCGCATGTGAACAAAAATCAGGTTCGTCGCCGGAAATCTAGCTCCACCCCCTTTTTTCTCTTTTCTTTCTTTCTTTCCTTTTCTTTTCTTCTTTTCTTTCCCTTCTTTCTTTCTTTTCCTTCCCTTTTTCTTCTTTCCTTTCCTTCATTCCCTTTATTTTACTGGCCGAGCCTCGCCCGGCTCCTCTCCTCAACTCCTCCTCGCCTCCTACCCCCGCGGCCCCTTTTCCCCCCGACGCTGCCCCTACTCCCCCCCCCCCGGGTCACCGCCTCCATGCCTCCCCCTCGCCTCCTCCCCCCACTGCCCATTCTCCCCCAGACGCCACCTCACCTCCCCTGACGCCACCCTCCTAACCCCCAACCGCCTTCACGCCTCCTCCTCCCACCGCCCCACGCCTCCCCCCGATGCCCAATCACCCCACTCAAGCGCGCCTGGCAACACTTGGAACATCCAGGCGACCGCCTTTCCCTGGCCAGGCCAGGCGCCGAGCCATGGCGGGCGGCCGCCGGTGACTGGGCGCCTAGGCATCGCCTAGGCGATGCCTTGACAACACTATTCCATACTTCAATAGGTCTGGGGCGTGGGCATATGGTAAATCCCCCTTTGGCTGTCCGTAGGGCATCCAAAAAATTTACAGGCTGTCAAGAACTTCATGATAACTCATACTCTATAATTTGGCATTTAATTAGTACAGTAGAACCTTGCCTTCTTTTAGTGCAGCATGACTTGTCACTTGCTAGTGCATAAACTTCCGTGAAAAGTAACGAATTACATCACTCCCAAAATTCCCAGCACGATTCACAATATTCTATACTCTTGTAATTTATTGTACATATTTTTTCTGGATTAAGCATTTAGTTGTCTATGACAAAGTATCGGCTGTCTGTCTAGTGACCGACATGTACTTAATTTGTCAACATTGTTGCCCGCTCTACCAATAATCCCGGATCCGCCACTGCTCCTACTAAAAAAAAAATGCATAAATGTACAATTGTTTCAGGAAGGTCCTAGGCTTCTAACTCGCACCAACACATTCATACAAGGGAAAACCAATGCAAGACCATTCGCCCGAGCCACATCCTAGTATACTGAACAACGATACATCGCGCAGCATGGCAACAAGCTAACAACCATCTCATCGATCGCCTAGATTCACAGACCCTGCAATTTCGCATTCCCGCATCGAAACCGATCAAACCACAAGCTAGGCCCCCGGCCATTCCAAGCACACGCCTCGTCCCAGGCAGGGAACCGAGATCACCTGCTGCCGGTGGGAGAGGAGCTCTGCTGAGTCGTCGGAGTCGTGGTCCGCGAAGTCGTAGTCGGCGTCGCCGTCGTCGCTGGCGGCGAGCCCGGCCTCCCCGCCGCTGTAGAAGTCGTCGTCGGCGGAGTCGTTCGCATCGTGCATGTCGTCCTCGGAGTCCATCGCCGCCCTTCCGCCGCTCGCCGCCGCGCGCCGAAGCCCCAGGAGCAGCGCGGATCGGGCGGATCGGAGCGGCGCCCACCACGAGGAGGGAGCAATCGGGCCCAGGTCGCGGACGCCCGCGCGGATTCGAGGGCGGAGGCGGAGGGGAGAGGAGGAGAGTGAAATGGGGAGGGTGGATTGGTGGGTTGTGGTGATTCGCTCGCTCGGCTATTCACGAAGCGACTAATGCGAGTTTTTCCTCTCTTCTTTCCTACACCGCTACACGGCTACACCTCTCTTTCTCTCACCCTTTGCTTTAGCTAGTGTGAATATACGTGGTTATTGTTTTTTTTTATATTCTAACCTATATTTTAAATTCGTATTTAAAATCGTATAAGGATATTTTGGATACGGATATGGAATTTTTGAAAAACAACACAGGGCGGATGCAGATCGGATTCAAATCGGTCACTGATAATTTGATAGATACTTCACACATAAGGAAAAGATGTAATTTTAGCAACAAAAATGTCAAATTATAGTAAATATTAGATAATTATTTATCATACTTAACAATATAAACATAATTAAATATAAGTTCATATCATAATTTAGTCTAAGAATAGAAAACCATACATGATATTAGAGGATATTAATGTTTTATTGGAAAGCTATTTCGTTGATTTGTCAGATATCTCCCGGATATCCTACCATATACAGATAAGGATTAGCTGTTCTCATATAATAACCTATATTTTCCGGATATGAATACAGATCAAACTAAAAAATAGTATCTTACATGGATTTTTTAGAATACGGCGTCAAGCCTAGCAAAAATTATCCGTCCCTTTTTCACCCCCTGCCTCTAACTCTTTCTAGTTTTTCTTCTTTCTGATATCTCCGTATGTAGTGTTTTCGTTACAGCTTTTTCTATCTCCATGTGTAGTATTTTCGTTACAGCTTTTTATCCATGTTTTTAGATGTCTATGGTTTATCATAACCAATGTTTTTATACTGCCTTCAAGTCGTAACCTCAGTTGGTGTATTCTACCTCCATGGCGGCACTACAAAATCAGTAGTGAAATCTTACGGAAAATGATCAGGAACAGAACTAGAAATGAATGACACGAAAAACAATGCTCCCTTAAACATACAGTAATTAAAGAGTAATTAAAAACCGTCTACAACTTTATGTTCCGCACCAGTTCTATCGTTGGGCATGTACAACGATATAAACGGTGGTTGTCTGTAATACACCTTCATGCCATCTATTGACGGGACTAAAGACAACTTATACAATTAACTGTCTATATGGCTATCTATAATGATCTCTTGTACAATTAATAGATTGTCTGTGTTTGCTGGGTTCCGCTAGATTCGTCCGGTGGAAGTCCCTCTATCAAAACTGGCAATATGGAAGAGCTGTCACCATATAGTGCTAGATATTAATAGTAAATATTTGTGGACTTGTGGCAGAATCCGACCAATTTAGATCAAAGGCAATGCCAATCCTAGCGAACATCAAGAAATTGAGTAGTTTTTTTTTCTTGAGTTTAAGTTTTGTTTTATCAATAGACGATGTAATAATGATGCACATGTAATTGTGAAATAAGTTTCTCATACTCTGAAGCGGTGTTTGTGGCATCTTAAGTCACCAAACTTCGTACGAAAGATTTTGTTTGGGGATTGTAATCCTGCTGAAAGTTGATAAAGTGCTCTCTTAGTCTAAAAAACTAGTTTTTAGTGGTTGTTGCTTTCTTTCTTTTTAATAAAAAGGCACGCAAAACTTTTACCTGTTCCTCAAAAAAATCCCACCATCAGTCTTCACACTTATGATCAAGTACAAGAGTTTGCTACACATTGCATCAAATACACGAGTTTGCTACACGTGCTTTTCATCTTGATAAAAAAAATGATCCACTTAACTACACGTAATAAACAATATAGTTAGTACACCTGCTGTAAAAAAAGAATGATATTTTGGAAATGGCCTGTCGAGGATTGGATAAATTATCATTAAGACATCATGCCCTGGCAGCCCTCCTTTGGTCGACCATGTTTCCCTTTGATGTTGCCTCTAAGGAAGATCCTTGGACGGACCGGCTACCGGCTCCGTCCCGACCATGTTTGCATGCCCGTCCGCGAGCATACAGCTTAGCTCTCCGAGCATGGTTGCTCGGGCTGGTGGCAAAAGTCGGCCACGACCAAGGAAGAACCCCGAGTATGTCCCGAAGGTCATGCTCGGGCTGTAAAGGTGACGTGGCGGCAGCTGCGTTAACCGTTACGCCACGATTTGGGCCATCATATCCACAACGCCGCGTGGCGAAAATCAAGGGGCAGCCGTTGCCACGCACGGACACGTAAGGGCGTGACATTCGGATGTGGTCGTTTTAAATCGCTTATAAATACCTCTTCAGCACACAGCAAGTGCAACACGCACACAGGGAGAGGCACGCGCCAGGAGGAGCCAACGTAGAAATAAAAGGCACATATAGGCATTGTAATAGTAACACCTTTTGTAAACGAGCATAGACAAGGTACACCCTGCCAGACCCTTGTAAGCATCAGGATAATAAGCGAAGAAACACTAGACATAGGGTTGTTATCTCGATCGTGAGAGACCCGAACCAATATAAAACCCCCTTGTCCATTGCTCTTTTGTAGCTCGATCTCCTCCCGCGGCATTCTTCGGACGCTAACCCTTCACATAAAAAGGGGGCCCGGTTGATCCCTCAATCAACAAGTAAGCTCGGTGAGGGGCCCTTTCCCCAAACGCCGATAGCTGGCGCCGTCTGTGGGGATCGACTGGAGAATTCTTTTCGTGAAGAATCCCTGAAAATGCCGAATTCTCAAGACGGTCAAGACCTTTGCGTCTTTGATGACGTTGAAGACGATGATATGTACTACGCCGATGGAGGCATAGCTGTTGTGGCTGATCCAGAAGGTCACACTGAGCCCGGGAGTCTTTCCCCGGTCGTTGCAGCGCGAGAGCATTTCCTCTGCTCACAGCGGGTTACCCTCACGGATGATGAGGAAGATAACAGCCTCTATGATGGTCCAGATATCCCCGACCATCTTGAGCCCGATTACGAGACCTCGTCGCGAGGGGACTTCATGATGTTGCCCTCACGGTCTCCACACTCTCGCGACGTCAACAGGGCGGGAGAGGTGGAAATCCCTGAGACGGAATCCTCGGGGGCTGTGCGTCATCGTCGCTATGAAGCCGCCAAGAGCCATCTTGAGACATCCCTCGGCAGAACCCTGGCGAGCATCCGTCGTCAAGCTCGTGCGGAGACGGGCGCTGGGGCTGGATCCTCAATTCGCGGAAGCTCTCGTGGGCTCCATTCCCTAGAGCATGTGCGTGGCCGCCAAATAAGATCGCTCCTTCCCGTTCCGCAGAGCATTGAACGGTTGCGCACTATGGCAACGGTCGTACGCGACCTCCGGGACTTTCCAGTCAGGTGGACCTGGAAGCAATGGGCGCGGCCGTAGCTGAGAATCTGGAGAAGCTCACCGCCGACATAAAGCTTTCAGGGTCCCCGAGCAGCAAAGGGGCCCGGAGTATTTCCCGGGACGCTAAACCTCGTCTTCCTATTCGCTCCAGGCATGATGGCCCCCGGGGTTCTGCTCGAGAGGGCCGCAAGAAGCATGATAGGTACCACGAGGGTACTCGGAGCAGTTCCCGAGCTACCTTGTGGGGCCAGAAGTGTGCTCGGTCCAGCCGCGGGCACACTGAGTTCTCGACCTCGGAGCGGTCTCCGCCGCACCGACATGGGGAAGTATTCTCTCGTCTCGGCCCTCGTATCGGAGGTTGTCACGGCAGTAATCAGTATGGTCGGCCTGCTCGAAGAGATCATCACTGTAGCCCCACCTTCGGGTGCCGAGCTTTCTCAGCATCCCTCCGTAATGTCTCATGGCCAAGCAAATTCAAGCCCGGCCACATTAAAAGGTTCAATGGTACCCAGAATCCAAACGAGTTCCTCTCAATATACACCACTACCATTCTGGCGCCCGGGGGGGCCGAAGGAGTGATGGCTAACTTCCTCTCCACAGTCCTGGATGGAGCCGCAAGAACATGGCTCTTCAACCAAAAAAAAGGGTCGATCCGCTCTTGGCATCAACTCAGCGAAGCGCTCCGGGCAAATTTTCAGAGTTGTTATGTCTGCCCGGGCAAGGAGCGTGACCTCGAGCATCTGATCCAGACCGAAGGTGAGCCCCTAAGGCATTTTGTTCAAAGGTTCATTGAGGAGAGAAACTCCATACCCAATATTTCAGATGAGGCGGTCGTCCGAACATTCAAGTTCGGAGTTCGGGACATCCACTTCACCCAAAACCTGGAGATTCACCCTGACCTGACGGCCAATGAGTTGTTCCGCATGGTCGATCGGTACGCGAATGTCGATGAGGCAGTCCAGTGGAAGAAGATGCTGGATGAAGGAAAACTCCCGCCTCAACCGGGCCTGGAAGGTCCCACGAGCAAGAAGAATCAAGGCCCCGTGGAGAAGAAGTTCAAAAAGTAGAAAAGGCCCTCTGCGCCGAGCATGGTGGCGGCGATCGAGCATCATCCGCCACAAGCTTCAGAGCCACAGCAGCGCGGGAGGGGCAGGGGGCGCCCGCCTCAGTGGCACAGCGAGCAAAGGCGCGCCGACCAAGGTCGCAGCGGCCAAGGTGCACCACCAAGTGACCATTTTTGCCCGCTTCATCAGGCGTACAGGCACGACCTTCGCAATTGTAGAACTTGGGCGTTCCGCCTAGAGCAGTTCTACAGCGGCAAGGGCCCTATGCCCACGCTCCCAGAGAAAGAAGAGAGCGGTAAGGTGAAGGGAAAAGGGCCTGCAGTCGGAGACGATGAAGACATGGAGTGTGAGGAGCCCCGCAATCATATTGCAGTTATATTCGGGGGCTCCTCCGCCTTAAGTCCCGCAGAGATTTGAAGGAGACGGCGCGG
This sequence comes from Guadua angustifolia, assembly GCA_036346375.1. NCBI lineage: Eukaryota > Viridiplantae > Streptophyta > Magnoliopsida > Poales > Poaceae > Guadua > Guadua angustifolia. The sequence goes on along the minus strand of CM070506.1, from coordinate 34,487,565 downwards.
GAGGTGCACCATATCGCGCAAGGCAAGCCTCCCGTCCAGCAACTCAAGTGGTCCGAGCTGCCTATTAATTTCTCCAATGAATATTGTCCCCTTGGGATGACAAAGCCTCAAAGGCTCCCTCCGGTCGTAAACCCGACCATCAGTAATACGACGGTGGGGTGAGTCCTCATCGACGGCGGGAGCTCCCTGGATCTCATAACCGTAGGGTCATGGACGAGATGCAGGTACCTCGGTCCAAGATAAAGAGCATCGCAGTCTCCTTCTTCGGGATTGTCCCGGGCACTTCGGTCAAACCCATTGGCCAGATCGTCTTGCCCGTTACGTTCGGAAGCCCGAGCAACTTCTGGACAAAGATGATCACTTTCGACATGGTCGACTTCGAGCTGGCCTACAATGCCATCCTCAGCAGGCCAGCACTCGCCAAGTTCATGGCCGCCACGCATCATGCATATCAGTGTCTGAAGGTTCCCAGCCCCAATAGCATGATTACCGTAAGAGGGAACCCGAAGGCGGCCCTAAGTTGCGACATGAGGTCGCTCGACATGGTCGGGCAGCTGTCTCAGCGGGGTCCCGACCAAGGGCTGAGGAAGTCCCGGCCAAAAGTTGCCCTCCAGCCAGGAGGAGAGACCAAGGCGGTGCCGTTAAGCAGCACGGATCCGGCCAAGGTCGTGCATTTGGGATCTTCCTTAGATCCCAAATAGGAACTCGAGCTCATCACTTTCCTCCGGAGGAGCGCGGGCGTGTTCGCCTGGGAACCGTCCGACATGCCCGGAGTCCCAAGGGAAGTGATCGAGCACAGGCTAGCTGTTCGCCCTGACAAGAAACATGTGCGACAGAAACTCAGGCGTTTTCCCCGGGAAAAGCAAGCTATCATCCAGGAGGAACTCGACAAACTCCTCGAGGCCGGCTTTGTCCGGGAAGTCGAGCATTCAGAATGGCTGGCGAACCCAGTCATCGTCAAGAAAAAGGGAGGAAAGTAGCGCATGTGTGTCGACTACACGGGCCTAAACGCCGCTTGTCCTAAGAATAATTTTCCGCTGCCACGCATAGACCAGTTGGTCGACGCGACAGCGGAGTCTCAGGTGATGAGTTTTTTAGATGCCTACTCGGGCTTTCACCAGATCGGCATATCACCTAAAGATGAAGAGAAGACTTCATTCATTACTCCATTCGGCACGTTCTGCTACACGACCATGTCTTTCGGTCTTAGGAACGCTGGGGCGACCTTCCAGCGTTTGATGCAGAAGACCTTCGTAGACCAGATAGGGCAAAATTTGGAGGTCTATATAGACGACATTGTGATCAAAAGTAAACTCGCCTCGGATCATGTGTCCGACCTCGAGGAGACCTTTTGTAACCTCAACAAGCATCAAATAAGGGTTAACCCAAAAAAATGTGTCTTTGGGGTAAAAGCGGGCAAGGTGCTTGGCTACATGATCGGTCCGTAGGGTATCGGGGCAAACCCAGAGAAGATAGAAGCCATTGAGAAAATGCGACCACCCAACAGCATCAGGGAGGTCCAGGCTCTGACCGGACGCATGGCAGCTCTAAATCGCTTCATCGCCCGGTTAGGTGAGTGCGGGCTGCCTTTCTTCAAGGCGCTCCGCAAGCACGACGGCTTCACATAGACTGAAGAAGTAAATCAATCCTTCGAAGAGCTGAAGCAGTACCTATTCGGTTCATCCGTCTTAACCACACCAAGGTCGGGGGAAGACCTGCTCTTGTATCTAGCAGCGACCCCGCAAGTTGTAAGCGCCGTGTTAACGGCCAAAAGAGATGGAGTACAGCGACCAATTTATTATGTCAGCGAAGTCTTGCATGGACCGAAGGAGCGGTACCCCGCGGTCCAAAAGCTGTTATACTCACTACTCATGGCTTCTAGGAAGCTGCGCCACTATTTCCAGGCTCATAAAGTCGTAATTCCGACTAACTTTCCACTTAGGGAGATCCTAAGAAATCAAGATGCCAGTGGCCGCATAGCAAAATGGGCTATGGAACTCGCCGCGTTTGATATTCATTTCTCAACTTTCGACAATGATCAAGTCTCAAATTCTAGCGGACTTTGTGGCGAATGGATTTAATCCAATACGATCACCGACGAGCCCGAGGAATCCAAAGCAGGTCGTTGGACATGTACTTTGACGGGTCTCGAGCTTACGAACGCTCGGGGGCTGGAGTCGTGCTGGTATCCTCTCAGGGAGATCAACTCCAATACGCCATTCAAATGCACTTTGCCGCAACTAACAACGCGGCAGAGTATGAAAGCCTTCTAGTCGGGCTACGAGTATGCAAAGCGCTCGGAATTCAGCGGTTGATTGTGAGAGGCAATTTGCAGTTGGTCGTCAACCAGGTTAATAAGGAGTATCAGTGTTTCGATAGCTCAATGACGCTTTACCTGGATGAAGTAAGGAAGATGGAGAGGTACTTTAGGGATTTCGAAGTACTCTACATCCCCAGGAGAGATAATTCCCTGGTCGATCATCTCTTAAAGGTCGATTCCTCCCAAATACCCGTTCCAACGGGAGTGCTCGTCGAGCACTTATATAAGCCCTCCATTCCCTCTGTAGAGGAGGCACCAGAGACGAGCGGTGACGTCTCCCTCCTCGAGCATGGTGCGAATTGGATGACGCCATTCATCCAATATCTTGCACATGGGACACTTCCCGAGAAGAAGCTGAGCGTTCCTGGCTTATACAGCGATCCTCTCCCTACAAATTGATCGAGGGCGCATTGTACCGCAAGGGAGCACTAGGAGTTCTCTCCAAGTGCATATCTCAAGAAGAGGGTAAATTTCTTCTTAGAGATATCCATGAGGGAGTGTGTGGAGCTCACTCATCTTTCAGGACGTTTGTGAGCAAAGCCTTCCGATTGGGCTACTATTGGCCAATGGCTTTAGCCGACGCCCGGTCGATTGTGGCGACTTGCCGAGCATGCCAGTTCCATGCTCGCAGGGCACATCAACCGCCGTATGTGCTCCAAACTATCCCTCTATCGTGGTCATTCTCGACCTGGGGAGTCGACATTCTCGGACCTTTTCCCCGAGGTCGAAAGGACTGCAAATTCTTACTCGTGGCTATTGACACTTTCACTAAGTGGGTTGAGGCCGAGCCAGTGTCGACCATTTCAGCTCTGGCAGCCAAGAGGTTTTTTCGCAGTAACGTGGTGACGCATTTTGGCATTCCCAATCGCCTCATCACGGATAACGGCACTCAGTTTACCAGTGAACTGTTTCAAGCCTATTGCGAGGACATCGGGACCAAGGTCTGCTTCGCCTCTGTAGCTCATCTGCGTAGCAACGGAGCAGCCGAATGAGCAAATGCACAAATTCTGTAAGGAATAAAGAAGAGGGTTTTCAAAAACCTCAACCATCATGGTCAGTCATGGGTGGACGAGCTCTCTTCCGTCCTTTGGTCGGTTCGCACTACGACAAGTCGGGCTACGGGCGAAACCCCTTTTCAACTTATCTACGGTGCAGAGGCCATACTGCCTACTGAGATAGTGCTGGGTTCTCCAAGAGTGCGCTTGGTTGACCATGTCGACCAGGAGCTTGAGCGTCTTGTGGACCTAAACCTCGTTGAGGAGACACACGAACGGGCGTTGCTGCGGTCTGCGGTTTACCAACAGGCTCTTCGAAGGCACGCGGCCAAGGACCTTTCAAGTTGGCGACCTAGTCCTGCGGCGAATTCAGGACTTGTCAAAAGCCAACAAGTTGTCCTCCAGGTGGGAGGGTCCTTTCTCGATCGTCTCGATAGCACGCCCGGGGGCTGTCCGCTTAGCGATGGAGGACGGTCGAGTGCTTTCTAGCTCTTGGAATGTCAATCAGCTCTGTAAGTTCTTTGTATAGTTCTTATCTGCTATGCGATTTGCGTAGGTCTAATCGTTTTTCTCTAAAAAATTTGGTTCTCTTGCCACCGCTTTTTTTCTTCATTTTAAGATTATGTGAATGACTTTCGAGTCCCTACCCGTTGGTAAGCTGACTCAGTCTCGCACAAAGGCACACTCTCCTTCTCGCAATCTTAATGATGGAATAAGCGCGTGCGGGCAGAAACAGACGCTTCAACATGTTCTAAGGTTTGGCCAACATGTGCAAGAACGCTCAAAGCGCCACAGCAAACACCGGATCACTAAGCTCGCCGCCAGAGGTGTCCGTCTTTGTAAGCCGATTATCATCCGCAGTAGTTCTTCGCTGCATGTTCACAATCGCAAGTAGACACCCTCTTGGTCGGTCTAGAGCCTTAGCTCGGTCCGACTGTGCTTGCTCATCACGCGTTTTGATGGGCAACCATACATTCTTCCTCATCAAAGACTATGCTCGCAAACTTAGAGGCATGAGTTCGAGACGCTCGAAAGTTAAGGCCATACACGTTTCTTCTTTTTCGACCTACCTCATGCTAGCAAATCGGAGGATTGGCGGTAAGGTCGCTAAGGAAGGCACGCGGTTTTTCTAGCTCTTCTGTGAACGAGTTCGTGCTCGCAACTTAGGTGCACGACCTTCATTCACAGCGGGGGCTTGGTAGAGCGAGCTACCATGTTTTTCAAAAAGATGCGCGCTAGCACTCCATTTCTACTTAAGTTTGTATCCATCTTGCTTGCTCGCGGTGTTTTGTCCTTTCTGTGCAGGTGCTCGTTGAGGAAAAATCGATGAAGTGACAAAAAGGGCAAAGGCAGTAAAAAGGCAGATGACAAACAAAATTGACAAAAATCATCTTTTCATTCAAAGTGGCAAATTTACATAAAGTTCGGGAATCCTGGGCTAAGAGCTATTTCCCGGGCTTGGCACTCCTAAGCGATGAAAGTTCGTCCTTCACCGCGTCAAGCTCGGTCTCAAGGTCGAGGACTCGCCGACGAGCTTCGCGTCCTTCACGAGCCTCTTGGCGCAGTCGCTTCACTTCTTTCTTGTCTTGCTCAGCTTGTTCGGAGGCATCCTGCGCTGCCCGGGTTAGCTCTTCTATCTTCGCTTTGTCTTGCCCAGCTAGCTCAGAAGCCTCCCACGCCGCCCGATCCATTTCTTCTATTTTCGCCTTCAAAGCTCAGGAGTGCTCTTGCTCAACTTGTAACTCAAGCACGCAAGACTACTCCCTGTTCTTGGTGGCGCTTTCTTTAGCTTGGTGCAGTTTTGTCAGGATGTTCTCGTCCCAAGCCCGGCGGTTGGCAACTTGTTGCTCGAGCTCGGCAATTTTTGCGTCCTGCTCGGCGATCATTTTGGCCAGGGTCTCAGGTGCAATGGTCATGTACTTGAAGTCCTCCATCGTCGCTCGGAGCACCTGTGGGCAAGGAGATTCTAAGTTGTTGCTCATCTTTAAAAAGGAAATTTCGCAAGTGGAGTATACTTACCCAGCTGAGACGAGCACGGAAATTATTCTCGATGGCCTTCGTAACCTCTTCCGGCCGAAGGTCTGCGAAGTCTCCATCCCGAGCATGTGGTTCGCTCTGGGTCTCTTCATCCTCCTTCCGAGCAGGTGTTTTGCTCGGGGGCTTCGCGCTTTCCTCCGGGGCATGTCCTTCGCCCAGGGGCGCGATGCTTCCCTCCCAAGCATCCGACGTGCTCGAGAGAGCCTAGAGTGCGTCCTGGATAGTGGGCGCATCCAGGGCAAGAATTTCAGCCTCCCGTTGCTCGGAGTGGGCTTCAGTGTCCTCCGCCGTAGCGAGCGCTACCGCTTCGGCCATCACTAGATCCGCAGCTCGGGCGACCTCCTTCTCTGTCACGTGGTCGAGGATCTCATCAACCATAGCCCTGAAATCCCAAGAGCCCCTACGAGCTATCACACTCACATCCAAAGAGTGGGGTTAGCTCGGGGAAAAGAAAAAGAAAGAAAAGCAAAAATGGCAAAGGGGCAAAAAGTTACCTTGATGGAGCCCTTCGTCCTCAGCGGTCTTGGTCACTGCCGCGACCACCAGTTCAGACCCCCTTTGATGGAGCTCTTCATCCTCGGCGATCTTGGTCGCCACCGCGGCCATCAGCTCGGACCTCTCCGCGGTCAAGCGGCTGGCCCTCGCCATCGAGGGGTCGACGTCATCCATGTCAACCCCCTCCAGGGTCTTCTTCGGGTATAAGAGGGCAAGGCCCGTCCGGTCTTCTTCTTCATCCTCGGGCTCCCTCGCCTGAGAGCCCGCCGTGGCCGCATCGAGCTTGGCTTGAAGCGCAGCAATTTGGCCTTCCAATGCCTTGCACTCGGCCTCCCTCGCCTCCTCGTTCCGTTTCGCCTGCTTCACGAGCTGTTGCAGGCGGTCCATCAATCCAAGTTTCTGCTCAAAGAACCCCTTCATCCATGTCTTCAGGTTTCTTATCTCCATCACGTCGACGTACTCTAGGTGTTGCCGGGTGGGTCCCTTGGATGAAGTTGCCCTCGTTTTTAAAGGTTGGGCAGGCGGAGGCGGGGGTGCTGATCGTTTCCCCCTCGCCTTCTTGCTCTTGGTGGCGAGGACGACTCCCCCTTGGTCACACGATAGTGGCTTAAGATTGGCCACCGCGATTTCAAGAGCAAGTTTCTCCTGCAAAGGACGATAAAGTGTCAGAAGATGCTCGGGATGAGTTCCCTCGAGCATGGTTCGCAAGGGTACTTACCACATCGCTTCGCTCGAGCACATTCTTCGAGACTTGGTACCCATGCTCGAGCTCTTTGCCCTTCGGGGTACCGAACATCTCGGCAACCCGCTTCTCCACCCAGTCGAAGCTCGGGGTTGCACCGATCAAGAGCAAATATCAGCACGAGCAAAAATCAGGCATAAGAAGCAGATAAGACCTAAGTTTAAAAGATTTACCAGAGTCGTCTTCTCGGGTGAGGTCTTGCCACCCCAAGATCATGAAGAAAGGGCGCTCCCTTCTTCTCGGTCGGGAAATCCGATTCTTAAGAAAGTCCCGGGTGATATCGCGCCCGGTGAGCCCCATGTTCGTTAGTTCGCTGATCTTCATCAGCGTCTGCTCTTCCTCGGCTTGGACAGGCGGGCGAGGGGCGTTAGCGGCTGGGTTAGCAGCTCCGGAGTAATGGAGAGAGCTTCCCTCCGCCTTCCTCAGATAGAACCAGTGGTCGGCCCAGCCCGCCACTGAGTCCTTAAGCGTGAACATCGGATAGTCATATGGGCGATTGGCTCGGAGGCGAAAGTATGTGGAATAGACGGGTGAAGCCCCGCCGGTGCGAAACAAGGAGTTAAAATGGAAAAAAATGCTCACCGTGGGCATAGTACCCACGTATCCCTCGCAAAGATGCGAGAAGATGGCCAGGACAAGGATAGAGTTAGGGTTGAGATTAGTGAGCTCGCACTCACACTGGGTGAGTATGGATTCGATAAACTCACTCTCGGGCATTCTAAGCCCATTGACGGTATAGAGATCGCACGATACGATCTCGTTGTCACGCGACGCCGGTGCTCCTTCGCCTTCGGGGAGGTGCCAGGTGCCCGCGTTGATGTAGCAGAGGCTCTCGAGAACTTCCATCCTCTCCTTGCTCATCTTGCTCAGGGCGAACTTCGCCATGTGGAGAGTTTGGGACTTAGAAAATTCAGGGGCTTCGAAAGGTTTGAGAGAAGTACAGGCGGAGAAATTTCTTGTCACTATTCCTGCTGGTATATATAGGCAGAGAAGGCGAAGGGGCGCAACCGTTCGGAGGCCAAAAACGCTTCCCGCCTATTCGCGAACTAGCACGGTTTTCGAAACTGTCCAATAAAGGCACAGCTTCCGAGAAACTATCAGAACCACTCCCGCAAGGCTTCGCGGAGAATGAACCGTCGCGACCTTTTCAGTAACTTCTTTCCGAGCTTCCCCCTGGGACTGGGCTCTGGCTGGATGGACGATCCTAGCCATGGCATACTCGTCTGCGAGCAAGTGTTGCTCGGATACTGCAGCAGTGTTCCGCTGCAAGGTCTCAATCCCTCCTGTGAGTCTATAGGCTCAAGGGGAAGGCCCTATCAAGTAGTTTTCCACTTGAGCATCGGGGGCTAGCTGTCAGGGATTGGATAAATTACCATTAAGACCATCATGCCTCGGCAGCCCTCCTTCGGCCGACCATGTTTCCGTTTGATGTTGCCCCCAAGGAAGATTCTCGGACGAACCAGCTACCGGCTCCGCCCCGACCATGTTCGCATGCCCGTCCGCGAGCATACAGCTTAGCTCTCCGAGCATGGTTGCTCGGGCTGGCGGCAAAGGTCGGCCACGACCAAGAAAGAACCCTGAGCATGCCTCGAAGGTCATGCTCGGGCTGTAAAGGCGACGTGGCGGCAGCTGCGTTAACCGTTACGCCACGATTCGGGCCCATCACATCCATGGCACCGCGTGGCGAAAATCAAGGGGCAGTCGCTGCCACACGCGGACACGTAAGGACGTGATATTCGGATGTGGTCGTTTTAAATCGCCTATAAATACCTCTTCAACACACAACAAGTGCGACACGCACATAGGGAGAGGTGTACGCCAGGAGGAGCCAACATAGAAATAAAAGGCACATATAGGCATTGTAATAGCAACACCTTTTGTAAACGAGCATAGGCAAGGTACGCCCTGCCAGACCCTTGTAAGCATCAGGATAATAAGTGAAGAAGCACTGGACGTAGGGCTGTTATCTCGATCGTGAGAGGCACGAACCAATATAAAACCCCCTTGTCATTGCTCTTTTGTAGCTCGACCTCCTCCCGCGGCATTCTTCGGACGGTAACCCTTCACGTAAAAAGGGGGCCCGGTTGATCCCTCAATCAATAAGTAAACTCGGTGAGGGGCGTTCCCCAAACGCCGACATGGCCATAGTCTTAAAATATAATTTTGGTCACTAATCTTTATTATGACACATTTATAAAATGTGATAAAATTACAATATTATAAAAATATTTTTGAAAATACCTGCACGTATCCTTCCATAACCCAATTTAAATATGTATAGAAATAACGATAGCCAAACTTTACGAAAGTTGATTGCAGACATGCCAAAACATCCACTTTTCGGCTCCTCATCTAGTGTTGTACAGGGGCTTAGCAGATATAGTTATTATTTAAGGGGTGTTTGGTACAGTTATAGTTTTACTAAAATCTATAGAGTTGATGGAGTAAAATATTACTAACTCTAGAAATTTATGAAACCGAAGTTGTTGGTACATTAAGAGTGTTTAAATGGGTCATCTTGTTTATATTTTAGGTTAAAAATATAAATTAATTTTTTTCTATTCTTATGAAACACAGGCGGTATGCCACTTAAATCATTATTCATTTTCACCTTATTGTTTGTTACCATTTAATGACATCGACAAGGACAGTCTGTTAGCCTATTAGGTCCATAATGCACTCGTGAAGTTTTATCCGCTACAGGTGGTAGCCCAAACATCTAGCTTTTCGAAGCCACATTATTGGGCCCGTTTAGCAATTCGTACCACACCAGGCCCATAAAAGAAAAGGATAAATATTTTTTTTATTTTTTCCTTCATTAAAATTGTCATTCCCTTTCCTTGGAGCGAAGCTAATAGAAAGCGTGTGTGCGAGAATACATAGCGGCTTACTAGGAAGCTGGCAATACATCGAGTCCTTGACAAATTATGACATGCAACGTACCCTCTCCATAGAAAAATATAGGCGTTCACGTATTTTTGAAGTTTAAAGTTTTATAAATTTCGATTTCCTCTCTGTGTTAAGTTAATCTTTCATTGGATAGTGTCCCTGTCTGTCTTGAAATCTCCTCGTTTTCAATTTCAATATCGTATTGACGATTTCTTTTTTTTACATCTTCCTTTCCGTAAACAGCATCTTCCATAGGCTTAGCGTGGTCACGACTAATCCTGATTTATGGTGAATCCCAATCCTACCTTATATCTATGTCAAATCTAATAATACTTTTGCCGATTATTTTGCATGTCGAAATGTAACAGTAACATTATGATACGATATTATAGTTATGAACGAAGTATGAAAAAGAGGGTGTCTAAGAAACACCTAAGTGTTTTTTTATTAAAATAGCACTCAGATTTTGAGCACTCTAATTGATGAAATTGATTTGTCTGATCTCCTCATATTTGAGTATTCTATAGACAAAAACTTAAGTGCTCACAAACCAAAAAAACACTCAAGTGTCACTTAGCAATTCCCTTAAAAAATTTAACAATCGGCTTAATTAGTCCTCAAGATCCTATTAAGGCAAACCATGTTTTACATTTTTTTTTTCTCACGTGGGACGAATGCTCAGGTCAAAACGAGTTCATCCCACCCCATCTCGTTCCCAAATCCAAACATGGCAAAAACCGATGCACACGATGACAACCAACGAGAAGCTCGAACATGCCAATCAGACGGCGCCCCACGCGAGCACAATTCATTCCAGTGATCGGAACGGATGGAACGGGGCTCGGTCTGGCCGGCAACACCTCGCCGTGTTGATCCTAACGAACGATGGCTGACGCGTAAGGAGACGAAGCGCATCACGCGAGAGAAACGCCTCGGCGTGCGTCTCAGAAGCACACGCCGCCTTTTCGCATTTTCTTTTTCTCTTGGTACATACAACCATCCCTTTTCTAGCATCTTAATTCGTTTTCTATAAATCTAGCTTCTTCGTAAGATCATTTATAGATTTATCCCATTCTCACCACGAAAGATGCTCTCTTATCCATGGAGCGAGTAGGTATGCCAACGCAGGAGCATCGACTTATACGGACGGGCAACGTAGGAAGGATAGTTGGTGCTGCAGCAACCGGGTTGCCATGGAAGGAGAGCGTGGGAAGCTCCTTCCTCAATAAAAGAGTGCGGAAAGTAACACGTATCATTTTTTTGTGATTGAAAACATAGCCAATCCTATAGATGTGTTCATGGTAAACCGATCGAGATCAGCGAGCTCTTTTGGTATTAGGGTTGTTAACGAGCCGAGCTTGAGCGAGCCTGGCTCTCCAGGCTCGAGCTCGAGTTGGGGTTTGAGATTAGATTTAGTCTCGAGCTTGGTTTGAGTAAGCTCGGTAACAAACTCGAGTAAACTTGGTAACAAATTTGAGTAAGCTCAACTTAAAGAAGCTCGGTTCAAGATTGAGTAGACTCATAAACTATTCCAGCTTGATTTGTTTGGAGCATGAATTGAATTCAAATCGAGTCTCTTACGAGCCGAGCTTGAATAGCTCGCGAGTCTTGAGTTTTTTTTTTACAACCTTATTTGGCATGTATGTCAGGCGGGGTCACGCCACGTATGTGGCTAAAGTTTTCTCTGTCCAGCGCAGCAAACGGCCACTCTCGTCCATTGACCCATGCATGATGTGTGATCCTTCTCACGGAGCTTCTAGAGGGCGTTTTGCGTGTGCCGAACTGCCGTGATGGGGCTAAACGAACCAACCATGCCTGACTAAAATGATACGGCCACACCCATTTTATCGTCTCTTTTTGTTGGTTCTGTCATAAAAAAATACGACAATAAGAATAAATATATAATACTAATGCCAAATAATAATATAATAAAAAATACATAATTCAAAGACAACAAAACTGATATAATCAAAAAGATAAATCATATCATAAATTTTATATCAACTATGACATGAATCATTCTAAACAGATTAACGAATAAAGGTATGATTTAAAGCGCTACCAGGAGTCAAGCTGCTGAAGGATAAGTTTTTAGTCTCCTTGCCACAAGGTATAGGGGCTGCTAGAGACTAGTCCCTTACCTCCACTATGTCCAGTGGCGTATTTGCCAGGGGGCGTAGGTGGGTTGGAGCCCCACCCGTGCCCCCCCCCCCCCCCAAAAGTTAGATAAATTTATAGAAAGCTGATCTACAAATTTAGAGAAGCTACCGAGTTAAACAATCAATTCAGTGAATCTTCGATAGAGTATTTGAGATGCATTGCTTGTCTAGATCTAAAAGATTCATTTGTAAATTTTGAATATGATAGGCTTCTTCGGCTTTTAAAGATTTATTCAGATGATTTCTCATCATATGATCGTGTGGTTTTGGAAACACAACTTGACTTATTCATTGATGACTTGAGAAGAAAAGAATTTTTAAGTTGTGATGATCTTGCTAGTCTCGCAGTGATGATGGTTGAAGCAAAAAAGCATGTTGTTTATCCATTAGTCTATAGGCTTATTGAATTAGCATTAGTTTTATTTGTAGGCACAACTACAGTTGAAAGGGCTTTCTCGGCAAAAAAGATTATCAAGACAGATTTGCGTAATAAGATAAGTGGTAACTGGTTAAATAATCTCATAGTATGCTACATCGAGCGAGACATATTTTCTAAGATAGACATGGAAGATATTTTACAACGTTTTCAAAACATAAAAACCTATAAATATCAACTATCAACTCTTAAGAAGTAATGATCGGTACATTTTTTTTCTTTATAATGTTACGTATTTATATTATATATCTATTTGTTAGATAAGTGTTGGTATTTTTATATTATATATACCATACTGTCATGTTCTATGTTTTAAAAAATACTATATATATATTAAAATATTATATATATTAGTTTGGAGGTCTCAATTTTAGCCCCCTCCTTTCTAAATTTCGGATCGCCCCTTGACTATATCGAAATTGGTTATTACAATTGAACTAAATAATTAACTAAGCAAAACAGGTCTTAAACTCTTACCTTCCTTATCATGCACATAAAGTATTATGAATCAATTTTATCTGTTAAGCTAACCAAGAAACAAGTTCTATAAGTACTATTCTGCTAGGATATGAATGAATAACAGAACAAACAGAACAGGTATCGAAATCAGAGCTATCAGCACAAGCTATATAAGGTAAACAGAGTTAATAATATATTTTTTAAAATAACACACAAAAATAAAAAATACAAAAATAATACACAAAAAACAGAAGTAAGCCATTGTCACCGTTCTGAATAGCGACATAATTTTGTCGCCATTTAGAATGGTGATTTAATGTTTTGGGCGTTGTGTACGATCTCTGTCGCCACTTTGAACTGGTGACAAAACTCTGTCACCATTTAAAGTGGCAACAAATTTCTGTCACCATTTCAACTGACGACAGAATTCTACTCCCAGTCAAAATGGCGGCATGGAGGGAAGGAGGGTATTTGCGTGTTGTATGTTCTATGTGGTAAAGCAGGTTGGATTATGTTGTCACATCCATTATTATTGTTCTCGGAACTGGTAAAGTCATTGCATGTTTAATGTTCAAAAACAACAGAATGAATGAAAAATACCATTTCATAATAAATGGGACGGTTATATGGCACATACAATTTGGCTCATCCAGTTTGGTTCAGTGACCATGTTCATGTCATTTGGACGATACAAATGGTGACAAAGAGCAACCACAAACATGGACAAAAATACAATATAATTGTGCCTTTTGGAATTGTAAAAGGGCAGAATGGACTATATTTTATGGGCGAAAGATGTTAAGACTTGAATGGGTAACTGTACGGCACCCACAGGGAGTGTTCATCGTCAAGACGGCGTGGATGAGGTTGGTGGTTACGGTAGTGGCAATCACAACTACGGCTGGTATTGCCACAGCAACAATAAGTGTGGTAGTTGTTGCTGAGGTAGACGACCTGCTTATTGTTCCTCTCTCTAAGCCTTTGATGACATAGGTTGTCGTTCTGAGTCTAGAGCTCCAAGTTCTGCCTGTAGAGCTGTTAGTTCTCATTCTTAACGTCAATGAGCTCCTCTCCCTTTTCATCAAGGCATACCAGCAATTTGTAGATGTAACATTCAGCATCTAAGGGGAAATAGTTCATCCACCCATTCAGTGAATTTACAATCCTCGGTCTTCAAGTAAGAGTACATGTTATATAGCGAGACATGCGTCGAATGGTATGTAAGAGTTGTAGAGGTTACCACGAATAGAGAGCATCGATAAAAACGATGTCCTGGACTAGAATTGGACTCGTCACAAACCTACACAATATCGTCGGGGTCATTCTTGCATGTCAGGCACTTCAGGGGGCAAAGTGGGAGGCTGTAGTGGCTTGGATTTTTAGGGTGAAGTAGTCGCTTGTTCGAATGGAAAGATTTGGGCTAGGGGGATCAGGGTCTTGGGGACTGTAGATTTTATTGGCCTCAAGTGGGTCACGGCCTCGAAACCATGAAGGGTTGGCGCTAGAGGTGCAATTTGACCTCATCTTCCCTATGTGCCCCTCCCATGGCTTGAGGTGCATCCTGTCTATATCATTGCAATGGAGTGGATGTTGGGCTAATGAAGAAATGCTGCCTAGGTGGCCGATGGTTTTATAGGGAGTGTGTAGTCGATGCAGGGCTAATAGCGTGGGGGTAGCATGTCCTCACTTTGGTCTGACAAAGCTGGCTACAGCGTATTGTCGTTTCGGTTTGAGAAAGCGGTGGGCATAGTATTGTTAAATCAGATTGACAAAACTTGTCACTTCGCTCTGAGTAAGCGAGGGCAGCGTGTTGTCAAATTGGGCTAAGAAAGCGATAGGCAGTGAGGTAGTGTATTGTACAATCAGTTCAAAAAAGTTGATGGATGCGTGCGGTCAAATCGTCCTGATAAAGCTGATGAATGTGTGTCATCAAATCATACTAACAAAACTGCTGGCTTCATATTGTTTAATCTCCCTAACATAGATGCTCACTTCGTGTGATCAATTTGCCCTACCATAGCTTGTTCGATGTGGTATACCAGGTGGGATTGTGTTGTCACATCTATTATTCTTGTTATCGGCAATCGTTCGTTACTCATGAATATGCACGCACGAACCGCGATCCCGGCAATGATCAGGAACGTCCAGCCGGTCCCAACCAACGCCACAATCGAGAGGAATGTTTGCGCCACGATCAGGTTCGAAACCCAATTGACAGTGGCCGACATGCCTCCACACAGTCCGCGGTAGGCCTCGGGGTAGATCTCAGAGTTCACAGCCCATGGGACTGGCCCCATGCCTGGGGAAAAGAAGGCGCCGTTCAGTGCGCTCACACAGAGGCTGGATGATGGCTGCAGTATGAAGGCCATCGCGAGTGTGACAAGGGAAAGCACGACGCCAGCCAAGCTTGTAAGGGCCAGGCGGCGGCGGCCGCAACGGTCGATGAGGTAGATTCCAACAATGGTTCCAGCGGCGTTCATGGCAGCGACGATGAGGGAAAGGAGCAAGGCCAACTTGTTGGAAGTGAACCCAGCCATCTGGACGATCGTGGGGCTGTAGTACATGACAGTGTTGATGCCGGTAAATTGCTGGAAGGCCTGCACAGTTCGATTAGCACGTGTTAGAAAAAAAAGGAATGGCTAAATTGCACTTGAGTGTTTTTTTTAAAGATACTTAATTTTTTTGTCTATTAGATATTAGTGTTTTTTGTTTGTGTAAACTTAATTTTTTTGTCATATTGTTTTGTGATCCACGTCGTGTTTTATCATTTTGACTTTATGATCCACGTTTTTGTTTAATGTGTTCTTTATAGTTTGTTTCATTCCTCTATTTTTTACAAAATGTCACGTTACTTTTTACATAATTTAATTTATGTAAAACTAGTGTATAGTTGATATAAAATACCATGTAGAGAAAAATAATGTTTTTTACAAATTATCACATCATTTCTACATAATTTAATTTGTGTAAAACTAGTATATAATTGATGTAAGGGAATTACTAAGTGTGACTCAAGTGTTTTTTTGTTTGTGAGCACTATTTTTTTGGGGTCACTTGGATATTTGCCACTCCTCAATTTGGAAATTCGATGGCCTATACAAAAAATGCAGGCTATCGAATTTCCAAATTGAGGAGTGGCAAATATCCAATTATTCCTTTTTTTGTATGGAGTATTTAAATGTGAGGATAAGAGGCAAATTGATTCTATCAATTGGATTGATATTTAAAAGCTCACAATTTGAGTGCTTTTTTTAAAAAAACACTCAGGTGCTCTCTAGACACCCTCTAAAAATTTTTGTAATCAGGAGAAATAGATGTTTGATCTTGTAGTATAATTTTCTTTTATTGCTTGATTTTTATGTTTCATAGCAATGTACGGACATTAATCTAGTATCTCGTCACGGAAGAGTTCAGTGTTGAGTAAAAGCATCAGGTCATGTGTACACAACATCAGGTCGAATTTTGTACGTCAAATTAATTTGTGCGTTGCCGGCGCGAATGTACGGTTTTCCGGTGCCCGATGTGCTGGGGAGACAAAATTAAATTAAATTGTTTCTTTAGAGAAAATAGAAACGGAATTTTAATATTTTATGCAGATTGTATGGCCAACAAACTCTTTCCTTCCTCATGTAGATGTCATTTCATGTTCTTGTATGTCCATCAAGCAAATTTACAAAGCACTATATTACCTATTTTTATTATATATTTGAATAATATGTCCTATTCCAATGTATGGTAGTAAATGATATTAGAAATAGCGAAATGAGGCGTATACAAGAGAAAAAAAGACAAAAAAATCATCTTTAAATTATAGAATAACATATATTTAAAAATAAAACTTGAAAGTTTAGAATAATATGTATTCAGAAAACAGAGGGAAGTAGTTTGTCTCTAACGGCTATCATTTCTACATTACCGATTGCTTACACCACGACATTCTAAGGGTTTGTTTTGGGCTTTAAGCCAATTTCAATTTCTAAAAACCAGCAAACCCTTCTAAATAGTTTAGCTTTTAAGTGGCTTTGGGTATAAGTTAGAAGTTATATATAATGAGCAAGAGATAAAAGTAAAACTTAACTGGACCAGTTTTCTCAACCTATTGCTGAGGAAAACTAGTTATTTGTCAATCGGTATCTTATATATAAAAAAACTACCGTCGCTTTTTAATCAAAAACAAAACAAAACTTTTTCAAAAAAAAAATGCTACTGGTCCTCTAACAGGCCCAGACATCCCCGGCAACTCGCCAGATGAAACCGTCTGGTCGCCGCACATCCACGGAACGGAAGACGGGAGCGGGCATACGCGGCGGGCTGGTTGCGCTTCGCCTACCTGCGCGTCCGTGCGCCGTAAAGAATACGGTTAGTGGATCCCCCTCTCCGGTTTTTCCTCCGCGCGTCTCGCACTCTCCCCTCGATTGCGTTTGCTGGTCCCGAAAGACGCCCTGCATGTGTTCGACGAAATGCCTCACCGGTATCATCTTGCCAGTTGCAATGTCAGCCAGGTGCGATGCTCGGTGTCAGATGGTGGGTTGGAGGGAGCACACCACGGTGTGCACAACGGCACTTTTGTCTTTCTCGGTTCATGGTTGCCTTGTCTGGAGACGGCATTGCCGGGTTGGAAGCCTTGTGGAGAGCGGATGAGATGAGGGAGGGACTGTGGTGTGGCACTCGAGGAAGGTTGACTATGCACGAAGGTCCACATCAAAATGAATGTCATCGATTTGTATGCATAGGATACGAGAACATCGACAAACTCCATTGCTGGATCAAGAATGTCAGCAGGGCTGCATAACCTGACAAGAGAGTTTTTTTTGGGTGCGAGGAGACAAGAGAACATGTTTGAATTTTGGCTTGTGTGGTGAACTGGTGATGATGGACGCAGGGAGAAGAACCCACCAAGAAGCTCGTTTTCACTGTCTGGCTATGTCACTCGGCGGTTTGTGCGAATTTTCTTCAACAGCCGGCCAACAGCTTCTGATATTGATTTCAATGGCTATGCTGATTTTATGATTGTACGCTCCCTTATTGCTGTTAATGTGGCATTTTAGGACTAGTTGATGTTAGGAATTCGGATGCATGGTTTGTGTATGCTTTAAATCAGTAACTACATGTCCACATCCAACGGCAACATTATTGGTTGAAGGCCTCTGCATAAACAAAAGCGAATGCGTTGGCAGATATTCAGAAGATGGCTGGAATATCCTATTACACGTGTTACCTCATGTTTCATACTCATTTAGTTAGAAACCTGTCAGTGTCAATAAGCCAAATAACAATATCATGTTCCTAGTTTTTTTTCCACTTATGCCTGTCTTATGAGATTATGGAAAATTAATCTCTATATCAACTTCATGTAGCAAAGGGAATCCAAAGTAAAGAGTATGGAAGATCTACGGCTTACCCAATATTATGATGATGGCATGATGCAAACTTTTTCAGACTGGAAAGGTGACTGACAAAGGAAAGCATGGTGCTATTAGAAAACCTTAAGCAACAATAAGGAGGGTATTCGTTCAATTTACTAACTATGTCATGGACCTCGCTACCTCGGTTCATAACCTGAGCAAAAGTCGCTACAAAGGTTAACCATCAACTTAATTAAATATAGTCGGGACCAGCAATAGCGAAGTTAATGGTATAATATAGGCAAGAGTCTTTGATTTATCATATCACAGCACTGCCACTGTTATAGCTCCTTTGAATTAGGTGACCCTCCTATATAAAACGACTTTCGTAGTCAACGCGACCCAAATTCGTAGCTGTGAAAATATAAAATGCGAATGAAGGGCTGGGTTAGTGTGATCTAAAACTAGTTTGTCTTATATATAAACTTTAAATTTCTAGTAAAACCAGACAAGAAAGGGCCCTCCCACAAGACAGTAAACTCCAACACACAAATTCTGTAACAATTTCATGTGTCCTATTAATTCTCAAACACAAACAATGAAAAGGATTGCTTGGAGCTTTGCATTCCTCTCCTTAATCAGAGCTTAAGTCCAAAGCGCAAATTGAAGTGCAGGATTGCTCAGATTTGTTTCCTTAATCATAGCCTAAATTTACTTGAAGAGTTATCTCAATCTAAAAGACTAAAAAGATCGCAGTTGCATCATTCAGATTTGCTGGCATCATAAACCATCAGAATAGCGCCTCTCTGATCGTTATGTGCATGACCTCCAAACTGCATAATAAGAGTAAACAATGAAAGGTTATTTAATTTGTTTGCAGATAGCTAAAGAAGCATCTTACCACAATCAGCATCCTGGGGAGGTGATTCTGTTCATATGTTTTGTTATCAAGCAACTGATGAGATCAACTCATCACTATTTATTTTTCTTCTTTGTCTTACATGAAATGGAAGAGCCTGAGGAAGAAACGGAAGTGGAAATGACATGCAGTCCTGTCAACCTTGTATACTACTACTTGCATGCAAGTACACAACATAGATCGCTTATGTACACAACATAGATAGCTCTGTTTTCTTCTCTACTCTGGCCTCGTGACCTCGTCATCATAATTCATATCCAGTGATTTCTCATCATTTCATGTACTTAAATGTTGTTTGTCGTAAAAATTTCTTTGTTTCAGATTTCTCCTAAGCATATTGTCACTATACTAGTGAAAGTAAGCGAAGGCCAAAAATACTTTTTTAAAAAAGAGAGTAGTTTCAACAAGTTTTAGTTTTTTTACTGATCTTTCAGGCTAGCATTTTTTGTTTATTTGCACATAACCCCTGGGCCTCAGATCAAGTCAAAAAATTATCTATTGCATGTATGTGACGAACAACCAATGGATCAACACAGCACTGCTGAAAAGGGTTATTAGAGTACCGCATGATTGGATTAGTGGGAGAAGAATAGCACCGACCTAATAAAATTATATGAAGATTAGCCGCTCGGTTGCAATGCCTCTCGTTCGCTCTATAAATCCCATGTTGTGCTGGAGGCGTAATGTGCGCGTGCAGTTGCTAGTCGAGAGGGAAGATACGCGAACTGCAGTTAGGATAACACCGTGGCTACTGGGGGCTTTGTGGACTGGAGGGGAAACCCAATCAACAAAAGGGTGCATGGTGGGTCAGAGCCGCATGGTTTATGTAATGTAAGTCATTGTACTATACCTTGGTCGAGTTAATCCTTTTTTATACTATAACAATCTAGTTACTTGTGACATGTTCAGAATATGAAAACTAAGCATCTGATGCATGTTTTTTTTTTCTTGCAGCTCAGGTGGTGATAACTTTCATGGTGCTGGTGCATGTTCCAAACTTTATGAATTTGGTTACCTATATGCATGGAGTAATGCATATGGGAGTCTCGAGCTCTTCAACCACTGTCACCAACTTTCTTGGTGCCATGTGCGGCTTTGCTCTGTTAGGAGGTTTTCTTTCGGACTCCTACATCACTGGCTCCAAAACCATACTGCTCTTTGGTCCTTTCTTGTTTCCGGTAGTTTGCATCTAGGCCTTCTTTTTACTGAATTCTTTCTGGTAGTGACCCCAGGAAATTATATGTTACTATGTTAGTGTTTCTGGTAATTTGCATCAAAATGATCATGATGCTGAAACAATGATAAGCTTCTATTTTCTTTTTGGGCTTCTAAAAATATGGGAACAACCATGGGAATTTAGGAACACTGGCTTACAACTTTCAATTCAACTAATTTGCTATTGCGAATCAATTACAATAGGCTCTCTATAGGGAAAGAATGCCTATTTTGGCATATGAAAATCAATTCAGATATACTATAATATTAAAGGATTTTTGTTCTATGTCTCTCAAAGATCGATGCTTAAAATGGTCGGCTAATGCTCTTAACTTTGTTGCATTTGATTGCGTATTTATTTATCTATAATATCCTTAACCATGCATTTCTGAAGGGCTACGGATTGCTCGCGCTACAAGCGCACCTTCCTTCATTCCTTCCACCGCGCTGCTACTCTGAAGCGGGGTTGAGCAGCTGCAAGGAGGTCAATGGCTGGAGGGCCGGCCTGCTGCACACAGCCCTGTACACCATCGCGTTTGGCGAGGGCTGCATCCGCGCCTGCCTGCCCTCCGTCGGAGCAGATCAGTTTGGTGGCGACGATCCTTCCGAGGCCCGCCAGCAATCGAGCTTCTTCAACTGGTTCACCGTCTGCCTCTCCATCGGGAGCTTTGCGGGGCTTGTCCTCATAGTGTGGCTTGAGAGCAGCAAAGGATGGGACATCGGGTTTAGCATTAGTGCCCTCCTAACCCTGCTCGGATTGCTTGTTGCTGCGGCCGGCCTCCCTTTCTATCGCAACCGTGTTCTTCAAGGGAGCGCTCTAACCCGAGTACTGCAGGTTAAACCTGTTCTTACGATGTCAATAATGTAATAGAGCCGTATGTTGTTCTGGAATAATGTCATGATGTCGTCTCATAGGGAAAGTTAGTTGTCTTTCTTCTTGATGCAATTTTGTTTCTGTCAGGTTCTTGCGGTTGCATTCAAGAACAGGAAGCTTGAACCACCTGATAGGTTGGAGGAAGCAGAAGAAAATGGTGATGGCCTGATGGGCCATCTTCTCAGGAAGTGTCTGGTCGTGCCCATACAACTTGCAGAGAATTGATATCTTTTTTTGTTAAGGGCTGAAAACTATCAGAGGTGCGGAAGAGTTTTGGTGGAAGCAGTCTCACCGTGTCCGTGCTCTGCCTTCGTGTTAAATAGGAGGCGACAAAACGCGCTAGTTTGTTACAGACGCAACAACTAGATAAGGCCAGCAAGGAATAACGAAACAACCTATATCTTTTGCTAACTGCATGCGCTATATCTTGGCTGGCCATTGTCTTAAGTTGTTGCATGATTACATTGCACGTTACAGAACAACATACTTATCTAACAGCCCTCCTCTATCACAACCAAGCTAGGTTGAGATTGTTCTTGAAATTCTTCAACTGCCGTGCAGGAAGAGCCTTAGTGAATCCATCTGCAATTTGATCTCCTGAAGGAACAAAATCAATCTCCAATAATTTCCTTGACATTCGTTCCCGTACAAAATGATAATCAACTTCAATGTGTTTGGTTCTAGCATGAAAAACTGGATTTGCAGAAAGATACTTGGCACCAATGTTATCACACCATAATTTAGCAGCTTGTGGACATTCAATCCCGAGTTCTTGAAGAAGAGTTTGAATCCACATGATCTTTGCTGTTGCATTAGCTACAGCTTTGTACTCAGCTTCTGTGCTTGATCTAGACACAGTAGGCTGCTTACGTGCACTCCATGAGATTAAGTTAGAGCCCAAGAACACAGCAAAGCCTCCTGTAGATCTTCTGTCATCAAGGCATCCTGCCTAGTCTGCATTTGAGAAACCACTGATTAATAAAGAATTAGACTTACTGATCTGGAGTCCAACTTTAGTTGATTGTTTCAAATATCTCAAAATTCTCTTCACAACCGCCCAATGAGCCATTGTCGGAGAATGCAAAAACTGACATACTTTGTTGACTGGAAAAGCAATATCTGGCCTTGTGAGAGTCAAATATTGAAGTGCACTAACTATGCTTCTATATTAAATAGTGTCATTTGGACCCAATGGAGTTCCTTCTGACGCCAATAGTTTCTCATTTACCACTAATGGTGTAGACTCTGGCTTACAGTCAGTCATGCCCACTTTTCTCAACAAATCAGAAGCATATTTATCTTGAGTTAGAATTATGCCATTACGGACTTTGTTTACCTCTATGCCCAAGAAATAATGAAGCTCCCCCAAATCCTTGAGAGCAAACTCCTGTTTGAGCTAGCGCAATAAAACTGAAGTAGCATCTTGAGTTGAGCTTGCCACTATTATGTCATCAACATAGATTAACACAAACATAACAATACCACCCTTATTGAAGAAGAATAGAGAGGTGTCGGCTTTTGATTAATTAAACCCAAGGCCCTGCAGTTTAGCACTCAACCAAGAATACCAAGCTCTTGGTACTTGTTTCAAGCTATATCATGCCTTATCCAGCTTGCATATGAAATTTGGTTTGGTTTTATCTTCATAACCAGGAGGCTGTTTCATATAAACTTCTTCTTCTAGTAACCCATGAAGAAAAGCATTCTGAACATCTAGTTGACGTAGACTCCACTCCCTTGAGACAGCTAAAGATAGAACGATTCTGATGGTGGTTGACTTGACAACAGGACTAAAGGTATCCTCGTAATCTATGCCATATCTTTGCTTAAACCCCTTTGCAACAAGTCTAGCCTTGTATCTATCCAAACTCCCGTCAGCTTTGCGTTTAATTTTGTAAACCCACTTACAATCTATTATATTTCTACCCTTCTGAGGTGGAACAAGGTGCCAAGTTTGATTTTTCAACAGGGCATCATATTCAACATCCATTGCATGTTTCCAATTTGTATCTCCTAAAGGTTCTTCTAAATATTGTGGTTCACCAGATGAAGTAAAGCAGCCATAACGAATAGTACCATCTGAGTATACCTTGGGCTTTCTGATTCCATCCTGGAGACGAGTTTTTGGTCGCTGTGTTGCTGGTGCAGTTTCAGGTGTAATCGCCATAGAAGCACCCTCGGTCACATCATCGGCACCAAGTGTAGGATGCTCGGGAGACAACGACGACATCATTTCACTGGATGCATGTGCCATGCGACACGTCTCAGCCCCCCTATCATGCGCGCTCGTGGACGGAGTGGGCGCGAGACATACTGCGGCGTGGCAACCACTGGTTCGTCGGTCGACGATTCTGACCGAGCGGCGGGAGAGAATCCTGGCGTTGTATTCGCAGGAACTGATCCCGGAGCCAGTTCAGTAGTGGCAGATCCTACTGCGGGATCTGTGGAGGCTTCGATAGTGTCTTGTAAAACATCACCTTTTGGAGAAAATGGATTAGCGGTATCAGAAGTATTAGTCAGTGGATAATCTACATTTTCATCCCTAGAAGATAAATGGCTAGGAGCAAGCAAAGTTGAAGGAAGGAGAAGGATTTCAGACCGGATCCTTGCGCCAGCATTAGGGTGCAATTTTGTGAAAGGAAAAACTCCTTCATCAAATACAACATCACGAGAAATATAAATGCGTCCAGTTGCAACATCGAGACACTTGAAACCTTTATGCATGTTGCTGTATCCCAAAAAATGTCGAGATCGGATTTCCAAATCCAACCCCTCTGTGTATAACCGTGCTAGTCCAAGAAAAGCTAGCACACACAGCGAACATAGTGATGATAACATAGTCATAACACAAAGTAAATTGCAGTAATTAAGCAAAAGGAGATAACTTTGTAACCACATTATTATAAGTAAACAAGCCTTATGGCTTAAGTGGGTAAGTAGCAGCGGAAATAAAATAAAAACATCAAAGTGAGCCAAGCCATATGCCCAACAGGCAATCGACTGGGGTACGCGCCCTAGTAGTCCGGATCGCCTTCATCGAATCCATACGCATAGAAATCATAATCACCTTCAGCTTCAACAAATTCCTTTGGGAAAATTTGGATGTTGCAAGGGTGAGTACACACCGTACTCCGCAAGTCTTGGAAACATAATGCATGATACTATATGCAAGGCTAACAATTGAAGGCATAATATGGTTCATTTGCATAAAGCAGAATTTAACTTGAAGTAACAATAGTAATTTCATAAAGCAATATTTGACAAAATGTAAATAAATAATAATTGAATTTGATGTATAACAATTTCATAGGTTCCAACCACCCGATTGGCTCTAACCGCTAAACCAAAACCCGAGAGTTCCATCCACTCACGGTTTTTCCAAAACATTATTTTCATTTAAAACCAAAACCAGAAAATCTACAATGTGCTAGCATACCTCGCCTGCCCTTGACCGTGGGCACGGCTACTCAAGTAGTTTTAACTCTGCAGAGATTGTACACTTTACCCACAAGACATGATCGACTCTTGTTGCTTAACACACTTCCTTTGGTGTGTCGGCAGAGAGATCATGACAAGGCCTTTACAATGTACGACACCGCTACCAACTTCGCCCGCTAAGGTTTCACCGCTGTTAGGGTTAAATCCACCCAGTACAAAAGCCCCCTCTTGCGCCTTGCGAGTGTCTCCATCCGACACCTACATTCAACCCAATGGCGAAGCTAATAACGATACGCACAAATTACTTAGCCAGATCGTACCCATATAGACTTGTGGTTGTACGGTAAAGCTCGGTCTAAGGTAACACACGCTTCGGTCCTTAATTGACTAGGGCGGAACTAACACTGTACAAGATCTCATGCATCCCACACTCGCCAAACAACCATTCCGCCCCGGTCTAAACCATTTTTATTTTATTTCATTTAAATAATACCAGCAATACTAATTGCCATAATTTCACAATTAATTTTGAGCAATGATTGAAAGAATTTCCATAATAGTAAGATACCGAAGTATTTAAGCAAGACTAAGCAGTTCTACCATTCCATACCACATTATTAATTATCATCAATTATAGTACTTAATATTACCTAGGGTGTCAAGGTTGTCACGATTAATGTCAATGAGGGCATAACAAAGTTGGAATTTAGCTAAGCATTAAAACTGCATTTAAAGTACTTTACGCAAAATGATAAGCATGCATAGTTTAAAACAAAATATAATTTTCATAAAATTGGGATCAACATGTTCAAGGAAGACTTACCTTCAACGCCTCCCGCTGGTGCTACCTCTGCCGGTTGATCCGCTTGCGCTTCAACTGCATCGTCTACACGTAAATGAGAACAAAATAAATAAAACAAATTCAAATAAAATCCAAAAATCAAAATAAAGGCACTGGTAGATAGAGCATGAATTTAGACGAATTTAGAAATTTGAATAACTCGAATCGGAGTTTGGACGGAGGAGAATGGGCCTTTGGAAGTTTCTCGGAGAGAAAATCAGAAAAATCAGAGAGGGTGACACGTGTCAAGCTCTGATTAGCTGAATTTTTGGATTTTCGGGAAATATCAAGAAAAAAAGGGAAAAGAAATGCCGCTGACATGCAGGGCCCGCGTGTCAGTGGCCTAGTCTACGGTAGACCGAGACTACCAAGAAGTTATGAAGTGATGCGGCAGACCACGATGACGTGGCAGCCACACGGCAGCTAGGGCTGAGGTGGCGCTAACGCGGCGCTGACATGGCGGCTGGCGAGGCGGTTGACCGAGCGAGACATGCGGCGGTTATCCGACGGGGTGCGGGCGGATCAGACGGCGGTGGGTGGCGATGCAGCGGTGGCGACGTGGAGCAATATGAAGCCTAGGAGGATGATCGGACGGTGGCAAAGCGGCGGCGCAGGCGCTTACCGACGAGACACACGTGGCGCAGATCTGGGCGACTCGGTGCAGATCAACGGCGGAGAAGCGACGAGGCAGCGGCGATGACGCGGCGAGATCCGAGACGCTAGAAGACGATCAGACGGCGATGGAGCGAGGGCGCGGCCGATGGCGACGTGGAACGATCCGGGGCGTCGGTGAGGGATCAGACGGCGAAGGCTCGCGACTGGAAACAACGGTGAGGCGGCGGTGCTAACACACCGGAACTGGAGAAGAAGACATGGCACCCGGCGGAGAAGTGGTGGATCGGGCCCGGATTTGTGTGGGTTAGAAAGAGAACGGTGAGACAAACTCAACGGTGCCAAAAATTACGGCGGAGACTCACCGGAGAGAAAGAAAACGACGGCGGAAGTCTCGGGCACGGTGGGAAACTTTGGTGAGGGCGTGGGAGCGCACGGCGGCGTCCCAGCCGGCGAGAAGTGGGGGAAAAGTGGTGGCGCGGGGAGGCGAACCTCGGGAGGTGTGCGGCGCTAGTTTTTATAGCCTCGGGAGGCGAGAAATACGCGCGGAAGCTGAGGATGGCTGCGCTAGCTAGGGTTTGCACAGGCGGCGGCGCAGCTCGGGGCGACGTGGCGCTATCTCAGCCACACACGCGGAGACGATCGAGCGGTGCAAGAACGCGGGACGTGGTTCGCCCGTCGGATCGGGATCCAACGACGAGGAAAAGGGTGAATTAGGGTTAGGGTTTTCGGTGGAGGCGACGGGGACGCAACGCTGACCGTCCACGTGGCAAGGATCTGGCGGCTGGCTGAGCTCGGTGACGCGGGCGAGTATGGATCGTTGGATCGAGATCCAACGGCGATGGTGCTAGGGTTTCGACGACATGGCTGGGCCAAGCATGTGGGCCGGACGGCGAGGGAAAACAGGACCGGGCTGAGGTTGAACAGGAACGGGCTGGACGGAAAGAATTCGCCCAAAAGGAAAAGGGCTTTAAAATCAATTTCCGAATTAAGAAAAGCCAGAAAATCCAAAATGAACAAATAAAATCTGAATAAATAGCAAATAAATTCAGAAAAAAACTCCAAAAATATAGAAAAATTCCATGAAGCACAAGGAACTCAACAAAAACAGAAAAATTTTAATTTGAGGTATAGATTAATAAAATTAAATCCTTTTGCTTTTGGAAAATTCAAATTAAGCTGGAATTAATTCGAATAAAATGCAACTGGTTCGATTTTGAAATTCAAACGATACGAAGCTCAAAATTGGAATGTTACAAAAAACGCACTCCTTGGAACGGAATTGAAGTTTGTGGTGATTATAAGGGTGCAAGTTAGGCCAACATGCACACCCAAAAATTCTCAAGGTCGAATATTCTGGTTTGACTTTGAAGAAGCGCTCTAGAGGCGTTGCATATGAGATGACTTTGCTAGGTGTACGGTTTATCAAGAAAGTTGCAGCAAGAAAGGCTTCATCCCAAAATTTGAGAGGCATAGAGGCATGGGCAAGAAGAGACAGACTAACTTCAACAATGTGCCTGTGTTTTCTTTCTACAGACCCATTTTGTTGATGTGCATGGGGACATGAGACATGATGGGAGATACCAACTTTGGTAAAAAAGGAGTGAAGCTTTTCATATTCACCACCCCAATTAGTTTGCATAGCAATGATCTTTCGATTAAATAGCCGCTCAACAAGGTTTTGAAAGTCACGAAATTTTTGAAAAACTTCAGACTTGAATTTCAGAAGATAAATCCATGTACATTTGCTAAAATCATCAATAAAACTCACATAATATTTGTATCTGCCCACAGAATCAGGAGCAGGTCCCCAAACATCTGAAAACACAAGTTCTAAAGGATAACTTGAGACACTAGATGACTTTGGATATGGTAATTGATGACTCTTTGCTTACTGGCAAGCATCACACACAGACCTTTTATTAGGCTTATCATGACATGGAAGATTAGAATTGCTAATGACCTTCTGAACAATGGAAGATGTAGGATGACCAAGGCGACTATGCCACCTATCAAAGGAGAGAAAATTGATGTTTTACCATTATTAATTTGTGGACTCGCGCTTTTACCACTAATTCTATGACGCTCGCGCTTTTACCACTCATCTCAGGCAAACTTTGCACATTTACCATTTCCGGGATTTTAAGCATTTTCGAGCCATTTTCGGATACATTTTCGAGTAAACTTCCGGTTTTGCCCCTGGGCCACTTCTGAAGAACCGAAGAAGGACTTCTTCCTTGGTCTGGCTCGAACCACTTAGTCGGTTTCTCCCTCTCGTTCTCGCGGTAGATGGCGCGGCGCATGCGGAAGCGACGATGTACATGGACTTCAAGATGCGTGGGGTCCCATATCGGCCCCGAGGGTGGAACTCTTCGTGTTCGGCGTCTTCGGCGAGGGAGAAAGTAGCGCCCACCGCCTCGTGTTCGGCCCGGCGGCCTCGGCGTGTGGAACAAGTCCGTTGTGGTTGTTGGTGGCCGGCAAGCTCAAACGCGATGGTGCGGCCGAACCGTTAATCATCATGAAGATGGCAAGAGATCCGATGAGCCATGGAGGACTACTACTGGCGAGAATGGCTTTGAGAAGGCGAAGCCGGGAGCTCTACGAATATCTCATCATGATCAAAGTGTTGCTGCATTGACATGAAAAGAAGAAAAATTCTTGTGCTCTGATTTGGGGAAGACCGGACCATTTGATACTCGATCGAGGGCAAAACGGAAGTTCACTCGAAAATGTATCCGAAAATGACTCGAAAATGCTTAAAATCCCGGAAATGGCAAATGTGCAAAGTTTGCCCGAGATGAGTGGTAAAAGCGCGAGCGTCATAGAATTAGTGGTAAAAGCGCGAGTCCACAAATTAATAATGGTAAAACGTCAATTTTCTCATCAAAGGATGGCTTGCTAATCCCAAAAGCTTGTTTTGTAGATGGTGGCGCAGATGGCAAGGGATATAGACCTTTCTGACATCTCCCTTTAAGTAGAGTGTTCCTCGTGTTCCGATCCTTTGTTAAGAAGAAATTAGGATAAAATTCAAGAAAGACATTGTTATCTGTAGCAAGGCGATGAACTGAAACAAGATTTTTTGTGGCTTGTGGAACGTGTAAAATATTGTTTTGTCTAAGAACACGATTCTGGGTATGAATAGTAGATTTACCAATATGACTAATATCCATAACAGATCCACTTGCTTTGTGAATTTGATCACCGCCGTTGTACTTGTCACGGACAGACAGCTTTTCTAACTCGCTTGTTATATGATCAGTGGCTCCCGTGTTCGTGTACCAATTTGTGTCCACGGTGTAGGAGTTTGTAGTAGCAGCAGCATGCCTGGCATCAGGGACATAATTTTCATCATACCTGTGCCAACACTTGTCAGCAATGTGGCCGATTTTGAGGCAAACTTGGCATTGAGGACGATCTAAAGTGTTGTTGCTGCTGGTGCGCGCGCCATTGTGTCCGAGACGAAGATTGTTGTCGTTGAAGCCATTGCCGCGACCACGTCCTGGAGCACTTAGGCCTCGACCGCCGCGACCACCACGACCACCTCGCCCGGTGCGCCCAGCCCCTCCTCGCCCTCGTCGATTTGCCAAATTGGCAGAGGACCCGGAGGACTGATTGTAACCGAACAAATCCATTCTAGTTTCAAATGCAAGCAGTTGAGAATAGAGTTCACTAACCAAAAGTGGTTCTGTCCTTGCCAGAACTGCAGACACTATAGGATTGAATTCATAATCCAATCCAGTGAGGATGTACTCCACCATTTCTTCATCCTCGAGAGGTCGTCCTGTTGCAGCCATTTCATCACCAAGGGAACGCATCTTTCCCACATACTCAGCCACCGTCATATTGCCCTTCTGAGCGGTGGACAGAGCTATACGCGTATTGATGGCACGAGCTCTTGTCTGTGACGCGAACATGTCTTCAACAGCGCGCCAGGCCTTCGCCGCGGTCTTCTTTGCCGCGATCTGGGCCAAGACTTCCTTTGATACGGAGGCCAGGAGAAAACTCAGGACCTGCTGGTCTAATGCCAACCACTCTCCATTGGCAGGATTGGAGATCTTGATTTCCTTGTCACCATCCTTGCCATCAATCTTGACGGCAGGCGCCACGACGGCCTTGCCGGTGAGAAAACCTTCAAGCCGCGCACCCCACACGGCAGCTAAGATCTGGGCTTTCCACATCGCATGATTATTCTTGGCGAGCTTCTCAGAGATAGGATGGGTAATCAAGGAATTCATGGCAAAACCAAAGGAGAAAGAACTAGTCATTGTTGGACAATGGATCTATGCCTAGGCTCTGATACCATAAAAACTATCAGAGGTGTGGAAGAGTTTTGGTGGAAGCAGTCGCACCGTGTCCGTGCTCTGCCTTCGTGTTAAATAGGAGGCGACAAAACACGCCAGTTTGTTACAGACGCAACAACTAGATAAGGCCAGCAAGGAATAACGAAACAACCTATATCTTTTGCTAACTGCATGCGCTATATCTTGGCTGGCCATTATCTTAAGTTGTTGCATGATTACATTGCACGTTACAGAACAACATACTTATCTAACAAGGGCGTGATTAATGCATAATTACGTTTTTTTGTGGTTGTCCTAAACACCTGGATGGATGCATCATCTTCTCAGATTCCTGGACAAATCGTGCATAAAAACCGGCGAAGACGGAGGTTGGCCGGTCTGCAGCACAGCGAAGGTGGAGGAGACGAAAATCGTGCTCCGTATGCTTCCCCTCTTCGTCAGCTCCATGGTCGGCTACGTATCGAGCCCTCTCCTCGTGGCGTTCACCGTGCAGCAGGGCGGCATGACGGACACGAGGCTGGGCAAGATCCACGTCTCCCCGGCGATGCTGTTCATCGTGCTGGGCGTGGCGGACACGACGTCCTTCGCGGGGCTGCTCGAGTTCTTCAACAGCGAGGCGCCGCGCGGCATGAAGTCCATCGGCGTCGCACTCTCTGGTGCCAGGTCGGGCTCGCGTCGTGGCTGGGCACGCTGCTGGTGCAGCTGGTGAACAGGTCCACCAGCAACGACGGCGGCCGCGGCGGGTGGCTGGACGGCGCGAACCTGAACGGCAGCCGTCTCGACCTCTTCTACTGGGTCGTCGCCGTCGTCTCGCTGCTCTGCTTGCTGAACTACCTCTACTGGGCCAACAAGTACAGGTACCGGCACGACCCGCGCGTCGCCACGGTGGCGCTGGTTGGTGAGGAATCGACCCTTGAAGTGTTACAGTTCGTCTCAAGATGGAACAGTACGTACGTATGCGCCTCCTTCGCTTCTGCGTGCCATGGATGAGTTTTTTTTTTTCAAATCTGAACCGTACAAATAAATTTGTAAAACTAGTCTCGTTTCCAACTACAGAAGGAGCGACAGGTGGTGACACGTGCCCCTGCCACGCTCTTATACCGCAGCACCTCGTCGGTGCCACGATAGATGAGTTGTTATGTACCCTGAGCTACGCAACAGATGTCGCGGACTGGTAGCTCTGTCCAGTCGAGCACCAGTTCCTCGTGAGAGTGTGGTACAAGTGATTAATTAAGTGATTTGATAGATGTGATGCCGAGCATAAGGAGCTTGGCAGGCTAGTGGGCCCCTACTTTGCTGCGCTGGTCGCTCAACGTCTTGAGGTGGAGGCCGTTACTGCGCTGCTAGCATCTTGTTGTGGTATGAAAACGTGACAAATGATACATGTTATCTGCCATTACTTTCGTGGTCGGGATAAAGCCAGTTTGCAAATTTGTTCGTATATGGGCTAAATTTGCAAAAACATGTTGGCTGACGCAGGAGGACAAAAAAGCAAAGACTTCGCCTTGGATTGGTCAAGTTTGCAAGGCAGTGTCGTAAGACTACCTGCTGCAATCCGTAGTATTGATGTAGTAGCGTGTGAACTAACTGTAATAAGGCTATAACGGTGCTTATGTGCAATAAGGAGGGACAGGGGTAGGTTATATTTGCGTAAATTAAAAATTCTACCACGTAAACTAGAAAACCATACAGGTAAAAGATCACTACTAAATGTGTAGTGCAACGAAGGAAGAGTGGAAGTAGTATAGTAACGTAGCATGCGGTGTAGTGAAAATCGATCATCTAACATCCTTGAAGACTATTGTCTTCTAGTGTTTCCTTCTCATGATCATCCCGATCAGCATTGGAGCCATAGCAGTATTTTTAATGAAGTCCACACATCAAGAGAAGAAACGTTCTGCGTCTCAGTGTGGACTTTTGTGCAAGAATCGTGGTTATCATTAAAGCTTCTGCGTTTGCCATTTTGGTGATTTGTTTGTGTGTGGTGTACTGGTGCGTGCAAATATAGCCATATACACACGTGAAATTTCAGAAAATGACACTCACAGAGTGTCAAATACCGAAAAAACGAATTTTAAAGGTGGCAAATTCTGAAATCTCTCTATACACACAGTCCAATAGGTACTCCTTAATCTTTATGTCCATTTCGTTGGACTCCATTCTCCTGTGTGTTCTTCAGTGAGTTCAGAGGGTAACAAAATGTAAACTTTGGGCCCGAAATTGTTCTTGGATGATTAGAATTTATAACAGTACTAGTTTTTGCAATTATTTATACTTTTTCTGTGTGAACTTTATGTAGGTGCCAAAATGTGGCATGCTTGATGTGCATGGACACATCCTGCTCTCTGGAGTGCTGGGAAACACTACGGATTGATTATTGATCGCCTACTGATTTGAGAACGATGGCATACCGACTTGCAAGACTCCTATACGGTATCATACGTATCCCCGGATTTTTTTTTACTTCAATGAATACCTGCGATAGTCTGCCCATTTCAGCCAGTCAGAAGTAGGGACACTGGACAGTTGACTTTACTGCTGGTAGTTGGTACTATTTGGAGCTTGCAATAGCGATAGGCGATCGGCGGATGCCGCGATGGCATAAAATAGGCAAGAGTAATTGATTTTTTTTATGTAGTTGTTATAGCTACAATGATTTTGGATATCCATCTGTTGATTTATACCCCTCCCCTGTTGTGAAGCAGGCAGTAGTCAAGAGGAAGAAGACATAAACTCATCAGTAGCACCATGGCAACTGGAGGCTTTGTGGACTGGAGAGGAAACCCCATCAAGAGAGGCGTGCATGGAGGAATCAGAGCAGCATGGTTTCTGTACTGTGAGTCACTATACGCTCAGTTCCTTGTTTGATCTACCTTGCCTGAACTGCGTATGTAGTTCCTTTTCATTTGTAGACACGTTCGCATCTGTCGTTATACAGCATATTACTGTTTTTGTTTTCAAGCTTCCATTCTGGTTTTTGAGAATTTGAAACCTTTTTTATACCTTGTTTCCCCCTACAGTTCTGACAGCGGTAGCCAGCATGGTGATTGTTCCAATCTTGCTGAATTTGGTTACCTATCTCGACGGAACAATGCATATGGGAGTCTCAACCTCAGCAACTACAGTCACTAATCTTATTGGTGCCACGTCCGGGTTTGGTTTGATAGGAGCTTTCCTCTCAGACTCTTACATCCCCCGTTCTAAAACTATACTCCTCTTTGGTCCACTGCAGTTCCTGGTAATTTGCTTATTGGTCTATTCAATTATCTACAGGGTGCACCTAATATGATCCCAGGAACCTGTTCTTTCACCTGCTCTGCTGCTATTTACTAAATGACAGCCTACCAATAATACTTGTTGCAGTTTTAGCGATTATAGAAGGGGATAAAAATTCTAGATAAAATCACTTCATTGATAAAAAAAGAGACTATGAAAATTACTTCAGATGTTGTACGCGGCTGCTGTTGTTTTAGTATAAATTTCCTAGTTACGATCTCACTAATATTGGGAAAAGCGGCTGAGTTTGCAGTGTCAAAAAGGTGAAGTTGACGTACTACTTCTCCAAACCGCATAGGTAGTCGGAATACGCGCAAAACAAATATGAGTTTATATAATTTCGAGGAGAACAGTAATTATCTTTGTTTGGGTCTGGTGGTTACTGGTTAGGTGAGAATGGAGTTCAATTCCTAACTAAAACAATGATAGTCTTCAAATATATTTGAACAAGTACGGAGATTAAAAAAATCTGCCTTACAACTTGTTTGACTTGTGACAAGGAAAGAATACCTACTATGACGTAAAGTCAACATAGTTAGATATAAAAGAGCTGTTTGGGTGTTCTCCTTGTTTGGCTCTAGCTATCGAAGACTAACATTAACATCCTTCAGACTGTTTACATATGGAAACTCATGGCTGGTTTAGCGCTTTAGGTTGCTTTCTGCTACACGAATTCTTCTCAGAATATCTGAAAGCCATCAAAAGTGTAGTCCCTGTTTTCAAACAATTTTAAGTTTTGACGACAACGTATAGGGTGGGCAATTTTTAACCGAAACTGAAAAACCAAACCGAATTAAAAAAAATCGGTTTTTTCAGTTTTCGGTTCGATTTTGTAATTTTGGAAACCGAATTAACCGAGTAACCAAATAAACCGAACGCTCTTCCAGTCTCTAAAAAGCCCATTTCGACGATTTCGTCCCAGACCGCTCGCGTATCTATTAATCGGGCCCCTCTCTTGGCCACTCCACTTGGCCTCCTCTACTCCTACTCTCCCCACCCACCCGCAGGAGATGCGGCAGCGGCTAGCTAGGGTTTCCCCACCTCGACGACCGGCTCCCCTCCCTATCACCATCAAAGATGTTCGGGCACGCCCCCAAAAAGAGCGACAACACCAAGTACTACAAAATCCTCGGGGTGCCAAAGAACGCCTCCCAGAATGACCTCAAGAAGGCCTACCGCAAGGCTGCCATCAAGAACCACCCCGGCAAGGGCGGCGACCCTAGGTCCGATCCCCCCTTATCCTCCCTACCGTCTTGCTCGTATCACATCTGGTGACCAGATCATGCTTGCTTGACTTGTTTACATTTTGGGTTCCATGGGGTGCGATCTAATCTGGTTTGACCTGTTACGGTAGAAAGATCAGGGGTGAAAAGTCCGTGTTAGGTATCTATGTTTCGGGTGATTCAGGGATTCATGTCAGTGTAGATGTCCCTGTTTCCCATGTATCTATGTTATGGGTATGTGTTGGATTAGACGTGGCTTCTTGATTTGATTCTAGTGGGATTTGTAGTTTGCGTTGCGTGTGCTAATATTTGTGGTGGATTATCAGGTAGGCCACCAGGGATTACTTGCCTGTTGCGGTCTCATGTGATGCGATTAGCCAATTATCATCATGATCTTTGAGGGAGTGGGTAATCCTTGTTTTTGCCAATCTGGAATGGCAAAATTCGGTTTACCGAAAAACCGAATTAAGCAACCGCATTTTTTCAGTTAATTTGGTTCTGTTTTTGAATTTGGACCGAAAATTTCGGTTGTCAGTTTTTAAAACCAAAATGTTTTTAAACCGAATAAACCAAACCAAAAAAACCGATCAAACCGAATGCCCACCTCTAAGTTCAGACCGTATCAAGGGGTTCGACCCTACAACAATTATTGTATAACTAAACATGCATTTTTGCAGGGGTACGGGTTGCTAGCACTGCAAGCCTACCTTCCCTCACTCCATCCAGCACCTTGCAGCGTTGAAGGAGAGCTAAGCAACTGCAAAGAGGTCCATGGCCGGAACGCTGCCCTATTGTACGCAGCCTTGTATATCAGTGCATTTGGTGATGGATGCACGCGTGCTTGCCTGCCATCCCTTGGAGCAGACCAGTTCGACCATGAAGATCCCACTGAGTCCCTCCAACAGTCCAGCTTCTTTAATTGGTATACCTTCGGAATCTCCTTTGGAGGTTTTGTAGGACTGATTTTCATAGTGTGGCTCGAGAACTACAAGGGGTGGGACATCGGACTTGGGGTGTCTGCCGTCCTAATTCTGCTAGGATTGCTCGTAGTTGCCGCTGGTCTCCCTTTCTACCGCAACCAAGTCCCAGAAGGAAGCCCTCTAACTCGAATACTTCAGGTTGTGATTGATCTTGGTCCAAAACGTAAAAGTGTCATCTCAATTCCTCACAAATGTGTTGTTAATATGAGTCAGCTATAATCTTGCCTCTCCCAGGTTCTTGTGGCTGCATTCAGGAACCGGAAGCTTGAACTTCCTGAGAAGCTGGAAGAAGCACAGGAAAGCAATACTGGGCCAGGCTCTATTGAAGTACCCCCTCAAACAAATAGTCTGAAGTAAGATTCATTAAAGTAATACCATTTTCTGTGCGGACTAATTGGTACGGAGAGTAGAGATTAGAGAGCATTACCCTTTATGCTTAGTTGCATTGCCTATTATAATTTTGTTTCATGCATCTTGCCAGATTCCTCAACAAAGCTTGCATCAACCGTGGCAAAGATGGAGCCTGGTCAGTTTGCAGTGCGATGAATGTGGAGGAGACGAAGATCGTGCTCCGTATGCTTCCCCTCTTTGTCGCCTCCATGATCGGATATGTATCGAACCCTATCCTCTTGACATTCACCGTGCAGCAAGGTGGCATGACAAACACAAGGATGGGCGAGATCCATATCTCCCCCGCGACGCTCTTTATCATCCCTATCACATTCCAGATGGTCATGCTCGCCATCTATGACAGGTTCCTTGTGCCATTCATGCGCAAGCGCACGGGCTACGTCAGCGGCATCACTCATTTGCAGCGCGTCGGCATAGGCTTCGCCTCCATGATTCTTGCGTCGGTCATCGCGGCGGTTGTTGAGAGAAAGAGAAAGGAAGCTCAGGTGCAGATGTCCTTGTTCTGGCTCGCACCTCAGTTCTTCCTGCTTGGCGTGTCAGATGTGACATCATTCCCCGGGCTCCTCGAGTTCTTCAACAGTGAGGCGCCACGGGGCATGAAGTCGATTGCTGGGGCCTTGTTCTGGTGTGAGATAGGTCTCGCGTCATGGATGGCCACACTCCTCGTGGATATTGTGAACATGGCGACGAGGCATGGGCATCAGGGAGGCTGGCTCGAGGGTACAAGCTTGAACAACAGCCATCTTGACCTGTTCTACTGGGTTGTGGCTGTTGTCGGATTGCTTGGCTTCTTGAATTTCCTGTACTGGGCGAAGAAGTATGAATACCGGCAGAATCCACGCATTGTTGAGCCAGCGGTTGATCAGGATTCTCCTTGAAATATAGCATTTGCATGGTTGTTTACTTCAGAAAAAGAGAAGGATGCCGTCGATCTGCTTCACCGTGTCATGGATTAGTCAAGTCTGCAAAGCAATGCCGCAAGCCAGTACCAGTATTCTGTTGTCATACGCTTGATTCTACCCGGCTAATTGGTTGTAATCTCTCCTCCTTGATACTTCCCATTTGTGATAACCTACATTTGTGAATTAGCCAAAAATAAAAATGGCTTTCGCCGTAAGTGTGTAAAATGGATAGTTCTCCCGTTGCAAAGTAACATGTAGGGAAGTGTATACATAGACAGTCGAGTCGTCAGCTCGATTATATTTCAGTATTGAGACTTTCTTCGATGCTTGCAAGGAATGATATGATAGCCGTTTGTTAGTTACAACCCAATGATTCACCATAAAAGGTATATATGAGAAGGTACTTGTTGTTGGCCAGGTATAAACTTAAAGATTGGTTGGAAGGTTAGATCGGTCATTACATATACTTGTAAAATTAAAAGGAAGGGATCAAACAAAACGTCCTTCCAATTGTAACCGCAAACCCTTGTGAAAACCATGTCGCAAGTAGCTAGACTAGGTTGAAGCTCGATACTAGTAACTGAATTGAATCAACTATGTGTTTTTTTCTTGTTGCTACTATAGACTAAGTAACCAAACATTAAACTAAGTAACTGACCATAAAGTACATAATTTTTCCAAAATTTACAAATGATTGTGGTGGAACGACGTCCGCGCTCCCGTATGGAAGAGAACCAAAGAATTTGTAAGAGTAGTGGTGCTTTCCAAGTATCTTACTTCAAGATTTGAAGGAGTTGAAAAGGAGCCGACGGAAAAGGGGAGAAGCGTCGAGAGGAACTGTAGGAGGGTCAATGGATCGGTGTTGTAGATCATGTACGGGAGAGACAAATTAGGATTTAAGCCATCAATAGTTACTGAGTAGAGCTTATATGCATCACTCCTAGAACAAGTTGCATAAATCTTGAAGCAAACGCATAGGCAAATCTTTTTGTTTAAGTTTTTTTGCTTATAGTTTAAAGCCAGTTTTTACTCTTAAACAGCTTAAAATTAAGCTATCAGCTTTTATACATGGTAGAGGTGTGTTACTTTACCTTAACTTTAGTGGTGACTTTTGGTTTTTAATTATACGGAGGTTTATGACTTTAAAAAAAAATTCAGATAAAAGCTACCCGTTTGTTTAGTCTTTAGATTTTTTTTAGTTTTTAAGTCAGAAAAAAAGCCCAAACAAATAGAACCTTAATTATCTAGGTTTAAAGAAAACGTCTATGCCAAAGTTACCCTTTTACATCAGCGGTTGATTTTTCCGATTGATGCCCTTATTTATGTCTTTTGGAACCTTGGAAAGAAGGAACAACAAAATCTTCACAAGTTCTTATCGAACAGTGCAGCATATCTTCAACACAATCTCTCAGTATGTATCCAATCACCGAATGGCGTTGGCAAATAATTCAGGATAAGGAAGGATGGTCCAGGTAGCAGGAGCACGAGGGAGGCAACAGACGCATCACAGCACACGGAAGCCCATTAATCCTGCAAAGGATTTTAAATTGACAATTACATATTCATGAAATTTGGCATTTCTGACGAGCTGCAGAACCAGGAAAGATGAAGACTCCACGCTGCTTTCTGGAAGAAATGATTTTTTCCTACTGCAGTTCTCAGTTTTCACACTGGAAGAAGACTTGCTAAAGCACCGCAGGGGCCATGTACACGCTGGCGAAAGATCTTCAACTCATGATGGATTAGATTGATTCATGTGTGGGAGTTCATCTAGCTTGGTTTTCGGCAGAGGGTCATGCCGTTTACCACAGGAAAAGGAGGACACATGGAGAGAAGCTTTTCTACTGAGGCTGGGATGGAAGCTGGTAGGAAGGAGGACAGGCACAGGTGGCAGTCAACACAAGCGCTTCCATGCCACCATCAGTGGTATCTACTAACAGAATTTCTGATAGAATTCCTAAGTTAGGCTAATTAGCATCTCGCCATCTCCCGTTGTCAACTGTTGTCAAATGTATTTCTGATGCTATGGTCCATAGTTCAAAACCTCGACGAAATTTTAGATTTTGACTGGGGATGAGATTCAAAATCCCGGCCAGATAAAAAAATTTGAAAAAAATTCAAATTACTATAGTAATATTAGAAATTGTCGAAATTTCATGTATTTTAACTAGATTTTGACTTTTAAGGACCGACTTTGACCAGATTTAGGTCATTAACCCTTAAAAATGTCATCTTCTATGAAAATTTGTTTAAACACCGAATTTTTTAGATGTTCCATAAAAATAGTAGAAAATACTATCATATTTTTATAAAATTGTAAAAACTTGATCATACTCTAAAAATTTATGGTACCATATTTAGCAGTCTAGGATCATACAAAAAAATTCCAAAAGAATTGAACTTCATTTATTATATTTAAAAATTGAAAAATAGAATGAATATAACTGAGCCAGTAATAGTGTTAGAATTTTATAAATTCGCTCGAGTGTGATCATGATCCAAATTTTTAGGAGAAATTAATAATTTCCATAGAACCATTCTCTAAAAGTTTCAAAAATGTTAAACTTGTTTTGGTTGCTCAATCAAATATATGGAAGCAATACATGTAGCACAGTATTTTTATCAGGACAGCAGCGCTATCACAATTTTTGAACATTTCTCAAGCTTGATAATCATATGAAAATTTTATAGAACATTAGTGATATGTTAGGACCATCTACAAAAATTTTCGATTTTTTCAAACGTGGTTTGAACCTTTTTTTATTCGGCTTTTTTAAAAGGATTGATCATTATCTGAAAATTTTATGGGAACATTATCAGTGCGTCAGGATCATCCACAAAAATTTTCTAACATGGTTTGCATAATTTTTCATTTAGTTAAAATTTATCGATCAACCTTTTTATGAGGACAGTAGCACTTTCAAAATTTTTAAAAATTTCTCAGGCTTGATCATCATCTAAAAATTTTATGAGAACTTTAGTGATTTGTGAGGACCATCCACAAAATTTTTTTAACATTGTTTTGACCATTTTCCACTCTATTGGATTTCATTGAGATATTGGCAATTTTGACTAAAATTTCTGTAATTTCGGCCGAATTTCGGTTAAAAATTTCTGGATTTCAAATTTACTTTTTGAATTTTGATTGGATTTCATCCAAAATTATGAGGTTTTGCCAAAATTTCAGCTTTCGCCCACCTCCGAGATGTAAACTAAAAACAAAATTTCAAACCGTATTATGGTTGGCCTCACAGCACCCTACGACCGTTTGTAATGATATTGTCGCTACTAATGTCTTCTCTTTTCTCTACTATTTCTAATTAGGAGTTGGTGGCGGTCGTCCATTCTCCTCCAGAGTATCTAATCCATTGGATCTAACATGAACAGCTGATATAGAAAGAGATTTAACCCGATAGTTCCGCGCCTCGCTTGACACGTGCACCTCCCCTAGCTCCTTTGCTCGACGCATGTGGCCACGCGAAGCTTCCAGCTCTCATCTCCTCTTCCACCCTATACGTGGCTAATCTCCCACCACAAGCCGACAAGCCATCACAGTCGCAACCACCTCATCTGCAACAGCGTCACCGACGATGTCGAGATTTCTCTCTCTCGGATGGGGCGATTCGGTCGGATTTCGCGGTTCCGCGCATGTAGGCGCAGCTACCGATGGCCGCGCCTGCGTGGAAGGCGGTGATGGAGCGGCACCAGCCAATCGACATGTAGCTGCGGCTCCTCGCCCTTGTTAGGGTTCCCTTCCTTCCCCCTCTATAGTTCCTAGATCAATTCACAACATAATTATGAAAAGAATGTGATACATATCGTAAAACGTTATATCAAACACGATTTTTTGGGTAATTCTTAGATTTGTTTTTTATGATTCCGACTAGGAATAGCGGCATAGGCCTGACAAGGGCTGTCATGAACCATAGTCGAGCGTGGTGATGGAGTTCAAGGAGGTGTGTAGACCAAGTACAATGGAGAAGACACGATGTGGGACGGGTAGAGTTCAGCTGGTTACTTTGACTGAGTCGATGGCGTGTTGTAAGCCGATTCGATGTGTTAGATAACATGATTTTTTTTATTCGTAGCAACACACGATCATGTTTTGTTACTAATTTTGTTTTCTGTAGCAACGCACGGGCACTGAACTAGTTTTCTCTTCTTTATGAATGAATGACAGAGCTCCTACTAATCTTTAAAAAACAAATGTTTTTCCAAAGGAAACTTACGCCGAGTACATTCTAAGCACTGTAGAAAGGCTCTTCAGCATTGGTTACTCCTATATCCTTCACACCTTCACCATGAATGGATTTCCCACCTAATCTCTAGCCAGGTGAATCCTAACCTTGATATGCCACCGTCAGTCACCTGAGAATTGAGGAAGCTCCGCGCGGACTAGCAACGGAAAACTTGGAATTTATTAACGAAATTGCTATTTATCTGTTGATAGATTTTTTTTTTGGTGCAAATCAGTCATTTTTGCATCCATTCGATATTCTTTGAGATGTGTGCATTCTTTTGCGGGTCTGAGTTGGCTAGCCGTTTTTCGGGTTTGTATTAGTATCGAACCCGTTTGACTGACCGAGCGACGCATGTCCTTATTGTATTTGTTTTTGAATTTTCCTTAGGAGGCATGTTGTGGCTTATCTCGTCGAGGCCGAGTGTCCTAGTGGCTGCTGACTTTTTTGAGGTATTTCGAGGAAGGACTGAAGGAGACAACAATACTAGTAGTGAGGAATCCTCACTGAGGATAGCAGGTTGGTTATTCTCTAGGGTGTCATACCCACTGATTTTTTTTTGTGTGTGATTTTGTTTGGTGAGATGTTGTGTATCTTGTATCTTTTCTTCTGACCATTTGTTTTTTTTTTGGTGTTTGAACCGTAGATTTGAATTTTTGTATGCTAGATCTTGAGGGGAGAAGTAGGTCTAAACGAAAATGAAACAGGCCAAATATGAAATAAGCTTAAGGAATATGAAACGGGCGAACAGAATAACAAGCCGTTTTTTCAACCCGCTAAGGATTTAGCGGACCCATTAACTCATTCCAGCGTGATGGTCGGACAGTGCAA
Organism: Guadua angustifolia; assembly: GCA_036346375.1. Classification (NCBI taxonomy): domain Eukaryota; kingdom Viridiplantae; phylum Streptophyta; class Magnoliopsida; order Poales; family Poaceae; genus Guadua; species Guadua angustifolia. The sequence goes on along the minus strand of CM070506.1, from coordinate 34,445,627 downwards.
AAATTTGACTGTTTGCCACACAAAAAATAGACGTATGATACATAGACAGTTCCATTTATATGTTCACATGAACGTTGTAGAAAAGAGTGGTCATTTAGCAAAATTTCTTTAGGCATGACCTTGAAAAAAATACAAGTCTCATAACCCCTTGAAACTTTTAGCATCTTTAGATTCTTGCCTTATACAAGAATCTAGTGCTAAAAAATAACATATCCTTTAATCCTTCTGTGCATGTCTTGCACCAACTGAGCCATAAAATTTTTTTACGTTCAAGTAAATTCACAGGTCACAAATTAGTCACTTTACGCCCTTCTCACTCTAAACGCTAATCAAATCGCAACACCAATTACCATGCTGGCCGCCACCACCACCGATAGACTGAATCGCGTGCCCTCGTCCCCGCCAAGGTGAACACGGCGGCCAGAGCCCTTGAAATTGGGTATGGGCTCCCCATAGATATGCTTTGTGTACTACGCGATCTTGGCACGCAGCCAGAGCAACAGCGAACGAAACTCTGATCATCCCACACGGCCACACCTCAAAGCCAAGCTTCTTCGCCATGCCCATGAACATGTTACCGAACACGCGTATTCCTTGAGTTAGCTGGCATAGGCGCCACTGATTATGATGGTCCTCAAGCGCCTGCTCGTGTGGCTGCGAGTAGCGACCGACGTCATAGATCGCTTGGGTTGACCTGTTTGCACCGCAGCCGTCGGAATCATGGGTGGCTTGGATTGGCCTTTTTGCACAGTGCGTAGGATAGATGTTGCCATGAAAGTCTATATATACGGTATATAACCCTAAATTAATGCTGCGAAGGGGTAACCTGCACTTGGAATCGCGTACCATGCTTACCTATATATAGACGGCTTCTACCCTTTAATTAGGAAGTAGTGTTCCAAATCCGAACAGGAAAGCGTTTAGTGATTTGATGCAGTCGGCGAATTAACAAACCGACTTTGGCATTGCTCTCGGACTATTGACTTACATCTCTTCTCTGCAAATATAAAAGAGGAGTGTGTACATAGGATTTGTAGCATTCTAATTTTTAGACCTTTTTTAATTTCTCCGAATTTCCTAAATTTTTGTGAATTAAAAATTTCCGTTTAAATGCAAACAAATCAATGGAAACAATTTTTGGAAGTTGAAATAAGTTCAAACCAATTTATTTAGGTTTCAAAAGCTTAAAAGCATTTATATCAATCTTCTGGAATTTTTTCCTAATTTATTTGCTATTTATTTCAGCATTTATATTTTTTGGGGGGGAATTCTTGAAATGAAAAAGCTTTTAAATATAAAAAACCTGCATGGGCCGCATTTTCATGGCCCATTTTCTTTTTCCTCCGCCCGGCCCGAATTTGATCATTTCGCTTGGCCCGGCCTCCTTTCTCCCTAGCCTGTCTCTATTCCTCCAACCAAGTCGCACCGGCCCGTCCGTCCACTCCCTCGACCTAGCATACTGTGGCCTGATCCGCTCGTGCTCCGAGCCGCTGACGGTGAGGTCCCACTTGTCAGCCTTGGGCTCCATCGTCTCTAATCCAAACTCTGCCACCGCCCGATTCGGCGTATCGACCATCGCATTTTCTACACGAATCTGAGCTGTAGCCAACACAATTTCCTCGACATCCACATACTTATAAGCCATCGCCTCTTTCCCCTCTCTTTCCTCTGTGTTTAGCCACCCGAGTAGTCGCAAGATCCAAACCCTAGCACCCGAGCTTCGCCGCCATGCCATTGAACTTCTTCACTGTCGATCTACGCTGCTGGTAAGCTATCGCCATGACCATCAGTGCTGTTGAGTTCCCGGTATCGCCTGCTTCTTTTTGCCCCAGACCAGGGTCAATTTCATCATGTTTTTGTGCGCGCACGTGTCTTCTTCCCCGGCTTTGACGAGGCTGCGCCGCCGCCGAGCCGCTTCGTCTTCATGCCGGCGCAGCTGACGCATCACCATGAGCCAGCCACCTCACCACCACCTCATGCCCACGGCTAACGCGGCGGCCACATCTGTTGTGCTATAGGATCAAGGATGGGTGAATAAGACATTTTTAAATTTTATTAATTCTAATTCAATAATTAAGCAAGTATGACACAAATTGCATTGATACAAAAATTAAAGCCTAAATGAGCTAGGTTTTGCTAAGCGCACCAACAATCTAAGTCTAGGCAAGAATAACAATCCTAGAGAGATGATTAAATAAAGTCACTAGGAATGTAAATTGCGCAAATAAAGTCATAAAAGAGTAAACCACAAGAAGATGAACATGTTGATTTTTCCCCTAGTCTTGGAGACTTGAGGAAGCTTGAACAAATCAAGTCGGCTCCTTGCACAATTGAGCATCCCTCGATCACTAGTAAGAGCTCTTCCTTGCTCTAGGTAGGTGAGCTCTGGCCTTTACACCGACACCGGGTCTCTTCATAATCTCTTTTGAAGAAATCACCGGTTCCACACCTCCAATCCGTCTAAGAGGTGGTAACCTCCAAGAGAATAGAGCTTCAATGCTTTCTTGAGGTTGATCAAGTGTCTAATGACTCATGAATAAATACACACACTTGAATTGCTCTCACCAACTCACAAATGAGAATTGAATGCCCTAGAGATGATAAGGGAATAGCTAGCGCTCACAAGTATGCAATGAATGACGAAGAGAGTGCCATTGCTACAAGTGAGGGGGTATTTGTAGCCCCAACCACTAATCTAGCCGCTGGAACAAAAGTTCTGAAATTTTCAGCAAAACCATTACTACCATCCATGTAGGCTCGATAGTACTGGCCCCCTAGAATAATAGTCAAAACAGTGCATTAAATACAAAGTTACTACTGTTGCTACAGTACCCCAGCACTACTGCCCATGTAGGACCAGTAGTACTGGCCTTTAAACCCAAAATGTGCATTTTGAACTCATTCTAGAAAAAGGCTACTGTTCTGATGGCTAGTACTATCGAAGGTCCAGTACTACTACTCCTACACAGGCGGTAGTGCCGATCTAAAGAATTGTACTAAAAAACACATGTTTTTTTTTAAAAATAGCTACCGCTCAGAAGAGCTAGTACTACCGGAGATCCGGCAGCACCGCTCCTATATGGACGGTAGTGCCCGCCACACTAAATACATAAAAAATGCATCATTATGTAATATAGCTACCACTCAGAAGAGCCGATGTTACCGAAACTCTGCCACACCAACAATAGCTGCCACATGGCACGCCACCTTATCCTGAGCTGCCGCGTGTCCTTTCACGTCAGCAGTTTCAGAGTCCTCCTAAATTATCATGTCAAAGTAATTGTTACCAGGGAAGGACCTCAGCAAGTCATCCATGTTCAGTGGTACTGGCTCCACCTTCATCGGTTGCTGAAGTGGAAGTGCCACTGATGAACAGTGCAGCGGGTAGGCAGCACTATGGTCTGTCAGTGTACAATGGCCTTCTCATTTGGGCAGAGGATGGACTTTTTCCTACCTCCGCCTTTCTTTCCCTTTTGCCTAGTCATGTTCTGCATATATTACAAACATTTACAATCAAGATTTTAAGCATGCAGTGGCAACCTGAAGAAAACATTGCAATCAATATATTCAGCAGTTCAACTCTACCGGCGGTGGCCCATGAAAAGAAACAAGAAACAAGTGATGAACAATGTCTCTTCTCATATCAACAAGAAACAAGTGAATATCAACAAGAAACTCAAGTTTCTTGTATTTACTATATATTAAACTTTGAATATCAATCATTAGTAGAGGCTCACTTCATTCTTAAGCTCCCTCCTTTAGAAATTTCTAGCTTCACCACTGACCACAACATGATTGTTAGCATTAAATTTGTAAAGAAATCACAACAAGTACACTGTTTTATTTAACACACTCTGAGTTGAAGCAACTATCATGGATAAAAAATCCAAACAAATACACATATGATGTGGTAATATCAATTGCCCATTCTATCATTACAGAAAACAATACTGAACAGGATACACTTCAGTCAGAGAAGAGAAACAGACATTACAAAGTGTGGCTAATACCCAAAATTGAACTTTAAAGATCACAAATTGCCTGGTGCAGTTTTGTAACTCGTAAGTTCAGCTGCCAATATCGGGCCTAAGGCTGGTTAGAATCTGACTCGGATTTGGGTGTCCGATTCATTAAAAAATTAGACACAGAAAACGTTACTTAGCGTAAGCTCAGTTGGCTAGCCGCGTTAGTTATTTGGTCGCCCACCCGGAGTTGAGCCGTCAGACTCACCCTGCACGCAAGCCGAGGCAGTCTTGGTGTGTGCGTGTGGGGTGTGTGCGTGTGTGGGTGTGTGTGCCCCTGTAGCTCGGCTGTTGTTCTCTCCTTCTATACTGAATGCCAGAGTTCCTGGCCAAATTTCAAAAAAAAAAGAAAGAAATGGACACGAGCATCAAAATCTGACTCGGATTCGAGATGTCCAATTCAATAGATTTTTTTTATACATAGGTGTCCAAGCAACACTGGCCTAAGGGCATATACAATGGTATAGACAGCTGCTGTCTATAACAAGCTGACATATCATTTATAGACAGCGTTAGAGATAGCCTATACAATGGTATAGACAGCTCATTTATGAGTAGACAGCTTCTTCCCACACACGACCTGTCTTGGTTCTCGTGCTAGAGTCGACTCTAGATTAAGAGACGACTCAACTCTCTATATGCACTCTCTCTCATCCACATCATTTTTTATCCTACGTGGCAAAGCTTAGAGACTGCTGACGTATACCATTATATATGATCTAAGGTGGGATTGGAATGGATAAGCCTAACTGCCTAAGACATGAAACTGCTTATGCCTATTTTGAGTTTTGACACTCTTAAGTACAACCTTAGAAATAAGTGATCACTAGACTAACAAAAAAAAAATCCTTCTTTTAAGCTGGTTCAAGTTCAAACATACGGGAATTGTGACTCTGTGAGGCACGGGCGTTGTGGATGGGCCTGGGGAATAGGGCATGGACTCGAGTCAGCCGTAAGTCATGGCGACCTGGGCTGACATACGGGCCTTAACCCACATACGTGAGCCCAAAGGCTGCCATGGGCCTCGTGTACCTGCGAACAGCATCAAGGATCCAGAATTTGTTGAGCTCCCCGCTCTTTTATCGGCGCAAACGCTGCTTTGTGCGTGCTTGCAGTGCATGCAACCGATCCCTTTCCTCCTAACTTTTGTTGCGCATGTGGCTCGATCGCGCATTCGTACCATAGTTGTTCTTGCTCGACGAAGCCGCAGTAGTCGCGTGCTCGGGATCGGCTCAAAATTTTGCGAGGTACGACACAAACATACATGATCTCAAGAACAAAAACAATTAATCTAATCTTGTAGGGTGAACTAAAATAACAACAGATTTGGCGCAGCCAAATCGCAAATTTTCTTTAAGCACGACCTTTTAAAAAAAAAGTACAAAAGTCGCATATCCTCTCGAAATTTTTAGCATTTTTGGATCCTTAACCTATACAAAAATTGATCTAATGTTAAAAAATAACTTATTATCTAATCATCTCATGTACCTCTCACACCAACCGAGCTGTAAAATTTTGTTACATGCAATGAAAGTCACAGGTCACAATTTAATCACTTTACGCTCTTCTCACTCTAAGCGCTAACCAAATCGCAACACCAACTACCATGCCAGCCACCGCCACCAGTAGACCAAATCGCGTGCCCTCGTCCCCGCCAAAGTGAACACGGTGACACGAGCCGAAGCCGGAGACCTAGAAGTTGGGTATGGGCTCCCCGAAGAGACGCTTCCTGCACTGCGCGATCTTGACCTCGAAATCGGGTATGGGCTCCCCGTAGATATGCTTCCTGTACCGCGCGATCCTGGCAAGCACCCAGAAAAACAGTGAGCAGAACTCCGGCCGCACGCGCTCGTACTCGTCCCACTCCTCGAAGCCAAGCTTCTCCACCATACACATGTATATGTTGCCAAACACGCGCATTCCTTGAGTCAGATGGCGCAGACGCTTCTTCTCGGATTTCTTGAGCCGCTGGGTCTCAAAGACGCGCACGCCGAGACATTTCTTACCGAGGTTTATCGAGCCCCCATCGATTATGATGAACCTTGAGCGCCTGCCTGTGCGGCTGCGAGCCGTGGGCAGCGTTATGGATCGCCTGGGTTGACCTGTTAGCGCCGTAGCCGTCGGAGTCATGGGTGGCTTGGGTCGGCCTTTTTGCACGGTATATAGGCTGGATGTAGCCATAGAAGCCTATATATTCTGTATATAAACCTAAATTAATGCTGTGAAAGAGTAACTTGCACTTAAATCATCTACTATGCCTACACATATATATAGACGGGTTTTGGCCTTCAATTCGGAAGTAGAGTTGAAAGTGCTCTCGGAATCGGACTCGGTACGGACTTGGATTCCGAAACAAACATCAACGACGCAGCCATCACATGCCTTGATCTCTGCGAGCCGCCGTCGCGCGCCCTCCGTCCCCATTATTCCTCTCCCCCTCGTCCTCTCTCTCTCAGGTGCATCTCTCACCGGCGACGCCCCTCCCCAATGCTCGTCCTCTACCGCCGCTGCATCGGAGCCGTCCACCGCCCGTCGCTTGCCCGCCGGCACAGAGGGAGACGCCGCCCAGCTCTGGATCAGGCCGCACTGGCCCATGCTCCCGGGCTCCACGTTGCTAGCTCTGTGGCTCCAAGTTGCTGGCCTCGATTGTGTGCCCATTTGTTCAATGGGATTTTCGCACAATTTCTTGACAGATATTGCATGAGCTGTGTACCAAGAAAAGGAATTTTTGTGCTGACTTTGTGGGACAAAATCTGCTTCGGAGAAATTTAGTTGCCTCGATTGTGTGCCCATTTGTTCAGTGAGAGTTTCCCAGAATTTCTTGTCTGATATTGCATTATCTGTAGGGACGTGCGGAGGAGGGCTGCCGCTGTGACGGTGCTGGCGGCGGCGCCCAGTAGGGTGGAAGCGGTGGCCATGGAGTCGGCAGTGCAGACCCAGAAGGAGGAGATGGCGGTGGCCGGCGGTGGGGTGGAGGACACGTACGGTGAGGACAGGGCCACCGAGGAGCAGCTGTGGCTTCGTTGGAGCATGCTTGCCGTTTGAGTTCAATCTCTGCGAAGAATGGCTTTCATAGGAACGGGTGAGCGTGTTTTCTACTAACAAATCTATGTGATTTAACATATCCATCAATGCCAACATTAGACCACAATGAAAAAAAAAACATTGGTGATGCTCGCCAAGTTGTCGGTGCATGTGTTTCTGACGGCTCCATCTTGATGTGTAATAGAATGAAAAAAAAACATTCACTCTGGCATAGAATGTGATGCAATGCTGTCCTAAAGTTTATTGGAATTACCTGATTAGCTGTTGATATGGTCACTCGGTTTTTATCTAGGTTTGAAATAGTACAACAATATTAATAAAAGAGTACATTGATGCCAGCCAAATGGCTGGGAGGAGTATGCATGGCACATGATCATTAAGGGAATCCTAATGTGGGTAGATATAAGTCTTGCAGTTTCACATAGGCTTACGTGACTGACGGTTAATCCCAATAGATTACTGAGCACGTTTAGTTTTGAGTTTTCAGGAATAAGTGCCGGAATAAAATTCTTTGCGTTTAGAAGATTTTATTAGTTCTGCCTGAGACATTGCCATATCTACCTCGGCAATTTGATTGATGTGCTGTAGTGGGGAACTCTGATGATCTTCTTCAAACTAAATTTGGTGATGAGATTGATTCTTATGATGTTGTTATTAGAGAAAATGGTGGACCAATCCAGGTTTGTCAAGATACTTCAGCTGCTCTGGTTTTTCCCCTTGGACATGCCCCAACTTCCTGTCCATATTGCAGAACTACGTGTTATATGTTGGCACGGAGAGTACATTTCACCTTCGTAATAGAGGATCTGCACAGGAACTAGATAAAGTTGTTGAGTTAGATGGTGAATCTGCTACTCATCTCTAGATAAAGTTGTTGAGTTAGATGCGGAGTCTGCCACCCATATCTCTTCCTTTTCAGGGAGATACCAAGATGAAAACGGTGCTAATTTTTATGGTTGCAGGAATAAAAAAATGCAGTATTGATTGCTAAGACGATAATACATGATATTATGAACAAGTGAGGGCAGTCCCAATGCTCCATATCAGCTAGTTTCTATAGCATTAATAGAGCTGCCACATAAGTAAATTGGTGACATGGCAATAGAGTTATTGAGGTGAGAGAGGAAAATGGTTTCTCATGCAGGAAACTAAGTCCTTCCGTAGACCGATGCGTAAAGAAACTAGACAATTTGCGTTGGGAGCAGAATCGTGGTTTCCATCCGCTTCCTCCTAAATCCGATGCATGTATGAAGTCATTAAATTTTTCTCTACATAGAAACTACTATGGAAACTATACATTGGAGAGACTAGATCTAAGCGAATATTTATTGCATTCTCTCTCCTTTAGAAACCACTCATGGAAACTATGAGTTGGGATTGCCCTGATTGGGGTAATTTATTATAAACCAAGTGATTGGGGTAATTTATTAGAGCAGTCCCAACCCATAGTTTCCATAAGTAGTGTCTAGAGGAGAGAGAAAGCAATAAATATCCCTTAAGACCTAATCTCTCCAATGCATAGTTTCCATAAGCAGTTTCTATATAGAGTAAAATTTAATGACTTCATACATGTACCACAAACACAGCTTGATCAGCTGTGGCAAGCAACAGTGTAGGCATCTCAGTGCCGGACATAGACCATGCTAAGTCATCTTGAGATGACTGTGGAACGGCAAAGGTAGATATACATTGCAAGCAAATATGTTGGTAACAAAGTCGTACATGGAAATATCTATATAATATTTAGGTAATCATGCTGATAACAAAATAATTCCAATTCAAAATATAGTTATATCTAGGTAATATTTAGCTAGCAACACCATAAGAATACATAGCAATATCTAAATAATATTTAGGTAATCATGAGCCATTCATCATGCTTCTCATCAACTCCAAGTGCACATCTACATAACATCCTGCTCCACATCATCTCCAGGGGCACAATAACTCAGAGGATTAATAATGGAAACCAAAGCCAACGAGTGCGGGGAAAAGATAGACAATCAATTCCAAAGATTCACATCAAGATAGAATTAACTTGGCATAGACGGCTATTATGAAAACCGAGAAAAAAGATACCGCAAAGTAACTTGCTTGAAAATGGAGAATTCTTGGACATGTCTTAGGATAGAATCAATATGGGAGTATACATTACCTGTCGGATAGAAACATAAATGGTCAGCTAAATTAAAAATGTAATTCACAAAAGTTATTGTAACATTTGTAATGCAGAACACCTAACTTCATAGGTACTCTTAATGGCTTATTAGCCAAACGTGTGTGTGTACCTAATTAATTTGAATTCCCAAATTTCTACCAGATATGATCAACCAAGTCTGATTGAAGTTGTGTATGAATACTACGATCACGAATAATGGTATTTCTTTCTATCACTTCTTCCATCAGTGGATTCGGTCCTTGAGAGATTGTAGCTTCTTGTACAGTTGATGTGCTTGGTGTCTCATTCAAATCAAGAGGAATCTCCTCCATATCTTTCTCATCTTCGATCACCATGTTGTGAAGGATGATACAAGCTAGCATGATATTCTCAAGATCCCCTTGATCAAATAGACGTGCAGGTCGTTTCAAAATACTAAAGCGCGATTGTAAAATTCCAAAAGCACATTCAACATCCTTCCTTGCCCCTTCTTGATGTTCTGCAAATAATTTATGCTTATCAGATTGTGATTGACGTATTGACTTAACAAAAACAGCCCATTCTGGGTATATGCCGTCTGCAAGGTAGTAACCATTGTTGTATTGCCTTCCATTGATATGGTATCGCACCGAGGACCTTCCCTCTCGATTCTTTGGACGAACAAAGGTGATTGATTAAGCACGTTGATATCATTGTTGGATCCAGCAACACCAAAGAAGGCATGCCATATCCAACGATCATGCGAAGCTACTATTTCTAGAATGACTATAGGAACACCTTGATCACCACGGGTATACATTCCCTTCCATGCAACAGGGCATTTTTCCCAATGCCAATGCATGCAGTCGATACTTCCTAACATGCCAGGGAACCCACGACGCTCACCAATCTGCACTAAGCGCTCAACATCTTGTACGGTGGGTCGTCGTAAATACTTTTCACCAAATACCTCAATCACACCCTTCACAAACATCTTCAAGCACTCCACTGCAGTACTTTCTCCAATCTTTAGATACTCATCAAGTTGGTCTGCAGGGCTACCATTTCCCAATTGGCAAATAGCATGTGCACTTTTTAAGTGGAGATAACCCTGGCGGTTAAGAGCATCAGTTCTCAAAGTGAAATATTTGTTCTATCGCCTAGGGCTTCAACAATGCTTAAGAACAGGGCCTTCTCATCCTAAATCTTCTACGGAAGATTGTTTCATTGTAGATGGATCCTCTACAAAGTAATCATTCAATAGCCCTGTCGATTCTTGAAGGCACGGGAACATACCTCCTTGGATCACTCGCCTAGTAGGTCTCATATCTTGTACAGCTTCAACCGGACTTCAATTCAGCAACCATATGATCAGAAGATCACCCAATATCTTGCTCACCTCATCCATTGGGTGCAGATCCATTGGATCTATGCTGCTCACCTCATCAAGAGAACCATCATGCGTAGGAGAGTCACTAGGCAAATGATTTTCAGATTCGTGGGACATGATGGTAAGGATGAGGGAAGAGGGAAGAAAGAATGTGCAAGGCAGAGGGTAGTCCCGGTGGTGGTATATATATACACATAAATGGGTCTGCAGCAAGTAATGGGTTTAGACTTGCGGTATAAAAAGACTAATGTGTTCACATAAGTAATGGGTTCAGACTTGCAGTATAAAAAGGAGATGGGTTCACACAAGTAATGGGCTCAGACTTGCAGTATAAAAAGGAGATGGGTTCACACAAGTAATGGGCTCAGACTTGCAGTATAAAAAGGAAATGGGTTTGCAGCAAGTAATGGGTTCAGACTTGCAGTACAAAAATGAGATGGGTTCACACATTTAATATAATTCACACTTGTTCGATAACTTTTGGCAGGAATGTCAAGTACAGACCTTAAAGTGCTAGAACAATGTGTTGAATGGCTCAATAAGACAGAAGGGAATCTGTTAAAAAAACATACCTAAACTATCTTTAGCAAATAGAGCCAACCTCATACACTCCAATGCTTTGGATCTCTCAGCCATAGCTTCTTCACTAAGATCACTTGTGGGAGCACACAGTAAGTCTTTGTAAAGGTCTAACATTTTAACCTTTGTTTGTTCTCGGCTGTTTTGTGAGCAAGCTTGGCTACTTCTATCTTCTTGTTCCGCCAAACTTTGTTGCACCTCTGCCATCTTCTCAAACCTTGGTGCTTGCTTGAATGAATTTGTCTAATTTTTCACGATAGCGTAAATAGCCTTTGGTTCCTTCTTTTTCCATTTCTCTCATCTTTGGCCTTCTTATGCCCAATTGGGCTGTTTTGGAGAATCTTCTACATTCACAACATGAGCTGGGTTAAGAGTTGCATTGTTGTCCTTTTCCTTATTAAATTTCTTCACAATAGCAGACCACTTTTTCTCATGTTGTACTATCCTCCATATATGCACCATTGTGAAAGGCTTCTCTTCATGTTCAGAGGCATAGAGCTGCAATGCATCATCCATCTTTTGGTCGTCACTCATGCCACTTCGATGTACTTTAGTGATTCTTGAATAGCGACCATTGAATTCAAAGAATCTGGTTTCTTAATACGCCCCAACGTAGCTTCAGCTTGGTTACGGTTTCTCATACGGTTAGACTTTGTGGTCTTTGTTGTAAGTCATGACAACATCCGCCCAATATTGATCACCTTCTTACCATTACCATCAACGGGATCAATTGAATTGTGCAGCCACACACTAACCTACAATTATGAGAAAAATTAAACCTTTAAACAAAATGAAAACACTTTTAAATGAATACATTAAGGTAATTTAAGCCATCATCTTTTATAAATACATGTTCCATGTTTTCTTGCTTTCCTGTTGGAACTCTTTCTATGTAGGAACTTCCAATAACCAATCCAGTAAACATCACGCTACACACATCATCTGGTCTGTAATTATTTGTACACCTATAATTGCTATTATTTTAGTCGCCTCCAGATCGATGCAACAATCTGGTCTTCTTTTTTCTGGTCCTAGTTACATCTCATCTGTACACCTATAAATGTAATTATTCTGGTCTTCTTTTTTCTAAGCCCTCCATATTGTTTATGCAGGTGAAGAAGCTCTTTTTTCTAAGCCCTCCATATTGTTTATGCAGGTAAAGAAGCTCATGCACAGTGTTCACAAAACCGACAAAAACCGCTCGAAAACCGCGGTTTTCGACCTTACCACTCCGGTTCGAAACCCAAAACTGCTCGGTAAACCGTTCTAATTAAAAAATAATTTTAAAATTTAAAAATTTTGAAAAAAATTATGTGAGCGGTTTTTCGTCAAAAACTGCTCAAAACCATTTTCGAAGAACATTCAAATGGCCAGGCCGGTTTTCGTCAAAAACCGAGCAGTTTTTCGAGAAAATCGAGCTGTTTTTCGTGAAAAACCGTGGTTTTCATTGAAAACCGAACGGTTTTTGATTTTTTCAATTTTTTTTATTTTTAAACCTTTCGGTTTTTGATAGTTTTTGAGCGGTTTTTGCGAAAACCGTACCGCGAATTTCAAAATTCGGTTTTGTAATCCCTGCTCATGCATACCCTTTGCATAGTACCAGGTCCCTTTGCAGCGCTACATGGCCATGATGGATCTTCAGATGGCCCAAATTAATTTGATTATTTATGGCAACACAAGAAGGTCTAATATGACCACTTTAGTTTGGTTAATATTCCCCATGTGTGTGCCAGTTCTGTTGATGTTTATATATATACTAGTAGGATGCCTGTGCATTGCAATGGAACCCTAAACTTTATACAAATAACAATATTTCTATTGAACACATTATTTCAATCTACCATCAATAATCTTCTAGGAAAGCTAGAATTTTAAAATATTCACATTTTGTGAAAGTAAATTGAGAATTATCCAGCACTGCATACATTTACTAAAAGTAAATATAGAATTATCCAGCACTCCATATATGATGTGATAACTGGTTTCTAAAGTTGAAAAAAAATTAACAAATTGCCAAGAGTGAAAATAACGTACACTAAGAGACACCAAAACTGCACATTAATTTAGCATTTACTATCCATCTATGCGTATAACGCATCTCTCTCTAAACAGGACTCGTAAATGGTTTCCTAAGAGCCCAGCTACTATCTTCTTTATCTAATATCGATGTGGACCATTTAAACAGATAAATAAGCATTGAACAGTTAGCTGAAAGGTATGTAGATCCAATGAAAAAAAAGTACCTGATTGCACTTGTACAACAGTTCGCTATAGAATCTTTTTAGGCATCAGAAGATGCATAGAGACTGCACTTGTATATAGATCCCTACTGCAGCCCATTTTGCAATTACAAAGCTAAATTATTCTTAGATAACAGCTAGAAGAAGATTATTCAGAACAATAGACAGAGGAAAAATGAGGTAGGGGTGCTTAGACTATCTCCAGCGGCATCCTTTCAGCCCCCAAATCTCTTCGCAGACAGATCCCAAGCACTCCAACGAATTCCCTTCACGGTTCCCTTCGGAAGGGATTTGGAGTGAGAATCTCTTCAGAAAAGGATTTTCTCTCCAATCCCTATACAAAACCCTTCGAGGGGATGCTGCTGGAGATGATAGGAATGAATATGGGGAAGGGAACGAGGGAAGAGAAGGGAATGAAGGGAAATTGCTGGAGATAGTCTTATACTCTGATATCTAACTGTTAAGTAGTTTCTTCCTTAGACATTTCGTCAAGCAGTCAGTACATGATCTAATACTGGACAATACTAAAAGAAATATAGTAAAAGTGCTATGTCCAGTGTCCACCATCGGACATTTTGCATAAGTAACTTTCAAACAAAAAACATGACAAATTTCACCAATTAAATGTATTAATTGATTGTAGATATCCAGTTGATACAGAAGTCATATATATGTAAACAAGTATAGATAGAAGACGATCTGAAAATGTCAAGCTAGCACCCATTATCCAGCTAAATATAACAATCAACCTACAGCTTTAAATCTTGCACATGCCTCCAGAATTAAATTAGTTGACCAATTAAAAAGTGAAACTCAATCATAAATCAGTCTGCGAGATTATCACAAGCCAAAACCTACTGCAACGACACCATCATTAGACTATGACAAGGTCAGGCAATAAACACTACAATACTTCGCAAATATATGTTTATGCTTCACTTGCACACTGCATGTTATTGTTTATTTCCCCATTATTTCTCTATTATTACACAGGCTGATGAAGTTGAAGCAGTTATGGCCAACACAAAGCAAATTCTTTACCAGATTATCGAGAAGTAGTCATGCATCCTTTCATAACAAGATTTAAATTTTGCTTACTCCAGTCTTCTAAGCTTCTAGGGTATGTTGTTCTTGATGGACCGCGTGGTAGGATAGTAGCCAAGAGGATTGTGCAAGAATTGCAGCAAGTCATAGCAACAATAATAATTCAGTGTAAAGAAGCACCATCCAAAATTGTGCTTAGTTCAGAAAGGTACAATGAAGATAAGCAAGATGATTGACTAATAAATAATTACAGGCAAGAATATTACACGGCACAATGATTTCATTTTTTTGGAGAATATTGATTTCATTTTTTGGGGAGAATATTAAAAGGCACATTGATTTTAGTTTTTTTGTCTAGTAAAATTACAGGCATTACCTTCATATACCAAATAATTGTAGAATAGCTCTTAGTGGACTCTTCAAATCAATTGCGCAAACCGAGGGAAATCTCTTAATGGCACAGGAAATCTAAAAATATAGAACAGGTGATATCAGTAAAAGGATAAATTGAAGACATATATATGTAAACAGGTATAGACAGAATATGATTTGAAAATGTCAAGCCAGCACGCATTATCCAGCTAAATATAGAAATCAACCTAAAGCTTTAAATCTTGCACATGCCTCCAGAATTAAATAAGTTGACCAATCAAAAAGTGAAGCTCAGTCATAAATCAGTTTGCGAGATTATGACAAGCCAAAACCTACGAGTCGGGCCTAAGGCCCTAAGGTGGGATCATCGTCGAGATTATGGGAGAGGAGAGGCCGGGACGATCGTCCAGGACTCCAATCGAGGTTCAACTTAAGTAGTCCCGGTGGGATCGTTTGATTTAAAATCGATGGTTCAGATCGGCGAAAAAAACGTGCAGATTTTTTACTGTATGAAAGCACTGTTTATGGTACTGTAACAAAAAAAACTATTCATCAATTTTTTCGCTAATCCAAACCGTCCATGTGCTCGATTCAACGATCCTGGGCTATAGGGATTGCTTAGGTTGTAGTCCCCATAGCCACTGCAGGGAAATCTCGTCCCCAGGACTCACCTCCATGCGCTGCACTCCTGGAAGTGGAGCCGAGAGTTGGGGTACAGTTATCATGAGTTACGTGGAAAGAGGGGTGGGGGCCGACGCATGCGAGCGGGCGTGAGGGGAGGGCAGTGCAGGAGTGGCGTGTCTATCGGATCACATGCGTGGGAGTTGGGCCACGTGGAGTTGGGCCAGGCGGCAACGTGCTGGGTTTAATTTGTGGGTTGGACAATCCACGCTACGCAAAGTAAACCTCTTCTTTTATTTGTTTATATATACATACATACACATTCTACTCCCGGGAGTAGTTACTCCCATCTCTAAAACACCACCTAAACGAACCTGACATACTACTTTATCATTTTGCGCACACTCATATACTAATCACAAGATATTCCAATATGAACCACATAAAAAATTACAAGGGAGGACATAATTTTTATCGTATTTTACAAATACCTTCATATATGCACATAAAAAGGAGTAAATCTAAAAAAATACATACACCTCTAAAAATGTCTACATTCCATCTAGATGGTCTTATATACTCATATACTATATGTACATACTCTTCGTTGCACGAGATACTCTTTACATTATGAAATACAGCATAGGGAGTAACTACTACCGAGAGTAGAAAAGATGCTTATATATATGTGTGTGTGTATGTATATTTATATATGCTATTATGTAGCTACATGTAGAATTAGGATATTCTACACCCCAGCCAGTTTACGCAGTCGGTCCGAAATGTGCAAGTAGTTCAACTGATCTGTGTGTTCACACTACCGTCGTTTGGGCCATATGGGCTCTGTACGCACTGGCGGCATTAAAGCCCAATTAGACCTGACGGTTTACACGCTTGGGATTAACGAGAAATTTACACGCTATAAGTATGTTTTTACATCTTTTTATAATAAGTTTCATTTTCATTGGAAATAAGCTTATTTAAAATAGCCTAAGGCATTGTGTTTTTGTTGCATGATAAGGTTAGATAGTACTTTTATTTTGAAGTAATAGTAAATGTCAATAATTGTAATGTTTGCTGATGTTGAAGTTAAACAACAGATATAGGTATCAAAACATTGTGGTAAAATGATTTTCTGTACATCAATAACAATAGTCAAAATTGTAATTTCTATACATAATAACAATAGTAACGTATTAGTAAAATAAAAAATTTGATGCGTAATGCAAAGTAGATTTTGTAAGAATTTTTTGTCGCGTAGGTAATGGTCCGTGCAGTTTCGACTCAAGTAGTAAAATGAAGTCATGTGTTTAGTAAAGTTTATTAGAGTGATGGTAAATTTTCTCGTCGTGGCTTCCCAGATTAGTGAAATGTAGTAATGGTAATATTATATTTGGAAATTAAAACTACCGTACTGTGTTGGTTAGTTTCCTTAGTTTACGACCTTGGTTGCATCGCATCCGATTTCTTTCTTTATTATATACATTTTCTATTTCTAGATTCATGTACAAACAAGGAGACATGTTTACTAGTTAGTCACCGTACTGATAACTTGTTTCTTAGTTTGTAAATGAATTTGTTTTTTTACTTTGTTTTAGCCATATGTTTTTATTGGTAGCTCCAATTAGCGAACAAAATTCACCAGTAGCTTACTAACGACGAGAGGAACAGAATGATACATCATGCTAATATATTTACTATTGTGTGATAGTAATTTCATGTTATAGACGTAGTAATTCGTAGTTATATATATAGTAATTTCTGTTATCGTATTGAGAACATGTTTTTTAGTTTGTACATGAATCTACTGTGCAATATACATGTAATGAGAAATTACCATCGCGCAGGTAATGGTCCGTGCAATATCAATGCAAGTAGTAAAATGAAGTATTGTCCAACAATTGAAGTAATGGTCTATGCAATATCAATGTTTTTTTGGTAGTAAATTATATATGGATTGTACTGTCCAACAATTAAAGTATTGTATATCAGGCTAGCTAATTTCACCAAAACCGGGGATTCGTGATTGATTTACTATTGGTTATAACGTACCTCTTAAATATAGTAATATGTCACAACAAGAAGTATTTCTTCTGTATAAAAGTAGTATGTTTACATAAGTATGTCCCTAGTTATGGTTTACAGAATAAAAAAAGTTTACAAGAGATTACTATAACACCTGACAAGTAACGGGCAATCCCCCGTAGCTGGCCTTCTACATTGTCTCTGGCGGTTCGACGGTCGGCAATCCTTGCCATCGCCTTCAGCAACGAGTGGCGGTGCCCTAAGTGTATCTCCTTAATATAAGTAAAAGAAGGGGCGACGTCTTCGCTGGTGGTGCTCGCATGTGCTTGGACATGGCTGCGCTGACGGCGGACATTATATATGACGAAGATGTTGACCTAAAGCACGAATCTCCAAGCAAATCACAACATCTAAAATCTGAATGATATGAAAAAAATCATGCTAATGATGTATAGCAATTGTTGGGGAACGCGGTATGCTACACTAGCACAAATTAAAATTTCTACCGCATAACCAGAAAAGCTACTCGCAAGAAAGGGATCACAGATTGGATTACCACTAGACGCGCAGTTGCGGAATCCTTCGCGCGTTGGTGTAGTGGATCGTCCTCGCCGTGGATCGTCCTCACGCGGATCGTCCTCGCCGCGGATCGTCCTCGCTGCGGTTCGTCCTCACCACGCCGCAGTAGCAGCAGCGTCACCACAACAGTCCACACGTCCCGGGATGGAACGCCGTGCGTCGGCGTGCAAGCACCGTGTCGCTTGGCAAGGGCAATGAGAGGTGGAGGCTAGGGTTCTGGACGTGAACAACATCATGCACACCCACCTTTCTCCTCTCCTTATATAGCTACACGACGAAGCCCTAAGCCAAGGCCCATCAGCGCGTTAAGCCCACGAGGTCCATTAATTACGGATCCAATCTGAATTAATGCGTCCCAGCCCGTTAAGTGTGTGACCCTGTAGGTTCATGTACATTTGGACATAGATTCGGAAAACCCTTTTCCAATCCAATAGCTAGTAGCGGTTCCTTGCAGAGCATGCCAACTCCCAAACGCATATGATCAAATCAGATAGAATCTTTCAAAAGTACTCATGTAATAATCCCTTTGCCAAACTATATGAAGATCGAACTCAAGGCGAGAAGTATGTCATCCTTCGACAGTTCAATCAATCTCTCGTATCCGTGATATATTAATAAGTTGTGATTGACTTCTCAATCACGGCATGGCCATGCACTTCCTTAATCATATCACACGAGTGGCCTAGACATATATCTCCGTTACACCGGAGTGGCAAATTCCATCTTGACTGCTCACTTCCCTCTGCATGTTTCATAGCAAACATGAAAGCTACCTTTATAACTATCCGGTTAGGAAATAGCGTTTGGTGGCCCCAAGGTAAACTATTACACATGTAGGGAATGTGACAATCTCAGGTCTAAGGATCATACATTCACTATGTATGAGATACATTGATGACACATAAGAATGTAACATTCTCGTAGTGTCCCATTGCGGGTCTATCTAACCCATGTTCTTCATCATGAGTTCACAATGTATTGATGATATCTCCATATCCTATGATCTATGAAACATAATCATCGATCAATACATGTGTTGATCTATTCATCGTTGTCCTATACGATGATACCCGATCAGAGATACTTACAGAATTATATCAATAAGTAGAGAGTTTCATAAGCAAGTCACATACTTGTTGATCAATATAATGATATACATTCATTGGACCAATAATCATATTATTATTCATAAGCATAGTCATGTTACAATCATCTATATGACTGCCTCAAGGGCATAACACCAACAGCAATTCTGCAGAGAAAACATGTGCTAGCCAATTTTTCGTGCATGTAGCTATTTACTTGATGTAACTTTTCATATATAGGTTGCCCAATTAAGCCATCGTCCTCTATTGGGATACGGGGCAGACTACACTAGAGTGAATTAAAATTTCTTACCACGTAAATCAGAAAGCCATGCAAGTAAGGGACCGTGGATGGTTATTACTAGACACGTTGTACAGTGGAAGTAGAGTTGCAGTAGCCGATCCAACAAAGCGCGCGTCTATGTAGTCGAAGTAATTGATCATCCCACGTCCTCAGAAGATGATCCTCATGAGCTGACTGTTTCCTCCTCACGATTGTCTTGAGCAACACCGCAGACGCAACATTACCTCTACTAGAGTTCACGCATTAAACAGACGAACATAGTGCACCAGTGTGCTAGCACCTTCACAACCAACAAGGCGGCAAAGTCTTCAGGAGGTCTTGGCTGCGGTTTTTGTGGGTGTGCATGGTGTCCCCTTCAGCCCCCATGCCTCTATTTATATGGACCTTGGTTGAATCCTACGTTAGGGGTCATTAAGGTGCAAAGCCCACCCGATTCATTACTGATAGATCTAATCCTAACTAATGTGTTCTAAGCTGTTAAATGTACGTGAGGCCCTATAGGTTCTTGCTTATTCGGTCTAGGTCCGAAAACTCATTTTCGATCCATGAGTCAGTAATGGTTCTAGCATGACATAACAACTCGGCCTCGAGCATACACAAAAATCAAATTGGATGAATCTTATACAATGATTTACGACCATGGTCACTCACGGCCATCTCATAACTCCTTACAACTAGCTCATAATGATGATGACCAGATAGTTACCATTTACAACTTGTTAAATGTGGACCAACTCATGACCACGTACGATCAGCTCATGATTAGTTTGTAACCCCTTACAACCAACACTAATAACTGATCCGACTAAGCAATCAACTTGCGTATTCTCCTTTTGCCAGTATAGAGATCCATCTAGACAACTACGTATCCTGATAAATCGGGCACCGTCTCTTCATGTTAAAACAATTTTCCTCCATATAATTGCCCAACCCAGTTAACCTTATGAAAACACGACTCATTCCTCATTTTCTGAGGACACCAATAGTAGCTGCAGAGACCAAATTCAAAACTTTATGTATATTGTTAATCAACCAACCACCACTTTGCTACTGGTTCAAAATCAGAACCAATATCTTCATCCAGAGTTTCAGAAATGCCAGGTCAAAGTGCCAGACTACCAGGCTACAACACTCTCATTTACAAGCATATACAGCTCCTATTTTTGAAATCATACAAGCAGTCAAAGTGATTATCTTGGCAGTGAACTAGGCTACCAAAACCCACATTCAGAATAACGTAGCAAAATATCCATAGAAGGTTAACAATGCATGATAAAGCTAAGGTGATCATCTTGTTTGTCAGAACAACTCACTTAAGGCCATGATGGAGACAAAATCAAGTGTATCTACAACTCTTATAGCATGTAACAACATTATATGTTGTTCTATCTAGCAATCTGTCTAATTGAAACAGCTACTGTGAGTACTGTCCATGAGAACGTTTGACAGTGTGGCCGTCATGTTTCGGGGCATTCTAAGTCCATCACCATGTTAACATCATCAAATTGTACTGCCTTTGGTGAACAAATGGCGCCAAACTTTCTTCCCGTTTGGTGTTGGAACCTTGGCATCTCGTCTTTCTGTGGTGGTCAACACAATCGTAGGGTCATGTGATTCTTCAGAAGTTTCAGAGTCCTCCTCAGTTAGCACGTCAAAGTAATTGTCACTAGGGAAGAACCTTAGTAATTCATCCACGTTCATTGGTACAAGCTCCACCTTCATCGGTGGCTGAACTGGAAGTGTCACGGATGATGAGTGCCCTTCCAGGTCGGTGCAGCGGGCGAGCAGCACTATAGTCTGTGGAACGGCCTTCTCCTTTGGGCGCAGGACGAACTTTTTCTTGGCTCCACGTTTCTTTCCCTTTCGTCCAGCCATGTCCTGCATATATTACAAATATTTACGATCAGGATTTTAAGCATGCAAGTGGCAACATGAAGAAAACATTACAATCAATATATTCAGGAGTTCAACTCCGTTTAGAAACCATTTTGAAATCATACAAGCAGCCAAAGTGATTTTCTTGGCAGTGAACTAGGCTACCAAAATCCACATTCAGAATAACGTAGCAAAATATCCATAAATGGTTAACAATGCATGATAAAGCTAAGGTGGTCATCCTGTTTATCCGAACAACTCACTTAAGGCCATGATGGAGACAAAATCAAATGTATCTACAACTCTTATAGCATGTAACAACATTATATGTTGTTCTATCAACCAAACTATCTAATTGAAACTGCTACTGTGAGTACTATCTATGAGAACGTTTGATAGTGAGGCCGTCATATTTCAGGGCATTCTAAGTCCATCACCATGTTAACATTCTCAAATTGTACAGCCTTTGGAGAACAAATGGCGCCAAACTTTCTTCCCGTTTGGTGTTGGAACCTTGGCATCTCAGCTTTCTGTGGTGGTAAACACAATCGTGGGATCATGTGATTCTTCAGAAGTTTCAGAGTCCTCCTCAGTTAGCACGTCAAAATAGTTGTCACTAGGGAAGAACCTCAGTAATTCATCCACGTTCGTTGGACTAGCTCCACCTTCATCGGTGGCTGAACTAGAAGTGTCACGGATGATGAGTGCCCTTCCAGGTCAGTGCAGCGAGCGGGCAGCACTATGGTCTGTAGAACGGTCTTCTCCTTTGGGCACAGGACGGACTTTTTCTGGGCTCCGCGTTTCTTTCCATTTCGTCCAGCCATGTCCTGCACATATTACAAACATTAACGATTAGGATTTTAAGCATGCAAGTGGCAACCAGAAAAAAACATTGCAATCAATATATTCAGGAGTACAACTCCGTTTAGAAACCATTTTGAAATCATACAAGCAGCCAAAGTGATTATCTTGGCAGTGAACTAGGCTACCAAAACCCACATTCAGCATAACGTAGCAAAATATTCATAGAAGGTTAACAACACATGATAAAGCTAAGGTGATCATCCTGTTTGTCCGAACAACTCACTTAAGGCCATGACGGAGACAAAATCAAGTGTATCTACAACTCTTATAGCATGTAACAGCATTATATGTTGTTCTATCAAGCAAACTGTCTAATTGAAACTGCTACTGTGAGTACTGTCTATGAGAACGTTTGACAGAGAGGCCGTCATGTTTCGGGGCATTCTAAGTCCATCACCAAGTTAACATTCTCAAATTGTACTGCCTTTGGTGAACAAATGGCGCCAAACTTTCTTCCCGTTTGGTGTTGGAACCTTGGCATCTCGTCTTTCTGTGGTGGTCAACACAATCGTGGGATCATGTGATTCTTCAGAAGTTTCAGAGTCCTCCTCAGTTAGAACGTCAAAGTAATTCTCACCAGGGAAGAACCTTAGTAATTCATCCACGTTCATTGCTACTAGCTCCACCTTCATCGGTGGCTGAATTGGAAGTGTCACGGATGATGAGTGCCCTCCAGGTCGGTGCAGCGGGCGAGCAGCACTATGGTCTGTAGAACGGCCTTCTCCTTTGGGCGCAGGACGGACTTTTTGTTGGCTCCGCGTTTCTTTCCCTTTCGTCCAGCCATGTCCTGCATATATTACAAACATTTACGATCAGGATTTTAAGCATGCAAGTGGCAACATGAAGAAAACATTGCAATCAATATATTCAAGAGTTCAACTCCGTTTAGAAACCATTTTGAAATCATAGAAGCAGCCAAAGTGATTATCTTGGCAGTGAAATAGGCTACCAAAATCCACATTCAGAATAACGTAGCAAAATATCCATAGAAGGTTAACAATGCATGATAAAGCTAAGGTGATCATCCTGTTTGTCCGAACAACTCTCTTAAGGCCATGATGGAGACAAGATCAAGTGTATCTACGACTCTTATAGCATGTAACAACATTATATGTTGTTCTATCAAGCAAACTGTCTAATTGAAACTGCTACTGTGAGTACTGTCTATAAGAACTATTGATAGTGAGGCCGTAATGTTTCGGGGCATTCTAAGTCCATCACCATGTTAACATTCTCAAATTGTACTGCCTTTGGTGAACAAATGACGCCAACCTTTCTTCCCGCTTGGTGTTGGAACCATGGCATCTCGTCTTTCTGTGGTGGTCAACACAATCGTGGGATCACGTGATTCTTCAAAAGTTTCAGAGTCCTCCTTAGTTAGCACGTCAAAGTAATTGTCACTAGGGAAGAACCTCAGTAATTCACCCACGTTCATTGGTACTAGCTCCACCTTCATCGGTGGCTGAACTAGAAGTGTCACAGATGATGAGTGCCCTTCCAGGTCAGTGCAGCGGGCGAGCAGCACTATGGTCTGTAGAACGGCCTTCTCCTTTGGGCACAGGACGGACTTTTACTTAGCTCCGCGTTTCTTTCCCTTTTGTCCAGCCATGTCCTGCATATATTACAAACATTTACGATCAGGATTTTAAGCATGCAAGTGGCAACCTGAAGAAAACATTGCAATCAATATATTCATGAGTTCAACTCCGTTTAGAAACCATTTTGAAATCATACAAGTAGCCAAAGTGATTATCTTGGCAGTGAACTAGGCTACCAATACCCACATTCAGAATAACGTAGCAAAATGTCCATAGAAGGTTAACAATGCAAGATAAAGCTAAGGTGATCATCCTGTTTATCCGAACAACTCACTTAAGGCCAAGATGGAGACAAAATCAAGTGTATCTACGACTCTTATAGCATGTAACAACATTATATGTTGTTCTATCAAGCAAACTGTCTAATTGAAACTACTACTGTGAGTACTGTCTATGAGAACGATTGATAGTGAGGCCGTAATGTTTCGGAGCATTCTAAGTCCATCGCCATGATAACATTCTCAAATTGTACTGCCTTTGGTGAACAAATGGCGCCATACTTTCTTTCCGTTTGGTGTTGGAACCTTGGCATCTCGTCTTTCTGTGGTGGTCAACACAATCGTGGGATGATGTGATTCTTCAGAAGTTTCAGAGTCCTCCTCAGTTAACACGTCAAAGTAATTGTCACTAGGGAAGAACCTCAGTAATTCATCCACGTTCATTGGTACTAGCTCGACCTTCATCCGTGGCTGAACTAGAAGTGTCACGGATGATGAGTGCCCTTCCAGGTCAGTGCAGCGGGCGGGCAGCACTATGGTCTGTAGAATGGCCTTCTTCTTTGGGCACAGGACGGACTTTTTCTTGGCTCCGCGTTTCTTTCCCTTTCGTCCAACCATGTCCTGCATATATTACAAACATTTACGATCAGGATTTTAAGCATGCAAGCGGCAACCTGAAGAAAATATTGCAATCAATATATTCAGGAGTTCAACTCCGTTCAGAAACCAGTTGAAAATCATACAAGTAGCCAAAGTGATTATGTTGGCAGTGAACAAAGCTACCAAAACCAACATTCAGAATAACGTAGCAAAATATCCATAGAAGGTTAACAATGAATGATAAAGGTAAGGTGATCATCCTGTTTGTCCGAACAACTCACTTAAAGCCATGATGGAGATAAAATCAAGTGTATCTACAACTCTTATAGCATGTAACAGCATTATATGTTGTTCTATCAAGCAAACTGTCTAATTGAAACTGCTACAGTGAGTACTGTCTATGAGAATGTTTGACAGTGTGGCCGTCATGTTTCGGGGCATTCTAAGTCTATCAACGTGTTAACATTCTCAAATTGTACTGCCTTTGGTGAACAAATTGCGCCAAACTTTCTTCCCGTTTGGTGTTGGAACCTTGGCATCTTGTCTTTCTGTGGTGGTCAACACAATCGTGGGATCATATGATTCTTCAGAACTTTCAGAGTCCTCCTCAGTTAGCACGTCAAAGTAATTGTCGCCAGGAAAGAACCTCAGGAATTCATCCACATTCATTGGTACTTGCTCCACCTTCATCGGTGGCTGAACTGGAAGTGTCACGGATGATGAGTGCCCTTCCAGGTCAGTGCAGCGGGCGGGCAGCACTATGGTCTGTTGAACAGCCTTCTCCTTTGGGCACAGGACGGACTTTTTCATGGCTCCGCGTTTCTTTCCCTTTCGTCCAGCCATGTCCTACATATATAACAAACATTTACGATCATGATTTTAAGCATGCAAGTGGCAACCTAAAGAAAACATTGCAATCAATATATTCAGGAGTTCAACTCCGTTTAGATACCATTTTGAAATCATACAAGCAGCTGTGGGATATGTATGTCCCGGGGCCCACCAAGCAGTCCTGCAAGGCCCAACCAGGCGAACTTGGGTCATGTCGACTGGATAAGACCGAAGGTTACTTGGGCTGAGCAAAGCGTGAAGAATCAGGATGGATCTTAATTAAAGAAACCGAGTCGTATTGGGCAAGGGATGATTGTAATCCAAACCAATACGACCTCAGGATAGAAACCCCTACTTCGTATCCGAGTAGGACTCAATATTGTAACCGCCCTTCTCTACTATATAAAGGGAGGGGACGGGGCACCTCAAACACAGGATATCTCATCAGCAATCAGCTAGCCACATATAATTCCAGAGCACAGGACTAGGGTATTATCTCCATCGTGAGAGCCCGAACTCATATACATCGGGTGTTCTTGTGCTACCATCGAAGTTTGGGTCGGTAGCGTAGCCCCTTTTCATTATTGTCGGTAACAAACGTCGACAGTTGGCGCGCCAGGTAGGGGCTGCGCTAGGATCAATCACAGCAAGTTCGATGGCAATCTTCAGGAGCATGGCCACCTTCGCCCCGGCTCAGGTATTTCGCTTCGGAAACCTGGATTTCATCGCCGACGACTTTGGTCATCTCTCCGTTTCGGATTTGGATCAGTTCCGATCTGAAAACAATTCTAAGGTTCTCTTAGCCGGCCAACCACTCGGATCGGGACCAGGCATGGCCATCGCCCTGGACAAGAAGCCAAGGGCCCGATCCTCGCCTCGAGTCAAAACAAAGCTAATGGCGAGCCCGAGTGGCCAACACGTAAGAAAACCACTCGGATTTACTGGTCAAGACGCTTCATCTTCCTGCACCTCTGGTCCAGAGGATGAGGTCGGAAATTCCCCAAGCTTTCACAGCGTGTTCGTGATCGAAACGGACCCACCGCAAAAGGACACGGCAAATCCTACGGAGGAGAACCATCATCATCAAGAAAACCCTGCGAGACTCCTCCAGCACAGAGGCCGAAGCGTGAATGAAGAAATCTTGCAGACGAAGGTGGGGAACCAATCGGTTTTCCATACCCCCGCCAGTAACATCGCCGCCTCCAAGACGCTTCTCGACACCTTGGCACCATTGCTCGGACCGGATAGCCCGGCCGCTCCGATCGTAGCCCAAGTTCAGGCTATGGTTGCGGCGGCGGCAATTCAGCAGCACCAAGAGGCGCCAAGAGAAAAGGCGCCATCCCGTACTCGCCTCATCTGCTCGCAGGCCGAAAGCAGTAATACGGCCCGCAGTCGCCACAGGCGGGAGCTTCAACGAGGAGAGGACGCTCGACACAGCATTGGCCGGGACCTCCGTGCAGATTTGAACGCCAGAAAACATGATCGCGAAGATGAAGAGCGCCGCAGGCGCAGAGATGACTATGAACGTTTTGGCATTGGCCACGACGAACGAGAAGACCGTCGAAATCTCCGCTACCACGATGGAGGAGAAGGGGAAGGTCACCGAGCCAGGTCGCCTCACCGGCGTTCTCCACAAAAGCGAGGCAACGGCCCTATTGAGGGCATCCGGGCTTTCACTCCACGCCTTCGCCGAGTGGTTTGGCCCGAAGGATTCAACCCAAAAAGCATCACCAAATTTGACGGAGAAAGAGATCCGGAGGCTTGGCTCCAAGTTTATTCCCTTGCGATCATGGCCACTGGGGGAAATCACAATGTGATGGCCAACTACCTCCCGGTTATGCTCACCTCTTCGGCTCAAGCATGGCTCACGGGGCTCCCGGCGAATTCCATAGACTCCTGGGAGGAACTCTGTGAGCATTTCATCACCAATTTTCAGGGCACTTACGAGCGAATTCGAACACAAGGGGACCTATACCGGCCGCCAGAAGAAGAACGAGACGCCCGAGAATTCATCCAAAGCGCTTCATGCAGAAGAAGAATACGATCGTGACATTTGGAGGCAGCAATCATCGCAAAGATTCCGTAAGGGCGCCAACGACCCGACCGATCAAAAGATGTCTCGGAAGCCGCCATCCACCGTAAGGGAGATGTTTGAGCTGGCAGATTGGTATGCAACGGCCTCAGATGCTTTAGCCGAATGACAAGATGATCGCCCACGCGGAAGGACAAAAGGATTACGTTGAGTCAACAAGACAACGTGATGTAAAGCGAAGTTCAAGAAATAGTGGCGGCGACGAAAGCAAGACCGACGACAGCGCCACGGACCGACAACTATGACACGGTGATGGAGGCAATATGTCCCTTTCACCCAAATAGTAAACATGCGGCGAAGGATTGTTTCACTTTGAGGAGGTTTGCCGAGAGTCAGAGGCGACCGCCAAGGGCGGTTAAGGAAGAAGAGAAGAAGAAACAAGATCCCCTCAAGATGACGACGGAGAATATCAAAAGACGGAACGGAACTCAATTACATCTACGGGGCTCAATGGCCTATGAGTCAAAGCGAAAGTCAAGCTCACGGAGAGAGACGTCAACGCCATCGTGCGGTATGTACCTCAATACCTCAAATGGTCCGAGGTCCCCATAACCTTTAGCCGCTCGCACCATCCGGACTACATCCCGCACCGGAAGATTTCACCGGTATTGGACCCGTGGTTCGCAACGTCAAGCTCAAAAAGGTCTTTGGTCGATGGGGAAGTGGACTCAATGTACTCTTCTCCAAGACTTTCGACGAAATGAAGATCCTCGCCCGAAGTTGAAGGGGCTCACACCCTTCCATGGAGTAATTCCGGAACTTCTTCCGCTCCACTCGCCAAATCACCTTGCCGGTCACGCTTGGAACCAAGGAGAATTTTCGACGAGTACCTTAACTTCGAGGTAGGTGACTTCCAGACGGCATATCACGCCATTCAGGCAAGTTCTACCGCCGATTCATGGTCGTGCCACATTATACCTACCTCGCCCCGAAAATGCCAGACTAAGGGTATAATCTCTGCTCATGGAGATGTCAAGCGATCGCTAAATTCTGCGACAAAGAAAGCTGTGAGATGGCTGAAGCTCAAGAGACAGCAGACGACAGAAAGAAGATCCGGCAGGCGGCCGCACATCGAGAAGATGAAGGAGAAGTACCAACCAAGAAGCAGGCTAAGACAAGTTTGAAGCCTAATGAAGGGACCAAGAAGGTAACCCTCGACCCATCTAGCTCCAACCGCATGCCTTTTGATTGGGACAGCCTCACCGCCAAATAGGAGGACGCTCGTCACCTTCCTCCCGCCAACCGACATCTTCGCGGAAACCATCCGACATGCCCGCGCTCCTGTGGAGGTGATCGAGCACTCTTTGAACGTTGACAAAAAGCCAAACCCATCAAGCGGCTCAAGGTTTGCTCAAGACAGAAGGAGGCCATCAAGGAGGAAATCACGGTTATTAGCAGCAGTTTTATAAAAGAAGTGTACCATCCGGTTGGTGGCGAACCCGGTGCTTTTTCAAAAAGAATAAAGTCGGGCGATGTGCGTTGATTATACCGATCTCAACAAGGCTCGCCCAAAGATCCTTTCGGGTTGCCTCAGATGACCAGTGGTAGATTCCACGGCGGCCGTGGAACTCCTCGACTTTCGATGCCTACTCAGATATCACCAGATTAGGCTAAAAGAAGAAGATTGCATCAAGACCTCATTCATCACTCCGCTCGAGCCTTTTGCTACGCCACAATGCCATTCGGCTTGAAGAACGCCGGGCGCGACTTACCAACTGGCAATACAATGTGTTTTCATTCGGATCGGGCGCAATGTGGAAGCATACGTTGATGACGTTGTCGTCAAATCTCGCAAAGGAAGACCTCATATCCGACTTAGCGAAACCTTTGAAAGCCTAAGGGCCTACAAAATGAAGCTCAACCACGAAAAATGCGTCTTCGAGTCCCGTCTCGAAATTACTCGGATTCATTGTTTCACAACGAGGCATCGAGGCAAACCCGAAAAAATCAATACAATCTCAAGATGAAGCCTCCACCAATCGTAAAGACGCCCAAAAGCTCATCGATGCATGGTGGCACTCGGCAGATTCATCTCCCGACTGGGGTCGCGGGATGCCTTTTTTCAAACTTCTAAAGAAGCAAGGTAATTTTCAATGGACCATCAAGCACAAAGAGCCTTCAAGAATTGAAGACGTTCTGTCATCTCCACCGTCTTTGGTTCCTCCAATGCCGAAGAGCCCTCTGCTTTACATCGCCGCAACAACTCATGTAGTCGCCAAGGCAATTGTGGTAGAGCGGAAGGAAGAAGGGCACCTCCAAAAAGTACAGAGGCCTGTCTACTTCATAAGCGAGGTATTGGGAGAGTCCAAGGTACGCTATCCACAAGTACAAAAACTACTATCGCCGTGTTGCTTACCTCCGCAAACTCAAGCACTACTTCCAAGAGCATTCAATCACGGTGGTTACCACTTTTCCGCTGGGGACATACTTCACAACCGAAGCCACCGGAGGATCGCAAAATGGGCAATGAGCTTGGGGCTTTTGAAGTATCCTTTAGGCCATGGACGGCAATAAAATCCCAAGTACTTGCCGATTTCACCGCAGAATGGATAGAGTCGCAATCACCAACAAACGCTGAAGAGCCGAATATTGGACAATGTACTTGACGGATCTCTCATGCTCGATGGTGCAGAGCAGCGTGGTCCTCATCTCTCCAACAGAGCGCCGTATACGCCTTGCAAATTCACTTCCCAAAGATCAAACAACGCCGAAAGTCTGGCACTCATCCACGGACTTCAGATCGCGATATCTCCGGTATCCGCCGCTAACGATTCGGGTGACTCCATCTTCGGTGATCAATCAAGTCCAAAGATTGGTCATGTGTCGAAGACATCATGACAAAGATATTGCCGGAGGTACGGAAGCTTGAAGACAAGTTTGACGGCCGAGCTCATACACGTGTTCGCCGTGACAACGAAGAAGCGAGATGAATTGGCAAGATTGGGTTCCACTCGCCATTGCACCTACCGGGTTTTTGTTGAAGAAATCTACAAGCCCTCGATAAAGCAGGAGCAGAACAAGTCAGAAGAGAGATCCAACGAAGAGGAGGTCCTAGTCATCAGCCCAGACTGGACGGCCCCTTTTCTCAATTACTTATTGAAAGACGAACTTCCAGAAGACCGGACAGAAGCGGAACGCATCTCGCGGCGCAGCAAGAGCTACGTGGTGGTAGGAGAAGAGTTATTTCGGAAAAGTGCCTCTGGAGTTTTAAGACGATGCATATCAGCAGAAGAAGGAAAGGAACTACTCAGGGAAATCCACTCGGGAATTTGTGGGCATCACGCAGCGTCAAGCACACTGGTAGGCAAGGCATATCGACAAGGTTTCTTCTGGCCGACTGCCGTATCCGACGCAGAAGACATCGTCCGAACTTGTGAAGGCTGCCAATTCTTTGCTCGCCAAATACACGTACCAGCTCAGAAGTTGCAAACAATTCCGATCACTTGGTCGTTCGCAGTCTGGGGGCTTGACATGGTCGGCCCATTGAAGAAGGCTCAAGGCGGCTTCACCCACCTCTTTGTCGCCGTCGATAAATTCACTAAATGGATAGAAGCAAAGCCAGTAGCTACCATCACGGCGGCCAAAGCCAAGGAATTCTTCCAAGAAATTGTGGTAAGATTCGCGTACCAAAACAGATTATCACGACAATGGAACCCAATTCGAGGAGAAGAGTTTCAAGATTGGTGTGATAAGTGGGCATCAAAATCGCCGCCTCAGTGGCTCACCCAAGAGCAATGGTCGTGGAAAGAGCAAACGGCATGGTGCCGCAAGGCTTAAAGGCACGAATCTTTGATCGTCTCAAACAGACTGACACCGATGGGTGAAAGAAGCGCCATCAAGACTCGGGGCCGAGGACCACCCCAGCAGATCTACGGCATCACCCTTCTTTTCGGTCTCGGCTCGGAGGCGGTCCCACGATCGAATTGACCTTCGGATCCCCTCGGTTTCGAAGCTTCAAGGAGGACGAGTCGGAAGAAAGCAGAATGGAAGATATCGACAGATTGGAAGAGGCAAGAGAGATCGCCGTGGTCCAGTCGGCCAGATACCTTCAGGCCCTGCGCCGGTATCACGACCGAAACGTCCGAAATCGAGCGTTTTCCAAGGGCGATTTGGTTTTGATAAAGAGTCAGAAGCACGAGCACAAGTTATCTCCAATTTGGGAAGGCCCCTACATTGTGGATGAAGTAACGCGTCCAGGGGCCTACAGGCTTAAGCGAGAAGACGGTGCCATCATCAGCAATTCATGGAATATAGAGCAGCTACGTCGTTTTTATTCTTGAAAGAAGTTCAACAAGGTGCCAAATCTAGTTCAAATTGACTTGCTACTCAATTGTTCCTCAATTAGCAAAGAAGTCGGGGCTACACCTAATAGTGTTTAAGACAAGAACTATAATGAAGAAGATACTTGTGCAAGAATAACACCGCATATCCAAGTTTTCTATTCAATTGACTTGCTACTCAATTGTTCCTCAATTAAGCAGTAAGTCGGGGGCTACACCTAATGGTGTTGCACATGTGCAACCCCGCAGGCAAACCAGCTTCTATTTTTTTGGCGATCACGACTAGATCCGAGTACTCTGAACCTTCGATTAAGAAATCCTGAACGAAAAAAGCTTAGTCGCCTGAAAGCACGTTTGAGGAAAAAACTCACGTCGCTCGGGGGCTACGCTAATCGGACAGGGTGTTCAAGTACGCAAAGGAAAAATCACTCGGAAAAGTCGGCCAAGATCTAAATAAGGAAAAAGCAGAAGGCGAGCTGCAGTTAAAATAATATTACAAGAAGACCATCATTGTTCACAACTTCAGCATCTTTCACCAAATATACACACAAAGCAAAAGTACTCATCGCAAAAGTTCAAAATGAGGCCGCACTTCTACGCTTCTACGCCCTTCTACGCCCGGCGCACCCGCCCGACGGCTTCAATGAGGGCGTCCTTGGCCTTAACAAGCCTAGGGACGGCCTCGATCAAAGCATCAACGGCGGTGGTGTCCCGGGCGACGGCCTCCCGCTCCGCCGCTTCCGCCATGGCAAGATCAAATTCCGCCCAGAGCTCGGCATTATCGTCTTTGGGCTCCACGGGGGCATCGTCCCCAAAATTGAAGATGAGGTTCGCGATCCATGGCGCGACCGGTGGGCCCGGTGACTCGGGAGAGAGAGGCAAGGGAGAGAGGGCCTCGGAGGAAGAAGAAGAGTCCATGAAGAAGAAAAGAAGAACCTGCGGAAGAAGGGTGATCCAAATACAGTACAATTTGGCGAGCACAAGAAGATGAAAAATCAAGAAGACGAAGCAAGCGAAAGCACTTCAAAGAAACCCCTGCGGAAGGAAGAGGAACAGGCCGGATGAAGATGGTAGTGCGCTGCAAAACGCAAAAACCGAGGCCGAACTCGTTCTTATACGGGGCAACGCCTGTCCCTGGAGAGAGACTCAACCTCGCCCAAAACGACGCCTGTCACTAAGGCGGGAAGACGATCCACCTTCTGGACGTGCTGTTGCACGTATCTCGAGGAGGGTCGGGTGTCAAACTACCACGGAAACATTTGGACGGCCCAAGATGGCAAGCAGCTCAATAGGCCCAAACTCAACGGACGCACTAAAACAAGGATTAAACAATTCATAAAGAGAATTCAGGTCCGGCGATATTTCTTTCAATACGGGAACAAAGATCCCAGAGCCCAAATACAGGGCAAGTTCAGTATACGTGGAGGATTACATAGGACCCAGATCCAAGTTTTTTACTAAAACAGTAGCAGTACTCTTGACTTCGTCCATGAGGGCAAGCGCCTGATCATCATCAACAGTACGGGCAAAACCCTCTTGAACAGCTTTTAGCTCCACTCGCGGATACAGAGACTTGGTAATCGCCAACACTTGGCTAGCACTCGCAATTGCAACATCCTCCAGGTGCGCGGAAATCTTCGTGGAGGCTTCCTCTAGCCTCTGAATTGTAATGCGGGCGTCATGGGGGACATTGCTGGTACCGGCTTCATCAGGACTCAAGACCCGCAACACCTTCTCCGCGCTCGCTTGGAGGCGATCGGTCCGCGCCTCGGCGCACCGAATCTTTTCATCAAGTACCCGGTACTGAGCCTGCGAGTTGACTCGGTGCACTGCAATATACCAGTCGGATGAGTTCGGAACTGACAAGATGATGACGACGAAGACAGGAGACAAGACCGAGAGTGTACCTTCTAATTCTCTTGTTAGCTTGGCTATCTGTTCTTTAGCATCTGCTTCAGCCTTCTTTAGCTCTTTATTCTGGGAAGAAGAGGCTTCGAGCCTCTCCCGGAAATCTGACGAAAAAAAAGGGGAAGACCAGGGTATCAGAAGACAAGGGACAAAGCTGGGACTCAAAGCATTTGGGCAAAGGAGTTACCGTCAGAAAGACTGGTCAAGTTTAACTTCTCGGCCTCAAGGGACTGGATACGACTTCGAAGTCCCTCCAGTTCCTCTCGATTCCTGTGGCGGTGCGTGTGAGTCTACCAAACTCATTACGAACTTGCTCGAGTTCTTCAGCATAGTCCTTCCTCATTTTCATCCGCGGGAATAATTTTTGAAGAAGATAGTTCCGGTCCTCGGCAAAAGATGACAAGCGCTGGAGACGGCAGAACAATGTCAAGCTTCACGAAGAAAAAAAAAGACCTTCGAAGAAAAGTACGGCGCAAACAATTCACCTTGCCGAGGCGCGTACACTCGCGAGCAGCATCAAAGAATGACGCCAAGTGCTGTCTCTCTATCTCGCCATCCAAAAGGACTAAGTCACCTTCGTCATCAGTAAACGCAGCCCGCACCGGAGATCTCGGGCGGGGAGGTGGAGGAATTTCGATGCATGGAGGTGACTGGCAAGGAGAGGTGGAGGAGCTTCGGCAATGTAAAAAAGGCAATGCATCGATAGAAGGCACAAAGATGGGCAATCGGCGAGGAAAAGGTGGTAAGGCATCACTTTCGGTTCGGGGCACTCGGCCTCGTGGGTCATGGAGGCAAGACATCATCGGCGTCTCGGCTCACCGCCACGTCACCGAAGCTTCCACCAATGATCGCAGAAGACTTCAAGAGTGGTTCCTCATGAAGAATTTCTTCAACAGGATCCCTGCAAGAAATAGCAATCAGGACGTGATCCAGAGGGGAACAAGGAAAGGGTGACAAGGGAATGCAACCTGTTGGACCTTGTTATCTTGCACTTCAAACCCCTCCGGATGGGAGGACTATCAGCAGGAGCACCAGTCGGGCGTGCGAGCGAAGGCATGCTCTCGGTGGCAGGACAGGCCTGAGGCTCGGAAACTTCGTGTATCGAGGACTGGCTTGAAGAGGAAGAAGTCGAGGGGGGAGGCCGCATAGCCACGGTGTCCCGGATCTTTGGGCCACCAGTCGGGCGTACATTGTTCGCCGACTGCTTCCTCTTAGCTTTACGAACAATTGGTTTTTTCCCTTTCCCGACGGGATCATCACCAGGGCCACTAACTTTGCTCTGCTTTGCAGCTGGGGCTGCAGAGGATACATGGTCAGGAAAGGTTCGCTTGTCACTCTTATGGATAGAGAACTCAGGAAGCGGCGCATCGGAGAAGAAGGCTTCTCGTTCCTGCGAGTTCGAGAAAAGAAGAACACATATTCATATCAAAGTCCTAGTAAGAATCAAAAAAGATTCAGCATGGAAATACCATAGAGACCCATTACCGAAGGAGCCGGATGGAGTTTTGTAAAAGGCCTCGGGTTTCGAGAAACGGTGATCTTCTCATTTAGGGCGAAGAAATCGGCAGCACGACCGAAGAACGCCGCGGAAGAAATTTCATCAGAAACCTCCCGCGTTGGGTCATTGCAGCCCTCATACTCATACCCAGGATGAACTCGGTCCATGAGAGGTTGAATTCGGCGGGTGCAGAAGTTGGCGACGATGGTCATGCCAGTAAGCCCATCCTCCTTCAATTTGGCAATCAGCCCCAGAAGATCAGCCACTTGGTTCATTCCGTCGTCTTTGGGAAGCGATGTCCAGTCGGGAGAAGGCTTGGGTGGTGTCCCAGTGAAGGCGGGCAATGGAGGGTCAGGATTGGCGCAATAAAACCACTCTTGGTGCCAACCCTTATTTGAGGTTTTAAAGGGAATATGAAGGTAAGATTTTTTCATGCCCTCCCTCAGCTGAAACCCGGCACCGCCAACCGTTTTAGGAGAATTCTTGCTGGGGAAGGGCTTGAGGAGGAAAAGATGGCGAAAAAGATCAAAATGAGGCCGAATGCCAAGATAGGCCTCGCAGAGATTAACAAAGGCAGCAATTTGAATAATGAAGTTAGGGTTAAGATGAGTTAACTCGATTCCATAAAACTCGAGAACACCGCGAAGAAAGGGGGATGCCGGAAGACCAAGCCCGCGCTTAAAAAAGGATTCAAAGACGACCACCTCTTCAGCACGAGGAGTAGGGCAGAATTCACCTGCGGCGGGGCGAGCGGCAAGCATCACCAAAGGCGGAAAAACACCAATGCCTACTAAATCCTCCAGCCGTCCCTCCGTCGTCACCGAAGTAGCCCAATCTTTGGTCGAAGCGGAAGGAGAAACGGTTGCGGGAGAAGGAGGCGACATCCTTGAATGAAGGATCCTCACGATCGCGCGAAACTAGGGTAACGAGAAAAGTTAGCCCTAGCAATGAGGTCGAAGGAGAAAAAGTTGGAGAGCAAAGGGCAAGTAGCAACGGTACAAAGCCACCCTATTTGTTCAATCGATATGAAGCGGCCGATTCTCGCCCGAAGCGGAAATCGCGTCACCTTTTCCCATAACCTCAAACCGCCCTAGGGAGCATTTCGTAGGGTGGCAGTACGCATGACGCATATAATTGCCGATGGCCCAAAAGAGTCAAGTTAACAAGTGGTATGCCCCAAGATGGGCCCAAAGCGTAATCCAGAACACACGGAGTAAATGGGTACCACTCGAAACAACATCATCTTACGGTATGCCTCATGTCGGGCCAAAAGTCGATAGCGCGAAAGAACGGTCAAAGCCGCAAAGATGATTTTTCAAGATAAATGCTTGAAACATACAAGAAATCATCGCCCGTAATCCGACAAAGACATTCAAAACAAGGAAGGTTCATGAAGTTCTTCGTGACCTCTTTTGCCCAACGACAAGCACTCGGCTAAAAGCACTCGGGAAGGCTTAGCAGCTGGAAGGCATTTCGATCATGAAGCACTCGGGGGCTACTGTGGGATATGTATGTCCCGGGGCCCACCAAGCAGTCCTGCAAGGCCCAACCAGGCGAACTTGGGTCATGTCGACTGGATAAGACCGAAGGTTACTTGGGCTGAGCGAAGCGTGAAGAATCAGGATGGATCTTAATTAAAGAAACCGAGTCGTATTGGGCAAGGAATGATTGTAATCCAAACCAATACGACCTCAGGATAGAAACCCCTACTTCGTATCCGAGTAGGACTCAATATTGTAACCGCCCTTCTCTACTATATAAAGGGAGGGGACGGGGCACCTCAAACACAGATATCTCATCAGCAATCAGCTAGCCACATATAATTCCAGAGCACAGGACTAGGGTATTATCTCCATCGTGAGAGCCCGAACCTGTATACATCGGGTGTTCTTGTGCTACCATCGAGTTTGGGTCTAGCGCGTAGCCCCCTTTTCATTATTGTCGGTAACAAACGTCGACAGCAGCCAAAGTGATTATCTTGGCAGTGAACTAGGCTACCAAAACCCACATTCAGAATAACGTAGCAAAATATCCATAGAAGATTAACAATGCATGATAAAGCTAAGGTGATCATCTTGTTTGTCAGAACAACTCACTTAAGGCCATGATGGAGACAAAATCAAGTGTATCTACAACTCTTATAGCATGTAACAGCATTATATGTTGTTCTATCTAGCAATCTGTCTAATTGAAATAGCTACTGTGAGTACTATCCATGAGAACGTTTGACAGTGTGGCCGTCATGTTTCGGGGCATTCTAAGTCCATCATCATGTTAACATAATCCAATTGTACTGCCTTTGGTGAACAAATAGCGCCAAACTTTCTTCCCGTTTGGTGTTGGAACCTTGGCATCTCGTCTTTCTGTGGTGGTCAACACAATCGTAGGGTCATGTGATTCTTCAGAAGTTTCAGAGTCCTCCTCAGTTAGCACGTCAAAGTAATTGTCACCAGGGAAGAACCTTAGTAATTCATCCACGTTCATTGGTACTAGCTCCACCTTCATCGGTGGCTGAACTGGAAGTGTCACGGATGATGAGTGCCCTTCTGTGTCGGTGCAATGCAAGAAAGCAAAGACTATGGTGCGTGGAACGGCCTTCTCCTTTGGTCGCAGGACGAACTTTTTCTTGGCTCCGCGTTTCTTTCCCTTTCGTCCAGCCATGTCCTGCATATATTACAAATATTTACGATCAGGATTTTAAGCATGCAAGTGGCAACATGAAGAAAACATTACAATCAATATATTCAGGAGTTCAACTCCGTTTAGAAACCATTTTGAAATCATACAAGCAGCGAAAGTGATTTTCTTGGCAGTGAACTAGGCTACCAAATTCCACATTCAGAATAACGTAGCAAAATATCCATAAATGGTTAACAATGCATGTTAAAGCTAAGGTGGTCATCCTGTTTATCCGAACAACTCACTTAAGGCCATGATGCAGACAAAATCAATTGTATCTACAACTCTTATAGCACGTAACAGCATTATATGTTGTTCTATCAAGCAAACTGTCTAATTGAAACTGCTACTGTGAGAACTGTCCATGAGAACATTTGATAGTGAGGCCGTCAAGTTTCGGGGCATTCAAAGTCCATCACCATGTTAACATTCTCAAATTGTACTGCCTTTGGTGAACAAATGGCGCAAAACTTTCTTCTCGTTTGGTGTTGGAACCTTGGCATCTCGTCTTTCTGTGGTGGTCAACACAATCGTGGGATGATGTGATTCTTCAGAAGTTTCAGAGTCCTCCTCAGTTAACACGTCAAAGTAATTGTCACCAGGGAAGAACCTTAGTAATTCATCCACATTCATTGGTACTAGCTCCACCTTCATCGGTGGCTGAACTAGAAGTGTCACGGATGATTAGTGCCCTTCCAGGTCTGTGTAGCGGGCGGGCAGCGCTATGGTCTGTAGAACGGCCTTCTCTTTTGGGCACAGGACGGACTTTTTCTTGGCTCCGAGTTTCTTTCCCTTTCGTCCAGCCATGTCCTGCATATATTACAAACATTTACGATCAGGATTTTAAGCATGCAAGTGGCAACCTGAAGAAAACATTGCAATCAATATATTCAGGAGATCAACTCCGTTTAGAAACCATTTTAAAATCATACAAGCAGCCAAAGTTATTATCTTGGCAGTGAACTACGCTACCAAAACCCACATTCAGAATAACGTAGCAAAATATCCATAAAAGGTTAACAATGCATGATAATGGTAAGGTGATCATCCTGTCTGTCCGAACAACTCACTTAAGGCATTGATGGAGAGAAAATCAAGTGTATCTACAACTCGTATAGCATGTAACAGCATTATATGTTGTTCTATCAAGCAAACTGTCTAATTGGAACTACTACTGTGAGTACTGTCTATGAGAATGTTTGACAGTGAGGCCGTCATGTTTCGGGGCATTCTAAGTCCATCACCATGTGAACATTCTCAAATTGTACTACCTTTGGTGAATAAATTACGCCAAACTTTCTTCCCGTTTGGTGTTGGAACCTTGGCATCTCGTCTTTCTGTAGTGGTCAACACAATCGTGGGATCATATGATTCTTAAGAAGTTTCAGAGTCCTCCTCTGTTAGCTCGTCAAAGTAATTGTCACCAGGGAAGAACCTTAGTAATT
This sequence comes from Guadua angustifolia, assembly GCA_036346375.1. Taxonomy (NCBI): domain Eukaryota; kingdom Viridiplantae; phylum Streptophyta; class Magnoliopsida; order Poales; family Poaceae; genus Guadua; species Guadua angustifolia. The sequence continues at coordinate 34,406,296 of CM070506.1, read as the reverse complement.
CATCTATGTTCATTGGTTCTTGCTCCACCTTCATCGGTGACTGAACAGAAATGTCACGGATGATGAGTGCCCTTCCAGGTCAGTGCAGCGGGCGGGCAGCACTATGGTCTGTAGAACAACCTTCTCCTTTGGGCATAGGACGGACTTTTTATTGGCTCCGCGTTTCTTTCCCTTTCGTCCAACCATGTCCTACATATATTACAAACATTTACGATCAGGATTTTAAGCATGCAAGTGGCAACCTGAAGAAAACATTGCAATCAATATATTCAGGAGTTCAACTCCGTTTAGAAACCATTTTAAAATCATACAAGCAGCCAAAGTTATTATCTTGGCAGTGAACTAAGCTACCAAAACCCACATTCAGAATAACGTAGCAAAATATCCATAGAAGGTTAACAATGCATGATAAAGATAAGGTGATCATCCTGTTTGTCCGAACAACTCAGTTAAAGCCATGATGAAGACAAAATCAAGTGTATCTACAACTCTTATAGCATGTAACAGCATTATATGTTGTTCTATCAAGCAAACTGTCTAATTGAAACTACTACTGTGAGTACTGTCTATGAGAATGTTTGACAGTGAGGCCGTCATGTTTCGGGGCATTCTAAGTCCATCACCATATTAACATTCTCAAATTGTACTACCTTTGGTGAACAAATTGTGCCAAACTTTCTTCCCGTTTGGTGTTGGAACCTTGGCATCTCGTCTTTCTGTGGTGGTCAACACAATCGTGGGATCATATGATTCTTCAAAAGTTTCAGAGTCCTCCTCAGTTAGCACGTTAAAGTAATTGTCACCAGGGAAGAACCTCAGTAATTCATCCACACTCATTGGTACTAGCTCCACCTTCATCGGTGGCTGAACTGGAAGTGTCACAGATGATGAGTGCCCTTCCAGGTCAGTGCAGCGGGCGGGTAGCACTATGGTCTGTAGAACGGCCTTCTCCTTTGGGCACAGGACGGACTTTTTCTTGGCTCCGCGTTTCTTTCCCTTTCATCCAGCCTTGTCCTACATATATTACAAGCATTTACGATCAGGATTTTAAACATGCAAGTGGCAACCTGAAGAAAACATTGCAATCAATATATTCAGGAATTCAACTCCGTTTAGAAGCCATTTTGAAATCATACAAGCAGCCATAGTGATTATCTTGGCAGTGAACTAGGCTACCAAAACCCACATTCAGAATAACGTAGCAAAATATCCATAGATGGTTAACAATGCATGATAAAGTTAAGGTGATCATCTTGTTTATCCGAACAACTCACTTAAGGCCATGATGGAGATAAAATCAAGTGTATCTACAACTCTTATAGCTTGTAACAGCATTATATGTTATTCTATCAAGCAAACTGTCTAATTGAAATCGCATAAATGAGTATCGCCTATGAGAATGTTTGACAGTGTGGCCATCATGTTTCGGGGCATTCTAAGTCCATCAACGTGTTAACATTCTCAAATTGTACTGCCTTTGGTGAACAAATTGCGCCAAACTTTCTTCCCGTTTGGTGTTGGAACCTTGGCATCTCGTCTTTCTGTGGTGGTCAACACAATCGTGGGATCATATGATTCTTCAGAACTTTCAGAGTCCTCCTCGGTTAGCACGTCAAAGTAATTGTCACCAGGAAAGAACCTCAGGAATTCATCCACGTTCATTGGTACTTGCTCCACCTTCATCGGTGGCTGAACTCGAAGTGTCACGGATGATGAGTGCCCTTCGTGTCGGTGCGTGCAAGTAGCAAAGACTATGGTCTCAGAGAACGGCCTTCTCCTTTGGGCGCAGGACGGACTTTTTCTTGGCTCCGCGTTTCTTTCCCTTTCGTCCAGCCATGTCCTGCAAATATTACAAACATTTACGATCAGGATTTTAAGCATGCAATTGGCATCCTAAAGAAAACATTGCAATCAATATATTCAGGAGTTCAACTCCGTTTAGATACCATTTTGAAATCATACAAGCAGCCAAAGTGATTATCTTGGCAGTGAACTAGGCTACCAAAACCCACATTCAGAATAACGTAGCAAAATATCCATAGAAGATTAACAATGCATGATAAAGCTAAGGTGATCATCTTGTTTGTCAGAACAACTCACTTAAGGCCATGATGGAGACAAAATCAAGTGTATCTACAACTCTTATAGCATGTAACAGCATTATATGTTGTTCTATCTAGCAACTGCCTAATTGAAATAGCTATCGTGAGTATCGTCCATGAGAACGTTTGACAGTGTGGCCGTCATGTTTCGGGGCATTCTAAGTCCATCTCCATGTTAACATAATTAAATTGTACTGCCTTTGGTGAACAAATGGCGCCAAACTTTCTTCCCGTTTGGTGTTGGAACCTTGGCATCTAAATGGCTCGTGGTGGTCAACACAATCGTAGGGTCATGTGATTCTTCAGAAGTTTCAGAGTCCTCCTCAGTTAGCACGTCAAAGTAATTGTCACCAGGGAAGAACCTTAGTAATTCATCCACGTTCATTGGTACTAGCTCCACCTTCATCGGTGGCTGAACTCGAAGTGTCACGGATGATGAGTGCCCTTCGTGTCGGTGCATGCAAGCGCAAGCAAAGACTATGGTTCAGGTAACGGCCTTCTCCTTTGGGCGCAGGACGAACTTTTTCTTGGCTCCGCGTTTCTTTCCCTTTCGTCCAGCCATGTCCTCGCATATATTACAAATATTTACGATCAGATTTTAAGCATGCAAGTGGCAACATGAAGAAAACATTACAATCAATATATTCAGAGTTCAACTCCGTTTAGAAACCATTTTGAAATCATACAAGCAAATGAAAGTGATTTTCTTGGCAAATGAACTAGGCTACCAAAATCCACATTCGAATAACGAGCAAAATATCCATAAATGGTTAACAATGCATGACAAAGCTAAGGTGGTCTTCTGCTTATCCGAACAACTCACTTAAGGCCATGATGCAGACAAAATCAATTGTATCTACAACTCTTATAGCACGTAACAGCATTATATGTTGTTCTTTCAAGCAAACTGTCTAATTGAAACTGCTACTGTGAGAACTGTCTATGAGAACATTTGATAGTGAGGCCGTCAAGTTTCGGGGCATTCTAAGTCCTTCACCATGTTAACATTCTCAAATTGTACTGCCTTTACTGAACAAATGGCGCCAAACTTTCTTCTCGTTTGGTGTTGGAACCTTGGCATCTCGTCTTTCTGTGGTGGTCAACACAATCGTGGGATGATGTGATTCTTCAGAAGTTTCAGAGTCCTCATTTAACACGTCAAAGTAATTGTCAGCAGGGTAGAACCTTAGTAATTCATCCACATTCATTGGTACTAGCTCCACCTTCTTCGGTGGCTGAACTAGAACTGTCACGGATGATGAGTGCCCTTCCAGGTCTGTGTAGCGGTCGGGCAGCACTATGGTCTGTAGAACGGCCTTCTCTTTTGGGCACAGGACGGACTTTTTCTTGGCTCCGCGTTTCTTTCCCTTTCGTCCAGCCATGTCCTGCATATATTACAAACATTTACGATCAGGATTTTAAGCATGCAAGTGGCAACCTGAAGAAAATATTGCAATCAATATATTCAGGAGATCAACTCCGTTTAGAAACCATTTTGAAATCATACAAGCAGCCAAAGTGATTATCTTGGCAGTGAACTTGGCTACCAAAACCCACATTCAGAATAACGTAGCAAAATATCCATAGATGGTTAACAATGCATGATAAAGTTAAGTTGATCATCTTGTTTATCCGAACAACTCACTTAAGGCCATGATGGAGATAAAATCAAGTGTATCTACAACTCTTATAGCTTGTAACAGCATTATATGTTGTTCTATCAAGCAAACAGTCTAATTGAAACTGCTACAGTGAGTACTGTCTATGAGAATGTTTGACAGCGTGGCCGTCATGTTTCGGGGCATTCTAAGTCCATCAACGTGTTAACATTCTCAAATTGTACTGCCTTTGGTGAACAAATTGCGCCAAACTTTCTTCCCGTTTGGTGTTGGAACCTTGGCATCTCGTCTTTCTGTGGTGGTCAACATAATCGTGGGATCATATGATTCTTTAGAACTTTCAGAGTCCTCCTCAGTTAGCACGTCAAAGTAATTGTCACCAGGAAAGAACCTCAGGAATTCATCCACGTTCATTGGTACTTGCTCCACCTTCATCGGTGGCTGAACTGGAAGTGTCACGGATGATGAGTGCCCTTCCAGGTCGGTGCAGCGGGCGAGCAGCACTATGGTCTGCAGAACGGCCTTCTCCTTTGGGCGCAGGATGGACTTTTTCTTGGCTCCGCGTTTCTTTCCCTTTCGTCCAGCCATGTCCTGCAAATATTACAAACATTTACGATCAGGATTTTAAGCATGCAAGTGGCAACCTAAAGAAAACATTGCAATCAATATATTCAGGAGTTCAACTCCGATTAGATACAATTTTGAAATCATACAAGCAGCCAAAGTGATTATCTTGGCAGTGAACTAGGCTACCGAAACCCACATTCAGAATAACGTAGCAAAATATCCATAGAAGATTAACAATGCATGATAAAGCTAAGGTGATCATCTTGTTTGTCAGAACAACTCACTTAAGGCCATGATGGAGACAAAATCAAGTGTATCTACAACTCTTATAGCATGTAACAAAGATTATATGTTGTTCTATCTAGCAATCTGTCTAATTGAAAACATGCATCGTGAGTCTTGTCCATGAGAACGTTTGACAGTGTGGCCGTCATGTTTCGGGGCATTCTAAGTCCATCACCATGTTAACATAATCAAATTGTACTGCCTTTGGTGAACAAATGGCGCCAAACTTTCTTCCCGTTTGGTGTTGGAACCTTGGCATCTCGTCTTTCTGTGGTGGTCAACACAATCGTAGGGTCATGTGATTCTTCGGAAGTTTCAGAGTCCTCCTCAGTTAGCACGTCAAAGTAATTGTCACCAGGGACGAACCTTAGTAATTCATCCCCGTTCATTGGTACTAGCTCCACCTTCATCGATGGCTGAACTGGAAGTGTCACGGATGATGAGTGCCCTTCAGTCGGTCTGGTGCAATAAGGGAAAGCAAAGACTATGGTGCGTGGAACGGCCTTCTCCTTTGGGCGCAGGACGAACTTTTTCTTCGCTCCGCGTTTCTTTCCCTTTCGTCCAGCCATGTCCTGCATATATTACAAATATTTACGATCAGGATTTTAAGCATGCAAGTGGCAACATGAAGAAAACATTACAATCAATATATTCAGGAGTTCAACTCCATTTAGAAACCATTTTGAAATCATACAAGCAGCGAAAGTGATTTTCTTGGCTGTGAACTAGGCTACCAAAATCCACATTCAGAATAACGTAGCAAAATATCCATAAATGGTTAACAATGCATGATAAAGCTAAGGTGGTCATCCTGTTTATCCGAACAACTCACTTAAGGCCATGATGCAGACAAAATCAATTGTATCTACAACTCTTATAGCACGTAACAGCATTATATGTTGTTCTATCAAGCAAACTGTCTAATTGAAACTGCTACTGTGAGAACTGTCTATGAGAACATTTGATAGTGAGGCCGTCAAGTTTCGGGGCATTCTAAGTCCATCACCATGTTAACATTCTCAAATTGTACTGCCTTTAGTGAACAAATGGCGTCAAACTTTCTTCTCGTTTGGTGTTGGAACCTTGGCATCTCGTCTTTCTGTAGTGGTCAACACAATCGTGGGATGATGTGATTCTTCAGAAGTTTCAGAGTCCTCCTCAGTTAACACATCAAAGTAATTGTCACCAGGGAAGAACCTTAGTAATTCATCCACATTCATTGGTACTAGCTCCACCTTCATCGGTGGCTGACTAGAAGTGTCACGGATGATGAGTGCCCTTCCGTGAGTGCGTGTAGAAGCGGCAGCAATATGGTCTGTAGAACGGCCTTCTCTTTTGGGCACAGGACGGACTTTTTCTTGGCTCCGCGTTTCTTTCCCTTTCGTCCAGCCATGTCCAGCATATATTACAAACATTTACGATCAGGATTTTTAGCATGCAAGTGGCAACCTGAAGAAAACATTGCAATCAATATATTCAGGAGATCAACTCCATTTAGAAACCATTTTAAAATCATACAAGCAGCCAAAGTTATTATCTTGGCAGTGAACTAAGCTACCAAAACCCACATTCAGAATAACGTAGCAAAATATCCATAAAAGGTTAACAATGCATGATAATGGTAAGGTGATCATCATGTCTGTCCGAACAACTCACTTAAGGCATTGATGGAGAGAAAATCAAGTGTATCTACAACTCTTATAGCATGTAACAGCATTATATGTTGTTCTATCAAGCAAACTGTCTAATTGGAACTACTACTGTGAGTACTGTCTATGAGAATGTTTGACAGTGAGGCCGTCATGTTTCGGGGCATTCTAAGTCCATCACCATGTGAACATTCTCAAATTGTACTACCTTTGGTGAACAAATTACGCCAAACTTTCTTCCCGTTTGGTGTTGGAACCTTGGCATCTCGTCTTTCTGTGGTGGTCAACACAATCGTGGGATCATATGATTCTTAAGAGTTTCAGAGTCCTCCTCAGTTAGCACGTCAAAGTAATTGTCACTAGGGAAGAACCTCAGTAATTCATCTATGTTCATTGGTTCTTGCTCCACCTTCATCGGTGGCTGAACTGAAGTACCATGGAAGATGAGTGCCCTTCCATGTCAAGCAAATGCAAGGCAAAGACTATGGTCTCAGAGAACAGCCTTCTCCTTTGGGCATAGGACGGACTTTTTATTGGCTCCGCGTTTCTTTCCCTTTCGTCCAGCCATGTCCTACATATATTACAAACATTTACGATCAGGATTTTAAGCATGCAAGTGGCAACCTGAAGAAAACATTGCAATCAATATATTCAGGAGTTCAACTCCGTTTAGAAACCATTTTAAAATCATACAAGCAGCCAAAGTTATTATCTTGGCAGTGAACTAAGCTACCAAAACCTACATTCAGAATAACGTAGCAAAATATCCATAGAAGGTTAACAATGCATGATAAAGGTAAGGTGATCATCCTGTTTGTCCGAACAACTCAGTTAAAGCCATGATGAAGACAAAATCAAGTGTATCTACAACTCTTATAGCATGTAACAGCATTATATGTTGTTATATCAAGCAAACTGTCTAATTGGAACTACTACTGTGAGTACTGTCTATGAGAATGTTTGACAGTGAGGCCGTCATGTTTCGGGGCATTCTAAGTTCATCACAATATGAACATTCTCAAATTGTACTACCTTTGGTGAACAAATTGTGCCAAATTTCTTCCCGTTTGGTGTTGGAACCTTGGCATCTCGTCTTTCTGTGGTGGTCAACACAATCGTGGGATCATATGATTTTTCAAAAGTTTCAGAGTCCTCCTCAGTTAGCACGTTAAAGTAATTGTCACCAGGGAAGAACCTCAGTAATTCATCCACACTCATTGGTACTAGCTCCACCTTCATCGGTGGCTGAACTGGAAGTGTCACAGATGATGAGTGCCCTTCCAGGTCAGTGCAGCGGGCGGGTAGCACTATGGTCTGTAGAACGGCCTTCTCCTTTGGGCACAGGACGGACTTTTTCTTGGCTCCGCGTTTCTTTCCCTTTCATCCAGCCATGTCCTGCATATATTACAAGCATTTACGATCAGGATTTTAAACATGCAAGTGGCAACCTGAAGAAAACATTGCAATCAATATATTCAGGAATTCAACTCCGTTTATAAACCATTTTGAAATCATACAAGCAGCCAAAGTGATTATCTTGGCAGTGAACTAGGCTACCAAAACCCACATTCAGAATAACGTAGCAAAATATCCATAGATGGTTAACAATGCAAGATAAAGTTAAGGTGATCATCTTGTTTATCCGAACAACTCACTTAAGGCCATGATGGAGATAAAATCAAGTGTATCTACAACTCTTATAGCTTGTAACAGCATTATATGTTGTTCTATCAAGCAAACTGTCTAATTGAAATCGCTACATGATGAGTATCGCATCTATGAGAATGTTTGACAGTGTGGCCGTCATGTTTCGAGGCATTCTAAGTCCATCAACGTGTTAACATTCTCAAATTGTACTGCCTTTGGTGAACAAATTGTGCCAAACTTTCTTCCCGTTTGGTGTTGGAACCTTGGCATCTCGTCTTTCTGTGGTGGTCAACACAATCGTGGGATCATATGATTCTTCAGAACTTTCAGAGTCCTCCTCAGTTAGCACGTCAAAGTAATTGTCACCAGGAAAGAACCTCAGGAATTCATCCACGTTCATTGGTACTTGCTCCACCTTCATCGGTGGCTGAACTGGAAGTGTCACGGATGATGAGTGCCCTTCCAGGTCGATGCAGCGGGCGGGCAGCACTATGGTCTGTAGAACGGTCTTCTCCTTTGGGCGCAGGACGGACTTTTTCTTGGCTCCGCGTTTCTTTCCCTTTCGTCCAGCCAAGTCCTGCATATATTACAAACATTTACGATCAGTATTTTAAGCATGCAAGTGGCAACCTAAAGAAAACATTGCAATCAATATATTCAGGAGTTCAACTCCGTTTAGAAACCATTTTAAAATCATACAAGCAGCCAAAGTTATTATCTTGGCAGTGAACTAAGCTACCAAAACCCACATTCAGAATAACGTAGCAAAATATCCATAAAAGGTTAACAATGCATGATAATGGTAAGGTGATCATCCTGTCTGTCCGAACAACTCACTTAAGGCATTGATGGAGAGAAAATCAAGTGTATCTACAACTCTTATAGCATGTAACAGCATTATATGTTGTTCTATCAAGCAAACTGTGTAATTGGAACTACTACAGTGAGTACTGTCTATGAGAATGTTTGACAGTGAGGCCGTCAAGTTTCGGGGCATTCTAAGTCCATCACCATGTGAACATTCTCAAATTGTACTACCTTTGGTGAACAAATTACGCCAAACTTTCTTCCCGTTTGGTGTTGGAACCTTGGCATCTCGTCTTTCTGTGGTGGTCAACACAATCGTGGGATCATATGATTCTTAAGAGTTTCAGAGTCCTCCTCAGTTAGCACGTCAAAGTAATTGTCACCAGGGAAGAACCTCAGTAATTCATCTATGTTCATTGGTTCTTGCTCCACCTTCATCGGTGGCTGAACTGAAGTGTCACGGATGATGAGTGCCCTTCGAGGTCAAGGGCAGGCGTAGGCAAAGACTATGGTCTCAGAGAATGACCTTCTCCTTTGGGCATAGGACGGATTTTTTATTGGCTCCGCGTTTCTTTCCCTTTCGTCCAGCCATGTCCTACATATATTACAAACATTTACGATCAGGATTTTAAGCATGCTAGTGGCAACCTGAAAAAAACATTGCAATCAATATATTCAGGAGTTCAACTCCGTTTAAAAACCATTTTAAAATCATACAAGCAGCCAAAGTTATTATCTTGGCAGTGAACTAATCTACCAAACCCCACACTTAGAATAACGTAGCAAAATATCCATAGAAGGTTAACAATGCATGATAAAGGTAAGGTGATCATCCTGTTTGTCCGAACAACTCAGTTAAAGCCATGATGAATACAAAATCAAGTGTATCTACAACTCTTATAGCATGTAACAGCATTATATGTTGTTCTATCAAGCAAACTGTCTAATTGGAATACTACTGTGAGTACTGTCTTTGAGAATATTTGACAGTGAGGCCGTCATGTTTCGGGGCATTCTAAGTCCATCACCATATGAACATTCTCAAATTGTACTACCTTTGGTGAACAAATTGTGCCAAACTTTCTTCCCGTTTGGTGTTGGAACCTTGGCATCTCGTCTTTCTGTGGTGGTCGACACAATCGTGGGATCATATGATTCTTCATATGTTTCAAAGTCCTCCTCAGTTAGCACGTTAAAGTAATTGTCACCAGGGAAGAACCTCAGTAATTCATCCAGGTTCATTGGTACTAGCTCCACCTTCATCGGTGGCTGAACTGGAAGTGTCACAGATGATGAGTGCCCTTCCAGGTCAGTGCAGCGGGCGGGTAGCACTATGGTCTGTAGAACGGCCTTCTCCTTTGGGCACAGGACGGACTTTTTCTTGGCTCCGCGTTTCTTTCCCTTTCATCCAGCCATGTCCTGCATATATTACAAGCATTTACGATCAGGATTTTAAACATGCAAGTGGCAACCTAAAGAAAACAATGCAATCAATATATTCAGGAATTCAACTCCGTTTAGAAACCATTTTGAAATCATACAAGCAGCCAAAGTGATTATCTTGGCAGTGAACTAGGCTACCAAAACCCACATTCAGAATAACGTAGCAAAATATCCATTGATGGTTAACAATGCATGATAAAGTTAAGGTGATCATCTTGTTTATCCGAACAACTCACTTAAGGCCATGATGGAGATAAAATCAAGTGTATCTACAACTCTTATAGCTTGTAACAGCATTATATGTTGTTCTATCAAGCAAACTGTCTAATTGAAACTGCTACAGTGAGTACTGTCTATGAGAATGTTTGACAGTGTGGCCGTCATGTTTCGGGGCATTCTAAGTCCATCAACGTGTTAACATTCTCAAATTGTACTGCCTTTGGTGAACAAATTGCGCCAAACTTTCTTCCCGTTTGGTGTTGGAACCTTGGCATCTCGCTCTTCGTGGTGGTCAACACAATCGTGGGATCATATGATTCTTCAGAACTTTCAGAGTCCTCCTCAGTTAGCACGTCAAAGTAATTGTCACCAGGAAAGAACCTCAGGAATTCATCCACGTTCATTGGTACTTGCTCCACCTTCATCGGTGGCTGAACTGGAAGTGTCACGGATGATGAGTGCCCTTCCAGGTCGATGCAGCGGGCGAGCAGCACTATGGTCTGTAGAACGGCCTTCTCCTTTGGGCGCAGGACGGACTTTTTCTTGGCTCCGCGTTTCTTTCCCTTTCGTCCAGCCAAGTCCTGCATATATTACAAACATTTACGATCAGTATTTTAAGCATGCAAGTGGCAACCTAAAGAAAACATTGCAATCAATATATTCAGGATTTCAACTCCGTTTAGATACCATTTTGAAATCATACAAGCAGCAAAAGTGATTATCTTGGCAGTGAACTAGGCTACCAAAACCCACATTCAGAATAACGTAGCAAAATATCCATAGAAGATTAACAATGCATGATAAAGCTAAGGTGATCATCTTGTTTGTCAGAACAACTCACTTAAGGCCATGATGGAGACAAAATCAAGTGTATCTACAACTCTTATAGCATGTAACAGCATTATATGTTGTTCGATCTAGCAACTGCCTAATTGAATAGCTCATCGTGAGTCTTGTCCATGAGAACGTTTTGATGTGGCCGTCATGTTTGGGGCATTCTAAGTCCATCACCATGTTAACATAATCAAATTGTCTCGCCTTTGGTGAACAAATGGCGCCAAACTTTCTTCCCGCTTGGTGTTGGAACCTTGGCATCTCGTCTTTCTGTGGTGGTCAACACAATCGTAGGGTCGTGTGATTCTTGAAGTTTGAGTCCTCCTCGCTTAGCACGCCAAAGTAATTGTCACCAGGAAGAACCTTAGTAATTCATCCACGCTCATTGGTACTAGCTCCACCTTCATCGGTGGCTGAACCGAAGTGTCACGGATGATGAGTGCCCTTCGGTCGGTGCAATGCAAGCAAAGACTATGGTGCGTGGAACGGCCTTCTCCTTTGGGCGCAGGACGAACTTTTTCTTGGCTCCGCGTTTCTTTCCCTTTCGTCCAGCCATATCCAGCATATATTACAAATATTTACGATCAGGATTTTAAGCATGCAAGTGGCAACATGAAGAAAACATTACAATCAATATATTCAGGAGTTCAACTCCGTTTAGAAACCATTTTGAAATCATACAAGCAGCCAAAGTGATTTTCTTGGCAATGAACTAGGCTACCAAAATCCACATTCAGAATAACGTAGCAAAATATCCATAAATGGTTAACAATGCATGATAAAGCTAAGGTGGTCATCCTGTTTGTCCGAACAACTCACTTAAGGCATTGATGGAGAGAAAATCAAGTGTATCTACAACTCTTATAGCATGTAACAGCATTATATGTTGTTCTATCAAGCAAACTGTCTAATTGCAACTGTTACTGTGAGTACTGTCTATGAGAATGTTTGACAGTGAGGCCGTCATGTTTCGGGGCATTCTAAGTCCATCACCATGTGTACATTCTCAAATTGTACTACCTTTGGTGAACAAATGGCGCCAAACTTTCTTCCCGTTTGGTGTTGGAACCTTGGCATCTCGTCTTTCTGTGGTGGTCAACACAATCGTGGGATCATATGATTCTTCAGAAGTTTCAGAGTCCTCCTCAATTAGCACGTCAAAGTAATTGTCACCAGGGAAGAACCTTAGTAATTCATCTATGTTCATTGGTTCTTGCTCCACCTTCATCGGTGGCTGAACTGAAGTGTCACGGATGATGAGTGCCCTTCCAGGTCTGTGCAGCGGGCGAGCAGCACTATGGTCTGTGGAACGGCCTTCTCCTTTGGGCGCAGGACGAACTTTTTCTTGGCTCCGCGTTTCTTTCCCTTTCGTCCAGCCATATCCTGCATATATTACAAATATTTACGATCAGGATTTTAAGCATGCAAGTGGCAACATGAAGAAAACATTACAATCAATATATTCAGGAGTTCAACTCCGTTTAGAAACCATTTTGAAATCATACAAGCAGCCAAAGTGATTATCTTGGCAGTGAACTAGGCTACCAAAATCCACATTCAGAATAACGTAGCAAAATATCCATAAATGGTTAACAATGCATGATAAAGCTAAGGTGGTCATCCTGTTTATCCGAACAACTCACTTAAGGCCATGATGCAGACAAAATCAATTGTATCTACAACTCTTATAGCACGTAACAGCATTATATGTTGTTCTATCAAGCAAACTGTCTAATTGAAACTGCTACTGTGAGAACTGTCTATGAGAACATTTGATAGTGAGGCCGTCAAGTTTCGGGGCATTCTAAGTCCATCACCATGTTAACATTATCAAATTGTACTGCCTTTAGTGAACAAATGGCGCCAAACTTTCTTCTCGTTTGGTGTTGGAACCTTGGCATCTCGTCTTTCTGTGGTGGTCAACACAATCGTGGGATGATGTGATTCTTCAGAAGTTTCAGAGTCCTCCTCAGTTAACACGTCAAAGTAATTGTCATCAGGGAAGAACCTTAGTAATTCATCCACATTCGTTGGTACTAGCTCCACCTTCATCGGTGGCTGACTAGTAGTATCATGGATGATGAGTGCCCTTCCATGTCTATGTAGCGGGCGGGCAGCAATATGGTCTGGAGAACGGCCTTCTCTTTTGGGCACAGGACGGACTTTTTCTTGGCTCCGCGTTTCTTTCCCTTTCGTCCAGCCATGTCCAGCATATATTACAAACATTTACGATCAGGATTTTAAGCATGCAAGTGGCAACCTGAAGAAAACATTGCAATCAATATATTCAGGAGATCAACTCCGTTTAGAAACCATTTTAAAATCATACAAGCAGCCAAAGTTATTATCTTGGCAGTGAACTAAGCTACCAAAACCCACATTCAGAATAACGTAGCAAAATATCCATAAAAGGTTAACAATGCATGATAATGGTAAGGTGATCATCCTGTCTGTCCGAACAACTCACTTAAGGCATTAATGGAGAGAAAATCAAGTGTATCTACAACTCTTATAGCATGTAACAGCATTATATGTTGTTCTATCAAGCAAACTGTCTAATTGGAACTCCTATCGTGAGCTAGTATCATTGCAGACAGAATCAACTGACATAGTGAAACGCGAATTCCAGTCAGTAAGAATACTGCATCCTCACTAGGCATGCAATCAATATAACTCATAGTCATATCTCAGCGACTATGCAAGTCATCATCATAGCATCATAACGTCAGCATCTATCATTAGTTTCAGTAGTCTACATGCAGACTTCATGCTTAGTAGCAATATGCATATTTAATAGATATTATGAGTGAAAGCTACATCATAGATCATAGTCATATAACATCATGTACAAGTGAGATATCGTATCAATGGATGATACCTAGATATACTAAGCCTAAGTCACAATAAACTTGCTAGCATCATGATATAGCATGTATAGTCTACGATGATCTTCAGTTGTGAGATTTAGGCATACATATTCATTGTATCAACTATTGATTGAACCTTGGTATCAATATCTGTGCATTTGATCTAAGCAATTATGCTTGATCTAGATGTCAGCTAATGTACTTTGACGCTATGCTAATGCAGTAGCTCCTTCGCTAACAATAAGTGCTTCTGTCTAGAATCATTTAGTCTGATTCTCCTACGAGCATCTTGGTCAACATTGTGTCAGTCAATTCATCATGATGATTAATATCTGTCATACTAGACATGACCAGTAAGGCAATCTTAAGTCATTGATTAAATTAAGTACTCAAATTGTACATCGAAATATTGGTACACTGATGAAACCACATTGAGAAAGTTTATGCTTATCAATAAATTCAAACAATTTCTGGAATGAACTCATTTAAAGACTTTAGCTGCATTGAAAGTTCTAGCTACGCAATAATCTGATTTAAAAGCATTTGTAACACTTATAAGTATTCCAATTAATATGATGTATGCAAATGCATGTAGATAACCTCCTGTAACAACTTAAGTAGTAAATATGTTAATACACGAAATTCGTAAATTTCACAATATTGATTAGATCAACTTAGTAATTCCATTGAAAAGTGCACCGTATCCATTTAATTGGCACGTGCGATGGTACTAT